>JALMGJ010000002.1:64193913-66593913 GCA_023362775.1 Charina bottae
CAACATCTCCAGAGATAATTTATTCCACTGTCATAACATTGGGAAGTTTTCCTTGATGTTTAGCCAAAAATGGCTTCTCTCCCATTCCCACCCATTCTTGGTAGCCCTGACCTTTCGAGCCACTGAATATAAATCTGCTCCATCTTCTCTGTGATAGCTGTTCAAATCTTTGACAGTTTTCTATACTATCTACTCTTAGTTTTCCTTTTGTCCAGGCTAAACATTTGATACCTTCTGCTGTAACAGTTCACTGACATGCAATGGTGTTTAATAGCAGAAAGTACTGATGTCTAGTCACTTGTAAGAATACAGTTTATCACATCAAAAAACACTGAGTGTTTTCTGCAAGTTGAAGGGGTTCTGGGTCATGCTGTAGAACGTATCAGCTGTTGACAAGGGCAGTGATGGGTGTCATTGTTGTCTACGGTAAATTGAAAGTGTGTCTTAAAACTGCCTTCCAACATTCCCCTTCTGGTTAGGTTCTGCAAGAGGTGCTCAGTAATGATGGACTAGCTGGTGTTCTTCTCACAAAGACACTGTCTACATTCTCTATAAACTCTGCTGTATTATATTTGCCAGCAGAGTGACACACAAGTTATATCGACAGTCTTGAGGAGCTGACATTTCACAGTGGAATGTTGGTGAAACTTTTGAATGATGCCACTAGAAAAAAATGGAGTATCTATAAAAATCAATTTTAGTTTCAGGAGTTATTGCTTCCTCCTCAAATATAATTTCTGGTATTATGTTGGGCTCCCCTAATCTTTCTCCATGACTAGTCATAACATAACATAACTGCAAGTTCATGTAATGATGGGGTGTTTAAAGATTTGAATTGCTCGTTGTGGTTTGAACAGTCAGTCCAAGGAAAACTGACAATGTTATTCTGCTCTATGTGTAGTTTGGCTAAGAAGGCTCCACCATATTCATTTGATCTGTGCTCTACTGCCTTTGCAATAGGAGATAGTCTTTTCCTCTTATTCCTGTCCTTTGTAAGTGTAGTCTGTTGCTCAGTTTGTAAGTTTTGTTAATCTGTGTAACCCATCACTTTAATAAACATAATGGTAGAACCTTGGATGTTTTGCATGGGAACTATTATTTAGCTCAAAGGTAGAAAACCTAGTGCTCTCCAAATATTTTGAATTACTAATTTGTCTGAGTAAAACAGGAGTAAAACTTCAAACGTCTTGAAGGCTCCAAATTACTTATCCTGACTTAGACTATAGCCAGCTTTCTATTACCTTGTGTATCAATAAACAAATACCCTGCACATGTACATATATTCATTTTTACACATACAGTATATTATGTATTTACACCCAGACTCACATGCACCCATATAGCTTTGCCTCATTTTCTTAAGTAGATATACACCAAAGCCATTCTAGCCAAACATTTTAGTACAGTTTGTAGACAGCTGGATCTCTCCAGCTCATGCTGTGGATGGCTGGGTAAAACTCCTTTGACTGGAGCTTTTGAGACTCAGAACAAATGTGGATGAGTTACTTTTCTTGCTGACGCTCAGATCACATCCTTGCCGAGCTTTTAAGTACTGTGAGGAACAACAAAGGAACCGGTGCAAGAGGTCATGGAAAAGATGGCCTGTGAAAAGCATGTAGATCCAGGGGTTGCAACAGCTGTTCAGACTTGCTAGGAGCGTGGTGATTATGAACGGCAATGCTATGAGAGAAAAATGTATTAAAAAGAGTTAAATACTACTGTAAAGTTTCAGGTACAACAGGATTGTCAAAGGAGAGAATAGCCCAATGGTCAGGACCAAGTGGGACATTCTACATATGCCTGGCTTTGGTGATGCCACAGCACCATATACTGTATCATACTGTATCTTACAATATTTCATTGAAATAGAGATAGAAGGTAAGAAACTTCATCAGGGTTTTGTTGATTATTGGAATGCCACAATTCTGTAGCACTTACTGACATACAGATTGACCTTACTGCTAGACAGTGGTAGCAAATTTTAATAACTTTAAGTAGGAAAATTGTGCTATTCAAAATAATGGTTATATCTTTTCCACAAATGAGTGTGTTATGAAAGCTTTTTGGCTCAAGCACCAAATATCTTGGGCCCTCTGTGTTTAATGGAGTGCTTGTCATAGTACAAAGGGAAGAAAATCAGTGTGTTTTGGGGGAGCTTAGATAATTCAGAGAATTAAAAAAGGATCTGTTCAAAGATTGGCCACAATTTTACTCTTCTCTCCATTTTTATTACATCTTCCAAATTATCAGTTTTATATATACACTGTTCCTACTGCTCAGAGTAAATTAGCAGTTCAGCTTGACACATTTTGGCATGGATTTCTAGATGTTCTGCTCATCAAAATTACTTTTTTTTACTTTAACATTTAGAATATATAAGGCAGGGCTTTCCAAACTTTTCAGTTGGCGACACACCAATGGCGGCGGGTGAAAACCCGGAAGCGCCACCACCGCAACACTTTTGGGTTTTCGTGCGCTGCTGCCACAGCGCTTCCGGGTTTTCGCCCGCCACCGCAGCGCTTTCGAGTTTTTCGGGTTTTCACTTGCAGCAGTGGTATCCTGGTGTGCCGCACAAAAACCCAGAAGCGCTGATGGCCTGCAGCAGCGGCACGCCATCAGCGCTTCCAGGTTTTTGCACGGCACACCTGGGCCCCGCAGGTGACACAGTACTGTGTCGCGACACACAGTTTGGAAAACTATGATATAAGGTAAAAAAAAGTGTCCAACTCTAGGGGACGGTGCTCATCTCCGTTTGTTAGCCGAAGAGCCAGCGCTGTCCAAAGACACTTCCGCGATCATGTGGCCGGCATGATGTGCACGGAACGCTGCTACCTTCCCACTGAAGTGGTACCTATTAATCTACTTGCATTTGCATGCTTTCAAATTGCTAGGTTGGCAAGAGCTGGGGCAAGTGCAGGAGCTCACTCCATCATGCGGCGCTCGGGTCTCGAACGGCCGACCTTCCAATCGACAAGCCTGGCGTCTTAACCACTGAACCATCGCGCCCCTTTAGAATATATAAACAACTTCCAATTAAATCTGAATTAGCCTCAATTGGGCCAGTTAGATATAAACCTATACTTTAGGGAAGGGAAATCTGTGGTCCTGATATTACATCTCCCAGCATCCCTTACTATTATCCCAGGGGATTGAAAATCCTAGGAGTTGTCATCTCAACCCACCTGGGAAAATTTGTTGTAGAGCCTAAAACTGAAACCTGGGTCTTAATAAATCTACTCTAGGCTATTACAAATACCATACTCTCAGTATTAGTACATTAAAAATATGTAGGGAAGCAGCATAGCTATATTTTACTGCAAAGGTGTTTACAGTATCTCAGAGGTTTAGGACTTGTTCATGTTTAAGGAAATAAGACTTCTTGGAATCATTTTTATCTGTACTGCAGATGAAAGAACTGAAAAGAGAGAAAGTATTTTCCACACATTAGCTGCTCTTCAAATTCATCAGCCATTTTTGCCAATTCAGCAATGAATAGTGTTTTCGTGAAGTCTGATTTTCCAGTACATCAATATTCAAAACTTATATCAATACAAAGAATTTCTGTCTTTCAAATGGCATATAAAATTATACAACATGGACACCCTCCTTCTATCCAGTTCCTGCTTCAAATAACCCATTAGGTTGAATAAGCCAGCCTCTATTTACTGCTTCAGAGTCAGTTGGAAACACTAGGCAGTCCATCTCATCCAGATACACCGGATATGCTGGCATACTGGGGACTTGATTTGATAAACTGGCCTGTGAGAAACCATCATTATATATTGGTATTATGATAGATGAGGTTTGTTACTTTCCCCCAAACATCATTTTCAGGCCCTAGCACCTTAAGAATATGCCACTGAAATTGGCAACAGAATGACCCATTTGGGGGTGGGGGGGATGTAAGAGTGGGAGTTAAAAATGGTTTGTTCCTCCTCCTTCCATTCTTACCCTTAAACCTTTCCCTCAACGGCCAAATATATTGGCTGAAAAAATCCAGTGATGGCCCTTCCAGTGACCAAATAGTCTTCCATGGCATTTTGAAGGGTTATCTATATCTATCTATCTATCTATCTATCTATCTATCTATCTATCTATCATCTATTTATTTTCTATCCCGCCTTTATTATTTTTATAAATAATTCAAGGCAGCGAACATACCAAATACTCCTTCCTCCTCCTATTTTCCCCACAACAACCACCCTGTGAGGTGAGTTGTGCTGAGAGAGAGTGACAGGCCCAAGGTCACCCAGCCAGCTTTCATGCCTAAGGCGGGACTAGAATTCCTGGTTTCTAGTCCAGCACCTTAACCACTAGACCAAACTGGCTGAGTTGCAGCCCCTGATCCCCAAAATTGCCCAGCTTTTTCTAACATCTGATTATTTTTATACAGTTGCACCACAACCGTGTCTTCTTCTCCTTAAATATGTCAGCCAAAGGAGTGTGCTAAACTAATTTGGAACTTCCAGTGTTTTAATTATTGCTGTGTAACTAGCAGAATGCCTATCCCATTAAATTGGCTATATGTACATTTGTCCAGACACCAACTGTTGATAAATAACTTCAAAGTTCGTGATTTCTAAAAAAATCTTTAAGCTAGTGTTGCTCCAGACAACCCTTCAAGAACAGGACTGCTTCTTGTAAAGGAGACAAGTGGTCATCCTTGGAGGATGGAACAGAGAGAGAGTTAAAGGGGATATGCCCTCTGCTTCTCCATCTTCTCTGGTGGCCATATGAGATAGCTGTACTGTAAAGAATCTCCCAAAAGGAGAAGGGGACGGCAGAGGATGAGATGGTTAGATAGCATCACCGATGTAATGAACATGAATTTGAATAAACTCCGGGAGACAGTGGAGGACAGGAAGGCCTGGCGTGCTATGGTCCATGGGGTCACGAAGAGTCAGACACGACTTAACGACTGAACAACAACAAAAAGAATCTCCCACACTTTGTTTCCACAGTGCACTTGGTGGATTACGAGACAGATAAATCTATTGAATTCCAAGTCACATTTTCTTCCCCCTGCCAAAAACCTCCTCAGCTTGATGGCAGCCCTGTATGAAGTCATTCTTTCCATCAATTCTACTTTTCTCACTCAATCAGGGTTTCCTTTTGAGGACATGTTTGCCTTATAATATTTTTACTTCTGCCTTCATTTCCCCCCAGGGACGTAATCCTCTTCTTCCCCCTTTGCCAGGCCACCTTGCCCTCTGCCCTTCAGTGCTGAAGCTGCCTCCTTGTCTCCATCCCTCGATTCATATTAAGTGCCCACAATGGACCCTAAGCAACCGACCCCTGCCTTTGGGCTTGGAAGTAACAGAACCCCAATCGACCTCTTCTCCCCATCCATTGACAGTCATGCACAAGAGGCCTCCTCGTTAGGCCCAACCTTATCCTGGTGCTTGTTTCCTAGCCACCAAGGGGTGTGGCATTAGAGGGTTGTTCTGGAATTCACTCAACAAATAGAGGGAGAAGCAGCTAATAATATTACAGGGATCAATAAGAGGAAGGGATTCTGATGCTCATTGTCCTATGACCCACTAGAAATAGATACACATGGCTTGTGGCTTTTCCTTGAACTGTCAGTGATAATTAACTTGCTCAATATAAATGAGTCACATAACTTAGAAAAATAGCACAATATCCTGACAAATATAATGTTATTGGGCTGAGCCAGATTCATTTCCGGCTACCTCGGTTTACAAAGATTTACAAAGGTTTTATAACAAGAGTAGTGAGCCATTTTTACTGTTCCTGAAGTGTTTGCCTTTTTAACAAAAAAAAAAATGGTTGTAAGCAAGTAATTACATAATCAGGACTTTAACAAGAAATAATAATCATGCTAGAGATACAGACTAATGTAATTTCTTTCCAGCATGAACCAATGGGAAAAGAAACCTTGAAAACCTTTCATTCATCATGGAAATACCTTGCATTGCTCCCCTAAACATGCTTACTATGAAATACTTCATTTTTCTCATCAGCTTTCCTTAAGGCTGAGTCATTAAGGTGACCTTTGCATAAGCTAATCACAGAATAAGAAATTCCTCTGAAATCTACTCTTTGTTGTGAAAATGGCATGATTAATTTTAAAAAGGAAAAGCAAAACCTAATTTACAAAAGAAATCTAATTGATTACTGTTTAGTATTAGCATTGATTCATGATCACACATTGAAATTCTAATGTTCAAATAATCCATTTAGGCTCTTAGGTAACATATCTAGGTTCCACTTCTGAATTCTAATTGGAACATTTTAGGCCTCCTTTCAGGATTTTGAACTTGTGAAAAGTAAGAGGACAAGTCTATTTCTCAGCCATTCCACTGGGCTTTGCATAGAAGCGGTTTAGCATATTTACATCACATAAATGGTACTCTTCATTGTTTATGCTGCAGCAAATTAAGACAGCCTCTCCTCTGGAAGTTAGCACCAAGTAATTATTTGAAGTCAGCTTTTCCAAACCTGCTGCTCTCCAGACCAGGTCCCAGAATTCACAACCTGGAACAGCCATGTTTGCAATAAATCCGGGAGTGGTCTCAATACACTTGGAAAGCCCAAGTTTGGGAAGACTGCTCAAAGTGTTTATGTGTTCAAAACCTTGCATGAGATTCATCCAACAGAGCTCGAGTATAGACAGAGTGAAGAAAAATCTATTGCTATGGGCTTTATTGTATGGCTGAGGAATCAAAGCAAACGGGGACTAGGCACGTCCAATGGGGCTGTGTTTTATAAGCCACCCCCAAATCCAGCCATTTATTAATAAAATGTATATGGAAAGTGACCAAGACAAAAGAAATTCTGCAGGAAAACAATATTAATTCATTTTTGCTCTACAGTCGCAGGGAGTTTAAAAACATGATCTCCATTTAATTTCAGGTCCCGTCTGGATTTTTTAATGCATACATACTTAAACAGTACTGTTCTTGTTACTCCAATAGATATGCATTTCCAAGTTTCTAAGCAAAGAACAGTTTATGCTTATTATGAAAAAACTAAATTAACAATTGTGAATGACAAAAGTATTTGAAGATAGGAAGACTTAATAGAAATCTTCCAATGTCCATTTTGATGAGCCATTATTGTTCTTTGTTTAGAGCAGAGCTTTCCAAACTGTGTGTCGGGACACGTTAGTGTGTCAGCTGCAGTGTCTGGGTGTGTCGCGGCTGCGGCTGCGGCTGCGGCTGCGGCTGCCTATGAGCCCTGCCAGGATTCCACGCAGGTCCTAGTGCCTGCCTTGTGCCTGGCTGCCTCCAAACCCGCCCTGCCAGGATTCCGCGCAGTTCCTAGTGCCTGCCTTGTGCCCTGCTGTAAGAGTGTGTCACGAAATGATGCATGTCTAAAAAGTGTGTCACCAACATGAAAAGTTTGGAAAGCTCTGGTTTAGAGGAATGTAGAAAGCTAAAAAGTGGGCAGTGCTGGCCCTATCATTAAGCAGAGTGAGGTAGCTATCTAAGGCAGGGGTGGGCAATGTTAGGCCCGCGGGGCTCCCGCCTAAGGCCCACGGGGCTCCCACCCGCAAACCCTGCCCCTTCCACGTGATTGGCTCCTGCCCGCAAACCCCGCCCCCCAGTGCTTGTGATTGGCTCCCGCCCGCAAACTCCGGTCCCTGGTCCACAGAAATCCCAGAAACCCCGCCCCCCACTCCCCGGTCCCCAGTTATAAATATCCAAATGGCCCTTGGCAGAAAAAAGGTTCCCCACCCCTGATCTAAGGCAACAGATCCCGGGAGGCAGAGAGTGAAAGTGAGGAAGGAGAGCAGCCTGCTCTGTGTTCCTTAAATTAGCCAGCTGTGCTCAAGTACTAAAGAGGTAACCAGCACAAAACTAAAATTTAACTACTAATATAGTCAACTTTTGAACATAGAATGGCAATGCGTAAGGCTTCATCTAAGGCAACAACCCGTCTTGAGAGAGCCATTGGCTAACTCAACTCACTGGATTTCCTAGGTGGTCTGGTGACAAACGCCCCTCAGACACAATTGGAAATAGTGTTCACAAAGTTTTTTATGAAGCTGACTGGACAACTATTAATCATGAAATCGTAAGTTGGCATTACTTACCATCATGACAACTCCCATGTTTCTTTCTCCATTGTATCATCAGTGATCTGTTACTTAGATTTCTACTTGCAAATTTTAGCTACAACATTAAAAGTAATTATCTTCACATTCTCCTCTAATATTAATAAACAGAGTAGTTATATAGAAGCAGCTGAGAGCAGCAACAAACCTGAAGTCTTCCATATCATTTTCAGCCTGTCACAAAGTGACATCTGAGATGATGCATGTGCTGAGATAATGCATGTGACTTTCTAAAGTGCTGTTTTATGTTAATTATTATGAAAATATAATAGGAGGTTTTTTCCATTGGTGGAAAAAGACGTTGATACCATAGAACTGGTGGTTCTGTTAATAGGAATCATCTTAAAACAATCCAACTTAACCATGGTTAGCCATAGGCAGGTTCCCCCACCCTACTAAGACATACTGTAATACGGTTTGTTGGAGTTTGCCTTAGTATGTGGTTTATTCAATAAACAATTATTCATTAAGCCACAATTTAATAAATACATGTGAATAAAATTGGATCTTGAATGTCCCTTCTGTGAATGGAAGGCTCTTTTCCACTTGCAAAAGCATGTAGGACTAAGATTCAACAGATTTCTCCCCTGGAAGAATGGAGCAAGGCAATGTTTGGCAATCATCTCTTCTTCTGTGATTTCCCTTCCTATCACAGTTCACACTGTTGGCTAATAATCAGACACATCTATAGAAAGTACAGTTCCACTATAAAAACCTGGGATCCAGCTACAGATACAGGTAGTCCTCAAGTTATGACCATTAGTTCAGCGACTGTTCGAAATTACAGCGGCGCTGAACAAATGGTACTTACTCCTGGTCCCCGAAGTTACAGCCGTTGCAGTACCCCTGCGGCCACATGATCAAAATTCGGGTGCTTGGCTGCCCACCCGCACTTACAACCGCAGGGGCACTTCAACTCCTCCCACCCACCTATCTCCCCCCATCTCTGCCCTTTTGGCTGCCCTGCACAGTGGCACTCCTCGGCGGCAGTGGCACTGGGGCTGAAGTAGAGGCCCAGCCAGGGCCTTCAGCAGTCTCAGCCAGAGACAGAGGCAGTGGAGTGCAAGGCAGCCAAAAGGGCAGAGATGTGGGGGGAGATAGGCGAGTGGGGGCAGTTGAAGAGGAGTCAGTCCCTTACCTTATCAAGGCGACCAAGCAGGGAGTGGCTTGGATCGGGGTGGGTCCTCAGCTAACAACTGGTGGGAATTGGTTAACAATGGCAACAGGGGGTGCTGGGATTGCCGTTGCTAAGCAATGTGATCATGTGATGTTGCGCTTTACAACCATATCACTTACAGTAGCAATGGAAATTCCAGTCCCAATTAATGTCACGAGGACTACCATCCCTAAGACTCCATTAACATAAAAAAGTTAAGGCAGAACTTATATTTGAAGGATATAGAGGAAATGTTATTAACACTGTTGATGCTCATTCATTGCCACAGGGACACAGCAACGCTGACCTGAATGACTCTGCCACTCTACCCAGGGAGAAAATAAACATTTTGCTCATTAGTAAACTTTTCATCATGCTGCTCTTTCCAATGTGTTTTTGCATTGTGAACATCTGGCCCAGCCATGCCTCTGTTAATTGTTAGCTTGGACACTTTACATATATCTTTCCAGCTGATTGCATGATTGCACCCTTTCACAAGCCTGCTAATGAAAGTTTTAACAGAACCCTAAGATAGTATCTTGTTACCGCTGAATGCAATGCATCTTACTCCATAGCCAATCTGTAGGATTTACTCAATGATTAAGGCTGCATGGGTAGTCAACAGCAGCAGGTAACATTTCACTATCCTGTACCACCAAAACAAAGCACAAATTTAAATCAGAAAAAAGTCTAGGCTACAACTCTTGCCTTGTGGGGAGGGAGCGGATAAAAGCTGTGCATGGTGTCAAAGCAGCTTTTAACTGGTCAACTTCAAATGCAACCGGTGCTCATTTAACAAGGAGTAAGCCCGTCTTAAGATTGTGGGGCTGTCTTTTGAATAAGCATGCATTGTTCATTTCATGCAAGGTTATGAGTACAAAAATATCAGCAATGGCTATTCCTCTATTACTGTTATCATTCTCTTTAAAAATATAAATATAAACCAATACTGGGATCTGAGTAGAAGAAACAGGGTCTTTGTAAGACAGAGCACAGAAATGTGGCAAGCTATCAAGAAATATAAGCAAAATTAATTTAGGTTTTCCTCTAGGACCAACAGAAGACATACTGGGGAGCATTATCTAATTCTATGAAATATTAAAACTAAAAATAGGTAGAAAATAAGATTCCTCCAGAGACAAGATACATTAGAAATGCTAAATTAATAATTCTCTAGGACATACAAACATAATAGGGACTTCGCATTCATCCTAATAAACACATTTTCATATTCTGAAATGGTTTTGAGGTTTTTTTCTCCCTAATGCACCAACAGTCACTCTCTCTCAGCCCAACCCACCTCACAGGGTTGTTGTTGTGGGGAAAATAGGAGGAGGAAGGAGTATTTGGTTTGTTCGCCGCCTTGAGTTATTTATAAAAGTAATAAAGGCTGGATAGAAAATAAATAAATAAATCACCTTCAGAATTAATGGATTAGAAGGCCCATCACAAACATTGTATTACTTTTTTGCTCACTATCTTTCAGACTAGCAACTATCAAACAGATAAGAACTGCTCCACAACACTCATCAGGAAAGTTTAACAGCAATTAAGTTTAAAAGCTGCCTCCCAGAATAACTACTCTCCTTCCCATGAAATAACCTGGGAATTCTAGGATATATTGACTCAATACATCTGGAGGGCACTGAGTTGGGGAAGACTATCATCAAGTCTTTGAAGGGGAAGGTCAGTATCTGAACTCTATTCTTATTTGCTTAACCATTATCTAAACTGTAAGCATCAGTTCTTTAAGAGGGCCTTCTGTTGCACTTACTTCATTCTACAGTGAAGAAGATCATTCTCAAAATGAGATATTAGCAACATTTAATAGGATCAAACTCTTCACTTGATCTGTAGCTGTGGGTCAGCTACGATGCCTTTACATTTTATTGGCTACAGCTTTTCTGAAACATGTTAATTCCTAATTTGTTTTATTTATCGTATGGCATATTCACATCGCAATTCAATAGAATAAAAAACACGGGAGATAAAATACAAGATATAAAATACGAAGTATAAAATGATCGGCATATATCCAATTTACAAATATAATTTTTTGCTTCATTTGTCAGAGTCAGGAAATCAGCGAAATCTCCATTATAGGCTCTGTTTTGGCATTCTGTCACTATATGCTGGATAGTTTGTTTTTCAGCCCCACAGTCACAATTCGGTGATGTTATTTTGCCCCACTTATAAAGGGCATCTGCACATCTACCATGTTCAATACTGTCCATATCGCACGGGGCTGGTCAAATCCAGATGGTTTCTCTAAGACGCAGGGTAAATTTCTACATTGTGGAGGGCAATTTTCTAGCCAGTACTGTTTCCACATATTGTGGATGTTAAAGTCATCTTCTACAAGTGATTAATTCCTAATTCTCTGAAGGAAGACAAAAGTAAGGGTCTCTGTACCCATCTCTATTGCCAGTTCAAAGACAAGCATAATCCCTCTACCCCTCTGAGCTCTTGGAATATTTGGCAGGCAAAGTGTTACAAAGAAATATTCTTACTGGAAACTCTTTTATGGTCTTTGGCAAATAAAGCCCCACATCAGAGGTAAGATAATCTCTGCTTATTTTTATTTTATTAATCAAATTTATATGACCGCCCAACTCCCCCAACGAGTCTTCCTGGTCTACTAAGCAGAAGGGGGGACATAATGATTTCAGACAATCTAGCAGTTTTGATTGAAATAAAAGTCTTCAGGCTTTCAAAGATGTTTGAAGTGAAACAAACATAGCCATCTTGGAAATATTTTTCTGACTGACAGAGGGCAAAAGATCTCACAGAAATAAGAACTGAGCAGGTTGTAGTTAGTGAAACACAAGGCTGTCATACTTACAGCAAAGGGAGTATCTTAGTGGCTGGGCACAAGCCAGTCTAGTGGAAGAGCGCTAGCTGATTAAAGGAAAGAGATCATTGCCACAGTTGCCCTACTCAGCAAACTTATTTTGCAATTGCTGGGACAGAGCAATAGATCCAGTTCCTGGGAATACTTTATGACCGGTGGAATGATTTAGAATCCTGAATATATTTTTGATTTGTGGAGAATAAAATAATGCCTATATAATGCTGTATTGTGAACCGTCCAGGGTCCCCCTTGGGGGAGATGGTGCGGTAATAAAAGTTGACATATAAATAAATAAATAAATAAATAAATAATATCTTGTTCTTCGGTTGTTCATTGAGCATAGTAAAATATTGACTTTCCTCTCAGGGTGGTGTCCATGATCTTGGTTGATTCGGGTAACAGGATCGTGACTAGACGTTAGATGAGAGAAAGCCCCTGACTAAGGAGGGTTGCAGTCAGAACAGGAATAGGAATCTGGGTTCCCTGCATCCATGCTGCAACCCCAGGACTATCAGCTCAAAGGGACATTTCCTCCTGCCAGCTGAAGAAGGGCAATTTAAATGGGAAGATAGGAAGAGGAAAACGGCTAAGCAAGCTCATCCTTTATTTCTCTACTGAAAAATGCATTATCTCAAAATTACCTTTTGTGGGAAAAGAAGGGGCAAAGTGTTTGAAGTTGGAGAAAGACAACTGAGCATCACCCATTTGAATCTTAGTAGCTGGGCATTCAGGGGATTATGGGTTATACACATTATAAATGCAACTTTGATGTTACTAAAGTTAAAAATAATAGAGCTGGAAGGCACCTAATAGCTCCCCTCTTACACAAAGGTGACCAGCTATCAATCATCCAGTTTGATCCAACTTTGATCCAACTTTCAACAGATCTAACCAAATTTAATCACTTTGTTAAGTCTCAGGTTTTACATTTCATTTTGGGTTGGTTACCACTTTTCCAAAGTTACTATGGCTAAACATTTGTTTTGTCTGATGTTATTTCTCTTCTGCGGGGGTGGGGGTGGGGGTGGAACTTGCATTTAAGGTCTTAGCCATATAAGACAGTTTTGCTGTAACTGGCATTGATTTTTTTCCAGATTGTAACATCCCAATCAAGAGGTTCAGGTTGTTCAGCAAAATACATATTCAACCCCCAGACCACCGTGGCTTCTGCCCAACCCTTCTCAGACTAAGGTTATACATATTTGGAGTGATGGGAACAGTGGCAGTCTGGGAACTTTCCCATACATAAGTAGATGCTTAATCCAAAAACAGCGTGCACTCATTTGTGAGCCAGCTGATAGACTTAAGCATCTTCTCTGTAGACCTCTGTAGGTCACTGCTGATAGAGAAATGTAGGTGGAAAGGTGACCTCAAGCCATTTAGATAATAGAGAGGATGCTGGAAAGTGTACCTTGCCACACAGCTCTTATTCTGAACCACACCTTGTAGATACTGCTTGGGTGAGATGAGCCAAAGCCCTCACTAATGCATCCATTAGTTGTTTGTCATTTTTCAGAGGAAAAAGTGGGGATTTCCAGTTCTGGGACAAATAAAAGAGCAGAGAATCTTGAGATACCGCCAAGTACCAAACTGAACGAGGCATACATTTTGGTGGAGGACAACCCACTTCTTCAAAGTAACAGAAAAGAAGGGGCATAGTGATTCATTCAGCAAGTAACGTCATATTTTGAGTCCTTTTGCTAAGAGATTGTTACACAATCAATTTTAGGCAAATGGGAAGCATTTTAAAATTATTAAACTTCTTATAAATGATTCTATTAGTGTTATTTAGTCTTTAGTCCTTCTCAATATTATCTGTTCCTAACATAAATAGCGCATTTTGTTAGCACCACCCCTGTCAAGCTCCCAACTCCCCAGTCAGTGATAGCCTACACAACTCATTCACAAAATTCCTCTGCTTCCTTCATTTCTGATCTAGCGCTTAGAAATCAGCCAATTTATTGAGTAAAGTCAGAATGACAGTGTTGAGCTCCTTCAGTGAAAAATATTATAGCTACAGGGGCACTTCCATTCTACTCGTAAAAGCAATTTCCCATTTGCTCAAAGTAGTTGATATAAATATTATCTTTCATGTGCTCTCACCCAGATTAACAGAAAATTATTTGATGTGGCTAAGTCTGAAAAAAAAAATACTAGGCATTTCTATGCAGATTATTCCTATTCCTCCCGACTTATACTCCACCCATATAGCTTCCTTATAAAAGCATCCAAGTTCCCCATGTTTACACAGGACAGTTATGGGCAGAGATACTTGGTAATTTATCCAAGGTCACATACTGTAAATAATATCTAAGATCTCAAATAGCATTTTATATTTTATCTGTTCTATCATCCTAGCCAATGAACCAGTCTTCTGTTTTTTTCATTTGAATAAGGCTTCATTTTTTAAAATCTGAATATTTACTAAAGCTTTGTTTAATGCTACATTACAGATCAACTCTACTGATAATAGTTCAGTTACAGATATAGTTTAAAGAAATTACAGTGAAGCAAATTACTGCACAGAGCTACATAGGCAGGCATAAAAAAAAGGAGAACAAACTATACCTTCTTTTGGAGCATTTTCATCCCATACAAGCCACATCTGCACAATAAAAAAAGGAGTCCAGCACATAATGAAGGCTAAGACAATAATGAAGGTCATTTTGACTGTCCGGATCTTGGCTTTGGAAATGAGTTTGATACTGCTCACCCTGGAGAGTGTGCCTCCATGGGAATTACTAGAGGTTAGACTCATGCTTGTTTCATGGATGGTTTTTAGCTTCACATTTTGCCAGATTTTGAAGCTGATCAAGCCATAACAGACACTTAGCACAATGACCGGGATGATGTAGACAGTCAAGGTCATCCAGGTGACATAGGCTTTAGGACCCCAAGGCTGAATGAAGGATGCCCAGCAATCCATCCCCCCATGGTCCACATTCCTCATAGAAAATATCTGGAGCTGCGGGATGCTGAACAGGAGGCACACTACCCATGTGAGGAGGACAGACAACCGGTCAGACCTCCGATGTAAAGACCTCAAGGGCTGACAAATGGCCAAACACCGATCCAGCGACATCAGCAAGAGCATGTAAGTGGAAGCAAACATTCCCACCACTTGCAGATATTTGATCAACCTGCAGAGATAATCTGGCCCTTTGAACTTGAAGGTGATGTCCCAGATGAGCTGAGGTAAGACCTGGAAGATGGCCACCACCAAGTCAGCGATGCTCAGATGCTTCATAAAGAAGTACATGCGGGAATGTTTGTGACGGGTTGTGTAGATAGCCAGCAGGACACACAAGTTTCCCGTCAGGGCAAGGAAAAAGATCAGGCAGAGCACCGCCACCTCTACCTTGGCAATGTCCTCATTCCGCTTCACAACTAAAGTTTGGTTGGTTTGTGAAGTCTGGTTTTCCAGGGTGGTGTTGATCAAGGCGCAATTGTAAGCCAATGTAACGTTCCCCCGGAAACACCAAAGATCCATGGTCGATGCCTTGGTCTTGGTCAGCCCAGTGTCTTTGGCAAGGTTGAGCTGAGAAGAGAGACTCCTTCTCTGCCAGGCAGTCCCCTTTAGAGCCTCCCCTTTCTTGGGACCAGGCCTTTCAGTGCTTCTCTCCTTTTCCTGAAACGCCCCTTTACTCCCATTTGGCCCTTTGCCTCTTTATCTTTTTTTCAAAAAAGTCCCATGCACTCCCTTTCAGTTTGCGTCCTTCACCTGTACTTGCACATGCATTTGATGTATGGTTATGAGTTCTTTCCCACCAGCAGGATGAATTCTGCTCTCTTTCCAAATTACTTCATAGGTTCTTCCTATAGCAAAAAAAAAAAAAAAAAGGGGGGGTGAGGGAGAATAAATAAGGAAGGGAATTATACCAACACTGAGCCACATATTCACATATTGAATCCTTGACAACCTCAGCTTTCTAGTCTCCCACAAGACATCCATTCAAACTCAGGAGTGTAATTTCAATGGCCTGTTCCCGTTTACTTCAAAACAACAATTAAGACTTGCTTATGAGTTCTCCAAGTCTTTTTCAGCTGCAGTACTTATTCCAGTTTCTCCTTGATATGGATAGCTATGCATCAGTCTAAATTTAGATGTAGAAAGCTAGACTACCATTCAATGGAAACTCAAGGGATAACACAATCAACAAACACACAAGTGTGCCTTGCCTAAAAGGGCCTTTCAGAGTTACAGAGAAATTCCTCTTACCTTTAGCTCACATTTTTCTTTTAGCAACTCCTTAACCAAAGAGTTCGCTCCCTTTTTCCCCCTCTTAAGAATGAAATATTAGAAGCTAGTCCTCTCTGGCTGAGATTGTCCAAGAATGTCAGGTGAGTTCTTTTGCCCCAGTGACACGTTTAGCAGCTCCAGAAGTTTGCTCTCAAATGAATCCAGGAGAACAGAGAGAAAGAGGAGGAGGAGAAGGAGGAGGAGCTGAGGTTGCTGTCAGCTCTTCACGGTCATTCATGGATAAAATATACTGATTCCGTCTTGCTATAATGCAGGGTTTCTTCTGGCCCGTAGGTGTCGCACGAGGCCATTTCTTCAGTACCATTCTCAGGAAACTCCTAAAGATCAGGAGAAAGTGGGCTGAGATCTCGCTCAGCAGACACTGTCTCCTGTCGCTTAGTTGTGCATGGTTATGCACAGATGTGCCTGAAGATGTGCAAAGAAAATATTGGCCAGGAAACAAAGGACAGTAACGGTGTTTTTTTTCTTCCCAGAAGCCCTTTCTGGGATTTCATTTCTTGTTATCATACAAATTAGGAAGCACTACCTCCCGCCCCCCCCCAACATACGTTTTAGATGTGACAAGAGGCTTTTAAGCCTGAGGGGAATTTTAAAAGCCAATATTGATGCAGCAAACTGATCACCTTAACAGGCGGAGCGAGGTAGCTGATTTGAGAGTCAGCAAAAGGTTTCTTTTTAAAATATTGACTGCTCACTTGAGGGAATGATATTAAAAGCAAAACTGAAGTACTTTGGCCACATAATGAGAAGACAGGATACCCTGGAGAAGATGCTGATGCTAGGGAAAGTGGAAGGCAAAAGGAAGAGGGGCCGACCAAGGGCAAGATGGATGGATGATATTCTGGAGGTGACGGATTCGACCTTGGGGGAGCTGGGGGTGGCGACGGCCGACAGGAAGCTCTGGCTGGTCCATGAAGTCATGAAGAGTGGGAAGTGACTGAACGAATAAACAACAACAACTGGGCTTGCATTCTCATGTTTTTATATTTCTAGGATTTGCCACCCTATCAAAGCAGGGTGACTATTATGCACCTTGACTAGAAAGTGGGATTTGGGTGTTATTTGCTAATTTGGTAGCAAGCTATCTTGGAGTTGGATAATAGATTTCCTATCAAGGGGGAGAGAGAATGGTTAAACTGGCTTTTTTTTTTTTTTAAATTGCATTAATTTCAGGCAAGCCCCTTATATCAATCTAAGTTTTATTGTTTAATTGTCTGGTTTGTATTCATTGCATTTTTCTCTGGAATTCAGTGATGTAGGGCAAGTTATAAACATTTTAAATCACTAAATAAGCAAGCAGCTGTGCTGAAACGTGAATGAAGGTCTGAGGTAAACGTCTCAACTGAGTCATTGTAGATCAATTTACTCAGGAAAACATGCAGAGCATGATTTCTGGTATGCTGGTATGTGGGAATGACCAGAGGAACACCTGCAGCCTAGGCAACAGTCTGATAAGAGGCAGCTCAGTTCGCAGGTGGGGGGAAAGCATGGGAAGCATTTCAGAAGGGACCCTCCCAGAGACTAAAAGGAGGGGAAGGGAGAAATGCTTTCAGTCTTGCAAGATTCTGTTTAATGTAACCTTACAATAAAGATAGTGCTGATACTCCTGGTAGTGCTTCTTGTCTGGACTACCTCGAAGGGCTTACAAGAAGCATCTGTACTTTCTTCTGTGCATTGAAGTAATGTGTTATGTTGATGGGTAGGTAGGAGTTCTGTTTTCCCCTTGTGTTGGGTCTCTCTGTTTGTATGTACTTGGAAGCATCAAGGGAACTGATATGCTGTGCTCTGGGTCATGTGACCAGGAGGGAGAAAGGCTTAGAATGGAGCAGTCAGCAGCATTCTGAGTCACTGCCCAACTTTCTCTCCCATAGGGATGTACCGGGCATTTTTTTTCCCCTCTGGAGCCCCAAGCCTATTTTAAAACTTTGTATTTGTTTTGCTGGCCACTCCTGACACACCAAACTGGGTCCTGTTCTGTTCAGTTTTCAGGGAGTTATCCTGCAGATGGATGGACAATCCTGAACCCTCAACAAAATTTCTTTCCAACATTCCATCAGGTTGGAAAGAAAAATGAATATGAGGGTCTCCAGGCTGGAAGATCCCTGGATCTTATGGCTGTGAAAGACAAAAGAAAAGAAACAATGCCCAACAATTTTTATTTTATTTTATTTTATTTTATTTTATATTTATTTATTTATAATTCAATTTATATCACCGCCCCATCTCCCCCAAAGGGGACTCTGGGTGGTTTACAAATAATCAAACAATTAAAATAACATATAATACAATCATCATAAATATAATTAATTAAAATAAATATAAAATCCAAGAGGCGACAAACTTGTGTTTAAAAGGGCTCTATGGCACCATCCATCCCCAGGAGGAACTGTTAGCCCTCCCTTCCCAGGCGAGGCGGCAGAACCAGGTCTTTAAGTTCTTCCTGAAGGCCGGGAGCGATGGGGCCTGCCTCACTTCCGGGGATAGAATGTTCCAAAGGGCGGGCACCACTGCAGAGAAGGCCCGCCTTCTAGACCCACCAGGTGAAATTCCCTTACCGATGGGGTCCACAGCATGCCCTCTCTGCATGACCGAGTGGGACGGTTCGATATTATGGGGATGAGACGGTCCCTCAGGTAGCCTGGTCCCATGCCATGTAGGGCTTTAAAGGTGATAACCAACACCTTGAATTGGACCCAGAAGTACACTGGTACCCAGTGCAGCCGGCGCAGCAGAGGTGTCACATGTGCCGATCTTGGGGCACCAATAACTGCGCGTGCAGCAGCATTCTGGACCAGTTGAAGCTTCCAGATACTCCTCAAGGGTAGCCCCATGTAGAGCGCATTGCAATAGTCTATATGGGAGATGACCAGGGCATGAGTGACTGTATGGAGGGCCTCCTGAACCAGGAAAGGGCGTAACTGGTGCACAACGCGAAGTTGCGCAAAGGCCCTTCTGGCCATGGCTGCCACCTGCTCATCGAGCAGGAGTCATGAGTCCAGAAGGACCCCCAGATTCCATACTGGGTCTGAATGGGGTAGTGCAACCCCATCCAGAACTAAAGATGACAACTTCCTGAGTACAGAGGGGCCATCAATCCACAGCCACTCTGTCTTACCAGGGTTCAGCTGAAGCCTGTTGTTCTCCATCCAGACCCCCACAGCCCCCAGGCACTGAGAAAGGGCAGCCACCGCATCACTTACCTCACCCAGGATGGAGATATATAATTGAGTATCATCTGCATATTGATGATACCTCATCCCATGGTGACGGATGATCTCACCCAGTGGTTTCATGTAGATATTAGATAGGAGAGGGGGGAGAACTGAACCCTGCAGTACCCCACAGAAGAGGGGGTGAGGGTTGGATCGCTCATCTCCTATTACCACCGATTGGGACCAGCCCTGGAGGAAGGAGGTGAACCAGTGGAGAACTACACCTCCCACCCCCAACTCCCTGAGCCGTCCTGAAAGGATACCATGGTCAATGGTATTGAACGCTGCTGAGAGGTCAAGAAGAGCCAGGATGGATGCACTTCCTCCATCCCACTCCTGCCAGCGATCATCTGTAAGCGCAACCAATGCAGTTTCTACCCCATATCCCAGCCTAAAACCTGACTGGAAGGGGTCCAAATAACCCATGTCATCCAGGATCCTCTGGAGTTGCAATGCCACCACTTTCTCAACCACCTTCCCCAAAAACTCCTCCGCACAGCCCTGCAGGTGGGTCACTGACTCCACCTTACCCAAGAGAGATCAAGTAATCTTGAACAGGGCTGTCGGGCGGCATTCTGCGGATGCAATAAGAGCGGATAAATATTGGCGCTTCGCCGCTCTTACCGCTCTTACAAGGTAGGCCTTAACAGCAACTCTAGCTTGTGTTCGGTCAGATTCAGTCTTTCTCTTTCTCCAGCGGTGCTCTAGATGTCTCTTGACCCTCTTCAGAACCCTTAACCCTTCCGTGAACCACAGGAAGTATCGGGTCAGATGTGGTAAGAGTGCAATCCTGTCCAAGGCCCCAGCCACCTCCCTATTCCAGGCTGCGGCCAAGACCTCCGCAGGATTTAATATTTTCCTACACGTTGAATCTGCTGTTTTGAGTTTTTAGCTTTCTGTTCTCTTTCCCTGGGAGCTGCTTGTTAGCATACTTTCTCTTCTGTCAACAACTTTCAGTAACTTTCCATGAACTCATTAATTCCTATTTGCGCTAGTCAAGTATCTAGGGGGTGCCATAATTTACTGCCTGAAGCATGGAGGATTTCAAGGAGACTTTCTTAGAGTTTCGTTGTTAGCTTCGTTGTGAGTTTAAACAGCTCTTTCATGATGTCTCTCAAACTATTCTGCAAGATATTTGGGACATTGCAGAAAATATCAGCTTTAAAATGTGTCATCTGGCTGAGGATGTTCTGGAAGAAGATGAAGATTTGAACAAAGATAGAGATGTGTCTACTGACAGCGAGATCGAACCTTTTGTTGAAAAGCCAGATGATTACATTTTGGTGTTGAAGGAGTTAAAGGGACTCTATGAGTTGCAAATTACAAAAGGAGTTGTTTTTCTGATGGAATGTTGTGGGAAAGAAGTGGCTCTGTTCTGTGGGAGGCTTTTTGCTGAGAAGTCTGAGTTTCTAAGGGGGGCAGTTGGGCTGTTTGATTTCTGTATGAAAAATGCCTTGTGTGTAAAATGGAGATATGTAAATGCTTTAGTATATTTTGAAGTTGGGTAAAGATTTAAGAATGTTTATCTGGATTGATATTAAGGCTTGTATGATTCTATTTTTCTTTAATGATTTGGATCAAGATTTATTGGATTTGTTTGATTTTTAAGATTTATAAGGTATAATAATAATTGTTTGGTTTTAGATTTAATAGGGTTAAGATTGTTATAGTATTATTAATTATAAAAGTAAACAATTTATATGTTTTTATAATTTGATTTTTATTGTAGTGGACAGAAATATATAGAATAGTGGTAGGAAGGAAATAATTGAATGAATGTTGTTTTTTTTGGGGAAAGTTGATTTGGAGATGATAGATAGATAGATAGATAGATAGATAGATAGATAGATAGATAGATAGACAGACAGACAGACAGACAGACAGACAGACAGACAGACAGACATGGAAGGAGCAATTATATTTAGTGATTTTTATAATGTGTTAATGGAATGATTTATAGAAATAATGTGATCTTGGTTTGATATAGAGTAAGGGATTGATTATGGAAATTGCTGTATATTCTTGTTGAAAGTCAGAAGTCACTTCTTTATGTAATCTTTAAAATTCTTTTTCTTGTATTTCACACTTTTTTAGGTTTTTTTCTTTTTGTAGTTTTTTTTCTTTTTTGTAGTTTTTATCTTTGTTTCAAACTTAATAAAATTCTTATTAAAAATATTATAGCATTCATGCTATTAACAAGAATCATTGCCTGTAACTTCTACAAATACCTGATCATTATACCCTGAAGAACAAAAAGGAAATTTCAAAAATTCTAGAGGTACAAAAGTCCAACTTTTGATTGATAAAACAATACTTTAAAAAACTCTAAAATGCATAACACAAACTTTTATATGGCTTGGACTGATTACAAAAAAGCATTTGATTCACAACCTCATAGTTGGATTAAAAATATTGATGGCAAATATGGAACTTGCAGAAATCAAAACTGGAAGAGGGATTTTTCAAGGAGACTGTTTGTCTCCATTGCTTTTTAATATGGATCTGATTCCACGGCTGATAATTTTGAATAAAATCTCAGTGGACTGAATTATCCAAGCAAGAGACAACAGATTGACATTTCCTCTACATAGGTTATTTGAAACTATAATTTTTATTATAGATGTGGCAAAACCAAATGACAAGGGATTAGCTCAAAAGGAACTACAAAATATTGTACAATATTGGGACTTAACAAATGAAATACAGAAATTATGGAATAAACCAGCAAAATATTTTCCCCATAAATATTGGAGCATTAGGAGCTGTAACAACTGAATTGTCAAAACAATTGACTAAATTAGAATTATTTGACCTCACAACATTTAGTATGTGTATGTGTGTGAGTGTGTATACACAGAGACACACAACGTACATATTGGACAATTCTTTGACTTTGCAGTGACCCTAAATTACCAGCATTTGCTGAGTATTCTTCAGAAGAAAATAATAACTACAACCCAATAAGTAAAATCGAAAATCAAGAAAATGCTTTCTGGAACAACTCAGTTTCCAGTCACTTTCTAAAAGCCAGTAGGAAGGGGTTGAGTCTGATCTCCAGTGGGAGGCCATTCCAGAGTAATGGCACTGTCACAAAGAAAGAACACCATCTAGCCTTGACTCTCTTCCCCTCTCGGAAATGTGGGACCACTAGTAGCTTTTCCTGACAAGTTCTAATAAGGTCAGGCCAATGTTATTAGGAGAAGGTAGATACCCGATGCCAAGCCTTGAAGAGCATTATAGGTCAACTCCAACACCTTAAAATATACTTTAAATTGGTTTTTGCAGACAGATTGGAATTATATGGTCCCTCCTTTTCAAAACATGGAAATATAAAAGCTACAAGTCCTAAATTTTGATATTTGAATAAACTAAGCCTCCACATTTGAATTTTAAACTTCTTTCTCATCTTGCCTGTGTAAACCTTTGTTTTCTTTCCCTTTTACTATTTATTTCTCTACTCAATTTTGTAATCAAGTATTAAGAAGAAGAGCTGAAACATATAGAAAAATGTAGAACTGAAGAGAAAAGATGGAGAGAAATATTCAGGCCAGAAATAAAACAAGTATATACTCCATTACAAAATTCACTTAAATTCTCTATCGTTTGTGCCTGTCTGTCTGTCTGTCTGTCTATTTATCTTTGGAGTAATGATAAATAATAAAACTTCCCTTGTTTTTAAAACATACAAGCTTGGTATCCTGTGAGAAGTTTAGATTCACATAGAATTACCTTGTCAAAACATTCGTTTGATTGTTAATTCAGTTGTATTGACTCTCCAGCATCTCCTAACCTACTGAGCACACGGGGCAGTGGGGAACAACTTAAAATTGCAGCAGTGGTTGCTTAGGCATTATGGCCAAGTGGTGGAAGAGGTGGATGTAATGACCCCAACTACAATGCCCTAATAAACACTTCTCGATGCAATTCATTGAAATGCAGATTAAGCTTTATTCAGGATACATGTAAATTGAAGCACTCCTAAAGATCTGAATGCAGATTCCGGCCAAACCTTGCTAACTTAACTCTCCCCCTTGCACACCAATTTCAGGCTCAATGATGTCAGTGTCCAAAACGTTTGCTCTCCGTTCCCAGCCTCCATCTCCTGCAGGTGGTTGACCTTGACGCTGCATTCTCCAGTCTCCAGAAGAAGTCATAACACTCCGTGCCTATTCCCCCCTCCCTGCAGTTCACACACTAACTACCTCTCTATTACTAATGACAGGATTCATGGCGATGAACCCTGACATGCTGACCCTCCCAAAAAAAAACCCAATATACACAGCACAAGCAAATACAATGAATAAAATGACATAATAAATGTGGGTAGAATACTTTCAGGAAATATAAGGAAATAGCAGTAGAGTTTATGTTGAAATCTTTACTTGCATGGTGGGACAGTCTCTGCTCACCAAAGGATCAGGGCGCCTATCTGCAAATGCCTGGCTGCCAGCACATCTCAGTTGGAGTTTCCCGCCAGCAAAAATTCCTCGTCTGTTGAGTCATTCTCTCCCCCAACCACTTCGGCTTTGCTTGCTTCTTCAACAGCGTTAGCTGCTCCCTTTCTTTTTAGCGGCTGTGGCTTTGAAGGTTTAATCTCTGGCTTTTTCCTGGCTACATAAGTGGATTGCGGGCAATTGCTAATTCGATGGCCCTCTTTTCCACACTTGAAACAGAGACCACTTTTAGCCCGACGTTCTTTTTCCTCTTCCCATGCTTTCTGGCTAGGTGGTTTCTTCAGTGGTTGTGTTGGTCCCGTTGTTCTTTTCCCAGATGTTTTCAGTTGTTTATATGACTTGAGCTGCAAGTGGGTACTCTCTGCCTTCCCCGCTAATTGAATCCAGTCTTCTAATGTCTCAGGGTCTCCCCGTCCAGCTGCCATTTCCAGAATTTCAGAGTTTAACCCCATCTGGAAATACTCAATTTGAAAAGTCTCTGGCCAATCTGGTAATCGACTGATGAGTTTTTTAAACTCCATGGCATATTCTGCTACGGTACGGGTTCCCTGGCTCAATTGCTGCAATTCAACTCTAGCCGACATCTTTGATAAGGTGTCTTCAAATATTTTCCTTAATGCTAACATAAATGCTTTAAAAGTTAACAGTTCTTTGGCATTAGTGTCATGCATAGCTACTAGCCACTGCACTGCCTCCCCTTCCAAAAAGCTGGAGACATACCTTACTTTTGCTTCTTCATTCATGAAGGAGTCCTCAAACTCTTCCATGAACCCTCGCACATGGATCATGAAACAGGCTAACTTTCCAAGATCGCCATCAAACTGCATCTTTAGCTTGTTAACTGCTAAGGCTCTTCCCCTGGCCAGCCCGCTCGTAGAGGGAAGTCTCACCTCTGGTTCAGGTTCCGAAATGTCGTCCTCCTTGTCGCTGCAGCTCAATGTTTCACACTCAGCTGAGGTGGTTGTTGGAGTAGCTCCCTTCCTCGCCACTTTTCCTCCTTCTTGGGTTGGACCTTGCACAAGCTGTTGCAATGTTTGGCTGATCATATTCATTTTCTTGCTAATGGTCTCTAGTTCAAAATCTATTCGTGAAGTCTTTGCCTCCAAGGAAGCCATTCTTTGGGATTGGGTCACTCTGGTTTTGGTAATCCGCATACCCATCTCCATCTTGAGGCCATCTCTGATCCCCATAGACCACTCCGCCCTGGTTTTGGAAGTGCGTAACACGGGAAGACGACTTTATACATGGACTTCACCAGATGGTCAACACCGAAATCAGATTGACTACATCCTTTGCAGCCAAAGGTGGCGGACATCTATACAGTCAGTAAAAACAAGACCTGGAGCTGACTGTAGTTCAGATCACGAACTTCTTATTGCAAAATTTAGAATCAGACTAAAGAGAATAGGGAAGACCCAGAGATCAGTTAGATATGAGCTCACTAATATTCCTAAGGAATATGCAGTGGAGGTGAAGAATAGATTTAAGGGACTAGATTTAGTAGATAGGGTCCCAGAAGAACTATGGACAGAAGTTCGCAACATTGTTCAGGAGGAGGCAACAAAAAACGTCCCAAAGAAAAAGAAAACCAAGAAGGCAAGATGGCTGTCTGCTGAGACACTGGAAGTAGCCCAAGAAAGAAGGAAAGCAAAAGGCAACAGTGACAGGGGGAGATATACCCAATTAAATGCAAAATTCCAGAGGTTAGCCAGAAGAGATAAGGAATTATTTTTAAACAAGCAATGCGCGGAAGTGGAAGAAGACAATAGAATAGGAAGGACAAGAGACCTCTTCCAGAAAATTAGAAACATCGGAGGTAAATTCCAGGCAAAAATGGGTATGATCAAAAACAAAGATGGTAAGGACCTAACAGAAGCAAAAAGAGATCAAGAAAAGGTGGCAAGAATATATGGAAGATCTGTATAGGAAGTAGCCCAAGAAAGAAGGAAAGCATCAAAAACAAAGATGGCAAGGACCTAACAGAAGCAAAAAGAGATCAAGAAAAGGTGGCAAGAATATATGGAAGATCTGTATAGGAAGGATAATAACATCGGGGATATATTTGACAGTGTGGTCAGTAAGTTAGAGCCAGACATCCTGAAGAGTGAGGTTGAATGGGCCTTAAGAAGCATTGGTAATAACAAGGCAGCAGGAGATGACGGTATCCCAGCTGAACTGTTTAAAATCTTGCAAGATGATGCTGTCAAGGTGATGCATGCCATATGCCAGCAAATCTGGAATGCACAAGAATGGCCATCAGATTGGAAAAAATCAACTTACAGTATATCCCCATACCAAAAAAAGGAAACACTAAACAATGTTCAAACTATCGAACAGTGGCACTTATTTCACATGCCAGTAAGGTAATGCTCAAGATCTTGCAAGGTAGACTCCAGCAATTCATGGAGCGAGAATTGCCAGATGTACAAGCTGGGCTTAGAAAAGGCAGAGGAACTAGAGACCAAATTGCCAATATCCGCTGGATAATGGAGAAAGCCAGGGAGTTTCAGAAAAACATCTATTTTTGTTTTATTGACTATTCTAAAGCCTTTGACTGTGTGGATCATAACAAATTGTGGCAAGTTCTTGGTGGTATGGGGATACCAAGTCATCTTATCTGCCTCCTGAGGAATCTGTATAACGACCAAGTAGCAACGGTAAGAACAGACCACGGAACAACGGACTGGTTTAAGATTGGGAAAGGAGTACGGCAGGGTTGTATACTCTCACCCTACCTATTCAACCTGTATGCAGAACACATCATGCGACGTGCTGGGCTTGATGAATCCAAGGCTGGAGTTAAAATCGCTGGAAGAAACATTAACAATCTCAGATATGCAGATACCACTTTGATGGCTGAAAGCGAGGAGGAGTTGAGGAGCCTTATGACGAAGGTGAAAGAAGAAAGTGCAAAAGCTGGGTTGCAGTTAAACCTCAAAAAAACCAAGACTATGGCAACCAGCTTGATTGATCACTGGCAAATAGAGGGAGAAAAAGTGGAGGCAGTGACAGACTTTGTATTTCTAGGTGCAAAGATTACTGCAGATGCTGACTGCAGCCAGGAAATCAGAAGACGTCTACTTCTTGGGAGGAGAGCAATGGCAAATCTTGATAAAATAGTTAAGAGCAGAGACATCACACTGACAACAAAGGTCCGCATAGTTAAAGCAATGGTATTCCCTGTAGTAACCTATGGCTGTGAGAGCTGGACCATAAGGAAGGCTTTGCGAAGGAAGATAGATGCTTTTGAACTGTGGTATTGGAGGAAAATTCTGAGAGTGCCTTGGACTGCAAGAAGATCAAACCCGTCCATACTCCAGGAAATCAAGCCAGACTGCTCACTTTAGGGAATGATATTAAAGACAAAACTAAAGTACTTTGGCCACATAATGAGAAGACAGGATACCCTGGAGAAGATGCTGATGCTAGGGAAAGTGGAAGGCAAAAGGAAGAGGGGCCGACCAAGGGCAAGATGGATGGATGATATTCTGGAGGTGATGTACTCGACCGTGGGGGAGCTGAGGATGATGACAGCTGACAGGAAGCTCTGGAATGGGCTGGTCCATGAAGTCATGAAGAGTAGGAAGTGACTGAACGAATAAACAACAAACATCTCACTCAGAGAGCGACTCTTGGCGGTATATTGGAGCTTTTGACTGATCAAAGTATCATCAAATCAGTGTTGACTCTTAGCAACCACATAGAATGACCTCCTCCAGAATTATCTGTCCCAAACCTGGCCCTTCAGGTCTTCTAACAATGTACCCATCACCACTCTAATTGGACGCTGGGGCTACAGTTCCCCAAATCCCTAAGCACAGCCAACTATGGGAGTTAAAGTCCCAATTCCTATACATCTGGGGGAAATTAGTTGAAGCACTATTTTCGGTGGCATCTTGGTTATAAAGGGGTAGGGGGAAGAGGGCTTAAGAGTTAAAATCTTAACTTTCTTAAAATTAAAAAAAAAGATAGCTACTATAATTCTGTTTCACCTGCCCTCCGTTTTCTTTGAAAAATAATTACTTCTGTCCTTTTTTGTCGCCACCTTGTTTTGAGGTGCATATACTCATATGCAGAATCTATTTTCTATAGAACTTTTTATATTTCCAACTTTTAATATAATATATTTTTAATTTGTATGATGTGCTGCCATATGATAAATAAATAAATTTGAGATACAAGTCAAATGAAAACTTTCTCTCAGCCATGATTACACAATAGACTTCTTTTAGCACTCTCATCTCCTATGTAAAATCATGTCTGTGCAGGATACTTTGTGGGAAATATGGGGAAACAGTTTAAAGCATTTGACTTTTTCATTGCTCCACTTTGTCAATCACTTGGCTTCCTTAAAACACTTCCACCCCATCCAGACAAGTTCTACGAATCCAGTCCACCTCTTCCACCACTTGGCCATAGTGCCCAAGCTCTCACAAGTGCAATTCTGGTTTAACACCAAACTTTAAAAATATGAGAAGATCTCTTGTTACCAAAAAAACAAAAACAAAATCTGGACCTACTGGACGAACAGCACTGTTGGGGTCCATGAAATTCCTCACCTTCTACAAGAGCTTGATCTTTTCAGCAATCAAACCTTCCTACTGATAAAAAGATTCAGAGGATACAACCAACTCAGAGAAACCACATCCTAGAGTCCTGGTTGTCATCTGCCCTGTTGTTATTGATATCAAAAAGAAATACATTGAATTTAAGGTTTTGCTGTGCTAATCTTAAACCAGCTTCTAAAGTATTTTGCATCCCACATAACATAATGCTGAATGATCAAACAACATGGTTGTTTTAATCCTCCAACATGTAGAAAGTTAGTGTGTTGGGAAAAGAAATAAAGACTTTCCTCCCATTAAAAAATGGGCAAGAAGGTAAATATTTAAGTACTAATTTGAAGGGTGAACTGCCCCGATTTCAGTCCAGATAAGTGGCATAGCAATAATAGAGCTGGAAGGATCCCTGTAGGATTGTGTCACGTCTTTACTCCGAGCACACTGTGTGTGCAGAGATGACTCCTGAGATGAAATTCCCAGGAGACTTCCTTACATAAAATATCCATCCATACGTACATTGCAACAATTTGCTGATTCAGGACAATTGTGTCTAGCCACTTTTCCCCATTGCTGAGCTGAACTGTTCTCTGCCTATGCTTGAATCAATGAAAAAGTATACCAGCATGATGTTCTTTCTCTCCGCTGCCAACCCCTTTCCTGCTTCTAACAGATTTTATATATCTTGAGGCTATTGCTGAATGGGGTGACCATAATGGGGGCGGGGGGGGGGACAACTTCTACACCAATAAAGCAAAAGAGAGCTTAAGCTTGCCTTGTGTATGGGCTGGGACCAGCAGGATGCAACTTCATGGGGACATAACAAGGGGGAAAAACGGGTTACCAGGGCATGTTTGTGCCATGCTTGGATGCAAGGGGAGAGGGGGAAAGATGAAAGCATCCTTGTTGCTCTTCCTCGTATCTTGAAGTATCTACTTGACTATGCATTTCTTCTTTTTGTCTCGGTGCCATTCGGTTGAAAACAAAACCACTCTATTGATTCCATCACACTACATAAATAAAATTGCAGTGGAAATTTTCTGGGCACCCAAAATTTGGGGTGCAGGGTACATGGTCCCTGTCCGTAGAAGCATAGTTAAAAGCATCCCTGAGTCTTTATTGAGAGGTGAGCTCCTATTTACAATGCCAACTGCAAATCATGTACTCCATTGGATTCAAGCGTTGCAACAATCACAGTGAAAGCCCATGAGATTGCTCTCGACCTTCCCTGATTATTTATTTTTTATTTTTATTTATTGTGGTATTTATACCCCGCCTATCCCCTCCCTAATGGAGGACTCTAGGCGGCTTACAGGCATATATATACATTAATTATACAGATTCACAAATCACCATTTACACCGCGCGTGAGGGGAGGGGGTAAGGGAACCGACTCTTCCAGGCTCTGGACTACAATTCCCAGGATGCCTTGAGCCGGCTGCTGACGTCCTGTAGCTGTTTAGCCCCTGCTGCAGATTTGGCACTACTTTCTTCACCGCTCAAGTGCATTCCCCTGCAGCACACACGCCGAGCAAGAGGCTGCCTGCAGTGCCTCCAGAAGCTGCTTCCAGCCCTGCGACTCTAGGCTGAGCAATGCTCTATTTATTGCAGCATGTTTTCTGTGATATGAGTGTCCTGCTCCTCATTAAGATGTCATTGGTGGAAGAATAATGTTCAGTTTGAAAACAAGAGGCTGCCTCTGTGGTTTTTCTTTCCTCTTAGATGACTTAGTTTGAGAGGCCTGAAGTCGTAACCCTGCCAGTTTTAGATCATGCCCCCCCGCAAGAGGAAACACTGGAGTCCAGGCTCAGTTATTCATGCAGGTCACAGCTTGGCTGTTTGCAGGAGATCTGCAGCAAGTGTGCTCTGCGTTCCAGGCGTCTGCCTTTTACTCTTCTGCGTGATAGCGTGGCTTGCATGATCTCTTCAGTCTTGCAATTAAGTGCGCACATACACACACACACACACACACACACACACACACACACTCCCTGCTTTCATTTTAAGAGCTCGCAGTAATAAAGAAGAGACATATATTATTTATTATTTAAATTTATATGACTGCCCATCTCCCCCAACGGGGGACATATAACTTTTACAAAGCCAGTTTGGTCTAGTGGTTAAGGCACCAGGCTAGAAACAGGGAGACCGTGAGTTCTAGTCCCACCTGAGGCCAGCTGGGTGATCTTGGGCCAGTCACTGTTCCTCAGCCCTGGGAAGTAAGCAATGGCAAACCACTTCCAAAAAACCTTGCCACAAAAACTGCAGAGACTAGTCCAGACAGTTGCCAGGAGTCAAAAACTGACTTGAATATATTTTATATTTTTTATAAAGTATTCAAAGGCACATCTACCAATGGGTTCTAACTACAGAAGGAAAAGGGGGCATCTCTCATTTTTATTCGTATTACTGATTCTCATAAATACAAATGCTCATGGTGCTGTGCAGAATATCATAAGCAAAAAGGAGCATTTTATGCTGTCAAAGCAACTGGCAGCAGCTACCAGACCTTGGCTGATCGAAGGAGGGTCAGACCTGGCTAGTACATCAGGGAGACCCCAACAGAAATTCCCAGGGCAGTAGCCCAGACTGAGAAATCGAAAAGAGGAAGATAAGGGCAATCACCTTGTCCATGTGGTCACCAAGTGTCCAGCTTGATTCAAGGGAGACTCACTTTTCCCATATCCCGGTTTTCTCTTCACTGAACCAACCAGTGGCCTCCCACCCAGACCATAAAACCCGGTCTTGCTTTGGTTCAGACCAGTTGCTTCATCGCCTGCATTCAGGTACTACTGCAAAGATATCAGGGAACGAAGTAACTGTCAGTTAGGGAAAATAAGTAGAAGGGAGATGGAAAATGAGCAAATCTGAGCAACTGCTTCAGTTCGGTTTCATTCAAAAGTAAGAGAGTAAGCCAAGAAATGCAAGGAACCAGAAATAGTTTCTATACTTATTTTTATCACTTTCCACATCGAAATACATCTGGAAGCAGTGTTTGTCCCTAATTGATGCTTGGGATTAACTATGGGAATGGAGTCTGCTGCCACCCCCTTTGCAGCCATGTCATGACACATTGTGGTACACATACAAAGGGGTAGGGCTTGAATTATGCTGCTGCAACTATCAACTTGCCTGGTTTTTCTCTTTCACACACACACTACTGCTGGTGATAATATGCCATGCTACCAAAATGGTCTATTGGATTTTTATCATTATGTTCTTGCAGTATAATAATGAATGTAGGAAGAAAAGGAGAATCAGACTACTAGGATCGGGATATCTCTAATAGCATGATTTTTATATATTTGATACAGAATGTCTCATTCTCCTGTATCTCAGTCCTACATATATGCCTCTTGTGATAATCAGTTGAAACCAATCCATTTTAATTTCTTTAGTTACCATGTTGCAACATGAAAGTAACTGATCTTTGTATTGTCGAAGGCTTGTAACTGATCTTTATCTGTTGGGAAGTTAGTCTTGTATGAAGCATAGATCATCTCTAGGTTTTTGTTACAAAGTGAACCAAATGATACCATGGTTTTGAAATGAAGACAATTTAAAGAGTTTTGCAGTTAAAATGTTCTACCAGAACCTCAACAGTCTTCCTAATGCAACAATTTTAAGTCCAAAGTCTGACTGCCAGTACATCAAGGGAAACACTAACCATTAAGTTACTAAGATTTATGCTCCTGTTACCTTTCCTTATAGATCTATTTAACTTTCCTACAAGGACAGTAAAGATTGGCTTGAATTTAATTAAAATTAAAGAGAGAAGAATATTTAAATGCCATTTACTGAACCAAAGTTTGATGTTACCTGCATACAAATCAAAACTATAAAGCTGATTGCCAAAACAGTGGGCCAAATCATAGAGTACATGCAAATTATGAAAATATATTGTATAAAATCTGATTAAATCACAAACAGTTGACTAACTAGAATCTGATTAAACTAATGTAAAAATACAAAAAGCAAAACAAAAAACAGGGAAACATATAAAGAAAACCAGATGGTGACTGTCCTCAACAAAAGTATTATAGAAGATTCCTCAAAGGGTAGAGGCAAAAAGTAAAGGGCGAAAAGCCAACCATTTTTGGTTGCAACCCATTCGCTTCTTCAACCCACGCAAGTCTCAAATTAATTTAAAAACATACATTGCTTAATCAGGCCAAAAGCCCATCTAACTGAGTATTCAGTTTTAAATCCTAGCCAGCCTAATGCACCCAGGAAGGTAACAAGAGGGACATAAAGGCAACATTTGATATTTAAACGTATACAGCAACTTGACCATAAAACAGGCATAGAGGTGTCATGGCTAATAGCAAGAGATAGAACCAAACTTTCACACGGTTGTCTTATTCTTGTATAAAGCCATGAAGGTCTTAAAAGTCATTGGGGTGTATCCTAATTAGTTCAAAATAATTCCTATTAAAATCAAGAAGACTTGAAGCAAATCATCATTATCTTTTCATACTGATTTTAATGAGACCAAATTCTGACTAGCTTAATCTGGATCTAGCTAGATTAAAATGTAAGACAATTTTAGTCCTCCATCAGTAGGATAAAAACTGAAATTATATATCTCCTTACTTAGGAGTGAATTGCACTGAATGCCCTTTACTCTTACATGGATTTCTGCAGGATTGTGCTGCCAAACTTCTTATCTCCTTGTCTTTTGAAACACGATTTGCTGATGCAGAGAATGGACTCCTGCAATGGAGGAACCCACAGTGTGGATTTTGCTTCTTACAGAGAACAGTCAACCTTTCAACCAAGTCTAGATTTTCTTATACTGTATATGATGCCCACTTTCTTCTCACACGTGCCTACTTAGGTCCTGCATGCACCCCTCCATGCTGCCGTTTCATCAAGGCAGGAAAGTAAATCAGACTTTCCGTGCATACTGAGGAGGAATAGTGTGACAAGTGTGTACCTTTCTCAGTGATCTTTCTTTTTCCATCACACAGCTGGAACAAGAATTCTACCTGGGCCTCTTGCTACATGATGACTTCCATACTGCGACGGCATCTGGTGCTTCCCTGTGGTAGCCGCAGTCTGTTTGCAGCCCTACCAGGAAATGAAAGAAAATGGGGAGGGGGGAGAGAGGAGGGAAGGGAAGGGAAGGGAAGACAGAATTTCTGAACTTGCCCTTCAACTCGTGGCAACTCTCCAAGGCATCTCTCATCACCCAACTGCTTGAGGGCCATTAAACAGTTGATTTAAGGCTGGGATCTTATTTATACAGCTCCTGTGCTCTGGAGAGACTCAATTCTCCCAAGGCCTTCAGAGTGGAAAATCTGTTTCTGATCTTCCTTTTTTTTTTTTTTTTTTTTTGCTGAACCCCCTTGCTGTCTCTCTTTTTTTCTCTTTCTCCTTTGAAGGGGTTGCAGGTTGCCCATTACCTAATCAAAGATAAAAGCCTTTTGCATTGCTGCTACCTGACATGCCACTTAATTAGGCACATCAGAACTGTTTGCATACTTATTTGTGGCCTGTGACTACTATTTTATGAGGATTCTTCGAATCTCATTTCATTTTTAGTTAAACATTTTTAAGTGGGAGTTTCGAGGCCAAGTTCTTATAAATCCTGCAGAGAATATTGGTGCCTGTCATCAACTGTGCATCAGCACAATTGATCCATCTGTTTATTAATATTGGGCAGTGACAGACATCTTGGAGAGCTGCCATCTCATGTACAACCAGTCTGTAATCAGGACTCTCTGTTTCTCAAACTAAGAGCCTCACTGTTTAAATGTCATTGGTAGAATCATTTCCGCTCTTCCAGAAGGATAGGATGCACAATGTACTTCCAAGTGTCACCTTGTTGCCTCCATCACTTATTTTTCTTCTGAAAAAGCTAGAGGGGAGGGGTACCCTCAGTATATCTACTCTGGATTTAACCAAAGTAGGGGAAGCCCAGGGAGGCTGCGAACTGCTGGAAATGATGTAATCTTGAATGACAGGAGAATTTCTTTAAAACCTTCTTCTTTGAAAAAAAACCCTATTAAGTTTTTTTTTCATCAATTAAATGAATGGGAAAAGAAATGACTAATGGAACAATAGTGGAGAATACAAGTAGCTTGGGGTTGAATTGTTGGCTTCTTGCTATTCTCTGGGTTTGCTTTTCTTCTTGCAGAGCTATAGACAGAAGATAGAAGCAGCTCATGTAACAGTGGTGACACATGGACATACCACAAAGTGCCCATTACTGCATGCGCTGCTGTATTTTGTACCAGCTGTAGCTTCCTGAAGGGCATCCCCATGTAAAGCGCATTGCAGTAGTCCAGTTGTGAGGTGATCAGGGCTTGAGTGACTGTCTGAAAATCCTCCTGGTCGAGGAAAGGGCATGACTGGGGCACAAGATGAACCTGTGCAAAGGCCCTCCTGGGTACAGCTGCCAACTGCCCTTCCATCAATAAACCATTCAAAAATGACCAATGGTCAAAGAAAGGGGCAAACCACTCTAAGCACGGCCCTCCTTATTACATGCCTATTAACCAGCTTCTAGACAAATAGGAACCAGCACCAGACAAGCAGGGACAATGAAGAAAGAAACAATTCTCCATTCAAAGAGCAATCAAGGGAGAAACAGTGCCCCCTTCAAGACTAGTAGCACAAGCTGCCATATATGTGCAGCCAGCAACCTCTACTTCCCCATGTACTGATAATGTTACCTAGCCTGGTAATGAAACACCCACAAGAAGGAAAGCAAGCTCCCAGAACATCAAAGACCCAAAGAAAGCAGAACAGAGCAACAGAGAAACCAAGAGATAGAACAGATGCATGTCCATTCCAATCTCCCAAACACTATGCAGTGGCAGCAGCCTTTGTGTTTCTCATGCTAACCAAATTATTACCATCACCTAATTGGTTAATGTTGTGAATGTGATCATTCCTTACAGTTTGGAAGAAAAAATAGGCTTTTCGTTTTAAAAGCATTGTTTCAAGCTGAGATATTGAAATGGCACAATTCAATACAAAACAGGAAATCATCAAAGGTATAATGTGTCAACATTAACATGTCATAATTCCTGACTCTAGGGCCAAAGCTTTACTGAGAATATTCCACATTAATGTTCCTAGTAAGATACATCCCTGTACGCTGTTTTCTTTTCTGTTTTAAGAGATGACTTGCAAATTTAAAAGACAATGACATTTCATTTTGAAAAATCAGTCAGTATTACAAGCAAGAAATGGGTGGCAAGTTCTCCCGTAGAATAAGGAAGCCATGATCATTCTTGTTGGTCTTGTTCAAAACTAGGCTTGGAGGACTCAAATTCACAATGCTCAGTTCCTTTCTCTACCTCAATGTATGCAGTTGTATCTTTTTTTTTAAAAAAAAAAAAAGGCAATAGAGGGGGAAAAATCCCTGAAAGCAACATAAGGTTGTAAACAGCAGAAAAATCAGGAGGATAAAAAGCTTGTATGGTTTATTGTCTCCAAATGATTAAAGTATTCACCCTATTTTGCAGATACTTCCTTGCCTCTACCCCCCCCCCCAAAAAAAAAAAAAAGATTAAGGCACATTATTTCTCCCAACACAAAAAAGTCATGCTAGATATCCTGCTCAGATAAATGGTGATAAAGCACAGGAGAAAGAGTTACCCTTTTGGGGGTCAGGGGGGAAGAAGAAGGATAAGGATAAAGTTCTTCAAGGTCTAGTGGTCTAGTGGTTAAGGTGCTGGGCTAGAATCCAGGAGTCTGTGAGTTCTAGTCCCGCCTTAGGCATGAAAGCCTGCTGGGTGACCTTGGGCCAGTCCCTCTCTCTCAGCCCTAGGAAGGAGCCAATAGCAAACCAGGATACTGAGAGTTCTAGTCCCGCCTTAGGCATGAAAGCCAGCTGGGTGACCTTGGGCCAGTCACTCTCTCTCTCAGCCCTAGGAAGGAGCCAATGGCCAACCAGGAGACTGAGAGTTCTAGTCCCGCCTTAGGCATGAAAGCCGGCTGGGTGACCTTGGCCCAGTCACACTCTCTCAGCCCAACTCGCCTCACAAGTTGTTGTGGGGAAAATAGGAGGAGGAAGGAGTATTATTTATTTTTTATTTTATTTATTTAAATTTATATAACATATAATTATGTATGTTCGCCACCTTGAGTTATTTATAAAAATACTAAAGGTGGGAAAAATATTTAAAAAAACACAGCAGGTATGACAGTGATATGACATCATTGGAGAGGAGAGGATTGGTGTCTTCTGCATTTTGATTTTGAAGAGAAGAATGTTTTTTATTATTGTTCTGTGAAAAAGCTAAGTTAAGCAAAGCACTATGTGGGGCTGATTTTCAAAATAACAATTGATAAGTATGTTCCTAACACTTGGGAAGGGGAGGGGGTTGCATTAGATTGTGGCTTGTGGCTTATAGATCACAGATTGGCCACCTCTGCTGTAATCTGGCCCACAAGTGTTGCATCCAACATCTGCAGTTACTACCTTTCAAAAAGATCAGCATGATTAGTAAAAGGTAAAGGTTCCCCTCGCACAGTTGTGCAGTCGTGTCCGACTCTAGGGGCCGGTGCTCATCTCCATTTGTTAGCCGAAAGAGCCAGCGTTGTCCGAAGACGCTTCCACGGTCATGTGGCCGCATGACACGCGCAGAACGCTGTTACCTACCCACCAAAGTGGTACCTATTCATCTACTTGCATTTGCATGCTTTCGAATTGCTAGGTTGGCAAGAGCTGGAGCTAGTGCGGGAGCTCACTCCGCACGCAGGGCTAGGGATTCGAACCTCCAAACTTGCGATCTTCTGATCGACAAGCCTGGTGTCTTACCCGCTGAGCCACCATGCCCCTCAGCATGATTAGACAAGTTGGTTAATGGAAAAACTGCATTAACTACAAGATTTCCAAAAGGTTTCCATGTAATTAGTTACTATAGGGAGCCAAGCAAAAAATGTATAACACTGACAGAATGTTCTGCATTTCAGACCCCCCAAGGTGGAAATATGTGTTTTCAGACATAGCCCCTGCCCGAGTCCTCTTAATATAACTCAAGAGAAAAGTATGTTTCCTATTCCAAATATCTCCTCAGGTAATCAGAAACACACCGAGAATACAGACTGCATAACAGACTCATAGGCTGCATAAACAGAAGGTATCAGATTTTTCTGCCTGCATCTCTACTTGCTTCATATCAGATCTGAAGCAGAATAAAAATTATTCTTCAGTTACAATGATATAATAGGGCTTTGCAGATCTTTATAAATGACCTGGAAGATGGAAAGGAAGGGATGCATATCAGATTTGCAAATGACACCAAACTAAGAAGATTGGCTAACCCCTCAAAGGACAAAATCATAATTCAAAATGACTTTGACAGGCTTAAACATTGGACCAAATAGAACAGGATGATATTCAACAGCAAGAAGTAGAAAGTCCAGCACCTGGGTAGGAACATTCAAAAGTCTAAGCACAGAACTGAGAATGATGCAGCAGCTAAAAAGGCCAGTGGAATCTTCAGCTGCATTAACAGAAGCAGTACATCCAGACCCTCTCTCTCCAGTGCTTTTATAACTCCACAGTCACACACCTCTAGTGTCTTATGACTCAAATAATAAAAAGCATATAAAATAGCCCATTGCTGACTGGATAGGAAGCAAATCATAGTTTCCAAAGACGGATCAGAAAAGCCTTCCAAAATATGACTAAAGGTGTGTGTGTGGGGGGGAAGCGTATTCCAGAAGGCTGAGATATCAAGAGAGAAGCATTTCTTCCAGGCCCTAATCTTCTGGAATATGCTTCCCCCAACTTTAATCTTCCTAGAATAGTGACAGATTCCACATTCAAAAAATCCACATTCTGTAAATATATTAGAAACTGGTAGAGCCTAGATTACCATTGAACTTTCTATACTGCAGGCATAAGGATCCTGTGTTGGCGATGCTATGCTTGCTCCTCTTACAATCTCCAGGACAACCAGAAACATATCCTGACTATGTCATCATTGCCTGATTAAAAGAAGATCTGAAGACCACTGATTTTCCACAAGGTAAAATTACATAAAAGCTACTTTTGCACACACCAATCAGATTTCACAATGGATTTCATAACATAGTCTCAATCTTTTTTTTTCCTAATTCAAGGAAGGGATGCAGAAGTTGCAGAGGACAATAAGAACATTTTGCTCATATTGCATCTTTAACTCACTAGCCAAGTATCTGAAATCTCCAAACTTCACAGCTGAACACAGTTTCACAGAACTGAAACTTTTCTCTAGCTCTTTTTAAAGTAACATTTCACTTATCTGAGATTTATTCATCCCTTAGTTTTACAGTTTAATTGTTTTAATTCCCCAAATGTAACATGTTCTCATATTAAGTCCAGCCATTCATTTAGAAATGATATACAGAGAATCTTATGCTAATTGCCAATTTGCTTTGTGTGTATATAAAAAAGAGAGGAAACGATAATTAATAATGGGCAGATTTGTTCCTGTATCATTTAAAGCACTTAAACATCATTCACTTAGCTACCCATTAAAAAAAAGGATTACCAAAACATCATAAAGGGCAGCAGCTGTAAAAATCCAGTTGCAAAGATAAGACATTTATTATAGTCATCTTCTTCTTTTCTTCCGTTATAAAATTATGTAAGAGTACATGAAGTTCCCAACAATTTTCCTTCCAGGCATTGACCTGAAATGCTTAGCTTCAATTCACCAACTGCATCAGGGAGACCAAGCCCCGATTTTACCTGATCTGTAAAATAGAATTGTAGATACCAACTGAGTTTCGATTGCAGGAATACTGCAACTATAGGGTTAAGCATTAAGAATGGCTATCATGGATCATTACCTGATAGGGCTGAAGGGGTTTGCACATTCCAATCTTGCTATGAGTCATACCACTGAAGTATGACAGGCCAGGTGGGAGGGATCAGGCTGAATAGTATCTGCTGGAGAAGGAAATGGCCACCCACTCCAGAAAACCAATAGGGACAATGTCAACATGAGACTGGTCAGAATGCATCCAATGAACTATTGGAGAAGAACAGAGGGTAAATACAAATAACATTGGTGCTTATGATGTAGCTGAATTCAAGCTGAAAGAACATCCAGCTGCAGATGTGCCCAAAGGCAAAAGTGATTTTTGATGCTTTGAAGATATGTGTACCATTAACATGTGGAATGTCAGAATCAGGAACCAAGGTAGAATTAACATTGTCACAACAGAAATGTCAAAACTGAACAGCGACATTCTGGGAATCAGCAAACTGAAATGGAGTGGAATGGCTCAGTTCACAGTAGAAGAGCATCAGATCTTCTAATGTGGACAAGAAAACCAGGAAAAAAAATGGAGTAGCCATCATTATGCACAAAAGGCACTCAGCATGTAGCTCCTGGGCTGCACATTTTGCATTCCCAGTTTAAAGGAAGCAAAAAGCAAATGGAAGTTTTTCCACCCAGGCTATTGCTTTATATAAATTTAATGAATGGTATCTATAACCTTCAGATTAGTCATTTTTAAATGCTTAATAATGTTAAAGAGAAAAATAGTGTAGCTTGCATTTTGATATAGATCCCTCTTCCTATGGCCTAGTCACTATTATAAACACGAGAGGCCTTCTTCATAATTCCAGATCCTACAGATGTTCATTGGGGTCAACCAGGAAGATGGCATTTTCAGTAGTGGTGCCCCTTTCTGAAATAAAAGTAAACTTCACTTATTTTGTTACAGTTTAGCATATGATTAAAGTCTGTGGCTTGAATCATGTCAACTGGATTTCTATTTTCTCAGTAGAAACGTTTCACTCCTTATCCAAGGAGCTTCTTCAGTCTGAGTAAAGTTAGTAAGGGAATGTTTCTAGGGTGGCTGTGTGACCTTGCACCTGGAGCTAGGTCATGGTTATTTTGAGATGTTTATTTCTAAGTCCCTTTATCATCTAAAGGAGGATCGTTAAGATTACCCTGCTGCTGTTGATGATAAAGGGACTTAGAAATAAACATCTCAAAATAACCATGACCTAGCTCCAGGTGCAAGGTCACACAGCCACCCTAGAAACATATTAAGGATTCCCTTACTAACTTTACTCAGACTGAAGAAGCTCCTTGGATAAGGAGTGAAACTTTTCTACTGAGAAAATAGAAATCCAGTTGACATGATTCAAGCCACAGACTGTTCCACCTGGATGACTGAGAACCTTCATCGACATATGATTAAAGCTTTATTTCTTGATTTGACACTGGCTATCACAACTTTGTTTTAATCAAAGCTCTACTAGTTGTGTAACATTATGTTTCTTTTTATCCATAATACATGATCTTATAGGTTTTATAGTAGTCTACCATTTGATTATATTGTATGTGACAGGCAGCACAACAATTATTAAACAAATAATACATGTATTGTTCAATAACTCAAGCTAAGAATTCTTTACTTTCTTTTGGCCTCTTATAATACTACTGAGGATTAAAGATGTGTACAAATTTGTTTAAAGCATTTTGCATTTGGTTTTAATTAATATTTATGTCTAAATAGTTAATAGTTTTAATAATTTTATAATTGACTATTACTGGAATTATCACATATTGTAATCTACATGCATTTTTCTCACTTTTTTCAGCATTTTCTATGTTGGAAACGTACTGACTTAAGCAATCTGTTTTCTCTCCTTCTATAATTTGCATGTTTCAAAAGTCTGGATATGATCCAACCAACAGCATGTTCATATGCTGTAGTTCCTAATGCTAAAGATAGCAGCATAGGCTTAATTCTCTGGGACACAAATTATCTTAATTTCTTTTTTTTAATAAAGCTTTATTAATTTTTCAAAATATAATTAAAACACAAAATACAGAGTATAGAACAGATAGAATACAAGTCTAAAAAGAAACAAGAAAAACCAAAACAGTGCAAGAATAGATAGAAAGACATAAAAGGCAAGTGACTTCCAACCTTCTCCAACACAGATATAAAAGCATATAAAAGTTGCTATTGCTATTGATTAAACGTTTAGTAACATTATTTCTCTAAACTCAAACCATTTAATCATCAAAACCAAAAATCAGAAAAAATATATTAATTTCTAATGGAAACATCATTCTGATATTCCTGTGAAGAGTAAACCAATCAGTCTTCACCTACTGGCAGCCTATTTGCACACTTGAAAATTATTGATTCCAGAAGCTTTGTATAAAGAAAAGAAATGAACTAATTAAGGCTGAAACTAATTGTATAACCTGGAAGAAGGCAATGACTAGACATTCCTGTATTGTTCCTAAGAAAACTATATAGATATGTTCATGTAGTCACCAGCAGTCAAGCTGAACAGTAAATATTGGAATGATTGGCTGCATATGAATTATTATTTTATTATTATTTATTTTTATACCACTTTAGGCATTAAGGAACCCAGAGCAATGGGTGAGGGGGAAGAACAGCTTCTTGGTAACATTCTATGCATGTTAAATTAAAAAAGGGTAGCATTGTCCCCCAAATGTGTTTAAAAAATCAGAGCAGGAAATGAAAGAGACTTGATGGATGGACCTAGACCAGTGCTTTCCAAAGTGCCGCCGTTGGCGACACACCAACGGTGGCAGTGGTGGCGGCGTGGGGGCGCGCGGGGGGGCGCGTGCACGGCGGCGTGGTGGGGGCACGCGGCGGTGGGGGCGTCAGCGGCGGCGACCTCGCTAAAATGTGGAAGCGCTGATGGCGCACCACTGCCACCGCTGCCATACACTGCCGCCTCCCCGCGTGCCCCTGTGCTGCCGCCGCGTGCCCCCCACTCCGCCGCTTTGTGACACACTAAACTGTGTGTTGCGACACAGTAAAGTGTCGCGACACACAGTTTGGAAAGCTATGATCTAGACTATCCTGGATGTTGTCTACATTTCATAGAATCATATAATCATTTGCAGACTTCATACCTCTAGAATTTCTCAGCTAGCTTGCAATTGCAGAGAACTCCAGAAGTTAATATGGGGGGGGGAGGGAGAGGGCATCTAAGTTGAGGAAGGCTGACTAAATCATTCGAATAGCCAGTTTTTCACAGCAGCCATCCAAATTTGTATAGCAACAAGAATTATGGAAGAACCAAAGAAAAGCCTCAGAAGATTTGTGTTTCATAGGGCTATGAGATGGAGGTATAATTTAGGAATCTCACTCTGCTGCATACTCACTAAGTGGATTTAGGCAAGCACTCTTTTTCAGCCTTTCCTTTTTCCAATAGCTGCTTTAGTCTACATGGAGTTGGTGGCATATACATTTAGTAAATGAATAAGAACAATAGGAGAACTAGAAAATGCTTTGAATATTGGAAAACATGATGCAAACATTAAGTATCCATAACAGTTTCTGTATATACTCCTAATACTGTCATCACAACATCAACTCAAAGGGCACTAATCAGCCCACAAAGAGATCAAGCTGTTTTCCAAATAACTCAACTGCCCAAAACATGCAAGTATGAATACAGTTCATAAATTAGATATTACAAATAAGCTGTGGTCCCTGGTTAGGGCAGGCCATGGATGATTGGGGAAAGTGTTTACTGATAACATTTGTATCCCATCTTGCCTTCAAGGCTTTCATCATGGTATACATTCTGTCCTACAGATTATTTCCAGATGCCCTAATCCTCTCAGGGCAACAGTCTTGCTTGCCTGGAACAGTGGATGCTAAATAATAATGTGATGCTTTTCCCCGCCATGTCTGACTCAAGATGTTGGGCAGCAAATTCAGCAGTTGCCCTGGAGCCATAAATGTGCTCACCCTTTCTCCAAGCCTGACCAAATCACTGGATGGCCTGCCAAATTAGGAACAGCAGACTCATGTTGGGTTTCTATTGAATCAACTGGGTGGAAAATTGTAGCTCTCTGAAGAGATGCAGCTGGCCTGTGCATTATTCAGTGTTACATTGTCAAATGTCAAAAGTAAACTAGCTATAGCTTGGAAAAAATATAATCACAGGGAATCAGCCTTGCAAACCTTATGCAGATGAAAACCATTAGTGATGGCCCAAAAATGTTATGTTCAGTACAGCAGAGCAAGTTTGATAAGTTTACAATTAATGTACGGAGTTTAATTGAGCATAGGCCTGCAGCCTAATCTGTCCAAGAACTACCTAGAAAGAAGTTCATTGAATTCAACAGGGCTCGTTTTTAAGCATGCCTAGAATAGTACTATTAGTGATTCTTCTAATCTGTAAATGTCTATAAAATAGAGAACAGGAAAATCATGTATTGTGCTGCTGCTATTTCCAATACAGTTTATACTTTAGGTCAATTAACAAAAATTAATAAATCCAGTTTAACCATTCAAGTTACAGCTGGGATCCAGGGAGACAATTTTCCATCAACCACTTAAAAGCTAGTTTTATATTCCCAGAAATGCAAAATGCAGCAATCACTTCAATTTGTGGGGAAAGTCAGGCTCCGATGTAAGAAAACTGTTTTTTCTTCTGTATAGAATCAGAGAATTCAGCCCCTCAACCTATCTAGGGTTTTACCTGTCAGACTGTCCATGAGAGAAGCTGCTCTATCTTAGGTGGAATTCCAAGACTTGACTCTTACCATTCATTTGCTCTGCCACAAAGAAATTAACACTAAATGGGTAGGACACTCATATTACACATTATATGAAATGTTATGAAGTTCCAATGAATGTCCCACCTTTATTGGTAGGTGCCATGTTTCCTTCATGGAGTCTATGGGGCACCCTTATTGCTGGATGATTCCTTTAAGAGAAAGGCTCTGTTTCTGCTTTTCACTGTATGACCTACCCTGAAACACATCAGGACTTACTGCACAGTCCTCTGAAAGTTCTCCAAGTAGAAATTCTTCTGACTTGCTCCCAAATTAAACTAGTAGTCCCTAAATGCTCCAGTGCTGCAAGACAGATTAACATTGCCAGATTTATACTCTACCTTTCTTCAAGGAACTCATGGTGAGATAAAACCTTGTGAGATACAACCTGTGTAATGTGCAAACATCTGTAGTGAGATAATGAAAATCAGCCTTGTGAAAAATATCCTGTAGTAAGACAAAAACTATCCAGTTCTTCAGATTTAAACTCATGCCCACAGCAATATGAATTTTCAGCAAGTAAAGCACAAAGCAGCCAAGAATGGATGCAAGTAGCTCACTTAATGTATTTCAGACTTGAGTCTCTGAATCAAAAGTTCATATTTTTGATAAACCACAGATATTTTGGATATAGTAATATACCTGAAATTTGATCCCATGTTGGGATGGGACTTCAACCTGGATTTGGGAGGAAAAAAACACTCTGACCCTCCATATATTGTGACAGGAAAAAAATCTACGCCAGTGTAAAGGCAGAAGTCCAAAGAAGAACTAGAGAACTTAAGAACATATGGTGGATAAAAAAAAGCCAAAGAAATCCAACATTTTGCAGATGCTCATGATGCACAGGGCTTTTTTAATGCCATAAAGGCCATCTATGGACCAACAAACCATGGTACAAATCCCTTACACACAATAGATGGTGCCAAACTTCTAAAGGACAAAGAGTCTTATTGCACTGCGCTGGAAAGAGCATTACTACAATCTTCTTAATCGTCACTCTACTGTGGCTGATGAAGTCTTCTTGCAAATCCTGGAAAAACAAATAAAAGATGAGCTTGCAGTACCCCCTAGTTTGGAGGAAGTCAGTAAAGCCACAAATGAAAAATAACAAAGCTAGTGGACCTGATGGGATTCCTGCTGAAGTCTTTAAAGAAGGCGGGCCTGAACTTACACAACAACTTCATAAGCTCATCGAAAAAATCTGGATGAGGGAGGAGATTCCAGCAGACTTTAGGAATGCCATAATTATCACTCTCTTTAAAAAGGGTGATAGAACAGACTGTGGAAACTATCGAGGCATCTCCCTTCTAGCCACAGCAGGCAAAATCCTCGCAAGGATCCTCACAAACCGTCTCCTATCTATATCAGAAGACAACCTCCCTGAAACGCAAAATGGCTTCCGCCCTTCCAGGGGAACAGTGGATATGATCTTCACTGCACGACAGCTTCAAGAAAAATGCAAGGAGCAAAACCGCCCTCTGTACATGGCGTTTATTGACCTGACTAAAGCTTTTGATACTGTAAATTGTACTGCTCTCTGGACCATCCTTCTGAAAATCGGATGCCCTGATAAATTTGTGAACATCTTGCAGCTACTCCATGACAACATGATGGCAACAATCCTGAATAACAATGGCTCTCAAAGCGATCCATTTAAAGTGGAATCCGGCGTTAAACAGGGATGTGTTATTGCTCCAACCTTATTCGCTATCTTCATCGCTATGATTATACACCTTGTTGAAGAGAAACTTCCTACTGGTGTAGAAATTATATATCGAACAGATGGAAAGCTTTTTAATCTTAGTAGGCTGAAAGCAAAAAATAAGGTAATTACAACTTCTGTTATAGAACTTCAATATGCTGATGATAACGTAGTCTGTGCACACTCCGAGGAATATCTTCAAACTATCCTAAACATTTTTGCAGAAGCATATGAAAAGCTCGGCCGCTCGATTAACATTAAAAAAAACCCAAAGTGCTTTACCAGCAAGTTTGAACCAATCCCTTCGCAGATCCATCAATCCAGCTTAAAGGTGTGTTACTAGAAAATGTCGACCACTTTTCTTATCTTGGCAGCCATCTATCTACAAAAGCCGACATCGATGCTGAAATTCAGCATCGCCTGAGCTCTGCGAGTGTAGCATTCTCCCGAATGAAGCGTAGAGTGTTTGAGGATCGGGACATTCGCAGGTGGACCAAAATGCTTGTTTACAAAGCCATTGTACTACCAACCCTTTTGTACGCAGTGAGATTGAACATATTATTGACAAGAAAAGGAAAGCCTTCCAGATATGGCAAAAAGATATTAACTGTGCCGTTAAGAAAAAAATCTACACCAGTGCAAAGGCAGAAGTCCAAAGAAGAACTAGAGAACTTAAGAACATATGGTGGATAAAAAAAGCCCAAGAAACCCAACATTTTGCAGATGCTCATGATGCACGAGGCTTTTTTAATGCCATAAAGGCCATCTATGGACCAACAAACCATGGTACAAATCCCTTACACTCAGTAGATGGTGCTAAACTTCTAAAGGACAAAGAGTCTATTGTGCTGCGCTGGAAAGAGCATTACTACAATCTCCTTAATCGTCACTCTACTGTGGCTGATGAAGTCTTCTTGCAAATCCCGCAAAAACAAATAAGAGATGAACTTGCAGTACCCCCTAGTTTGGAGGAAGTCAGTAAAGCCACTACACTAATGAAAAATAACAAAGCTAGTGGACCTGATGGGATCCCTGCTGAAGTCTTTAAAGAAGGCGGGCCTGAACTTACACAACAACTTCATAAGCTCATCGAAAAAATCTGGATGAGGGAGGAGATTCCAGCAGACTTTAGGAATGCCATAATTATCACTCTCTTTAAAAAGGGTGATAGAACAGACTGTGGAAACTATCGAGGCATCTCCCTTCTAGCCACAGCAGGCAAAATCCTGGCAAAGATCATCGCAAACCGTCTCCTATCTGTATCAGAAGACATCCTCCCTGAAACGCAAAATGGCTTCCGCCCTTCCAGGGGAACAGTGGATATGATCTTCACTGCACGACAGCTTCAAGAAAAATGCAAGGAGCAAAACCGCCCTCTGTACATGGCGTTTATTGACCTGACTAAAGCTTTTGATACTGTAAATCGTACTGCTCTCTGGACCATCCTTCTGAAAATCGGATGCCCTGATAAATTTGTGAACATCTTGCAGCTACTCCATGACGACATGATGGCAACAATCCTGAATAACAATGGCTCTCAAAGCGATCCATTTAAAGTGGAATCCGGCGTTAAACAGGGATGTGTTATTGCTCCAACCTTATTCGCTATCTTCATCGCTATGATTATACACCTTGTTGAAGAGAAACTTCCTACTGGTGTAGAAATTATATATCGAACAGATGGAAAGCTTTTTAATCTTAGTAGGCTGAAAGCAAAAAATAAGGTAATTACAACTTCTGTTATAGAACTTCAATATGCTGATGATAACGTAGTCTGTGCACACTCCGAGGAAGATCTTCAAACTATCCTAAACATTTTTGCAGAAGCTTATGAAAAGCTCGGCCGCTCGATTAACATTAAAAAAAACCCAAAGTGCTTTACCAGCAAGTTTGAACCAATCCCTTCGCAGATCCATCAATCCAGCTTAAAGGTGTGTCACTAGAAAATGTCGACCACTTTTCTTATCTCGGCAGCCATCTATCTACAAAAGCCAACATCGACGCTGAAATTCAGAATCGCCTGAGCTCTGCGAGTGTAGCTTTCTCCCGAATGAAGCGTAGAGTGTTTGAGGATCGGGACATTCGCAGGGAGACCAAAATGCTTGTTTACAAAGCCATTGTACTACCAACCCTTCTGTACGCCTGTGAAACATGGACCCTCTACAAACGCCACCTCCAACTTCTTGAAAGATTCCATCAACGCTGCCTCCAAAAAATTCTGCAAATTACTTGGGAAGATAGGCGGACTAATGTTAGTGTATTAGAAGAAGCGAAAACCACCAGCATTGAAACAATTTGCAAATTACTTGGGAAGATAGGCGGACTAATGTTAGCGTATTAGAAGAAGTGAAAACCACCAGCATTGAAACAATGATCATCCAACATCAACTTCGCTGGACCGGTCATGTTGTTCGAATGCCTGACCATCGTCTTCCAAAGCAGCTACTTTACTCCCAACTTAAGAATGGAAAACGGAATATTGGTGGACAGCAAAAGAGATTCAAAGATACTCTCAAAGCTAATTTAAAAAAATGTAATATCAGCATTGAGAACTGGGAAGCCCTAAGCCATGAGCGTTTCAATTGGAGGTCAGCCTTTATTAATGGCGCTATGGACTTTGAAGAAGCACGAGTACAGGGCGAAAGGGAGAAAAGAGCTAAAAGGAAGGCACGTCAGGCAAACCCTCATCATGACCGTCTCCCACCCGGAAACCTATGCCCTCATTGTGGGAGGTTGTGCGGATCCAGAGTTGGCCTTTATAGCCACTTACGGATCCACTGTTAAAATTTTACCTTTGGAAGACAATCTTACTCGGCTACGAGTGATCGCCAATGAATGAGACCTGTGAAACATCGACCCTCTACAAACGCCACCTCCAACTTCTTGAAAGATTCCATCAACGGTGCCTCCGAAAAATTCTGCAAATTACTTGGGAAGATAGGCGGACTAATGTTAGCATATTAGAAGAAGCGAAAACCACCAGCATTGAACCAATGATCATCCAACATCAACTTCGCTGGACCGGCCATGTTGTTCGAATGCCTGACCATCGACTTCCAAAGCAGCTACTTTACTCCCAACTTAAGAATGGAAAACGGAACATTGGTGGACAGCAAAAGAGATTCCAAGATACTCTCAAAGCTAATTTTAAAAAATGTAATATCAGCATTGAGAACTGGGAAGCCCTAACTCATGAGCATTTCAATTGGAGGTCAGCCTTTATTAAAGGCGCTACGGCCTTTGAAGAAGCACGAGTACAGGGCGAAAGGGAGAAATGAGCTAAGAGGAAGGCATGTCAAGCAAACCCTCATCGTGACCGGCTTCCAACCGGAAACCTATACCCTCATTGTGGGAGGTTGTGCGGATCCAGAATTGGTCTTTACAGCCACTTACAGATCCACTGTTAAGAATTTACCCTTGGAAGACAATCTTACTTGGCTACGAGTGATCGCCAAGAAGAATTGTGACAGGAAGACAAATTTGGTGTAGTGGTTAAGGCTCCAGGCTAGAAACCAGGAGACTGAGAGTTCTAGTCCCGCCTTAGGCATGAAAGCCGGCTGGGTGACCTTGGGCCAGTCGCTCTCTCTCAGCCCAACTGACTTCACAGGGTTGCTGTTGTGGGGAAAATAGGAGGAGGAGGAAGGAGTATTAGGTATGTTCGCCACCTTGAGTTATTTGTAAAAATAATAAAGGCGGGATAAAAAATCTTTAAAAAAATTGTATCATCATCATCTCATTAAATTTATTAAATTTATATGCCACCTGACTTCCAGCAACTCGGAACCTTCTCATTTCAAATTGCAGAAAAGATTTAGGCTTTATTGCAGAAAATGTATTTATTTATTTAATCAATTTGTAAAGCAGCCCATCTCAACAGGTGACTCTGAGCTGCGAACAACAACAAACAGAATAAAAAGAATTATATCATGGATACAAAAATTAAATACAAAAATTAAAATACATAGGAACCGAGGAAGGTATCAAAATCAACAGTCGCTAACACAGCCAGGAGATGGGCCCCTTCACAGAACCACGTCTTTAGTGCCTTATGAAAGGCAAGCAGGGTTGGGGCCATCCTTATCCCCGGAGGGAGAATGTTCCATAGGGTGGGCACTGTGGTAGAAAAGGCCTGCCTCCTGGGCCTGCCAACCTGCGCTCCTTAGCCAAAGGGGCCCAAAGCATGTCCATCCTGCTGGACCAGACTGGATGGGTAGAAACAACGGGGGAGAGACAGTCCCCCAAATAACCCAGTCCCAAGCCAAATTGCTTCTGTGTGAAGTGTGGTTGTGCAGATGCTTGAACTGAATTTACATAGTCTAGCTAGATTATGTGTATCCACAGAAATGCCGTTGCACCAGTCCTTGCTTTTTACAAAAGTATGTTTTATATGTGAGGGAGAATGTCACAACCATAAAAATTTCATCCCAGATTTTTCAGATCCTCCCCTGGCTGAAAGTATTCCCTAAAGAAATCTGAAATATCATCCTTTTAGTAGCACGTCCTTCAAACTACCATTTAAACCTTTTAAATATTCTTCAGCAGAGTTTGGGGAAATTAATGTGCTCAAAATGTGTGAAGGTATCCATAATTCTGATACTGAATAAATCAGTACTCCCAAGAGATGCATTTTATATGGACAGTGTGATGGTCTGATAACATACCTGCCATTAGCATTACAGGGTGTCATGCAGAATGAAATTCATTATCACACATTACAATATGCCTGCATGCTATATCTGAATTAATACTTGACAAAGAAAGGTTTTGGCCATAGTTCCAAGGCCTATTAATCTTATTATGTCAGACCCAAAACTTCTAGTGATATGAGAGTTACAGTCTACTGGGATTTTAATAATGATCTAGGACCCTTGCATCCACCTGCATTTAATTTTTCAAGATCCAATCACAATGGCATTCATCAGGCAGGAGATCCAAACTTGTCCCTTGGATTTAATAAGCAAACAAATATGGTCAGACTAAATAACTCAGATGCAATAACACCATGCCCAGATCCAACAGCTAACCCTACTCCAAGACATGAAATTACTGATTTTGCAGTTCAGGTTTTTAACACGTTTATATGTCATGCATTGTTTATTTCAGTTTGCTGGGCTGAGCAAGGTCTAAATGGCTCTTTCCAATGGTATCGCTTTGTTAAATAAACCAACTAGTGTAAATACTGTTTAACTTATTCTGTTTACAATGAGCTCACTCCAAATGACTCATATGAACCATGCCTGGATTATCTGTTTTATTTAGTTCAGTGTAAGATAATGGTTTTGTAAAGACTTGGGTCCAAAAATCCATCCCTTGCTGAAGAACATGAGGAAGCCTAACTTCTTTTCCAACCCTTCACTAGCCTTCCTAAAGGCTACTTCTCCAAAGGTATTTGTCAGCCACAATCAAAAGGACCGCTGGCCTTGCTTTGCTGAAGCCAACAGTACTACAGGAACAAACAATGGAAACTATCCTAGGCCTACATCTCAAATAGTTTAGAGGATCTGAGGATCTACCATTGTCTAACCCTCAAGATGCAGCTGAACCTGCTTCTAAGAATAGAATTCTTGGGAAGAGCAGTTTAGGTTTTAATTATTGTTTTAAATTTCTTGGGCTTATTCAGGTTGCTGAGACTCTGTTGTCATCTTAAATCGGTTTATAGTGAATTACTGTATTAATTTTTGATTTTATTATTTTGTACTGTGCCTAGTCATAGTTGCTTGAAAAATGAAACTATTACTACTGCTACAACTTTCACGGGCTCTGGGTCTTCAATTAAGATCCATGGGGAAAAGTAGTTTTCTCAATGGTCCTGAGAATAAACAGTTGATTGATTTAATTGTATTTAAATGCTGCCCAAACCATGGGACTCCTAATGGTTTACAATAATAAAAACATAACTCATACAAAGAGAAGAAATCACACTGCTGATCCCACTACCAGCAATCATCTGAAACCTCTCCCCCCTCATTTTAATGTCCTGATAGCACTCCTGCTGCCAGGCTCCCCTCTCGGGATGGAATACTTAACACTGAGAAGGCAGCAACGTGGTTAAGGGAGGAAACAGGGTCATTGCAGAAGAGATTCTTGAATCCAGGGGAGGGGGAAAGTGTGAGAAAGAGAATCAGAATAACTTCACTTTAATTACTGTATATTAGGCATAGGTTATGTGGGACAATTGCTTTGGTAGGCTGTCAAGATGCCTGCTAGAAATAAAGGTATTTCCGGAAATCTGAGTGGTTCTTGTTTCTTGAGCTTGCCAGCCTTACAGAGCTTGACACTTCTCATTAGGGCCATCTGACGAGAATGCTCCCCCATTCTCTCACCCCAGGAGAGCAGCCTAACCACACACTCTTTCTCATCCAGTGAACCTCATCGAGGGTCTGAGCAACCACCCCAGATCAGTGGTTGCTCAGCAGTGGGCCATTTCCATTCTAGAGAAGGTCTCTTTGAGGTCTCTTTGCATTCCCTGACATAATTGTGTATGACCACAAAACACAGTTGCTTTGAAGCAGCTATTTTTTTTTAATAAATTTTATTGAATTTTAAAATACATATTAAAAGTTAATACAAAAAAAAAAAGAAATAGAAATAGAAATACAAAGTAAGAAAAAAGTAAAGAAAAAGTGAAGTCAAAAAATAACAAACAAAGAAAATATAGAAAATAGATGTCCTCCAGTTTATCTTTGAACTTTAAGTACAATAATTAACTTTAAATGTTAGTCCTTCATACAATACACAGGAACTTTTCTTTGTCATATACCCTATGATTTCTATAATGCAATCTTCTGTTCTTCATATAGGTTTCACCTTTCTTGATATCTTCCAACAATCCATCTCTGGTTTCTACTCCTTGAAATAGTAATCAGATGTTCATTGCTGCATCAGTTCGATGTTTTTCATTTGCTCTTTCCATTTTTACATCTATATTTATATCTTCAATAAAATCCAATTAGTATAACAAATAAAGGCCTTATTTACTTCTAATAAAATACAATATATTCTATTCATATTGTGACTATATATTCCACTAATACATAACCTAACATATTACATAACATAATACATAGTATAGCAATTCTTATAATTCTTATAATATTCATACATACATATTCATACATAATATTGTAAAAATATGTCATCCTATAATAACATTAATTCTAATTCTAATTCCACCTCATCATCCCATTATCTTCTTATATATATATATATATATCTCCATAAAGGAAAAATAAGCCATAACATCAACCTCCATTTATATTTATAATCCTATATCTCAACCATCCATCTGCAATTTCCACTCCTTGGGACAATGTCCATCTAAACTGAATACAAAACCTAACATAACACATAACCTAATACATAATATATCAATTCTTATAATATTCATACAACATATTCATACATAATATCATCCTGTAATAACCTTCATTCTAATTCCATCTCATAATCTCATTATCAACTTTGAAGCAGCTATTTGAGTGATCTGGATATGGATGGCATTTCCCTTAGTCCTTTGTCATAGTCAGATCACTTCGTGGACCAGATTAATTTAACTGCTACCAAGGACCCCCATGGACAAATGGACCAATTAAAATGGTTCAAATCAGGATTCCAGTGGGCACTGGATTCCAGTATGGATTCCAGTGGGCACTGAGGAATTTCCCTGCAACTTGGCAGGAGTCCTGTCAGGTGCCTGGTTGCCTACTAACAATGAGGTGACACAGGCACTTGGTGTGATTGCTCCCAAGCAGCTTCTCCCTGTTGGTCAGTCCTCATTGGCTCCCTGGTTTACTGAAGATCTCTGGGAGATGAAGCAGCAAAAGTGACACTTGGAACGTTGGTAGAACAAGATAAGACGTGAACCTGACTAGGTGTAGAAGCTCAAGTTTGAGCCTACATACATAAGGGAGACAAAGCATCATTTCTTCCCCTCCCTCATTGCATTGGCAGTCAGTCAGCCAGCAACCTTGTTTAGGGTGGCCAATTCTCTTTTAAGGATCAAGTAATAGATAAATCTCCTTCCTGGCTGCTATAATCAATTTGCACAGCACTTTGCCAATAAAGTCACTCACATTCACCCATCTCTTGATTCCTCAGGGGGGAGTCTGATGTAGTGACTGGGGTTGTGACTTGCCAAGTTATCTGGGATTTGTACTGGACTGTAAGATCCATGTAAGTCAATAGAGTGCTCTCTGGTATGTCTTTGGCCATTTATGGACTAGATCCATGCCCCTCCTGGCTTCTACATGGGGCAAGGGAGTCTGGATCTGGAATAAGCATCTCATTGCAGGAGGATGTAGTACCTGCAACACTAAAAGAAGTGGTGGTGTGCCCCCTCCTTGGACCCAGCTGTTTTGGAGAACTATTGTCCAGTCTCTAATCTCACCATCACCAATGATTCAGAGACATACCTTGTATCACTAGAGTCATCTCTCCACTGCACATTTGGCACGGTCAGTTTCAGTCCTTGCTTGATGTTTCTACCTTTTCCTCACCCGCTGTTCCACCTTCTTTCAACACATACAGTACGCCTCCACCTCTATTTCCACTCATCTTCATACCACCACCTTCTTTTTCCTTCTTCCACCAGCACATTCCAGTTCTCAATAATATTCTCCCCCTTCCCATCAATCACCTTCACACTTCCTTGTACTGAAAGGCAGGATGATTACAGATGGTCTTCTTGTCAGTGCTGCCAACAGATTAATTGAGGGAAAGATGAAGAAGTGTACCTGCAGAAGTCTGATGACCTAATTTGGGGAGCAGTTTGACAATTGGAAAATACCAATCGAAGAGAATTGGAAAATATTTCTCTGCCCCCTCTCCCCAGTGATTTATGATGTTTATTAATTGTTCTTACTTTAAGTTAAGATAAACATTTGTGTGGACTGAATTCTCAGAATCTGAACAAGATGAGCAAATAATGAGCAAGTGCTATTTAAAAGCTGTGAATGAATAATGTATATGAATTATGGCTGGGTGAATTCTAATCTATGGACAATAATAAGTAGAAAGTCTAACGGGGAGTATATTTATCATTTTGTGGTAAACAAACCTTAGTGCTGCTTTCAGTTTCAGATTTATACAGTTGAACATCAATGAGAATTTCTGGAGCTAACGAGGAACAAAAGCGAGTATGCCTTTTCAGTGGAATTACACAGCACAAAATACTTTGTAGAAATATCATATAAACATCTGTTTTCTTTTCATCTCCATTCTGGAAGCTGGAGCCCCTCTTTGTAAAGTCACATTTTTCAGATAGTGTTCTCAGGAAATCAGACTCTTTGAAAGCCTATCAGGGGTTGCATAAGGAGCCTTGCAGTAACAGCAGCTTATCCAAGAGCACAGATTTTTATTTTCTCCTTAATGCAGAGATACAAGAAGAATACAAATACAAATACAAAGATACAAGAAGAGGGGCGTGGTGGCTCAGCGGGTAAGACGCCAGGCTTGTTGATTGGAAGATCACAAGTTCGGAGGTTCGAATCCCTAGCCCTGCGTGCGGAGTGAGCTCCCGCACTAGCCCCAGCTCTTGCCAACCTAGCAATTCGAAAGCATGCAAATGCAAGTAGATGAATAGGTACCACTTCGGTGGGTAGGTAACAGCGTTCCACGCATGTCATGCAGCCACATGACCGTGGAAGCGTCTTCGGACAACGCTGGCTCTTCGGCTAACAAACGGAGATGAGCACCGGCCCCTAGAGTCAGACACGACTGCACAAATGTGCGGGGGGAACCTTTACCTTTACTTTACAAGAAGAATGTTGGCTGAGTTTTATATCCCCTTCGATGAAATGGAATCCTTTCCATACATCTTGCAGTGGGATTACAGGAAAGCTTGATCTCCTCTTTCACCCTAAAGGAAAAATTCTCATTGTTGGGTTAGTCCGAATGTTTGAGCTGAATCATGTGGATGAAAAAAATGCCCACATTCCCAGAAATGATAGCAGGTGATCACGAACACTTGAAAGACAAGAATTAGCTTTGATTAACACATACGTAACACAGTGATTTAGTGATTGTGGCAGGATGGGTATCCTACAGGCTCTAAACCACAGGTGGACATCCACTGCTTTATTTCTGGATCTACCAGTACCCCAGCATTGCACAGCTAAAAATCAGTGACAAAATGAATATATTCCAATTGTGTTCTTATTAAGAATTGAGGATGAAAATGCAAACCTTAAAACAGTTGCTTTTGGGAATTTTTTTTTTAGTTTTTGAATGGGGTTTTAAAGGAGGGAATGGGAGTGTGAGGCCTCTGGGAAGCTGACAACTCCTACCCCACCACCTTTACCCTCCCACAAAACCATGATAAAAACTTAAAATCGGCCCCCAAATTGTAGGTTTGGGACATTTTTCAATGGTTGGGAATGTTAAGGCTGGGAATGGAATCTGTTTGACTCCCTGAGGCCTCCTGCTCTCATCCCAGCCTTAAAACCATTGAAAACATGGCAAAATGTGTTTCCATAACATACACACAGGCTTCTGGTGACATCTTCATATCATCAGTTTGCCTGCTGAAGCCCTTTAGAGTTCAGAATGCTCAGCTGCAGGGTCCACCATTGCCCTAAAATCACCCCCACCCAAATTTTTGGTGATACAATTTTTAGCACCACAATTTTCTCCCCCCCCACACACACACACACAAAAATAAAGATGTCAATGGAGGTGGGAAGTCTCTGAGAAGCAAAGTGGGCTCACACCCTCCCAAATTGTGCTACCCAAATCCTGTGTTTTGCTGAATGATTTGATTAATTTGCAGTTAACCAAATTTGGTGGTTCGTCTTTTGGCTACTTTAGGGAAGCAGTTTCCTATTCAATGGCCTTATGCTGCCATTCCATAAAAACAAAACAAAAAATGAGGAAAAAAAAGAAATCAACACAAAATCTTCTCCATCTTTTCCAGTGAGGTCACTACCTTTACAGCAATGCCTCTTTTGGCCCTTCAGTTAGTCCAAGGAGCAAAATATTCAAGTCCCAGTTCAGTTAGCTTTTATACATGGAAAAGGAAGGTCACATCTTGTTCTGCAATCAACTGTTTGCATGTCTAAGTTAAAATGTGAATAGGGGCATCTTGCATGTCAAACAGAAAATAAAGGGGAGGTACAGGTTAAATAATTCTAGTACACAGTGTATAAACCAGACTTCAGTGTTCAAGACACCAGAAATATCTTCAGCTTATCTAGTGTAGGTAGAAATATTATCGAAGACTGAAATAATAGTTTGTGCCATTTCTAGACAATTGGGACCATTCCTGAAATACAAGAACTGCAAAACAAAAGTTTAAAAATTGGAAGCATTTCAATTATTTGGACATGAGCCATGTTAGTCAAATTCCCACAGCAATAGTTTTCTGTAAACATTGCTATTAACTCAGGCCCAGACTTGGAATAAAATATATATTGCTTCTTTTTTCAATCTGAGGATTACTCCGCTTCAATAGTGGTGATAGTTCCCATCATTTTTTTACATTCATTTTGGATTAATTTCCCCAAATCCCTTCTTTGGAGGACTTTTCCCTCCAGACTGAGGACCTGCTCTAAAAACTCAAAGCCATGGGTGTCAATATACATGGTTATTGTTGTTTGAATTGATTTGAAGGAAATAAACTTTTAAATCTGTTTATGTGCATTACACTTCATAAGATTATTTCGGTGTGAATGTTATATTATTTTGGCTACAATATGTGAAGAAATCATAAAGTCCTTGAAATGACAGCTCTTGCCAAATTTTAATTCACATATTGAACCTGACTGATACTGTTTTGATCCATCTCATAGCATTCTGGGTTATATCAGGATGCATCTGTCATCCAATGACATGCACTTGGATCATCTGCTCCCACAATGTTGGCAGCTATACAAGATGCCATTATTATGTTTCCAGAAATTTCACAGCAATCTTCCCCACCCATCCACTCATCCTTCATGGTTTAACTTGAGTTAATGTTGATTTTACTTGGGTGATCTAATCTACCATTTAACATTATCATCAGCCAGTGATAAAAACCAAAGCAAATACTTCATATCCTGGCATTTGACTGGCATAGGAACATTGTTTTTCTATGTATAGCCAAAACTTTAGTAGAAACAGAAGAGAGTAAGCTATGACCAAAAATGGAAAGCTGGCCTAGGTGCTCCAAGAGATGCCAGTTATGAAGCTGGGCTGTGAAAATTCACTAAGGCAGAACTTTAGTTAATAGCATTTAAAAAAACTACAGTATATAATGTGACTCCTGAAATACATCACAGAATAGATCTGTTGTTGGTTATGATCAGGAGTCCTAAAAAAGTTTATTATAGCCATTCACAGATGTTTCAGCTGTCATCCTGTTCTGTTGTCCGCTGCTTAATGGACAATCAAATTGTCCATTCGACTCCATTGGGCAAAAGAACTGTGCCTAGCTTAATGACACCATAATACACTCTGTTTTTATGAGCTAACAAGCCAGGGAAAAGACAGCAATTAAATGAAGCCCTTGCCACTTTCACTCTTGTTATGGAAGACAGTTTTTGCTTTCCCTTTTTGCCAGGGCCAGTCACTTTTGCTGGATAGCTTTTGCCTCAGCCCTAGTGCGTCTTAGGTATCAAATGTTTGTGCTGCAAATTAGGTGTTTCTAGGCTTTTTTTATTATTATTCTTTGCTGTTAGAAATACTAAAAACCTTGCTGTCTCTGAGTGTTTGCTCTCTAAAGGCCCAAATCCACTGTTTGGGACTGTTCTGTTAACATTGTTACAAAAAGTCTGTGTCTGCTGCCTCATCCTAAGGAAATTGCCAACACAGGAATCATTTAAAATCAGGAGTCCTTGTAAGGCACCAAAACTTACCACGCGCCTTTAGAGAAAGCCAAATACACGAAGGAGACTTTGTAAAAAGGAACAGCAGCAAAATTTATTTGGCCAAGCAAAAGTTGCCGGGTGGTAGCCAGACAGTTGTCACGTGCAAGTGACCTCTGAATGAAACCACCACCCTGAGCAAAAGGGTGCACAAACTTTTATACAGGGAACACAAGCAGGAAGTGAGGATGAGGAGGGTATGCCCACATGTGGGCGAGGTGTGTGATGACCATCCCCTGGGATTGGCTGGTCCCTAGGAGGAAGGGTCCCTCCCAGAGCTGAAGGATTCTGGGACTTGCCAGGTCAAGGGGTGACGTGGGTCATCAACATATTTTCAAAGGATAGAATTGGGGACATTCACACTAATTGTTGAGACATTCACACCAAGGAAATACTTGCATTTTACAGAGACAACAGTATCATTCACAGAGAAGTTGGTTTACACAAGCAGGTTGAAGCACAAAGGGTCAGAATCATAGAATCACAGTTTAGCATATTTACATTTCAGGAAAGGGGAAGCAAGGCATTTATTGCAAGAAGGTTTGGTAAACATATTGGCTTTGTCTCAGGAGGAGGATGCTTGACCAGATAGATGGTCCCAGACTGTTATGCATTCCTGAGAGAGGTAGACTTGGTTTCAGAGTTTTACTTAACATTTCTTATGTAGCATTCTTTGGGGCTTACTGAGGCCCATCTCAAGGGTCAACCTTGGGTAATGATTCTTTGGTTCAGGCACAATCTTTGGCTCAGTCACGTTGTATTATGGGGGATATTATAGCATGGTGTTTTCCAGGCCAAGGTCTGTGAGCCGGGTTTCCCCATATCCCTTCAATCCTCCCTTTTCTTTTCTTATGGCAAACTGCTCTTTGCCTAACTTTGAGACTGGGTGGAGCGTTAGAAGCTTTGCTGGTTTGTCGTCGGAGTGGGTAACCACAGTCAGTCCTTTGAGGGAGGACAATACAATGCGACGTACAAGAGGGATAATGCAAGGCAGAACTGCAAGTCCAGTAAGGCCACAGACAAAGAGAAACATAAGCTGCTTGACCCAGACTGCCCCCGGGAGCCAAGAGAAAAGTTGGCCTGAGTCTGTGTTCCAGTTAGCTTGGTCACCTAGCCGGGTAGCCTGATCTTTTAAATCCTGGACGGCTTCCCTGACTAAGCCAGACTTATTCATGTAAAAGCAACATTCTTCGTGGAGGAAAGCACACAGGCCCCCCTTTTCAGCTGTGATGAGGTTCAAACCTCGTCTATTTTGCATCACTACCGACGCTAAAGAGTCCAGCTGGTCCTGGACATTTGCCAGGCTTTGAGCTATTTTATTGAGGCTATCCTGAAACTCTTGGGAGAGTTGATGGAATCTTACCTCAGCGTCGGCAATGCCGGCCACTCCGGTGGTTACGCCGGCAGTTACCCCTAGGGCGACTAGGAGGGGGACAAGAAAGATGGCACGTTTTTGTGCGTGAGAGGTGAGTGGTACAGGAGGCGTCGCCCCCTTTGGTAGGATAGAGATTTGTGGTATGAGATGGACGAGAGAGCAAGTACCTGTCCAGTTGGCATGTAAGCAAAGATAGGCATTGGTTCCACAAAGAAAGAACATGCCCTGTTCAAGGCAGATGCCTAAATCGATAGAAAAAATGGGTTTGCCCCGTTTCCATGGGTTCCAAACCCCGATTGACCCTGCTAGGTACATTCCCGTAAGTGGTTGCAGGGTGGTGGCATTGAGATGGGGCGGTCCCTTAACTAAGGGGATGGAAGGAAAAACAAAGTAGTCAGAGTTATTCCCTTGAGAGTGAGGCAAGGGAGCACAGGGGATATCTTGGTCATCCCTCAGGCCAAGCCATGCTGGCATTGAGCCTTTTGTGCTAGTAGGTAGCCCAAGCCAAGGGGGAAGCAGAGGTCCCTGCGGAGAGGCAGCTAACAGGAGCTTCGCTGCCAAGTTACATGCTGGTCCCTCCTTCCCTTCTCCAGAGATAGAAACCGTGGGCCGGGCGGAGAATGTAACCTTGTCTCTGTATCTGCCGGCGGCAGCTGAAAACAATGGGGGCTTCACATAGAAATCTTCAAAGGTATTAGAGGCGGTGATAACTACCTTGGTTTGGCATTGGTGCCCCTGAAGCCTTCCCAGCCGGACTCCCCCTTTGGGTTGCGTTCTAGAAACGCACAGAGAGGCAGTGCCAATCAATGGGACTAATGAGGCCACTGGGCTAAAGATGGGAACTGATGGATCCATATCCCTTCATCCTCTTAGACTTGCAAGAATTTTTAAATGCAGTAAGGGCTTTTGCTGGTGTCTTGTTTTTTGTGTCTGCCTAGACATCAAAGAGATATATTTCTAGACTGTTTTTCCTATGCAGTGCAGCATCACAGCAATTTTGAATCCTCTGACCAGCTTTTGTAACTTTCAGGTACAGCTATAATCTTTGTTCCCATTTCCTCCCATTTCTCCTTAGATTTCCAGAAGACTTAGTTCAGAAGAAAGTCTAAAATGGTCCATACTTTTCCAACAGGCTATAGGGAAAGCAGTTCAGTTCTGATGCAATAAATACAGCACTTGATTTGTAGCCCGCACAGTTTCAGAAAGCTTAAGCTTTGCCTTCATCCAACCATCTCCATTTCCACCCAACTTCACAAAGCTTCTTTGATTGTAAAGGTTGTAAAACTCACTTGGAGGGTCTGGCCTCTATAGTATCATACACAACCAAGCTTCAGAAGGGCAGAGGAGATAAGCAGAGAGACTGAGGACTTGTAGGGAAGTGGAAATGAGAGAGAGAGAGAGAGAGAGAGAGAGAGAGAGAGAGAGAGAGAGAGAGAGAGAGAGAGAGAGAGAGAGAGAGAGAGAGAGAGAGAGAGAGAGAACCTCACAGTATCACTGTTCTTGATACAAAGTTTGTTTGCTAAAAAATACACATTGCTGTGAGTTTGAATTTAATCTAATAATCATTATCTTATCACAGGGTATTTTCCACAAGGCTGACCTCTCTTTTCACTCTACAGCTGTATGCACATTACGTAGGTTGTGATTCACAAGTTATCAGCACATGTGGCCTGACCCCATCAGAAGCAATTTCCATCAAACAAGGAGAAAAAGGGAAAGAAAGGTTTGCCTAGGCTGTCTCCTGTAAATGAGTCACAGCTTCAGATATATTCTCCTGTTCCTTCAGGCACAAAGAAATGAAAACACAACATTTCATGACAGAGCAAAGACTAGACAAGGCTAGTTTGCACATTTATCAGAGAGTAAAGTAGCACAGAACAGCACAGTCTTATCACTCAAGGTGATGAGGGAAGAAGGCAGGCAGGAGGAAATTTAATAGCACCAGAACACCGAGATTATTGACCTACTTCTGAATCAGTTCCTCTGAAGCTACACTGATAGGCTGCAGAGAACGACTCTAATCACAGAAAGGACATGATTGGCTGAGCACTGCAGAAATTCTAAAATCCCCCATGTACTTGTTTCCAACGGAGCTCTGATGTGCAACTGAGTTTCTTAATGAAATGCCACCCAGAGAGAGCGAGCAGTAAATGTTAATGAGAACAGATGTTGACTATTTACCTTTTTTTCTCCAGGTCTCAGAGATTTCCAGAAAAAAATTTCAACCACCTGTTGTGAAAACTAATATTTAGGCCTTTGTTTTGCTCCAGCACAGACTTTAGAGATGATCTCTCCATCTACAAAGAATAGGCACTTCTCCCATATTTTCTCAGGCACAGCAAATGTCATATTTGTTACTATAACAAGTTGCTTCTCTCCTTGTATTAGCAGACAAGGCCTTGCACAATGCTAACATTTGTTAAAATTGATTATTCTAGAATATTCTTCATAACTCAAGCCACTGTTGGCTGAAATACCCTTGTAATTACAGTAACACCCATAGGAAAGAGAATTAGACTAATCGCAGCTAAATTGATGGACAAAGGGCTCCTGGGCCAGCTGGACATTCTGCTGCCTGAAATGAAAAAGAAGGTGGCATCTTTTTTCTTATTTAGTTTACAGAAGCTGATCTGGCTGATGAATAAATTTTACCACAACTCACAGCCTCCTTTACTATACCCGAGATGATAGAGGATCTTTGGAAGTGCCAGCCTAGATGTGCCAAAGTCTCCACTTCAACCTTCAGCGTCTTGTACATCCTTTCCCTCCTCTCTTCAGATGATGCTGTCCAGGTCAGCCTACTAATGGTAGGCCCAGCACACAGTAGAAAAATCACAGATCTCAACATGGTCCTCTTGAGGCCATTTGATTTTTGTTTTTTTCCCAGGAGCTGATGATGGCATGAGCTTCATGGCTTTCTCTTTTTCCTTCTATCTTGGTACTCACAAATCTTTAAACTGTGTCTCAAAGAGAAGGCTTAAAAAGCACACACACATACTGAGGGCTTTGCCTTAGGAGAACTCTAGATATGCCATCATATGAGTCTTTGGGTTTTTAAAATAAGCAGTAGTACGAATCATGTTGGGAATGTGGAATGCTTTGCCAGCAAAGTGGGCCCAATTCAAATAATGGCCCCACTGTAAATATTGCTTGTCTACATGTCATATTCCCAATGCTATGAAAACCCCAATTTGAGGGTCCCCAATCTTTTTGGGCGGGAGGGCAGATTTGGAATTGTGAGACCATGCTGTAGGCACTTACACAAAATGCTTATTGGGCATGGCTTGCCTCTTCACAAAATGGCTAACAAAGGATATAAAGAGTTAGAAAGCACTGATTTACCCGAATGCTCTTTACCACTGCCTCTAGTGTACCTCCTGCTCTTTCAGGATGCTCCATAATATCCCTGCTTATTTACTTTTGTCTTCTTCCTGGGCAAGTAGGCACATTTTCAAGCAAGGCACTGGGCTGCAGCTGTCCATCAGGTTATTTTCTTTGAAAGCTTATAGAACCCAAAATCTTTGTAACATTCTCAATTGCTGGCGGGGGGAGGGGACAGTGGTCCACCCCCTCCTGAAGAGACCAGGCTTGGGCCCACAAATACTGGACAGCTTTTTTCCTGTCTCCAATCTCCCCTTTTGGAGAAAGGTTATTGATAGGGTAGTCAAGCTGCAGCTTTGGAGGGCCCTGGAGGAAGCAGATTATCTGAACCACTGTCAGTCAGGGTTCAGACCTGTTAGAGTGCTGAGAATGCATTGGTTGGACTTGCTGATGATCTCTGGTGGGACAGGGATGGTGAGAGTACATCCATTCTGGCCCTTCTTGATCTCTCAGTGGCTCTTGATACCCTTGACCATGGACTGAGTTAGGGGGTTGGGAATGGGAGGCATGGTGTTGCAGTGGTTCTTTCCCTTGACATGGTTCTGATTGGTGTTGGTAGAGGGGAAGAGGTTCACCCTAAACCCCTAATTTTGTGGGGTTCCAGAGAACTGTACCCTCTCCCTGCTTCTACTTAACACTACCTGAGGTTGGTAGGTGAGGTCATCCAAAAGCACAGCATTAGGTATCATCAGTGTGTTATACATCTTTACACCTAGCCAGCCAAGATATGCCATCAAGGTTTCTCAGTGTTGGGAAACTGTAGGGCCTGGATGTGGAGAAATAGGCTCAGGCTCATACCTGGCAAGATTGAGTGGTTATGGATTCTAAGACCTCCCAGAACTGGAGTCTTGCCAGGTGTGGTTCTGAATGGGGTAGCATTCCCCCAGACAGAGCTGGTGCACAATCAGGGTTTGTGTGTGTGTGTGTGTGTGTGTGTGTGTGTGTCCTCCTGTATTCTCAGCTTCTGCTCAAGGAGCAGATGGCAGCTGTGGCTAAGAGGGCCTTTGCAGAGTTTATTCTTTAAAATCCTTTCAGAGGAAAAAATCTCTATCATGTGTTATATACAGTATCTCTAGTCCAAACCTGTTGAACTAGGTTATTACGTTTCATTATGTCTGATCTTTTCTGTTCCTTTCAGAATCTTGTTCTTTCAACTATAAATCAAACTGAGAAAAAAAATAATCAATTTATTTAAATCGGAAAATTCTGTAATTGGTGGGATTGACTGTAGCTTGTGTTCCTACTGCTCTGCCATTATATAAAGCTGTTAGTTTTCCATTTATTCAACTTCCTGTAGTTCTATGTCCAATATTTTTCCTATCTAAATTCATAAAGTTGAAAGAATCCATTTAGGCCATCAAGTCCAACTCTTTGTTCAGTGCGGGAATCTAAATAAAGCATTGCTGACAGCTGTCTAGTCTCTACTTGAACACATCTAATGATGTATTACCCACCTCTCTGGGCAATTGATTTCATGGTTAAACTGCTCTTACTGTTAAATTTCTTCTAATATTCTATTCAAACCTTCCTTCCTGTAACTTAAATCCATTATTCCATATACTGTCTTCTGGAACAATAGAGGACAGGTCTAGATCACCTTCTGGGTAACATCCTTTCAGGTCTTTGAAGAATGCTACCATCTCCTCCTCAGTCTTCTCTTCTCAAGCTAAACATCACCAGTTCTTTCAAGATGGCTGCACTTCTCAGAATACATTTTGATTTCTCTGAATTCCTAAAGGGTAATGTTCAGAACTGGAAACAATAGTTAAGGTGGATTCTAATCAATGCAGAAGAAAGAGGAGTGATTATGCGGTTTTGAAATTATATTTGGCTGGATGTATCTTTCTTGGGTACTCTACCCCTTGGCCCTGTGATTCAAATTATGAGATTGTGCAGAACAACAACCACAACAAAAAACGCCCAGCCAGGTACGGGTAGTTCTTACTTACCAACTGCCTTGTTTAGCGACTGTTCGAAGTTATGACGTTGTAAAAAAAAAAAACAGATTTGTGATCAATCCTCGCATTTACAACAGTTGCAGCATCCTGTAGTCACATGATTGCCATTCAGGTGCTTCTCGACTGGCATGCATTTACAACTGTCGCAGTGTCCCATGGTCCTGTGATCGCCATTTGCATGCTTCCCAACTGGCTTGCAACAAGCAGAGTTAATGGAGAATGTGGGAGTAAAATCGCAAGTTGTAGTCACATGATGTTTCGCTTAAAAAATGCAGTGATTCACTTAATAACTGAATGGGAAGTAACATCATACGTCCGTTGCAGTCATGTGATTTTCCACTTAGTGACCACAGTGCTTAGAGACGGAGTTGCCAGTCCCGATTGTGTTTGCAAAGTAAGGACTACCTGTGGCGATTACAGGGATTTTGTCTTGTATTTTGTACTCTTGCTGGGGGGAAAAGGACACAATGTCAGGATGCTGACTGACTCTTCTTGAGGCTTTACTCCTGGATGCTTTCTGGTTTGGGGCAGTTTCTTGTATATTTAAAAGGACTTTCAGTCAAAATATTGTCCACGACTGGCTTTTATGAGAATTCCAAAGAGAAGGGTCCTCCTAAACAACTATGTCTGCTCAGAAATAAATATTACGAAGTTTGATGAGACCTAGTCCCAGGTAACTTAGGTTGCAGCCGTAGTTATCTGTATGGCACCGTAGGCATTGAGCTCCAAAATATGGGATACATTATCCAAGTTCGAGCAACGCAGCTGTCCCGGTCACTCCCTCTTCTCAACTATCTGTGAGAAGCACACCATTGGGGATATCTTAGGCAGTTGTATGGCACCTATGTTTTTAGTCCCAGCTGCCACAAAGGAGGCTGGAGGCTCTCATTTATTTTCTCCAGCAGGATGTATGCATGTATTTCGTAAAGTGGAAAAAATGTGTTGACTTTTTTTTCTGTCCCCCGTTTACCTCTTTCACAGCCATGGACACCAAAATGGGCATCTCTGGAGTTTTAATGAGACCTCTTTAGGACTTCTTTTCAATCACAGACATCAGAAGAGGCAGTTAACCTCAGGAAAGTAGTTCTGATATCACAAGGATAAAAAAGGTAAAGGTTCCCCCGCACATTTGTGCATTCGTGTCCGACTCTAGGGGCCGGTGCTCATCTCCGTTTGTTAGCCGAAGAGCCAGCGTTGTCCAAAGATGCTTCCATGGTCCTGTGTGGCCGGCATGATGCACACGGAACGCTGTTAACTACCCACCAAAGTGGTACCTATTAATCTACTTGCATTTGCATGCTTTCGAATTGCTAGGTTGGCAAGAGCTGGGGCGAGTGTGGGAGCTCACTCCGTCACGCGGGACTAGGGATTCGAACCTCCGAACTTGCGATCTTCTGATCAACAAGCCTGGCGTCTTACCCGCTGAGCCACCACGCCCCCTATCACAAGGAATATTGGCCCCAGATAAGCATGGATCGGTTTCCTAAATACACCATATATTGTATTTCCTACTTTTAATTTTTGTTTACTATTTCTTATTCCTTTCCTGTATTTTCTATTCTATTCCTTTTCTATTCCCAAAAGAGAACAGCCTCATGCATGCATGTATGTGGCATTCCTTAGGCAAATTTATCTCACAACCTACTCCCCTCTCTAGGAAATAGTCTTGTCCTACCGAACAGGCTATTGTTGTAAGAATTTTTAGCATGTGTGAAGATCTCCTATTCAATATTAATGCTAGTATTGTAGGAGCCCATATGCATGAAAGAGCAGGTGCAAAATCTGTCAGACTTTCAAGTTAACCTTAAACTGGAAGCCATAAAGGTCCTCTATTTTATGTTGAGAGAACATCTAGTTTAGAATTCTGGGGGCATCTTAGAGGAAAACAGTGACATGAAGAGAGTGGGGCAGGCTTCAGAACTCTTCCTTCAGATAAGGGGATGACAATCAGCCCCTTCTATTTCATGGCAAACTTGCTCTTCACTATGATTTCTGAAAATTATCACTCAATAAGCTTACTCCATAAGATATTAAGATCTATTTAAAAATATACTGTAAGTTAAATATCTGGAAGGAAATTAAGACATTTCCAGAAAACTCTGTTTTTTTCTGAATGTAAGATGGAACCCATTTCTAATGTTCCTGATAAGATGCACAGTTGTAGTGACTTGTTGACAATTTGCAGGTTAAATGAGAGTAGGTTTAGGTGGGTATATGCCACATAAAAACACATCCTGCATATATTAAACTAAAATTAGAGAGAGTAAACAACCATCAGGACCACTTTGTTATGATTAATAAGCAAAGAGGTGAAGGGTTGAATTTTAAAACACTTTGAATAAATATTGCATCTTATTGGCTAAGACCATCATTCTCCTTCTGGCATAGCTCGCTTCCTTCATATAATCTTCTGTAATCATAAGCTTTCATTTATAGAATTAATGCAATGCCCTTGTCCCCTCCAAAGGGGCAGTGTCATCATGAGATAATATTTGTCAGCTAAGTTAGACAGCCGATGCTTCTTGCTTGACGGGGGGAAAAACCAAAAAAACCCCACAAAGATGAGAGAGCAGGAACAGGGCACGAGACAGTAGATTGGATTTCTGACACAAGTGTTGAATTTTGAAAAAGACATCCGGGTTTTCTTGTTTGCAATACATGACTAATGTTTTAACTAATGAGATCATCTTTCTGACTCCTCAGAAGTTCATAAGAGACTAATGACTCTATAATAACTCTAATCTAGTCATCCCAAAGACAGCCTCTTGTTTCATGTCTTGCTGTAATTGCCAAGATCAGAACCATATCTTATCATGGGGACTTTATTTATCCCCAGCATGGGTTTGTGACTGAATGCAGAAGCAGGGAGGAAGTTCCAGGGAAGAGTCAACAAGCAAAAAGAGGTTATGACCCAACAGTAGCAGTAGGGAAACAGGGATTTGTTTTCTGCTGCATTGAGGCAGGCTGATGAGCTTAGGGATGAAAAAAAATAATTGGAGGCAGAAAGAGCAGCTAAGGGCCACAAATGGTCCATGGCTTGCAGTTGCCCACCTCTGTTTTAGTGGCACAGTGTTGGCTAAAAGACACAAAGCTGAGAAATAATTTCCTAGAATCATGCTTTGCAAACAGCTTTCCAGATTGCAATAGTACTAGTTCCAATTGAGAAAATGCTGTCACAGAATCGCAAGATTGGAAGTGATCTCAGAGATCATCTAGTTCACCCCCTTGTTTGGGACAGGATCTTCTAAAGCATTTTGGATAGGTAGCTACCCAGTCTTTGCTCGCAGGTCACCAGTGAAGTGGAATAGAGTACACCACTTTAAGAGGCAACCTATTCCATTGGTTGACAGCTCTTACCATCATCCCTCCTAATCAACTTCCCTGTAGTTTCAACTCATTGGTTCTGGTCCTGCCCTCCAAGGAAACAGGGAACAAGACAATCCCCTCCTCTAAATAACAGCCTTTAGGTGTCTGAAGACTCAGCCTTTTCTTCTGCAGGCTAAACATTCCCAGTTCCTTTAAGTTTTCACCACAGGACTTGGTTTCCAGTCCCCACACCATCTTGGCAGCCCTCCTCTAAACTTGCTCCAGTTTGTTGACATCCTTTGTAGACTGTGGTGCCTAGAACCAGACACAGTATTTCAAGTGTGGACTGACTGAGTATAGTGGGACAATTACATCCCATGATCTGTGGATCCCACTCCAAAACAACATTTGCCTTTTTAGCAGCTGCATCAGATAATTGCCTCATGTTCAATTTGTAATCTGCTAGAAGACTCTGATCCTTCCCATGTGTCAACTGTAAAGGCAGGTCTCCTCCATCGTATTCTGGTTTTTTAAAGCTCTTAACAAATTTTTGTAAAGTTAAAGATACAAAACACAGAGTAAGAAAAACAACAACAACTATATAATAAAAAACATTATAGAAAGGCTTTTTTACTGTCTCCCCTTCCTTTCCATTTTTTCCTCTATTCCATTCTTGTGCCTTTCACTTTTTCTCCCCAGATGCAAGACTTGACATTTCTCCCTGCTAAATTTCATCCTGTCAATTTGGCCCACTGTGAAAGCCTTTCTAGATCTTTTTGAATCTACTGTTTCTCTCCCCATTTTGTGTCATCTGCAAATTGGATAATCATTCCCTCAACCCCTTCATCCAGCCCATTAATAAAAATGTTGACTGGCACAAGACCCAGGACACAGCCCTCTGCCACTCCATTCAATGCTACTCTCCAAGCTGATATGGACTCATTAATGAGTAATGGATACAGTCATTCAACCAATTACGAATCCATCTAGCAATTGTTATCAACTACTGTAGCTCACATTTTACTATTTTATAAATATCATGAGGCACTTTGGCAAAGGTGATGCTGAGATCAAGATATACTGTGTTCATGGCATTTACATTTCTCTGATCTATGAACCGTGTGTCAAAAAAGGTGATAAAGTTAATCTGGCATGACCTGTTTGTGACAGACTAACTGGTGACTCTTGTTCCTTGCTGTATTCCTATCCAAGGGCTCACAAACACTTTCTTCCTCCCTTTGGTAAGTGTTAAAGTGCTGAATGCTGACTGAGATTAGTCATGGATTAGAAGACAGCCAGTAAATTGTAAATTGAGGCTCACTTCAAAGCAAGACATAGTCTGCAGGTTCAACCTCTTCTAGATGTGCCTGTACTTCTTAAATGATCGGGTGTTATGGAAGCTTTGTCTTTGTCCCTAACAAAGGCCCACCTTTTTCTGTGGCAAGAAGCCATTTCTCTAGTGGAAGCTGGTGCACCAAGTGGAGCATTCTCTTGAACATCAGTGCTTTGTAGACCCATTGTGTTACCCATGAGCCTTTGAAATACTGAAATCTTCTGTGAATTTTGAATATAACTGCTGGTCCCAATCAACAATAATCTTCTGTGATTAAATGGGTGTACCACCTTCCAATTTCTTTCCAAACAGAATTTGAGCCATGATATGAAAATCCCAAATGGCTCCAAACAACCCCATTACCAAGCCTTCTTGTATGATTTCTAGGAGCATAGCTTGGGCTGAATGTTTTCCTTCTCACCCTGCAGTGGAAGAAGCAAGCGGTGAGGAAAAGGAAAGGCAGAGATTTGCCTGTCACATCTTCCTTGTAAACAGAGACCGGTACATATTTAATGGGTTACATGGAAATTGACTCACCATGAAACTGATTGTGAAGTGACTGGCCGATAATGTATCTTACAAGAAATAAGTTTGCCAAAATAGAAAGAAAAGACAAAAGAGCACCTTCTCCCATACAGTGTTCATTATGATTCAGGGGCTCTGATCCAAATGCTCTCAGAGATTTGTACAAAAGAAAGGTTCTCTTTCACTTGCCCTTCCTATTTATGAAACACCTTTCCCAGGAAACGCATATCCACCATTAACATTTTTCCGAAGTTACATAATAGGACTCCTAGCAGGTCACCAAAGCTTTTTGAAAACAAAAACAAAGCTAAAAGAGAAACAAATATGATTATCTTTGGTTGTGTTCTCTTTCTTTTATTGATTTCAGTTGGTGTGCTTTTCTTTCTTTGAGGGGAGGTCAGAAAGGTGCAAAGATTTAAGATACTTAGTTTGCACTTTGTGGCCTTCTTCTCTCAGTACTGTTGTTTAGGTTGACTGGCGAGACTTCAGCACGTTTCTTCTGGTAGCAGAAACCACTTGATTCCCATTGCCTGCCCACCACCATTTCCATTTCTGTGCAATTAAAAATATCAGAAGCATTCTACCTTTATTTGGGAATAGATAATGACAAGGTTTGCCTCATACCACCAAAAGCAATGAGAACAGGTGGCACCAAGGGCATCATACCCTGTGGATGAAGGTGGCAGTAGTTATGTTTGGGTGTTTGACTTTCAAAGAAACTCTAACTTTCTTAAGGTTAATTTATGCACTTGTTACAGCTCTAAAACAGTAAAAGATCCAAGATTTCTGCTCAGCTAAACTGGTAATCTAGATCCCTGGTTTTGGGGGTGGAGGGATGAATTCCTTGCAGTACAAGATTTAAGAACATTATAAATAAATGTATATAATATAATATTTTTTTATTTATTTTTTTATTTTTATTTAATTAAATTTATATAACCGCCCATCTCCCCCAACGGGGAACTCTGGGCGGTTTACAATAAAATGAATTAAAACAGGATAAAACATCAGTGTACAATATATAAATTAATAAATAATTATAAATCCAGATGGAGATGGAATTAAACGAAGGACAATAAATTAAGGAATTAACCACCCCCATGAGGAACTATCCTTTCCTCCTTCCCATGCCAGGTGGCAGAACCAGGTCTTCAGCTCTTTCCTAAAGGTCGGGAGGGAGGAGATCTGCCTCAACTCTGGGGGCAAGATGTTCCACAGTGTGGGCGCTACCACAGAGAAGGCCCGCCTCCTAGACCCCATCCGATGACATTCTTTAATTGATGGGGTTCGTAGCAGGCCCTCTCTGAATGACCTGGTGGGGCGGGTCGATAAAATGGGGATAAGACGGTCCTTCAGGTATTCTGGCCCCATGCCATGTAGGGCTTTAAAGGTAATAACCAACACCTTGAATTGTACCCGGAAGCAGACCGGCACCCAATGCAGCTCGCGAAGCAGAGGTGTTATGTGTGCAGATTTTGGTGCACCCAAAATTGCTCGCGCGGCCGCATTCTGCACTAGCTGAAGCTTCCGTATAGTCTTCAAGGGTAGCCCCATGTAGAGCGCATTGCAATAATCTACATGGGAGATGACAAGAGCATGAGTGACTGTTCGGAGGGCGTCGCGATCCAGGAATGGGCGCAACTGGCGCACCAACCGAAGTTGTGCGAAAGCCCTCCTAGCCACGACTGCCACCTGCTCTTCGAGCAGGAGTCGTGAGTCTAGAAGGACCCCCAAGTTCCGCACCGGTTCCGAATGGGGCAGTGCTACCCCATCAAGAACCAAAGATGATAATTTCCCAGAAGACGCTAGGCCATCAATCCACAGCCACTCGGTCTCGCTAGGGTTCAATTGTAGCCTGTTGTTCCCCATCCAGGCCCTCACAGCCCTCAGGCACTGGGACAGGGTTGTCACTGCATCACTTACTTCACCAGGGATGGAGATGTACAATTGAGTATCATCCGCATACTGATGATACCTCATCCCATGGTGTCGGATGACCTCGCCCAGCGGTTTCATGTAGATGTTAAATAGGAGAGGAGAGAGAACCGAACCCTGCGGCACCCCACACAAGAGGGGCCGAGGGTCAGATCTCTCCTCTCCTATTACCACCGACTGGGATCAGCCTCGGAGGAAGGAGGTGAACCAGCGCAAAACTACGCCGCCCACCCCCAACTCCCTAAGCCGCCCCAACAGGATACCATGGTCGATGGTATTGAATGCCGCTGAGAGATCCAAGAGAGCAAGGATGGATGCACTACCACCATCCCGCTCCCGCCAGAGATCATCCGTAAGCGCGACCAATGCAGTCTCCGTCCCATATCCCGGCCTGAAACCTGACTGAAAAGGGTCTAGATAATCCGCTTCATCCAGGGTCCTTTGAAGTTGCAACGCCACCACTTTCTCAACCACCTTTCCCAAAAAGGGGAGGTGGGAGACTGGACGAAAATTGTCCAGGATGGTAGGGTCCAGGGCTGGCTTCTTGAGGAGGGGGTGCACCAGTGCCTCTTTAAAGGCAGTTGGAACCACCCCCTCCGCCAAGGATGTATTAATCATGGCCTGGACCCATCCACATGTCACCTCCCTGGCTGATTTCACCAGCCAGGAAGGGCAGGGATCTAAATCACATGTGGTGGAATTAACAATTCGAAAGATCCTGTCTACTTCCTCAGGTCCAACAGGATCAAACCGTTCCCAGATAACAGGGCAAGACCACTCTCCCGGCATCTCCCAAGACTGCATTTCACGCATGGAGTCCAACTTAGACCGAATCCGAGCGATTTTATCCTGCAGATGCTCAGCAAATTCTTCCGCACGGCCCTGCAGGTGGTTGGTCGATACCACCCTACCCAAGAGAGATCGAGTAATCTTGAACAGGGCCGTTGGACGGCATTCTGAGGATGCAATAAGGGCGGAGAAATATTCACGTTTCGCCCCTCTTACCGCCACAAGGTAGGCCTTAATAGCGGCTCTAGATTGTGTTCGGTCCGATTCCGCCTTTGTTTTTCTCCAGCAGTGCTCTAGACGTCTCTTCACCCTCTTCAAGGCCCTCAACTCCTCCGTAAACCACGGGGAGTGACGGGTCGAATGGGGTTGGAGAGGTCGCATCGGCGCAGTCCTGTCCAAGGCACTGGCTGCCATCCTGTTCCAGGCTGCAGCCAATGCCTCCGCTGGACCGTGCAGCAGATCTTCAGGTATTACCCCCAGCTCCCTCTGAAACCTCATTGGGTCCATAAGTCGCCGGGGGCGGACCAATCAAATAGGTCCTGCCTCCCTGCGGAGTGGGGCGGCATAAGAGAATCCTAAGGAAATCAGGACGTGATGTGACCATGACAACAGGGATAGTTCTAACTTTCCCTTCAGGTCACTTTGCCATTGCTCTGACAAGAAAACCAAATCCGGGGTGAGTCCACTGTCTCGAGTCGGGTCCCGAATAATCTGGGACAGGCCCATGGCTGCCATGGTAGCCATGAACTCCCGAGCTGCTTCCGAGGCACGTCCCAGGGATGGCAGGTTAAAATCCCCCAAGACCATAAGCCTGGGGAACTCCACCACCAACCCCGAGACGGCCTCCAGCAGCTCAGGCAGGGAGGTTGCTACGCAGCAGGGAGACTGGTACAATAGCAACACTCCCAACTGTTCACGGGCACCCAACTTGAAAAACAGGGTCTCACATCCGGATACTTGTGGAGCAAGGCCCCTGAAAGCCATCAAAGACTCTCTGATGATAACTGCCACCCCTCCTCCCCTGCCCCGGTCTCTCGGCTGGTGCCACACCTGAAATCCGGCTGGGCACATTTCCGAGAGGGCTACCCCTCCCTCTGGGCCCAGCCAGGTCTCAGTAATACACACCAGGTCGGCCCCTCTCTCCGTGATTAATTCACTTATGAGAGGGGCTTTGTTGTTTACTGACCTGGCATTGAGTAGCAGCAGCCAAAAACCGGAGCCCTCAAGGATCTGCTGTCCAGGGCCTGGGGTTGAACTCAGAGGACCGGAATGCGCCACCGATACTAAACATCGGGGGCGCCTTCCCCAAATATGGCCTGTCCTCTGGTTCCCGTCATAATATCTCCTGCCCGTCACCACCTTGATTGCATTACCCACATTACCGTCCCCAGAGTTCCCTGGCCCGGTCGCCTCCACTCCCGGAGCCCTCGAAAACCTGGATCTAAGCGGGGATCTCTTCCATCCATCCATCCTTTCACTCTCAATCTTCCTGGGGAGTCGTAGGCCACCAGCGCAACCAGCGAAAGCTCTCGGCGCTGGAAAGCCTCAACCACCCCATTCCATTCACCAATCCAATCACTCACTATGCCCCCTGTGGCCTCTCTCACTAGCCACAAAGGGGCAAACAGTCACTCTTACCTACCCTGTCTCTCACTCAGGGTTAGGTACTCTCTCAGTCCCATACAATCCTGGACCCCCTCCCGCCACTCTCACTTGCGGGGGGGGAACCACACTCACACAAGAGACCCCGCAATTTCGTGCCGCCCTGGCAGTGGGGGTGGTTGTCCTTCAGTAACCAACAAGCTAACGCTATTGGGAAGATCTTCATTAATCCCAATAGTGGAGTCCAAATATAAAGTATGTAAAAATATACAAGTCCATTCAGTCTCGGGAGCACCCCAGTTCCAGTTCATTAATCTTTGGGGAGCTGCTTCGCACTCCACACACCCCGCAGTCGTCTCGGTGCCGGTGCCGTTTCTAGCTGGTCTCCACCGGCCACCGTAAACGTCCCTTCTCTGGCTGCTGGGCCACAGTCTCCACAGCCACCCATTCCTCGCTGGGGTCCTCCCAAGTCCGCTGGACCCGTCGGACTCCACCACGCTGCGTCGCTCCGTCTGGGAGGGCTACCAGCTCCAAGCTCCATCAAGCTCCGCTGGGCCCTGCTAGGCCGCGACTCCACAACTCTGGCAACTCCGCTGGGCTTCTGGGCCGCCCCTCCCAGTTCTATTGGGCCTACCAGCTCCACAGATTCCGCCGAATTCCCGGCGACTCCGCTGGGCCCAAGGGGGAAGCCTCCGTCTATCACACCAGGTTCCGTCCGGCCGCCTCAGAGTCTTCCCAGGCCAAAGGCTCCAGCAACTCGTGGCCCTAACCGCTGGACTCTGCCGCCGGACTCTACCGGACTCTGCCACGGCCGCGTCCCCCAGCCGCCGAACTCCGCTCCGCCCGCTGCTCACCGCTCCCTCCGGAGACGTCGAGATGTCCACTCACCCCGGCCCCGATGCAACCTCTCCAAAAACCCCAAGGTGGAATTTGTGGGTATAAGGAGGGTTTTTTGGGGCTTTGGGGTTTAATTCTCCCGGAGCCGCAGCCGGCGGCTGCTCGCAGCCGCCATCTTGGATTTTTTCTAATATAATATAATATAATATAATATAATATAATATAATATAATATAATATAATATAATATAATATTATATTATAATATAATTAATATAATATAATAATATAAGAAATATGATTATATTCAATATAAATATATTAAAGTCTCCCTTCTTTAGCATAAAAGATACGGTTACCTGGAATTTTTAGGCTTCATTATTAGCTTTTTAAAAAGGTGATATTAGCATTTCTAACATGGCAGTCTAGGCCTCTTTTCTAACTTTAGGAAAACATGTTTTTCTTCTGGGCCAAGGCCATTTCTTCTGGTATGTGAGAACTTGCCTTTTCAGCAACTAAACAATAGGGAGCGTATTCTAAAAGTCATTTAATACACTTTCAAGTTTTAAAGATACAAACCCCACTGGGAAAGGGAGTGATGTAACCTGTAAATTTGCCACTTGTGGAATGTTATCTAGAATCAATGTTTTCTACTGTTCAATTCTCACATGTAATCAATGTCTTTTATTGTTTGATTACTTGCTTTATGACGTATCACATATACTGAATGTATGTATCATTTGTTTCTGTACCCTTTAAAGGGCTTGACACCCCCCCCCCCTTGATAAAGGCTTTTGCTTTTGCCTGAATTACTGTGATTAAAGAGCCACCTTCGCAAAATTTAAATTGTTTTCTCTCCCAAATTCAGAGAATAGGTCTTCAGCTCCATGTCACTCGGGGTGCCTGAGTTTCAAGGCAACAATACAAAGTAAGAAAAAAGCTCAGCATTTAAGTGTGAAAATTAATATTGTACCTGAAATTAAGTTGCTAATAGTTTTACTTGATGGTAATGGAAATATATGTAATTTGTTATTAATGTAGTTTAATGAGTGTGCATTGATTACAAAAACACAGAGAGAGTATATTTACATTATGAGTGTGGGTAGGTTGAGTGATCCAAAGGGAAACATTTTGAGTAGAAATATTCTACATTCTTGACATGATAGACATGTGAAAAGTGTAGGAATTCTGATATGGTAGTACCAGAACTCCACGCAGCTTATTAGTATATAGCAGAGTAGAAGCGTTCCCATAAACTTGCACAAGGCTTAATCAGTTCAAAACACAAAATAAACACACTTCACACGTTAATGTAAAGTTACATAAAAAAAGAGTTTACAAGTTTATTGTAACTCACAGTTCCTTAGTAGAAATGGTCCATGCGTGCGAGCAAGTGGTTCTGACCAAACCCACAGTCTTCATTAATGTGGTCTCGCTGCATGGAAGTATGAGGAAACATGTGGCAGCAGCCATGGCTGCCACCCTCCTTGGTCGGAGATTCAAGCAGAGAGAGAGAAAGAGAAGGGAACAGGAAACAGGAAACTGGGATTCAGCCACTCCCACACACAGCAAGTGAGATCAGGTTACAGCAAAGGCTGTCTGTGTGTGAGACGTGCTTGGTTGAAATCTGATCTCTAACAAAAAGATAGTTCTGTGTGAATTTTACGTCAAGTGGGAGCCCTATAAGAATTATAGCTATCATCTAATCCTGTTTGCGTTTGTGCCATACAACACATTTTTTTAAAAAGCCTTCATATACAGTATATTTAAAGCTATCTTTGCAAATCACGTCTCAACCTGAATTTATTTCCCTACATAATAAAAATATCCAGACCTTTTGATATTTGTTCCTGTATCATGCATCATTTTACAACTTATTTATGTGCTCTTTCTATCCTCTGATTCCTTACCTATCATTTTTATTCTTATGCTGTTTACAGTATCTGCCTGAGATAAGAATTAGTGTTTTATCCTTGTTTTTATCTTTTGTCAAAGAGTGTGATCTCAAATCTCATGAAAACCCAAATGGGAAATCTGTCATTGCTTAACAAGAATATTTCATGGAACACTTAATTTCTGGATAGTTTATTGTAACTGAGAAATATAACAGTTTAAAACAAGGTATAAATTGGCATTCATTTGTAATTAATTATGTTCTAATTGGATATATTAGTTTGATTTTTGTTTTCTTTCCCAACCCTACTATGCAAAAGACATGCATACTTTACTGATTCTTCTTCTCTTGCTTGCCATATTTCTATTGATATTCCATCAATTCCTGTAGCTTTTTGACTTGATAAGGACTGTACTGCAGATTTAACTTCATCTTCTAGTCTTCAAATTTCCTGTAAATAACAAATATCTTGTAAAGTATCTTGAATGTTTACACCTCTACTGTACAGAATTTCAGTATATTCTTTCCATTTTGTTTGATCTTTTTGGAATTCCATTGGCATCCTTTAGCATACAAATTCAATGTTGGGACTGCCTTCTGAGTTCAGAGATCTGTTGGAAGACTTTCTTTGTTTTTCTGTGACTGTTTCTATCTTCAATGTCTTTACAGATGTTGTTGTAATACTGCTTCTTGTCTCTTTTAACAGCTCTCCGAAATTCTTTGTTAGTTCGTCGATGAAGGTTCTCAGTCATCCAGGTGGAACAGTCTGTAGCTTGAATCATGTCAACTGGATTTCTATTTTCTCAGTGGAAACGTTTCGCTCCTTATCCAAGAAGCTTCTTCAGTCTGAGCAAAGTTAGTAAGGGAATCCTTAAATATGTTTCTAAGGTGGCTGTGTGACCTTGCACCTGGGGCTAGGTCATGGTTATTTGAGATGTTTATTTCTAAGTCCCTTTATCATCTAAAGGAGGATCGTTAAGATTACCATGCTGCTGTTGAGCTTGCGAAATGGTCTTAATCTTCCTAGGCACAGAAGACAAAGCAGGAAGGAAAATAAGGGAAAGATTGTGCCTGAGGCCCCCACCTCTATTCAAGGAAGGATTTTCCAAGTTGGCATAAATGGATTCCTTGACCCCTCTCTCAAACCACCTATCTTCTCTGTCTAAAATGTGAACATTAATGTCCTCAAATGAGTGTCCTTTTTCCTTTAGATGAAGATAAACTGCTGACTCTGGTCCTGTGGGGTTACTTCTCCTGTGTTGGGCCATCCTCCTGTACAAAGGTTGTTTGGTTTCTCCAATGTAGAGTTCAGAGCACTCCTCACTGCACTGGATTGCATACACTACATTGCTTTTCTTGTGTTTTGGAGTTTGATCTTTGGGGTGTACAAGCCTCTGTCTCAGTGTGTTGGTGGGTTTGAAATATACAGGTATGTGGTGTTTGCCAAATATCCGTTTTATCTTTTCAGACAAACCAGCCAACTAAGGAATGACCAGGTTCTTCCGTTTACTCTGAGTCTCAGCCCTATCTGTCACTGTTTTAGGTCTGGTAGACTTAGATTTAGTGAAGGCCCAATTTGGATATCCACAGGCCTTCAGAGCTGTTCTCAGGTGCTGATTTTCATTCTTTTTGGAATCCATGGAGGTGGGGATGGTTTCTGCTCTGTGTGACAATGTCCTGATGACTCCTAGTTTGTGCTGCAGTGGATGGTGGGAGTCAAACATCAGATATTGATGTACCTGGGCACAGAGATTTCGCTTCTGTCTGTGCTCCTGCCCTCTGAAGATGCTGGCCACAGATGCTGGCGAAACGTTAGGAACCACAACTTCCAGAACACGGCCACACAGCCCAGAAGACCCACAACAGCCATAGACTCCTGATCGTCTTTTGAAAATGGTGGGTATATGCTCAATATCATATTGTGGAAACTGGCTTGTGCTCTTCTTCCACTTTAGCCTACCTTTGAACTTGCACATAAGCAATTGTGATCTGTTTTACAGTCAGCTCCTGTCTTTCCTGTTAGAGCTCTTCCACCTGCTTTTAGCAATAATGTAGTTGATTTTATTTCTATGTAGTCCATCTGGTGATGTCCACCAGATGGACATCAGGCATCATTTTGATTGTTTCAAGACTGCATTATCAATGAAGAAATCATTGAATTGGCAGAAATTTATAAGTCATTCTCCTGCTTCATTTAACTTTCCTAGGTCCCAACTATATTTTTCTCCTTAATATTTCCAACTTAGGATTTCCAGTTTCCAATCACAAGCAGCACATCTTGCTTGTGGATTCTGTCAATTTCAAATTGAACTTCACCATAAAACCCATCAACCTTCTGCATCAGTGGATAGAGCATAAACTAGTATAATCATCATATTAAAGGGTTGTCCATGGAGTCTAATTGATATTATTCAGTCATTGTTTTCATTGTAACCAAGTATTGCTCTTGCTGTACCCTTCCTAACTATGAAAGCAACACCATTCCCTCTTGGGTTTTCATTTCCTGAGTAGTAAACAGAGTGATCTTCTGACTGAAAAGTGTCCAATCCCGGTCAATCTGAATTTGCTATTGCCTAAGATGTCAATATGTAATTGATTCATTTCATCCTTCACTGTGCTCAGCTTTCCTATCTTCATGCTTCTTACATTCCATGTTCCCACTGTAAATTCTGTCTTTGCATTTCCCTCATATTGTAAAATTAATTTCTCTATGATTGTTAACAGTCTATTTACCTCTGATTTGACCCTGAGGTTAGAAATGACATGCATCGATGTGAAACCTGTTGAAATTTCCTCCCTCCATATCTCTAATTAATTGCCCTCTTGTTTCAAGTTGCTCTTCACTACATAGATTTATCTATTTATTTAATAAATTTCTGTACCACCACAATAAAAAAACCTCTCCATGGCTTCCATAGAACAAATAGAGATTAAAATATCCATGGTAAGAATAAAACAACTACAAAATTAATAGAAAAATAAAAATATCAGCTACAAATAGGACAAATAAAAAATAAAGATGGCAACATTCACATCAGGGTAAGGCTCTTCAAAGCAGTTTGGTCTTCAAGATTTTCCAAAACAACAACAAAGATGGAGCCAGTCTGATCTCCCTAAATCCCTCTCCGTGCTTCTATCTACTTTTTTTGTTTTGTTGTTTATTCATTCAGTCGCTTCTGACTCTTCGTGACTTCATGGACCAGCCCACGCCAGAGCTTCCTGTCGGCCGTCACCATCCCCAGCTCCCCCACGGTTGAATCCGTCACCTCCAGAATATCATCCATCCATCTTGCCCTTGGTCGGCCCCTCTTCCTTTTGCCTTCCACTTTCCCTAGCATCAGCATCTTCTCCAGGGTATCCTGTCTTCTCATTATGTGGCCAAAGTACTTCAGTTTTGCCTTTAATATCATTCCCTCAAGTGAGCAGTCTGGCTTTATTTCCTGGAGTATGGACTGGTTTGATCTTCTTGTAGTCCAAAGCACTCTCAGAATTTTCCTCCAACACCACAGTTCAAAAGCATATATCTTCCTTCGCTCAGCCTTCCTTATGGTTCAGTTTACTACGGGGAATACCATTGCTTTAACTATGTGGACCTTTGTTGTCAGCGTGATGTCTCTGCTCTTAACTATTTTATCAAGATTTGTCATTGCTCTCCTCCCAAGAAGTAGACGTCTTCTGATTTCCTGGCTGCAGTCAGCATCTGCAGTAATCTTTGCGCCTAGAAATACAAAGTCTGTCACTGCCTCTACTCTTTCTCCCTCTATTTGCCAGTTATCAATCAAGCTGGTTGCCATAATCTTGGTTTTTTTGAGGTTTAACTGCAACCCAGCTTTTGCATTTTCTTCTTTCACCTTCGTCATAAGGCTCCTCAGCTCCTCCTCGCTTTCAGCCATCAAAGTGGTATCATCTGCATATCTGAGATTGTTAATGTTTCTTCCATCTATTTTAACTCCAGCCTTGGATTCATCAAGCCCAGAATGTTGCATGATGTGTTCCTTGTACAGGTTGAATAGGTAGGGTGAGAGTATACAGCCCTGCCGTACTCTTTTCCCAATCTTAAACCAGTCCGTTGTTCCATGGTCTGTTCTTACCGTTGCTACTTGGTCGTTATACAGATTCCTCAGGAGGCAGACAAGATGACTTGGTATCCCCATACCACCAAGAACTTGCCACAATCTGTTATGATCCATACAGTCAAAGGCTTTAGAATAGTCAATAAAACAGAAAGAGATGTTTTTCTGAAACTCCCTGGATTTCTCCATTATCCAGCGGATATTGGCAATTTGGTCTCTAGCTCCTCTGCCTTTTCTAAACCCAGCTTGTACTTCTGGCAATTCTCGCTCCATGAATTGCTGGAGTCTACCTTGCAAGATCTTGAGCATTACCTTACTGGCATGTGAAATAAGTGCCACTGTTCGATAGTTTGAACATTCTTTAGTGTTTCCCTTTTTTGGTATGGGGATATACTGTAAGTTGATTTTTTCCAATCTGATGGCCATTCTTGTGTTTTCCAAATTTGCTGGCATATGGCATGCATCACCTTGACAGAATCATCTTGCAAGATTTTAAACAGAACAGATTGTATCTACTTTATACACCATTAAATCACTTACAATTACTGGAATATGGCAGGGTATAAATTTTTCAATAAAATCAATCAATCAATTAAATGATAAAAAAGAACCTATACTAAACTCTCTGGGGCTTCCATAGCTGAGCTGCCTATATTGTTAGGCTTTTTGATTTTGAGTTTAGAAAACTTTTGCATTTGCATTGAGTTCATGTATGAACAACCATGTTAAAATTTCAATGATTTCTAAAAAGAAAAATAATTCATTAAATTATAAAGTAGGAAAGCAAACTAATGCATATACAGGCAATAATATTTACTTTGATCTCTTAATCTATAAAGATTTATCTGAAGGCTTGTGTGAAAATTAAAAATGTCAACTACATGTAAAGCTACCTTCACAGAGTTATCTGGACTAACATGGAAGAAATGTATATCATCAGACATTAGCCAATTTTACCGTACTCTCATTAATATTTCATGGTTCCAAGGTTGCTACCTGTTTTATTTTAATTATGGATATAAACAGGCTTGCTCGTATAAACCTATAGAAGTTGTATTTAGTTTGTCTCTGTGTTAATATTTGTTTTGGCTGCTAATTGATAAATTAATTTTATTGGATTGAATTTTTGCTACTGTGTTGTATTGATTTGTACCATGCCTAGGTAAATGCAATTATTATTATTATTATTATTATTATTATTATTATTATTCCCAATCTAATCTAAGATAGGGCATTAGGCATTAAATAATTAAGGATCAGGGTATCTGAAGTACTATCTACTATCTGTCTACACTCCAGAACCTTTGAAATCAACATCCAAATGGTCTTTGGCATGCTAATAAGAGATTAGTGAATGCTAAGGACAGGACGTTGTGGTGACCCCAAATCTTTGGCATGCCCCTTTCTAGGAAGTGTTTGCTCTTTATAGGCTGTTAAGGTGATCTTAAAATAAATCATTTATTGCAGAGCTTTCCAAACTTTTCATGTTGGTGACACACTTTTTAGACATGCATCATTTCGCGACACACTCTTACAGCAGGGCATCATTTCGCGACACACTCTTACAGCAGGGCACAAGGCAGGCACTAGGACCTGCGCGGAATCCTGGCAGGGCAGGTTTGGAGGCAGCCAGGCACAAGGCAGGCACTAGGACCTGCGCGGAATCCTGGCAGGGCAGGTTTGGAGGCAGCCAGGCACAAGGCAGGCACTAGGACCTGCGCGGAATCCTGGCAGGGCAGGTTTGGAGGCAGCCAAGCACAAGGCAGGCACTAGGACCTGCGTGGAATCCTGGCAGGGCAGGTTTGGAGGCAGCCAGGCACAAGGCAGGCACTAGGACCTGCGCGGAATCCTGGCAGGGCAGGTTTGGAGGCAGCCAGGCACAAGGCAGGCACTAGGACCTGCGTGGAATCCTGGCAGGGCTCGGAGGCAGCAGCAGCCGCGACACACCCAGACACTGCAGCCGACACACTAACATGTCCCGACACAGAGTTTGGAAAGCTCTGATTTATTGCAAGCTGGCTTCCATTGACCTGTCCAGTACTTTTATTCAGTTTTGTTCTCTTATTTATTATTTTAATGAATCATCTATCAAAGAGTGTGCTTTTTATAGAGTGGAGGTATGAGTTTTGAGTTTTGTGTTGTGTTGTTTCATCGGTGAAGATCAGTAAATATTTGCCTGGATACATCCTTCCCTAGGCCAAGAGTGGCTTGAAAGACCAAGGCATAGTCTGAGTACAGAGAGTGTGAATTCTAAATCCCTGATTACATGTGACTCAGTATAAAATATTTACTGCTTCTGAGGCATGCAAAATAAGTCTTTTTTAAAAAAAAATATGGAATCTGTGTCCCTATATTTATATTTGTGTGTGATCAAAATATGGTCAAGGGTATCATTCATTTTATAATGTATTTCCTTATAAGAAATATAGTTATAATTATAAGAGGCTTGCAGGGCAGTACTGTGGTTGGAAGATTCTAACATTATTTTTCAATAAAAATTTTTCATAAAATTAATAAATTTATTATTGAAATAATAAATAAATAAATTATTCATTATTTGCTATCTGATGCAGGTAAATATTATACTTTTAAGCCAGTAGTATTAGAAATAGCTTCTGGAAAATATCAAATAGATGAATGTGGTATGGATAGAGTACCTTGCCATGGAGACTATCTGATATAATATTATTACAGTGCTACTGTTGCAAATGTAAATCTTTCCAGCTTTATAATGATATAGTTATTTGCTATTTTGTGTAGTGAGTACAATACATTTTAGATTGTTAATATTTTAAAGGGAATGGAATATGTAAATCATTCCATTCCTCTTTCCTCCCATCAATTTACATTCACCAAGCTCAGATAAATTTTAACAGTCATGTGTAAAGCTGTCCTTGAGAATTCAGTTGATAGGTGAACTGCTTAGCTGAAAAGCATTGCTTCTGAGGTGATGTGAGATGATATAATATGTCTTCCATGATAGTATATATGGGAAGGCTCATTCTTATATGAGCCTTCCCATATACATCATCATGGACAGAAGTATCATATCACCTCACATCACCTCAGAAGCAATGCTTTTCAGCTAAGGGAGAATAAAAATGTTAAACATAAATGATCAATGGTCACTTTTCCAACTGTATATTTCTATTCCACGTTTCTGCTCTTTGAATTTTTAAAATCTAATTTGTCCTATGGATGCTTTGTGGGGACTTCCACGCTACACTGGGTTTTATTTTGTGGAAATAAAAATGCATAGCTTTAAAAAGCCATATTGAAGCAAGAGAAAAACTCATTGCAGGGTTTTATCTCATTGAAACTGAATGGGTGAACCCATTTACTTACTAAGTAAGGACAGTTATACTGATTGCTCTTCCAACAGACTTGTTCCAACATTGCCCAAAAGTTTCTTTCTTCAAAATATTTTGATAAGATTGATAGAAGAGAAATATGTTCTAGGGTTCAGCAACCAACTGAATTGTCTTTCTTACTGTGGTTTAAGATGAGAATACTACTTTGGAGACTGAAAATAAACTGAGTTGATGACTTATGTATGAAGAGAGAGTAAGGAAGACAATGTTGAAGTTGAAAATAAAGAGGCAAAGTCCTGAATAATGAGGCTCTGCTTCCTTCCCCATTCGTGGATGGTGCCTTTTCAGTACAGTACAGCACAGTTTTCATCACAGTTGCAGTCATCACATCTTCAGATGTAATTTTAATCTAATATTGGACCATTTCTGCCTCTCAAGCACACCTTTAAAGAGCTTCTCTGGGACTCTTTCTGATTAAAGCAAGACAAAACTCCTAGTTAAAAATAAAGCTTTCTACTTATGAGTTAAAAACAAGCATGCAGTAAAATTCACAAAAAGATATTAGAAATATAAAGAAAACTCTGAAGCTTTGGTGTTAAAAAAATCTTAATACATCAGTTCCATCCAGAGCTAGTTATATTAGCTATAATTTCCAGACTCTTGTCAAGGTCACCTTCATATATGGTAAGTTTGGCCTAATGAACATATACATATAAATAATAGTTGCAACTTGCAAAAAGAATACATTTTCATCTTCTGGTCATATGGTGGTAACAAGACAGGTAAATATGGGAAATATGATGTGTGTTGTATGCTTGTCAATGAGTGTAATGGTATGTGGGAATGACCTTGAGGGATGAGGGGAAGAGATGCTGCCTAGGGAACGATCAAATAAAAGGGGGAGGAGCCCGCAGCTGCATAATAGACTAAGAGAGAAACTTAAAAAGGATCCACCCTAACATATCAGGCTGTTAAAAGTGACGGCGGGAGATTTGTATTTTCAGAATTGCAAGATTCTGTTAATGCAGCCTTACAATAAAGTAGAATTAGCTCATCTGGTCATGTTTCCTGTCTGGTCTACCTGGGAGGGCTGACAATGAGTGGGAGATTCTACTTGTTAGTGTGGATATCTCCAATGTCAGAGCTTCCACAAAATCCAAAATTGCTGCTGAAGGCAAAATGGAAGTGCTGACCCTTTCTCGGACATATAGGAGGTATCCCTGTAGAAGGAATCCCTGGGGAGTCAGAATCCTATGAAGGAACTCCTTACCAACCTATCCTTCTTTTCTTTATCATGATATTGAAGATTCCAAAGGATTTGGAAGTGGGTTGTAAAGTCTGATTTCCTCTTCTTAAGTCAGATCGGAGAGATCCAGTCTATCCTGTGGCTACTGCAATTTCAATGTTACTTAGTGTCAGAGTGCGTACCGTGGGCAGACACCGATGAATAAATAGCACAGACTTTATCAGAATGTCCTTCAGCTGCAAACAGGCCTAGGAAAAATACACAGCCAGGCACGGAACCTGCAAAAGCTGGTTCGACTCCTGGATAGGCTTCCAACGTCCTCACAGCCGTGCCAGCATACCAGCTGCACACGTTCCACTGCTGGGCCCATAACCTGTCAGAGTGTGCACCGTGGGGCAGCCTGCTCCTTTTTCCAAGACACCAGTGATCCACGTTCTATGCAGTAAATAGACACTCAAACAGAGATTAGATAAAATAGCCTATTTACTTTATATACATACGTAGTACAGAATATATGAACAAATGATACAACGATGAGAAGTTACAGCAAACGAGAAGAAAGAACACCAGACTTCTCTGTTTATATACATAAACTGACCAATCACATTATAGGTCACTCTCATCATCTGCCACACCCAACTAAATGATAGCACCTGTAGTATGAGCCATATCTCTCTGTGCTAATTCCAAACTTTTCATGTTGGTGACACACTTTTTAGACATACATCATTTCGCGACACACTCTTACAGCAGGGCATCATTTTGTGACACACTCTTACAGCAGGGCACAAGGCAGGCACTAGGACCTGGGTGGAAGCCAGGAGGCAGCAGCAGCCATGACACACCCAGACACTGCAGCCGACACACTAATGTGTCCCGACACACAGTTTGGAAAGCTATGCTCTAGAGAAAACATGCAGAGAGTCTGATTCATAAAAGTAAGCACAGTCCATTAACATTCTCAATTCTCTTCCTCAGTTAGTGTGGCATAGCTCAAGGGTAGGCCTTGGGATGTCTGCAAGCACCAATATGCTGGCAGATGTATCCTTTGTACCCATCAGATTCCCCATCCCACTTGACTCTTTTAAAGTAATCCTTTAATAAAAAGAAACAAATAGGAAGTTATTTTGGGGATACCCCAAAAATCCCACTGGAATAGTAAAAAAAATATCCTGAGTGGCTTTCCATGAAATGGCACCAATTTAATAAGTAGGCCCCCACACGTTCCAGGTGTGCCTGGTCCCAACCGAGATCTTCCCATGCTAACCAAAGGACCAGACCTGCTTCATCTCTTGCCATACCTAAAATAAGGGCAGAGAGGGTAGATGACCAAACAGAGGGTCTTGTGTAAACTACCATAATACAGGTCAAAGAAATAACAATTTTCTTAATGGCAGAGGACATTTCTTTAATTTCTCCAAATCCAGGACCTCAGACAAGGATTTTCTGAGAAAAATAAAAAGTCAAGTTATTTATAGTTGATTCCATCCCAAAATATAACCGAAACAAAAGAGCTGATGTTGAGGTGGGTAAGAAAATTGAGATACAGACTTTGTCCATTTAGTCCATTCCAAGTAAAAACTCATGTTGAATTTAATATGCTTACATTTTTCCTATTTAAAATAGGAAAATGTATGTCACATACAGTTATCTGCATCTGAGAAGAAAATTGGGTTTTAATAACAGGACCATCTGCAGCAGGATCAAGCCTCCCCCAAGTATTGCCTAAAATCTCATCTCAATTTCAACATTCTCATCTGAGATCGCCCTCAAAATCTTTCAGTTTGGTGGCTCTGCAAACTTCTGGCCATTTTTCATTACATTACTGCTGCTGATGCTTTTAATTCATTTTGGGGAGTCATAGGACCTATTTCAGTATAGGTCTAGCACCCACTGGCAGCATTCTGCCAAAAGTATTTGACCAAGAATTATCTTGCTGATTGACCCTCTCCTAAATCTAAATGGATGTAAATCGCAACATGGTACCTTTCACCAAACTGATGCAAGCTCCTTTGCCAGCCTTTAATAGCTTGCACAGTAGAAAAAGGCCACAGGGCCGCGGAAGCGTCTTCAGACAACGCTGGCTCTTCGGCTAACAAATGGAGATGAGCACCGGCCCCTAGAGTCAGACACGACTGCACAAATGTGCGGGGGGAACCTTTACCTTTACCTTACAGTAGAAAATTACATCTTTCAAATACTGAAGTACAAAACAGGATATCAAACTTTGTTTTATGGAATCTGCTTCTGTTCCTAGACTAGTCTGATATGAATGTAGCTCACAGTGGGATTGATTTCCAAACCATTGTTTTTAATTTTGGAATGCTGGAGAGATTTCTTTCTGGATTTTTAAAAAATGTTCCACCAACATCTGTAAGAGATATTCTAGTTTTGGAGTGTTGTGCTTTACTAAATCTGAAAACAATTCAGATGTGAGGTGCGCCTTGAGATGTATCCAGAATCCGTTTCTCTTACACAAACTGACAGACAAGTAGCTTGTGAAGCAATATGTCTATGAAGGTTCTCAGTCATCCAGGTGGAATTGTCTGTAGCTTGAGTCATGTCAACTGGATTTCTATTTTCTCAGTGGAAACGTTTCGCTCCTTATCCAAGGAGCTTCTTCAGTCTGAGCAAAGTTGGTAAGGGAATCCTAAATATGTTTCTAGGTAGCTGTGTGACCTTACACCTGGGGCTAGGTCATGGTTATATTGAGATGTTATTTTTAAGTCCTTTTATCATCTAAAGGAGGATCGTTAAGATCACCATGCTGTTGTTGAGCTTGTGAAATGGTCTTAATCTTCCTAGGCACAGAAGACAAAGCGGGGAGGAAGATGGGGGAGAGTTTGTGCCTGAGGCCCCCACCTCTATTCAAGGAAGGATTTTCCAAGTTGGCATAAATGGATTCCTTGACCCCTCTCTCAAACCACCTATCTTCTCTGTCTAAAATGTGAACATTAATGTCCTCAAATGAGTGTCCTTTTTCCTTTAGATGAAGATAAACTGCTGACTCTGGTCCTTTAGATGATAAAAGGACTTAAAAATAACATCTCAATATAACCATGACCTAGCCCCAGGTGTAAGGTCACACAGCTACCTAGAAACATATTTAGGATTCCCTTACCAACTTTGCTCAGACTGAAGAAGCTCCTTGGATAAGGAGCGAAACGTTTCCACTGAGAAAATAGAAATCCAGTTGACATGATTCAAGCTACAGACAGCTTGTGAAGCAGTAAAGGTTTATTCCAGCATACTCAGGCTAACACTTACAAAGACTGAATGGTCAATCAGGCAATGTACATTACATTTAAACATTCCCCTTCCCATTGTCCCTTCAGGTTGACACGTGTTAATTTCATGCCTTGGGTTCGGAGAGTGTGTACTTTGCCTCCCGGGCTGATGTTCGTGTCTCTGCCTTTGTTGCTGTCTCGTTTGTGGCAGTTTCTTTCCCCCCACATTCCACAAGGCTGTCTGCCTGATGACAGAGGCTGCTGCCTCTGACATCGGAGGTGAGTTCCTGATGCAGATATGAATAGATATTTCACTAACAGATAAAAGCAGTGCTGAGAACTCTGCCAAATAAAAACATTTTTAGCCACTGGAGTTGGTCCAGGCTTAGGGTCCCAGCAAAGGTAAGATTGTTTTAATCATCACCAGTCCCTGACTTTGTTCTTTTAAAAAGCCCCATGCATTTTATAAGCTAATGTAGTTTTCCCACTGTAGCTCGTGTTTTTAGCCCAGCTGGGGAAAAGCCAAATATCAACATATTTAAATTCACTTTCCAATGTTCTGTTTCAAAACAAAATTGAAATTATGACTGTCAGTTTTTAAGAGTATAAATATACTCTCAACCCCATTCTCAGCTGTTTACAAATACTAAAATATTTCCTTACTGTGATGAAGCTTAGATATTCAAAAGCAAACACTGCATTATACAAAGACAGTGATCCCTGAGCCACAGAATGTCAATATTTAGCTTTAAAGGTGAGGATGTTCGAGAGCATTTTACATGGATGAATTACTCGTTCTCTTATTATTTACCCATTTTTTTAAACATACCAGCTGGAGAGTTTAAGTACTGTTGAATAGAAGCATGTTACTCTCTGCTCAGTTTTTTCACAGATCAAACAAATCATAGAATATAGACCAGAGGTAAACTACAGTATAAGGCAGCTTCATATGGACATACGGGTACTTTTTACTACATTGATTGAAAATGAAATGAATAATATAAAGTTGCTTTTCAAACCCTTGATTTGGGAGGGCATTGAAGAAGCTGGGCACTAGTGCTATATTTCTTACTTGGAAAGAAGTAGAGATTCTTTTTAAATTCTCTGCCTAGATTTTGCAGTTCTGAAGTTACTTTGTCTTGGTTAAGAATACAAAGTAAACATTATCAACTGCCTAAGATACAAGGCTATGGTTTCGTGTTATATGCACAAACCTGTGGCTCATGTAATTCCCCACCACTTGCATGGCCAAGCTTTCATTTTAATTTTCAATTAACCAAGGTTCATTGGAATGTTTACTCTCAGAATTGTACAGCTAGTAAAATTCTAGTTTCAAGAAATATGCCATGATTATAACCACAGCTTGAGTTTATCTTATTTTCTTACAGCAGGGATCAAAGTAGCCACTTTTCATAACTACAACCCATATTATTGATTTCTCTCTTTCTCTTTCTTCTCCCCCACTTCCTTGGTGGCCTCTTCTGGGCATGTTCACTTGATTTCCATTTTATCATTGGAGGACTGTGTTAGAAGGAATCTTACCAAGGTTCATCCCAAACTGGGAATGAAAAGGCGCAGGCAGTTGCTGGAACAGAGGTTTGCTGGTTTATTTCCCAAGAGCATATGCAAAGTACAAAGTACAGAGTATGCTGGTTGGAAGGTGGCCACACGAGCACACTCCAACCGGTCCTTCTTATAGTCACAGAGGTCTTTTGTCAAAGAAATACAGGTTTTGTTAAGAAAAATATGAGGAGATGGCATTTATTTTGTTTTAATTGGTTCCTGAGAAAGCTTCCTCTATGAACTCTTAGAAAGCTTTCACTATTAGAAAGGGAAGTCGTTCCTTGTTTTGACGCCCTCTATTGTATTGCTACTTTCACACTGCCGGTGCCTCGGGTTTTCCCATTGGGTTTGTTTTGTCAGTTTCTGGGAAAGCCTTCTCTCCTTTTCTTATGTTTAATGTACGGGCTTTGTTCTCTTTGTCCTTTGGGTTTGATCGAAATATCAGAAGGTTTGATTGGGCTGCCCTATGGGTTAGTTTTAATTTGGATGGAAATGTGTTTGGCTGGGGAAGAAGGTCTACCTGAATGGGTTGGTTAAGTTCTGTGAATGAGCTGACCTTTTGTGTTCCAAGGTTTCAGACTGAATCGGAAGGGAATCCTTTGTCTAAGCAGTTGGGCTTCCTTTTATATCTTAAACTCATTCTATTTTGTAACCTTTTAACAATTGGGCTTCCTTTACCTGTTCTGGGGGAAGACAACATGGAGAGCAGACAGTGTTCTGGGGGAAGACAACATGGAGGGCAGGGAGAGATCTTAATTTATCCCAACAACTGTATTTACCTTCCTTTCTGTAGCCAGTTCAGAGACAATTTGATAATGGTAAATTAAGTATCTTAGCTAAATGTTCCTAACTGTGGTTCAGGGCTGCCTATTCTTTTGCACCCAAGGCAGGAGTGCATTTCTTTTAACAATGGCTAGGAGCACAGTAAAGAAATTGGTGAGCTAGCCTGTCTTAAAAGTCTGATCTATATATGCATGCAACATGATGTCCAGATTATATATTTTAAATAGCTGCCACAAAATTGAAAAAGTAATAATCTCTGCTTGTCCCATTCAATTCTGCTTGTGGAGGTTGTGATCCTGCTACCCCATTACCTGGGAATAAGTCTCATTAAACTCTGTTGGTCTCACATTTGAATAGACAATATAGGGTTGCACAGTACAAATAGCAATTTATCCAAACGTTCTACAGAAAAGCTGGGTTTTTTTGTTGATAATGTTGCATTGGCCAGAAATAAAGGGAAATGGGTGTTGTTGCTGTGGTATTTGTGAGGTGAGTTTAATGTTCAGTTATCCAGGAAGACTGCAGTGTTACAGTTGCTTAATCAGAAGAAACCACCTTGAATCCACCGAGACTCACCTCTGAGTAGACCTGCCTTTTAAACCGAGGCCATTGTTTACTTCTGAATAAGCATGCAGGAAGAGGTGTGTGCAGCTGAAGCAGCTTGAAAGGGGTTGGGGTAAAGCAGTGTTTCTCAACCTTGGCAAATTTAAGATGTGTGGACTTTAACTCCCAGAATTCCCCAGCCAGCATGGGAGTTGAAGTCCACACATCTTAAAATTGCCAAGGTTGAGAAACACTGGGGTAGAGGGCTGAATGCACTTAACTCTGATTTCATCAACAATGGATCGTGACTCTCAAAATCTGTCTCAGAACCAGGCTGCAAAAGACTTTCTAGTCCTTGTTCAAAAAGTCTATTTTATGCTGAAAATTGTTCAGATATACTGTATTTTCCTTTTACCAGTCAACCTGGTAGAAATCTCCCAAGATATTTATACTATTCTGAATCTTATAAGACATGTTTTTTTGTTCTGATAAACATAATATTTTGTGGGAACAATTAGAAATCACTTAGCTACTAAGGATTAGTTCTATTATTAGCATTCTATTGTACCCTAAATGATACATCTTTTCAAAGCCAATGAATGCAGGCAATTCATGTTTGAGTTTTCATTTCCTTGGCCCCTGAGCCATTCCGTAGCTAAGTTTAATTCTTCATGTAAAAGGTCATTGTTGTTATTTGGAAGCATATACAGAATTAGAATTAAAATCACGTTTTCAAGGGCTGCAAAATATTAATATTAGCATCACCAATCAAGTGAATCTTTGATATAATTAGATTCCATTTATTAAATATTGTTTACAAATATATATCCAGTTCCTAACTGTAAGCCGTACTGCATGGAGTGGGGTTTTTGAGTAGACACTGCTAATGTCTTGTGCTGAATTGAGACTCTTATTGATCAAGGTGACAGAAGATATTAAACATTAAGGTAATTCAGGCAATAAGTAGCCATGGCCCAAACTGCATAGAACATTATTTTTCAGAATGTTTAAAGGGCATTTCTACAGTTATCCTTGTAGCACCCCTTCAGAAGAGCCTAAAGATTCACCAAACACCAATAACAATAACACCAGATAGGCAAGGATTAACACCAAGATTAGCACCAGAGGAGCAATCAAACAACACAGTAGACCCTAATCAAGGAACTATTAACTCAGTCAATCAACCAAGCAGCAAACAACAACCCAATCAAGGAACTACCATGGAGAGTACAACACCCCCACCAACACAGGCAGGACAAGCCAGGGTATATAAACAGAGAGCAAGTCCCACTCCCTTTTCGCACTGAAGATGTTGCCTAGCCTGGCAATGAAACGTCTGCAAGAAAACAACAAGGCTCAGAGAGCACCAAGGACTCCACACCAATAACAAATTTGCCATATTAAAGTGATTACTCAGTTGGCATTTAGCCTCAGAGATTAAAAAAGTATGCATTTTTTTCAATGAAGTGCAAAATGAGGAATAAGAGCAACATTACCTCTAAAAAAGTTTCTCAATGGCTTTTGAGATTCCCCCTACCAACTAGTTGCATTCTGCACAACACATTGTTCTAAACCAGTGTTTCTCAAACTTGGCAAGTTTAAGATGTGTGGACTTCAACTCCCAGAATTCCCCAGTCAGCTGGGGAATGGCTGGCTGGGGAGTTCTGGGAGTTGAAGTCCACACATCTTAAACTTGCCAAGTTTGAGAAACACTCTTCTAAACAACACAAATCTTCCAGTTAGGCCAAAAGAATATTGAAAGTCTTGGGAAAAGGTCTGAATATCACAATTTGCTGCCTCTGCCCTGATAACCTAAAACCTACTGCCTCATTTGGGATGGTATCCAGAGAAGATTGAGTTGCTGATAGTTGTTAAAAAGCCTGATGCAAGGCTGGGATTCAACTTGTTCTATCGGTTTGAAATATCAGGACTCTAGCTTAGGAATCCTGTTCAACCTGAATCTTCATCTGGTGGTAGTAAGCACTGGATTTATACAACTATGTTTCGTGGACCTGCTGTGACTATTCAGAATAATTTTCAATTGGCCACTGTTGTTTATCTCTTGATTTCATCAAATTAAAAGATTCTGATGATGGTTCAGGAACTCAAGGCACTGTACACAACTTGTAGAAGGACAACATTACTGACTAAGCAGAAATCACCCAGTGAGCATTTGAACCTCAAGTCTACAGTTCTAGTATTGAAATGATTTGGTTGGTGCAAAATGCAGTTAGGTCAGGACTGTTCAACTTCATATTTATTATTTCTTGATCTACAAAATTTATATATTGCTAACTCCACATGGACTCTTGGCAGGTTTAAAACAGATCCACTAAATTATATAATCAGTTAAAATGAATAGTGGATCTGTTTTAAATATATATAATTTAGTGGATCTGTTATATAATTTAGTTATAATTAGTGGATCTGTACCATTTGTCTGTGGCTTCAATCATGTCAACTGGATTTCTATTTTCTCAGTAGAAATGTTTCACTCCTTATCCAAGGAGCTTCTTCAGTCTGAGTAAAGTTAGTAAGGGAATCCTTAAATATGTTTCTAGGGTGGCTGTGTGACCTTGCACCTGGGGCTAGGTCATGGTTATTTTGAGATGTTTATTTCTAAGTCCCTTTATCATCTAAAGGAGGATCGTTAAGATTACCCTGCTGCTGTTGAGCTTGCGAAATGGTCTTAATCTTCCTAGGCACAGAAGACAAAGCAGGAAGGAAAATAGGGGAAAGATTGTGCCTGAGGCCCAGAAAAAGGAAAAAGGACACTCATTTGAGGACATTAATGTTCACATTTTAGACAGAGAAGATAGGTGGTTTGAGAGAGGGGTCAAGGAATCCATTTATGCCAACTTAGAAAATCCTTCCTTGAATAGAGGTGGGGGCCTCAGGCACAATCTTTCACCTATTTTCCTTCCTGCTTTGTCTTCTGTGCCTAGGAAGATTAAGACCATTTCGCAAGCTCAACAGCAGCAGGGTAATCTTAACGATCCTCCTTTAGATGATAGAGGGACTTAGAAATAAACATCTCAAAATAACCATGACCTAGCCCCAGGTGCAAAGTCACACAGCCACCCTAGAAACATATTTAAGGATTCCCTTACTAACTTTGCTCAGACTGAAGAAGCTCCTTGGATAAGGAGTGAAACGTTTCTACTGAGAAAATAGAAATCCAGTTGACATGATTCAAGCTACAGACTGTTCCACCTGGATGACTGAGAACCTTCATTGACATCTGTACCATTTGATTAACACTGAACATTTAAATATGGGATAGCATCACACATATGATTTTCTGTGGGTGTTTGTGGGGAAGACATCCTTAATTTTTTAAAAAATATATGCTTAATCTATTTTAGAGCTTATTTTACAGTTCAAATATTTTCCACCTCAAAATGATGGGAAACATTTTTTGTGTAGAACATTGTTTCAAACTTGGTAACTTTAAGATGTGTGGACTTCAACTCCCAGAATACCCCAACCAGCATGCTTGCTGGGGAATTCTGGGAGTTGAATCTTAATGTTGCCAAGTTTGCAAAACACTGTTCTACAGTTACATAAAAGGGTATCTATCAAGCTCTAGCCTTAATTATTCATTAAACCTATGCAGAGAACCTCTGACAGAGACTGTTACTTAAATCAGGCATTCCACCTGAATTGTTTTTACCTGGTTCCAGATTATTGTAAGAGAGGCAAACTTCAGGCAGAATGGAATCCTAGGGCAGACAATACTAGCATTGTATGAATATTGTTAATATCATTGTGCACTTCCTTCCCATTGACAGAAACAGTCAGTACATAATGAAAGTCAGTTTGGTCTAGTGCAGGGCTTTCCAAACTTTTGCCGTTGGCGACACACCAACGGCCGGCGCACAAAAACCTGGAAGTGCCACCACCACAGCGGCGCACAAAAACCCAGCAGAGGGAAAAGCCTCGCCGCGCGCGTGTGCGCACGCTGCCGGGCCGCTTCCGCCGCACAGCTGATCAGCGTGGAGAATTTCCACCCCGCCCCCCACCCACGCCGATCAGCTGTGCAGCAGGGAAGCGGCCGGGCAGTGTGCACGCACGATTTTCGCCTCCCTGCCGGAACCAAGGGCATTTTCATCAGCGCTTCCGGTTGTCACGCGACACACTTGGGCCCCCCAGGCGACACAGTATTGTGTCACGGCACACAGTTTGGAAAGCCCTGGTCTAGTGGTTAAGGCACCAGACCAGAAACCAGGAGACTGTGAGTTCTAGTCCCGCCTCAGGCACAAAAGCTGGCTGGGTGACTTTGGGCCAGCCACTCTCTCTCAGCGCAACTCACCTCACAGGGTTGTTGTTGTTGGGAAAATAGGAGGGGGAGTATTAGGTATGTTCCCTGCCTTGAGTTATTTATAAAAATAATAAAGTCGGGATAAGAAACATCTAAAAAAAAAGTCTGCTTGTGTGGAGAAGCAGTATGTGATGAGCCTTCCAAAAACCTTTGTTTATGAGCGCCACTATTCAGTTTTGCACACACGTAGAGTCACACACAAGTATGGCATACTAATCGGCTTTCTCTAGTGCTTGAATGCACGCACATATACAGAGGAAGAAATTGCCTTTCTCTGCTTGTTGGGATTGTTGAAGTCTTCACAGAGGAATTGGCTACTGGTGGATGGGCGAGGAGGAGAAAGGAGACACTGATCTTGTTTCCCCTGGCTGTTCTTGCCTATGAACAGAATCTGGTTGCAGGAGGAGCTCTTGGGAATGAACCAACCATGCAGAAAAGGCAGTTTCCAAACCGTCCCTTGGTGCTGGCTTGCTTTTCATCTCTGCCATCAGTAAAAAGCATATTCCCCATAAACCAAGCCTATACCAACTCTGTATTAAGATTATCAGCTTTTCCTTTGGCCATATTAAGCTACTTAAGCAGTGACTGATGTTGCAATGATAACATTCCATTACTTACCAAGGGCTTTCTGAGAAGGACACGAATGTTATTAATCTGGGACAATAGAATTCCAGACGTTTATTTCCCATGTATAATTTGTTGATCCCTCCAGCAGACGTTCTGTATTGCTGCTACTTTGTAACAAAACAGGCTATTGAAATATGCCATTAATTAAATAGATTAGCTCTTGGAAGGAAAGACTAGCATGGAATCTTGCCTTTTAATCAGAAATTAAAAGTGATTAATTGCTTGCAAAGGAAGTGTCAGGATGCCATTGTCATCCTGCCAGAGATAGATGGGGTTTGTAGGTAGTAGGTAGATGGGGTTTGTAGTTATTTGATAGATGGGGGCTGTAGTTAGTAGGTAGATGGGCAGTAATTAGTTAGCATTCTTGCAGGACTTTAGAAGAAGCGTAAGAGATAGGCAGGGAATGCAAGGCGTTGGAATGTGTGGGGTGGAGAGACAGGAACCAGACTCCAATGCCATTCAGCTGGGATCATCAAAGGACTAACAGTTTAGAGTTATGGGAACTGAGTCGGTAGGGGAGGGGTTGGTGAGGAGTAAGTGGGAACTGGCATGTTTAAAGTTGTGATTGCGCACGCTTTTGCTCAATCTGCTCTTTGCATTGATTCTATTCACTTGTATTAATTAAAGAACTTTTTCATATCCTACCATGGCTTGTGATGAGAGTTTCTAAATTAATATCAAAGGAGTGGATCGTCACAGCAAGTGGACTGCAAACTTCTAGGCAATATTAAGCAGTTGATCCATCAGCCATCAATAGACCCATAGAAATAAACCATATTTACACACCATTCAAAAGAGACAATAAAAAAGCTAAGAAGGAAACAAAAAGACCAAAAGACATCATCTCCAGCTGCCAACACCCAGATAAGCAGGGATTAACACCAGGCATGAGAACCAGTTTGGTGTAGTGGGTTAAGGTATCAGGCTAGAAACTGGGAGATCGTGAGTTCTAGTCCCGCCTTAGGCACAAAGCCAGCTGGGTGACCTTGGGCCAGGCACTTCATCTCAGCCCTGGGAAGGAGGCAAGGGCAAACCACTTCTGAAAAAACCTTGCCAAGAAAACTGCAGGGACTTGTCCAGGGAGTCTCCAAGAGTCAGACATGATTGAACGGATTAAAAAAAAAAGCACCAGGCAAACAATCAAGCAGAAAACAATACACTAATCAAGGAACTACCAAGGAGAAAACCACACCCCGACCAACACTGGCAGGGCAAGCCACTGTATATAAACAGGGAGCAAACCCCACACTCACTTGCACTGATGATGTTAACTAGTTGGGTAGTGAAACATCTGCAAGCGAACAACCAAGCTCAGAGAGCACCAAGGACTGCACAGATTTTTCTACACTCCCAAACTGGATTCAGCCTGTTTCTGAACTTGGTTGGTCTTCTGCTAGCTTCTCCCACCATAGCAAATTAATCCATCTGTGTTTAGTTTTTATAGAGTTGTCCTGCTGATGAACAGACAGACAGACACAATCCCAATCCCCTTTATTTAATTTATTCCCAACATTACATTGGGTTGGAAAGAATGAGAAATGTAGTAAAGATCTGAAAAGAAAAAGTCATGGAGAAGAAATATAAAGAGGTGCAGAAGGTGCACCAAAACTATGGAGCTGGTGTCAGGAAAGTAAAAGCTCAAAGTGAGCTGGGTGACTGAAAATAACAAAATGGTAATTAAAGGAAGGGAAGGGAAGGGAAGGGAAGGGAAGGGAAGGGAAGGGAAGGGAAAGGAAAGGAAAGGAAAGGAAAGGAAAGGAAAGGAAAGGAAAGGAAAGGAAAGGAAAGGAAAGGAAAGGAAAGGAAAGGAAAGGAAAGGAAAGGAAAGGAAAAGGAAAAGGAAAAGGAAAAGGAAAAGGAAAAGGAATCAGCTGCTTAATGAAGATGGCAAAATGTCAATAAGTATCAAAGATAAGTCAGAGCTACTCAATTCCTAAAATTCTGAGAGTGCCTTGGACTGCAAGAAGATCAAACCAGTCCATACTCCAGGAAATAAAGCCAGACTGCTCACTTGAGGGAATGATATTAAAGGCAAAACTGAAGTACTTTGGCCACATAATGAGAAGACAGGATACCCTGGAGAAGATGCTGATGCTAGGGAAAGTGGAAGGCAAAAGGAAGAGGGGCCGACCAAGGGCAAGATGGATGGATGATATTCTGGAGGTGACGGACTCAACCATGGGGGAGCTGGGGATGGTGACGGCCGACAGGAAGCTCTGGCGTGGGCTGGTCCATGAAGTCACGAAGAGTCGGAAGCGACTGAACGAATAAACAACAACTCAATTCCTATTTTGGTTCAGTCTTCTCCAACAAAAAAGTATTTCTTCCCATTGGAAACTGGATAATCTGAGGGACCATGACTGGGAAAGTGTCACTGCTCTTGCTCCTAGATCTCTCAGCTGTGGTATCCTCCTGGACCACCCTGGGACTGCAACCTGGCTCCGTGATCTCGCCTGGGGCAAGAGGGAAAGTGGTCAAGCTTGGGGATGGCTGATTTTTTAGAGCCGCCCCAAATATTTTAATATGTTCAGTGTCACTACGAACCACCTGCCACTTGGTTTTAATTTAAATTTATATTTATTGTATTTGTATTTTATTGTGTTTTTACTGTATTTTAGTGATATTGTTATGGCTGTGAACCGCCCAGAGTCCCTCCTTGAGGGGGAGATGGGCGGTCATAGAAATTTAATAAATAATAATAATAACAACAACAACAACAACAACATTGTTGTGGTTCCATTCCTACCTCAAAGACAGATTCCAGATGGTAGCTTTGGGGAATTACTACTCTACTGTGCAGTCTTTCAGCTCTGGGATGCTGTTAGGTTCCCTCGTGATTTTTAACATGAAGATCCTGGGAGAAATAGTCTGGGAGTGTGAGTCTGAATGCCATTTATATGGATCGTTCAGGTTATTTCTCCTTTCTATTTTCATCTAGAAAGTCAGGCTCCTTGGTGAACTCTTGCCTGGGATGCAGACAGGATGAAGTATAACCGATTAAAACTGAATCCAGAGAAGATAAAGGATCTGGTGGTTGTGCAAGACTTTCTCTAAACAGATGGGACTTTACCTCCACCTGAGCAGGAACATGGCTTGGGGGTGCTCTTTGATCTCGCACTGTTCTTGAGTGTTCAGGTCAATGTAGTGACAAGAACTATCTATTGTTGACCCAGCCACCATTATCCACATGCTGGTTACCTCCCAATTAGACTATTGTATCTTTGGGGGATGCCTCTGAATGGAACTCAGAAAATGCAGTAGGTCCAGAATATGGTGGCTAAGCTTCTGCTTGTTGTTTCCCAGTGGGAGAACATGACACCTCTTCTGGCAACATCTACCTGAAGGAATAACTTCCCCTCTGTGTTGAGAACCAAGAGATTTTTCTTGTACTCTAAGGCAGGGCTTTCCAAAGTTTTCCCGCGGCGACACACCAACCGCCGTTGGTGTGTCGCCGTGGGAAAACCCAGAAGTGCTGCCATTGCGGCAGCGCACAAAAACCTGGAAGCGCTGCTGCCACTTTCAGTTTTTGTGCACCGCCATTGGTGTGTCACCACGGGAAAACCCGGAAGCGCTGATGATGATCAGCACTTCCGGGTTGTGTGGCGACGCACCAGACTATGTGTGGCGACACACTTTTGTGTGGCGACACACAGTTTGGAAAGCTCTGCTCTAAGGGTTTATTGTGGGTGTCTTTCCAGAGAGAGGCCTGTTTGGAAATGTTCATTGGCAGCCCCACCTTTCCCTTAGAAGTTCAGACCATTCCTCCCTGGCTGGGTTTAAGTTAACAATATATTTTTATATTTAAGTCTTCTCCTTTTAAGAATCTTTGTTTTTTTAAGTCTGCTGGATATTTTATGATGGAAGTTTTATGGCCTGTGTATGATAGTGTAATGACTCCAATCACAACGCCCCAATAAAGACTTCTCCATGCAATTCATTAGAAAGCAGAATAAGCTTTAATAAGGATACATGTGAATCAGAGCATGGCTGAAGACCAGACTGGCCCTTCGTGCCAGAAGATTCAATTTCACAATCAACATTCCCAAAACCACCCCCCTCAGTCTATGAGATCAGCATTCAAACTTTCCCACTCCAACAACAGCCGCTCCTGGCACCGCAGGTGCGTGTCCTTGAAGACGGCTCTAACGAGCGGGCGGGAATTGGCGCACGGACCGGAGACTCCCACCTGGTAACTTTCCATGCCTGGTACTGAGGTAAATGGCAGGGGCCGACTAGGAACCTGAGAGATAGGTAGGGAGATAGAGAGATAGATATAGATAGATCTCAGTTGGCCAGGTCCTTAGAAGTATTTGATTTTAAGAATTAGTGCTTCGAATTTCCTCTATATCTCTCTCCTTCCTTTCTTGTGTCTTGTTTCTTTCCTGTGTACAGGAAATAATTTACGTTTATTTGTTATATATGAGCTATTCTGGGTTCCTTTTTGATTAAGGCATCATTATCCCATACTTTGACTCAGTAAGTAGATAAATATATGTAACTATGACATTCTTTCAACCTGTACGCAGAACACATCATGCGACGTGCCGGGCTTGATGAATCCAAGGCTGGAGTTAAAATCGCTGGAAGAAACTTTAATAATCTTAGATATGCAGATGATACCACTTTGATGGCTGAAAGTGAGGAGGAGTTGAGGAGCCTTATGACGAAGGTGAAAGAAGAAAGTGCAAAAGCTGGGTTGCAGTTAAACCTCAAAAAAACCAAGATTATGGCAACCAGCCTGATTGATCACTGGCAAATAGAGGGAGAAAGAGTGGAGGCAGTGACAGACTTTGTATTTCTAGGCGCAAAGATTACTGCAGATGCTGACTGCAGCCAGGAAATCAGAAGACGTCTACTTCTTGGGAGGAGAGCAATGGCAAATCTTGATAAAATAGTTAAGAGCAGAGACATCACGCTGACAACAAAGGTCCACATAGTTAAAGCAATGGTATTCCCCGTAGTAACCTATGGCTGTGAGAGCTGGACCATAAGGAAGGCTGAGCGAAGGAAGTTAGATGCTTTTGAACTGTGGTGTTGGAGGAAAATTCTAAGAGGGCCTTGGACTGCAAGAAGATCAAACCAGTCCATACTCCAGGAAATAAAGCCAGACTGCTCACTTGAGGGAATGATATTAAAGGCAAAACTGAAGTACTTTGGCCACATAATGAGAAGACAGGATACCCTGGAGAAGAAGCTGATGCTAGGGAAAGTGGAAGGCAAAAGGAAGAGGGGCCGACCAAGGGCAAGATGGATGGATGATATTCTGGAGGTGACAGACTCAACCATGGGGGAGCTGGGGATGGTGACGGCCGACAGGAAGCTCTGGCGTGGGCTGGTCCATGAAGTCACGAAGAGTCGGAAGCGACTGAACGAATAAACAACATGACATTCTTACTTACATACTGTATAACATTGTCATATATTCATTGGTTCAAACGACTTATGTACTCAGAGCCAAGAATTCTGTTAAATGATTTTTGTTACAATTATTCTGTCATCTAGAGCATGGGAGACAGAAAGAAAGCTATAGGTAGGTAAATGAGAAGTACCCCTAAGAAAATTTAAGAGGAAGAAGGAATGAGTTTATGAACAAGGGTCTCATACAAATGTAATCAGAAAGAAAATAGTACCAAAGCAGGAAAAAAATGATTCCAGAAAGTTTTTTTTACAGTGAATATTCAAGGAGTTCCTGACATGCTTTTGTTTTGAATTATGGGTTTTAATGGCTATTTCGGTTCAATGAAAGTAGTATAAACAAGAGATCATGTAGACATAGCTATTACAATGTATTAATCATAAAATCAAAAGATGGTCTTTATATTAAAATCTGTCATTCAGAAAAGGTTTAAAAACAAAATCAGAAAAAACCACAATGGCTTATATTAGGAGGAGGAAGGGGTATTTGGTATGTTCGCCGCCTTGAGTTATTTATAAAAATAATAAAGGTGGGATATAAAATAAATAAAAATAAAAATATTATATTATTATTTACAAAGTAACTAATATTCCTCTGACTAACCACATTTTCTGTCTTCTGAATGATATTAATAGAAACTGTAATGAAACTTGTGGCCTTACTGATAATTACAAGATTCTTATCAGGAGAATAAATGACCAATCATCGCAGGAATTATCAGAATACAAATTACTGCCTAAATTAGCCACAGCACACAATTTCTGGCATTAACATGGAGCACAAAAATATAATTCTAAACTCTTCACATGTGTTTTTTTTCTAGAAACCCGGAAGGCATAATGGTCTATTGTTGATTTGATACCTTATGCAGAGGTAACAAAAGTGATTAACTCCTATTGTTATTTACTCTATTTTAGGGAGGAATTATATGGCCTCCTGCCTCAGTGCCAACTTCAGAGGTTGGCTTTTCCCAAGATTAGAAATCCGCAATCATGCTAAGCCCCCACCCCATCCCAGCAGACCTACTTAGGCACTTTGTCCCTCCAGCGGGCCCTAAACATTGTTATAATGCAGACCAGATTGAGAGTTCGTCTAAATTTATTCTTTGTGCACAGTGAGAAGGAATTTTTAAAAAATGATAAACAAAAAACAGGAAGAGCAGTACATACTGTCTTTTCCTTCTTCACCCCTGCTGGCCTGTTGCCAATAGGACATTCAGTTCTGAGCGAGCACTCTGCACACAGTTCAGAATCGCTTCGTTGGACCATGTAGTGGAATGACTAGCTGAACCTGGAATCGGAAGGCACCTAGTCGGTTTCCCTGTGGCTTTTGTGAAGCAATATAGTAACTGCCTCAGATTTTCAAGTCATGCTGATCTTGTAGGGATCAAATGAAATTTTTGGAGGGAAAAAATGAGGTGAGGTGAAGGAAAGGTGTTACTACCTAGTTGTAGGGAACAGTTGGATTCCCCTCATTAAAGCATGCTTTCTACCTTTACCCGCAGATAACTTCACTTTAGAATGGAAGCCCTTCAAGGGGCAGAGGTAATAAAATCTAGTATTCTTCATCATTATTTTATTAATCCTCGGCTCTGTATAATGAGTTAGGAAGTCTATGTGGCAAGTTATATATATTCCATGTCTTAATTCCTCTTTTTCTTGTGAAGCATTAGCAAATGTGGTAGACTTCAGTTGTAATTCCAGTGGCTCAAAACGTTAGAACCTCTCTTTTATGTGTTCAAAGCACTTTTTCTATTTGCCAGGTTACTCAAGGCCACATAATGAGCTTTTTAGGGGAGTGAGGATCTAAATCTGTCTTTCTCACACCCAAGAAACAATGCCAAGCAGTACAGTCATCAAATAAGTTTACACAAATAATCTTAGAACTAATCTGCACTAGAAAATAATTTATTTAATAATTTATTATATTTTTATATTGCCAGACTCAAAAATGATTCCTGGCAGTTTACATCATAAAAACATAAAACTCAATTTTAAAAATTGCAATTTAACATATTTGGAGGAAACCACGTTGGAGCAGTTTGATTAAAGCTGTTGTATTAAAGCAAAATCAAATTATTTACATAATACAATTTGTAAAACCCAGGCAAGAATCTGAAAAAGGAAAGATATAGATCATAGATGTAATCATAAACAATGTTTTCAAGATTAGGCAGTTTAAGAGAATGGCTTGCCATTTCTGAATTTATTATTATTTATTACTTCAAATTTATGTTGGAAATGTGAACAACAAGAAGGGACATTTTATCATTTTTGGTGGAAGTGTAAAAAAAGCCAGAAAGTTTTGAATTCAAATACATACACTAATTCAGAGGATTTTAAAGATTAATATACAATTGAAACCGGAGGCTTTTCTTTTGGGACTGATGGACAAACAGTTGGAAAACTTCATGGAACTTTGTTTCTGTACATGGTAACTGCAGTGAGATTATTATATGCAGAAAGATGGAAAGATTCGGTACTACCCACAATGGAGGAATGGTTGGTGAAGATGATGGAATTTGCTGAGACAGCGAAATTGACTTCTTTGATCAGAGAAAAGATAATAGCTATGTTTACTGCTGACTGAAAACGCCTTTTTGTGTGAAACAGAAAATAATGAACTAAGAATTTATGGTTTTGATAATTAGAAAGAATAGATTAAAGAAAAAAGGGAGATGTTTTGTAACCATAGAGCAAGAGGTAAATTTATAATTGTACTTATAACTGCTGTAAAGATTGGAAGCTACATCTTTGTATCTTTTTTCTTTCTTTGCTTTCGCACTTTTAGCTCTTTCTTTGATTCCTTTTTTATTTTTCTTACTCTATACTAATTTCTGTTAGTTTTTATCTTCTTTCTTAATTTTTAAAATAAAATTATATTTAAAAATGAATTTATTATTATTTATGATATGAACTTATATGGATGCCCATTTTAATCAAATAACTCTGGGCAGCTAACAAGCAAAAGAACAGAAACCTCCATATAAAAATAATAAGGAAAACAATAAAAAATGCCAGGTAAAGAATAAACTCCACAACCAGCACAGGGCAAAAACGCAAACCAGGTTCCAGTAATATCCTAAAGTCTGAATTAAAAAATGAAAAGAAAGGGAAAACCACATTTATTTACCCACCCTCAAAAATATTCCTTAGATGGGTAATTTAAATCACTGTGTTCTTTGCACCAGGCCTCAAAATATCTTGGTTTTTCAAACTCTGTTGATGGCTCCAACCTTGCCATAATTTTTACTTATTACAAATGGCTATCCTTTCAAGTCAGCTGGGTTCAGAAGCATTCAGAAGACTAAATCAACAAGACATGAAGACATGGACTGCCTCAAAGTCTGGCTTTCCAGTAGTGTTCCTCCTTCATAGCCAAAGAAGAAATTCTCCAGAGCCGCAACAGGATGGAGATGATCAATGACACCTTTGTCTGCTGTAGAGTATTATATAATTCATGATTTGCCACATTGCATGACATGTGTTCCACACTGGAGAACCTGGAAATATGCTCAGGGACACACCTGTTCCTTCTTCACCTTCTATTGCCTCCCAAATACTCCTGTCTTCTTCATCCAAATGGCTGAGATGTGATCTTACTTGAGAAGTCTGGAATACAGGGCTTCAGAAGCCATAGAAGATCATTTAATACTGCAGCACAACTATGAATATCTTACAATAGCTGTCCCTGTATAAAGAAATGAGTTGCATCAAGGAGGTTTAAGGCAAAGAAGACTGTTCCCTTGGAGACAGTGGAATCGTTCTTAACAATGTGTCTGCTACAACTATGTAAAACTATATAGTCAAACAATGAGGCACTGATTGTTAATAAAAGCTGTATTATACACAGTTGACACCAACAATCTTTAAAAGTTCCAAGACATCACTTGCTTAAAACTTGTATCCATCCATCCATCCATCTATCTACTGTATCTCCCTCCCTCCCTCCCTCCCTCTATCCATCTGTCACATATGATCCCCACCTGGGTACCATCCATGACATGGCGCCAGCCAAGAGACACGCAGCAACCAAACAATTGAAAGTAATAGCCAGCAGACAGACAGAAAGAGGGAAATGTGGATTCAGCACCTTGGACCTTCAAACTCACCAAAGAAGTGCGAGACGAGGATTAAAGAGACGAGCTGGAAGGAGGAGAATAGAATGTGTATATATACTAATCCTTTGTAAAACTCAATTCACTTGGAGCATTGAAGTGCTTGGAGTCACTGATACAAACAGATTGCGTACTGGTTTGGCCAGAACTAAAGATAATATGGAAAAATGGGGGTTTCTCCCTGAGGGCAAGGGCACTTGCTGCGAATGCGGCAATATTCAAACAACTACCCATCTTTTACAGTGCCCTTTGGGACCAACATGCACACAGAGTGACTTATTGGCCGGAAACACCTCTGCCATCAATGTGGCCCGGCATTGGGCTAGAGTTATATAAATTTTATATTTTTATTAAATGTTTTAACTTTTTAACTTTTCATTAATATTTTTCTCTTTTTTATTTCCTGCATTTCTGACACGAAACGAGACAAGACTGATACAATAAAGATTCCTAACAATTCCAACGTACTGTATCTCGTGTGTGGAGTGCTGATTGTAATCCATGACCATCACACCATCTATCTCCAGACACTCTATGCAAAATGGCTAGTGGTCTAGCATTTACACAGACTGCTCATTGGAAGGACAGGTACTGAAGCTGAAGCTCAAATACTTTGGCCACCTAATGCGAAGAGAGGACTCACTGGAAAAGACCCTGATGCTGGGAAAGACTGAAGGCAAAAGGAGAAGGGGACGGCAGAGGATGAGATGGTTAGATAGCATCACCAATGTAATGAACATGAATTTGAGTAAACTCCGGGTGACAGTGGAGGACTAGGAAGGCCTGGCGTGCTATGGTCCATGAGGTCACAAAGAGTCGGACATGACTAAACGACTGAACAACAACAACAACAACAAATAGGTGTCAGATAGTTTTGTATGAGATAGACTAGGAATTCTAAATGCATCGCTTTCATCTGCAGCCTCAGAAATTTTCATAGCAGTAATTATGATAAACCACTGCTCACTGTGATTTTATTTTCAGTACAAAATAAAATACTTTTCCTCTGTACTAGTGCGGACTAACATGCAAAAACCATAAAATCTCACAGGGTGGGGGAAATTGCAAGGCTTCTTTCCTATTTTGAAAAACAAGCAGACCTGATTTCCTTATTTTTATTACTGATCCCTGCTGAACACTCAATTCTGTTGTACAGAGTGATGTGAATCTAGAACAACAACTTCAGAAACATAGAAGAAGCAAAGAGAGAAGAACATAGAAGTTATGTTCCATAGAAGTTATGGAAATGTTTTTATTGGGAGTTTTGAAGCCAATATCGGACAAGCATTTTTAAAGAGGCTTATCTTGTGCTTTGGGATATAGAGAAAGTAGATTAGAAGACCCTTTGGGTTTCATCCAATTCATGTATTTGAAGTTACTAATAATGCTAAACGAAACTTGACAAAATAAGGAAGATTAATTCTGCCTTTTTATCCAATTATGCTGCTTTGGCATATCTTGCAACATTATTAGTAATGTTCCCAAAGGAAAACTTCCCATTAAATATCCTAATAATTTACATCTCCAAAAAATAGATTAAGGCTAAAATTATAATAAATAGAAGCACTTGTCTTGGTAATATGGCCACAGCCAATTTCCCTTCACGGTAAACTACCAAGGTACGATATTTTAAAAATGCAAAGAAACTCTGTATGCACTGATTAAAAACTGGTTGTTACATTAGAGGTGTTATATTGATGCTACTAAAACTCACACCAACCATGACCATGATTTAAAGTAACAACATTCCAGGTCAGAGCTGCTATTCAGGCATGTAGAGAAAATCTCTATGGAGTCCTTGATGTTAGAAGGAATTCTCGGTTTGTCCCAAGCCGAGAATGAAAAAACGCAGGCAGTTGCTGGAACAAAGGTTGCTGGTTTATTTCCCAAGAGCATATACAGAGTACAAAGTACAGGGTATGCTGGTTGGAAGGTGGCCACACTTGTATTTCCCCCACAGGTCATTTATATAGGAGAGCTTGGCCGTTGCGATGCAAAGGTGTTCCCGCCCCCTAGGAACTCGAGAGAAGTGTAATTTGCCAGATTTCAGAGAGGAGGCGCTCTGTGGTTGGGCCCCCTGCTGTTTGTTTCCTGTCTTGATTGTCTGGGTTCCCTGCGGGCTGTGGCTTTGTCTACTACTTGGAATGTTCACCTTGGAAGGAATCTTTCTTATTCCATTATGGAGATCTGTTTGGCTGGGGAAGAAGGTCTACCTGAATGGGCTGGCTAAGTTCTGTAAATGAGCTGACCTTTTGTGTTCCAAGGTTTCTAATTGAATCGGAAGGGAATCCTTTTGTCTAAGCAGTTGGCTTCCTTTTGTATTTTAATCTCTGGCATCCCCTTTTGCATAGAACCCATTCTATTTGTAATTTTCAACCTTTTACCTTGCTCAAGGAGAAGGCAGTGTTGCAGGGAGACAATGTTCTGGGGAGAAAATGGAGGTTTGCCAAGGAAAAATATGGAAGGGGGGTACGTTTGTTAGAAATCTTCCAACAATTCACCCCTCTTGTGCCAAAAAATAGAATATTTTTGAGCACAACAGGAAAGGATTAATATTCTTGGTGGTCCAGGTCATATTTTTATTGATCTGCACCATCATGAGGGGTACCTGATCTTTGTTTGGGGACAGAGAAACATTTCCTAAAACATTCTAAGCAAGGGAGTAAACATAGGGCAAGACAGCAGACAAATATTCCTATTTTTGTATTGTCGAAGGCTTTCACGGCCGGAGTTCAATGGCTGTTGTGGGTCTTCCGGGCTGTGTGGCCGTGTTCTGGAAGTTGTGGTTCCTAACGTTTCGCCAGCATCTGTGGCCAGCATCTTCAGAGGGCAGGAGCATAGACAGAAGCAAGAGATTTTGCACAGAGATTTTGCTTCTGTCTGTGCTCCTGCCCTCTGAAGATGCTGGCCACAGATGCTGGCGAAACGTTAGGAACCACAACTTCCAGAACACGGCCACACAGCCCGGAAGACCCACAACAGCCATTCCTATTTTTGCAAGGCTTATAATTCCCAGAGACATTTTTATATCCCCAACTGCCCCCCCCCCCCCAGTCAGGCAGAAATCCAAATATTTTCTTTTTCTAAAGCAATCAATTAGAAAGCTCAATTTGTTAATTTCAAAGTCCCAGATAGTTCAGAGTCCTAGAAAGCCTTTTCAAGCTCCACTGGTCAGCCTCTGGATCCTTCGCTGGCTTGATCTGTGGTAGTCAGGGGCGCAGCAATTTGGCACTGTGGTCCACCACTGCAGGCTTCAGGATGCTGGGCTTCCTCCAGGGGCAGAGTCTGGGTCAGGGTGCTCTGTCTCCATGGTCCTTGGAGGTGCCTGTGTAGGGAAGAGAGAGAAAAGCAAAACAAGTGTCCCCCCCCCTCCTAAGTTCTGTGAGTGCGGTTCTGGTTTTTCCCCTTGGCGCAAGGTCAAGTTGCACTAGAAGCACAAGTCCAAATATTGAAATGGTCAAGCATGATGAGCAGTTTGCTGAAGCATGTCTGGAGTTGAGAGAGGAGAGGTGTAGAGGTGTAGAAGAGTTGGTCCTTAATTCGCGTTTTCCAGTCCACATTTTTGGCTAAAAAGAATGATTAAAAGATTAAATCCATGCCTCAAAGTTCCACTGAAGTGATGCTTCGGATGATTCCAGCAACCAGCATGATCTCTCATAGACGTCAAAGGGTTCAGTCCATGGCTTCTTGAAGTTTTTTTGGGGTCTTATAGGCACAGGGTGGATCTCTTATTTTGGCTCTCAAGTGCAAAGGTACAGCATTCTGTCCTGGTTACTGTACAAACATCACCTTTGGCTGCAAGAATCTGGTCTAGAACTAACCTACTCTGGAAACTATTTGCTAGCAATTCTTTGTGTAGGGGGCCAATTGCTTTGGTGCTGTATCACATGCTATCTGTTCTAAAATACTGGACACATAGTTATGATGGCAATACTGCAGGCCAAGCTCCTCATACAAATTCCGTGCCATTCTATGGGAGGCCATCTGACTTAGAGCCCTGGCCCAGCAGTCAGATGCATTTATGTTGTCTGCAGGAGGGTGTTACCACATGCCTGTGTTAAAGTACCAAGTGGGGCAAAGGGGGAACCCACACACTTCCTTTCTTCCCAGCTTCCAGTGTATGTTCCTTCTTGGGCTCGTGTGCTAACCCAGTGAATGAGCAGCAAGCACTTGCCCAGTCTAACACCCTGGCTGGGGAAACAGGAATAATATTAACATTGAGAGACTCCTTGGTTTGTGTTGCAATTGTTTAACTGAGGCAGCTTGAAAACCTGGGACACTGATTTCAGAGGAAAATGGGAGCTCATGTCTTCTATGAGAGAGGAAGAAGGAAACCAAATGTAGCAGAGAGAGAGACAGACAGACAGACAAATGAACAAACCTAATCTTACTTATAATTCAGCCTAATGCTTCCTTCTTTGATTCTTACCAGCGTTTCGGTGGGAGTGTGCAGAAAAGGGACATCAGCTTTTCCCTAAGCACCTGAAACCTTTTGGTAAGGTTTGCAGATCTCTTTCTCACTTTGACTGGAGGATGTTCTTCTATTTGAAGACTTGATGTAGATCTCGTCTTAGACTTGAGGTAGCTGTGAGGCTGGTCTGGGGTTAGGTAGCCAGTTCATGAAGTGCTTCTGGGAAGCCATGGGGTGGGAATGCAAGAATTTGGTCTGCCCATCAGGATTTTGTGGTAGAATCTTGTTCTGCTTATCCTGGAATAAAATATAAGCTTCCCTCCCCGGTTTGCTCCTTATAGCCAAGTTTGTGAAGAAGGGGCAAACTGTAGGGCAGAGGGATGGGAAAGAAGTAAAGCTTCTATCTAGGAGGTTTCTGCTAAAGAGGCATTCTTAGCAGATGACCCTGAAGAGATGCGAAAAGTCAGAGCCCATAGACTTGCAAGAGGAGAGAAAATTAAGGGGCCTATAAAAAGCAATGAGTGACTCAGAAATATGATAAAGAAACCCTTTGGGTAGTTAAAAGTGTTAGCAGACATTGGTATTTAGGAAAGAAAGGACAGTTCACTTAACAAAGAGTTCAGAGACGGAAAAGTGAATCAAGAACTGAGATGCTGTTATTTTCAGCATTATTGTGTTTCAGCACATCCTCATTTGTAATTTCAAATATAATAACTATGATCCAGCTGCTGCAGTAGAGGATAGTTGGTTTGGGAAACATTGGTTAAAGTTTATTCAGATTTATTGCCTGTTGTATACTTGGTGGTGCCTTTTCCTTTTCGCTGGCTTAGTTCAATTTATTGTTCAAGCATGCATACCTTAATATTTCTTAATGTTTCTCAAGCAGCTGTCCTTGGCTGTTTCTCTATCAAGGGGCCAAACTGTGGAAGCAGTGCCTTAGGGGCCCAATGGGCATCTATGGTAGCCCAGAGCATCTTTCTTAGAGAGCACAACAAAGGGTCCAGAAACAGAGACAGACAAAAACACATGTGCATGCACAGACACACTTAGAAAATGAAACAAAGCAGAAACTACTGGTAACTCTTGGTTTTCACAAGCCTGGGCTGCAAGCATTCCAGATGGAAAAAGAGATTGCACAAATTGCAGGGGCTCCAAGGAGCATGCACAGAGTGCCGTGGGGCATTTTCATTCCCCACCAATAGTAGCCAGACAAAACAGACTGGGACTGCTCACCCAGGGACTGGGGCTGTGGGTCTTTCAGCTACCTTCAGCAGTTTTCTCAGGAAGTTGAAGATCTGGTCTCTAGTTAGTGAGATGTTCAGTAGCTGCATGTCTCCCCCAAGATGGATAATTGATGGCAGGGTCCTAAAGACCATCTGCAGTTCCTTTTGAAAGGGAGGAGCATCTCTCTACCAAAGTACCAGATCAGATGGGGGAAAAGAACATGTGGGTAAGAACAAAATTCAAATTTCCTCGTACTGGCCAGGTACAGATTTCTTTCTTTTCAGTAAAAGGCGCCATTAATTTCTGCCCAACAATACCAATAGGGTAGGTGCAAAGGTTTTAATTTAGGTCTCAAGACTTTTAATGTGGCATAGCTGAAAGTACCCTTTTCAGGCCAAATTACGCTACCAGCTATATCTGTGTATTTAGTCCATTCCCGGCAACAACAACACCGTGCATAGCTTTTCCGCATCACTGCCTGGACTGGGAGTAGCCCCTCGTCCCAGGCAGCGAGCAACCTTCCCAACGGGGAAACTGGGGAGACCTTTGACTCATTGCTCCCCATCATGCCGCGGTTTTAGGTGCCTTTGCACCTCAGAGACTTCCTAATGAAGTACAGACCCTCCCCCCTGGCCATCTGTGGTTTAGGTGCTTCCACACCTCGGAGACTTCTTTTAACAAAGTACGGACCCTCCTTTTGGACGCCTGCGGTTTAGGTGATCCCACACCCTGGGGACTTCCTAACGAAGTACAGACCCCCCCCTCCTGGATGCCTGGTCCTGGACTAACTTGGAGCAGACAGCAGACTGGTAGTCGCCCAGATAAATTCACACGTTCAACATGTCGAAGGTTCTCAGTCATCCAGGTGGAACTGTCTGTAGCTTGAATCATGTCAACTGGATTTCTATTTTCTCAGTGGAAACGTTTTGCTCCTTATCCAAGAAGCTTCTTCAGTCTGAGCAAAACAGGGAAGATAAGTGGTTTGAGAGAGGGGTCAAGGAATCCATTTATGCCAACTTGGAAAATCCTTCTTTGAATAGAGGTGGGGGCCTCAGGCACAATCTTTCCCCTATTTTCCTTCCTGCTTTGTCTTCTGTGCCTAGGAAGATAAAGACCATTTCGCAATCTCAACAACAGCAAAGTAATCTTAACGATCCTCCTTTGGATGATAAAGGGACTTAGAAATAAACATCTCAAATAACCATGACCTAGCCCCAGGTGCAAGGTCACACAGCTACCCTAGAAACATATTTGAGGATTCCCTTACAAACTTTGCTCAGACTGAAGAAGCTTCTTGGATAAGGAGCGAAACGTTTCCACTGAGAAAATAGAAATCCAGTTGACATGATTCAAGCTACAGTCACACGTTCAACCTTTCGCCACCTGCTGGAGCACGCATGCCTAGTCGATCTCACTGACTATCCAAGCTTCCTGGTCTTTGCCCAACAAGAGCTAGCAAGGGCCTGGGGGTGTCTTAGACCGATTTTGGCGCACAGCCCTGGTCACCAGTCGGAGTAAACACACAGGGATCTCACACATGCACACACTCACTGGGCAAAATATACAGAATTTGCAGGGTACTTACCAACTATGAGGCCTCTGTCTGAGCAAAAGTTCTGGCTCAAAACCAAAAAACTCCCTTTACTACCAATGTCGATGCAGGCAGAGTCTGGGGCTGCCCCCTCCAGACAAATGGTCTAGTGCCGGCTGTCTGGAGTTGTCCAGGCTCTGTCCATCAACTCGGTTAGCTTCGGGGTCCCATCTGGGTTGCCAAAATGTTAGAAGGAATTCTTACCAAGGTTCGTCCCAAGCCGAGAATGAAAAGACGCAGGCAGTTGCTGGAACAGAGGTTGCTGGTTTATTTCCCAAGAGCATATACAGAGTACAAAGTACAGGGTATGCTGGATGGAAGGTGGCCATATTTGTATTTCCCCCACAGGCCATTTATATAGGAGAGCTTGGCCATTGCGATGCAAAGGTGTTCCCGCCCCCTAGGAACTCGAGAGAAGTGTAATTTGCCGGATTTCAGAGAGGAGGCGCTCTGTGGTTGGGCCCCCTGCTGTTTGTTTCCTGTCTTGATTGTCTGGGTTCCCTGCGGGCTGTGGCTTTGTCTACTACTTGGAATGTTCACCTTGGAAGGAATCTTTCTTATTCCATTACGGAGATCTGTTTGGCTGGGGAAGAAGGTCTACCTGAATGGGCTGGCTAAGTTCTGTAAACGAGCTGACCTTTTGTGTTCCAAGGTTTCTAATTGAATCGGAAGGGAATCCTTTGTCTAAGCAGTTGGCTTCCTTTTGTATTTTAATCTCTGGCATCCCCTTTTGCATAGAACCCATTCTATTTGTAATTTGCAGCCTTTTACCTTGCTCAAGGAGAAGGCAGTGTTGCAGGGAGACAATGTTCTGGGGAGAAAATGGAGGTTTGCCAAGGAAATATATGGAAGGGGGTTACGTTTGTTTGAAATCTTCCAACAGCTCTGATTAAAGACTGGTTGTTACATTAGAGGTGTTATATTGATGCTACTAAAACACACACCAACCATGACCATGATTTAAAGTAACAACATTCCAGGTCAGAGCTGCTATTCAGGCGTGTAGAGAAAATCTCTATGGAGTCCTTGGTGCTCTCTGAGCCTTGTTGTTTTCTTGCAGACATTTCATTGCCAGGCTAGGCAACATCTTCAGTGTGAAAAGGGAGTGGGATTTGCTCTCTGTTTATATACCATGGCTTATCCTGCTTGTGTAAATCTCTATGATTGGACATGACATATGGCTTTCCAAAAATGCAGGGACTGCATTACGCCAATACCGTGCAAGGCATTAATATTGTTTATTCTGAAAAGAATGTTGTGATAGGTGGTCATAGATATATGACTCTGGGTTCTAGGAATCATTGTAAAAGAATGAACCTGCACAGTAACAGAAAGCAATGCCTTGGAAGCTTCCAAACAATGTGTAAATTTATATATTGATTCAACATTACAGTTATCCTAAGAAAACCAGCCAGTGAAAAATATTACTTTTCAGTTATCAGTCAATAATTGAAATGTTCTTGGCTGAAATGAAGTTTTGTTAGCTTTGTTATTTCATGTCTCATGGATGTTTTAATACAAAAAAAAGTCACATACAAAGTTTAAACATTATGTAGTAAATGTATACTTCCAGGCAGGAGTGTACCAAGCGCTCTGTCACAAAATGTTCCAAACTCTGAAAATGGCTGTTCTGGGGTCAGAACTTCCTAAAAACATATACAGACTCTTCCAAATCAAATTCATTTGTGTCACAAGTGCTGTACACATAATGGAATCCGACTGACTTGCACTACTCAACCGCACCTCTATCATTTCCCAGCCCATGGTAGGTTGCCTCTAAAGCAGAGAAATAATTGTATTTTGGACTGACACTGTATTTCTAAATTGGGTAATTGCTAGTTCGTAAAATCTGCCCTTAAGAGCTACCCTCTTAATAAGCAGAGGTAGAACACACACACACACACCGTATTTCAGACTAATTAATTTATAATAGTCCCCAGTCTCTACCTTTGCAAATAATGATGTTGCTGTGACAGAGATGAAAAGGGCTTGACACAACTGGGAAACTTCTCAGCTTTAACACGTCTCCCCCCATAAACAGCTGTACTTCATTTTGCAAATTTCATCTTATAAATACCAGTCTATATAATACACCAGTCATCCTTGATTCACTGAAAACAAGTATTGAAATTGTCTCATTAAATACAATTAAGCTGCTCGGCTGCACTTGCTGAACATCTTGAAGGACCTCTGCGTAACGAAGCTGTTGCCCAGCGTATACTGGCATCCACTAATTGCAGAGGATAAATGTCTTTTGTTCTTCATACTGAACTAACAAGCAGGTATCTTAATGCCAAGCTCACGTGGAGCTGTAAAGGTCAGTTCCCGTAATACCTTCTCCCCAGGGCATGTGATTCACAAGTGGAATTCATGGCACCTCTTCTCAGGGTTGTAAGCTGCTAAATGGGATGACTTGCCCTCTTTGTCTTGGCACTTCCTGATAAAGCACAAGCACCAGCTTAGATGGGGCAAGAAACGGGTCTCGGGCGAGAGAGGTCTGAGTTTTGATGGGTCGGTTTGCCTTTTGCAGCAAAGAGCTGTTGCCCCAGCCAAAAGACAAGAGGGATTTGCATGGAGAGGGGAAGTTGAAGGCATCAGTCAGGCATTAGGGAAACTACTCTTTCAACCACTGTAAACATTTTTTTTCCTCTTTAATTGGAGGATCAAGATAGTTTGGTGTTAAATTAAACACTGTACTGAAATCATGTCCTTCAGAACTTTAGAAAAATCCCCTGGCTTGCCTTCTGCATTTTCTACCTCGGTTCTCTCACCTCCTCCTCTCTCTGCACACATGCTCAGGTCAGGTCACTCCCTCCCACCCTCCTCCCAAATCACAGTAAGCAAGACTTTCCGATTGGGTTCTGCAATCTAGAACACGGGCTGATACATCAATTGGTGTTTTTGTTTGTTTGTTTTGTTTTGCCTGGTGATGCATGGGGAAGCCGGCCCCCTTGTCCAGTCTAGCAAGGGTTTGTATCCCTTTCCAACTTCCTTCTTCCTGAGTTCCCTTATCCATTGCATCTCTCCAAGATAAATATTTCTGGAGCCAAATATACCTTTCAGTTCATTTATTGCTTCCTGTTCTTGGTACATGTTCAAGGTGCTGAGATTTTGGGACTATTTCGGAACAAAATCTGACACCAGGATTTAAAAGACCAGTTTACTTTAATGTCTACTTTTCCTTCTCCCCACCGCCTCCCAAAATAGCACTGTCTTAAGGGGTTATTTGGGCAGATCTCCATGGAAATCTCTCTTATCAGATTATAAAGGAACCATACATGCTGCTCTTCAACCTAAAATATCTTCCTTCCTGCATTCCTCAGAACATGATGTGGTTGACTTTACTAGAATCTCCTAATATAGCATCAGCGTACGCGTGCACACACACACACACGCACACACACACACACACTGTTTGATTTAAAAGAATCAACTATAGTAAACAATTACATATATCTGCTAAAGTGGTCCCCCCAAAAATGAAAACAGTGATTTCCATGGCCCAGTTATCAATGTAATGAAGCACTGTAGGATAATAACCAGTCATCTGCTTTCAGAAATATGCCAGTCCCAGTAATTTTCTGCACACTTTCAATACTGCTTGACTTGTTCTCACATAAATATTGATATTTCCCTTAGGTGGAGGTCAGTCATCTGTCCTGTGAATCAGAGGCAGCAGTTTGAGTACACTTCTAGGGAAGACTTCTCAAAATCATAAGCACCAGGCTGCAGAAAGCTGCTTTATCAGAAGTTTCACACAAGGCAAAGGCTTCCTTCACTCAGACTAGGAGATGAAGCTGCCCAAAGAATGGTTGATATTTTATAGGGTCACAACAGCTGATCTGAATGAGTTAAAGTCTCCAGGGGCAGATGGATTACACCCTAGGGTACTGAAGGAAGTATCAGAGGTAATTTCAGGGTCACTGTCTTTAATCTCTAGTCTTAGAGAAGAGGTGAGGTCTCAGAAGACTGGAGGAGGGGTAATGTTTTTCTTTTTTTCAAAAAGGGGAAGAAGCAGGACCGAGAAAACTACAGGCCGGTGAGCTTGACATCAACATTAGGCAATATTAGGTCCCTGAGCAGATTATCAAACAGCATATATGGGAGCACTTAGATAGGAATTCATTAATTAACAAGAGCCAACATGGATTTATGCTGAACAAGTCATGCCAAACTCTCTTTATCTCCTTTTATGATAGAGTTACTAGACTGGTTGATTAGGAAAATGCCATGGATATAATATATCTTGACTTCAGCAAGGCTTTTGACAGAGTCTCTCCTATTATTAACAAAATAGTCAAATATGGGTTTGGCAACTCAACCGTTACGTAGATCCACAGTTGGCTCAAGGATCATAGAGAAAGGGTAGTTATAAATGGCATCAAATCTACTTGGAAAGACATCTCAAGTGGGATGCCAAAGGGCTCTGTCCTGGGCCTGATGTGGTTCAACATTTTCATAAATGATATGGATGAGGGAGTGAAGGAAATTCTTAACACATTTTCAGACAATACAAAGCTAGGAGGGGTGGCTAATATGTGGGAGGAGAGGGGGAAAGTTCAGAAAGACTTAGGCTAGAATGGTGGGTGGAAACAAATAGAATGAAATTTAACAGGGAGTAATATAAAGTCAGGTATCTAGGTAAGAAAAGCATGTATAGGTAAAGGTAAAGGTACCCCCCGCACATTTGTGCAGTCGTGTCCGACTCTAGGGGCCGGTGCTCATCTCCGTTTGTTAGCCAAAGAGCCAGCGTTGTCTGAAGACGCTTCCATGGTCATGTGGCCGCATGACGCACGCGGAACGCTGTTACCTACCCACCGAAGTGGTACCTATTCATCTACTTGCATCTGCATGCTTTCGAATTGCTAGGTTGGCAAGAGCTGGGGCGAGTGCGGGAGCTCACTCCGCACGCAGGGCTAGGGATTCGAACCTCCGAACTTGCGATCTTCCGATCGACAAGTCTGGCGTCTTACCCGCTGAGCCACCACGCCCCTTAAAAAAGCATGTATAGGATGAGGAAAATTTGGATCAGGAACAACAAAGTGAGAAGGACTTGGGTGTACTAGTGGATCACAAGCTGAACATGTTCCAAGAGTGTAATGCAGCTGCAAAAAAGGCCAATGATATATTGAGGAGCACCAAGAGGAACACACTATGGAACACACTGAACACACTTCAGCTGACACACTAACATGTCGTGACACACAGTTTGGAAAGCTCTGGGTTAAGACATCAGGCTAGAAACTGGGAGACTGTGAGTTCTAGTCCCACCTTAGGTACAAAGCCAGCTGGGTGACCTTGGGCCAGTCGCTTTCTCTCAGCCCTAGGAAGGAGGCAATGGCATACCACTTCTGAAAAACCTTGCCAAGAAAACTGCAGGGACTTGTCCAGGCAATCTCTGAGAATCGGACACAATTGAATGGATTAAAAAAAATGTTTAGCTTACAGAAGAGAAGGTTTACAAATAGAAAACAGACATGACATAATTAATAACATTTTTAACAGAATCAAACTCACAGGAGAAGAAGAGAACCACAACAGACTACCCATCCTGGAAGCCCTTATCAGCAGAGGAAACAAGGGCAGATAAATAAAAAAACTAACACATGAAAAGCAAGTGCTGCACTGTTGGAGCAACAATCCCACTGCCCACAAGAAAAGCTGTATAAGAATTTATTTGTTTATTTATTTATTTAAAACATTTATATAGCCGCCCATCTTATACTAAACTCCGGGCGGCTCACAACTAAGAGATAAAACCACATCTATGTACAATAAAAATATTAAAACCAAGGATATCAAAACCAAAAATATTAAAACCAAAAACCCTGGCACCATAACTAAACTTATCTCACCCTATTCTAGCGCTCGGGGGAAGAGCCAGGTCTTGAGTGCTTTTCGGAAGGTTAAAAAAAAGGGGGGGCTGCTGAATTTCAGGGGGAAGGGTGTTCCGTAGGGCAGGGGCTGCCCCGGAAAAGGCACGCTTCCTAAGTCCCATAAGATGGCAACATTTAAGGGAAGGGACTAGGAGTGTGCCGCCCCTATCCGATCTGGTAGGACAGGCAGGTGTCCTCAGGGAGAGACGGTCCTGCAAATAACCTGGTCCCATGCCATTCAGCACCTTGAACTGCATCCAGAAGGAAACTGGGAGCCAGTGCAGCTTCCGCAACAGGGGTGTAATGTGGGTGCACCTAGGGGCACCCATCACTGCACGCACCACCACATTCTGGACCAGTTGTAACTTCTGGGTGATCTTCAAGGGCAGCCCCATGCACAGCACATTGCAGTAATCCAAGTGCGAAGTGACCAAGGCATGAGTGACCATAAGCAAGGCCTCTTGATCCAGGAAAGGGTGCAATTGGAGCACAAGGCAAATCTGTGAAAGGCCCCCCTAGCCATGGCTGCCACCTGCTCCTCAAGCAGGAGCCATGAGCCTAGAAGGACCCCCAAGTTGCACACCAGATCAATCCGGGGGAGTGCCAGCCCATCCAGAGTCAAAGATGACATATCACCTCAGCCTGGGGGGCCAAAGACCCAGAGCTGCTCCGTCTTGCCAGGGTCCGCTGAATCCGGTTTCTCCCCTTACTGCCCCCAGGCACTCGGTCAGCACTGCAACTGCATCACCTGCCCAGCAAGGGTGGAGATGTATAGCTGGATATCATCAGCATACTGATGATATCACATCCCATGCCGTCAGATGACTACCCCCAGTGGTTTCATGTAGATGTTAAAGAGGAGAGGCAAAAGGCTCAAGCCTTGAAGCACCCCACATTGCAGCGAACTAGAGCTCGACCTCTCCTCCCCCACCAACACTGACTGGAACCGGCCATGGAAGAAGGAGGAGAACCACTGCAAAACAACGCCTCCCACCCCCAACCCCCGAAGCTGGTCCAAAAAGATACCACGGTCAGTCGATGGTATCAAAAGCTGCTGAGAAGTCCAGGAGGGCCAGAATGGTTGCACCACCCCCATCCTGAGCCCTCCAAAAGTCATCTACAAGTGCGACCAATGCAATTTCAGTGCTGGGCCCCAGCCTGAACCCAGCCTGAAAAGAGTCCAGATAATTCGCTTCATCCAGGGCCCTCTGTATCTGAGCCCAACCACCCTCTCAACAACCTTCCCTAAAAAGGGAAGGCTGGAGACTGGGTGAAAGTTGTCTAACAGTGTTGGGTCCAAGGATGGCCACTTGAGAAGGGGGTGCACCACCGCCTCCTTCAAGACAGGCAGTACTACCCCCTCCGGCAAAGAGGCATTAACCACCACTTGGACCCAACCACATGCCACCTCCTGGGGAGCCTTGACCAACCAGGAGGGGCATGGGTCCAGAACACAGGTGGCCAAGCTCACAGCCACAAAGACCCTGTCCACTTCCTCAGGATCAACTGACTCCTTCCAGATAACAAGGCTCAGACGTGTCTCGGTCACTTCCAAGGGATCTGCCCAACCAGAGTCCAACTCTAAGTGAAGTTGAGTGACTTTATCTGACAGATGCCAAGAATATTCCTCACAGCAGAATATTGAAGAGCTCCCCTGGCTCCTCCTTACCCAGGAGGAACCTGATCACCCTGAAGCAGAGCCCCTGGGTGGCCATCTGCAGATGTAATAAGGGCGGAGAAGTAGATGCGCTTTGCCATCACAAGGTACGTCCTAATGTAGGCTTTTACCTGTGCTCGGTCGGCCTGCAACGATATGCAGACAAGCAAAAGCACACGGTCGCAGCCCAGAACTCCAAAGAGAAACAGACTGTCTTTACAGCATCTTTCAACACAATGGGTACCCACGCAACTTCATTAAAAAGTGCCATTCCATGCAAGCAATTAGAACACAACTACCACAACCGATGAAAAGAGTAAATCTCCCTTACGTCAAAAATATCTCAGAAACCATCAGCAGGTTACTTCAACCACTAGGCATCGCAGGTGAAAATCCTTTAATTTCACAACACATAGGCAAATTTAACCACAAATTTAACTGGAAAATTTTAGATCAAGCCAAAGCTAAAATATGCAAGATAATTCCTAGAAGCCTTGCATTCTGATAGATCTGCTATTAGCAAACACCAGAGATTAATCTGACCTACAAATTATTCAAAGAAGCAAACTAAGTCCCAAGAAGGAAGTAAACAGGCTAGAGCACATCCATCTTTATTGCACACCCAGCAATCAACATTCAGATAAATGAAAACACATACAATAGGCAGAATACAACCAACAAAGCCAGGTAGGCCAATCAGAAACAAGCAGACAACCATCCCGATCAAGATTAGAAGAAGAAGCACACATTAAAAGCCAGCAAACCACATCCCTCATGTCAAATCACTGACTATGTTTGGAAATTAAAAGTTTTTAAGAAGACTTAAAAGCTCAGCAAACACCAGGATCCCAAAATCCAATATCAACTTAGTGTTCTCAAAATTATGAGTCATCTTTAAAAATAATCATGACATTGATTTTAACTTTATGCAAAGCATGGGCATTCATTTCATCATCAAATTAAATGTCACCTTGATTAGTTCCAAAATGTATCAGTCACTGTCATTTCAGCACAAATTTATGTGTTTTTTAAAAAAATAAATACAGTATTGCTTGACATTACTTCCCCACACTGCATATAAAGCATGTGCAGTACCATTGGAGTGCCCTTCTCAAAACAGGCTGGAATTATAGAGGGACATAAAACAGATGAAGAACGCTCATGGGATCCCCATCTCAGAATTCAGAGCAGAAAAAATAATGCAACTATAGTCTTCCCACTTAAAGGTAAAGGTAAAGGTTCCCCCACACAGTCGTGTCCGACTCTAGGGGCCGGTGCTCATCTCCATTTGTTAGCCAAAGAGCCAGAGTTGTCCGAAGACACTTCCGTGGTCATGTGGCCAGCATGACACGCGCGGAACACTGTTACCATCCCACTGAAGTGGTACCTATTAATCTATTTGCATTTGCATGCTTTCGAATTGCTAGGTTGGCAAGAGCTGGGGCGAGTGCGGGAGCTCACTCCATCACGCGGGGCTAGGGATTTGAACCTCCAAACTTGCGATCTTCCGATCGACAAGCCTGGCGTCTTACCCGCTGAGCCACCACGCCCCCTTTAAAGAGCTGTGGACCTGTATTTAATAACAGGACAGTCTTCAAGAGCACTAGTCTTGCCCTGCATCGAAGGCTAATTTAGAAAGCTGGGTTCTGCCAACAAAGTGTTGCTGAATCTATTCCCAATGAGTACAGTATATATTTCTGCTGCTTTTGCTGGCAAGAGGCCTTGCCTCTTGTTTATATGTGTAACATGTAAACATGAGAGCCAGTTTGGTCTAGTGGTTAAGGTGCTGGGCTAGAAACCAGGAGTCTGTGAGTTCGTCCCGCCATAGGCATGAAAGCCAGCTGGGTGACCTTTGGCCAATCACTCTCTCTCAGCCCAACCCACCTCACAGGGTTGTTGTTGTGGGGAAAATAGGAGGAGGAAGGAGTATTAGGTATGTTCGCCATCTTGAGTTATTTATAAAAAAAATAATAAAGGCGGGATAAAAATAAAATAAATAAAATAAATAAACTACCCTTTTTAGACTTTGTTGGCTCAGCGGGTAAGATACCAGGCTTGTCAATTGAAAGATCGCAAGTTCGGAGGTTCGAATCCCTAGCCCCGCATGATGGAGTGAGCTCCCGCACTCGCCCCAGCTCTTGCCAACCTAGCAATTCGAAAGCATGCAAATAACAAACGGAGATGAGCACCGGCCCCTAGAGTCGGACACTGCTGCACAAATATGCGGGGGTAACCTTTACCTTTACCTTATCTCTATTATCAGCACAGAAAACAATGGCAAACTGCAGATTCAAGTTTATTAAAAAGCAGCTCACAGAAATCAATGCAACTATACAACTCCTTTTAAAAAAAGTGTATATCCAACCAACCAACAGCAGCACAACCACCTCAATGCATAAAAAGAATATCTCTCCTTTATATCAATTATATCTCCATGGTAGAGATGGGCGGGGATAAATCCAAATAATAAATAAATAAATAAAAATCTCAAAAAGTACCCACAGGCCGTTACAACCATTTGGAATAACTAGCGCACAAACCAAAAAAATTGCTCCAAAGCATCTTAAGCAAACCCAAGAATCTTGTTCCCAAAGAAGACAGAGCAGGAATTATTCACAAAATAAAAAGTATGGACTGTGAACACCACTATCTAGGACAAGCAGATAGAAGGTTAGCAGAGAGCAACTGAAAACACAGTGAAACTTGATTAATTTCACTGCACACAGACAAGTTCAGCCATGACTTCAGCTAGAGAGCTACTGAAATTCTATCCCAGGTCACGTCAAAGAATGCATACAAATTCCTAGAAGCCTGGATCTCTGACAAATTAGCAAATCAATAGACACATAGACTTAGATCCCTTCTATGGATCATTCAAAAGAAATAGCCAAAGGTCAAATAGATGTGAGAACAGCACTGATCACAACAAATCCCCCTTATTAATTAATTAATTTATTTATTTAATAAGTAAATTTATATGGCTGCTCATCTCACTGAACATGACTCTGGGCAGCATACAACCAACAATTAAAACAATATCACAGCTGTTAAAAACTTAAAAATATAAATAAAAGTAAGATTGCAGGAGAAGACATCTAAACACCATATAACCATCGTGCAGGCTCCCCATGGGATCCCCAAGGCTGCTGGAAAAGCCATGTTTTCAAGGCCTTCCAAAAGGCTAATAGGGATGGGGCTAACCTCACCTTGGAGGGGAGAATGTTCCAGAGGGCAGGAGCCACAGCAGAAAAGGCGTATCATCTGGGTCCTGTCAGATGGAAGTCTTTAGCAGACGGGACCCGCAACATACCCCTCCTGCTGGACCTGATGGGATGGGTAGATGTGATTGGGAAGAGGCGGCCCCTCAAATAGCCTGGCCTCATGCCATGTAGGGCTTTAAAGGTCAAAACCTTTGACTTTGAATGGCACCTGGAAGCAAACCAGCAGCCAATGCAGCTCACGGAATAGGGATGTAACATATGCCATCCTAGGGGCACACATAACTTGTTGGAGTGTGTGTGTTCTTGCACACGCAGAGTATCAGAAAGCGTTTGGCTTCAGAGACCAATAAATGATGCCAGTCATTGTAGTAACCTAGTTGCAGTTGTATTAGTTACTCATACAAACAGATACGATTTACAGTTTTCTTCCAGATCCCTGGAAGTGTTACAAAATCACATACCAAGTAGTAGAAACAAACAGAAGTAAAAGCAAGCAGAAACAGGAGCAGAAGCAAGAAGCAGTGGGGCGGGGCAGGCAGGCAGGTTCTTTTATACTCTTCAGCCTGGATCACATGCTGCCTGACCTTTTAAAGTTTGCAGGTGCTTGGCTAATAAGGCTTTATTGCTGAGACTTACTCCTCAAAAGAATAATACACCAACACAACTGTCCACGCAGCCACATTCTGCCACAGTTGAAGCTTCTGGATACTCTTCAAGGGCAACTCCATGTAGAGCACATTACAGTTATCCACTCTGGAGGTGACCATGGCGTGAGTGACTGTGAGTAAAGCCTCATGATCCAGAAAAGAGCGCAACTGGCTCACAACACTAAGCTGTGCAAAGGCCCTGCACACAACTATTACCCATCATTTGCATGAGCATAACAAGAACCAGATCACAATGTATCACTCTCATAGAAAACAACACCACCCAACAGCACAGTTCATCCAATCACATAGAAGACTGAAAGGGCAGGCAAGTATATATTCCACAGCTAACCAACAAGCCTCATTTCTCCAATATCATAGCACACTAAAGATGTTGGCAAGTAATTCATTGCTTGTAGACAAGTAATGAAATGTCTATAAATGAAAAACCAAGCTCAGAGAACTCCTACAACCCAACACTCCAGCCCTGACTTACAGATATTTTCTACCATTGGGACAAGAAATACATGGAGAGGGCACTTCTACAGGGCCTCTGTTTCACTCCCCGAACCCTCAGAATCAGCCTGAAGATGACCTCTTATCTTCTTCACTTTCCCACCCCAACCTCCTGCAACAATTGAAATCCCCTGACCCAAAAAAGTACAAACGGGGGGAAAAAATCTGAGAGCCTGCTGCTTTTTATGTGTGCTCTTTCATCCTTCCTCATTTTGTCTTAGCTACTGAGGGAAGAGCCAATCTGGTGTAGTGATTAAGGCACCAGGCTAGAAACTGGGAGACTGTGACTTCTAGTCCTGCCTTGGGCGCAAAGCCAGCTGGGTGACCTTGGCCAGTCACTCCCTCTCAGAAATCCTAAACATGCTTGCCTATTAAATTCAGTGAGAGCTGCTTCCCAGGAAGTATGATCAGGATTTGGCTGACAATTACCTTCTATGAAGGTACCTTATGCCGCCCCACTCCGCAGGGAGGCTGGACCTATTCGATTGGTCCGCCCCCGGCGACTTATGGACCCATTGAGGTTTCAGAGGGAGCTGGGGGTAATACCCGAGGATCTGCTGCACAGTCCAGCGGAGACACTGGCCGCAACCTGGAATAGGGAGGCGGCCGGTGCCTTGGACAGGATCGCGCCGATGCGACCTCTCAAGCCCCATTCGACCCGTCACTCCCCGTGGTTTACGGAGGAGTTGAGGGTCTTGAAGAGGGTGAAGAGATGTCTAGAGCGCCGCTGGAGAAAGACGAAGACGGAATTCGACCGAACACAATCTAGAGCCGCTATTAAGGCCTACCTTGTGGCGGTAAGAGCGGCGAAACGTAAATATTTCTCCGCTCTTATTGCATCTGCAGAATGCCGCCCGACGGCCCTGTTTAAGATTACTCGATCTCTCTTGAGTAGGGCGGTTTCGACCACCCACCTGCAGGACCGTGCAGAGGAATTTTCTGAGCATCTGCAGGATAAAATCGCTCGGATTCAGTCTAAGTTGGACTCCATGCCTGGATTGCAGTCTGGGGAGATGCCGGGAGAGCGGTCTTACCCTATTATCTGGGAACAATTTGATCCTGTTGGACCTGAGGAAGTGGACAGGATCCTTCGAATTGTTAATCCCACCACATGCTATTTAGATCCCTGCCCTTCCTGGCTGGTGAAATCGGCCGGGGAGGTGACAGGTGGATGGGTCCAGGCTATGATTAATACATCCTTGTTGGAGGGGGTGGTTCCAACTGCCTTTAAGGAGGCGCTGGTGCACCCCCTCCTCAAGAAGCCATCCCTGGACCCTACCATCCTGGACAACTTTCGTCCAGTCTCCCACCTTCCCTTTTTGGGAAAAGTGGTTGAGAAAGTGGTGGTGTTGCAACTTCAAAGGACCCTGGATGAAGCGGATTATCTTGACCCTTTTCAGTCAGGTTTCAGGCCAGGATATGGGATGGAGACTGCATTGGTTGCGCTTACGGACGACCTCTGGCGGGAGCGGGATGGAGGTAGTGCATCCATCCTGGCTCTCTTGGATCTCTCAGCGGCTTTCGATACCATCAACCATGGTATCCTTTTGGGGCAGCTCAGGGAGTTGGGGGTAGGTGGCGTAGTTTTGCGCTGGTTCACCTCCTTCCTCCGGGGCTGCTCCCAGTCGGTGCTGATAGGGGAGGAGAGATCCAGCCCGCGTTCGCTCCCATGTGGGGTGCCGCAGGGTTCGGTTCTCTCTCCTCTCCTGTTCAACATCTACATGAAACCGCTGGGTGAGGTCATCCGACACCATGGGATGAGGTATCATCAGTATGCGGATGATACTCAATTGTATATCTCCATCCCTGGTGAAGTAAGTGATGCAGTATCCACCCTCTCCCAGTGCCTGGGGGCTGTGAGGGCCTGGATGGGGAACAACAGACTTCAGTTGAACCCTGGTAAGACCGAGTGGCTGTGGATTGATGGCTCAGCATCTTCTGGGAAATTATCATCTTTGGTTCTCGATGGGGTAGCACTGCCCCATTCAGAACCGGTGCGTAATCTGGGGGTTCTTCTAGACTCACGACTCCTGCTCGAAGAGCAGGTGGCAGTCGTGGCTAGGAGGGCTTTTGCGCAACTTCGGTTGGTGCGCCAGTTACGCCCATTCCTGGAACGCGATGCCCTCCATACAGTCACTCATGCTCTCGTCATCTCCCATGTAGATTATTGCAATGCACTCTACATGGGGCTACCCTTGAAGACTATCCGGAAGCTTCAGCTGGTGCAGAATGCGGCCGCGCGGGCAGTATTGGGTGCTCCAAGATCTGCACATGTAACACCGTTGCTCTGCAAGTTGCATTGGGTGCCGGTTTGCTTCCGGGTGCAATTCAAGGTGTTGGTTATCACCTTTAAAGCCCTACATGGCATGGGACCAGAATACCTCAGGGACCGTCTTATCCCCATGTTATCGACCCGCCCCACCCATGGTATCCAGAGAGGCCCTGCTACGTACCCCATCAATTAGAGAATGTCATCTGATGGGGTCTAGGAGGCGGGCCTTCTCTGTGACAGCGCCCACGCTATGGAACAGCTTGCCCCCAGAGTTAAGGCAGATCTCCTCCCTCCCGACCTTTAGGAAAGAGCTGAAGACCTGGTTCTGCTGCCTGGCATGGGATGGAGGAAGGGATAGTTCATCATGGAGATGGCTAATCCCTTGATTTTATTGTCCTTCTTTAACGAATATTTTACACATCTGGATTCATAATTTTTAATTATTTTATATGGTCTGTAATTTTTATGTATAGTTTTTTAACCATTTTATCCTGTAAACCGCCCAGAGTCCCTTATTCCGGGAGATGGGCGGGGATAAATTTTAATAAATAATAAAATAATAAATGAAAGGAAAATGGTCCCTGTATTCTTTGGGGTGACAACTTCAGGGTGCCTCACTATGGCATTTTCCAGATTAGTCAAAGGGTTTTTTTTAACATTGCTAGTGATCAGGTACCTTTTCCTGCTAATGAATTTCTGGTTTCTCCACATTCCTTTAGGTAACAAATTGAGCAAAAAGCTTTCCTACAAATCTTCACAACTGTTAAAACCAGAGGATATGCAATGATCTGCCAAAGCTTCTCCAAAATGAGCAACAACTGCAAATGAGGCATTTCTTCAGACCTGCTTAAAGGTAAAGGTAAAGGTAAAGGTAAAGGTAAAGGTAAAGGTAAAGGTAAAGGTAAAGGTAAAGGTAAAGGTAAAGGTAAAGGTAAAGGTAAAGGTAAAGGTAAAGGTAAAGGTAAAGGTAAAGGTTCCCCCCGCACATTTGTGCAGTCCTGTTCAACTCTAGGGGCCGGTGCCCATCTCCGTTTGTTAGCCGAAGAGCCAGCGTTGTCCAAAGACGTTTGACGCATGTGGCCGCATGACGCACGTGGAATGCTGTTACCTACCCACCAAAGTGGTACCTATTAATCTACTTGCATTTGCATGCCTTCAAATTGCTAGGTTGGCAAGAGCTGGGGCTAGTGCGGGAGCTCACTCCGTCATGCAGGGCTAGGGATTCGAACCTCCGAACTTGCGATCTTCCGATCGACAAGCCTGGCGTCTTACCCGCTGAGCCACCACGCACTTATCCACACATTAGTGACATTACCATCTGACACTAAACGAGAAGAGACCACAACTGAACAACCAATTTCTTATGAGTAACAGTATGGGTTACAGAAGGCCAAGCTTTCAAATATTTTCCTTGAAGCCTTTCATCCTATCCACGGCTTAATGACTTGGAAATCAGCTATTCAAAATATCCTCCTTGGCTGGGACCATCACAGGGCTGAGGATCCAGCTTCTCTCATCTGGCCCACTGCTCAGCCCTCCCCACTTCTTTTTCTTGGAGGGGGACATGGCTTTTCAAGGTCAGGATTCCCTGGTTTTACAGATTACCAGGTCTTTTCAGAGGCTGGAAGAACTGCAGAGGAGGTCCCAGTGTTGGACATCTGCCCTTGAGTTCAATTCCTGACTTTTCAGAGAAGAAAGCCAAACAATCCAAGGATTCCTGAGATAACGCCATAGGAGTATTAGAAGTGCAACTTTATTCATGTTATCTTTGGGCATTTTATGTGCTCAGAATTGGGATGAGTGCTTTTTAACGTAATAATAAATAATCTATATGGCAGTAAAATGGCTAGGTATGCTTCTACAACTAATTATTCCTTCAAAAATGGAGCCTATTTCAGGAATCAGTCACAATTTCCATCCCATCCAAGAGATGAAGTCAATTTCTATTGGTCTTAAATCCCCCTCCATGCATGAATATCAGGTAATGGGAAATGTTCTGCAGGAGACAAGAATTCTTAGAGCATCTTTTTGGCAGAATCTGCATAGATTTTGAAACTCAAGAAACTAATCAAACATTTCTTTCTATAATATTTTGCCTTCCTTTACAGTATTTTCTTTTGAAGCTTTTCTTTTGAAGCTTTCTTTTGAGCTGAACTTAAGAGAAGGGTATACACAAACACACACACAATCTAATAACTAGGTAGCCTTTTCAATCTAGCATCAGATTATGAAATTAATCCATCACAATTCTTTTTGGCAAAAAACTCACAAAAATGTGGATCCATAAGAAGGAGAATATTTCTCCTGCTAGCCATCAAAATGATTAAAACAAAAATGGATTGTGACAAGCTATAAAGTGGGTGAATGTGTAACACAATAACAAATGTGGTTCAAACATTAGGGACTGATGCACTTTGGAGCAAAGCTTGTTGGTGAGATCTGAACTCAGCCTGTCTGAGCTGGTGAGGTAAGAATTCTGAGTCATGGGAAATAGTTCAATGGGCATCAGGTTAAAAATATATATAGAAAAATTAGGGGGCCACACTTGGAATACTGTGTATAGCCAGATGGGTGACTTTGGGCCAGTCATGCTTTCTCAGCCCAACCCACCTCACAAGGTTGTCGTGAGGAAAAATAGGAGGCAAGAGTATTAGGTATGTTCACCACCTGGAGTTATATATAAAAAAGTTGGGATAAAATAATAATAATAATAATAATAATAATAATAATAATAGTAGTAGTAGTAGTAGTAGTAGTAGTAGTAGTTCAAGACAGGGAATTAGAGCAACTCCAATATTTGGAGCTGTTACTTTCAAAAGTGGGGGTGGAGGAATAAAAGGAATATGATAGAGCTTTGCAAAAGATGGGGTGTGAGACAAAAGTGATGAATATTGTCTTCCTTTACCAAAATATTAGAAATGGGGAGAGGAGTTAAACAACAGAGAAAAATGGTGGTAGATTCAGGACAAAGCAAACAAAATATCTCTTCATTCAACACATTGTTAAACTAGAATTGCTATTCCACTTAGGGCTTTAAAATTGGAATAGACATATTCTACAAGAATAATGAAGGTCACGTCGCGCGCATGTCGGATGGCCGTTGGACAACAGCAGTTGCTGAATGGTATCCAAGAGAAGTAAAAAGACCCCTTGGTCGACCTCCAAAGAGATGGGAAGACCCAATAGTCAAGAACTTTGGCCGAACCTGGAGAAGAAAAGCCAGGATTCGAGACAAATGGTAAGCAAGTTGCGACCAGCAGGATTCTGTCTGGCGACAGTCTGGTTAATCGAGGTGATCGAGGTGATGATGAAGAAGCTGGCATAGTTTGCGTGCTTTGGGTCCCTCCAATTAAATAATGTCATTTTTCAGGACCCAGGAAGGGTGCTTTCTCTGTTGTGGCATCTGGCTCCGGGAAAGAGGTCCCCCCTGAGATCCAGGTGGTTCCATCCTAATGTCTTTCCAGAAGGCCTTGAAAACCTGGCTGTTCTCCTGGGCCTTGGAGTGGGTCCCCTTGTTAAGTGGGTTGGGTGGGTTGAACTTTGACTGTTTTGTCCAGACAGATGTTGTTTCTTAACATCCATTATATTTTGTACACTGTTGCTTATTTTAAATTGTGACACACCCAAAGTTACCATGACTCTGCCGAAAAAAAAGACTCATAAACATCACAGAAATTATAAATTCTTCAGCACCACTTAGAAGGTCATGTCATGGAAAGAAAACTGAGAAACTTCAAGGCAGATTTCAACTTACATTCTGCCAGGAATGTCCACAGGCTATGGGGAAAAAAAGTCAGCATGGCAGCCACAGCAGTTGCAGTCAAAGCACCACCGATTATTTTAGGTGTGGACACGCCATCGTGGTGCCATCTTGACTTTTTTTAACCTTACCTTGTGGACACCCCTGCATTCTGCAGACCTCTCTTCTATTGTTCTGCTTCTTTGTCCCAACTTGGAAGATGACAGTTCACACTTCCATGTTTCAGTTGGCCTTTCAACTATTGTGGAATGTGAAGCATAGCTTATGTTTCCACTGACATGTTCTTTTCATCTTCTCTTGCTGGCCATTTCTCTTCCACTGATTGTGTTTGCGTGCATCAGATTGGCTTCCTGTCTATTTTGCTATCACCCAATTTATTAATTTCAAGTTTTGCTTTTGATCTCATCAAAACTACAGTTGTTTATCTTTTATTCCCAATTGTTTTCTTTGACTTTTGTCAAAGATGTAAAAATGTGAAGTCCTGACCCTGGGTGGTTATCTTTGAAATTCCCATAACATTTCCCCCCAAGAGTGTTTTCTGATAGCCATGCCAGATTCTAGCTATGGTTATTTCATTGGTCAAGTTTATGAATAGAACAGCAGTATACATTTACCAGAACCATATAATTAAAAATGACAGACAGATTTCCTCTGCACTTCAGAGTCCTTTTGATTCTACTGTACATCTATCCACAGGCCAACCTAGGACTGTGTTGTTAGATGTTTCCTGGAGACCCTAATGGACCATGGAAACTAGTTGGTCTTACCTTTCATTAAAAGATAGAAGCTTCCATAACTTGTGTTCCCTGTAATCAATGAATTATCAAAGGGACTCTCTGATGAGAGTGTTTCTGAATCTGATCAAAGCATCCTGCATGAAAGTTAGCAATGGTCTTTTTCTTACCTAACTAGAAAAACGTAATGAAATCAAAGACAGAATTCAGACAGCCACCCAGCAAAATCCACCATTTCAATGTCAAAGATTAATGTCTTGTTTGTATCAGAGGAGGAGGAGGAGGAGGAGGAGGAGGAGGAGGAGGAGGAGGAGGAGGAGGAGGCGGCAACTTACTGTGAGGGATTTTATTCATTACATTTACTGTATGTCTTGCCTTTACACTAATATTTAAGCTATTTAAGCAGGCATAATGTAATAGTTTTTGAGAAGACAGATCCTTTTTTTATATATAGTAAATTTTATTAGGTTTCAAGAGAAGAATGAAAACTACAAAAAAGAAAAAAACTACAAAGAAAGAAAAAAACTAAAAAAGTGCAGAAACACAAGAGAATTTTTTTTTTCAAATTTACAAAAAGATGTGGCTTCTGACTTTTAACAGCAAGGATATACAAAAATTTCCATAATCAATCTCTTACTCTATATTAAACCAAAACACCACATTATTTCTATAAGTCATTCCACTTAAATCACATAAGTTGTCTGCTATTATACTTAATAGTACAACAATTTTAATAATCCCAATCTTAATAAACCCAAAAAACAAAGCCAATTCAAAACAGTAAATCCAAATCTTTAAAGGCAAATAGCATCAATCAAATCCTTAAAGCAAACCAGATGAACATTCTTAACCCTTATCCCCCTTCAAAATAAACCAAACCAGTTACATATCTCCACAATGTGCACAGAGCTTTCCTCTTAAAAGAATCAAACAGCCCAACTGCCCCCCCCTCAAAGATTCTAGGTTCTATTCATGGCATTCCACCAGGAGATGGATTTTACTTATGGCTTGCAGATCACTCTCTCCCTTAGATTTCTCCAACTCCAATATCCAATCTTCATCCAGCATCTTGATAAAAATCTCAATCTCAGTCTTAAAAAAATTCTTTCTATTGCTCTTAAATTCCTCAATTTCATCCACCACATCCCCAACCTGATGGCACATTTTAGATCTCATATTTTCCACAATGTCCTGGATATCTTGTATAAAAGCTTGATAGAAGTCAGAAGAAATCTGTTTAAAATCCTGGTGAAAGTCAGAAAGAATCTGTTTGAAATCCTCCATGTCTCACACAGTAGATTATGGCACCCCCTAGGAGCTTAACCAACAAAAGTCAAAGATATGGAAGAGTTCCAAAGTGTGTTTACATAAAGTGAGAGTGAGATAGCAGACAGTTCTCAAATGAAAGTGAAAACAGAAAACTGAAGGTTCAAATCAGCCGATTCAACGTGTAGTAAAATGCTAATATCTTCAAATTTAGTACAAAGATAATAACAGGAAGACAATTGTTTACTCTCAATCTTTGGAATTTCCTTTGGAAGGAAGATGAAATCCAAAACTTAAAAGAATTTTTTTTAAAAAAAAAAGTAATCCCAAAAATAACATTAAGCACCAAGAGAACCAACTTCTCCTCGCTGTAGAAAGCCTCTCTTGGGGTACATATACTTAAAAAAAAACACAAATTGGTGATTTAGAAATGGGGTGGCCGATCTTAGTGTCCCTTTAAGGCTACAGTGTGGCTTGGAAAGTGATGAAATCCCTGCCTTCCAGCTGGCTCTTACCAGTCGAAAGCAAAAGGCTGTTTGCGATCATCTGGCTGCAAGCAGCCCTCCAGAGGACAGATGGGATGACTCCAGGAATTCTCCTTGATCCGGAGAACATTTCTGGGCTTCAGGAAAAACTGCCTGAGCCCCAAAAAAATTACCACATTGTCAGCTCTGCCCGCTAAACCAGCAGGCACAGCCGTTCAGTCTGCTATTCCCACTGGAAGCCGAGAAGACAGATCCTTAACTGGCAGTATACTGCATACCTGATTTTCCTAAACAGTCATTGCTCATCATTCATGAATGTGCACTGGGAAACAATTCATCCTATTCTTGCTGACTGTTTTGGACTATGATAGTAAGTCTTGCCTGGCATCATGTAAGTGATAATGGTTTGGGTTCTTCCTTATGCTAAAGCTAACCTATGGTTTGTTTAACCTAAAGGTCAACCTTTGTACACATAGTGCAAAGCCATAAACCATGGTTTCCAGAGGAAACTGGCTCAGTTCACCTACAGCACTAAACTAAAGCCATAAACAACACTACATCCAGGTGCCTTGTGTGAATCCAGGCAGTACACTTATAATGGAGTGAGTTTGGCTTGGTGGATACCAGATTGCTCAGGTTTTGTTTGTTTTTGGCCCAGCAGGTCCACCTGTTCTTTCTTAATAGTATCTGTATATCAGGTCATTAACCATGGTTGAGCAATTCTTGGTTTTTGTGTTATGTGCAACCACAACCAATTGTTGGCTTAGATGGTAATAATAAACCATTATTTTGTATTTAATTCATGAGTCTGGATTCATACTGTATTCCATCATCCCTTCCAAGGAATGCTTGAGCGATTGTTTCCAATTTCAGCTACCCATGGTTTAGTTTTGGTTTAGTTGGCGGCGGGTTGCAGAGCGCGTGCTGCGCCCACGGGAACGCCTGGTCCCTCCGCTCCCTCCAGCTCTGCCAGCAGCGCCGCCCGCCCCGTCCCGCCGCCCGGCCACCTCCACTGGCTCCGTCCCCCCGCCGCCACCGCCCCGGCCAGGCCCCCTGCGCCGCCCTGCCGCTCGCGTCCCGGGCCCGCGCCCTCGCCCAGCGCCTGGATGCCGCGGAGCAGCACCATCTCCAGCCGCAGCAGCCCCTGCAGCCGCTCCTGCGCCGCCTCCGACGGCGCCGCGTCCCGGGCCAGCAGCGCCTCCCTGCCGCGCCGGGCCTCGCTCAGCTGCGCGCGGAAGCGCTCCAGGTCCGGCGGCTCGTCCAGCTTCACAGCCCAGCACCAGCGCGCCCGGACCGGCTCGGAGACATGCGCCGCCAGCAGCGCCTCCGCCTCGGACAGCCGGCGCGCCAGCCGCTCTGGCGAAAACTCCGGCGTCGCCATTGCTTGCCGGATGGACCCTCCTCCCCAAAGGCGGCGCTCCGCAGGCCCTGCTTTCCAGGGATTTCCAGTGTATTTTTCTGCCCCGCCCGCAGAAGGGGCAGCTCCACCTCGCTCCCGCAGCCCCTGCCGGCCTTTCCGAAGCGTCGCCCCGCCTCATCCCCCAGGGTCCAAGTAAGCCGCGACAGGCAGTCGGCGAGCGAAGCCTAAAACTAGCTTTCTGTTATATCAAAACATACCCAGTATCTCAGAATAGTGTTCCTTGTACCACTACATCCTAGTGTCAATTTCATCCTTTTAACCATCTTCCCTGCTTGTTAAAGGTAGCAAGATTCCAGTCAGTTCTGGTTAGCCAACAGAGGAATGGAAGATTAGAAAATGGTACAAGAGGATATAGAAGCAGTGATCATTTTTATTGACCTTCCATTGACAAGAAATACTAAAGCAGGAGTCTTAAGATGAGGCAGAAACCATTTTAAGATATTGTTCTGATGAAATATCTCCCTTTCAGATATTTTCCAGTTACTCTTATATTATGACTTCCTTTTACTAACAGTGTTGTCATTTGCACGTGGTTATATATATGATTTGATGAATCAGTGAAATATAAAATTTAGGGCTCCTGAATTTGAGTTGTGAACATCCAGACAACCAAACATATACTTTTTTTCCCCCGCTTTTATTTCAGGTTGATAATATTTGAAGGCCACCCCAATCCACTGAGACTCTGGGCAGTGAACCACAAAGCAAGGAGTGTGGCGGGGAGAGCCCAAATATTATCAAAACCAGACAATAGGAGAAAGCTACAAAGGCCTGCTCCTAGCCTCTACTCTAGCTACCTCTCAAAGGGAAAGTACTCTTAACAGGCCCTCTCTAGATGGTCATACTGGACCAGCAGATTCAAATTTCACAAGCTGGTTCCTGATTTGTCCCCGTCACATACTACATAATGCTTTGGAGATAGTGACCAGCATTTGACCAGACCCAGACTCTACTGATAACCAGTATTGTGCTGCAGTGTTCTTCCTTTTCTCTCTGCAACAGAATTCTGTTCTGGAGTGTAAGGGTTAGCTAAAATGTGTTCTATCCCTTTTTCTAACAAGAAGCTTTTAATCTTTGAGGATAGATACTCTCCACCTCTGTCTGATTGCAAGGCAGACACTGGCCTTGGGAATTTTCCATTTGCCCAAGATACAAAATCCTTAAATTTATCAAAGACCTCATCTTTGTGTTTCAACAAATAAATGAATGTGTACCTAGAAAAATCATCTATGAAGGTCAAAATGTACCTTGCTCCCCCAAGACTAGGATAAAAGGGGCCTATTACATCAGAATGAATAATCTCTAGGGGCCTAGAGGTGGACCTATCGGAAAACTTCTTCACAGGAGCCCTTGTGGTTTTATTCTCCTTGCAAACTGCACAATCCAGATACTTATCACAAGGTTTCAATTTTAAATCAGCAGAATAACTAGGCATTTGAGATATGTACTTAAAATTAGCATGAGCAAACCTCCTATGTAATAAATGGATGCATTGATCATGTATGGGCTTATTCTCAAACACAGCTTTTGCTATTTGCTTTTCAGCTTTCTGTACAATGTAAAGAGAATCTTTCTGCAAACATTTTGCAATTACTGTACCATCCTTCCTAATTTCACAGCCCTCTTTATAAAAGTTACAACGTAACCTGATGCAACTAGCTGTCCCACAGACAAGAGATTACTTTGAAAATTAGGCACAAATAAAACATTTTGAACAGTTTCCCCCAAACATGGAAGATTTATCTCACCTTCACCCACGATCTTGGATATAGATCCATCTGCTAAGGAAACTGTTTGTTTGTTAGTTTTAGACAGAGACAGAAAAGCATTTTTATTGTTACAGATGTGGGCATTTGAGCCACTGTCAAGAACCCACAAGTCTTTATCATCACAGTTCTCAACAACTTTTGCATGAAGAATTTTCTTTCTAGAAGTTTCTTCTTTCTTCTTAGAATTCTTCTTGCTTTTAAACTGGACATAGTCCTTCTGCAGATGTGCAGGGGATCCACATGTAAACCATCGCCGGCTGGAAAAACAGAAGCTTGGAATTCAAAGCTCTTCCGCTCCCTCTGCTGGCCACGAAAAGACTTTATTGTAGAAATGGAGGCAGCTTTTTCTTGTCTCTTCTCCCACTCAGCAAGAAGCCGGGTAGACACAAACGAGGGCGTTAGATCATCTTCTGGGATTCCCTCCATGGAGCAAATTAAAGTGTCCCAAGACTCATTCAATGAAGACAGCATTATATAGGCTTTCATTAGAGGGGTAAATTCCATCCCACACTCTTGAAGCTCCACAAAATAGTTTTGCAGTTTATAAAGATGCTCTGGCAAATTTCCATTCTCAGGCAAGTGAGCCTTGTACAGCTTTTTGGTTAAAATAACCTTGCTGCCAGGAGTAGTTTTTACATATAAATCACGTAAATAGTCCCATAAGTCTTTGGAAGTTTCTCTGCCTCTTACGTGTATAAGCTGAGAGTCTTCCACAGCCAAAATAATGGAGGCTTTGCATTTCTCATCTTTCCTCAGCCAGGCTTGATCTGGATTCTGAGGGATTTGGTCAGAGATTGCAGACCACAAATATTCTCTCCTCAAGAAACACTCCATTTTCAAAGACCAGTTCAAATAATTAGTATTAGAAAGCTTTTCCAGGGGCATACCTTGAAAACTTGAAGATCCAGCAGCCACCATTGTAGCTTTCTTTCTCCCGATGGAGTAATCCACAAGGCTGGAAAACACAAGGCTAGACTCCGCCTCCAATTGAAACTTCTTGTAACTGCCAGCAAGTTTCAAAAAACAAAGGAAGCCTCTTCATTTGCAGATGAAACAGTTCAGCTGTCCTCTTTTCATATTTCCATAAGTTTTGTCTCTGATCGAGAAAGCATTTGCTGGGGCCAGAACCTTTTGCTGTTTTATAAAATTTGTGATCAGAGTTATGGAGAAATATTGAGAGACAAGCTTGTAGTAAAACGTTGCTTTATTTAAAACAAAAGAACAAGATGAGCCTTGCATCTTCTTCAGCAGAAGAGAAGCACATGGCTGATTAACATAAGCTATTTACATTGAGATAGCAGAGCAGAGTAGAGAGAGAACAAAAGCAGAGATAACACTTTTAAAGCTTTTTACAATTGCAACTTGGCCATACCTAAGTGGACAGGATCTGGCATGTGACCAAACACCTAGGCAACAGATTCCCAATATGGGCAAAGCTTAAACAGGTAATTCTGATTGGCTAAAAACTCCCAGACTAGCTGGCTCCAAGTAAATTAACATTCCTGAGGAAGGGGGGTGAACATGTGCTCTCAAAGCCCAGAAAGAAACTTCAAGGCTTGGCTTTTTAAAAAACTCAGCCCCGGTCACTCCAAGCCTGGCTGGCAGCTCAACAAGTCAGAGTTTCTCAGAGCTCTGAGCTCTGAGACCTGGCTAACTTTCTATCTTGTTTGCAGGGGTCTACAGACCACTGAAGTTTCCCCCTGGAGAAGGGGGAACCAGAAGATTGCTCACAGAGCCATTGTAATTGCCCACTCCTGTTTTTCTTTGTTGTTTCCACCGCGGAGAAGAACGGGGGTGAATGCAGTGAAATGGCCGAAAGAGGATCCTAGCTCTGCAGAGAACGTAAGTCTCTTGGGAGACACAAGAGTGACAGCCAGCTTTTAGACCACTTTATATTAGTTTTCTTTTTTAGATTAGTACATTTTTATTATCTAAAATTTATCTTTGGACTTCGTTCAAAATGTTGGCTAATTTTGTGTTTTCTTTGCTATAATTAATTTTGGTGGAAGTTTGATAGATTTTATTTTGGCAACATAGTGAACAAGTTTGTATTTTTCTGCCTTTCTTTTGTATCAGAGAAATTGGGACTTAAGAGACTTTGTTGGTATTTCTCACTCGACAAACTAACTGACTTTTGAGAAATTGTTTGTTTGGGTTAAGCAGCTTGCAGCCTGAAGAATAAAGAAGAATAAAGAATAAAGTATAGAGAATGTGTGCCTCTTTACCTTTTTTTTTTCTTTTTCTACTTTTTTTTAGAAAGGACTATCTTTCATTTGGAATATATTTTCATCTTTCCTTTTACAAACTGTTTGAAATACTGCTCTGTGGAATTTTTTCATCTTTTACTTTAAAAGCTTTTCTCACTTAAAGAAATAGACATTATTGATAAATAATAGAACAGCTGTTCCCTGCTCCCTGAGAAAAATTTTTGTTTTGGCTACGGCAGCTGATTACGGTTTGAACAACAAATAATGGCATTTCTCACAGCACTTCAGGATTTTAAGGAAGAAACCAGCAAAAAATTTTTGCAAATTAAGAAATCCATAGAACGTATATTAATAGTTTTGGTGGCTCAGGAACAGAAGATACAAGGGACAGATTTAGAAACAGAGGAAAGACCTTTCGAACCAGTAGAGAAACAGGGAAAGAGGACTTTGAATGTATTGGTACAGAAGAAGATTATGATATTTTACAGGAAGTGGTCTATTAAATGTTTGGGCATAAATACATTGTGGCAGCTGAGACAGGAAGATTTTAATATGCAAATTGATAGATATGGCAAAATAAACATTTTGACATCCCGCATGAGTTACAGAAATAAACAAGTTGCATATTGTGATATTGGCATAACCTAAACAGGAGATTTATTGATATTGATTTGGAATGCAAGGTTAATGAAAATGCGGATTTGGTATTGTACACAGAGTAAGCACAGATATGAGAAACTGTACAGATGCATAAAAACATGATATTTTAAGTGTAAGATACAAGATTATAAATAAATATGTTGATATTATATATTACTCTTTCTGGAGACACATTTATGAGAAGACAATGAGATGATGAGATGGAATTAGAATGTAGGTTATTACAAGAATATGTTGTATGTATTAGATTATATGTTATGTTAGGTTTTGTATATTATGTATTATGTTATGTAATATGTTAGATTATGTATTAATGGAATATATAGTCATAACATGAACAGAATATACTGTATTTTATTAGACGTAGATAAGGCCTTTATTTGTTATACTAATTGGACTTTATTGAAGATATAAATATAGATGTAAAAATGGAAAGAGTAAATGGAAAACATTTAATTGATGCAACAATGAACATTTGATTACTATTCTAAGGAGTAGAAACCAGAGATGGATTGTTGGAAGATATCAAGAAAGGCGAAACCTATATGAAGAACAGAAGATTGGATTATAGAAATCATAGGGTATATGACAAAGAAAAGTTTCTGTGTATTGTATGAAGGACTAACATTTAAAGTTAATTGTTGTACTTAAAGTTCAAGGATAAATTGGAGGACATCTATTTTCTATATTTTCTTTGTTTGTTATTTTTTGACTTCACTTTTTCTTTTCCTTTTTCTTACTTTGTATTTCTATTTCTTTTCTTTTGTATTAGCTCTTAATATGTATTTTAAAATTTAATAAAACTTATGGAAAAAATAATTTCATGCAGTCTGAAAAAAAAAAAAAACTCAGCCCCATATTCTACAGACATAAAAAAATATATGCAACATGCTGCCCCTCCCCCACCCCCAGAAGCACTCTCGTCACCACATTCTGTACCAACTGCAGCTTCCAAATTGTCTCCAAAAAATCCCCACACAGAGTATATTGTAGTTATCTAACTGAGTGGTGATCAGGTATGAGTTACTGTTGTTGGGACATCCTGCACTGGCTGGTACACTGGCCTGAGTGAGTAAACTCTCCAACTTACCCTGTTCTTTAAGCAGAAGTTTTGAATCCAGAAAGAACCACCTTATTCAGGGGAACTGTACCCTTATCCAGAGTAACTACTGATATCACTGTTACCCACATGTTTACAGATGAACAGCAACTCCATCTTTAATCTGAGTTGAATCACCCTATTTGGTCCCCAAAAGCCTCCAGATTTCCATGGCATCTTTGGCTTGTCCTGAGATAGGAAAAACATCAGTATGCTGATCACACTTTAAGGAAATCAATGGATGACCTCGCTTAGGGGTTTCATGTAGATAATAAATAAGGCTGAGCGCCGAAGAATTGATGCTTTCGAACTGTGGTGCTGGAGAAGACTCTTGAGAGTCCCTTGGACTGCAAGGAGGTCAAACCAGTCAATCCTAAAGGAAATCAACCCTGACTGCTCATTGGAAGGACAGATACTGAAGCTGAAGCTCAAATACTTTGGCCACCTAATGCGAAGAGAGGACTCACTGGAAAAGACCCTGATGCTGGGAAAGACTGAAGGCAAAAGGAGAAGGGGACGGCAGAGGATGAGATGGTTAGATAGCATCACCGATGTAATGAACATGAATTTGAGTAAACTCCGAGAGACAGTGGAGGACAGGAAGGCCTGGCGTGCTATGGTCCATGAGGTCACGAAGAATCGGACACGACTAAACGACTGAACAACAACAACAACAAAAAGCCCTATGAGATACCACATTGGAATAACCAAGGGCTTGAACACTCCCCTACCCTTATGACTACCAACTGGAATCATCCACTCATTTAGGAGCACCCCATTCCCAAATCTTGCAGGTGGTTCAGAAAGTATAATGGCTGAAGGTATCAAATATCTCCAAGAGACCAAGAAGAACCAAAGAGGACTAAGAAGGGCACAGTCCCCCCATCAAGGTCTCAACAAAGATAATTAACCAGACTGATAAGTGCCATTTCTGTCCCATAACCAGGTGTGGATTTTGTTGTTTATTCGTTCAGTCACTTCCGACTCTTCGTGACTTCATGGACCAGCCCACACCAGAGCTTCCTGTCGGCCATCGCCATCCCCAGCTCCCCTAAGGTCGAGTCCGTCACCTCCAGAATATCATCCATCCATCTTGCCCTTGGTCGGCCCCTCTTCCTTTTGCCTTCCACTTTTCCTAGCATCAGCACCTTCTCCAGGGTATCCTGTCTTCTCATGATGTGGCCAAAGTACTTCAGTTTTGCCTTTAATATCATTCCCTCAAGTGAGCAGTCTGGCTTTATTTCCTGGAGTATGGACTGGTTTGATCTTCTTGCAGTCCAAGGCACTCTCAGAATTTTCCTCCAACACCACAGTTCAGAAGCATCTATCTTCCTTCGCTCAGCCTTCCTTATGGTCCAGCTCTCATAGCCATAGGTTACTATGGGGAATACCATTGCTTTAACTATGTGGACCTTTGTTGTCAGTGTGATGTCTCTGCTCTTAACTATTTTAAAGAGATTTGCCATTGCTCTCCTCCCAAGAAGTAGACGTCTTCTGATTTCCTGGCTGCAGTCAGCATCTGCAGTAATCTTTGCACCTAGAAATACAGTCTGTCACTGCCTCCACTTTTTCTCCATCTATTTGCCAGTGATCAATCAAGCTGGTTGCCATAATCTTGGTTTTTTTGAGGTTTAACTGCAACCCAGCTTTTGCACTTTCTTCTTTCACCTTCGTCATAAGGCTCCTCAGCTCCTCCTCGCTTTCAGCCATCAAAGCCAGGTGTGGATACTGACTGGCATACTGATATTTGCCCATGACTTTAAAAAAAGGGGGGGGGATTTACCTGCAGTTTTTAATCTGGAATTAAATGAGAGTATAAATTTGTCATGTGAAAAAATGTCAGAACTATATTTCTATTCCAGTGTCTTCCAAACATGTCTTGACATTCTTAATACAGGATGTAAACTAGAACTATGGCTAAAAATGGGATCAATCCCAATTGTACCCATAACCAGGCTTTTCCTTAGTTACTTCTATTTGTCTTGAAAAAAGTTCTCCCTAAAATGTAAAAAACAGAGGCCCAATTAAACAATTGGTGCAAATTTCTCTGAACAACTGAGGATAGGATTCATTGACTTCTCATACCTGACAGCCCACTTATTTTCTAATAAATCACCTGGGCCTGGAATTTGGGCCGAGCACTTCTCAGCACAGTTCAGCAATGAACCCAGTAGCTCAATCTCCCAAGAGTTGCCTCTGATAACAAGGGGCCATACATCAGGCAGCCCCCAGTGTCTCGAGCTGAGTTCATTCTCCAGAAAAATAAGGGGACTTGATCCTTGTTGAATAATTAAAGATGGATCCTGACTGATGGGATCCAATATTGGCCTCTTATATCAACTATGCCTGCCTGATTTCAGGGAATTGATCCTGGTCAATAACAGTCCCACATTCACAAAGGACCCAATTCTGACCTCCTTAATTACCAACCAATTAGTCTCCAAGAATAGTTACCAAATTATATGCCAGAGATGAGAGTCAGAGTATCCACTGGGAGAGTCAAAGCTGTGTGTTTGAAGCTGCCATCTTGACCTTTTTTTTACCATGCCCACTGATACTCCTGTCTATAGTAGAAAACATTTAACTGAATGATCCAGGAAAAAGTCTTGACTGAGGAGCAAGCAAGATTCAGGCTGAGACAATCCATTTCAATCATTGTACTGTCTTGCAGCACCTAGCACAAGGGTCGGAAATGGCGGCTCGCGAGCCAGATGCGGCTCTTTGGCCCCTTGAGTGTGGCTCTTCCGCAGCTGAACTCACCCCCGCCCCTCCCACGCGATTGGCCCCCGCCCGCAAACCCCGCCCCCTGGCTCTCGCACTGAGCGAGGCCTGGCGTGGCAGGGAGGCGCTGCTGGCCCGGGACGCGGCGCTGTCGGAGGCGGCGCAGGAGCGGCTGCAGGGGCTGCTGCGGCTGGAGATGGCACTGCTCCGCGGCATCCAGGTGCTGGGTGAGAGCGCGGGCCCGGGACGCGAGCGACAGGGCGGCGCAGGGGGCCTGGCTGGGGTGGTGGCCAGGTTTTGAGCCGGGCAGAGCGGAGAAGTTGCCCGCGGCAGCCGCTCTAGGAGCCGGCCAACCTCCGCCGCTGGTTCTCAGCACTTCCCCTTGGACAGGGAGTTCCCTCCCGCCGCCCCCCTCGGAGAGATGGGCCTGAAGGGGCGCAGAGGCCGGAGAGGGAGCCCCTCCGTCTCCCCTTCTGTCCCTGCCTCGCCCGCCCGCAGGGAAGGAGGCGCGGTCCCGCCTGGTGAAGAGGGCGCAGCCTTCCGCTCTCCCGCGCCCCAGGTTTTGAGCCGGGCAGAGCAGAGAAGTTGCCCGCGGCAGCCGCTCTAGGAGCCAGCCAACCTCCGCCGCTGGTTCTCAGCGCTTCCCCTTGGACAGGGAGTTCCCTCCCGCCGCCTCCCTCGGAGAGACGGGCCTGAAGGGGCGCAGAGGCCGGAGAGGGAGCCCCTCCGTCTCCCCTTCTGTCCCTGCCTCGCCCGCCCGCAGGGAAGGAGGCGCGGTCCCGCCTGGTGAAGAGGGCGCAGCCTTCCGCTCTCCCGCACCCCAGGTTTTGAGCCGGGCAGAGCGGAGAAGTTGCCCGCGGCAGCCGCTCTAGGAGCCGGCCAACCTCCGCCGCTGGTTCCCAGCGCTTCCCCTTGGACAGGGAGTTCCCTCCCGCCGCCCCCCTCGGAGAGACGGGCCTGAAGGGGCGCAGAGGCCGGAGAGGGAGCCCCTCCGTCTCCCCTTCTGTCCCTGCCTCGCCCGCCTGCAGGGAAGGAGGCGTGGTCCCGCCTGGTGAAGAGGGCGCAGCCTTCCGCTCTCCCGCGCCCCAGGTTTTGAGCCGGGCAGAGCGGAGAAGTTGCCCGCGGCAGCCGCTCTAGGAGCCGGCCAACCTCCGCCGCTGGTTCTCAGCGCTTCCCCTTGGACAGGGAGTTCCCTCCCGCCGCCCCCCTCGGAGAGACGGGCCTGAAGGGGCGCAGAGGCCGGAGAGGGAGCCCCTCCGTCTCCCCTTCTGTCCCTGCCTCGCCCGCCCGCAGGGAAGGAGGCGCGGTCCCGCCTGGTGAAGAGGGCGCAGCCTTCCGCTCTCCTGCGCCCCAGGTTTTGAGCCAGGCAGAGCAGAGAAGTTGCCCGCGGCAGCCGCTCTAGGAGCCGGCCAACCTCCGCCGCTGGTTCTCAGCGCTTCCCCTTGGACAGGGAGTTCCCTCCCGCCGCCTCCCTCGGAGAGACGGGCCTGAAGGGGCGCAGAGGCCGGAGAGGGAGCCCCTCCGTCTCCCCTTCTGTCCCTGCCTCGCCCGCCCGCAGGGAAGGAGGCGCGGTCCCGCCTGGTGAAGAGGGCGCAGCCTTCCGCTCTCCCGCGCCCCAGGTTTTGAGCCGGGCAGAGCGGAGAAGTTGCCCGCGGCAGCCGCTCTAGGAGCCGGCCAACCTCCGCCGCTGGTTCCCAGCGCTTCCCCTTGGACAGGGAGTTCCCTCCCGCCGCCCCCCTCGGAGAGACGGGCCTGAAGGGGCGCAGAGGCCGGAGAGGGAGCCCCTCCGTCTCCCCTTCTGTCCCTGCCTCGCCCGCCTGCAGGGAAGGAGGCGTGGTCCCGCCTGGTGAAGAGGGCGCAGCCTTCCGCTCTCCCGCGCCCCAGGTTTTGAGCCGGGCAGAGCGGAGAAGTTGCCCGCGGCAGCCGCTCTAGGAGCCGGCCAACCTCCGCCGCTGGTTCTCAGCGCTTCCCCTTGGACAGGGAGTTCCCTCCCGCCGCCCCCCTCAGAGAGACGGGCCTGAAGGGGCGCAGAGGCCGGAGAGGGAGCCCCTCCGTCTCCCCTTCTGTCCCTGCCTCGCCCGCCCGCAGGGAAGGAGGCGCGGTCCCGCCTGGTGAAGAGGGCGCAGCCTTCCGCTCTCCTGCGCCCCAGGTTTTGAGCCAGGCAGAGCAGAGAAGTTGCCCGCGGCAGCCGCTCTAGGAGCCGGCCAACCTCCGCCGCTGGTTCTCAGCGCTTCCCCTTGGACAGGGAGTTCCCTCCCGCCGCCTCCCTCGGAGAGACGGGCCTGAAGGGGCGCAGAGACCGGAGAGGGAGCCCCTCCGTCTCCCCTTCTGTCCCTGCCTCGCCCACCCGCAGGGAAGGAGGCGCAGTCCCGCCTGGTGAAGAGGGCGCAGCCTTCCGCTCTCCCGCGCCCCAGGTTTTGAGCCGGGCAGAGTGGAGAAGTTGCCCGCGGCAGCCGCTCTAGGAGCCGGCCAACCTCCGCCGCTGGTTCCCAGCGCTTCCCCTTGGACAGGGAGTTCCCTCCCGCCGCCCCCCTCAGAGAGACGGGCCTGAAGGGGCGCAGAGGCCGGAGAGGGAGCCCCTCCGTCTCCCCTTCTGTCCCTGCCTCGCCCGCCCGCAGGGAAGGAGGCGCGGGTCCCGCCCGGTGAAGAGGACGCAGCCTTCCGCTCTCCCACGCCCGTCCTGCCGGGCGGAGGGTGGCAGCTCTTTCTCCGCCACTCCCGGTGGGGCAGCCGGGCCGGGTTCGCGGAGCCGCTGGCTGCGCTCCCTCCCTCCGTGAGCCCTCCGTGAGCCCCCCGCCCCCTTCCACGTGATTGGCTCCCGCCCGCAAACCCCGCCCCCTTCCACGTGATTGGCTCCCGCCCGCAAACCCCGCCCCCTTCCACGTGATTGGCCCCCGCCCGCAAACCCCGCCCCCTGGCTCTCGAGCATTTCAAAATGTGCACGAGCATGCCAAAATGGCTCCCGGGATAAAAAGTTTGCCGACCCCTGACCTAGCAGAAAAATACACCAGTTGATAAAAGGAGTTCTACATGCCACCTTTATTGATCTAATGATAGCATTCAATTCATTCTCCGGGGATAGATTCCAGATGAAGCTGACAGTGTCTTCCATTGATCAAAAACTTCTAATTTTTTTACCATGGAATTACATAAAAATACTCTAATGCCAGTTATTTGTGCCCTAGGCTACCTTTCTACTTTGTTTCAAAAAGGAGTGAAGCAAGGTTTTATACTTGTCCCATTCCTTTTTAATTTTTATATTAATTCCCTAACTCAAGCTCTGGGAGAAATGGAATGACACCCACTCAAATTGAAAAATACATTTACTTCCGTTCTTTTATATGGTATGACACCATCATCTTCTCCACAACCCAAATGGGCCTGAGGCAGAACCTGTGGGTCTTATATATTATATATTGCAGAGAGGAAAGCCTTGCCATCAACTTCCCTAAGACAAAAGTAGTTTACTAAAAGGCTTACCAGCCAGATGCATCACTGGAGAATAAATAATGCCATCACTGAACAAGTCAAAGCCTTTAAATGTCTAACCTGATATCTTCAAACTTCTGTGCCTTCAAAGCAACAATAGAAGGCTGTCACCAACCAGGCCCATAGGATTGCAAATGGAAGCTTGTTTCACAAGCAGTAATGGTGACAATTACCCACCTTTGCCATTAACATCTTTAGGACCAAAGTGATTAGTCTTCTGTTGGATGGCTGTCAGATAAAGATATCTGAGAATGAAGTAGCACAATGATTTTTTTTTAAAGATCAATTCTGCAAGAAATTAATATCGTTCCCAATTTTCGTTATGGCAGGAATCAGGGCTCACTTCCATAGGAGTGTGTATGGGGCTAAGTACACTGAAGTTCTGGACTGAATTCATCTTCACAAAGGGATCTTTGGTTTTATTGGATTTATCTTGGATGACTTTTATTCAGCCTAAAAAAAGGCATTGATCTAGACTTCAGACATCATGGCCTCCTAGCCCATTATTAATTTTATTATTTTAGGGCATCAGTAACAGTACATCCTTCATATTGACCTTCCCAGTGATCAGAATAATATAGTTATTCCTCCCTTATGGGGGAGACCTGAGTAGAGGAGAATTTACCTCCACTAGCTACTTAATAAACATCTCAAGTGTCTCATGCCAAAGGTACTTCTCCCTGGCAAACTATAATTCCTTACCTTCTAGGCTATAGAAAGCAGATACCACAATACCCCAAGACATGATCAGGTATACCTCTGTCAAATGAATCTGTCGGTCACATTTTGCTGCATTGTACCTTTGGCATGTCTTGGTACACCGATTTAATAACCCTTTTATTGTCAAACTGTTATGGTTGTTCTGATGAACAGAAAATTTGCCTTCTCTTGGCTATCATGATTCCCAAAGTATCTAGGAAAGTAGCCAAGTTTTGCACAATTGTCATTGCTGACTAACAGTTTAGATGCTTCTGTTATTACACATTAAATGTCCTTCTGTTTATTTCTCCTATGCCATTGGTAGGATGGTTTATTTTTAACTATTTCTTTCTACTATCTACTGATGTATTTTTGCATTTGATGATTGAGTTACATATTTTACTTCATTCCTCAAGAAGCCGTCCCTGGACCCTACCATCCTGGGCAATTTTCGCCCAGTCTCCCACCTTCCCTTTTTGGGAAAGGTGGTTGAGAAGGTGGTGGCGTGGCAACTCCAGAGGATTCTGGAGGAAACGGATTATCTAGACCCCTTCCAGTCAGGTTTCAGGCCGGGATATGGGACGGAGACCGCATTGGTCGCGCTTATGGATGATCTCTGGCGAGAGCGGGATGGAGGGAGTGCGTCCATCCTGGCTCTCTTAGATCTCTCAGCGGCCTTCGATACCGTCGACCACAGTATACTTTTGGGACGGCTCGGGGAGTTGGGGGTGGGCAGCGTAGTTTTGCGCTGGTTCGCCTCCTTCCTCCAGGGCTGTTCCCAGTCAGTGTTGATAGGGGAGGAGAGAGCTGACCCACGACCCCTGACTTGTGGGGTGCCACAGGGGTCGGTTCTCTCTCCTCTCCTATTCAACATCTACATGAAGCCGCTGGGCGAGATCATCCGTCACCATGGGATGAGGTATCACCAATATGCTGATGATACCCAGTTATACATCTCCATCCCGGGTGAAGTAGGTGATGTGGTCAATGCCTTATCTCAGTGTCTGGAGGCTGTGGGGGTCTGGATGGGGAACAACAGGCTTCAACTGAACCCTGGTAAGACGGAGTGGCTGTGGATTGATGGCCCCCCTAGATCCGGGAAGTTGTCATCCTTGGTTCTGGGTGGGGTTGCACTACCTCACTCGGATCCAGTGCGGAATCTGGGGGTCCTCCTGGATTCGCGACTCCTGCTCAAAGAGCAGGTCGCAGTTGTGGCCAGGAGGGCCTTTGCACAACTTCGAGTTGTGCGCCAGTTATGCCCTTTCCTGGATCGGGAGGCCCTCCGAACAGTCACTCACGCCCTTGTCATCTCCCGTATAGACTACTGTAATGCGCTCTACATGGGGCTACCCTTGAAGAGTATCCGGAAGCTTCAGCTGGTACAGAATGCGGCAGTGCGAGCAGTTATGGGTGCTATGAGATCGGCACATGTAACACCTCTGCTATGCGAGCTGCATTGGCTGCCAGTTTGCTTCCGGGTCCAATTCAAGGTGTTGGTGATTACCTTTAAAGCCCTATATGGCATAGGGCCAGGCTACCTGAGGGACCGTCTCGTCCCGATAACATCAGCCCGCCCCACCCGTGCTTGCAGAGAGGGCATGCTTCGGACCCCCTCAACAAGAGAACTCCATCTAGCAGGGTCCAGGAGGCGTGCCTTCTCTGCGATAGCGCCCGCCTTATCTTGCCCCCGGAGGTGAGACTGGCCCCTTCACTCCTGGCCTTTCAGAAGGGCCTTAAGACCTGGCTCTGCCGCCTGGCCTGAGACGACGGGGGCGGTAGTGCCTCCTGGGGTTGGCTGGCCCCGTAGCACCATGATCTATTCTACGGTTCCCAATCCATCTTGGATTTTATTTATTTTATATTGGTTGTGTTTTTTAGATAGTTTGTATTTTGTATAGCTTTTATATTTTTAATTGTTGTAACCCGCCCAGAGTCCCTTGCATGGGAGATGGGCGGGGAATAAATTGAACAAATAAATAAATAAAATAAATAAAATAAATTTTGTTTTTCTTATCTTTCTTCCTTTTTTAACTCTACAGAATTTGTATTGTTCTTGTTATTTGGTCCCAACCATAAATAAAGCTATCATCATCATCATCATCATCATTTGAATTCAAAGAAAATAACCTGTATGATTATTGTGTCTAGATTGTGAGAATGTGGCTGTACATTGTACACTGAGTGGACTTTTAGTTTCTAACTACTCTTAAAAAGTGCAGGGGCAATCACCAAGACTGGACGTCAAAATTGCACCACCTCTTATCCTAATTCCCATTGACTAGGTTGTGATCTTTGTTGAATTCAAGATTCAATCTGCAAAAATTGCATTCCTGGATGCTTAATATATTTTCTCCTATGTTTCTTCATTAAATGTCACAGATTTGTTTACTTTGCAGCAGCTCCAGATATAAAAGTGATCTAGAGGGATGATTAAAACTAGCCAACTGTCCCTTGTGACTTCTCTTCTGAAGTGAGTCAGAGCAGCAAATTAATAACACAGCAGGCTCAGATCAGACCCAAAGAATTCAAGTTGGCAGGTATGACTCATAACTTGAAGGAGCAGTGACAACACGAAGGGATGTTACAGCTGGAGCATTGTTTACCCACTCAGCGGCTCTGAAAGCGTTCTCTCAAAATGGCAATTCTTGCTTAGAATATCATGCTCATGAGCTGAACAGAGACCCTGCTGTTTCTTTCCTTTGGCTCTACGTGGAAGAGTATGACATTTCTCTGAGGACAGGCCCACACCTAACTTTTATCTATAATGTACTATAGATAGAGATCCAATAAACTTTAATCAACCATGTGTTTCTGACAAAGTATTAATTCTGATGAAGTATTCTGACAAAGTATTAATCAGAAATGTGTGGAACCGGACTTCTGGTGAGGATTCATGGCAAACTAGATGTTTCTGAAGGAGCGGAGATCGGTCCCTTCTATGAGGGAAGTTCATCTAGTGGGACAATGAAAAAGGGCCTTCTCCATGGTGACTCCCTCCCTGTGGAGCATCATTCCCCCGGAGATTAGATTGGCCCCCACCTTGATGCTTTTCCGGAAGGCCCTAAAGACATGATTCTGTCAGCAGGCCTGGGGAGCCCAGACTGAGACAGAGCCGATCAAGTGGTTGATTTGATTGTGTTCTAGCTGCCGCGGGGGGTGGGTTGATGGATTTTTATATTGTGGATTTTAATTTTGTAAGCTGCCCAGAGTCACTGTGTGTGAGTTGGGAGGCCATATAAATAAATATAATAAATAAATAAAATAAATAATAAATAATTTAATAAATAAATAAAATAAATTGCGGTGAGATCAGCGACTAGAAGGTGAATTCCGGCTGGTGAAATCTCTCTGGGAAAAGGAGAGATCATGAGATCGCCCACTTGTATTCTGGACAGCTGCTCCTCATGAGTAAACTGCAGGAACTGAGGTTTCTGCAGTTGGCTTGTGAGTTTCCACCAAGCTCACATCCACAACGTAGCCTATATTATGGACACAAAGTTCTGCAAAGCCTCATTTCTTAATCACTTTTGGAAATTGCTTCTTAACTGCTTTTCAACTATTAAGAACCTTTCAATCAACAACTTTTATAATACACACTGGGTGAGTTTCCTTTAATCCTTAGTGAAAGAAGTTTTAAAGATAAGTTTAAGGACATTAAAAATATTTTTTTGGAATAAACAACAAAAGGGTGATTAGAACATTGATTTTGGAAAGTTATAAACAGACTAAGGATCCAGATGAATTTAAAATAGATTTTGAAATTTATTATAAGAATCCTTCCCATGGGAAAATGCTTTTGTTTTGAATTGTTTAAAGAAAACATGATAAGATGGGAATTTGAACATTGGACACTAGAGGGAACCACGGAATTAAAGATTACAATTAAAGGAGAAGAACACTTAAATTTGACTTACTAACACAGAATGGAGCAAAATACCTTAACATTAGATGTATTGAAGGATATTTTTGAACAGTGGACCCAGAACTTAATCTTAGAAGTGGCTGCCATTATAGATAGACTGTGTTCAGATGATAAAGAAGAGGAACAAGTTTTAATGGGTAAGACTGAGACTGATCTGAAAGTGGATTTAAAAATGACAAGCTACAAGAACCATATGGAAAAAGATGTTACACTGGATATACAAATGAAAGTATTATCACAATATGTTCCTGGTTGCTGCCATACATATCCCCCCGCTTTTTTTTTGCATCTTAGCATCTCCATCAGACTATTGGCTGTGTAGAAGTGTGTGTGTATGTATGTGTGTGTATGTAGAGAGATGTCCTGCAGCGGGTAAGACGCCAGGCTTGTTGATCAGAAGATTGCAAGTTTGGAGGTTCGAATCCCTAACCCTGCGTGACGGAGTGAGCTCTCGCACTCGCCCCAACTCTTGCCAACCTAGCAATTCGAAAGCATGCAAATGCAAGTAGATGAATAGGTACCACTTTGGTGGGATTGTAACAGTGTTCTGTGTGCATCATGCCAGCCACATGACTGTGGAAGGGTCTTCGGACAACTCTGGCTCTTTGGCTAACAAACAGAGATGAGCACTGGCCCCTAGAGTCAGACACGACTGCACAAATGTGCGGGGAGAACCTTTACCTTTACCTATCCTGCCTCCAGAACTTCTGTACCAACTCACTACTATCACCTGACTTCTCTCTAAGGTGATGGAAAACAAAGGCTAACAGGTTTTATAACTTGGAGGTTGCCCTTGAACAGGGTAATTATAAGGGGGTAAATGCTATTTAACCCCAGTCCAGCCAAAGATGGCATAAAGCTGTTTCAGTCATAGGCTGTGGATGAGAGAAAAGCAACATCAGGGGGATGTAGCAGAAAAAAGGAAGTTACCTAAAGAAGGGATGTCAAAGAAATATAACAAGCAGAAAATATGATCCATGGAAATGGAATCTGCTGTGCCATAGATAGGAACTGCAAATGGAATTGTTTTTTACTAGAAATGTTCATGAAAGAACAGCATATATCAAGAAGCTGGCCTTCATGTGCATGAATGAAAAATACATCAGTGAAGAAGCATACATTAGAATAGTTTATACAAAAAACATTTATAACAAGCATATATATACGTTGCATACTAAAATGTAAACAAAATTATGTATCTTGAAGAAAGATGCAGATGAAATGATAGGTGTTGATTTTTTTAAAAAAAATTGTCAGATTAAAGATTTTTTTCAATTAAAATAATGGAAAGGAATAATAAGGAATAAAGGAATTATATGGAAGCTTAGAATGGCCCACTGAATATTATTCTAAAAGTAAAATCTCCTTCAAAGTGAGCTGGACTTGTGCTGATTTCAAGGGCACATCCATGTCATTTTTTTGGTAACAATATGGAAGTGATACCCTGGAGAAGAAGCTGATGCTAGGGAAAGTGGAAGGCAAAAGGAAGAGGGGCCGACCAAGGGCAAGATGGATGGATGATATTCTGGAGGTGACGGACTCGACCTTAGGGGAGCTGGGGATGGCGACGGCCGACAGGAAGCTCTGGCATGGGCTGGTCCATGAAGTCACTGTTAGAAGTAAATTTTATCTTACCAGGTTCGTTCCTGAGCCGGGAGTAAAGAAACTGACAAATTGCATGAAGTTAGGAGTTTATTTACCCAAGAGCAAAAGCAATGACAGCAAGCTGTTAGGTGGGTGGCCGCGCAGGACCCCCTTCCTACAGCACATTATATAGATTCCATTCAACTCCTCCTTTAGAAGACCACCCCTTACTCAGTTACCCATACTCCACCTTACCCTCATTCCATATTAGGAACTTCCTTCCTTCACTCCATATTAGGAACTTCCTTCCATCCTTGCTAGGGCTCCTTGACCGTTATTAAACAATATATTTCCCCTGCAGAAGCTATCCTTGGAAAGTACACTTTATCTTTCTATGAGCACAGCTATCTATCAAGGCCTGCTAGAAAGGAAGGGTAAGAAAGTTAACAAAACTCTTCAAGGAAATACAACATGGTTTCAGAGCCATAATGCAAGTGCAAATGTTTCTAATATATGAATATGAAATATATTTGTATTTATATATACAGAAATGTAAGAATATGTTTACAATCCAACAATCCCCCCTCTGTGCATGGGAAAGCATATTCCCATAGCACACCTAGGAATGGTCCAGTCAGTAGTTGTGGTTGAGGAAGCAAAGGGAATAGCGACTGGATTCCCTTTAGAAACCTCTAGTAGGAGGGTCCACAGCATTATATGCCAAGACATTCTTTCAAACCCCAAATGTCAGAATCCGGATCCCTAGCGAGCTTGATGGGAGGCCGAGGCAGGAAGGGGGCTGTGATCTTGGACTGCTGGTTTGACGTGTGTCCAATGAAGCCAGGTGTTTCGTTCAGCAACCCGAACTGCTGTTTGTGTTGTCAAAAGGATATCCACACCCAATCACCTGGTTCAAAAGGATGAAGAGTTTCTTCCAATGGCAAGGTCTGGAGTAGAGCACTTCATTTCCATAGAGATCGCAAGTACCTGCACATAGAGAGGAGATAAGAAAATAACGTAGAATCCCCCCTCTCTAGGTGAAGGGAGTGGGGATCCAGGCCTTTTGAAACATCTGGTGGCCTGCCAAAAAGCAACTCAAATGGAGACAATCCCACATCTTTTCGAGGTCAGGTACATAAGTGAAATAAAGCGATAGGCAATACCTGGGGCCACTTTAAATGCGTCTCCTGGCATAATTTTCCTAGCAATGTCTTGAGTTCCCTGTTAGCCCATTCCACCCACATACACACCCTGAAGATTGAGGATGATAAGGGACATGTAAGTTCTGTGTGATGCCTAAAGCTTGCAGGATGTGAGTAATCATGTGTGCCGCAAAGTGTTGCCCGCGGTCCATATCTAAGACAGAGGATGCTGTATCGGGGAACGATGTGCTTCAGCAGGTGTCTTGCAGTTTCAATTGCGGTAGCATGTCGACAAGGGAAGGCTTCAATCCAGTGTGTAAGTTGGTCTCTGCAAACAAGTACATGTTCAAAGCCATTTGCCTTAGGTAATTGAATATAATCTATCTGTAATTTTTTTTCAAAAGGTCTTTGGGCCCAGGGTCTCCCTCCCTTATGGATCTTTTGTCTTGAGGAAGCATTGTTAGCTTGGCAAGTGAGACATGTTCGTGCTACTTTTTCAGCTTCCATGTAAACCCCAGGCGCATACTATACCCATCGCACGATATCCACAATGGCCTGGTCCCACAGTGGCCCTTTGCATGAATCTGTTGACAAAGAAGGTGTAACAAACATCTAGGGGCTAAGGGTCTTCCATCCGGTACCCTCCAGAATCCATCAGAAAAAGTTGCCTCACAGTTTGCCTGCCACTGTTCCACCTCCCCCCTCTCAACGAAATTGTCGTATGGAAGAGACAATTGAAGATGAAACTCTGCAGCTGTGACAGAGAGAGAGAGAGGCTGCAGGGCAGCCCATTTCACTGTAGCATCGGTGAAAGCATTCCCCTTTGTAACCAGGGAGACGTCCTGTTGATGTGCAAGGCAGTGCACTACGGCCAGAGCCTCAGGGAGCATAATGGCTTTGAAAAGGGAGGCTATGAGGGTAGCATGAGTAATGGGGGCACCAGAAGAAGTAAGGAAGCCCCGCTGTTTCCACAGGGCTCCTGTAGCATGGCAAACCCCAAAGGCATATTTAGAGTCCATGTAGATCGTCACACAGAGGGTGCGGGCAGCCTTGCAAGCCTCGGTCAGGGCAATGAGTTCTGTGGCTTGGGCACCGTGGGAAGGGGAAAGTCCAAAATCAATCCATTGGGAGTACATTTAATAGTGGCCCCGAGTTTACAGAGTAAATCACGACCTAAGAGAAAAACAGGAGATTCAGAACAAACAGTAAAAGCATGTTCAGCAGTGAGAGGACCCACCTCTACTGTTAAGGGGTCAGTAACATTTACAGGAATGATCCTACCCTCAACCCCAATAATATGATCAGAAATCCCAGAAAGAACAGTAGGGGAAGAGGGAGGGTGAGTTAGTAAGGATGCAGTGGCCCCAGTATCAACCAGGCAGTGATACTGTTGACCACCTATAGTTAAAGGAAGAAAAGGTTCTCCTCCAGGTCCAGAATGTATAGGTAACATGAGTGCACTCAAGGGTAAGGTCGCTTGTAGAGCCAGCTGGTTGAGAAGAATCAGCGACAGGCAAAACTGGATACACATGAGAAGGTTCTGGAGGGAAAGGTGTGTGGGTCAAAACATATATCTCAAGGGCTCTAAGATATGTGTTTGCAAACACAAAAAGTTCCATATTAGGAACTTCCTTCCATCCTTGCTAGGGCTCCTTGACCGTTATTAAACAATATATTTCCCCTGGAGAAGCTATCCTTGGAAAGTACACTTTATCTTTCTATGGGCACAGCTATCTATCAAGGCCTGCTAGAAAGGAAGGGTAAGAAAGTTAATAAAACTCTTCAAGGAGTTCTGAAACATGGTTTCAGAGCCATAATGCAAGTGCAAATGTTTCTAATATATGAATATGAAATATATTTGTATTTATATATACAGAAATATAAGAATATGTTTACAATCCAACATCACGAAGAGTCGGAAGCGACTGAACGAATAAACAAATATGGAAGTGGCTTGCTGTTTCCTTCTTCCAGAATATTTTTTCATCTTCCTACTCAAGCCGGAAACACAACTAAAGCAAGTTCTAACCCAACATCTTCTATCTCTGTCATAATCAATTCTAGGTTACAGACTTTGGGGCTAACACTGTACTCCCTAATGTGAGACTAAGTCTCATTGAATCAATGAAATTGACAAATGTATAGAATTACGCTGTTAAAGTGTTACAAGGATTTTTTTTTAATGTTCTCTTTGGTAAGACAATATTCAGGATACTGCAAGCATATTTAAGATAAGCCTGTGGTATTTCTAAGTTGCTGAAATGCATTGTTCTCTTCCTTTATGCTTTAATTCCTAATACAAAATATCTCAAATTATTACAAAGCTCAGCAAAACAAGCCCCATCGTTCATTGCAGGGAAGGAGGAAGGGAGAAATAGGCTTATATTAATTGTACACAGGACAGTTATGTCTATTATATGAAGACAAGTGCCAGGAACATTTTTTTTAGTATTAACTTAATTTTTAAAGATTTATTTTAATATGGGGTTGGGGCGGGGGGGAGAGAGCATTTTGTGCAAAATTCTTCCACTTCCAGATCTCTCAAAGCCCATTTTCTTAATAACCAGGAAAATGCAATATGCCACATCAAGTCATCTTCAACTAGAGCATAAGCAGAATTTAATCTGCTGTTCTGGTTCAGATAGCTCCGATGATACATCTGAAGCTTTGCCCAGCATCATGATTAAAATACCAGAAACTGTATCTTGTTCTGCAAAACCAAGGATTTACACACAAATGGTTTTTCAGAGCAAGGGTTGTAATAGAATTCCATACAGATCACCAAGATAGCCCTTCTGCATGATGGTTGCTGAGAAAATATTCCGTGATGTGAACAGAGAAGGTACTAAAAGCAGTTTGACCCCACCTGTTATATTTGACCCACTATATTAGGATTGGTTCAGCAAATGCAACCTACAGCCTGAACCAATATGTGAACCAGAATATGGTTCACTGGTGTCATTGACGCTTTTCTCTCATTTTCACAATGCAGTTTACATTGAAAAAGGTGCTAAATATGTACCTTGTTATGGGAAAGTTTTCCCCAAAAAGTAATATATTAGGAAAAGTCACTTGCAAATCATGTATTACATATGAACATGTGTAATGTACAAATGTAATACATCTCACTCATTTGCCCAACTCTACATTTGTTAGCTGCCCCAAGAATCTTCAGGAATCAAAGGTCAGTTACAAATATTTTAACTACCAGGCATACACACAAGGAAAAAGGCCAAGTGTTCCGGTCCTGATGTACATTCAAATCATAATGCCTGCAAGATATTTGGGAAGGATGTAGGAAAGGGAAAGCAAAAGAGAATTATATTTAGCTAGGTGCGAAAATAAATCATTTCTATAATAGGTTTTTCCTGTAAGCTGTTTGTCCATGCCAGCTGAAACTGTTAAAAAACATAAACATTAAAATCCTCTTTATTACCCAGGTGGTATTACCTATTAAGGATTTAAAACTGCTGTGGAAACAGGAAAAGCACAAGAATTATTAATAGGGTATGGCCAGTTAAGAAACAACTACTGTAGATAAATTTTGTACCACAAAACCAACACTCAGTGATATATCAGAGCCTGACTTTTGGAAAGAGCATAACTTAGAGACTTCAAGGAAGAAGAAGGAGAAGGAGAAGGAGGAGGAGGAGGAGGAGGAGGAGGAGGAGGAGGAGGAGGAGGAGGAGGAGGAGGAAGAGGAGGAGGAGGAGGAGGAGGAGGAGGAGGAGGAGGAGGAGGGGAAAGAAGAAGAAGAAGAAGAAGAAGAAGAAGAAGAAGAAGAAGAAGAAGAAGAAGAAGAAGAAGAAGAAGAAGAAGAAGAAGAAGAAGAGGCGGCTCTCACTCTTCTTTCCTTGCAGCGAAGAGTTGGAACTGTCTGTATCTCTTTGTTGACATCTTATGGTTGTCCAGTTTTTTGCAATCCAGATCTCATAGTCCTATTCAAAAGGACATGAACACTATTCCAAAAGGGCTGTGTACTCATTTCTGAGCCCAGTTCAAGTTAACTGTAGTTCTTACATCCTGGGATCCAAAACCCTGAAAAGTAGCCTCTCTCTACACCAGTTTAGGAAGCATCTTGCCATATACTTTGAATCTGCTTTAGGATCATTGGGAAAAGTTCTATGTGACAATAAGGGAGAGAGAGCCTTCTCTGTTGTGTATACAACCCCAAGAAGATACAGCATGTGTTCAAATTCTATCCTTTCCAGTCCCATAACCAAAGCCATGAAACAATGTCTATAGAGATAGTCTTCTGATAATTTCACAAAATTGCATTGCTCAAAGTCATATCCATTAAACAGCTGCTCTGGAGGGCCATGCACCTGAAGTTACCATTTCCATAAGGTTTCTTCCTTGCACCATAATAACTATATGCACATTACAAGAATCAACATACAACCAAGAAACAGTAAGATGCTGGTACATATGATGTCATGTGCAATGATCAGCAAAACAACTAATATTCCCACATTTTAAATTTGTAGCCCTCCCTTACTCTTTCCCATTATTTTGCACCAACAAAATAGCATGAAAAAAAAGAACACTAAACTTGTTCTGATATCTATGTGCTTGCTGATACACGATAAATAATATAAGGCTGCTAAAATATTTTAAATTCCTACCGCAAGATATGAAATGACTTCTCTGTAATGTAAATTACCTGTCCCACATTGTTTAATGGTAAGTATTATTCATGATGATTCATGAAATGGGAATATAATTGACATATATCTGATGTATCTGATAATTTGGCATCCTTCCATATCTTTTCTTCTCCCAAAAGATCTGAATTTCAGTCATGCATAACATTTGTGTGAATGTTTCTATTTAACATTTTAAGGAATTCTTGCCTGAACAAAATTCAGTCACCATCTATTACATTTGATGTATTTGCTTCCATTCCCACAACTAGGCAATCTAATTAGAAAATTATTGCCAGCATACATATCTTTTTCTTACAAATACAACAAACCATCAAGTCCCAAAGATTTCATTCCAAATAATAGCACTCTGTTGTTACACAGGGAAGGCTGTTTTCTCAAAACAAAAAAGTACAGTATATGCCTCTAAATCGTAATGGTGTTGTCTAGTTGCAGATCTGGGACAAGTGGCATAGTTCCACAATGGTTCCCAGTTCTCTATCTGGAATATCCAGGGGGAAAAAAAGAGGAAAAGGTTTAGGAAAAAGATTTCTATCTGAAACTCTGGCAACTGCTACTATAAACAGTCCCAGGCAAGATGATCTACAGTAGACCTGTTTCAGTTGAGTTTCAGGCTGGGATCTAGTATGGAGACAGCCTCAGTACACTTGTAAATGACCTATGCAAAGCCAGGATGGAAATGGTGCATCTCTCAATGGCTTTCAATACTGTCAACCATGGTATCCTTCTGAGCCAGTTCTGGGGTTTGGGATGGGGACACTGTTCTACAGTGGTTCTCTTCCTTACTTTGGGGCCAGTTCCAGCTGGGATTGGTTGTGGGGAAGAGGAACACCTCCTTTGTGGAGTGCCACAAAGCTTGACTCTCTCTCTCTCCTTTTATTCAACATCTACTGTATATAAAACTGCTGGATGAGATCATCTGCTAGTTTGGTGCTCTGTATCACCAGTATGCTAATGATACCCAATTATACATTTCAACCCTAGGCCAGCCAAGAGAGGCCATTGAGATTCTGTCCCAGTGCCTGGAGGCTATGAAGGTTTGGATGGGGAGGAACTGGCTCTGATTTAATCCTACCAAGACTGAATGGCTGTGGATGTTAGGGCCACCTAGGTCTGGTTTATTCCATCTTTAACCTTGGATGGGGTCGTACTTCTCCATTTGAGGGTGGTATGCAATCTGGAGGTCTTCCTGGACTCACATCTCCTGATCAATGGACATGTGGCAGCTGTGGCCAGGAAAGCCTTGGCACAGCTTTATCTGGTGCACCAATTGCCCCCTTTCCTAGATGAGAAGGCCCTTCAGACAGTCACTCATGCCCTAGTCACCTCATGGCTCAATTATTGCAATGTGCTCTATATGGGGCTGCCCTTGAAGACCACTCAGAAACTTCAGCTGGCCAGAATGCAGCAGCACAGGCAATGATGACTATGTGATACCTCTGCTTCATGAGCTGCACTGGTTACCAGTATGCTTCCAGGTGTGATTCAGTGTACTGTTATGACTTATAAAGCCTTACGTGGCCTAGTTATTTGAGGGACTGCTTATCTCCTGGCTGGTATGAGCCAATAGGGTTGGCACATTTTGGGTCCCTTCAATTAAACAGTATCATCTGTTGGGACCCAGGGACTCTGTCATGGCGCTACCCTCTGAAATGAGGTTCCTCCGAGAACATCCTACCTGATGGCATTCCAGAAAGCCTTAAAGACCTGGCTGTTCTCCCAGGCATTGGACTGGGATGGCAGGAGCCCCTGTCAGATTTTTTTGAGGCTATGGGTGTGTTAGCTAGACTTGTCATCAGTTCTTGTTCTTTATTCCTTTCTTCTTCCTTTTTTATAATTGTTGTACTGTATTTTCTATTCTGTCTGGTTTTATTGTATACCTCCCAGAGTCAATTGGAGTTGGGCAGTGCCTACACTGAATAAATTAAAATCAAATTAAATGAACAAACTTGTCTGAACTATTGGGGGATGTCAAAATCTGGAAGATGACAAGTATGATGTTGCTATCAAAGTCCATCCCCTTTTGTATATGCACATACAAAAGGGGCAGGGGTTCAATAATGACACAGTGCCCTCCATTTTGGCACACCCCCCTGGCTCATTCATGAGTTTCCTAACATTCATGAGTTTCCTAACTTGAAAGCAGTATGATCCTTATCCAGTAAAACAGCATAAAATAACATCCCACAATCTGTGACCGCTGAAGGAGGTAAAAGAAAATTAAAGACATCAAGTACTACTGGCAGTCAAACTTGAAATGAATTCACCATGTGAAATAAATTATTTGAACTGAAATTGTTGAAGAAAGGAATAATAAAATGGGTTGGATGTAAATGCAAAAGTTCTGCTTCAGAAGAAAGATAGTTAAAACTCAATCTTCGTAGTGAACCTTTTTCCTCATTCTGCCCAAAAGTTATGTTAAATATTTAATGATGCAAAAGTAGCTCTTCGGAACAAATGATCCCAAGGATGGTTATAGAAACAACTCGGACAGAAAATATAATAGCATATTCCACTGGTCCGTTCTTTCAATGGAAGATAATTTAATAGAATTGCCCCATTGGTACCACTGTATTAAACAACACAGTGTTGGTTCCCACCCCATGAAACCTCCATGGCTTTTCCTTGAATTCATTTTTTGTTGTTCAGTCATTTAGTCGTGTCCGACTCTTCGTGACCTCATGGACCATAGCATGCCAGGCCTTCCTGTCCTCCACTGTCTCTCAGAGTTTACTCAAATTCATGTTCATTACATCGGTGATGCTATCTAACCATCTCATCCTCTGCTGTCCCCTTCTCCTTTTTCAGTACATATTGTATAGCAGGGGTCCCCAACCCCTGGGCTGCGGACCGCTACCAGTCTACGGCCTGTTACGAACCGGGCCACCATGAGGGTCTCCGAACCCCACCCCCGGTCCACACGATTGGCTCCCACCTGCAAACCCCCACCCCCAGTCTGCACAATTGGCTCCCACCTGCAAACCCCGCCTCCCAGTCCACGCAATTGGCTCCCGCCTGCAAACCCCACCCCCGGTCCACACAATTGGCTCCTGCCTGCAAACCCCGCCCCCAGTCCGCACGATTGGCTCCCATCTACAAATCCCACCCCCGATCTGCACGATTGGCTCTCACCTGCAAACCCCGCCCTCCAGTCCACACAATTGGCTCCCACCTGCAAACCCCACCCCCCGGTCCATGCGATTGGCTCCTGCTTGCAAATCCCATCCCTCCGGGCTGTGGAAAAATTGTCTTCCACGACCGGTCTCTGGTGCCAAAAAGGTTGGGTACCCCTGTTGTATAGCACAATATGTGCATGCTTACTTCTGAGTATGTCCTACTGATTTCAGTGAGGCTGTGTCAAAAGTAACTGTATATACAGTAGGATTGCTCCCTTTTTGCAAATGGAGCATCTCCATGTGATCCCAGAAAAAGCAAAGAAATAATGCTGGATAATTATGCACCTATAATAATTGAATTTTTTTTTAGTGTCAAAGTTGTCCATAGATTGGAAATTGGACTAGGGGGATGAATAGAGGCAATTCTCCATTCAGAATACTGTGGTATATGAGAGGGAGGGTGACAGTTTGTTGGAGAATTGGGGGGAGGGGGGAGACTTCTGTAAATGCACATGCTTTCTATGAGTATGGAAGCCAGCATTCTGGTCTACAAGAGTGTTGGAAGAAGGATGATTAGGAGTGAAGTTAAGGGGGAAGAAAAGAATACAATGCATATACCTTCTGCTGCCAACTATTAAGTCTGGAAGCTAAGTAGGGTCAGGCCTGTTCAATAGTTGGATGGGAGGCTACCAGAAAATCCCAAAGTGTACACTAGCAAACCAGTTCTGTATTGCTGCCAAAAACAGCCCTTTGTGGTTTATGGTCTATCAAGTCACCAGGGATTGAGAAATTGTTCAATAAAATCAGAGATATCTCTTACCCCTCACAGATAAAGTTGTGTATCCTGAGTAAGAGTCTATATTAGGAAGTGGAAGAAGCTGAGATGAGAGAGAGGTCACTTGAATAGAAACGGAACTAGACTGTGCCTATTTAGGGAAAAAACCTGAGGGGGCCATATTTAAAATGGCTTGTGGAAGAAAGTTGGCAATGGTAGTTTTTGGTTTAGGAACACCTATTCTTTGGGGGAACAATTAAAACGTTTCATATCCTCCAGACTGATGATAGAGTTGATAACAAGCATATAGAGATGAAGGAAAATAATAAATTTGTGAAATATATCACTAGAAGTCACATAAAAAGAGAGATAAAACATAAATGCGCTCTTGGGCTAAAGCTAAAAGCATCAATGTCAAAATCTAGAAGCATCAATGCCAAATCAGTCTAACTTTCAGTGCCTATAATATAATTAAGCCTTCAAAATCTGGTGGTGTAGCCATGAGAACAAAATGGGAGCTTCAGAGGCAGGTAAAAGGTAAAGGTAAAGGTTCCCCCCCGCACATTAGTGCAGTCGTGTCCGACTCTAGGGGCCGGTGCTTATCTCCGTTTGTTAGCCGAAGAGCCAGCATTGTCCGAAGACGCTTCCACGGTCATACGGCTGCATGACAGGCGCGGAATGCTGTTACCTACCCACCGAAGTGGTACCTATTAATCTACTTGCATTTGCATGCTTTCGAATTGCTAGGTTGGCAAGAGCCGGAGCTAGTGCGGGAGCTCACTCCGCATGCAGGGCTAGGGATTTGAACCTCCGAACTTGCGATCTTCTGATCGACAAGCCTGGCGTCTTACCCGCTGCAGGACATCTCTCTACATACACACACATACATACACACACACTTCTACACAGCCAATATTCTGATGGAGATGCTAAGATGCAAAAAAAAAAGCGGGGGGATATGTATGGCAGCAACCAGGAACATATTGTGATAATACTTTCAAGGGGGGAGTTCACATATCACACTAAGCCATAATTAGGATGACCAGACATTCTGGTTTTGCTGGGACAGTCCTGGTTTGGAGGAGGCGTCCTGGGTGCAAATTAGAACAATGTTCCAGTTCCAGGGGCTCATCCTGATCACTCAGCTGGCAGCAGCCCAGAAGACAACTTCCAGGTTTGGTGCCTATTGTGTCTGCAGGTACTTCAGATACTGGAGGGAACAATGTGTTGTGAGCCATCCAGAATCACTGAGAGTCAGGTGGCATACAAGTTTAATAAATAATAATAATAATAATAATAGTCTGTAGCTTGAATCATGTCAACTGGATTTCTATTTTCTCAGTGGAAACGTTTCGCTCCTTATCCAAGGAGCTTCTTCAGTCTGAGCAAAGTTAGTAAGGGTAAGTCCCTTACTAACTTTTCTCAGACTGAAGAAGCTCCTTGGATAAGGAGCGAAACGTTTCCACTGAGAAAATAGAAATCCAGTTGACATGATTCAAGCTACAGACAATTCCACCTGGATGACTGAGAACCTTCATAGACAAATTATTATTATTATTATTATTATTATTATTATTATTATTATTAACAATAGTCATGGAAAAGGCATTAGGCTACCAGGTTCTCTTAAGGGTGCCTGGGGTTCCTTTTGCTCATCAGCTGGTGGGATGGAAGATGCGGATGGAAGAGAAGAGTTGCTCCATGAGTGTGTGTGTTGTAGAGCTACCCTATATGACCTGAAAAAATCTGGATAATCACTAGGTATTTCTGGAAATCATGCCAGGGAAGAAAAGAATAGGGAATATAAAATGATTTACTGGAATTACTCTCTTTTACACAGAAGACCTTCCAAACATCCATCTTTCTTTCTTTCTTGTAATGTTTACCTAGACTTCTCAGAAAATTGACTCATAGCTTATAAGTATCTACATTTATACAAATCAATGTGTCCTAATTTTTACTCTTGGAAATCTGGTTAGCCTACTCATAATGATATTAGTTTGGCTATGGCTTTATGCAATGTGTAAATCCAGCTATTATGGTTTGTAAACCATGATCTATGGCTTAGCAATATATGTCAAGCATACTATGATCACTTCACAAACTGTAATTAAAACTAACCTAGCATTATTACAATTTGAGAAAGCAGTTATTATTTTGTTCCATTCAGTCTCTGATCATGACAAAGGACTTAGGCAAAATATCTAAGGTAAATGATTGACCATACAATACTAAGGAACATAGGATGCCCCCTTACAACACGTCAGTCTAGTCTGCGATTACCTTCTCAGCCTGGAAGCTGTTCTCCATTGTTTTAGAGAGGGCATTCCCATGACCAGTCACTGTCTTGCAGAGGTGAGTAATGTGCAAACCTACATCTGTCTCACTGTACCTCAACACTGGCCATGCTGGCTAGCACTCGTGTGTGTCAGAGTTGACAACATCTGTTAGGTCACACATTATTCTTTTAATTGGAGAGGTTTGAATAAACCTGGCACTTTCTGCCTGCAAACCATGTGCTCTGCCATTGAACTGTAGCTCATGAAGCCGACCTGAGCAGAGGCATCTCATGATTTCATGTGGAGCAGTTCCCATGAGCTAGTGGCCAAATCACATGGGAACAGCGGTCACAACAAAATTAAACTCTGCTTCAGCCTGAGCCGCAAATTGGTTGGAAAGTGCAGTCACGTTTAATTTCAGAAGGGATTTCTCAAAAAGTGAGGGGCTTAGTCAGTGAGGTCAAATGCTTTCAACAAGCTTGGCTGTTGTTTAAAACCATTATAATAGAAGCACAGATAAAGTGTGTATCATAGATGAGACAGGGCACTAACCATTCCAAGAGTATGCCTCAGTGGTTAAACAGAAATGTCCAGAACACCATAAATGGTGATAAGCCTCTCTTTCCAATATAAGACTCTTGTCCATTATTAATATTAATATTAACAATAATAATATTTATTTATTTATTTATTTATTTATTTATTTATTTATTTATCATACTTCTATCCCGCCCATCTCCCTCTCAAGGAGGGACCCTAGGCGGTATATATATATATATTATATAATAATAATAATAATAAAAATAAAAAAAAAATTCATCCTTAAGCAAAATAAATACAAATGGCTGGAAAAAAGGACCAAAGAAATAGCTTGAGGAGCATGAAAGCAAGCAGTAAACATTTCCCATCTAAATGCATCATTTAACAAAGTGGCATAATTATCAGTATGCAGGTGACAAGAAGGGAGCAATGAAAGATTTCACTTGGCAGATGATCAGTTCTCTGACAGAGGCTGAATTCACACATGGCGCTACACCCTAATAATGTGGTTTATTTGGTTTTGGCTTAGTATGTGGCATGAACCCAAACATTATAGTTTGTTAATAATTGTTAATGGCTTACAGCAGTGTTTTTCAACCTTAGCAACTTTAAGATGTGTGGACTTGCTGCCTGGGGAACTCTGGGAGTTGAAGTCCACACATCTTAAAGTTGCCAAGGTTGAAAAACACTGATTTAGAGCAATATGTGAACCCAATCCATACCTTAGTGTGATGCGTGATTAGAGAAAGAGAGAGAGAAATAATCTGATTAAGCCTGTCCTGTTTCACTCCTCAGACTGCTTCATCTGCATCCTAACCAGGGCTGGGCAGTGCTTTGGATTCCAAGGCAAAAAGGTCTTGAACCAAGCACGTCCTTTCTTGGGATTGTGCAACAACTAGGGAGGGCAGCTGCACAATTCCAGGAAAAGATGCCACTGTTTTAAGTTTGAGATGCTGACAGATCTCACATTCATGTACCTGCACATTCTAAGGCACCTTTTTGACTCTGAATTCAAAGTATGGTACAGCCTGAATTTTAAATAGCATAACTAGGCAGGTGGTAAGTATGAAAGTTATTTAAGAGCCTGATCCGTATGTTTTATGCCTGTTTTTCTTTCACAACCCCTTTCTCTAGTTCATGAATAAAAATACAGGTCACTGGGAATTTAGTGAATCTGTGATCCATGATAGTTCCTTTACCATCTTCCATTAGATTTAGATTAAGGATGCTCCTAGTCTCACTAGGTTACTGTAACTAGTCAGTGTAAAGGATACAAGTAATAATAGCTGACAACAAAGCCTATTAATGCCATTCCAAACTATTCAGTAAGGAAACTGGTGCTTTTGTCATAATGATGAAAGTAGTGTCACATCTTCATTGCAATGCAAGTTCCAACCCTTCTGTATGTGCACATGACATCGTGATGAGGGTTCAAACAGGCAGACCTTACTGGATGCTACTTTTATCATTTGCTTCTGCCTCCCCACCCACCCTGACTCCTCCATAGATGCCTTTGTCAAGTGACCTAATTTTCATCAGGATCTCATCACACAGATGATGCAAATAATGTAATTTTGTCAGTCACTTCCACTGCTGATGCAAATTACATTGTTTCTGTCATTTGTGCAATGACATTACGATGCATGCATTGTGATCGTGACCTGTACCAGATGCCCATGTTCCCAGCTAATGGGTCAATCAAGCTAAGGTCAAATAGTATTGAATAATAAGCTTGCCTTCTCTGCCTTCCCCATCACATTGTACTCCTTCAGGAGATCTCTTTGTTTTGGTGGGCCACGGCCCTGGTTTCTTGATAGCAATTTGGTGTTCACATACTTACTTGGTTTGGGCAGTCCCACTTTCTCAGCCAAGCAGAGTTGAATATCCCAGAGCCTGAAATCCATGCCCATTCCCACAATCTTTCCAGAGAAACCCAAAGAGATTAAAGCTAAACTCCTTCTGCAAAAGCTTTGATGGCCCAGAAACAGGAGTGTCCATAAGGACAGTAAAAAAAAGGACAAGATACAACTGAAGCCCAGCCTCTTTTTTAACCTGTGTTGCAGTGCATATAGAAAGGGATGGGGCTTTAATCACACAGTCATGCTACCCTCTTGATTTTTTTACCCCACCCCCCAGTTGAAAATTCTTCAATTGGCCAAGATAGAGCCTTCAGCATCAAAAGCCAAGCTTCTATGACTCGTGCCTGGAAAGCTGTTAAGATAGAACTGAACAAAAGTTTCTCAGGGGCTGCAGTGCAAAAGGCATTTATAGCAGGGAGGCGCTGGCTATAGAAAGGCAGGAAAAGGGTTGGTGGCACTGTTTAGAGCCATTCTTATTATCTTCTGTCTTCAAGGAGAACTTCAGTCTCTAAATTAACACCTCCCCACACTTTCACCCCAAGTCGGTGTATGCTTTGCCCTTTTCTCCTTTTGCGTTTGCATTGTACTCATGATTTTGAATTTTGAATTGAATTATTAATTTATCCAGCTAAAATAATTAGGTTTTTTGTTATTTTTGCTATTCCTCAAAGAAATTACTTGAATACTTTGATGCTGTGTGCTTTATGTGTGTCAATAAACACTCTTTCAATAGCAAAAGATAGCTATCGGTACAGCATACTGGGTCCAATTCTCCAAACGTACTTTAGGCCATTGTTTAAAGATCCCTGAGTGAATAGGCTGTAGGAGCTGAACATATGCAGGAACAATAGATGTTGGTAGGCAGAGAAGCCAGCCATCCTTAGAAGGGAAGCGGCCAGGGAAGGGATGAGAACCTTAGAGAAGAAGGATGAAGAAGGAGTGCAGATGGAGGATGGTGAAACTGTCAAGGAGCTAAATGAATTATTTGCTTTAATCTTCACTATAGAAAGCAGTAGAATTTTTACCATCATTAAAGCATTTTTTCTTATGCATGTAAAACCGAGAAGGAAGGAAGGAACCATAAACATGTGCAAAGACTATGGCGAATCAAGGCAGTACATTCCATATTTTATGAAAATGAAAATGAACTTGGTCATTTCACAGTATTTTGTGGTTTAATAACTATTTGTCACCTTTTGCCAGAGGGCACAAATCAGTGATTTGTAATTAGTTAAAAAAAGGGCAAAGTACGCCTGAATTCCATCTTTACTGTGGGTCAGATCAAGCAGGGCAGTGCCATGGAATCTATTTTGATTGAAATAGATGTGATTGAATTTGTTTATAGATTTTCAGGTGAACAGACCAAGACTGACATCAATTTACATAGGCTAGTAAAAATTAAAACAGATTATGGCTGATTCACAGACTGGACTAAGCCATGGTTTATTTAATCATGCCTTGCAAATAGCCCACAATTGGTTGGATTAAACAATTGACTAAGCACAATGACTGATTCATACAACATGTTAAGTCAAATGTAAGCATCTCTTACCCATATTTGCAGAAGCACGCTTGGGCTGTTGCCTTTTGTCCAGGGGTGGTACCTAGCTGGCTTGGTCCAGTTCATGAGAACCAGTTGTTCATTTTTTTTTCTAGGACAGGACAGGGTATTTCTCCTCTCTGCCTTCGGCAGGACACAATGGGCAATAGCATAAAAGGGCAAAGGGGCAGCAGCACATCCCACCCCCAAAGATGACTGGCAGTGCCAGCCAGGAAGCACCAGATATATAAGATGCTCTACCACCTGCAGAGCTGTGTGGGAGGCAGGGTGGCCCACGGCGGGTAGCCACTGCTGAGTCTGTGGGCCCCACCAACCTTGCCTCCTGCCACTCAACCTCCCTTGCCCCTTACGTGCTCATGAACCAGGTTGTTGCCTAATTTAAATAACTCCCCTGCTTTTGCTTTATGACAACCAGATTGCAGAATTCTCTCCTCGGAGAGTTACAATCAGTGAGTGGACTGCTAAGGCCAATTTTTATCATTTTGCCACATTTTAAATAGGGGTTCAAGTTCTGCCAGAAGGTGACTAATTTTAATAATGAGAACTTGTTTACCTTGTTTTCTGTATTTTGTGCATTCTTTTGCAAACTACTTTGAGGGTTTTTACTAAGGAAAGCAGCAAGTGATTAAAAAAAAACAATGTAAACATAAAGATGCATCAACAAAGTGGCAGATGGGAACTGATGCCAATTTAAAGCTATGCATTACTGTACAGAAGTGCCTTAAACATTCCTGACAGAGCATCTACCTCTATCCACTTAACCCAAATAGCTCTTCAAAGTATCCATCAAGTTGCTGGTGATTCCATTGGGACATTCATGTTATTTTCATGGCAACAATATAAAAGTGGTTTTCCACTGCCACCATCTGGGATGTCCTGGGTTTCCCAATCTATACTAAGGCCTGGGATTTTCTGCTGTTTTTCCATCCAAGGTCTGTCCTTGAAGGGGTTTGTGAATTAGCCACATCTATTAACCAGGTCTGTCGGGGTGGGGGTGGCGGGCTATTAGCCAAGTCAGCTAGGTGCTGTCACCTTCTGTGGGCCAGATATCACTACTGGATACGCAATGCTATTCATTTTGTCTTATCTGATACATTTGCATCCCACCGTTTTTCCAGGAATTCATTGGACATAGTACTCCCCAGAAACTTCCATGTGGGAGAAGCGGGTGCCAAAAAAGTCAAGATGGCAGCTGCAACTGCACAACCAAAGCCCCACCCCTTTTTTACATGCACCAGGTGTGCAACACACACAAAGAAGGGGTGGGGCTTTGGTTGTGCAGTTGCAGCTGCCATCTTGACTTTTTTGACTCTCTCTGCAGATACCCCTGATATTCCCTCCTCTGTTTTTTCCCCTAACAATAACTGTGAGAGTGATTGTCTGAAAATCATCCGAGGAGCTTCCACGGCTGGAAATGGATCTGAAGCAGAATCCCCCCAGTCCAGCATCTTCTCTTCCATCCAGAGTGGGGACCCTTTCTTTGGCTACAGGCTGCCTTGCCCCTGGTTTCCTGCCTTGTTCCTGCTCCTTTTTCTGCAACCAATCACTTTCCCCAGAGATCAGAAGAGATTGCTTGCTGCAGGCTTGTGAGATTATGCTGAGGACTACATAGATCTGGGCCAAGGGCCATAAGTTTCTCGCCCCTGATGTTTATGTTGGTGGTCTGAAATGCTACACATTCTGGATCATGGGCCTATATTTAAAATGTTCCCAGATGGACCAATTTTAGATAAATTGTAGCTTGCAAGTGTTGCTGTCTGCTTCAGAACAGCTGCATGCTTAACACATGTTCCTTCTCATTACCTGTAAGCCAACTGAAAGCCCTCCAGATCATTTTAATGCCTGCTACGGCATCAGGCTACACTTTGCTTTGCATAAAGCCACGGTATATCTTTCAAAAATAGACTGTAAATGTTCCGCTGGAACCCACTGCATTTTGCTAAAGCACTTAATCCCACCATTATACAGTAACTCTCAAAATGCATCTTGGAAACATATACACTGTCTATCCTGTGAGCTAGGTACAAATGTTTCCAAATGCGCATCAACGTCAATCCATTTGCATCCATTCCAAATCTGTCTTCGGAGTAAAAGAAGTGGGCTTTTCCCACTCCTGTGGTAGGTCAGGAGTCCTGCAATTTGAATCAAATCGAATTATCCATTCAGTCGTATCCAACCCTTGGCGATTCCATAAGCCAGCTCTCTTCATGATTACCGATCTTGTACAGCTTCTTTCAGTTGCTTTAAATTTTGGTCTGTGTCAGCTTTGATTACATCCAACCAATTCACCAAAATGGAGTCCTTGAATTGGCAGCTGCTGGCACTGCTGGCAGAGCCTTGGCTGCTACTGTTGTGTACAGCCAAAGCATAATGCTGCGGCCTAGTCACTACAACAGAGCTTTCCAAACTGTGTGTCGCCTACGGGGCCCAGATGTGTCGCGTCAAAACCCGGAAGCGCTGGGTTTTCCCGTGGCGACACACCAACAGCGGCGCGCGAAAATCCGAAAGCGCGCAGCCACGGCGGCGTGCAAAAACCGAAAGCGGCAGCAGCGCTTCAGGGTTTTTGCACGCTGCCGCAATGGCGGCACTTCCAGGTTTTCCCACGGTGACACACCAACGGCGGTTGGTGTGTCGCCGCGGGGAAACTTTGGAAAGCCCTGCACTACAACATTCCCAGGACCTCGTTTTCCCCCACCTGGGCAGGAACTAAGGTGGGAGGCCGGAGAGATGGCAAACCAAAGGAGAGCCCGTTTTGGCAGGTGTGTTTCCCCCTGAAGTAGCAAAAGTCATGCACAACTCATTGTGGAGAGAAAAATAGAATTTCTTGATAGTTATGTTGAATTTTTTCCTCTGGAGGGAAAAAATGTGATTAAAATGCACAGTTGGAGTGCTTTGCATAGTGCAGTCCTTTTCACAAGAATTTCTCAAACTTGGGATGATTAATTGAAGAAGCAGAGATACACCTTAGAAGGCTGTGGAGTGACAGAAAGAGAGACACAGATCTGGATCTTCAAACAAAGGAAACACTGTATTCTTAGTACAATTTTCATTCATTCCTACTCTGGTGCCTCCAGATGAGTTGACTCTAGACTGAGCTTAACATCATTGATCCTCATCCAAACAGGCAATATTTCTATCCTTCCCTTTGTATAAGCGATGCATGATTAAGTATAATAGAGATGCAATGTGCATGCATGCGTGAGAGTAGCATGTGGCTGTGTTGGAGATGGCATCATCTCTTTGCACCTACTGTATGAACTGCTTTGACCACTAAGGAAAAGAATGAGACTGAAATGAGAGGAAGGGTCTTCACACATTGTCCCTGTGTCAGTCTCTCACCTGGCCTGTTGTGCTAAATTAATCTCTTGTTTATGAGACAAAAGGGAACTCTCTCTCTCTCTCTCTTCATGATGTTGGTTAGTTAGAAGTGAGGCCTTTCAATCATTGTATATTTCTTAATGAATCAAGCTTTTACTCAACTGTAATGAATGTCTGTTAGCATTTATTGATAGTTAGGCTAAGTTCATACTCAGCATTCAAGATAACTATATTATGAGCAATTTATTTTTTCAACGAGATACTGTGCTGCTTAATTATTCAGAATTCTTTCAGCACTCTGCTTATGTTCATAAGCTCATCCTCCAACAACGGCTCCTGCTGAATTCAAAGCTCCAACAGGATAGCATACTTCCAGAAAGCCAAGAACTTCAAAGCCATCTTCATTGATCCCCTAACACACTTCGGCTGAATTCTCCATTGCATTTCTCGGGCTTCTGCGCTCAACTAGCTGCCAAGATAATCAAGAGCCTGGAGTGAAATAGATGGATGAAGAGGTCACAATAGTAAAAAAACAATTCCTGGGCTCACAAATATTATAACTCCCTGTTTGTTTGTGTATCCTGGAATTAGCTTTCCATTGATCAATAATCAAATGTGCTTGGAATCTGTGAAGATGTCTTTGTCAGCAAGATGGATGCACTGTGTGGAACTCACAAGTGCAAGTTGACAAAAACAACACTCAGCCAAAGATACAAACAAGGGGCATGTTTAGCTATCACTGACCTTTGGCCAAGGGCCTCCTCTGCCAGCAAGGAAAAGAAGCCATCAATCCGTTGACAGCTCTTTGGCCAAGAAGACATCTCTGCCATTCCAATTCCAGGTATTTCTGCAGCCCTGCAAGATAAATCACACTGTGAGAGAAGCTTGCCTAAAGTCTCCTCTAAAGGTCATGGCTGAGTGTAAGACTGCTTTATTTTCCCCAACATTTCAAAATCCAGCTTAAAAATGACATTTAAGTGTGTAGGTAACAAATGTGAAACGCTCAAAAGCATCAGATTCTGCTGGAGGTCCGGCACTGGAATTAAAGCAAGACATGCTTGTCAACGATTGATTGATATGTAAAACGAAAGCCCGGGGTTAAATGGCTTGTGGCAAAGGGAGAAAAGAGGTCATCAAAAGGCCAGGGAAACATAGGAAGTGACCTTATACCAGGCCACTGATCTGTCTCGCCTAGGATTGCCTTCGCTCCAGCTGGCAGCCCCTCTCCCTGGGCTCCAGCACAGCAGGGAGTTTTCTCATCCTTTGTTAGAGTGATCAGCACCGTTGGAGGGATCTATGATCTGGCTATGGCCGCTCCCTAAGAGCAATTGACATTGTGAGTTAAGAAACCACCCTTCCCACCCCTTATTGTCTGAGCGCCTTTGACCTGGGCCACCACCCAAATTAGATGGCTAGATAACATTTGAAGGGCACAAATAAAAACACCAGCACTATTCAATTACTCCCTCCATTAGTAAAGGAAACTAATAACTGAAGGTAATTAACCTGAAATGGCATGGGCTGGTGAGACTGGCGTCCCTGCCTGACCCAGCACCGTCTTTGCAGGCCCCTCCCCCCACCCCCACCCCCAAAGGCAGGAAGTGGCTCTTGCTAACAGGAGCTTCAGCCAAGGCAGGGTTGACTTTCCTGTAATGTCCTGGCTGCAAGCCGGCTACTCAGCGGGACACTGGAGCTCCTTTCCAAATTCTCTGACCAGCTTCTAAGCAAGCTGTCATCGCCTGAGTCAGCTGCAGAGCAAAGTGCACATTGGGTAGCATCTCCAGGCCGCTGCACTGCAGGCAGGACAGTGGGGGTTTAAGAATTATAGCAGGATTACAGAATCTGTCTGGGAACAGTAGAAAAAACCTTATAGTAGAATTCTGTGAATGGCTAGAAGTGCAAATCAAATATAGCATTAACCCACCACAGCTAAATTGCAGTCCGGATTGTAGAGAAATATAGCAATATAGAACCTGGCTCTTTCAAATGTCTCTAGGCACTCTTGGAGACAGAATGTCGTTCCTTGCAGGGCATTCCAATGTCACTGGCATTCTGCATGCACCTGTTTTACAAAGGTAACATTACAAAAGAGCCTGGATTTTGAAAATAAATTGGGAGATAATCTGTAAGAATGCCTTCCTGTCCTTGGAATATCTCATTTGCAATATTTGAAAGCAAGTCCACAACCTGATAAAAACTGCTTTTGGAAGTTTTTATCCTGTACCAATCTATGTCCATAATTCCTTTAAAAATAATGCCAGTATGAAGTGACATTGATAAATGGTGAAAATGGCTCACATATTAAAATGCTGCAACTTGGTATCTCTATCTCTAATTTGCACCCCTAACTCCCTTACTTACTTTTGCCATGCACGTATTCAGTTCAATTCAATATCTTTATTGTTTTGACCTCTAGTCGTAACAAATACAGGCACATATTATAAGCCCTCTTTCACACACACACACACAGAGAGAGAGAGAGAGAGAGAGACCTTATTTGTTGTTACAAGGTTTGGTCAATCCTATCCAATCTTCTCTTTGTATTTGGGGAGAGGTTATTCCACAGGCATAAGGGGCGTGGTGGCTCAGCAGGTAAGACGCCAGGCTTGTCAATCGGAAGATCGCAAGTTTGGAGGATCGAATCCCTAGTCCCGCGTGACGGAGTGAGCTCCCGCACTAGCCCCAGCTCTTGCCAACCTAGCAATTCGAAAGCATGCAAGTAGATTAATAGGTACCAGTGTATCAGTGTATCAGTGTATCAGTGGGTAGGTAACAGCGTTCCGCGTGCGTCATGCTGGCCACATGACCGTGGAAGCATCTTCGGACAACGCTGGCTCTTTGGCTAACAATCGGAGATGAGCACCGGCCCCTAGAGTCAGACACGACTGCACGAATGTGTGGGGGGAACCTTTACCTTTACCTTTATTCCACAGGCTGGGGAAAGTTAGGAGTCCCTTAGCATGCCTTCTCTCCTTGATCTCACCCGGCAGGCAAATTAGTGTCAGAGTACACAACGCTGGGGCTGCCAATATTCCTTCTAGACCTCAGAGTAATACGTTCTATTGAGTAAGCAGACACAAGAGATTAGATAAAATAGTCTATTTACTCTATATACATACGCAGTCAATACACAGTCCAATAACGTCCAACAGACACAGATGATAATGAAGATAGTAACGAGAAGAAGAATGAACACCAGAGCTCCTCTGCTTATATACTTAAATTGACCAATCACATTATAGGTCACATTCATTATCTACCACACCCAGCTTAAACTATATCAGCTGTGGTATGAGTCACTTCTTTCATCATTCTTCAACAATGGCTGCTGATAGAATGACTTGCAGAACTTAATGCCTCTCACCTGTCTAATTAATCTAGCTGTAAATTCTGGGTATTATACAAACCCCAACAATTAGTGCCTCCTATGCTTGTCTAATGTGGGAGCTTGTCATTTACTGACGTGGCTTATGTTGGGTGGAATTGGGCTGGTGGGAGGCTGCTGTGTCATTTTGTTCTTTCTACTTTGTCGTTGCAGAAGATTGCGGAATCTCAGAGAGTTCAAATGAAATGTCCTGTAGTACACAGAAGCATCGGTCTTAGTTAGACAACAGTATCAAATTAGAAATAATCCAAAAGTTCTGCATGCCTCCTGTTAGAAAATATTGTTATAATTCTTAATGTTATGCTTGAACACTCTTCTCCACCCCTCTCCCAAAGTCCCAGATACCTCAGGAGGCAGACAAGATGACTTGGTATCCCCTTACCACCAAGAACTTGCCACAATTTGTTATGATCCACACAGTCAAAGGCTTTAGAATAGTCAATAAAACAGAAATAGATGTTTTTCTGAAACTCCCTGGCTTTCTCCGTTATCCAGCGGATATTGGCAATTTGGTCTCCAGTTCCTCTGCCTTTTCTAAACCCAGCTTGTACTTCTTGCAATTCTCGCTCCATGAATTGCTGGAGTCTACCCTGTAAGATCTTGAGCATTACCTTACTGGCATGTGAAATACGTGCCACTGTTTGATAGTTTGAACATGCTTTAGTGTTTCCCTTTTTTGGTATGGGGATAAAAAGGTAAAGGTTCCCCCCGCACATTTGTGCAGTCATGTCCGACTCTAGGGGCCAGTGCTAATCTTTGTTTGTTAGTCGAAGAGCCAGCGTTGTCCGAAGATGCTTCCACGGTCATGTGGCCAGCATGATGCACGCGGAACGCTGTTACCTACCCACCGAAGTGGTACCTATTGATCTACTTGCATTTACATGCTTTCAAATTGCTAGGTTGGCAAGAGCTGGGGCTAGTGCGGGAGCTCACTCCGTCACGCACGACTAGGGATTCGAACCTCCAAACTTGCGATCTTCTGATCGACAAGCCTGGCGTCTTACCCGCTGAGCCACCACGCCACCTAGTATGGGGATATAAGTTGATTTTTTTCCCAATCTGATGGCCATTCTTGTGTTTTCCAAATTTGCTGGCATATGGCATGCATCACCTTGACAGCATCATCTTGCAAGATTTTAAACAGTTCAGCTGGGATACCGTTGTCTCCTGCTGCCTTGTTATTAACAATGCTTCTTAAGGCCCATTCAACCTCATTCTTCAGGATGTCTGGCTCTAACTCACTGACCATACCGTCAAATCTATCCCCGATATTATTATCCTTCTTATACAGATCTTCCGTATATTCTTGCCACCTTTTCTTGATCTCTTCTGCTTCTGTTAGGTCCTTGCCATCTTTGTTTTTGATCATACACATTTTTGCTTGGAATTTACCTCCGATGTTTCTAATTTTCTGGAAGAGGTCTCTTGTCCTTCCTATTCTATTATCTTCTTCCACTTCCACGCATTGCTTTTTTAAAAATAATTCCTTATCTCTTCTGGCTAACCTCTGGAATTTTGCATTTAATTGGGCATACAGTATCTCCCCCTATCACTGTTGCCTTTTGCTTTCCTTCTGTCTTGGGCTACTTCCAGTGTCTCAGCAGGCAGCCATTTTTCCTTCTTGGTTTTCTTTTTCTTTGGGACGGTTTTTTTTGCCGCCTTCTGAACAATGTTGCGAACCTCTGTCCATAGTTCTTCCAGGACCCTATCTACTAAATCTAGTCCCTTAAATCTATTCTTCACCTCAACTGCATATTCATTAGGAATATTAGTGAGCTCATATCTAACTGATCTGTGGGTCTTCCCTATACTCTTTAGTCTGATTCTAAATTGTGCAATAAGAAGTTCGTGATCAGAACTACAGTCAGCTCCAGGTCTTGTTTTTACCGACTGTATAGATGTCCGCCACCTTTGGCTGCAAAGGATGTAGTCAATCTGATTTCAGTGTCGACCATCTGGTGAAGTCCATGTATAAAGTCATCTTTTAGGTTGTTGGAAGAGAGTGTTTGTTATGCACAGCGAGTTATCTTGGCAAAATTCTATCAGCCTATGTCCCGCTTCATTTTGTTCTCCCAGACCATGCTTGCCTGTAATTCCAGGTGTCGTTTGACTACCCACCTTAGCATTCCAGTCTCCTGTAATGAAAATAACATCTCTTTTTGGTGTATTATCCAGTAGGTGCTGCAGATCCTCATAGAACTGATCTACTTCTGCTTCTTCAGCATCTGTGGTTGGGGCATATATCTGGATCACTGTGCTGTTAAATGGCTTACCCTGAATTCAAATTGAGATCATTATATCATTTTTTGGATTGTATCCAAGCACTGCTTTAGCCACTTTATTATTAATTATGAAGGCTACTCCATTTCATCTGTGGTCCTCTTGTCCACAGTAGTAGATCTGGTGGTCATCTGATGTGAAGTGGCCCATTCCAGTCCATTTCAGTTCACTGACACCTAAAATGTCTATATTTAATCTTGACATCTCACCAATAACCACATCCAATTTGCCCTGGCTCATATATATTACATTCCAGGTTCCTATGGTGTGTTGATCTTTAGAACATCGGATTCGTCGTTCACCAGCAGCACCATCGGCCGCTAGCTGTCCTGTCGGCTTTGAGATAGCTGCATCATCACATCTGGGGCTAGTTGAACTTATCCTCTGTTCCTCCCCAGTAGCTTTTTGACCATATTCTGACCTGGGAGTCCCATCTTCCAATGGTATACCGACATATCTCTGGTTGTACTGATCCATTTAGTTTTCACGGCCAGAATACTGGGGTGGATTGCCGTTACCTTCCCCAGGGATCGTATTTAGTCTGACCTCTCTGCCATGACCTTCCCGTCTTGGGTGTCCTTTCACAGTTTAGCTCATGGCGTCATTGAGGTGCTCAAGCTCCAGCACCACGACAAGGTAACAATCTCATTTTCTGGAGATATCTTTATCTTAGATAATATCTTAGATAAGATATCTAAGATATTGATATCTTAGGCAACAGCAAATGGACTGTGTGGGGGCAAGTATTATTCTATCCTTAAAATCCAGAGTACCATCTGATTTTTGAAGTGCATTTTAGACAGAGCAGGCAAACTGATGACCCTGGAGGGAAGGAGACAGATAACAAAAAGCAAGTTGTTTTTTGTAGCATGAAGGGAGTTAATATATTGGTACAATAAAGAACCCCCTTCATGGATCACTGCCTTGTCGTGGCGAAGGGGCTTGCGTAACTCAATGAAGTCAGGTCAAGAAGAACAGGTCATGATGGAGAGTTCTGACAAAACGTGGTCCACTGGAGGAGGGAATGGCAAACCACTCCAGTATCCTTGCCAAGAAAACCTAAAACCTAAGGCTAAAAGATGGATGGAGGTTCGTAACATTGTACAGGAGGCAGCAGCTAAAACCATCCCAAAGAAAAAGAAATGCAAGAAAGCAAAGTGGCTGACTGATGAGGCTTTACAAATAGCTGAGGAAAGAAGGGAAGCAAAAGGCAAGGGAGAAAGGGAAAGATATAAACAACTGAATGCAGAATTCCAGAGAATAGCAAGGAGAGATAAGAAGGCCTTCTTAAATGAACAATGCAAAGAAATCGAGGAAAACAATAGAATGGGGAAGACTAGAGATCTCTTCAAGAAAATCGGAGATATCAAGGGAACGTTTTGTGCAAAGATGGGCATGATAAAGGACAAAAAAGGCAGGGACCTAACAGAAGCAGAAGAGATTAAGAAGAGGTGGCAAGAATACACAGAAGAACTATACAAGAAAGATCTTAATATCCCTGATAAATACGATGGTGTGGTCACTGACCTTGAGCCGGACATCCTAGAGAGTGAAGTCAAGTGGGCCTTAGGAAGCATTACTAACAACAAAGCTAGCGGAGAAGACAGTATCCCAGCTGAGCTATTTAAAATCCTAAAAGATGATGCTGTTAAAGTGCTGCACTCAATATGCCAACAAATTTGGAAAACTCAACAGTGGCCACAGGATTGGAAAAGGTCAGTTTACGTTCCAATTCCAAAGAAAGGCAATGCCAAAGAATGTTCAAACTACCGTACAATTGCGCTCATTTCACATGCCAGCAAGGTTATGCTCAAAATCCTACAAGCTAGGCTTCAGCAGCATGTGAACCGAGAACTACCAGAAGTGCAAGCTGGGTTTCGAAGAGGCAGAGGAACTAGAGATCAGATTGCCAACATTCGCTGGATCATGGAAAAAGCAAGAGAGTTCCAGAAAAACATCTACTTCTGCTTCATTGACTACGCTAAAGCCTTTGATTGTGTGGATCACAACAAACTGTGGCAAATTCTTAAAGAGATGGGAGTACCAGACCACCTTACCTGTCTCCTGAGAAACCTGTATGTGGGTCAAGAAGCAACAGTTAGAACCGGACATGGAACAACCGACTGGTTCAAAATTGGGAAAGGAGTACAACAAGGCTGTATATTATCACCCTGCTTATTTAACTTATATGCAGAGTACATCATGAGAAATGCCGGGCTGGATGAATCACAAGCCGGAGTTAAGATTGCCGGGAGAAATATCAACAACCTCAGATATGCAGACGATACCACCCTAATGGCAGAAAGTGAAGAGGAACTAAAGAGCCTCTTGATGAGGGTGAAAGAGGAGAGTGCAAAAGCTGGCTTGAAACTCAACATTAAAAAAACCCAGATCATGGCATCTGGTCCCATCACTTCCTGGCAAATAGAAGGGGAAGAAATGGAAGCAGTGACAGATTTTATTTTCTTGGGCTCCAAGATCACCGCAGACGGTGACTGCAGCCATGAAATTAAAAGACGCTTGCTCCTTGGAAGGAAAGCTATGGCAAACCTAGACAGCATATTAAAAAGCAGAGACATCACCTTGCCGACAAAGGTCCGTATAGTTAAAGCTATGGTTTTTCCAGTAGCAATATATGGCTGTGAGAGTTGGACCATAAGGAAGGCTGAGCGCCGAAGAATTGATGCTTTCGAGCTGTGGTGCTGGAGAAGACTCTTGAGAGTCCCTTGGACTGCAAGGAGGTCAAACCAGTCAATCCTAAAGGAAATCAACCCTGACTGCTCATTGGAAGGACAGATGCTGAAGCTGAAGCTCAAATACTTTGGCCACCTAATGAGAAGAGAGGACTCACTGGAAAAGACCCTGATGCTGGGAAAGACTGAGGGCAAAAGGAGAAGGGGACGGCATTTTGTATTTTTTATAAAATTTGTGATCAGAGTTATGGAAAAACCAAGAGATAAGTTTGTAGTAAAACGTTGCTTTATTTAAAACAGAAACATAAGAACAAACCTTGAATCTTCTTCTTTAGCCAAAGCATGGCATGGTTGATTAACATAGCCATTTAGATAGCAGGGAGCAGAATGCAGAGAAACAAAAGGACAAAAGGCATTTACATTTTTAAACCTTTACCTGACCAGCCTCTGAGTGGACAGGATCCACCATGTGACCAAAACACCTAGGCAACAGATTCCCAATATGGGCAAAGCTCAAACAGCTAATTCTGATTGGTCAGAAACTCTCAGACTGGCCGGCACCTGAAGGGCAATTAGCATTCCTGAGTGGGGGGTGAACATGTGCTCTCTGAGCCCAAACAGGAAAAAAGTTTTGAGGCCTGGCTTTTTAAAAACTCAGCCACATATTCTACAGACATAAAAATATATATACAACACTCCCCTTTTTTATGACTAGAAAGAATATGGAAACAAACCCAGCTTGGTAATTAACTCACAGTGCCTACTGGCAACTAGAGGCTTGGTTAAGATATCAGCCAACATTAATTTAGTATCACAGTATTTCAAAACAACCTTTTTCTTGGCTAGAAAATCTTTAACAAGATGAAAACGCACATCAATGTGCTTTGTGCGGTTTCTGGAACTTTCAGATAAAACCAAATGGATACAGGCTTGATTGTCTTCATGAATTGTTACAGGCTGGCTTAAAATGACTCCAATGTCTTCCAACAATTGAGTAAACCAAATTACTTCATTGCACAGTTGTGCTAAAGCATAGAATTCGGCTTCAGCTGTGCTGATGGCTACTACAGTCTGCTTTCTGGAAAACCAAGCAATAGTGGACTTTGCAAATTGAATTACACTTCCAGAAGTAGACTTCCTATCACTGAGATCTCCAGCCCAATCTGAATCACACCAGCATTCTAACTTTTCTTCTGTGTCTGTAGCAGACAACCTTAAGCAAAAATCTTTGGTGCCTTGCAAATAACGAAACAGCCTTTTTAACCCAGACTTTGCAGCAGATGTGGGATTTTCCACAAACCTGCTCAAAATGGACACACTGTTAGAAATGTCCGGATGGCTATTGTTTGCAATGTAAAGAAGACTGCCAATGGCTGATCTGAAACTATCTCCTTCAGATGACTCACCATCCCCCTTCTCCCCCTCCTCTTTTAGAAACTCGGGAAGCATGGGGGAGGAGACAGACTTGCAGTCCTGCATTTTAAAATCCTCCAGCAGCTTCTTAATTTTGCTGCTCTGGCTTATGAGAAAACTGCCATCTTTTTCCCTCTGAATTTCTAATCCTAAGTAATTGTTGACTGCTCCAAGACATTTCAATGTGAAATTGTTTTTCATACAAACCTCAAAGGAATGCTTCTGTTCATCAGATGAAGTGAGCAGCAACAAGTCATCCACATACAAGCACAAGTACATTACACCTTGCTCATCATTTTTTACATACACACAAGGATCAGCAATTCCCTTCTGAAATCCAAATTTTTGCAAAATATTATCCATTTTAATATTCCAACAACGCGCGGCTTGTTTCAAACCATAGATGGATTTCTGCAACTCACACACAAGATGTTTTTCTTTTTCATAACCAGGAGGTTGTTGCATAAACAATTTTTCCTCCAAGTCACCATACAGAAAAGCAGTTTGAATATCATAGTGATAAACAGACAGTTTCTTCATGGCAGCAACCTTTAAAAGCAACCTGATAGATTCAGCTTTTGTCACTGGAGCAAAAGTTTTGTCATAATCCACATTTTTTCTTTGAGCAAAACCTTTTGCTACCAACCTTGCTTTGTACTTCTGAATTTTGCCATCAGAATCTTTTTTCAGTTTGAACACCCACCTACAACCTAAAACCTTCTGATTGGGAGGCAAACTTACTAGTTTCCAAGTTTTATTTTCCTTTAAGGAATCCAACTCTTGCTGCATGGCTTCATGCCAACACTTAGCTATTTCAGCTGGCATTTCTTTAATTTCTTCCAGAGACTCAGGCTCTGTGTGAATGTGAAAAGCCGTCACAACATCTACTTGATAACGATCAGGAGGAACTCCCTTATTAATCCTTTCAGACCTGCGAGGTAGGACAGGACTTACACTCTGAATCCCACCATTGTCCTCAGAAACCTCTGACTTTCCAGACAAGTCAGCTTCCTGATCATTGACTTCACTAGGTGATTCCTGCAAATCACCATCAGCAAGACTTTGCTGCTCCCCCATGGATAAATCAACTGAAGAACTAGAGTTTATTTTATCCCAATTCTGCTCAGCAAAAGAAGCACTTTTACTAATTATCAGTTGATTATCCAGTATGAACCTGTAGCTTCTCTGACTCTGTTCATACCCTACAAAGATTGCTTTCTTTGTTCTGGAAGCCCCCTTGCGCCTCAGCTGTTTGGGAATGTGGACCCAAGCTGTGCTTCCAAACACCCTGAGGTGGCTTACTTTAGGCTTCACACCATAGAACAAATGAAAAGGGACATCCTGAATTGCACTGCTAAACAGCCTGTTCTGAACATAACACGCTGTAGTAACAGCTTCTCCCCAATACCTAAAAGGCAAACTAGCATCCTTCAGCAAACACATCATTGCTTCCTGCAGTGTTCTGCCTTTTCTCTCTGCAACAGAATTCTGTTCAGGAGTGTAAGGGTTAGCTAAAATGTGTTCTATCCCTTTTTCTAACAAAAAGCTTTTAAACTTTGAGGATAAATACTCTCCACCTCGATCTGATTGCAAAGCAGACACTGGCCTTGGGAATTTTCCATTCGCCCAAGCCACAAAAGCCTTAAATTTATCAAAGACCTCATCTTTGTGTTTCAGCAAATAAATGAATGTGTACCTGGAAAAATCATCTATGAAGGTCAAAATGTACCTTGCTCCCCGAAGACTAGGAGAAAATGGACCTATAACATCAGAGTGAATTATCTCTAGAGGCCTAGAGGTGGACCTATCAGAAAACTTTTTCACAGGAGCCCTTGTGGTTTTATTCTCCTTGCAAACTGCACAGTCTAGATACTTATCACAAGGCTTCAATTTTAAATCAGCAGAATAACTAGGCATTTGAGAAATGTATTTAAAATTAGCATGAGCAAATCTCCTATGTAATAAATGGATGCACTGATCGTGCAAGGGCTTATTTTCAAAAACAGCCTTAGCTTTAGCAATTTGCTGCTTTTCAGCATTTTGTACAATGTACAGAGAATCTTTCTGCAAACATTTTGCAACCATTTTGCCATTCTTTCTAATATCACAACCCTCTTTCTTAAAAGTTATAACATAACCTGAGGCTACTAGCTGCCCCACAGACAAGAGATTGCTTTGAAAATTAGGCACAAACAAAACATTTTTAACAGTTTCCCCCAAACATGGAAGATTGATCTCACCTTCACCCACGATCTTGGATACAGATCCATCTGCTAAGGAAACTTTTTGTTTGTTAGTTTTAGACAAAGACAGAAAGGAATCTTTATTGTGACATATATGAGAATTGGCCCCACTGTCAAGAACCCACAAATCTTTATTATCAGAGTTCTCAACAACTGTTGCATGAAGAATCTTCTTTCTAGAAGTCTCTTCTTTCTTGCGAGAAGTCTTCTTCTTTTGAACACAGTCCTTTTGGAGATGAGCAGTGGATCCACAGGTAAAGCATCGCCTGCTGGATAATGCAGAAGCTTGGAATTCAGAGCTCTTCCGCTCCCTCTGCTGGCCACGAGAAGACTTTATTGTAGAAATGGAGGCAGCTTTTTCTTGTCGCTTCTCCCACTCAGCAAGCAGCCGGGTAGACACGAACGATGGAGATAGATCAGCTTCTGGGATTCCCTCCATGGAGCAAATTAAAGTGTCCCAGGACTCATTCAACGAAGAAAGCATAATGTAGGCTTTCATCAGGGGGGTAAATTCCATCCCACGTTCCTGAAGTTCCACAAAATAATTCTGAAGCTTGTGGAGATGATCTGGCAAATTTCCATTCTCAGGCAAGTGAGCCTTGTACAGTTTTTTCGTTAAAATAACCTTGCTGCCTGGACTAGTTTTCACATATAAATCACGCAAATAGTCCCATAAGTCTTTGGAAGTTTCTCTGCCTCTCACGTGAATAAGCTGATCATTCTGAACAGCCAAAATAATGGAGGCTTTGCATTTTTCATCTTTCCTCAACCAGGCTTGATCTGGATTCTGAGGAATTTGTTTAGAAATTGCAGACCATAAATTTTCTCTCCTCAAGAAACTTTCCATTTTCAAAGACCAGTTCAAATAATTAGAATTAGAAAGTCTTTCCAGGAGCATACCTTGAAAATTTGAAGCTCCAGCAGCAGCCATGGCTCCTTCTCTCCCCTGTTGTAGTAATCCAAAAAACACCACGAGGCTTGCAAACACGAGGCAAAACTCCGCCTCCAATGGAAACTTCCTGTAACTGCCGGCAAGTTTCAAAAAAACAAAGAAGCCTCTCCAGATGTAGATTGAATCAGTTCAGCTTTCTTCTCTTTTTATTTCCATAAGTTTTGTCTCTGATCCAGAAGCAATTGCTGGGCACAGAACCTTTTGTATTTTTTATAAAATTTGTGATCAGAGTTATGGAAAAACCAAGAGATAAGTTTGTAGTAAAACGTTGCTTTATTTAAAACAGAAACATAAGAACAAACCTTGAATCTTCTTCTTTAGCCAAAGCATGGCATGGTTGATTAACATAGCCATTTAGATAGCAGGGAGCAGAATGCAGAGAAACAAAAGGACAAAAGGCATTTACATTTTTAAACCTTTACCTGACCAGCCTCTGAGTGGACAGGATCCACCATGTGACCAAAACACCTAGGCAACAGATTCCCAATATGGGCAAAGCTCAAACAGCTAATTCTGATTGGTCAGAAACTCTCAGACTGGCCGGCACCTGAAGGGCAATTAGCATTCCTGAGTGGGGGGTGAACATGTGCTCTCTGAGCCCAAACAGGAAAAAAGTTTTGAGGCCTGGCTTTTTAAAAACTCAGCCACATATTCTACAGACATAAAAATATATATACAACACGGCAGAGGATGAGATGGTTAGATAGCATCACCGATGTAATGAACATGAATTTGAGTAAACTCCGAGAGACAGTGGAGGACAGGAAGGCCTGGCGTGCTATGGTCCATGAGGTCACGAAGAGTCGGACACGACTGAACGACTGAACAACAACAACAACAATAAAGAACAGGGGGGTGTGGTGGCTCAGCGGGTAAGACGCCAGGCTTGTCGATCGGAAGATCGCAAGTTCAGAGGTTCGAATCCCTAATCCTGCGTGATGGAGTGAGCTCCCACACTCGCCCCAGCTCTTGCCAACCTAGCAATTCGAAAACATTCAAATGCAAGTAGATAAATAGGTACCACTTTGGTGGGAAGGTAACAGCGTTCCGCATGCGTCATGCTGGCCACATGACCGTGGAAGCATCTTCAGACAATGCTGGCTCTTCGGCTAACAAACGGAGATGACAACCGGCCCCTAGAGTCGGACACGACTGCACAACTGTGCGGGGGGAACCTTTACCTTTACAATAAAGAACACTGTTTATGTTAGAAGGTGCTAGTATCAGTAGAAAGGGTAGGCTTGAAGCCTCCTTAGAAAAGCAGAATAGCAGAGGTGCCAGGTCAGCCTATAGTAAGGTCACCCTGTGTTATCAGATTCCTGTAGTAAAGGTCATGTTACAATTTACACTGTTCTTGTATGTCCTATGTGTCACTCCCAGAGGGTATATAACCTGTAACCTTGTGGGCTTTGGGTCTGTTCTATGTTCCTTTGCCAAGGAGCCCAGTCATCACTGTAGTTGTGCATGTCAATAAAAGATACTTTGTTGCATCTATCTCCAAATGCTTTGGTTCCTTACTTAAGTGGACATTTTTCCCACAACTGAAACTGGACGTTTTCATGTTTACTACTCAGGACATCAAAAACAAAGAAGGAGTATTATTGTTTTCATAGTTAGGAAGGATGTAGCAAAGACAGTACCTGGTGCAATTATCAAATCAGGTCAATTAGACTTTGCAGACAACCCTTTGATATGCAATCCAAGCTTATTCTTCAAGCACTGATGCAGAAGAAGAGGAAGTTGAGGAGTTTTATGGTCAAGTTCAATTTGAAATCAACAAAACATGCAAGCAAGCTGTTCTGCTTGTGGTTGGAGACTGGAATGCCAAAGTTGGAAATAGAAAGGAGGAAAATATTGGACTGTATGACCTGCGAACAAAAATGAAGGAAAATAACATCAGTTTCTGCCAATCCAATGATTTCTTCACTGCTAACTCATTCTTCCAACAACCAAAAAGGTGCCTATATCTCTCTGTCCGTGCATTGTTAATATGGTTTGGGGGAGAAGAGTTGTTAAGAAATATGTACGGGGAGAAAGAACTTCCCAATTCACTGATCCTTGTATTAAGATGATGATTCTGATAATAATCAATTTGGCAAATTGTGAAACATATCCAATAGTTCCATCTGGATTGCTCCAAAGACAGAAGGAAGCTCATACAACATGACATTCTGTTCACACATTATTATGTGTGCAAGTCAGGCCCTAGGAATTGCCTGGTACCTAAGCAAGACACCTACTGCCATGCTCTTCTAGAACTTATGCCATCTGCTATCCAGATTAACACTCCTGTTTCTACCCCCATGCACATTGCTCATGCCTGAAACCATTCCAAGACTGATGTTGTTGCTGAAGTGCCTCCTCCTTTATGTTTGTAGTGTTATTTATTCCATGGCATTATTTCCAAAGATGGGGTTTTATGTCACACAGAAATCCTGCATCAAAAAAGGGGGCTCTCTAAAAAAGACATCTTCCATGTGCCAAGAATGGCAGGGAAAGGGCAAAGCCACCCTATGCTCCTCCCTGTTTCCTTCTTGTACTTGCAGATCATGCATTTCTCCCACATCTTTCTTTTAAGTTTCTTAGAAGCCCCTATCAGCTTTATGAAGACATTGGCAAGGATATGCCAGTCTAGATATTTAGCCTTGGGTTTTGCTTCAGATCAGTGTGATGATGTCAGTGTGGAATTTTCCAACAGAAAAAAAGGTTATTTAACTAGAAGATTGCCTGTTCTCTTGCTCTTTTATTTGCTTTTGCTTTCAATCCATGTTATTTTTTATTTTTTTATCCCGCCTTTATTATTTTTACAAATAACTCAAGGCGGGGAACATACCTAATACTCCTTCCTCCTCCTATTTTCCCCACAAGAGCAACCCTGTGAGGTGAGTTGGGCTGAGAGAGTGTGACTGGCCCAAGGTCACCCAGCTGGCTTTCATGCCTAAGGCGGGACTAGAACTCACAGTCTCCTGGTTTATAGCCCGTTGCCTTAACCACTAGACCAAAGGTTTAAATTTTCTAATATAAATATTTAATTACTATTATTTATTTAATTATTTTTTATCCAGCCTTTATTATTTTTACAAATAACTCAAGGCGGGGAACATACCTAATACTCCTTCCTCCTCCTATTTTCCCCACAAGAGCAACCCTATGAGGTGAGTTGGGCTGAGAGAGAGTGACTGGCCCAAGGTCACCCAGCCGGCTTTCATGCCTCAGGCGGGACTAGAACTCTCAGTCTCCTGGTTTGCCATTGGCTCCTTCCTAGGGCTGAGAGAGTGACAGGCCCAAGGTCACCCAGCTGGCTTTCATGCCTAAGGCGGGACTAGACTGCCCTTGCATGTTTTTACAAATGTACCAGTACAAAGACTTCAGAAAGAGCAATGTTTGAATGCCTTCCAACATTTATTAAAATACGTCAGAGATATGGATAAGACATTACATGCTGTATGTATTATCTGCATTTGTACATTTTCCCAAATACCTTTTCCAATACCGTTCATTCATTATTTCAAATTTGACTGTTTGGGTAGAAAACAAACAGCAAAAATACGAAACTAACATGAATAAGGCAAAGTCAAGCTTGATTCCTGGTGAGTCCATGGATCCATCTATGTTGTTTTCCTGGCAGCAGTACAGAAGAGGTTGATCCCGGCCTTCCTCTGGGATGCTTCTGCATCTTCCCAATCGGGCCAATAACTGAAATGCTAACTAGGACTGATCCTGCTTCACTTTTCCTAGATCAACCAAAGTTAGCTAGGTATTGCCATCTGCTGTGAATAAAAATGAACAGGTAACCCAGTTTTAATGGGTATCTCTCTGTTCACATTTAGTCTGAATTTCCTTTTTCTCCCCCAATATAGTTTGAAAATTCATTTCTTCATTTTAGTTCCTTAGTACTCTACTGTACTCACTGCGTATCAAAAAATATCATGATATGGATGATGAACAAACTCTGTTTATTAAAGCAGGCATGTAAAGTCAATAGCCAAGATCCTGATTTCTGTTAAAAGGGTTCAATTTAGTCAAAAAACCTTGTATTTATTACACCTATTCCTGAAGTAAGAAAAATAGGGATATGAGGCATTCCAGTTCTGTGGAACTCTATGCCCCAGAGATTATCTCGTAATAATAGAGGTCTCCAAATAGTCATAGATTCCTCAGAAATACAGCATTTTCTGACTGGGAAATTCACATCAGAACAGCTTGTCTACAACATTGAGCATACTTTTCTCCAATGCCCTTATGTTTTGGATTCTTCTCATGAAAGAACTTGTTTTCCTTTCCTGTATCTGCTTACTAAGAATGCATCATTTCAACACATTTTCCACTGTTACTCTCTTTTCATGATAAAACTAATTAAAAAAAAATCAGCAACAGTGCTTGCCTCGATCATTTTGTCTGTTTACATATCTTGAGGTTTTTATATGGGTATTTTTTTTCCTTTTGTTTTGACAGCTTATCATATTTTTTTAAATATATGGTTCTACTTTCTATATATAAGGATCCTTCATTCTGTAATCTACTTGCAAACTACTGCAAAAGTGTTGATACCCTAATTCCCTCCTGACACGTTAAACTATAGCTGCTATTCAGACCTAGTTCTCAGCAGATGTGTATGCTGCTGCTTCCATCCCTCTCAGCCAGCAGCTGTGCATTATTATTGGCCTTTATATCAACTTTGTCCCATAATTTCCAACTACATTAGGAGGGCTACCTTTTGGAAAAGGATTATTTCCTTTCCCTGTTATTGAAAACTTTTCGAAGATTTACTTAGTTTATTTTAGAACAATTTTCCCAGGACAGAATTCTATCCCCTTCCACACTCCTTTGAGTTTTAAAAATACTTTACTGCAGCTATTAAATGCACTTAAGGCAGTTTAATAAAAATTAAAAGAGTGATTGTAACTAACTCATAAATCAGGAAATTGAATACTTTAGTTCATAAAATATGCTGCCAACTGCATGTTTTGAGGAAGAAATGACCAAAACAAGTGAATCATTTTACGTTTCAGGAACATGTTCTTCCCAGTCCTGTCCAACTAACCCTGACCATACACACTGGGTTATTAGGCTTAAAGACGTACATCCCATCTGGTCAGGAACCAGGTACCCAAAGGCACCTTGTAGTGCTCATTTCAAGGCATCCATTTTCTCCCCATCACGACTGCTAATATTTTATTTATTATTTTGGAATGAGTTTTAAACCCAATTATAATCCTTCCTGGGAAAGGGCTCAGTAGCTCCAGTTGATCTTGAGAGTAAAGCCATAGGAAGATGACTGTGAAACAGATCAAAAATCACTAGTGTCAAATGTATGGGTTAAACTCAGTAAATTAAAAGGAGAAGGTATGCCAAATGACCTGAAATTGTACAGTCGGAACACAAGATCAATGTAAGAACAGATACAGTACACTTAACTTAATAGACTTTATGAAAACTGAAGTGGAAAAAAGGTTTCACAAAATTTCAAAAAGGTAAAATATCCAAGTTGTTTTCAGAACAAGCTACCATGATAGCTGTAGCTTGAATCATGTCAACTGGATTTCTATTTTCTCAGTGGAAACGTTTCGCTCCTTATCCAAGGAGCTTCTTCAGTCTGAGCAAAGTTAGTAAGGGAATCCTAAATATGTTTCTAGGTAGCTGTGTGCTACCTAGAAGAAGCTCCTTGGATAAGGAGCGAAACGTTTCCACTGAGAAAATAGAAATCCAGTTGACATGATTCAAGCTACAGACAATTCCACCTGGATGACTGAGAACCTTCATAGACATACTACCATGATAGCCAAGGAAAAATGAAGGATGAAAGCTTTGAGCTATGTATGACTGATAGCAGATGTGTGTTCTGAATCAGGAAAGGATAAAGGAAGATGTCTCAATCAAGAATGTCAACAAGTGTCAACAAGAGAAAGGCAATGAGATACGGTGTCACGTTCCAAGAAAGCAGAAGAAAATTTACAGCTAACTGTTTAAAGCTGCAAGAGGAGAAGCAATAAATAAATTAAATAAAGAACTACAGGTAGCCATCAGGTTACAACAGCAACTGGGACTGGAATTTCCATAGCTAAGTGATGGGGTCATAAAGCACAATGTTACGTGACCACATTGCTTAGCGGCAGCAATCCAGCACACAGGCAGGTGAACGGGTGCTGTGGGCATTTGTATGGAGCATGGGTGAGCAAAAAAGTGGCGGGAGTGGGAGAAACTTCTGACTTCCTGCCAGCTTCCCCATCTTGTTTCTTCAGTGATATTTTGGTTAAGAGTGTGCATCATATTTGGCTGTATCAACCAGGCAATGCTATCTTCTTTAATTACATAAGGCCATTTATTAATTCAGTCTTCACTGATGCCTTATTTGACCTGTATCCTCTTGATTTATCTGCTGGTTGGGGCTTTTTTTATTACCTCAGTTCTTGCTTAAGTTCTTGAAGATGATCTATTGGTCCTGTCAGAGAAAAAGACAAATGTGTTTTACCATCTTAGACAAAGATAGTCATAAATTAAAAGTTCCCAAATTATTTTTCCATCTGTTAGTTGCCCGATAAATCCAAAAATGAACATTAGTGGGTCACAATCTGAGCAGCTGTGGAAGATCTCAGAATGAGCTCCATTGATAAGAACTTTTACGTCTGAAAGACCAAAATACCCTCTGATTATTTTTTAATAATATTATTATTATTTCTTTATTATTATTATTATTATTATTATTATTATTATTTCTTATTAATAATAATAAGAAAGCAGAATTGCTTGTGGTCTTTCTTTGGAGCATTTGTGCAGCTACGGATCTGAATGGGCTATTGATCTTGCAGCAATCTAATTCCTTGCTTCTAAAGGCTGCCCCTCAGAATCATATTAGGAAACAGTCATTCAAAGGATAACATTTATCATTTTTTTCCATTCAGAAGTATTATGCTGTGAAGGTTCTGTGGGTGACGGTTTGTAGCACTAATAACAGCATGAGAATGGTCATGGAATAGCAATTAGAGGTAAATCCCAGACTCAGGTGAGATTCGGGTTCAAGTTCTCTTAAGGACAAAAATAAAAGTTACCTTGTTTCATTTTAGGCCAATCTAATATATCCTACTAGAAGATTAAAATGGCTCCATTAAGGTGGTTTCTCTATATTAAAAACAATACATACAAATAATATATATCCTACTAATATATCCTACTAGAAGATTAAAATGGCTCCATTAAGGTGGTTTCTCTATATTAAAAACAATACATACAAATAATCAAGCTGTAATTAAATAGTAGATGCCACCAAGAAATAAAAATTATAATGGAATTGGCCAATTAGATGACCGAGAGCAGGGATGAGTAACCTCAGGTCCCCACGTTGCAATTGCAGCCTTTGAACCACATTTGTGTGGTCTACGGAGCTACGTCCAATCATAATGGTGAAAAATTAATGGCATACTTTGCCCATATTTGGGTCAGGAAACATAAATAGGAGAGTGCAAGTCCTCACTAGCAAGGCTGCCATATCTGAGCTGCAAAAATCCAAAGGATCACTACATGGAGACAAAGACAAACAGAAAACTCCAACTCTTTGGTGTCATTTAGTGGTCATCTGGATTTTTGCAGCCCAGATAGGCTAAGCTTCGTCAACATGCTTCCCAAAATGTTAAAGAGCCTGTAGTAGGAAGCCCACTTCTGAATTAGAGTAATTGATCCAGTATCTAATAATTAGATTCCAATTGATCGATATATGCAGTTTTCTTCCCCATACCTGAAACCATGCAGTCATTCTCTAATTAAACTCTATGATCAATTCTGTCTGGAATATGCCTGAATCCATACCTTTCTAAACTAATAATCTCAAATGCTTTGCATCATCATTGTCTTGATACATAAGGCTTTCCATTATCATCAAATTCTTAGACACAGCTAATGAAATATTCAGGTATAATAGATAGCTGAATTTCTATTAGAAAAAAATGTCTACCTATAGGATGTCAACAAATCAGAATTCTTTGCAGCTTTAGAAGCAGCATTTAAAACTACAGGACTTACCACAGAAACCCAAGAGGACGTAAGACAGATATTTATACCACAAACCAGAAGAACTTGGAAACAGAACCAACTGAAAGCAGAGGAAGCCCAAAGCCCAAAGAATTACTTGAGGACAAAGAAACCTACACCCCAGGAAACACCAATCCTATACAGAAACTGGACAACCAGGTCAAAAGAACTCTTAATGACCTCACCAAGAAAGGTCAAATCACAAAAGAAGAACAGAGGAGGATGAAAAGCAGTGCACCTATCCTCCCACACTTCTACGGATGCCCCAAAATACACAAGCCTGGCATACCGCTTCGACCAATTGTATCGTTACCAGGGACTCCCACATACAACATAGCTAAAGAGCTTACAAAGAAACTTTAACATCTCACAGAGGAGACTGAATACTCGATCAACTCTCCACTACAGTGCCTCCAGAAAATCAAAGAGTTAAAAATAGAAGAAGATGAAATTATGGTGTCATTCGATGTCACAGTACTCTTTACATCCATAGACCAAGCACTAGCAAAAGAATCCATGGCAGCAGTTCTACGCAACACACCCGACCTAGTCAAATACACCAAGATAGAAATACCCAGAATCATGGTTGTCATCGACCTCTGCCTCACTACCTACTTTCAGTTTGATGGACAAATATACCAACAAATCAAAGGAACACCCATGGGATCACCAATCTCAGGACTCATAGCAGAGATTGTAATGCAGCGTCTAGAAAGGATAGCACTCCCACGCATACAACCCAAAGTATGGATCCAGTATGTTGATGACACCTTCATCATAATAAAAAAGGAACAACTAGAGGAAACACATTAAACCATCAACAACATCTTTAATGGAATAAAATGTTGAAGAAGAAAACAACAACACACTACCCTTCTTGGACATCCTCATCAGTAGAGGAAATTATGGCAAGCTAGAAACACAAGTCTACCGAACATCTACCCACACTAACCAAGTGCTCCATTACCAAAGCAACAACCCAACCTCCCACAAGAGGAGCTGTGTAAGAACATTATTCAGACAAGCACTAACACACTGCAGCAACCCAGAACACCAGAAAAAAGAAACAGATCATCTATACAGCATCTTCCAGCAAAATGGATACCCACTCAACTTTATCAAAAAGTGCCTGACCACTCAACCCACTACAACACAACCAACAGAAACTATAAAAAGGATAACACTACCATACATCAGAAACATCTCAGAAACTACCAACAGACTGTTACAACCACATGGCATCATCATAGCACATAAACCAACCAAAACCCTTCAAAACATCTTAAGTAACCCAAAAGACCCAGTAGCCCAAGAAGAAAAAGCAGGAGTTATCTACAACATACAGTGTAAGGACTGTAACAGCCACAATGTAGGACAGACAGGCAGAAGACTAGCAGAGTTCATCAACGAACACCAACTAGTAGTCAGAAGACACAATGAAAACTCCTTAATCTCACAACACATGGACAGACTCAACCATATTTTCAACTGGGAAACTGTGAGCATCCTAAACCAAGCCAAAACCAAAAACACTAGAGAATTCCTGGAAGTTTGGCACTCAGACAAAGCAGCAATCAACAGACACATAGAGGTAAACAACATTTACATACCATTCAAAAGAGACAATAGAAAAGCCAAAAGACCAGAACACTTCCTTGCCAGCAATCAACACCCAGATATGCAAAGATTAACACCAAATGAACAATCAAACAGTACTGTATACCTTAAGTTATATTAACCTAGTCAATCAACCTAACAGCAAACAAGAGCCCAATCAAAGAACTCCCAAGGAGCAAACAACACCTCCACCAACACAAGCAGGACAAGCCACAATATATAAACAGAAAGCAAGTCCCACTCCCATTTCGCACTGAAGATGTTGCCTAGTCTGGCAATGAAACGTCCTCAAGAAAACAACGAGGCTCAGAGAACACCAAGGACTCCACAGTTCAACCCTGAGCTACAAATATTCTCTTTGATTGCTATTCAGAATAGTTGAACAAGAGAAAGAGCAAATCTTAAGATTTTTTTAGTCTATTTCAGTTACTGCAAAGTTTCACCCCTGTGAATCCTCTTCCATGAAGTTGCCCATTGATGGTCACCACCACGACTTGACTTACACAGTTTAGTTATGCTTCCTGGGACATTTTTTTTCTTTTCAGCTATCCTTCAATATCCCAGCACAGAACATCACTGGACAAGCCTAGGGTCTATTTTCATTTTTAAAAAATCTAAATACAGCAGTAATGGTTACTATACAGGGTTCAGCCTAACCAATAACCATTTCTTTGGCAGGGTTTCCCCTATATGCTAGACCAAAACATGTTTGGCTACCTTGTGGTTCAATGTCTTGCACAAACCAACTGGTGTGGTCAGTTGACGGTTCAGTGTGTCTTGGGCATCCAGGCAATTGGGTTATTTCAGTGAGCCAGCATTCTGTTGACCATGTGTAAACGTATTGTGTGAGCCCTGCCTTGTGGCAAGAAGATTTTATGCACAGACTAGACATGAATGACAACTACAACATACAGGAACAAAGACAGCATTTCCAAATATTCTTTGCCTTACATCAGGGGTGGGGAACCTTTTTTCTGCCAAGGGCCATTTGGATATTTATAACCGGGGACTGGGGTGGGTGGGGGGTGGGGTTTCTGGGATTTCCGTGGACCGGGGACCGGAGTTTGCGGGCGGGAGCCAATCACAAGCACTGGAGGCCGGGGTTTGCGGGTGGGAGCCAATTGCGTGGAAGGGGCGGGGTTTGCGGGCGGGAGCCCCACGGGCCTTATACGGCCGACGGGCCTGACGTTGCCCATCCCTACCTTACATGACCATTATAAATAACCATTATAAATAACTGCATATATAATTTGTTATGGAAATTAGAATGAAGAAACAAACATACAAGATAAAATGCCTCTATTGCTGGAGCTCAGGTGAAAAGTGGAGGTGAAAGGTTCACTTTAGCCACAACAGTATGCATGAATGATTTTAAATGCTGACTTTCATGAAGAATGTCAAGGCTAATTTCATTCTGAAGAAAGCCTTTCTCCTGTCAAAGGCATACAACTCAATGGAAATATTCAGTCTCTCCTGCTCTGTTGTATTCTTTCCTGATTTCACGGCAGGAATTCCGTTACAATATGGTGAGATGAATATCCCAGAATAAGGAGAAAGGAAAAGTGCTTAACTGTTGCTTTGGCTTTTTATTCCTCAACATGCAAGAACGAACTTCCAAGAGTTCTCTCAGAAGGCAATCTGTGAAATATTTACAGTATTTGAATAATTTTACCCTACGTACTTTCAAACTGATTTCAAGGGCCATGGTTACACAGTTTCCTGTTTGTTTGTTTGATATGGCCAGTTGCAGAGAAAAACACTGCACTTTCCAATGGCTGCATACATCCCGAGTATTTCTCCAATCAATGTGTTCACCCTATAATTTCTCCTCTGCTCAAATTACTTTCAGTTACCCTTTCTACCTGAAAGAACAAGTCTTCTTTCCAAAGAGATTGGGTAGGTTGAGCTGCCTTAATTGCAATGAACACAACTTAATGGACTAGAACCTCTGCTGTTAATAAAGGGCAACTATTGCCACTGTCTGTCCTCTGTCTGAGTGTCAGGATGCCATCCTGCCATGGTGCCAGGAAGAGACATTCTGCCAGATCACAAGAACTGGCAGAGCTGTGCGAGACACCCCAAGGAAGAAACAGCCAGACGTGCGAAATGCTGGCGACGAAGCATTCGTGTATTCGCCCCTCGCAGACTATGCTAATCGAGGAACCACGATGAGTGCTTCAGCACCCAGGACAGATCAAAGGGCGCTATTGTGCTTTCAATGGATTCGGACTCAGGAAGAACTGGAAATCAAAAGACAATAGTGGGGCGGTCGACTTGCAAAGTTCCCCAGTGGGCGGGGGGGGGGGGGGGAATCTGAGGATTTTAAGCTGCCGGCTGCGGGAGCCTCTTTACTTGAATCTTTATTGTATGATGGATCACTGGCTTTAATAAAGTTTCCTTCATATTCCTAAGTGACTTGTGTAAGGAATTCTGATTTAATAGCTCAAGGATCAAGGTCATTACACTGAGACTGTCAATGTCATCTTACACCATTCACAAATTCTGCCCAATATTTAGGAGCAGACTGGGTGGTGGAGGTGGAAAACAGCAGAAGAAACTGGGGAGTGGGGTCAATTTGTTCTATGAATGGAGCTCCTCCATTCACAGAAAGGAACTTGGGCTATAAAGTCTTTGTATTTTTTGTTTGTACTACCATTTGAGTTTTAAATATTGGCATTTTGAGTCACTTAATTTCTACAGGGTTCAAATGCATTGCATTGTATTTTGATTGTACGTCTGATGAAACTTTGGGAAGCCGAATACAGAGAGACAGAGACATTCCACACAAGGTTCTCTTTTTCTCAGACTGGAGAGTTATGTGCTGTAATATATGATGTTCGAAGTCACGTATCCAAGAGAACATTAACATGCTTATGCAACTGAGTTCGGTTTAATGGAATCCATGCTTCACTGTTATACTCCAGATGTTTTGTGGTATAGAGCATGTCTGTGCTATCTTTGAACAATCAACTTTGACAAGCAAAATTTAGCAAAAGGGACAGGAAATAAATTATTTTAATGTGAGTGGAAATGTTTAGCCTGTCCAACACAACTCTCTTCCCAGGTTTTTTTTTTTTGCCCTTTCTCTTATTTATTATATGGGATCATCAGCCTAGCAATTACAGACATTCAACTCAGCAGCCTGTGTCCAAGTGAGATCATTTTTATAATTTACCAAGGTCTCCTAAATAAGATTAAGAGATTCAATATAAAACATTGTTGAATATCAGTGTGCTGATCAGAGATAAAGCTTGTTACCCAGCAAGTGCACCATTCTTGCAAATTCCAAATTTATCCAGAATTGTCAACATAACAATTTGAGAATAACCATAACATTACCCCTCATTACATTGTAGTTGTTGGTGTGGCCTCTGGAGTTACATCATATCTGAGAGGGCTGTGCCTCCATAACAGCTGCACAATCCAGAGGAAGCACATTTGGATTAGAGAGGTGCTGAAAGGCATAATGTTGTGTGGCCACACGCATGTCAAAACAGTTTCCCCAGTGAACCTGAAGGCTTCACAGTCCTATGTGATTTTCTTGTGGGGAGGGGCCACCTTTTTTTAAAAAAAATGCCCTTCCGGGCACCACAGGGGACATGGCCCATGACATTCTGATAATAGTGGAGTGGGCACGGCTGACATTTTTGGCTTATATTTGGGGATGAATGAGGACCTATTTTGCTTTTTGCAAACTGCTGGGTTAGCAAAGATATGTGGGTGATACTCAGTTATATATCTCTGCCCCAGCCAATCAAGTGATGCTACTGAGTTTCTTTCCCTGCATCTGGAGGCTGAGGGAGTCTGCATGGGGAAGAACAGGCTGTGGCTCAACCCTAGCAAGATGGAGAAGCTGTGGGTTTTGCTGCCCTGGATCTGGAAATTTTCCACCTTTCACTCTGAATGGAATAGCAGTCCCCTGAATTGGTACACAATTGGGGGGGGGGTCAAAGAGCAGATGACAGGTATGCCTAAGAGGATCTTTGCACAAATCCATCTTATGTGCCAATTGAGCATATTCTGAGACCTGGAGGCCCTGTTCACAGTCACTCACACCTTGTTCACTTTCCTTTTGGACTTTTGCAATGCATGCTACATGGGGTTGCCCTTGAAGAACATTTGGAAGATATGACTGGGTCCAGAATGGCAATTTTGGAGGCCCTGCCCTATGCCCATGTAACACTTCTGCTCAGTGAGCTGCACTGGCTCTCAGTAGGCTTGTGGGTGCAATTCAAAGCACTGGTTATCTGGAAATTTTCCACCTTTCACTCTGAATGGAATAGCAGTCCCCTGAATTTAAAGCCCTACATGGCACAGGGCCAGATTATTTGGGGGACTGCCTTTCTCCAACGTTGTCCACTTTTCCCACTAAATCCAGTAGGGTGGGCATGCTCCAGGCCCTTTCTGTGAAGTAGTGTCATCTAATGCAGTGTTTCTCAACCTCAGCAACTTTAAGATGCATGGACTTTAACTCCCAGGATTCCCCAGCCAGATTTCTAGGAGTTGAAGTCCACATCTCTTCAAGTTGCCAAGGTTGAGAAACACTGATCTATGGGGAGTCTTTGGTGCTCTCTGAGCCTTGTTGCTTTCATGCAGACGTTTCATTGCCAGGCTAGGCAACATCTTCAGTGCGAAAAGGGAGTGGAACTTGCTGTCTCTTTGATTGGTACACTGATCTATATTAATGTCTGTATCTCTGCCTGTGCGCGCATCTACGTTCTGAATAGTCCTACAGTATCTATTCTTTGTTGCCTGACCTTATACAAAGACTTTAGCCACTGTTTAGCCACCTTCAAGTCAGTTGGCTTCTGTTGCTATCAGCTGCTGTTTTGAACTGTTGAGGAAGCATTAACTTTGCAGTTTCTCAGTTTGTACTGGGTGGGGGAAGGCAGGGACTTGACTTGTAGGTTTACTAGGCTTGTAGTCTTTCAGCGTCTTTGCTGGGCTCTGCCTCCCCATTCAGCTCACCTTCTGTTGGTTTGCTGAAGTCCATACCTCCTACTCCTTCAACTTCAGTTGCCTGCTAAGCTGCACTTTCTCCTGATGGCTGCTCTATTTCCTGGGCTGCAAATTCTTCCTCTCTGCTCTCCTACACAAGAAGAATCTTCGTCCAACACAACCTCACCCATATGTTACTAGCATTTTCCATTTGGAATTGGAAACCAGATGTGCTCCAGTGCTCCTCATGCAGGGGGGGGGGCAAAGGGAAGGAAGAGCTTATGCTGGCCACTGCAAGGCTTTCCTTCCACAATATCCAATCTAAGTATTACCCAGGAAGAACACTTCTTAGTCTTTTAGATCAGCCAAAGTCAGCTTTAGAAACATTGGCTCTGGCCAGACATTCTATCTGGAATGCTCAACCCAAAAGCATTCCAGATAAGCCCCTTCCATTAACATCATGCCAAAGGCATTGTTTGCTGCAGGCCCTTGTGCTATATTGGCTTCTATGGAAGCCAGTGTGTGTAAAGCTGTATGTGTGGTGTATTGTCGAAAGCTTTCATGGCCGGAGTTCGGACAAACTGGTCAGCTTTGACATGGTCTCCCTGTTTACCAAGGTGCCAGTAAGGGACACCCTGGCACTCATCAAGCAAATCTTCCCAGAAGACATTACAGCTTTATTTCAACACTGCCTAACAACTAGTTACTTTCAATGGGAGAATGAGTTCTACGAACAGATGGATGGCGTTGCCATGGGAAGCCCCCTGAGCCCAGTCATAGCAAACTTTTACATGGAACACTTTGAAAAACAGGCTTTGGAATCGGCACCCATTACACCAACAGTCTGGTTCCGGTTCGTGGATGACACCTTCGCAATTTGGAGTCATACTGAAGAAGAACTGGAGAAATTTCTGGACCACCTAAACGGCATCCACCCCAATATACAATTCACTATGGAAAAAGAAACTGACGGCAAACTTCCATTTTTAGGTACGCTGGTCATATGCAAACCGGACCTCAAACTAGGACACAAAGTATACAGAAAACCCACCCATACAGACCGGTATCTACACAAAAGTTCCAATCACCACCCACGACAAAAGAGAGGCATGATCAAAACCTTGGTGGATTGTGCTAATCGAAACTGTGAAACCCAATTTCTCAACAATGAACTTAACCACCTGAATTGGGTCCTACAGGCGAATGGCTATTCCAAGAATGAAATAAAAAGAGCCATCAAACCAAGAAAACAACATCCAACTTAAGAAAAACAGCCCCACACAAACAAAGTATTCCTGCCCTACATCAAAGGAGTCACTGACCTCATGGGAAAACTGATGGAAAAACACAACTTTCAAACAGTCTTCAGACCCACCAGAAAAATACAACAAATGCTAAAATCAGCTAAAGACAAAAGGGACCCCCGCACCACTGCAGGAGTATACCGCATACCATGCAGCTGCGGACAAGTATACATCGGAACCACAAAACGAAGCATTCACACCAGGATAAAAGAACACGAAAGACACTGCAGACTACAGCAACCGGAAAAATCTTCAGTAGCTGAACATGCTCTCAAGCAAACAGGACACAAAATCCTATTTGAAAACACAGAAATACTGGACAACACCAAAAGCCACTACACCAGATTATACAGAGAAGCCATTGAAATTCACAAACACCAGCACAGTTACAATAAAAAAGAAGTAAGTTTAAAAATTAGCAAAACCTGGCTACCAGTCCTGAAAAACACAGCCTGCAAAAGGTCAACGAACTCAGTCCAACCACCAGGTCATGGGAATACTTCTCACAATGAACATGCTAATCACGCTAATCAGCCACTCGTTAACATTTCAACACACACAAAAAAAACCCCCACCTAATCTCCTATAATTTAGCTCTATAAATAGAACATTGCCACTCTACCTGGGCACAGAGATTTTGCTTCTATCTGTGCTCCTGCCCTCTGAAGATGCTGGCCACAGATGCTGGCGAAACGTTAGGAACCACAACTTCCAGAACACGGCCACACAGCCCGGAAGACCCACAACAGCCATCTGTATGTGTGGCTTCACTGCTGCAGAATTTCACACTCAATAGAGGGTAGAGGGAATGGCCTTGAAGGACAGGAGGAAGAGCCACTACCAAGGCAACAAAAAAAAAGATAAGAGGGTCTTGAGCCTGGGCCAAGAAAATAATTTGAGAAGATGTCTCAGACAAGCCCCTCCCTAGTTCACACAAAGATAAAGGGAGAGAGGGGGAAGCACATTCAGACTTGCAAGATTCTGTTACTACAGTTGTTACCATAAAAGTAGTCCTGACCTATATGGCATTGGTTTCTTAGCCTGGTCTACTTTGATGGGTAGACCAGACTCATCATTGGCGATCACTCGTAGCCGAGTAAGATTGTCTTCCAAAGGTAAAATTTTAACGGTGGATCCGTAAGTGGCTGTAAAGGCCAATTTTGGATCCGCACAACCTCCCACAATGAGGGCATAGGTTTCCGGGTGGGAGACGGTCATGATGAGCGTCTGCCTGACGTGCCTTCCTTTTAGCTCTTTTATCCGACATACAGCAGATGACATCATTCAAGCAGTACTGGCAGGCAGAGGGATTCCTGGTTGAGTATTTCAGATAACAAATGGCTGAACAGAGCGCGACAGAAGAAATGCTGTCTTAGAGATCTGTCTTTAGAAGTGGCTTCAGAATCCATAGCTCTTCACCTAACACATTTACATGTCTTTCTTGATCATGATGAAAGGGGCGTGGTGGCTCAGCGGGTAAGACGCCAGGCTTGTGATCGGAAGATCGCAAGTTTGGAAGTTCGAATCCCTAGTCTCGCATGACGGAGTGAGCTCCCGCACTCGCCCCAGCTCTTGCCAACCTAGCAATTCAAAAGCATGCAAATGCAAGTAGACTAATAGGTACCACTTTGGTGGGAAGGTAACAGCGTTCCGCGTGCGTCATGCTGGCCACATGACCGTGGAAGAATCTTCGGACAACGCTGGCTCTTCAGCTAACAATTCAAGGTGTTGGTTATTACCTTTAAAGCCCTACATGGCATGGGCCCAGGTTATCTGAGGGACCGCCTCATCCCCATTACATCGTCCCGTCCTACCTGATCTTGCAGACAGGGCATGCTGCGGACCTCCTCTATGAAAGAGTTCTATCTAGCGGGGTCTCGGAGGCGAGCCTTCTCTGCAGCGGCACCTGCCCTGTGGAACATCCTTCCCCCAGAGATAAGACAGGGCCCTTCACTCCTGGACTTCAGGAAAAAATTAAAAACTTGGCTCTGTGATTTCGCCTGGGGCAAGAGGGAAAGCTTGGGGATGGCTGATTTCTTAGAGCCGCCTTAAATATTTTAAATATGTTCAGCATCACTGTACGAACCACCTGCCACCTGGTTTTAATTTATATTTATTGCATGTATATTTTATTGTGTTTTTATTGTATTTTAATGATGTTATTGTGGCTGTGAACCGCCCAGAGTCCCTCCTTGAGGGGGAGATGGGCGGTCATAGAAATTTAATAATAAACAAATAAATAACAAACGGAGATGAGCCCCAGCCCCTAGAGTTGGACACGACTGCACAAATGTGCGGGGGGAACCTTTACCTTGATCATGATGCTCAACAAACCTACCCATACAGTTTGAAAAGAAGCACCAAGTGCTCAAAAAACGTAATCAGTAAAAAAGATGGAGATGACAAATGTTGCTACCTTCTGTTACATCACTACCAAAAGCACAAGGCAGCAGAGAGTATTAGCGTACCTCCATTTTTCAAACTACAACGGTCTTAAGATACCTGAGAAATGTGTCACATGTTATTGCTTAAAACTTTGTTCTTTATTTCTTTGCAAGAGCTTAGCTGCTAATTTTTCTTAAGGGATGTCTTTCATTCATAACCTTTGTATATTATTCACTTTCAAATAGATCAGGAATTGGATATATTACTAATTTAAAAGGATTGTTGTGGGCTTTTTTTAATGGGCTAGATCAGGGCTTTCCAAAGTTTTCCCGCGGCGACACACCAACGGCTGTTGGTGTGTTGCCGCGGGAAAACCCGGAAGCACTGCTGCCGCTTTCGGGTTTTTGCATGCCACTGTTGGTGTGTCGCCGCGGGAAAACCCGGAAGCGCTGATGATGATCAGTGCTTCCGGGTTGTGTGGTGACACACCAGACTGTGTGTGGAGACACACTTTTGTGTCGCGACACTCAGTTTGGAAAGCTCTGGGCTAGATAATTGATTCTACAATCAAACTTTTTTTTCCCTGAAAATAACTGATCAAAATTAAAATAAGGCCAAGAAATTTGCTTTCTTAAATAGTTTAACAAGTCCACAGGATATGAAAAGTAAACATTGTTCATTAAAGACCTGTATTTCACTGGCACTTTGCTATTAATTCAACATAAATAAATAGTCTGCTTTGTTGTAGAGACGAGAGACAGCAATACATTTCATAGCCAAACTCAGTATCTGTTTTCAAGGAAACGAAATGTATTTTCAGCTTTACTGCATATGGCTTCCAGATGGCACCCAACCAAATGTAAAGCAAATACAAAGCTTAGTTATATCCTCCTTTTAAGAACACACCACCTTTTGGATTTTTTAAATTTATTTTTATAGTAGTTTTTAGATTTATAGGTTTTTAACTTTTTATATTGTGGTTGTCTCCAGCAAAGGAGATCGTTACCTTGTCGTGGTGCTGGAGCTTGAGCACCTCAATGAAACCATGAGCTAAACCGTGATGGGACACCCAAGACGGGAAGGTCGTGGCAGAGAGGTCAGACTAAATACGATCCCTGGGGAAGGTAATGGCAACCCACCCCAGTATTCTTGCCGTGAAAACTAAATGGATCAGTACAACCAGAGATATGTCGGTATACCATCGGAAGATGGGACTCCCAGGTCGGAAGATGGTCAAAATGCTACTGGGGAGGAACAGAGGATACGTTCAACTAGCCCCAGATGTGATGACGCAGCTAGCTCAAAGCCGAAAGGACGGCTAGCGGCCGACGGTGCTGGTGGTGAACGACAAATCTGATGTTCTAAAGATCAACACACCATAGGAACCTGGAATGTAATATATATGAGCCAGGGCAAATTGGATGTGGTTATTGGTGAGATGTCAAGATTAAATATAGACATTTTAGGTGTCAGTGAACTGAAATGGACTGGAATGGGCCACTTCACATCAGATGACCACCAGATCTACTACTGTGGACAAGAGGACCACAGAAGAAATGGAGTAGCCTTCATAATTAATAATAAAGTGGCTAAAGCAGTGCTTGGATACAATCCAAAAAACGATAGAATGATCTCAATTCGAATTCAGGGTAAGCCACTTAACATCACAGTGATCCAAATATACGTCCCAACCACAGATGCTGAAGAAGCAGAAGTAGATCAGTTCTATGAGGATCTGCAGCACCGACTGGATAATACACCAAAAAGAGATGTTATTTTCATTACAGGAGACTGGAATGCTAAGGTGGGTAGTCAGACAATACCTGGAATTACAGGGAAGCATGGTCTGGGAGAACAAAATGAAGCAGGACATAGGCTGATAGAATTTTGCCAAGACAACTCACTGTGCATAACAAACACTCTCTTCCAACAACCTAAAAGACGACTTTATACATGGACTTCACCAGATGGTCAACACCAAAATCAGATTGACTACATCCTTTGCAGCCAAAGGTGGCGGACATCTATACAGTCGGTAAAAACAAGACCTGGAGCTGACTGTAGTTCAGATCACGAACTTCTTATTGCAAAATTTAGAATCAGACTAAAGAGAATAGGGAAGACCCACAGATCACTTAGATATGAGCTCACTAATATTCCCAAGGAATATGCAGTGGAGGTGAAGAATAGATTTAAGGGACTAGATTTAGTAGATAGGGTCCCGGAAGAACTATGGACAGAAGTTCGCAACATTGTTCAGGAGGCGGCAACAAAAAACGTCCCAAAGAAAAAGAAAACCAAGAAGGCAAGATGGCTGTCTGCTGAGACACTGGAAGTAGCCCAAGAAAGAAGGAAAGCAAAAGGCAACAGTGATAGGGGGAGATATGCCCAATTAAATGCAAAATTCCAGAGGTTAGCCAGAAGAGATAAGGAATTATTTTTAAACAAGCAATGTGCGGAAGTGGAAGAAGACAATAGAATAGGAAGGACAAGAGACCTCTTCCAGAAAATTAAAAACATCGGAGGTAAATTCCAGGCAAAAATGGGTATGATCAAAAACAAAGATGGTAAGGACCTAATAGAAGCAGAAGAGATCAAGAAAAGGTGGCAAGAATATACGGAGGATCTGTATAGGAAAGATAATAATATTGGAGATAGCTTTGACGGTGTGGTCAGTGAGTTAGAGCCAGACATCCTGAAGAGTGAGGTTGAATGGGCCTTAAGAAGCATTGCTAAAAACAAGGCAGCAGGAGATGACGGTATCCCAGGTGAACTGTTTAAAATCTTGCAAGATGATGCTGTCAAGGTGATGCATGCCATATGCCAGCAAATTTGGAAAACACAAGAATGGCCATCAGTTTGGAAAAAATCAACTTATATCCCCATACCAAAAAAGGGAAGCACTAAAGAATGTTCAAACTATCGAACAGTGGCACTTATTTCACATACCAGTAAGGTAATGCTCAAGACCTTGCAAGGTAGACTCCAGCAATTCATGGAGCGAGAATTGCCAGATGTACAAGCTGGGTTTAGAAAAGGCAGAGGAACTAGAGACCAAATTGCCAATATCCGCTGGATAATGGAGAAAGCCAGGGAGTCTCAGAAAAACATCTATTTTTGTTTTATTGACTATTCTAAAGCCTTTGACTGTGTGGATCATAACAAATTGTGGCAAGTTCTTGGTGGTATGGGGATACCAAGTCATCTTGTCTGCCTCCTGAGGAATCTGTATAGCGACCAAGTAGCAACGGTAAGAACAGAGCACGGAACAACGGACTGGTTTAAAATTGGGAAAGGAGTACGGCAGGGTTGTATACTCTCACCCTACCTATTCAACCTGTACGCAGAACACATCATGCGACGTGCTAGGCTTGAGGAATCCAAGGCTGGAGTTAAAATCGCTGGAAGAAACATTAACAATCTTAGATATGCAGATGATACCACTTTGATGGCTGAAAGCGAGGAGGAGTTGAGGAGCCTTATGACGAAGGTGAAAGAAGAAAGTGCAAAAGCTGGGTTGCAGTTAAACCTCAAAAAAACCAAGATTATGGCAACCAGCTTGATTGATAAATGGCAAATAGAGGGAGAAAAAGTGGAGGCAGTGACAGACTTTGTATTTCTAGGCGCAAAGATTGCTGCAGATGCTGACTGCAGCCAGGAAATCAGAAGACGTCTACTTCTTGGGAGGAGAGCAATGGCAAATCTTGATAAAATAGTTAAGAGCAGAGACATCACACTGACAACAAAGGTCCGCATAGTTAAAGCAATGGTATTCCCTGTAGTAACCTATGGCTGCGAGAGCTGGACCATAAGGAAGGCTGAGCGAAGGAAGATAGATGCTTTTGAACTGTGGTGTTGGAGGAAAATTCTGAGAGTGCCTTGGACTGCAAGAAGATCAAACCAGTCCATCCTCCAGGAAATAAAGCCAGACTGCTCACTTGAGGGAATGATATTAAAGGCAAAACTGAAGTACTTTGGCCACATAATGAGAAGACAGGATACCCTGGAGAAGAAGCTGATGCTAGGGAAGGTGGAAGGCAAAAGGAAGAGGGGCCGACCAAGGGCAAGATGGATGGATGATATTCTGGAGGTAATGGACTCAACCATGGGGGATCTGGGGATGGTGACGGCCGACAGGAAGCTCTGGCGTGGGCTGGTCCATGAAGTCATGAAGAGTCGGAAGCGACTGAACGAATAAACAACAAAATTGTGGTTGTAAACCGCCCAGAATCTACCATGGTGGAGATCGGCGGGGATAAATCCAATAAATAAATAATAAAATAAATCATTCATTATCATTCATCATCATTGGCGATCACTCGTAGCTGAGTAAGATTGTCTTCCAAAGGTAAAATTTTAACGGTGGATCCGTAAGTGGCTATAAAGGCCAATTCTGGATCCGCACAACCTCCCACAATGAGGGCATAGGTTTCCGGGTGGGAGACGGTCATGATGAGGGTTTGCCTGACGTGCCTTCCTTTTAGCTCTTTTCTCCTTTTCGCCCTGTACTCGTTCTTCTTCAAAATAAATACGTATCTATAAAGGCCATTGGAAAAAGTGGGAAAAATCAGTAAAGTCAAAGGGGTGTGTGTGTTAAACATCAAAAGCCCGTAAGAGTCTAAAAACTGTCATTTCAATCATGAGAGAAAAGAACAGGACCACGCTGATGGTCTTTCACAGCACCACGTGAAGAGGGTCCCAGGCGGGTATGTCAAGGGAGGAAGTTCTTTGTCCTTGCTGAAAAGGATTTGTTCCTGGCAGCCATCGCCAAGATGCTTCTCAACTGCTTCATGGGGGAAATGGCAACCACGTTTGAAAAGGCAGCCTCCCCCACACAGTTCTAACACGCTGACTCAGAGGTCCCAAGAACATCCAGGGAAGAGCAACCTGGCTAGGGAACAGCATTACACAGCAAGGACCACATGGAATCGAGCAGGGCTAGACTATATAACACCCTTTGGCAGCAATCCTCAGGCAGTTCCCTTGGTACCAGTCCCATTCTTGACCCAGCTGATTTTAACTAAAGTATTTAACTCTACGAAAAGCTGGTGTGTTGCAAAGCAAAGTGCCAGTTTCTAGCATCGTCTTTCTTGATCAGATTGCTTTTGAGTCCAAAATAGGCCTCATAGGCATTTCTGTAAAAAAGCAACCAAACCCACAAAGAACACCTCCTCTGCCGCCCTGAAAAAAAAAAAGAATAGCTATACGGCAGCAGCCCAGTGTTTTGTTCTTCAGGTGAAGACATGCTGGAAAATGGAATGCATGGTGGGAGCAGCCTTGAGTGCCCTATGGGTAAAATCATGATACAGAAGTAATATATCATAATTTTATGATACATTATAAAAGAATGTAAATAATGATACACTACAATAGTATAATGCAGGGGTCCCCAACCTGTGGGCCATGGCCCACTAGTGGGCCGCAGCCTGTTAGGAACTGGGCCGCGGGGCTCCCGCCCGCAAACCCCACCCCCTCCCGCATGATTGGCTCCCGCCTGCAAGCCCTGCCCCTGGTGCTTGTGATTGGCTCCTGCCCGCAAATCCCACCCCCGGCGTGCACGATTGGCTCCCGCCCACAAACCCCGCCCCCCCCGGTCCGCGGAAAAAAACAGTCCCTGGCGCCAAAAAGGTTGGGGACCCCTGGTATAATGTATTGTTATTTTGCCTGCTGGAAAGTGAATGTTTTGTGACTGATCGTGTCTATAATAGCAGGCATTTTAACAACCAATAGCTCCCTCTTTATTGAAATCCCCACTACGTAGCCTCAAAATTTTAAATATGCCCACTCTCAATGTAAAGATTCCCAAATCAGATTCCTTAAATGGAAGCGCATCCTGTAACAGGAACTTTTTCCTAGGACATTAGGCCATTTGTGTGTGGGTGTATACCTTTGTCTTGGCTGAATTGTGCTTATAGGATAATTATCCCTAGAGCATAGTTCTAAAATACCGTTTTTTTACTTCTAAGCCACAGTATAAGAGCGACAAGTTTGCTAGTGAGAAGTTTTTTATTTCAAAACTTACATAGCCCCACTCCATTTATTTCTATTACAGTACTCTCATGAAACATAGAACCTAGAGTCAAAACGATTTTTTTTGGTAGTTTTTATAAGGAAATGTCTGCAAAAAATCAACTGGGCACACACCTTCCTTTGGGACACACTCCTTGATCTGTACCAGATGGAAATCAGCAAAATCACACACGTTGCAGAAATATCCCAAATTGGAAAAACCTGTCTCAAATATCTGAGGAGAAATCCAGGAGAAGCAATAAAACAACTGAAACAAAATAAAGCAGCAACTTTAAAAAAAAGAATTAAAATTCAAAGTAGCAGGGCTGGGATTTATAGCATTTTATACAGTACATTGCAGGAATATATTACATTAAGAAAGAGAACCAGGAAAAAGCTCTTGTGTTAGAGAATGTAAAATACTCTGTAATTTGATAAAACAAAACCAAGATATTTCACATAGGCTTTTGATTTTATTAATTGGTCATGGTGATCATCTTCTAAATATGAAAATTAATTTAAAAAGTTGGCAAAAAATTGGTAGGGAAATATCTCCATGTATTGATATTGAAAGCATATCCATCAGGGGATTGTTTAACATATAAATGCAATTATCTAAGTAAATTTGATAATGAAAATTAGCTGCAAAGTGACATCTGGCTAAATGAAGAATTGGTCCAAAAGTTAGTTGAAATTTTATAAGCAGTCAAAAGCAACTATACATATTAATTGACTGCCAGATTTTGATTCAAGCAAGACCTTGATACGAATGCTTGGCATAGCACAAGGGAGACAGTCCTGCTCATGTCATCACTCCCACTGGAAGGAAAATGAAGTCAGAATGATTAACCTGCCTTTGGATTTTATTTTTCATCCACATTTTTAAAAAATGTATATAAGATTATGTTTTGTGTTCAAATGGTTAAAAAGTGTACCCTAGACTCAGATCTGAAGCTTGAAGCAAACCCAACCTGGTACAACTCCATCTTCCTACTTTGGCTTGACCTACATCGAGGTTATGAAGGTCTCTTCATCTGATTGTGGTTCTACATTCAGAACCACCACTGGGTACACAGGCAAAATCACTGTACCCCCTCTGCCTTTCAGGGCCAAGCTGAAAGTTTCCTTCTGTACTGAAGGGGCACTTTGAGTTCAATATATTCATTGGGAACAGAGGCTGAATACAATGCCTTCCTCCTTCATGCCCAAACTGTAGTCTTGCCTGTTAACCCAAGAGCATGCCTCTACTTTCTCCCATTTCTTTGGAGCTGGAGGAGGGGGGAGAGAAAGCAGAGTCATGTCATTCCTTTATTCAAGGAAATAAGTATAGGATAAATGTCAGGGGCGGTGAGGTACATTACTAGCCCATTATCCCAAATTCATTCTCAGAGATGAAGCAGCTATATTTGCAGATTTAGAAGTATTCCAAAAAGGCAGAAAGGCAGAAGTAGCACTTCTCGGAAAATAATACCTTTATATTTTTTTTAAATTGTTATGACTAGGGATTAGAAAGCCTTCATTATATAGCATGCAAAGGTATATAAACCATGCTCAATATTGTATCACATCATGTTGTTGTTGTTTTTTTTTGTGTGTGTGTGTGTATGTATATATGAGCAGAAAAATATTTAGCAATAGTAGTAGTCTCACCAGTACACCCCTGCAAATGAGAGTGGTAGAAGCAGGAATTGTAATATAGCTTATATAAATATAACATGCATCACAGGACAGATTTTTTTTGTTTAAGGAAACACAGTCTGAGAAAGAAATCCAAAGTTGTGCAAGGAGATGTTCTGTGTAACAAGATTCTCACTTCCTGTCCTCCCTCTTGCATTTCTTGTGTACTCCATCTGTTCTAGAGTCCCCCCAACACTCCAGAGTAGATTTGGAGGAGATGGTGGGGGAAATAGAAAATTGGCCTTTTTCTATTCTTTCAGTAGTGAAAGTGTTGGGGCTGTTGAATGGTCTTTAAAATACTTAAACAAAATTAATTTCTTGGTGAAATGATTTCCAGGTCATGCAGTCTGAGTCAATGAATAGGAGTGGACATTTTGCTAGCCACGTTGCTAGCTTCTTCATGATTGGCAAAATATCAGCACTTAATTACTATCTCACATGGTATGATCTGGAAGTCATTTTACCAAGAAATAGCAGTCATTAAAACATTCACTCTGGAATTAATTTCATTTGTCTGAATTTTTTTTAGTCTGGAAATTCTAATTGTTAAACAAATATAGAAACTTATGCTAAGAATATAGATGTCAAAGAATAAATACTGTAAATAAAGAGGAAGCAAATTGTTGTTACTTGAAAAACAAAACTCTCAGAGCAAATCAAAAGGTTTATCAAGTTTCCATTTTTTAAATACCTGAAATATTTCTGAAGTAGATTTTTTTTTGTATGAAAGAGTAGACCATGGTCCAACCACAAGGGCTACAAAATATATCCATAATAATGTGACAAAGTGATAAGTGATAAAAATGGAGCTAAGTGAAAATTACCTAAATCAACTTTTATCTAATTAAATAATTTGTATTAACTTGTGTCCTAGGAGCATGACTGATGATGATGGTAATTGCATTCCACCACACCTAGAGACTATCAGTTAAGACAAGGCTAATCTAGAAAAACAGCATATATTCTAAAAGCTGAATTGCTGCTTACACTCTGAATGTAATACTTTTCATGCCACTCAGATATACAGCTGTTAATAGTAAAGATACATTTATTTTGAAGTGATGTTCATTGCTGGGAATGGAACTTGAGTCCAGATATAAGCCTCTAAAACTTCAGAAGTAAAAGCATTTTAGATATTTCTGTAACAAAATACAGTGTCTGAAATGTCTGCTATTTTCTTCTTCGTTTAGGCTTGGACATTAGCAAGCTGCTTCTAGAATGTTGTGATTTTTGCTTGGTCGTTTTCATATTCGTGTTTCTAAAAGAAAGAGACACATGCAAATTAAAAACTGAATATAGATGGCAGCATATGAAGATACTGTATATGAATCACAAGCACAGCATATTCTGCACTATAATCAAAGGGTCCCCTCCTCTGCCCCCCCATCTTTAGCTCACATCTGGCTATCTGTGGAGCAGCATTGCTGAAAGGAGCAAGGGTCTTCCAGATGACAACATCAGGGCTAGTTCCAGTTGGGGTTGATGGGGGGCAGAGACCTAACGTTAGGCTCTTACTTTATGGTTTGATGCCCTCTCTCCTATTAAACATCTAAGTGAAACCACTGGAGAGATCATCTGGCAACATGGGTTAGCTATAGATCTTAACCCCTGGTTGCCCAAGTGATGCAGCCTAGGTTCCATCTCAGTGTCTGGAGGCTGTAGTAATCTGGATGGAACAGGCCACAGAAACAGGCTCAGGCTCAACTAAGCAACACTGAATGGCTGTGAATTCTGGGGCAGCCTGATCCTGGAGATCTTCCATCTTTAGTTCTGGATGGGGCTGTATTATCTCACACAGAACAGTTTGGGGGTCCTCCTTGACTTGTATCTGTTTGCAAGTGGCAGCAATGGTTAGGAAGGCTTTTGCACAAATCTATCATGTACATCAATTGTGCCTGTTCCTGGATCAGGAGCACCTGCTCGCAGTCACTCACCTCTTGGTGACCTCTTGTTTGGATTACTGCAATGCATTCTAACATAGAGCTGTCCTTGAAAACCATCAGAAGCTATAATTGGTCCAGAATGTAGCAGTGCAGGTAGCTATGGGTGCACCTCAATATGCCCATATAACACTGCTAATGCACAAGCTGCACTGGTTACCAATGGTTTCTGGTTGCAATTCAAGGCCCTGGTTGTCATCTACAAAGCCCTTCACGGCTCAGAGCCAGGATATTTGAAGGATCATCCAATTATCTCTGCCCACTCAGTCAGAACTGACAGAATTGACATGCTCCAGGTCCCATCTATTAAACAGTGCTATGTTATGGGACTCTGGAAGTGTGTCTTCTCTGTTGCTATGCCTGCCCTATAGAACAGCCCCTCCGCCTGAGACTCAGATGGCCCAGACCTTGCTGGCCTTTAGAAAGAGGCTGAAGATAAAACTCTTTCCCTGAGCACTGGGCCAGGATGTTCTGTAAGGCATCATTAGGTGTTAGTTGTGTTATGCAAGTTAAGTGTTCATGATGTTATATGTGTTGATTTGTGACTTTTTTCTCCATAGTGGACATATCTTCTGGTGCTTTTAACTTGTAAGCTGCCCAGACTTTCTTGGCAAAGTGGTGACCATACAAATTGAATAAACAAATAAATAAACAAATAAGAACCACTTACGTCCTTTGATCTCATACTTATATTTAAGAGCTAAGATATTTATTAGAAGAATCAAGATCATTTACCTCAGTTACCTGAGATTTAGCTAAAGCATTTTTTAAATAGGAAAACTAGTTCTCATTTTATGACCTTGCGGGGTTAACAGCCACAGAAAGAATTATTGCTCAGGTTTTTTGACACTCTACTTCTAAGCCATAATAATGCAGGGGGAAATTACATGAATTTGTTGATAACATAATATAACAATGTTCGACACTTATGATGAATAATATGTCCTCTTCAACAAAAGACTGGGCTTTTGGAATCTCAATGATCAAAAGGAGATTTGAACAAAATATCCTTGTGGGAGGAAAGCTTATGTTCTCACCACCACAACATGAATATATAAAAAGTGTGTGCATGTTATTATCCAGTACAGATTGTTTAGAATCCAAATTTATAGTGAAGCAAAGAGATAACAACTATAATATAATTTGCTTTTAAAACTCTGAAGGATTAAGAAAATAGCAGAACATTGCAGAAATGTAAATGATAACCAAGAAACAAAAGATTAGAGATGGATAAGCACAAATACTTGGCTTATACTAATTTGAAAAGAGATACCTTCTTTGTCAGAAAAAATACATACATTTTCTTGCACGGTAACTTAAGAACTTGGATTTCAAAATGTAAAGTGCAATAACAGAATAAAACAAATAAGACTAGTTGACAGAAAATCAAAAGACAACAGAAGCGAATGCCAAGGAAACATTTAAAAGCATCAGGCTTAAATTGTTAAACTCAACATAATCTATGTACGTCTACTATTTTTTTTAGTATAGATTTCATTTGTTTACTTTATACCCAAAGTATTATGGTTCTAAATTAACTAAGTTTAATAATATTTTCAACTGGATAGTACATCAGCATTCAAATATTTGAGTTAGGATACTTTATTAATTTATTAGATTTCTAGACCCACCACAGTCCTATGACTCTCAGTGCACAAAGAGCAACGAAAGCCTCGTTTTTCATAAAGATCTGTTGCACAAAGGTGGACTAAGCAATTATGGTATACTAGTCTGAAAGAAGCAGAAAGCGGTGACAGCTTCAAGCAGAAGATGTGGGGAGAAGACTGGTGAGAGTTAGGATAAAGCACTATTCCTAGGCTCCTAAATTAGACTGTTTAGGCCAGAAACTGAACCCTGAACTTTCCAAACCTGTCGAAAAGTTGCCCTGCAACCAGCTGGGCTGTTGGAAGATACAGGTCACTTCCCTACCCTTTCTGGGCTGGAGGCAAAGTTTTCTTTGTTAAGCACATCAACTACTCTACTGTTACAGGTACCGTAACCCATCGTTTTGATTAAATATCACGGAAGAGGGAACCCATGGACCAAGACTGCACCATCTACCTAATAAAGAGAAATGCATGGCACCTGTTCTCCCTTATCTGTACAAATCATCCCATAAGATTTATAACTACCAAATTATGTGAAATGCTTTTAGGTTGCTGCAGACTATAAAGCCTGTTAAGTGCATCTGCAATTTCATAGTGTATGATAGAGAGGAACCTTATGCAAAGAACCTTAGATTTATCAATTGATGATCCCGGGGTCTGTATCAATTGATGTTATTTAAATTCTACCGCTAGATTTTTAGGCAATCCTTACAATCCAAATTTCAGCAATACCTCCTATTGTTTATTCTTATTTTATAAGAACAATTACATATGCAAAATGTTTTTATCTTTTCATATCATTTCTATATAGTACTGCAACTTGGAGATGAGAAACAGGCAAGAAAAAAAAATATTTTAAAAAGCTACTCAATTGGATTGGGAGGAAAATTCATGTGCACAGAAACTGGGCATTTTAGGAATATGTAATGAACATGAATTTGAGTAAACTCCGAGAGACAGTGGAGGACAGGAAGGCCTGGCGTGCTATGGTCCATGAGGTCACGAAGAGTCGGACACGACTGAACGACTGAACAACAACAAAAAAGAATAGCTTCTCTAAGCTGATGCCCCTTCTGAACTACAACTTCCAGCACCGTTATGTATAACACAACACATTTGGATATACCAGATTAGGATTTGCTAAAGCCAGATGCCTGTGCAGGGTATGATGTTTCTTCTTGAAAAATACTTAAGTGAGCTGATTATCTTAAGCTTTTAAAGTTGCAAGCCTTCAAGTTTCCAGGAAGTTCATGTCATGGCTTTATGTTGTTGTTCAGTCATTTAGTCAAGTCCAACTCTTCGTGACCTCATGGACCATAGCATGCCAGGCCTTCCTGTCCTCCACTGTCTCCCGGAGTTTACTCAAATTCATGTTCATTACATTGGTGATGCTATCTAACCATCTCATCCTCTGCTGTCCCCTTCTCCTTCAGTCTTTTCCAGCATCAGGGTGTTTTCCAGTGAGTCCTCTCTTCGCATTAGGTGGCCAAAGTATTTGAGCTTCAGCTTCAGTTATCTGTCCTTCCAATGAGCAGTCAGGGTTGATTTCCTTTAGGAAATGATTTTATACATCATCTCAAATCTACTGATGAAGATTACACTGTCACTCTAACCGTGATGGGGTGGAGCACACGAAGAGCACTAACTATGCACACTCCCAGAAAGATGCTTTCTTAGTGGTGTTTAATTCCTCATACACAGTTGTCTCAACAACCACACAGTATTAATTAAAACAGACAACTAATATTGGATAAAAACCACAGAACCTCTTTATGTAAAAGTCTCAACTCTGAATTTCTCTGAGTCACAATTTAAACATAAATCTGTTCATTCTTTATATTATTTACTAAATCATAAGGATAGGCATGGTATTGTTCAGACTAAAGTGAACCTTGGATAAGCCCTAATTGGAGCTAAACTTTAATAAGAAATCAATGTGTGCACCAAAACTATGCTATTTAAATTATCCAAATCAGTAAGCATGTTTTACTTGTCAATTTTCAAAATATCCAAAAGTAAATCTGGCTATCCCTTCTTGTTAAGTCTCATGCCGGCCACATGACCATGGAAGCGTCTTTGGACAACGCTGGCTCTTCGGCTAACAAACGGAGATGAGCACCGGCCCCTAGAGTCGGACACGACTGCACAAATGTGCGGGGGGAACGTTTACCTTAGTATTGTATATTTAACCCAAAATATTGTAACAGCGTTCCGTGCGCGTCATGCCGGCCACATGACCACGGAAGCGTCTTTGGACAATGCTGGCTCTTTAGCTAACAAACGGAGATGAGCACCGGCCCCTAGAGTCGGGCACGACTGCATAAATGTGCGGGGGGAACCTTTACCTTTTTTTTTATTGTACTTAACTCGAATTTTTAATATAATAGTTTTTATGGCAGTCTGTTCTTAACTAGGAGTCGTCCGTAAACCAGAACGTTCTTAAACCATGGACCTGTTGTAACATAGAATGATCATGTCCCACTGTTTCAGATGGCCAGTTCACAAAAGAATTTTCAGAAAGCAATTATGGTGTCTACTTTGGACCTAGAAAACAACCACCTCTATATTCTGTTGAATGGAGCAGGACCAATGCCAGTGATATTTTCAGGAGGGAGGCATCATCAGAGAGGCAGTATCATGAACACAATTATATTTATTTACTTTGGTGTTCATGATACTGCCTCTGTGATGATGTCTCTCTGTAAAAATGGCCAAATTTTAACATGAGAGTACAGAAATCTGGCAAAATTTTAGCCATATTTTTAAAAATTAAATATTAAAGACTGTATAGTTCATCTCTCTCTCTGAGTTAGTTGATAACATCTGGGGTGCCACTAGAGTGCCACAATGCCACTGTTCTATTATGAAGCAAGCATTTGCATTCAGGCATTTCCAAAGCATCATTTGTGGTAACATATCAAATACACATTATCTTAACTTACCACTATTTGGTGGGCTAATGAAGTAGAATACTGTAAGTTCTAGAGTTTTAAAAACTGTAACATTTACATTTCACAAGGAAATACTCTTCCGCATCAGGAACACTAAGAATAATAGATTGGTCTAGAGATGGGGACATAGAACTTTCATTTAGCAACAAGATGGCTTTCCCCACTCCTAACAAAATATGCTCCTGAGAACTGAGAGATTTGGGATGGGCATGGGGCATTGCTGTGGCATGGAGCAATCTGGAGAAATTGTTGGTGAGTGCAAACAGAACTGCCTTTTCAGTTCACAAAGGGCAAGTTTGGACCCTGGTAAATGTTACTTTTAAAAGAGCACTATGTTTAAAAAGGAAGCAAACCAGGGAACAAGAAAAGGGCACAAGGTGAACTTTCAAATAGAAAGGAGAACATTCACACACTCAAGATCTTCAGCCAATTTCAATGGGCACATTTCCATTTTGCCAGCATGTATCTAGCATTTCATTGAAAGCTTTTCTTTATAATATTACATGAGAAGGGGCTCTTCTCAAAATTCAGTTTTTGTTTGCATTTCTGTTTGTTCTAAGATTCTGCAGAAAGAAATTCATCTTTGTTCTAAGAGTCTATCCAAATAAATAATTAGGCTACTCCATTTAATATATTGGTATCTATTGTACTTTTCAAATGACCAATCCACTCCAGATTTTGCTTCTGGGCCGCACTCTTATGTAAGATGCCACTGCAGCCAAAAATCTGGCATTTAGATTATTTTTCCCCAAAAGGAAGAAAGTATCTAATGCAGTACATTAGAAGCTAAAAATAAATTATTTCACCAAGTATGAATAAACTATAAAGGTAACTAGTTCTGAATCCGAATATAATGTTTACCGAGAAAAGTATTATATTCAACTTAAAATAAACTTCACTGAAATAATTTCAGTGGCATGGTTTCATTTATACTTTTTTTTAAAAAATCCCTGAACAATAGGTTTTTTTTACCATCAATTAGAGCCGTAAGGGAATTTGGCCATCGCTTCTCATAATACCATGAAATGATGGGGTAGCAATTTATGAATATCGTGAATGAGAAAAGTATGCATTACAAATGGCGTAATAAGTAAGTATATATCTACCTAGTGTTACTTACTCTCAGAAAAGTGGAAGCTTGATTCCCCCCCCCCCTCGTTCACTTCTCCTCTTGCAATACTTTTTCTTGGGTCATTTACCCAGAGAAACTCTTATCTATTGCAGGGATTCTCAAATTGTGGGTGGGAATCCACCAGCACCTTTGAGAAGGGCTGGAAGTTTTGGGGCAGTTTACAGACCAACGGCAGGATTGCTGTCTTGCTTTAGCTGAAAGAGTGCCTGTCCAGGCAGAGTGGGAGTGTGGTCAGTCAGGACTGCAGCCTGTCTTGCAGATATTCAGGAACCCACTGTGCGCACACCCACGACTGGATCCCCTTAAGACAGGGTAAACCATAGAGCACAGTCTTACGCACTGCAGCCCTGGGGCCTAACTAAAATTTAATTACTGAAGATATGTAGGATGTTTATTTCTTGTTGCATTGAAATCATTAGGTTTGTGGAGTCCTTGGTGCTCTCTGAGCCTTGTTGTTTTCTTGCAGACGTTTCATTGCCAGGCTAGGCAACATCTTCAGTGCGAAAAGGGAGTGGGACTTGCTCTCTGTTTATATACCCTGGCTGTGTTGGTGGGGGTGTTGTACTCTCCTTGGTAGTTCCTTGGTTGGGCTGTTGTTTGCTGCTTGGTTGATTGAACAACACAGGCAGGACAAGCCAGGGTATATAAACAGAGCAAGTCCCACTCCCTTTTCGCACTGAAGATGTTGCCTAGCCTGGCAATGAAATGTCTGCAAGAAAACAACAAGGCTCAGAGAGCACCAAAGACTCCACAGTTCAACCCTGAGCTACAAATATTCTCTTCCATTGGTATCATTAGGTTTGTTCATGGGGGTAAGGGGGAGGGTCACACAGGTCTATTTGTCATGGGGGAGACAGTCACAACATCCTAAAGTTTGAGAACTCCTGATCTGTTTAAGCTTATTGATTGATCTTGTGGCCAAAATAGTGTCTGAAATGCCAGAACCATAATTAATGGAGCTCACATGTGTAGGGGTGTGTGTGTGCCCTTTACCCCCACAACCTGAAAGACTGATAAAGTATAGATTTATAGGATTTACATCTTACCATACAAATCACTGGATAATCCTTCTCTCGAAGTTCTGATAATTTTATGGATACTACCTACAAAAAGATCCCAATCAGATAGGAAATTAACACAATAAATCAGTAACTATTTTCAGTGGAAAATTTAACAGTTGAAAAATGATAGATTGGATGGATAGGTAAATGACATTTTATTCAGTGACTCTCATTTCTAGCAGCACATGCATGCCATACCAACCTAAAATCACTTGTTATATCTAGTCAGGAGTCTTACATGATAACGGGGGCCTTTGCACAATGTCAATCCGTATCTGTGCTATCACAAACATAAAATATCATATATAACTAACTAGAAGATTGAGTTTTCTACAAAGTTAAGTTTACTCCATATATTTGATAGTCAAAACAAAAAAATTACAAAATAAAAAACACATCAAATTTCTATTTTTAGCAACCAAATTTTGCTACCCAATGGAAATATCTAGATCATAGTTTTCCAAACTGTGTGTCACGACACTTTAGTGTGTCGCAACACACAGTTTAGTGTGTCGTGACACAACCCGGAAGCAGCGGCAGGTGTGTGCACGGCGGTGGTATGCATGGTGGCGGCAGCAGTGACGATGGCAGCGGCGCGCCATCAGCGCTTCCGCGTTTTAGTAGAAAACACGAGGCCGCCGCTGCCGTGCACACCGCCGCCGCCGCACGTGCCCCCGCGTCGCTGCCGCCGTTGGTGTGTCGCCAACGGCGGCAGTTTGGAAAGCACTGATCTAGATAATGCTGCATATCAGTGGATATACAATATAAGATTCAGTACAAAGCATTGCATGTTTGATAAAATTCACTGCCTGACAGTGCAAAGTAGCAAACCATTATTCTATGAGAAATGATAGGGTAGCATTATGTCCATTGTAAATTTAATAAATGAAATTAAAAGATAAAACAAAAACAGACAAGAGGATGGATCTCTGTTTTTATAAGAGATACGTTTTCCTTTGAAAACTGGTCTGATCTTTTCCCCTCACATTTATACATATCTCAGTCTTGCTTGACCTTTTATCTGCAAGTCTGTTGAAGTCTGTTAATTGTAGAGGCTAGTTTACAGTAGCTTCAAAATCATGGACATCTCTCCAAACAGGAAAAAAATCATGCTAATTATTATGCATATTGTTTAAGATATGGTAGAAGCTTCTCCTTTTCAGGAAGAATAGTAACAACTCCGCTTGTTTTCAGATGAACATAATGCATGGCCCAAAACTTCCATTTTTCCTTTATTTCAGATGCTGCCTATATGATTTCCTTAGAGAAGGTACTTGGTTAGAACTGCATTTCAAGTAAAATTGCACCTTCTAAAATAATACTCTTATTCTCCAATAGCTTTGTCCTCACCTATTTATTCCAACCCAGTTTTAAACAAAAGAGGACAGTAGTTTTTTATTTTGCAATTTTTAGTATTATATTAAGCACAAGTGTTTGTTCGTTGGATCTAGTAATCAAATCTATATGTAGATTATTCCAGCAGCAAGATCTAGCTAAATAAAAAGCTTCAGTCCTCTAACGGTTGATGATGCCAATAGTCAAGATGGTAAGTAATCTTTGGATTTTATGACATAATTAATCTCTGCTAGTCATGGAGAAATACATCATAACATTACCACTATTATATATAGTGGTATATATATAGATAATACCACTATTATCTAAATCCTTCTTTAAGCACAAACTTACAGTACATAAAACACCACACAGAAGAAAAATAAACAAAATCACTAAAACAACATTAAATCAGCTTTTACCAACTTAGTACCCTCCAGATTGTCAGTTATTATGAGAAAAGTTAGTCCAATGCATCCAGCACTAGATTTGGAAAGGAGGACCTGCACCATGTATTCATAGTGATTCTTTTTTTCACAGATGCCTATCTCATGGACCCATGAAGCAGCTCTGTTGGTGAAACACTTCTCTTGCACATTATGAGCTTGCAAGTCATATTCACATTTTTCAGGCTATGTAGCCAATAATAATAATAAGAAGCTGATGCTAGGAGAAAATGGAAGGCAAAAGGAAGAGGGGCCAACCAAGGGCAAGATGGATGGATGATATTCTGGAGGTGACGGACTCAACGGTGGGGGAGCTGAGGATGGTGACAGCCGACAGGAAGCTCTGGCGTGGGCTGGTCCATGAAGTCACGAAGAGTCAGAAGTGACTGAACGAATAAACAACAACAAAAGGCAATAATAAGATTGTCCACATTCTATTGTACTGATACTGCAATCCTATACATCAGAGCTTTCCAAACTGTGTGTCGCGACACAAAAGTGTGTTGCCACACACAGCGTGGTGTGTTGCCACAGCACCCGGAAGTGGCGGCGCACGCATGCATGGCGGTGCCTTGCCCCCGCGCGACGGCGCACGCCCCCGGCGCACGCCCCCCGCATGCCCCGCCACACGCCCCCCAAATCAGTAATGTTGTATGTACAACTTCCTTGAAAGAAACTTTACTCTCTCTCTCTCCGTTATAAAACAACAGCAGGGTTGTATATTATAAAAACAATGGTCTTGGGTTTTAGGAAATGTTAAGTATGTTGTTTATGTCCCTAAAAGAAAGTTAATTCATTTAAAAAAAAAAAAAAACATGTTCAGTGGACTCAACAGATATTTGAACAATTTGGTCAGAGATGCAATAAATCTTATGTTGGAGATGCAATATATTTGAAGTTGGTTATTCCCCTTGATAACTTCTTATTGGTTGAATATTCTTAACAGGTGAACTAGTTTCTTGGAAGGAAGTTAAGATTTATAGATATTAATGTGTGAATTAATTGTATTCAAAAATTGTAAGTTGTCTATTTATGAAGAATTATGGATTTACTGTTGCCAAAAAATATCATGTACTGTATTCCTAGAAAGAAACTTGTGTACTAAATAATAAAGATTTGCTTGATGAAATGTGTCAACTCTGTCTTTGAATTGTCTCTTTACAGACATAAAAGGAAGACTGGACAATATGATTGTGTGTGGTTAAGGAACTGACTTGCATCAATTCTTAAATGATAGTTTTATTTGTATTGTACCTGATTTACCTTGTTTCGTTTTTTATATATTGCTTTATTTTATTTGCATTCACATTTTTGTTTTATTTTTCCTTTCTGCAGCCACATTAAAATAATAAAATATTAAAAAAATAAAAATAGTTCTAAAAACTTTAGGAAGAAAAAGATACTGCTGTACTAGAGAACAGGTTAGGTAGCATTCATAGAAGATTGGGATTTAAAGATTTCTAGTCTTTTTTTCTCTTAAATGAACAGTTAGCCACACTGGAGTAACATTGTACCACACATCACAATTCTCCACACAGTTTTATAAACAATAGAAATATAATTGTTTGATTAATCCTTGGAAGCCTCAAGTTATATTGTTCTTCAGGTAATATAAAGTAGTGTTGTTTGTTTTAAATATTTTTAAGAAAGCAAGGATAAGTGGAAGTATTAGCCATCTGTAGGGTGATAATAAACAGGAGTCATGTTTAGGAGAATCTTTGGTCTAGAACAGAGCTTTCCAAACTTTTCATGTTGGTGACACACTTTTTAGACATGCATCATTTCACGACACACTCTTATAGCAGGGCACAAGGCAGGCACTAGGACCTGCGCGGAATCACAGCAGGTTTGGAGGCAGCAAGGCACAAGGCAGGCACTAGGACCTGCACGGAATCACAGCAGGTTTGGAGGCAGCAAGGCACAAGGCAGGCACTAGGTCCTGCGCGGAATCACAGCAGGTTTGGAGGCAGCCAGGCACAAGGCAGGCACTAGGACCTGCGTGGAATCACAGCAGGTTTGGAGGCAGCAAGGCACAAGGCAGGCACTAGGTCCTGCGCGGAATCACAGCAGGTTTGGAGGCAGCCAGGCACAAGGCAGGCACTAGGACCTGCGTGGAATCCTGGCAGGGCTCGGAGGCAGCAGCAGCCGCGACACACCCAGACACTGCAGCCGACACACTAACATGTCCCGACACACAGTTTGGAAAGCTCTGGTCTATAAACTTTTTGTTTTACTGGGGTTGCTGATGAATTGGGAGCTTGCTTGAATAAATGTGCTACTTTTTGTACACTGGTTTCTATTATTGCAACACATTGCAGGTAGTCCTCGTTTCCTGAATGCCTTGCTTAAGAACTATTCGAAATTACAATGGTGTAAAAAAAAAAGCTTTGCTACCAGTCCTAACATTGATGACTGTCACAGCGTCCCATAGTCATGTGATCGCCATTCAGGCGCTTTGCAGCCGGTGTGCATTTACGACCATCATGGTGTCCCGCGGTCATGATTGCCATTCACGTGCCTCACAACCGGTTTCCGACAAGCAGAGTTAATGGAGAACATGGAAGTAAAATCACAAGTCACGGTTACATGATGTCTCGCTTAATGACCGCAGTGATTTCCTTAACAACCAAATGAGAAGTAACATTGTAAGCCCATCGCAGTCATGTGATTTCCACTTAGTGACTGCAGCACCTAGCAACGGAGTTGCCAGTCCCAATTGTGGTTGCTAAGTGAGGGCTACCTGTATACCAACAGAGGATGGATTTGTCAATGAACCCACCTGCTCTGTTTCTTCAAAGTCCAGCAGTTTCTCCAATTAAATCTTTGTTGTTTGCATTTAGATGCCTGAAAGCTATCAATTTGCAATTAATAGCAAGCAGATTCCTGAGACAAGAAAGTATCCATTACTTCCTCATTGCTTCAAAGTGGAAAGAGTGTATATTTTATACTTTTCCCCTTGCAGATGATAAATATGGCACAGCACTTACAGTTTAAACAAGTTTTGTTTAAGAACAAAAATGAGCATGATAGTAAAGAGGTATAAATGTCATTGGTGTACAATTGATAGTTTTAAAAGACCTCAATTTGTGTACATTTGAAGATATGGTGGAGGAGTTCATTAAAGACCAGCACATGGTAGCACCTACCTGACTTTGCTGATCTTGAAAAAAGCTAAACCAAGTTGTACCAAGTTGAATGGGAGACCACCAGGAAATTCTACAACTGTAGGTCAAACTGGAAAATTGAAAGAATTTCCTGGAAAAAACACAAGCCACTTCCATCTTGATGCCAAAAAAACTCCATGGATATAACCATGAAGTATATGTTAGCTGAGCTTGACTTAAATAAAACTTTACCCTTTCCATTGGGAAAACAACTCTTTTATAGTTCAGAATATTTAGTTTTGAGAGAAATGGGGGGTGGGGCACTCAAAAAAGGCAAGATGCTTGCACCATGATGCTATGTCCACCATCTTATCTGTTTGGACCATCTCTCATACAGACACCACTGTTGGGAGATGGATCTCTTTTTGGGAAAAGCCATGTTTATTGCAAGAGAAATAGAGCTAGTTGTAGCAGAAGCTAAGGTAATGAGCTTGGATAAAGAGAGCACGGTGAAAATAATGAATCCTATGTATAAAAGATGGCTATAGAGAAGAAAATATGGCTATAAAGCATTCAAAGAAAGGCAATTCAACAGAATTAAAAGCTATGAAGGTTTTCATAATGGACTTCCCTGTATATCGCAAGCTATATAGCCATAGTGTGGACAGGACTAGATCTACTCCTGTTGCAAGAAAAATTAAATTTTGCGTATAGCTTACAAAAACTTCAAAATATATTGGGTTAATGGTAAATACCGGATCAGCAGTTTCTGTACTTCCTGCATAATTTTGTTTGTACTAGGGGTGGGAAAAACATTGATTGAGGCAAAAATATAATTGGTGTGTTGTTTTTAAAATCTGCATGTATTTGCCTATAGAGGTGACTTGATTCATATAGTACACTTGTAGAATTTTAAATTGTCCTTAATGTTATTTCTATTTTAGACAGAAATGTATTTGCTGAATTAAATACTGGGATACTGGAAGGACATGTTTCTCCTTGGTTAAAGACTGCTGTAGGACAAGTATCAGTTTCAGTAGTACTGGCGTGAAAAGGAATTAGGCTGTGCTCATGGATTAGTCCCTTTAAAAAATGGAAAAAGAAGAGATGTTCATGTACAAAAGAACTTTCAACATTGAGAAACATATGTCAAAAGAAATAAAGGATTTGATGCAGAGGGATATTACTGATACAGAATGGATTTTACCTAGTAAAGGTAAAGGTTCCCCCCGCACATTTGTGCAGTCGTGTCCGACTCTAGGGGCCAGTGCTCATCTCCGTTTGTTAGCCGAAGAGCCAGCATTGTCCAAAGACGCTTCCACGGTCATGTGGCCGGCATGACGCACGCGGAACGCTGTTACCTACCCACCGAAGTGGTACCTATTCATCTACTTGCATTTGCATGCTTTCGAATTGCTAGGTTGGCAAGAGCTGGGGCTAGTGCGGGAGCTCACTCCGACACGTGGGGCTAGGGATTCGAACCTCCGAACTTGCGATCTTCCGATCGACAAGCCTGGTGTCTTACCCACTGAGCCACCACGCCCCCATAGGGTAGGATTTTACCTACAGTAGTGATAAAAAAGTAAAATAGGAGTATCCATCTTTATATGGATTTGACAGAGCAAATGAACTTATTGTAATGCAGTGTTATCTGTTCGACATATAAAAGTATTTGTAGAACTCCAAAGGGCAAAGATGTTTTGTATTCTTGATTTGCAGAGTGCATACCATCAAGTTGTTTTTCACAAAAATAATAAAGACCTTACTGCATTTATTACATGATAGACTTCTCTGTTTTAAACAGTCTCCCTACAGATTTGCTTCAGCATGCAGCATATTTCAAAAAATGCCAAAAATCTAAACAATCAAAGAGATTCAATTTTATTTGGATGATTTCATTGTGTTTAAGAATATACCAGAAGAGCCTCAAAGTAACATTTGACATGATTTGCCATGCTATGTGCCTGTAGCATAAGATTGCATTAGACCACAGACTATACAGGAACTTGGAGGAAACATTAATTTTCTTGTATAAGCCTACTCTTTGGATGCAGCCATATATTAAAATGCAGAATATAAATTTGATTACGAAGAATCACATATTCCACTGAAAGACACCATCTGGGGAAAAAGGCCACTACATGTAAGACAAATGTTGTTTATTCGTTCAGTCGTTTCCGACTCTTCGTGACTTCATGGACCAGTCCACGCCAGAGCTCTCTGTCGGCCGTCACCATCCCCAGCTCCCCAATGGTTGAGTCCGTCACCTCCAGAATACCATCCATCCATCTTGCCCTTGGTCGGCCCCTCTTCCTTTTGCCTTCCACTTTCCCTAGCATCAGCTTCTTCTCCAGGGTATCCTGTCTTCTCATGATGTGGCCAAAGTACTTCAGTTTTGCCTTTAATATCATTCCCTCAAGTGAGCAGTCTGGCTTTATTTCCTGGAGTATGGACTGGTTTGATCTTCTTGCAGTCCAAGGCACTCTCAGAATTTTCCTCCAACACCACAGTTCAAAAGCATCTATCTTCCTTCGCTCAGCCTTCCTTATGGTCCAGCTCTCGCAGCCATAGGTTACTACAGGGAATACCATTGCTTTAACTATGCGGACCTTTGTTGTCAGTGTGAGGTCTCTGCTCTTAACTATTTTATCAAGATTTGCCATTGCTCTCCTCCCAAGAAGTAGACGTCTTCTGATTTCCTGGCTGCAGTCAGCGTCTGCAGTAATCTTTGCGCCTAGAAATACAAAGTCTGTCACTGCCTCCACTTTTTCTCCCTCTATTTGCCAGTCATCAATCAAGCTCGTTGCCATAATCTTGGTGTTTTTGAGGTTTAACTGCAACCCAGCTTTTGCACTTTCTTCTTTCACCTTCGTCATAAGGCTCCTCAACTCCTCCTCGCTTTCAGCCATCAAAGTGGTATCATCTGCATATCTGAGATTGTTAATGTTTCTTCCAGCGATTTTAACTCCAGCCTTGGATTCCTCAAGCCCAGCATGTCGCATGATGTGTTCTGCGTACAGGTTGAATAGGTAGGGTGAGAGTATACAACCCTGCCGTACTCCTTTCCCAATCTTAAACCAGTCCGTTGTTCCATGCTCTGTTCTTACCGTTGCTACTTGGTCATTATACAGATTCCTCAGGAGGCAGACAAGATGACTTGGTATCCCCATACCACCAAGAACTTGCCACAATTTGTTATGATCCACACAGTCAAAGGCTTTAGAATAGTCAATAAAACAGAAATAGATGTTTTTCTGAAATTCCCTGGCTTTCTCCATTATCCAGCGGATATTGGCAATTTGGTCTCTAGTTCCTCTGCCTTTTCTAAACCCAGCTTGTACATCTGGCAATTCTCGCTCCATGAATTGCTGGAGTCTACCTTGCAAGATCTTGAGCATTACCTTACTGGCATGTGAAATAAGTGCCACTGTTCGATAGTTTGAACATTCTTTAGTGCTTCCCTTTTTTGGTATGGGGATATAAGTTGATTTTTTCCAATCTGATGGCCATTCTTGTGTTTTCCAAATTTGCTGGCATATGGCATGCATCACCTTGACAGCATCATCTTGCAAGATTTTAAACAGTTCAGCTGGGATACCGTCGTCTCCTGCTGCCTTGTTATTAGCAATGCTTCTTAAGGCCCATTCAACCTCACTCTTCAGGATGTCTGGCTCTAACTCACTGACCACACCGTCAAAGCTATCTCCAATATTATTATCCTTCCTATACAGATCTTCCGTATATTCTTGCCACCTTTTCTTGATCTCTTCTGCTTCTGTTAGGTCCTTACCATCTTTGTTTTTGATCATACCCATTTTTGCCTGGAATTTACCTCCGATGTTTCTAATTTTCTGGAAGAGGTCTCTTGTCCTTCCTATTCTATTGTCTTCTTCCACTTCCGCACATTGCTTGTTTAAAAACAATTCCTTATCTCTTCTGGCTAACCTCTGGAATTTTGCATTTAATTGGGCATATCTCCCCCTATAACGGTTGCCTTTTGCTTTCCTTCTTTCTTGGGCTACTTCCAGTGTTTCAGCAGACAGCCATCTTGCCTTCTTGGTTTTCTTTTTCTTTGCGACGTTTTTTGTTGCCGCCTCCTGAACAATGTTGCGAACTTCTGTCCATAGTTCTTCTGGGACCCTATCTACTAAATCTAGTCCCTTAAATCTATTCTTCACCTCCACTGCATATTCCTTAGGAATATTAGTGAGCTCATATCTAACTGATCTGTGGGTCTTCCCTATTCTCTTTAGTCTGATTCTAAATTTTGCAATAAGAAGTTCGTGATCTGAACTACAGTCAGCTCCAGGTCTTGTTTTTACCGACTGTATAGATGTCCGCCACCTTTGGCTGCAAAGGATGTAGTCAATCTGATTTCGGTGTCGACCATCTGGTGAAGTCCACGTATAAAGTCGTCTTTTAGGTTGTTGGAAGAGAGTGTTTGTTATGCACAGTGAGTTGTCTTGGCAAAATTCTATCAGCCTATGTCCTGCTTCATTTTGTTCTCCCAGACCATGCTTTCCTGTAATTCCAGGTGTCGTCTGACTACCCACCTTAGCATTCCAGTCTCCTGTAATGAAAATAACATCTCTTTTTGGTGTATTATCCAGTAGGTGCTGCAGATCCTCATAGAACTGATCTACTTCTGCTTCTTCAGCATCTGTGGTTGGGGCGTATATTTGGATCACTGTGATGTTAAATGGCTTACCCTGAATTCGAATTGAGATCATTCTATCGTTTTTTGGATTGTATCCAAGCACTGCTTTAGCCACTTTATTATTAATTATGAAGGCTACTCCATTTCTTCTGTGGTCCTCTTGTCCACAGTAGTAGATCTGGTGGTCATCTGATGTGAAGTGGCCCATCCCAGTCCATTTCAGTTCACTGACACCTAAAATGTCTATATTTAATCTTGACATCTCACCAATAACCACATCCAATTTGCCCTGGCTCATAGATCTTACATTCCAGGTTCCTATGGTGTGTTGATCTTTAGAACATCGGATTCGTCGTTCACCACCAGCACCGTCGGCCGCTAGCCGTCCTTTCGGCTTTGAGCTAGCTGCGTCATCATGTCTGGGGCTAGTTGAACGTATCCTCTGTTCCTCCCCAGTAGCATTTTGACCATCTTCCGACCTGGGAGTCCCATCTTCCGATGGTATACCGACATATCTTTGGTTGTACTGATCCATTTAGTTTTCATGGCAAGAATACTGGGGTGGGTTGCCATTACCTTCCCCAGGGATCGTATTTAGTCTGACCTCTCTGCCACGACCTTCCCGTCTTGGGTGTCCCTTCACGGTTTAGCTCATGGTTTCATTGAGGTGCTCAAGCTCCAGCACCACGACAAGGTAACGATCTCCTTTGCTGGAGGTAAGACAAATACAATCACAGAAATTTGCAATGTATTTGTTTGTTTGTTTGATATGTATGCCACCTGAATTTCAATGACTCTGGGCAGCTCACAATTAAAAAATATTTAAGGAATAAAAGACATCAATATGACAGAAACTGGACTGGAACAGAAAAAAGAAAAGCAACACACCCACACAATCCAAGGGGACTTCACTCACGCTCATTAAAGGAAATATTCTTATGCTCAACACAGCCTACTTCGTATTTTTCATTTACTGTTGAATAGTAATAAACTTCTCTGTGAGATGGATTTGGATACAACTCTAAATGTAATTCAATTATTGCTTTTCTTTATATGTTCTTGCCTTCTTACTAAGTTAATTTATAACACAGAACCGGATAAAGTGAAAAGCTAGATATTTCCTATTATTGCTGCACAGTAAAAACTGAAAAGCATATCCTACATGGCAGCCCCATTAGAATTATCTTGCGACAGTGCATAGTATTCTACAGATAAAAGCTGCACTCCTTCTACATTAAAAACTATGTAGCTCAACTGAGTTGAAATAAATTGTTTGGCAGACTCAATTTTCTGCCAGGACGTATAGAGGAACATGTATTTATGTTAAGTCATTCTTCAAGGGATTTTGCTACGCTGGGAATTCAAAACATCTTAAATTCCAAACAAAGTACCTTTCCTACTTGGAAAACTCAGTACCCAGATTAACTAAACCCAGACAGTTCAGGTGGGAATACACCATGGTAAATAAAAGCACAATAATCCTAAAGCGTAACTAAGGTTTGTTGCTTCTTGGAGGTCCAGGCAGATACCAGATAATTTTATCAAGTTAGGAAGGATTTCCTATTCAGAGAAACCTGAGCTTGTTTCTGCAGCCTTAGCCCCCCCCCCCCTTTTTTTAGATTTTTTATCCCGCCTTTATATAAATAACTCAAGGTGGGGAACATACCTAATACTCCTTCCTCCTCCTATTTTCCCAACAACAACAACCCCGTGAGGTGGGCTGGGCTGAGGGAGAGTGACTGGCCCAAAGCCACCACCCAGTCCTGCCTAAGGCGGGACTAGAACTCAGAGTCTCCTAGTTTCTAGCCTGGTGCCTTAATCACTAGACTGTCTCTACAACTAATTGATTTTTTTTCTATCAAAATATTTATATAACAATAATACATCTGACAAACATGCTAAAGATATTCACCATATAGTCCCACACTTAAAAAAAACAAGCAAACATTGAAATAATATCAATTACTTACTATGATCAGCATTAATGGCCTTTTTTTTTACTTAGAATAAGGTTGGCATACTACTCTCAAGGTTGCTTTAAACATAGCTGATACTAGTGCAGGCTGTCAAATGCACTGACCCATGTCTTGGACCCATGCCTTAAGCATTTTTCCAGTGAAACAAAACAAGGTATACATTTTAAAAATAGAGTAAATAAATGTGTCAAGCTCAGTAAAAAAAAACCTGTTGAACTGTTCTCCATCATCATCATTTATCCTCATGACCATCCAAAAACCTATCCTCTTGTAGTGACTGGAGTACAGATCTAACTTTATGTTCTAGAGGTTCTTGTAAATAGGGAATATCATCTAAAGCAGTGGTTCTTAAACTGTTTGACTCAATTATCTCTTTTTCTGGTCTTGAATAATATCATTATCCCCCCCCCCACACACACACACACAAAGACTCTGTACTTTAACTTGCATCTTGGCAGTAGTCTCAAACTGGATCCTCGATTCACAAACAAGCATTTACAAATTGCTCCATTATCCCTAGGATATGCCCAAATTGCCCCTTTTGGGGAAATTACCCCCAATTTAAGTACCACTGATCTAAGGTATCTTGGATGTTGACCTGTCTAGTGTAGAGAATGTCAAAATACTTCTTCTATCTTTGTTTGTTCTTCTTTGAATCAGTCATAGTCTGTCCATACTAATTTGATATCGGAAACTCCTTCTGAATTTGGAGATCTTTGAGAAGACTTTCCTTTATTTTATTTTATGTGTATTTCCATATTTTATGCCTTTACAGATCTTGTTGTAATACGGCTCCTTGTCACTTTTAATATGTTCCATGTTCCCACTGTAATTCTGTATTTGCAGATTTGGATTTTCTTTTGCAACAAAATGTCCAGAAAGTTTTAATCTACCCACGTGAGTGCCATCCCACCTGAGGGACCAATCATCTGCCACTATATTATCAAATGTCCATGTGTCTGTCCATGTGGTTTTCTTGGTAAAATATAGAAATGAATGACCATTGCCTTTTCCTGCCCAGTATGAAATGATAATTTTGCCATTGTCAGTAAAATGATCATCTACCTCCAGCATCTTCCTACATTGCTGCTGACCAATATACTGTAGGTACCTGCTTCTGCTTGCTTTAGCAGGGCAGCTGGGATGACCTTCATGCTTTCGGTGACCCTGCTGGGAGGATATTCTCTTGGCATACATTCCCAGCATTCCTTGCTCATCCCTCCAAGGAAAACTTTCTTGCCATGATGAGGCAGCGTAACAGGGGACTTTGGGGGAGGGAGGCAACTACATTTTATATGGCCTGCTAATTGTCTTAAAAGAAAAGCTGCATTCATATTTTGTATCTGAATCCTTACTCAGATAAGAAAGTGGAGCTACGTTTGGCCACCTTCTTTCTCTTCAATGCCTGCAGAATGCCTGAATGTCTTTGTTAATAAAGATTCTAAAGCCCCTCCATAATGGAAGAGGCAATAGCATTCTTCAGGGGAGAGCTGTATTACTACTTACTGTATGTGGAATTGATAAAACTAAATCTGGCATGGAAATAAATTATTTACACTACAAAACAATGATATATGTCCATAAGAATGTATAAATGCCTTACTGGACCAGGCAACAGGACACTTAACCCAGCATTCGGTTGGCTACAGCACTCAGGCAATGCCTGAAAAAAACTCTGCAGACCAATGTGCAGGTGCTGGTTTGCTCACCCCAGGACCTAAAACTCAAGAGACAGACATCTCTCTGTGTGGTGGCTCCATTAATTTTTACCAATTTTTTTCTGCAAAGCCTTTGGCACAATTCTCCAGCACTCTACCCTACTATAATTAAGTCTAAAAAGTATAAAGTAATCACATAATTGATGGTTGTTGTGGGTTTTCCGGGCTGTGTGGCCGTGTTCTGGCAGATTTGGTTCCTAACGTTTCGCCAGTAGCTGTGGCTGGCATCTTCAGAGGACAGGAGCACAGCTAGAAGATTCTCTCTGTGCCCAAGTGGAGGGTGTGTGTTCCTGCTGGTGTTTATAGCTGCTGAGAGGGTGTGTGTCTTCTGTGGGTCATTTACAAGAGATTAGGAGAGGGTTCTTTGTGGTGATTAGGGGGTGTGGTGCTGTCGTGTGTGGGATTAGCACATCTATTGTGTGAGTTGTTTGTATATTTCAGTGGTTGAGTAGAGTTCATTGACCTTTTGCAATCACATAATTATTTCCTGTTTACCACGGTCTACCTTTTCCCACTTGTCTCAATTCTTATATTTTAAGCATTTTGGGGGCAGAGAACAATTCTCTCATACATTGTAAAGCAGATATCATCATCATCATCATCATCATCATCATCATCTGTCTGGAACCTTGGGAGGTGGCCCTTAAAAAGGTAAAGGTTCCCCCCACACATTTGTGCAGTCGTGTCTGACTCTAGGGGCCGGTGCTCATCTCCGTTTGTTAGCCGAAGAGCCAGCGTTGTCCGAAGACGCTTCCACGGTCCTGTGGCCAGCATGACCGCATGTGGAACGCTGTTACCTACCCACCAAAGTGGTACCTATTAATCTACTTGCATTTGCATGCTTTTGAAGTACAAATAATAAAGCAAATAAATAAATAAATATCATACACATTCTTCTATATTTCAAAGTATTTTTAATATTTCAATCTACGCTTTATTGTGTACCAGTGACACAAAAAGTGCAATTAAATATTTACTGAAATTTAGCTATCATGACAATGAAACTTGTTTATCTCATTTGAAGGATTGGTGATTCATTATAAAAAAAATCACAGGAGGGGGGAATACAATGCCACTGGCAAAAATCCATTAACATACAGGCAGTTAACACCAGATGTTCCATCCCATGACACAAATTAACATGACCCACCCAAGAGTAATATGAACAAGAATTTCAGCAACAGTTACCCAAGATCTCTACAACTTCACCAAACAGACCTCACTAATTATTCACCAGTAGAGAGCAGAACTATTACAGAGAGCCATTCTATTGCTAAAATTCAGAAGATTCTCTACAAGGTTTTTTTTTATTTGCAGAGCCCAGTCTGGGATTAAAAATCTTACACCAATTTTTCCGGTACAATGATTTAGCTGTCATGACCAAAGAGCTGAATTGTCTCTGAAAGGCAGCCAGATTACTGTTCAGCAATGACAAAGACTTGGAGTCTGACCTGTATATACTGTACCTACACAGATTTGAAACAACACACACATCAACACCTCTCAGTGGGTTGTAATGGGTGCTTTACTATAAGAACAGTGTTACAATTATAACAAATATGTTAATTGCTACAGCTAATAGCGTAACACATCTTTAGTCTTCCAAGCTTCAAATACAACCTTCAGCTATACTGACTGGCAACCGGGACTTAAATTAAATGTCTTAATCATGATGTTTACTACATACTGTCAAAGGGAGGGTCAGGATAGGAGCTGAGACAGACACACAAACAGCCAGTAGTTTAAAAAAAAAAAGGGATTTTATTCTGGACACCTATGATATCTATACTAATGAATTAGTGAGATCTAATAATATATATGTGGTCAAACATGAGAAACTCCGAGAGACAGTGGAGGACAGGAAGGCCTGGCGTGCTATGGTCCATGAGGTCACGAAGAGTCGGACACGACTAAACGACTGAACAACAACAAAAAATAATATATACAAGTATTTACAAAACCAGTATGTTTTCCTATGTATCTACAGAATATAATGAAATATAAGAAATCAAGTCTTAACCCACTTAATTTTCCTCCCTTTAATGTCTCTTTCCCTCAGTTTCTGCTCATAGTTTATTACAGCTTCTTCTCCGCCTCATCTCAATTACTGATGCTGGAATGTCTCTGAGTTTTCTCCTGGCTGTCTTGCTACCAAAGCCTTTAACTCACAAACTTTCACTGTCTACTACAGTGTTTCTCAACCTCAGCAACTTTAAGCTGTGGTGGGGAATTCTGGGAGTTGAAGTCCACACAGCTTAAAGTTGCTGAGGTTGAGAAACACTGGTCTGGTATCTGAATCCCCATACACACAACACAGTCCATCCTCCTGGTCTTTCCACACTCTCACAAGCTGCTCCAGGCTTTTCCTCCTGGTCTTCCTTCACATCCCACTCCATGTTAGCGGTGTTAGTAATATCCTCTCCAGCAGCATTTGAAACATACCCCAAGTTTTCCTTTCTGTTTTTATATTCCATATTTAAGGCATGTTCAAGCCACTTTAGAAAATGCATTCTAGCATTTTCCCCTTCTCTGCCTGCATACTTTTGGTGTTGTGCCTTCCCCCCAAAAAATCCATGACTTAGGCACAAACCCCACTGCCTCCCTACAGCTGGGCACTCTACCCTGCCACCTATACCACCCCTCAGTAAGCTTCACTTCCAATGTATGTTTGTGACTCCATTCAGGCAGAATTGGCACAAAAGCTAAATCATAAAAAAAAAACAGGCCAATGCTAGTAGCAAACATGATTAAAATCAAAAATTATGAAGGAATTTCTCAGAACACAAAAGGAAGCCCTTTTCTAATAATCAAATTAAAGAAGGGATGATGGGAGATGTTTATAAATTGGCAGCATTTTTTAAAAAAAGCATCTCCAGCCTAAAAAGCCATCATATTTTGAACTAGGCTTAGATCCTTTGGTATTCTTTCCCAGTGTTTTGGTTTCCAAGTTTTCACAGTCAATTCCTCCATCCCCAACTATTTCCCAAAACTGAAAACAAAAGCAGCCCTATGTCCCTTGGCCTCTCCTATTTCTGAAAGGTATCCAAAAAAGAGATGGAGCTTTCCTTAATGGCAGATATTACTACCAAATGTTTTGGATTTAGTTCTCATGGAGGAGGATCGGATGTGTAGCTTCCTCTGCCTCCCAAGATGAACCAAATCTACTTGGGTTGGGCTTTTTTCCCCCCAGCCAGGGCCACACAAGGCTACAAGAGATGCCACTTGCTTTTGGCCTCACAACACAAAAAAGTATGCAGCCCCAAATTTGGCAGTGATATTAGTGGGGGAGAGCTCTGGGAATGGCAAATGGTCACATGCAGCCTGCACTTGATCCACTTCATTCTGTTCCTTGACAACCAAGCAGAAGGGATTCCGCTCTGCTTCATAGTTCAATAGCAGAAGAACAAGCAACATTTCCAGGGAAAGAAAAGTTAACCCTCCTTATTCTATATCTTCCAAGAACCTTCCTAATTAGTGGCTCCTTTCTCCTTTTTTTCAAGGTAATATTTAGTTTGGAGGACAAAAAGTAGAATACATCCCAGTGGAAAAAATGGGGGGGGGGGGCAGGGGGCGGAGAGAAGGATCATATTTTTTCTAATATTTCCTAGATATTTTTTTAAAAAAACCAAACAAATAGCTGAAACGCAGACTATAAAGGCTTTTAATAAACAGTTGATTGATCAGTTATGTGCCATCTAGTCAGTGGCAATCTTAAGGACCACATAGATTTTCTGCAGGATGATCTGTCTCCAACCTGACCCTTCAGGGACACCTATAGCTGCTATAATTGATGCCATCCACCTTCCTGCTGGTCATTCTCTTTTTCTCTTTCCTTCCTCCTTTCCCAACATAGGCGCCTGCTCCAGAGATAGAATAATTCAGATTTCTATACTTTACACACACAGTTCCTAAATCTGTCCCTGGTACAGCAATATGTTCTGTTCTACTGGGTGTTTGGAAATTGGGAATATCTAGGGTGTTTGTTTATTTTTTAAACTGTCTTCTTGGCGGAAACTGTATTTTTCTAGTAAGTTCTGGGTAAGAAATTTAAAATAACACGGAAAAGGCACTAGAGAAGCAGCTCAAACTTGTGACCTTCCTACTTAATTTGTCCCTGTACTGGGTCCTGAAAACGTTAAAAGAACAATTATGTTGGAGAGAAAAATATCTGTTTGTGCGTGTACAAACATACCTGACAGCAGGAATCTAACCTGAGCAATTATTAGTGAAGCAGGTTTACAACTACAGCAGAAATAACATTTAGGGATAGGGATGGGGATGGAGATAGGCAAAAGGGTAGCACCTAGGTAACTATGTTCTACCAGGAGGAAAGTCAGAGAGCAAGAGTTCCAAGTCTGCATGGAAGTGACTCCGAGACTAACAATCTCAGGGACAAAGAGAAGGCGAAGTGATTGATAAAGAAGGCACACAAAGTAAATCCTGAACTCTCTCTATATACCCCACTGCCCCTTGTGGTCAGTAGGTTGAGTTACTGAAGAGTCAGAGCCACTGAAGGCAAGCTGACAAAGACTGGGACACAGACCTATGAAAAAACCCCAAGTCTTATTTCCAGTCATCCTGTGTAAGAGGGGATTCCCTTCAGCTCATGCCTATCCAATAGCGCAGTGCTGAAATATTTGTGGACCTTTATGCTGGGCCTGATTCAATGTTTTTCCTTCAGCACCATTAATGGACAGATATGATAATCTTTTATTTATTTATTTGTTTGTTTATTTCGATTTATGAAAGCCGGCTGGGTGACCTTGGGCCTGTCACTCTCTCTCTCAGCCCCAGGAAGGAGCCAATGGCAAACCAGGAGACTGAGAGTTCTAGTCCCGCCTTAGGCATGAAAGCTGGCTGGGTGACCTTGGGCCAGTCACTCTCTCTCTCAGCCCTAGGAAGGAGCCAATGGCAAACCAGAAGACTGAGAGTTCTAGTCCCGCCTTAGGCGTGAAAGCCGGCTGGGTGACCTTGGGCCTGTCACTCTCTCTCTCAGCCCTAGGAAGGAGCCAATGGCAAACCAGGAGACTGAGAGTTCTAGTCCCGCCTTAGGCATGAAAGCCAGCTGGGTGACCTTGGGCCAGTCACTCTCTCTCAGCCCAACTCACCTCACAGGGTTGTTGTGGGGAAAATAGGAGGAAGAAGGAGTATTTGGTATGTTTGCCGCCTTGAGTTATTTGTAAAAATAATAAAGGCGGGATAGAAAATTAACTAACTAACTAACTAACTAACTAACTAACTTTTAAGGCCACCTGCTCAACAATTACTTTTTTTGCTCTACATACTGTATCTGTTACTGGGTCATCTTTTTTCTATTACTTCTATAGAGATCTGATGGCATATGTTCTATGAGGCTTGCCATGAAGGAAGTCTGATCATTTTAGGTGTGATATTTAGTTACAGACCATAATCTGAACATTTTCAGAATATAGTACTTTTGCTATTTGAAGCTACAAGTAGTGCATAACATTTAAGTGCAAATTAAAATATAAAAACCACAGCATAATTATTTCAGCAGTTCTAACTGACACAGGTCAACAATGACTAAAGTAGCCAATTTGTTAAAGCAGAGTCAATTAAAATACTAAATCTATTACCTTTCAAGTGCAGCGGTGCCAGGCTACATTCTGCATAAACCTGTGTTGATGACCCTTATTTTAAATCACAAGAATTTTAAACATAACTCAAGTTTAAAAGAGCTTTTCTTGTACAACATCCAATAGCCAAACTACTTATCAAGCTAATTTGGAAAGTTGTTGGCATACAAGAAAGGGGCTACTTTTTTAATCTACAGAGAATCCTTAAGTTCTAAAAGTGATAAGCAGTTGTGCATTTAATATGCCTCTTTGTTAAAAATGCATTTTGGAAGACTGGAAAAAAGTGTATATTGAACATATACCACTTCCTCTACAAAGTCTGCAAATCTCATATTCTGGGCAATGATCTAGATTAGATGTTCAAATCAAATAGAAATCATTATAATTTTAATAAACCTTAATATTTCTCACAGAGAATATGGGGAATGATCCAAAGTGCTACTTAGTACTGCAAAAGGACTTTTCCGTTTGCCATTTTTTCCTTCCAGCTCGGTTTTCTTGAATCATCACCAAATCCAAGTTTGAAAGGTCCATAGCATTCCAATTGCTTTCTAGGAAATTTCTAGAGTGAGGAGAGGTCTTTAAAAGGTTTCGCCGACCAAAATTGTTGTCTTTCTTTTTTAAACAAAAATTTGTTTTTTTTTTAAAAAAAGTGTAAGTAAAATAGAATTGGACAAAGCTAAAAACAAAAGTAGGATTTCCCCAGTAGCATGCATAAATGGCAGCTTGTTATAAATGACGATGAAAGAAAAAGCAGCAGTTTTTCTTCATTATTAATTATCTCCATGACAAAAAGGTTATGCAGGGGTTCTCTAAGTGTGGGTTGTGACCTCCTGTCTCTCCTTGACAGCATCTGCACTTCCAGCATTAGCGCCTGCACAAGTCCCAACCCATTCCTGAGTGCTGCCCAAGATGACCAGATCAGGATTGAACTGTTTTTGCTCAGTCTTGCCTTCCCATCTTCCAAAAACAGTTCTTCCCTCTGTGTATGTGTGTCTGTGTGTGTGTCTGTCTGTCTGTCTGTCTCTTTGTCTGTGTGTGTGTGTGTGTGTTCATTCTCCCTGGTGCTGAGCCTACACTCCCATTCCAGGCAATCTGAGCATTGAACCTCCTCCTTCTTGCAGGAGGATGATACTGCCTGATGGGAGGCCGAGCAGGAGCTGTGTCTGAGCATGGTCTGATATTTTTATTCATGGCTGTTCAAAGAAGTTATTTTAGGAGGTCAGAGCACCACAGAGTTTGAGAGCCGTGAGTTACTCTAATGATTTCATCTGCCCAAATTAGTACATCTTCTTCAATACATCTATAATAAAATTGTAACATTTAATACAGATGTATTACAGATTTGCAACAATTTGATGGAAAGCCTCTGTTTTAGATGGCTATGTCTATTATTAATTTTGCAGAAATCAGAATCTACTTATTCCATATAAATATTCTGGATATGTGTGGTACCCAGATTTCTGGGAGAGAATTGATTAATTACTTGCTTATGGAATAAAACTAAATCTTTCTAAAACTCTAAAAATATTTTTTCCAAAAAAAAAAATGCACAATTGTACTCAGGATATAATTCAACAGTATCTCTGGCTCTACTGTTCTATCCTCCACCAGCAACAAAATCCCAACAAGAAAATTAAAGTATGAGTTATACTGTACTCCATCTTTAAGTTATATTCCATCTTTCCATCTTTAAAGAAACAATGGTGGCATGCTATGCAAGAAAGAAAAGCACTTATAAATTCAGCTTCAATTTTACTATTACAGGTAGTCCTCGCTTAATGACAGCACTTGGGACCAGAATTTCTGTCGCTAAGCGATGCAGTCATAAAGCATGACATCACATGATTGTGCTGCTTAGCAACTGCAATTCCAGCATTTCGAGTTGCTGTCATTAAGTGAATTCACGCTGTTGTTAAGCGCAGCATCATGTGGTCATCATTTGTGACCTCCTGCCAGCTTCCCCATTGACTTTGCTTGTCGGAAGCCAGCAGGGAAGGTCACAAATGATCATCATGTGATGCTGTGATGTCAAAATTGCAAGCCGGTCATCAAGCATCCGGATCGTGATCATGTGACCGCAGAGACACTGCAACGGCCGCAACTACGAGGACTGATTGTAAGTACCTCTCGTTCAGTGCCATCGTAAGTTTGAATGGTCGCTGAACAAGTGGTCATTAAGCAAGGACTACCTGTAATCTCAATATGCCAAAGAATACAGCCAATTCAAGCAATGTGTAATAGGACTGCTTACAAACTTTAAGAAAGTAGTCTCTGTAATAACAATTTATGGATGAATTTTGTCAAACGTTTTATGCATGCTAATTTTGTTTTGTTTCAATTTACCTCCAGGAATCACTCTCACTTTGTATAAACTGCCTGTCAAGATGATTTGGTTTTTCCTCTTGCTAATCATTACCTCAGGAGAAATGTTAATAGACCCAATTTAAACAGGAGGGAGATACTTAGAACATTCCTAAGAGTCAACATCTTTATCACAGGAGCTTGTCTAAATTAAGACAAAGAAAAAAGAAAAAAGCTCTCTCGGCTACCTAAAACAAAGAAATATTATACAGGCTGGGAACATATTCTCCTGTGCATAAATGAGCCAGACAGTGAAATTGAGAAGTTTACGTAGAACACGCTTGCATATCCAAAGGCAAAACTATACAAGAAAGCAAATATTTCAGCCTCAACCTTATCTGTAATGGTTTTTTTTTGCCCCTACACTCAGACTGGATTAGGAATAAGTGCTCAATCTAGTCAAGTGGAAACTTGTGGTTCCCAGACTAGAAAGGACCTTTATGTAAACATGTCGGAGCTGCCGAAGGCCACTAAGCGAACTGTCAAATATCTATTAAGCTGGACAGACAAGAGGAAAAACCTAGAGTTTAAACTCTGGCACCTAGACCTATATAAAGTTTTCTACTTTTTTTTCAGAGTGCAAATAATCTGTACGTATATGGCTTCATTCTTATCTATTATAAATAGTTCTGAATAACTGAATCTTGTCTGAGTCTTTTTATTCTTAAATACAAGGTTCTGCCTTCAGACAGCCTGAGATCTACTGCTGAGCTCTAGTGTAAAACTTGACAGCTAGGAATGTTGGAGCTTCCCATATTTTCTCTAGCAAAGTAAATATATTTCCAAATAAAAACTGAGTGAACTAACATGAATTTGACATGGGAGTTTGAGTAAAGAAAGGGCAGAACAGAAAGGAAGAGCCGAGGGGGGGAAGAGACTGCTAACTAATTGCTGACTATTGTTTCCCCTCCTGTAATTGATTCTTGAGTGCTGCTGATTTTGTCTGATTGGAGCATTAGTTTCTGCTGAACTAGCTGAGGCAGCTTCACAGGATTATATAAGGCAAGGGTCGGAAATGGCGGCTCGCGAGCCAGATCTGGCTCTTTGGCCCCTTGACTCTGGCTCTTTCTCTCTCTCTGCCGCCCGACATCCGGAAAGCCGGTCTCCGGAAGCAGCAGGCTTCAGCCCGCCTCTCTGCTCTCCTTTGGCACGCGCTGATTGGTGGAGGCGTCCTTCCTTCTGAGCCTCCACCAATCAGCGTCTGTTTCTTCTCCAGGAGAAGAACCCTGGAGAAGAAACAGAGACGCTGATTGGTGGAGGCTCAGAAGGAAGGACGCCTCCACCAATCAGCGTCTCTGTTTCTTCTCCAGGAGAAGAACCCTGGAGAAGAAACAGAGACGCTGATTGGTGGAGGCGCAGAAGGAAGGATGCCTCCACCAATCAGCGCGCGCCAAAGGAGAGCAGAGAGGCCCCCGCCCGCAAACCCCGCCCCCTAGCTCTCGAGCATTTCAAAATGTGCACGAGCATGTCAAAATGGCTCCCGGGATAAAAAGTTTGCCGACCCCTGAGGAAAACAGTTTCTAGAGAGCAAGCCCCCATCCTCTGGGGAGGGGGTGTCCCACTTTTTCTTCTTTTCTTGCAAAGCGTTTTGGTTAGTTGAAATTGACTAGCCTGCCACAGTTGGAAGACAAAACAACTTGGGCTGAAATTGACTACATTGCCAACGGACTCTACTTTCCTAGGCTAGAGATAATTGATCTTTTTTTCTAACTTAATGGATGGCCCAATGGGAAATCCAACATTCCCAGAGACTGTGATGGCTTATCATCTCTTCCACATACTCAGGCCAATTTTCCCATTTCTACTTTTTAGCAGCCGCACAGTCTTCATTTTCCCCGGAATGGTTCTGCTGCCGATTGTCCTGACCTAGCCCATCGGTGGCCAACAACAAAGGCAGCTCAGCATAGGCAGCCCAGTCAAAAATGAAAAAGCCACCCCCACCCCCAGAAAATCAAAATATATCAGGGGAGCAATTTCCCATGGGCAGATAACATGGAGTGGGAAGGGAAAGGATAGCAAGGATTCTGCCAATTGCTGCCCTTAAGCTTTTCTGCATTACAAAGTGCAGGCAGCAAGACTGACCAGCTCTGTTGCTGATAGGTAGTCAAGGTAGGCTGCAGAGGCAATCTTTTAATATCAACAGTTTCTTTCTACTCAAGGATGGGAGGAAAGCATATTACTGTCAGTGAGGAAAAACCCCAAGAGGATAAGAATGGCAACATGATACTGTAATGGAGAGATAAGACTGTTTTAGTACTTTTAGTGTTAAGTCTTCATTGACTGGACAGCCTGTTTATAATCTTGGAAGAGAGAGAAGCAACAATTAAAATATGATGTCCTGGAAATAAAATGATATAGTCATATAAGCTTTGATCCTGAGAAGCACTGGCAGAAATGAATAAGCAAAAACTGGCTTTGCTGTCTCCTCCTTCTCTGGCAAACCCAGTTACTGCCAAAAGCTCTATTTGAAATGTCAGAGTACCCCTCTTAAATGGAATGGAATATAACACAGAAGGCAGAGGAAAAGATAGGGATTGCTAACAGAAGTGAACATATTCATTCCAGGCTTTTTTCCTGTTCTTGTTTTTCAGCTTCCTGCACCATAGAGCTTCCCACACTGAAGATGGTATTCCAACCATCAGGAGAAGTTTTTCTGGGTTCTAACAGGATGTGGAAGGAACTTGACCTTCAGTCAATCAGGATGAAACTTACCTGCAACCAAATGAATTTTATATGCAGTTCTCTGAATCCAAGCCAAAATAGTTAGCATATTTTCCAACCACATTGGCCAAGTTTCCTGCTGGCTAAATTACAAAAATAAATCAATGATAACTTTTATGACATGAAAAACAATTATCTTGTTTCACACTTACTTATCTGACGAACTTGAACACATCCCAGCAATTTCTAAATCTCTTATGATGTCTGAACTTGAGCTGAAAGGCAAAGTAAGATTTAGTTTAGACTACTTGTTGAAAATGGTCAGATACACCAAAGAAATTATTAAACATATGTAGGAACATTCAGCTTGCCAAATCCAAAGTAAGATGGAAGTTGCACTGGCTTTATGAAATGTTGAAAGTCTTCTTCTGTCTTTTCCTTTTTAGACCTGATGTACTTACAATAATCAATGGGCTCTTTAAAAATGGGAGGTTATTAAGCACTTCTGGACTGACTATGCAATCATGTAATAAGTAATAAAGAGTTCTCTGCGTAGAAAGCTTGAAAAATCAAACTCTTTTCTTAAAAAGCTACAGAAACGGTACTTTTCTCTTTATTTTTAAAGTAGTGTTATAACAATAAAGATCGCTTTAAAAACTTTGCAAACATTTTAATATTTTTTAAAAGTTTCAGAATTGTACATTGCCATTGTTTAATTAAGGAAAAAAGTAAAGCATTTTAGCATTAATTTTAAATCAGTATTAGGGGTGAAAAATAAAATAGTGTCTATGGCAAATATTATATAATAAATAAATCCTAAGCTATGACAAAGTCATCTGCCTGACATATCATGCATACCCAAATCCTGCTTCTTAAACAGATAAGTAGCATTAAGGTCATTTACGTTCACTGAAACTGTGCTACTTTTCAAATCTTCTGCATCAAGAAAAAATACTGAAACAGCAATGAAAAGAAACAAAAGGTCATTAAATAATAATGAAGTCTCATGAAATTCCCTTCTTAAAATGTGAGTGGATATGTTTATTTCATTTTAAACACCTTGTAGGAAAGCTGCCGCTAACATCCCTGAGGAGATGAGGTGTTAGCTGAAAAACTTAGTTTTGAATATATGGCCTGAATGCAGATATCTGAAATATAATCACTAAGAAAACTGTATTTTTGCTGTATTTTAGAATAAGTACAAGTATCAAGGGAACGTTTTGTGCAAAGATGGGCATGATAAAGGACAAAAAAGGCAGGGACCTAGCAGAAGCAGAAGAGATTAAGAAGAGGTGGCAAGAATACACAGAAGAACTATACAAGAAAGATCTTAATATCCCTGATAAATACGATGGTGTGGTCACTGACCTTGAGCCGGACATCCTAGAGAGTGAAGTCAAGTGGGCCTTAGGAAGCATTACTAACAACAAAGCTAGCGGAGAAGACAGTATCCCAGCTGAGCTATTTAAAATCCTAAAAGATGATGCTGTTAAAGTGCTGCACTCAATATGCCAACAAATTTGGAAAACTCAACAGTGGCCACAGGATTGGAAAAGGTCAGTTTACGTTCCAATTCCAAAGAAAGGCAATGCCAAAGAATGTTCAAACTACCATACAATTGCGCTCATTTCACATGCTAGCAAGGTTATGCTCAAAATCCTACAAGCTAGGCTTCAGCAGTATGTGAACTGAGAACTACCAGAAGTGCAAGCTGGGTTTCGAAGAGGCAGAGGAACTAGAGATCAGATTGCCAACATTCGCTGGATCATGGAAAAAGCAAGAGAGTTCCAGAAAAACATCTACTTCTGCTTCATTGACTACGCTAAAGCCTTTGATTATGTGGATCACAACAAACTGTGGCAAAGTCTTAAAGAGATGGGAGTACCAGACCACATTAGCTGTCTCCTGAGAAACCTGTATGTGGGTCAAGAAGCAACAGTTAGAACCGGACATGGAACAACCGACTGGTTCAAAATTGGGAAAGGAGTACGACAAGGCTGTATATTATCACCCTGCTTATTTAACTTATATGCAGAGTACATCATGAGAAATGCCGGGCTGGATGAATCACAAGCCGGAGTTAAGATTGCCGGGAGAAATATCAACAACCTCAGATATGCAGACGATACCACCCTAATGGCAGAAAGTGAAGAGGAACTAAAGAGCCTCTTGATGAGGGTGAAAGAGGAGAGTGCAAAAGTTGGCTTGAAACTCAACATTAAAAAAACCCAGATCATGGCATCGGGTCCCATCACTTCCTGGCAAATAGAAGGGGAAGAAATGGAAGCAGTGACAGATTTTATTTTCTTGGGCTCCAAGATCACTGCAGACGGTGACTGCAGCCATGAAATTAAAAGACGCTTGCTCCTTGGGAGGAAAGCTATGGCAAACCTAGACAGCATATTAAAAAGCAGAGACATCACCTTGCCGACAAAGGTCCGTACAGTTAAAGCTATGGTTTTTCCAGTAGTAATGTATGGCTGTGAGAGTTGGACCATAAGGAAGGCTGAGCACCGAAGAATTGATGCTTTCGAACTGTGGTGCTGGAGAAGACTCTTGAGAGTCCCTTGGACTGCAAGGAGGTCAAACCAGTCAATCCTAAAGGAAATCAACCCTGACTGCTCATTGGAAGGACAGATGCTGAAGCTGAAGCTCAAATACTTTGGCCACCTAATGCGAAGAGAGGACTCACTGGAAAAGACCCTGATGCTGGGAAAGACTGAAGGCAAAAGGAGAAGGGGACGGCAGAGGATGAGATGGTTAGATAGCATCACCGATGTAATGAACATGAATTTGAGTAAACTCCGAGAGACAGTGGAGGACGGGAAGGCCTGGTGTGCTATGGTCCATGAGGTCACGAAGAGTCGGACACGACTAAACGACTGAACAACAAAGAATAAGTACAATTATACCATTTATATGGCTTAAATTGTCAGGGAGCTAAATAAATATTCTTAACTAGATATGATGCCAGGTATCTCATAATTTGCGGTTACAGAAAGGACATTTTTCTGATGAAATAATTATTCAGTTATCGCTCCCAGATATGGCCATTGAAAAGATGAAAAAGAATTTGGATTCCCCCCCCCCCCCAGTGTTTTGTCTCCTATTTACGGAAACGGCTGATTAACAGGAAGACACTAAACAACAAGGGAACAGAGGGCCTCAAGAAAGAAACAAAATCTGTGCAAACTCGTATCATACCTTGACCACCAAAATTATACTTTCAAAGACCAGACTGTCTTAAAGGTCTTCTGTGACCATATGTGTAACTTGAGGTGCTTCATCTCAATTGATCACAACAACTATGAGCTCTCACATTACAATGGCCAATGGATTAGCCAGACACATGGAAGAAGGGGAAAGATAACCCTTTTCCTATAATGTGCCATTAATCTACAGGAAAAAAAAATCAACCAGGTGCCTGTGTCTGACAAGGGACCACACAGAATAAAAAGTTTTCCATTTGTGCACTATCACCACCAGTCTCTCACTCTTGGTAAAGGCCTTCCCCTGCACAGTTATGTCCGACTCTAGGGGCCGGTGCTCATCTCCGTTTGTTAGCCGAAGAGCCAGTGCTGTCCGAAGACGCTTCCACGGTCATGTGGCCGGCATGACGCATGCGGAACGCTGTTACCTACCCACCGAAGTGGTACCTATTTATCCACTTGCATTTGCATGCTTTCAAATTGCTAGGTTGGCAAGAGCTGGGGCTAGTGCGGGAGCTCACTCTTACTGGGGTTTATAAAATGAGGCCTACTGCTGCATGGAATTAAGATTGTGATTTGTGGGTGCCAGTTTTAAGGGATAAAGTTTCCCTCTTACGCTCTTGTAAGAGCCAGCTCTTGAGCAGCACCCCGTTATTGAAATTTTCTGAAATTTTCTGTCCTACTATTCTATTGGAGTCACATTAGAATTCCTATTAAAACTTGGTTTTTAAAAAATGAGCGTAGTACAACAGAAACTTTTCAACATTTGACCCTACGTTAGCCCTGCAAGGTAGTCCAGACAAGAAGCGCAACCAGGAGTACTAGCTCTCTCTTTATTGTAAAGTTATATTAACAGAATCTTGCAAGACTGAAAGTATTACTCCCCTTTCATTTTACTCTCCAGAAACTAGGGAGGGTTTCCTACACCATCCCCCCTTCTGTGGGCTGAGACATCTTTTACATGCCTACTTGTCCTCAGGAACATCATTCCTTGAAGCCTTGAAGACCTGGCTCTGGGCCTGGGCCTGGGCCCCTGAGTGTGCGAAGGGCCCCGTTTCATGGTTGTGCTGACACCAACAGATTTTAATATCTCTTGGCTGTATTTATATTTAATTTTCCATATTGTTTTAATTGTTTGACTGTTTTTTATTATTGTTAGCCGCCCAGAGTCACTGGTATGAGATGGGCAGCTATATAAAATAAATAAATAAATCCCCCCTCGTACATCCCCAAAATGACAATATTTAAACAAGCCCTTAAAACCTGGCTCTATTCCCAGGCCCCGTGTCAGAGGGGCTGATGGAACCCTTATGTGATCCTTTGCTCTTTCAGATGAGTGTGGATTTTTACCCCCGACTTCCTTTTTTGATGATATAATTATTTATTTTTACAGTGTATTATTGCTGTATTCTGTAAGCTGCCCAGAGTCAAACAAATTGGGGCAGCCTTTAAATCTCATGAACCAACCAACAAACAAAATTCTGCATTTATGGCATTCCAGCGCTTTTAAGATATATTACTGAAAATACACATGCTGTAGATGTGGACAGGGCCTTGACCACACCTTGTGTTTGGCCTACAGCGGAGATGTAAAACTGAGCATCATCAGCATTCTGATGTTACTTGACTCCATGTTGTCATATAGAGGATTCACGTAGATGATAAATAGACAAACCAAAATACTGAGCCCTGTGGCTCAGTATTCTTGAAATCCTACTTAATATTGAGTTATTTATAAAAATAATGAAGGTGGGATAAAAATAAAATAAATAAATAAAATAAAATAAATAATATACTATAATTGGTGATGTCCTGTTCAGACTATGAGCCAACTCTGGAGATTCTATAGAATGTTCTTTATTAAACAAGAAGTTATTGAAATTTAGTCCATTAATTCACACAAACATAGAGCATCTTCAACACAACTGGATGTACTGGAATGATTACTTTAGGCCATTCTTCTGGCAACAGATATACTGGACTGACGTGCTTGACAAGATTCTCCTTGAAGCAGCAAGGCAAACCTGGGCTGGAATGGTTAGACAGTACTGGACTGGAATCACTTCACAACTGGACTGGAACTGCAAGGCAGACTGGACTGGTTCCACTAGGCAACTGGACTGGAACTGCAAGGCAGACTGGACTGGTTCCACTAGGCAACTGGACTGGAACTGCAAGGCAGACAGGACTGGAACCACTAGGCGACTGGACTGGAACTGCAAGACAGACAAATTATACTAGAAAAAACCCCAACGGCACAACAAGGCTGCACCGGTTTAGCACGACAAGACACACGAGGATGAATGGACTACTGAACTGAGCGTCATAACGCTGCTTTGCCAAGGCTGCTGAACGCTGTGAAGCTAATGGCGCAAGCTGACGAACACCCAAAGCGACCAAAGCTTTCTTGGCTGGGCTTTGCTGAAAGGCTACGAGATAAGGCTCCATTCCTCTTGATGCTGAAGCGAACTGGGCTTCTGACGCAGCGGGGGTCGATTCCGAAATGGTGTGAGACTCTGATTCTGATTCCTCTGCGGCTACAGGAGAGGCTTCCAAACCAGACGCAGGCTGGACTCCGCTGGACAAGGTTGGTTACTCGATAGGACGGGTGCTTGTAGGATGGCTGTTGTTAGGATGGTTGTCTCCGGCTGATTGGTGCCTTTGAACCTGTTCCTGGTTCTGGACCAATCAGCTCCTCCAAATTCTCCCACGCAGCTGAGTCATCCCCGGGTTCTAGACTGCACCTGCTCCTCAGGCACCTGACTGTCTAACACTTGCTCATCACGAGTTTGCCCGTTAGCCCTGTCCTTTTGACCCTGCTCAGCACAAGCTTCCCCCCAGCTCAGAGTCAGAGTCAGGGTGGACTCTGACAAGTGAAGAGCTCTAAGACTCAACAACTCCCCCCATAACATTGACTGGTCCTGCCCATTTAAGAAGGAAAACTTCTGCAGGATAATGGCCCCCACTCCCAACCCTCACTGGCAGTCTAGAAGACTAATCTCTTCGATTAGTCTAGAAGACTCTTATGACTGATGATATTGAAGGCCACTGAGAGAACAAGCAGGACCAGTAAAGCTGCACCTTCCCTATCTCAGTCCTAACACAGGTCATCCATAAGAGACCTTCTCCATTTCTCCTTAATTTATGTTGGACTATAAACTTTTAAAGGTTCTATCTTATTCTGATTTGTGGACCTTAGTTTTAAGGATAGAATTCAATTCAAGAAAGAGCTATATTGTACTTGAATTTAAAAAATGAAAAGACACAACTAGTATTGTCCAAAATGTAATTGAAATATCGGACACATTTTTGGACAAATATTGGACAAATATTTTGACATTTTGGACAAATTTTTAAAAATGTACATTTACTCAGTGAACAAAGGAAAACATAATTGCACTGTTACAGTGAAATAATTTAAAGGTTTATTTGGAGCAGCTTAAGCAATATAGGAAAGTATTTTATTCTTGAAATCCTACTTAATATTGAGCTATTTATAAAAATAATAAAGGTGGGATAAAAATAAAATAAATAAATAAAATAAAATAAATAATATACTATAATTGGCTTCACAAGGGAACATGTGCAAAACAAAGACCAGCAGATAATGGCTATTTCCTTGTTCAGTTTTCAGTTCCAAACAAGTAGGGTCTTTATATATGTTTGGAAACTTAAGCCATGAAGGTAAAATAACAAACATAAGCCATGAAGATAAAATGACAGTTCCATTAAAAATTATATATCTGGATAACTCAATGTAGTTAATGCATTAAAGTACCCCATTTAAGTACTCACTTCCACAAGCTATTAATTATTTTATTTTTTAAAAATCACATCTCAGATTGTGTTCTGCTTACAATCCTAGCTACTATGGCAGAACTGACCAGTAATATTTTGCCTTTAAACATTATCAACCCATTTATCCATGCAATATCACTTACACTAGTCTCAGAGAAGTGATTTCCTTACACACACACACACACACACACACACACACACACACACTGGTTTGTAGGAATCTCATGCTAGAATAAGTTCTATGTTAAAAATTCCAACACTTGTTCTTTTTTTGCCCATCTCTAATGTTAAAATCCCATGTCTTAAAAGTTTTTGCCTGCCATGGACGTAATTGATTGGTGTGCAAAACTCACTGGCAGGCTAAAAAGGAAAAAAGAGCCAAATTTTCCACAGTTAAAAGGAGAACAACTGTGTAGATCAGTGCTTCCCAAACCCGGGTAAATTACCCAAAATTGGTTAAAGGTAGTTTTTCTTTGGGTAACAACACATGAACCATTTCAATTGACTTAACATGTTTTACCTACATTGGGTAAAAAGAACTTTCTGATAAGCAGTTTTGGGTAATGAAGGAAAAAGTTTGGGAAGCTCTGGTGTAGATTATAACCAATAGCTTTCCAAATCCAAGGACCTTTTGACTTGGGCAAAATTCAAATAAGGAAATTGCCAGGTACATTCTGAAGGGAAATTGCATCAAGAAAATTTGTGTTCTGAATGTGTTCTGAAAATTTGAATCACTGCCGAAATATACACACAACTGAAATTGCAATGCACAAGGAGTTAGAAATGCTCACCTCTGCTTCAAAATGTGTTATGTGTATGACTATGCTCTACTGCCATTTATCGGATCAAGTCACACTGGTGGCAAGACCAAATGTAGAATCTGCAATCTATTGGGTATTACTTCCATGCTCACCATGTTTGCTGTGGAAAACACCCCTGCCCTGTAGCAGTTGTAGCACATTTTTTTAAATTTTTGTTGTTGTTTCCTTCCTTTCCTTCCACTTGTAACAGAATGTCCAGAGAAAACTTATTTGTAATTAAAAGAAGTTTTCACTGCCCTCTCCTTCTCCCCTCAAAGCTTCTTGCAGCATTGCTCATGACCTTGGCCGAACTTATAGGGATAAATCTGTTTAATAGTATTGCTGACATGCCCGAGAGGACTATAATTTTTGAGCTGCTGGATGCATATTGCATTTTTTAAAAATGTATTGCTGCTGATTGCAGCTGCAGTCCATCATAATTGGGGTAGAGCTGGGAAATGTGGGATGGATAATTTAAAATAGGAGAGGCAAGAGGGTGGATTCTTTGGAAGAGGAAAGTCATTTTCTTATTTCCCTATGATTGGTCATTTTCATTCCACAGGTGGACGAACTGAAGTAATCCAGAGTTAAAGTCTAAACTTAAACTTCCCAGGATATACAGTAATGATCTGGCCACTAGACCATGTTAGTGTTCATGACTACATATTCAGGAATATCACCAGATATAGGACCAGTAGGATATTCACTAAAACATTGCAATATTTTCCCAAGTTTGCATATGCTAGCATGCAAGTTAAACTTCGGATGCCAGCAAATGAGATGTCACCAGACCTTGAACCAGGAAGAGCTCAAGAACAGCCATACATTCTGACCTGCCTTGTAGGGGACAAAATTATTACATCTGTTTGGGGATTTGTTGTTTATTCATTCAGTCACTTCTGACTCTTCGTGACTTCATGGACCAGCCCACGCCAGAGCTTCCTGTCGGCCGTCACCATCCCCAGCTACCCCATGGTTGAGTCCGTCACCTCCAGAATATCATCCATCTTGCCCTTGGTCGGCCCCTCTTCCTTTTGCCTTCCACTTTCCCTAGCATCAGCTTCTTCTCCAGGGTATCCTGTCTTCTCATTATGTGGCCAAAGTACTTCAGTTTTGCCTTTAATATCATTCCCTCAAGTGAGCAGTCTGGCTTTATTTCCTGGAGTATGGACTGGTTTGATCTTCTTGCAGTCCAAGGCACTCTCAGAATTTTCCTCCAACACCACAGTTCAAAAGCATCTATCTTCCTTCGCTCAGCCTTCCTTATGGTCCAGCTCTCACAGCCATAGGTTACTACAGGGAATACCATTGCTTTAACTATGCGGACCTTTGTTGTCAGTGTGATGTCTCTGCTCTTAACTATTTTATCAAGATTTGCCATTGCTCTCCTCCCAAGAAGTAGACGTCTTCTGATTTCCTGGCTGCAGTCAGCATCTGCAGTAATCTTTGCACCTAGAAATACAAAGTCTGTCACTGCCTCCACTTTTTCTCCCTCTATTTGCCAGTGATCAATCAAGCTGGTTGCCATAATCTTGGTTTTTTTGAGGTTTAACTGCAACCCAGCTTTTGCACTTTCTTCTTTCACCTTCGTCATAAGGCTCCTCAACTCCTCCTCACTTTCAGCCATCAAAGTCGTATCATCTGCATATCTAAGATTGTTAATGTTTCTTCCAGCGATTTTAACTCCAGCCTTGGATTCCTCAAGCCCAGCACGTCGCATGATGTGTTCTGCGTACAGGTTGAATAGGTAGGGTGAGAGTATACAGCCCTGCCATACTCCTTTCGCAATCTTAAAACAGTCCGTTGTTCCGTGGTCTGTTCTTACCGTTGCTACTTGGTCGTTATACAGATTCCTCAGGAGGCAGACAAGATGACTTGGTATCCCCATACCACCAAGAACTTGCCACAATTTGTTATGATCCACACAGTCAAAGGCTTTAGAATAGTCAATAAAACAAAAATAGATGTTTTTCTGAAACTCCCTGGCTTTCTCCATTATCCAGCGGATATTGGCAATTTGGTCTCTAGTTCCTCTGCCTTTTCTAAACCGAGCTTGTACATCTGGCAATTCTCGCTCCATGAATTGCTGGAGTCTGCTTTGCAAGATCTTGGGGATTGGGGATATCAGCAAGGAAATAAATATCCTTCTGCATATTTCAAGGCTTCCCTGAAGTTTCTTTTTTTGAAAACAAGTAGACAATAAATAAAACAGTACCTCTTCTAACGTAATACAAATTAAAGTAACCATTAACTTTTTTTTGGGGGGGGCAGTTATGGTCAAGGTGGACACAGTCCTTCAAAGTAATGCTTAAAAAGGCTAGAATGATTTTATGCCATATGAATAAACAACCAAGGGGTGATAGTAAGAGGCTGCTTAAGACATATTAGCTCCTTCCTCAACGGTTTGAACTCCTGTATGAAAGGTGAAATATAAATCTATACAAATAAACAAATAAATAAAATAAAAGCCAACAGAAGGCAAACATTCTATGTTTTCCTACACTGGACAATAATGTTGCTGCCTGGTGTGGCTACTTCAATCATGTGAAGGCCAGTCCTATCAATGAAGGATAAAAATGCATGGGTAGGGATGGGTATCAGTGACCGATCTCCCCATGCCACTTGAATGGAACACAAATAACCTCTATTCATGAATCACGAGGATCAGTTCTAATTGCCCTCTAGTTTTTCTTTCTCACTGACATACATACTTCAGAGTATAATGGGATATACCTGTGTTATTTTCATCATGGTGACAAAACACTGATTAGTTTGCGACAAAAATATTTGAATGGCCTTTTTTCTTGTGTAACCTTGACCGCCTATTTAAATCATCTTTACAAGCAAATCCACTAAAGTGTTTCAGCAATCACAGAAGTATGTTTAGCTGTGGACAAGCAGTGGACCTTTACAGAAACTATGCTTAGGCTGTAGAACTTTGTGTCCTCTCCAATGGCATTCCACAAGACAGCACAAATAGCCTGTCAACATTCTTCACCAAAAAATTTGTGATCACAGAATCTGGATGGATAATTTATCTGAATTTCTCCAGGGGAAGAAGAAATTCTCCAACAATTTCTCAAGGGCAAAATTCCCTCTGTGGCGACAGTAGTATTGTTACTGAGAAAGCTCATGGTATCTTCCCTTGAGATTTAAGTAAAGCATTGGATGCCAAGAGGAGGCTGCAGACTGTGGGAGAGATGGTCGTATGATGAAATTTAAGACATTCGCAGATACCCTATGACCACTTAAAGTAATGGAAAACTCAAGTCATGAGAATTTATCCAACATTCCCTTCTTTGAAAGGATTCCTAAAGCAAATTCATCAAATTGAATGAGAACTGGTTGAGAAAAGCAGAATTTTCTGTATTTCAACAGTGATGTGTTATTTAAAATGCTATTTTAATGCTAATTTATTATTAGAAAGTGAAGCTTGCTTTAAATGCTTGATTTTTGGCTTTTTTGTTACCTACTTGACCTATCCATAAAAAAGCAGTGGTAAAATGGAAATTTGGGAAATTTTGATAAAAATAGATACTACATATAGCTAGGCTGACCATACGTCCCGTTTTGAGAGGGACAGTCCCGCTTTTTAAGCATTTTTCAACTGTCCCGTCGTTTCCATAAAAATCTCAATTCTGTCCCATTTTTCAAACCCGGCGGGAATGGCGCGGAAGGAGGATCCGAGCCGGAGCACGGGCATGGAGCGGGGTTTGCAGGCGGGAGCCAATCACGTGGACCGGGGGGCAGGGCTTGCAGGCGGGAGCCAATTGTGCGGACTGGGGGCGGGGTTTGCAGGCGGGAGCCAATCGCACGGACCGGGGGGCGGGGACCCGTCTTTTTAATGAATACGGAATATTACATAAGACCCTGTCCCATTTTGCCATCAAGAAATATGGTCAGCCTACTAAAGGCTAACATTCATTATCTAGTCTTCCCTTCCAAAAGATTGGCAGTGGATATGATTTTTATCTTACAAAAGTAGAAAACAGGATTTAAAGTCATTTCACCATTGTAAAATAAACTATTAAGACAGGTCTATATAACAACTAAGAAATGTATGCCTCTTTTCTTTCCAACCCAGCAGAATATTGGAAAGACATTATGTAAAAATGGTTAGGATTGTCTATCAACAGGTTAAGTCTCCAGCAAACAAACAGAACAGGACTAAATTTGGTATGGCACAAGAAGACAGCAAAAAAATATTAAAAATGCATTGAATCTGGCCAGAGAGTACAAAGAAAAAGATCCCCAGTCCATCCTTCCGGGAGAATCGGCTAGACAATGGTTCAGAGTGTTACCGATTGCTCCATTCTAAGCCCCACTCCCTCTTCTTTCCCCCACCTAAAACCGAACCTTTTTTAAGGGATTGGAAAGAATTCCAGAAGCCATGCTCTGCATGCTTTCCCCAACCCGTTTAATACTATTAGTACAACTAATATACAGAAAATATTAGCAGTCCACAATGGCTGAATTAACAAAACACCCTAAGCTAAACCCAAACTATGTTATGGATTGGCATGTTGTATGAACCAAGTAACAAAGGGAAAGGACTCTTAGAGCACTATTTCTGTGAGCTTGCCTATCATCTCCCTGATGTAATTCCATTTCATGCTTATAACTGAGCCTCCTTTCATCAGAAGGTAATCTCAAAGACGACATCAGCTTTTAGCAAGACATGATTTAGTGGTGTCAGAAGGAATTCTTACCAAGGTTCGTCCCAAGCCGGGAATGAAAAGACGCAGGCAGTTGCTGGAACAGAGGTTGCTGGTTTATTTCCCAAGAGCATATACAGAGTACAAAGTACAGGGTATGCTGGTTGGAAGGTGGCCATATTTGTATTTCCCCCACAGGCCATTTATATAGGAGAGCTTGGCCGTTGCGATGCAAAGGTGTTCCCGCCCCCAAGGAACTTGAGAGAAGTGTAATTTGCCGGATTTCAGAGAGGAGGCGCTCTGTGGTTGGGCCCCCTGCTGTTTGTTTCCTGTCTTGATTGTCTGGGTTCCCTGCGGGCTGTGGCTTTGTCTACTACTTGGAATGTTCACCTTGGAAGGAATCTTTCTTATTCCATTATGGAGATCTGTTTGGCTGGGGAAGAAGGTCTACCTGAATGGGCTGGCTAAGTTCTGTAAACGAGCTGACCTTTTGTGTTCCAAGGTTTCTGATTGAATCGGAAGGGAATCCTTTGTCTAAGCAGTTGGCTTCCTTTTATATTTTAATCTCTGGCATCCCCTTTTGCATAGAACCCATTCTATTTGTAACCATAAGTGTTTGACAAGAATGACCTGGCACACAATCTGGTACGGTCAACTTAGGCCCTATTCAAGCATTTGAAAACCTAAATACAATGCGTGAGCAAAGTCATGCCAAGTCACTTCACACTTAAGTCCATTAAACAAGTATCTATATGTTCATGCAGCTTTCTTGGCAAAAATACAGAAACAGTTTGCCATTGCTTTCTTCTAGAATGTTGGTGTTTTTTATCATTGACTTCCCAGTGTGATTTCCTTTTAAACTCCATGCAAGTACTAAGCCTGACCTTTAACTTTTTTCGAGATCAGCCAAGGGCAGCTAAGTGCTACCATCTGTTTAGGAATATAAAAAGATATCAAATTGCACTTTCAATACAGGTGATCCTCATTTAGCAACTGCCTTGTTTAGTGACCATTCGCAGTTACGACAGTGATGAAAAAGTAACTTTGCGACCAATCCTCGCATTTACAACCTTCGCAGGGTTAGAGCTGAAGTAAAAATGTATGTACTGCCCAGCTTCTAACACTGTTTACAGTCAATAGTTTTAGTCTTTTGAGAAAAAAATTAAGATACTTTCTCTTCAATGAGGTCATTTTTCCTGTAAAAGATCTTGAAAAGTTTTTTTTTTTAAGTTAGCTTTTTAAAAAAAAGAATTACATCATGCTGCCAAATACCAAGAGTAAAGTGGAGAAAATATTTGGTAGTTTATTAAGCCAGGAAACAACTTGGGAGTTAAAAGCAAAAAGGTGCTTTGGAATGCACGGGAGCATTCATGTAGCACTTTTCTATAGCTCCTTAAACCAAGCAGGTCTTTTCCCCAAACTGCACTGCAGTTATGGAGGACAGCTACACAATCCCAGAAAAAAAAAAATCTGTTTTAAGGAGTTGCAGGCAGGGGTTGTGAGCATCCCCATGTGCTCTAAAGCACGTTTCTGCTTTCAGATCAGAAGGACTGCAGTAAATCCACACCACAGTGTAACATTAGAAGTATATTAGTTTGAACATAAAGCTTTTAAATGCTACTTCTATTGTAAACAAATTGCATGTGTTACAATACAAATTATGACTTTTAAATAAAGTTCATGTTTGAACATATCAACATGACAGTTATTTTGCCTCTTCCACCACCACGTTTATTTCACTGTCAGGATGATTATTTCTGCTGTATGTCAAAGTAACTAAAAAGAAATGTAACAGAACCACAACACATTTCACTTAGGGACTGAAAATAACTTTGAAGATTGGACAGCAATACATAAAGGATTTAAAACAACTGTTCCTTCTTTTTTGCTTCAGCAGTGCCCTAGCACTTCATAATCTTATTTTTAAGCACAGGGCATAAGAGAGTTTTTACTTGAGGAAGACTTACTTCTTTTGAACAGACAACTGGAACAAACAGTAATAATTGCTATAAAGATTGAGATTTCATTATTTTTTTCTTTATTAATGATGTTTAATAAGCAACCTGTATTTATGATTTACAGGTCTAACAGAGTTTAAAAACTGCTGAATAATTTGATAAAATCTTTATTTTCCATAAAATTAGTCAGAACCAATTTGTACATTAGAAAATGTTGGAAACAATTACTTCATTATACTTCTATATGTGTGTGTGTGTTTGTGTGTGTATAAAAAGGTAACACAGAGGGTCACAGAGCAGACCAGATCCTGCAGCAGGCACAAAGACATCTTCTAAATGAAAGAATAAGGCAAGTCCACTTCACCATTGATGCCCTGCAATACAATTTTGAAAACCTTCACCAGGAACTCACAGCCACCCTTCCTGACCCAATCCTGGATAGAGTTATCTTTCCCCTATTTTCCTTCCTGCTTTGTCTTCTGTGCCTAGGAAGATTAAGACCATTTCGCAAGCTCAACAGCAGCAGGGTAATCTTAACGATCCTCCTTTAGATGATAAAGGGACTTAGAAATAACATCTCAAAATAACCATGACCTAGCCCCAGGTGCTAGGTCACACAGCCACCTAGAAACATATTTAAGGATTCCCTTACTAACTTTGCTCAGACTGAAGAAGCTCCTTGGATAAGGAGCGAAACGTTTCCACTGAGGAAATAGAAATCCAGTTGACATGATTCAAGCTACAGATAAAAAGGTAAAGGTTTTCCCCTGCACAGTCGTGTCCGACTCTAGGGGGCGGTGCTCATCTCCGTTTCTTAGCCAAAAATCCAGCGCTGTCCGAAAACGCTTCCATGGTCATGTGGCCAGCATGACGCACGTGGAACACTGTTACCATCCCACTGAAGTGGTACCTATTTATCTACTTGCATTTGCATGCTTTCAAGTTGCTAGGTTGGCAAGAGCTGGGGCAAGTGCGGGAGCTCACTCCGTCACACAGTGCTTGGGTCTCGAACCACCGACCTTCCGATCGACAAGCCTATATATATATATATATATATATATATATATATATATATAAACACAGACACACATATCTTTCATTTGAATATTTCTATTATAGCTTGTCTGGTTTAAAAGAAAATTTCAACTTTAATGTAAAATGTATACATAGTGATAGATGAACATTTTATCTATCTACATGCAGAATAAAACCACTGAAATCAGTGTGGCTAAAATTAACTAACTTCAATATGTCTATTCTTGTCATGAATAAGTTTTAGACCAATCCATTATCTCTTCAACTTGATTTATGATTATTTCATTGGCAGAACTGCTTTGTGGGACACAAGGATTGCAAGAAGAAAAAGAAAGCCCTATCATCTGAACATAATTTAATTCATGAGTTATTAGATTTCACACTACCACATAAATGTATATATACTACAATTTTTAGTAAACGTAAATACAGTACGTCTTTGAGTCAACTCCTGATGATCACATGGACAGAAGTCTGTTGTTTTCTTGGCAAAAGACAGAAGAGGTTCAAAGAATGGCAGGGGTGATCAGGGATCAGAAACTAAATCTTATAAAAAAAGACTGAAGGAGCTGGGTACGTTTTGCCTTGAGAAAAGACAAGCTGAAGCTTGGGATATGAAATGTGTTGGGCTGAGAGTGAGTCACTGACACAAAATCACCCAGCAAGCATTATGGCTGAGGGTGGACTTGAATGCGTTTTTTCCTGATACTAGTTGAGCCCTTAACTATAAACCTCACTGCCATAACAACTCAACTTTGCCTTAAAAATCCTTGCCTACATCCTTCCACTTAGTTCCTTACTAGCTAGACCTGTGGTTCTTAAACTGGGGGTAATTACCCCCAAGGGGGTAATTGGGGCATATCCTGGGGGTAAAGGAGCAATTTGCTGCTGCTTAGAAGCTTGTGTAAAACAATAGAGTCTGTGTGTTTTTCTTTTCTTTCTTTTTTCATAAATGACATTATTTGTGACCAGGAATAGGTGTAATTGGGTTCAACAGTTTAAGAACCACTGAGCTAGACACTACACCAGAATTAGGAGATTGCCCATTAAGGATTCTAAAGTTATGATATAGTCTTCTCTAATGTCTTCTTCCTTCTCTCTTTAAAAATATTTGTTGGTTGTTAAAATGAAGCCCTTTGCAGAAATTTTATTAAGAAAGATTGAGGTAGAAATTTACAACACACAAAAAATGGTATTATAATAATGTTCTAGAAATATTTTTAACTGTAAGCTTATTTTGGAGACCCAGTTCTAAAAGTATTTACAAGCATATAGTTAGATTCTGACCACGTATCATCTGAATTCATGTTTCCTGATTCCAAGAAAATGTGTTTAGATTATGATTAGAACCAATCTTTTTAAAAAGCCTCCCTGAAAAACAAAGTAAGACTTTAATTTATAAAACAAGTTTTTTTTAAAATCCCCAACAGCTTTTGAAAGTTCTTTCAGGGGGTAAATCTAAATTCTATCATTCCACTAGTGGGCTAGAAGAGTTACATAGGAAGAAATGTTAGTAGAATCCATTCTAAGTTAGAGCACTAAAACTAATACATCTTTTGACACAGAATATGCATAACCAATGTATGCTAAACAACAACACAAATTCCTGTTAATTTAGTACAGGTAGTCCTTCGGTTACGATGGCAAGTGGGACTGGGATTGCCTTCGCTAAGCAATGCGGTCGTAAAGCTCAACGTCACGTGACTGCATCGCTTAGCGATGGCAATCTCGGCAGTCCTGGTTGCGGTTGTAACCCCAAGACGTGTGGGTTGTTAAGCGGGAAGCGGTGGTAGTTCCAGGTAAGGAGGGCGGGGGTGTCATGGGGGTTGGGTGCTGCTGCAGGGGGTTAGGATAGGCCCTGGAAGGGCCAGCGCAGGCCATGCACAAACACAGGGATAGCAGCCAATTGGAAAAACCAGGTAGTAGCTGATATGAAGGACATCTGTGCTTTAGTCTCTGCAGAGCCTCTAGCAGCCAGAATAGATAGTACTGGGCTACATAAATAAATAGTTTGACTTGATATAATCTAGTTTTCTATATGCCTATAGTCTTCAGTCAACAAGTACTACAAATTCCCTTCTTTCAATATGCTTATAAATGACTTATAATATTTTAATATTTAGACACAGAAATAAAGTGCAGATCTTTTATCTTAGTTGTAGCTGAAAAGTACATAATGTAATAATACTATTCAATTATGTGGCTGCAGTGCATTGGACTAGCATTCTGCTAGCCAGAGATACAATAACAATGAGAAACATCTGTTCCTTAAGTATGCTAAACATTTATGTTTTCAAAAATTGTTTTCTCAAAATATAACTGACATTGCCAATTTCCCTCTCCAAATTCTTTTATATGCTTTACATTCTCATGTGCCTATCTGCTTAATTACTTTTTTCTTGACAACAAGCATGACAAGTCATATAAAGGTCATCCCTGAAGCATGAATGAATGAAATAATATGCACATTAAGACCTCTAGAACAGTTGAACAAGTCAACTATGCCAAAAATATTTAAAGATAAAAACAAAAGACCACTGCTAATTCACCAATACCATTAACTTCAAGTACTGTATATGTTACAGATGTGGTTTTTAAATTAAATTTAGCTTTCTGACATTTTTCATTAAGATGCTCCAGAGGAAAGGCCATAGCTTAGTGATAGTGTTCAAGATCTGAAAGCAAAGGAGTTTTCCAGAAGTGGGAAAAATGCTTGTCAAAAACCCCACAGAACTGCAGCTAATCCATGCAAAGAAATACATGAACCAATGGCCTGACACAATTTGAGACATTTTTCTGTTTCTATGACCATGGCATAGCACGAGAGGGGCTGCATGGTAAGTAAAAGATCCATACAATTCCTGGTATCTCCAGATAAGGCCAAGATCTCCCGTCTGAAAACCTTAGCTGGACAACTGGTAGTTGGAATAGACTTTGCTGAGCTGCAAGGGTTTACGTTCTGAATAATATAAGCCAGCTTTCTAAATTTCTATCCTACTCTGTTGTAAGGATTTTTTGAGACTTGACTACAAGTTGGTAACATTTTATATTCACAATAATAATAATGGTTCAGTGCCTTTAAAATCACAGCCCTGTAGGAAAAAAAAAAACTACTGGATGAGATCAGTAAATTTGAAGAGCCAAGGCTATTTTTGTTTCTTCAAGCACAACTCAACATGGCTCTTTGTAAATGACTTCCAAACACAGAATGCAACAAGGAACGAGAGAGACACAATGAAAAATCCCGTTCTAAGTAGCTAAGTATGCTGCAATATATACCTGATAAGCAATAATAAATCTGTAAAACAGTAAAAACAACGAAACAGGAGTTATAAGTATAGAGGATGGGAACAGGAGCAGAAAGCAAGACAAAGCAATACCTTGGAAGTCAGGAGGGTGGAGAAGTAGGCAACAAGAGCTGGAATGGAAATTAACTAGATAGATGGATTATGTCAAAAAGGAAGAAATAGGAAAACACTGCTCAGTATATATGTCTGGTGGGTATGACACAACTATGGATTTCCATATATCAGAAAATGCAGTCAGAATAGGGCCTACAATTTCACTACCCCAGAGATACAATGTGCAGTTAAGGGAAATACTATATATTGTAGATTTAGGCAACTGTTGTTAGATATAGAGTAATTTCAATTGTATCCAAACATCCATCCCATTCAACACTCTTTTTACATTTTGGGGCCCACTTCTCTAATGACAAAGACTGCCTACACACATATACACACCTGTTTGATGATGCAGAGGACTGAAAGGTGGCAAGAAGAGAGTGGCTTCCTTCCCAGGCTGGAGCTTCTGTTTCTGGGGACTGATCGCTGACAGAGGCCCAGTCGCTTTGCTCTTCGACACTTAATTTTTCTCCTGGCAGGAAGACCACAGCACAACCATAAGCAAATTGACAAAAGACATTTACTTCAAAATAAGAACATGCGGCCTACTAGTTTGTATAGGCATAACCCTTTGAAAATCCATCCTTTAAACTACTTATTGCTAAACTTTGTAAGATGCTTAAGTGGATTTTGTAACTTTTTAAAGAAAAAATGCCATATTACACATATCTGGAGTTCAAATGAAAAAATTACTTTTGGATGTTGGAAAAAAAGGAACAGGCAGCAAGAGAAACGAATGAGTATGTAAACAAGAACTCCTTTTCCCACATCTCATAGAGAGATTAGCAAACCTGCAGAAAGAAGCTGCTCTACCTTCAGTGATGAGCATCAACTCTTCCTTCCAGTCACTGAGCACAGAAATCTTACTCTTGTGAAGCTTTTCAAATCAGAAGTAAACCAAGCACTCTGTGATAAGGCAACTCCGGCCATTTTAATAAATAAATAAATAATAGCCTTTCCCAAGTCAGACATAGTTACACACACACACACGCATATCTGTGTATATAAATAAATAAAACTAGCACAGTGGAACTTTGTCTATAAAAGGGCAGTCACATGAATGGAAAAGATCTCTACATGAAAAGCAACATCGCTAAATGTTGCCACTCACCCTGCCCCAGTTGCCAAATCCCATGCCTTTTTAGAAAGGTAAGAGGAGGACACAGTGGAAAAGGGAAGGACAGAAAAACCGTCTTTCAGGGGTAGAAGATTGGGCAATAAAAATCATGAGAAACAAGGAATTGTAAGTCCTGAATGAAGTGATGGCACTCCAGTGGAAAAGCAGGAGAAAGCTTGAACGGAGTATCAAGCATACTGGCCAACCCATGAGGGAAGCTATAAAAATGTATGGGATCTGTAGCACTTCAGAACCATCACAATGAGTAGGGTAATGTGCACACCAAATGTCCTGCTTCGATTCCTCTGGAACTCAAGCCTAGTTTGTCCAGGTAAACCCAACTGGGTAGGTATGTATATATGCGTGACACTTCTAGTTCAGGAAGTGAACAGTAAATGTAAATGTGCATTTGTTTATATGTGTACTTAGTCTCTGGAACAACCAATATCACTGAGCCATTACAAAGACCCTTCTTTATGACCCTCTGTGTGACAGTTTTACAGCTGGCAAATGAAGACTTGAGATATCCTGCTAAAATTTGCCCATGGTAATTGATTAGCTGATCTGTAAAAAAAAAAATCCCAAAGTATTAAGTGACCCAATAAATCTTATTGTCTTAACTCCTAGTTAAAGGCAGGAAAGTAACATCCAATAGGGCAAGGGCTGGAAATCGTTGGAAAGACATGCTAAGGAAAGTGTTAAAAAAGCATGGGGGGCCATGTATAAAAGGGGTTACTGAAATGTTTAATAATAAAACCCTTTACACAGAGACATAAACCAAAACACACCCAAACATACTCATACACACATACAGACCCTGCCCCTTCTCCTACAACAGTACTGTAGTAGAAATACAATTGGAAGATGACTGGATCCTGGGCTGGCGGGAAGAGGAAATGACAACAAAATGGTCATTTCTGCCTGTCGTGGTGCCTGCCATTTGGAAAAGGATTCCTCCTGAGAGTTGGATCATCCTGACCCTGTTGACCTTCCCCAAGGTCTTGAAGACCTGTCTCCTCCTCTGGGCATTGGGCCAGGGTGCTACATGAGCTTGTCTGTAATGCCCAGAAATTGAATGGCTGTGGGTTGGCTTTGATTAGGTTATGCTTCCTTCATGTGTTTTTACCTTATTGGTTTATGTTTTGGACTTCCATCCTACATTAGCCACCCAGAGTCACAATTTGAGTTGGAATGCCATATCAATTGAATTAAATACATATATAAACCAGAGAAAATGGGAAAACTTCAAAAAGGAGGAAGAAAAAAGTGCAGATGAGAAGGCCTTCAAAATTCTGTTCCTATAGGATTTATCAATATAGTATAGTTCCAGTAAAAATTGTAGAGTCAGTTTCCTGGTCTGGCCTACCTTGAAGGGCTGATGTATATGCACTTCCACTATGCTTTGAATCTACTAGAGCAATCTATTCTAACTGTGGAATATTTCTCACCTTGCAGACCATTCTTTTAGTATGATTTTATTATTTTAACTAGAAATGTTGATCAGTCTTTCAGTGTTGTGAAACAATTCAAGTAAAAGGGACTGCAAACTATAACTTTGATATTATTCCATTCAGTAAGATTTCTGAACATACAAAAGAAGAACACTATTGCTGGATAAACTAAAAGCAATACATTCTATTGCTGGAAGCCTTTCAAATTTTTTTGGCTTCAAGTGCTACATAAGATGTCAATAGCAAGGTTCGAAAAACAACTTGGTATTTCTGTTTATTTTTATTCATGAGGGCTTTACTTAAAAAAAAAAACAGGTCAAGATTCAGTGACAGGCCAGAAAAGCAAACTTGTTAACTTGAGAACGGTTGGGATTTAGATCCTTAAAATGAAGTGATCGCCAAGATGCAAGTGCAAAATAAATTTTCCATAGAAGTAGCAAAAAATGAATCTGTCCATAAATAAAAGTAAACATGATTATTATTTTTTAAAATTCAGACTTCAAACACACACACAGAGAGACATGCCATTCCTTTTCACTGTAAGCTACATTACGCAAAGTTCAGAAAAAGAGTATTAAGCAAAAGAAATCTGACACATGAGATAAGAAGGAAAAAAAAGGAAATCTCACTAAATCTAATTTATACCAACATAATTCACTATTATCTCCTCGTACTTCATTTCCTTGCTAACCATCCTTGCTTCTACCTCATTTATATACAGATTGGTACAATGACTCTTGTTCTTTAGACTTTATTTTTTGTCTCTTTTGAAGGATCTCATGAACTCCATCTAACTGACTTTCTCAGTATTCACCTCCCACTCAACCAATTTTCCTTCATGTATTAGTGTTGTGATTTGATCTTCATTCATTCTGTGTATGACCAAACCACTTCAACATATTTCTCATACTGAACACTCACTTATGTATTCAATCCATATTCATTCTCACCCATTCATTCTTGACTATATTTTTTTCTGTTTTACCATACACACTTAAGTAATCTATTCCCATTGCATTTAACTTACTTTTATGTTTCTTCTGATACATTCAACTTCCACTTTACATAATAAACTGGGCTGTCTTCTAGACATTTAGACAGACTTCTAGATATTTTTTAAATCTTTTGAAATATATCACATATTACTCATTATCTTTCTACTAGCATATGCATCTATTCAATGTTTTCCATCCATTTTCTCATCTTTAGTAAACATCCTAAAAAGATACACAAATTCATCTTCTTGCTTACTTTTTCATCATGCATGTATGACTTGCACTCATTCACTCACTCTGTTTTCTGTCACCTTGGTGTTTGATATATTTATTTTCATATCCATACTCTTCATTACATCTAACAAATCTAATACTCTTCATTACATCTAACACATCTAATAATTACATCTAATAATCTAACAAATGCTGCAAATCATTCGAGTTTTCAGCAATTATATGAAATTGTCAACATACAAAAGTACCCACACATTCATGTTCCTAGCTAACATACCACTAACATGACAAATATTCCTTATACATTTAACCATGAATACTTAAAAAAACAAAGGGATTTTCACATATCCTTTCTTACTCCTGGCTCAATGTTGAACCTTTCATTTAGCATTGCAGGCTAAAAGCTTTAGTTCCAACATATATCTCTCTTACGATGAGCAACCAATCTGCAATTCTGTATTTATACAAAATATTCCATAATTCAAGCCTATTCATTTTATCATAAGACTTCTCCAAATTTCTCAGTGACCTACTGAAGAGCAAAATGGTATTTAATTCCAAGAAGAGAATGGCTACACATCCTCTTCCTGGAATTAAACTGCACTGCACTTTCCAAAATTTGCTTATTGTCATTTCTTGTACCCTTTTGATCAGGATTCTGCCAAAACACTTCCCAGACATGCTTGGTGAACTATTTCCAATGGAGTTACTGCATTCACTGCTGTCACCTTTCTCTTTGTAAAAGGAACAGTAACAGTATTTTTCCAACTGTCACACACAGATGCTTTCTTAATATACACATTAATCGAGTCACACAGTCAGTTGTGAAAACCATATCCACATTTTTCCAGTTCTATCATTTACACCTGCAGCTTTATTATTTTTCAATATTGTCAAAGCATTTATAACTTCCTTTTTATCACGTTCTTATTTTCTTGGAGACTAAGGAAAATAGGATGTGTACATTAAGGGAATTGTGTATATTAGGGAACATTGCATGCAAAATGTACACATTGGGAAAATAGGATTCAATTCTGCTCAGTTCCACTCACTCTGCTGGAAGCTCTTTGTTTAGCCCTTTCACCAACTTCCAAAACAATTTGGGATTGCTTTGGAACAATTTTGGGAAGTGGAAATTTTCGAAACATGTATTTTATACACATTTTCCCAATGTATACATTTTGCATGCAATGTTCCCTAATATATACAATTCCTTTAATGTACACATTTTTGTACACAGTTTTTCATAGCATATTTTTTCTTTAATCAGAGAATGGCATTGAAAACTCCAGAGAAGTACAAAAACTGAGAAATTACTAACTCTGACTCATTTTTTAATTTACTAGGTTAAAAAGGTAAAGGTACCCCCTGCACATTTGTGCAGTCGTGTCCGACTCTAGGGGCCGGTGCTCATCTCCGCTTGTTAGCCGAAGAGCCAGCGTTGTCCGAAGACGCTTCCATGGTCATGTGGCCGCATGACACGCGTGGAACGCTGTTACCTCCCCACCAAAGTGGTACCTATTCATCTACTTGCATTTGCATGCTTTCGCATTGCTAGGTTAGTTCATATCAAAAAGTGAATTAAACAAATTTATAATTCTTGCCTAATAACTGTACCTCTTGCTCTAAATCCTTTTATTCACATCCTTTTTCATCCAAATGTTGTTCTGCCCAACTCATGCCTCCATACTCAACATTTCTTTCCCAGGCAGGAAACAATGTTAATGAGTATGGATACAATCAGCTGTTAGAAATTTGCACAAGAAATACGGTAAATTGGTTATGCATATACAAGGACTGAATCACACTTGATGTTCTTTATGGCAAGAAATAGCTAGAAGGAAAAGTCAGAAGTTGAAATCAGCTGGATAGCTGACATTTAGACCATAAGAAAAAATAATTGCAACATTAGGAATTAGAAATGCAGGAGCCAAAAACTGTTTCTATTTTCATGATATACAATTTCCTTTTTCTGTGGTCTTTCTTTGACATGGAATATAGTAGAAAATAATTGTTTAACCTGTGCATCTTTATGACTTTAAAAATCTTATTAAAATACATGCCTAACCTTCCTTGTTCAACTTCAGAGTATGATTGCTAGTAAACAAGTTAGTAAACAAGCAACTCACAAACACACTTTCCATTGGATGCAATTCTATCTTAAGGTAAAAGGTAAAGGTTTCCCCTGCACAGTCGTGTCCAACTCTAGGGGGCGGTGCTCATCTCCGTTTCTTAGCCGAAGAGCCAGCGCTGTCCAAAGACACTTCCGCGGTCATGTGCCTGGCATGATGCACGCGGAATGCTGTTACCTTCCCACCGAAGTGGTACCTAATTATCTACTTGCATTTGCATGCTTTCGAATTGCTAGTTTGGCAAGAGCTGGGGCGAGTGCGGGAGCTCACTCCGTCACATGGGGCTAGGGTCTCAAACTGCCAACCTTCCTATTGACAAGCCTGGCGTCTTAACCGCTGAGCCATCGCGCCCCAATTCTATCTTACAGAACTAGAAATATACAAAATAAAGTTGGACAAGTGTTTTAGAAGTTCACTAAATCAAGTCTTATGGAAATAAATATGTTCTATTTTTAATTAATGAAATTATACACATTAATTTATCATAATTAACACTGCATACCAATTTCTTTAGGTACTTTTTCAGTGGTTGCTTCTTTCTGCTCCAGTCTTTCTTCCTTTATCGGTTGTTTACTTGCATTTTTCTTTCGTTTTTTCATTTGGTCAATTAAAAGCTGAAATTCAGCTTTGTGTTTCTTTCCTGAAAAATAAAAACGTATGTGTACAGAAGATCCTCACCAAATGCATAAATATATAACAAATTACTGATTTTACTTAAAACTTCTGATACATTTTCATTGAAAACAGAGTCATTTAAACTCAGCCTCAGGACAAATTAAAGGAAATTAACAATACTGACTGGAAAATAAACTAGACTTGGATAATCACTTGGTTATGGTAAATCACAAGGAAAGCAGACAAAGAGGCAGGAGATATTTTGTTATTGTTGTTCTAAACAAATAGTACTTACCCTTTCTTTTTGATTTACCACAAATGGCTAAACTGCGAAGCAGGTTAAAATATGTTTAATTGGCCAGTAATTTTAGCAGTTCATCTGCCAGGATAGTATAAAGAAGTAGAAATATGTTCAGTGCTAAACATAGAGTGAGATGCATCAGACCACCAGAATTCAGGAAAACTAAACACATATTGAACAAGAAACATGCTGCTCAGCCAAAATTTGCTCACTGCAGTATCGTAGCGTTCTATGTATTATTCTATTCTGTCAATCTTTTGGCAGACATTTGTTATCATCTGCAACTTTCTCTAATATGTATGTCTTTTCATTAACGCAACTTTTCAGGTTGGTTTTATTTCGTTTACATCCTGGACTGGCCACAGTTTCACTCACTGTCACTTAGTAGAACTATTCCTCCTATTTGTATGGGTAATTAAGATTACATAATGCCCTGATGCTATTATGTTTTAAGTCTAACAATTCCAAGAATGCAAGAAAGCAAGCATTAAGAAAATATGTTACATCAAATCATTCAACATGCATCTTGTACAGTCCTATCATGAATCTAGTTCTAAAACTACAAAGACTGTAAGTCACCAATGAGACTACAATTACTTTGAATATAAGGCTGTGGATGAAGAAATCAGGCATTGCCAGTTTAATTGCAAAATTAGCTGCACTGAGATAAAATTGGACCTGGTTATTTTCTTTATATTTATGTGCAACAACCTTATATGACAGACAGACAGATATACAGGGATGGGCAGAGCATTTGTAGGAAAGAATCAAATGACAAGTAATAAATATATCAGTCTTCCCCTGTTCATCCAACTGTTTTTCTTTTAACTTTTTTTCTTGCTATTTTTTCACCTGATAGATTCCCAAACTGAAATAAATCCAAATAACTATATTTATCTTAGCAGTGCCAAAGAACAAAAAATTGGATGGTACGTATGCTTTCAGATCTCAATCAAGATCATTTCTTTGGGTCTTAATCAAGCTCCACATTCAGGCACTATATAATAAGAGAAAAGCATTAAAGAACTTTCTTACAAAATATTCTTTAATATTCAAGGGAATAAATTGCTTCTCTACAATACTCTGTGAATAGACATGATGCATTTATCCTCCAGATGCCCAGCAAACTCCTCAACCCGGCCCTGTAGGTGGGTTTCTAAACCCACCTTCCCCAGAAGGGATCGGGTGATCTTAAACAGGGCCATTGGGTGGCATTCTGCAGACACAATAAGGGTGGAGAAATATTGCCGTTTCACTACTCTTATTGCCACAAGGTAGGCCTTAATAGTGGCTCTAACCTGTGTTCGGTCAGAATCAGTCCTTGTCTTCCTCCAGCGGCGCTCTAGACATCTCTTGATCCTCTTCAGCACCCTCAGCTCCTCCGTAAACCACGGGGAGTATCGGTTTCGATGGGGCAGGAGAGGTTGCACGGGCGCGATCCTGTCCAAGACCCTGGCCACCTCCCTATTCCAGGCAGCAGCCAGGACCTCCACTGGACTGTGCAGCAGATCCTCGGGTATAACCCCTAGCTCCCTCTGAAAGCCAACTGGGTCCATCAGTTGCCAGGGCTGGACCAATCGAATGGGTCCTGTCTCCCTGAGGAGGGGGGCAGCATAGGAGAATCTCAAATCCACCAGGGCGTGATCTGACCATGACAATGGGGACAGATGCAACTCTCCCCTCAGATCACATTGCCACTGCTCCGACAAGAAAACCAAGTCCGGCATGAGGCCACTGTCTCGAGTCGGGTCCAAAATGATCTGGGACAGGCCCATGGCCACCATGGAAGCCATGAACTCCCAAGCTGCTTCTGAGGCACGCCCCAGGGACAGCAGGTTGAAGTCCCCCAGAACCATAAGTCTGGGAAACTCCACCACCATCCCCGAGATGGCCTCCCGCAGCTCAGGCAGGGATGTTGCTATGCAGCAGGGAGGCTGGTACAGTAGCAACACTCCCAACTGCTCTCGGGAACCCAACTTGAAAAACAGTCTCACAACCGGTCACTTGCGGAGCAGTGCCCCTGAAGGCCACAAGAGACTCCTGGATGACAACAGCCACCCTTTCTCCCCTGCCCTGGGGTCTTGGCTGGTGCCATACCGTGAACCCAGCCAGGGACATTTCCGAAAGGGGTACCCCCCTTTTCAGGGCCCAGCCAGGTCTCAGTAATGCACGCCAGGTCTGCCCCCTCAATGATCAATTCACGAATGAGAGGAACCTTGTTATTAACCGACATGGTGGGACTGCTGTCCAGAGCCCGGGTCAGAGCACAGAGGGCTGGAACACGCCACCAGTACCAAACACCGGGGGCGCCTTCCCCTCTGGCCTGCCCTCTGGCCCCCACCATAACACCCCTGACCCATCACCACCTGGATCGAGTAACCCGCCCTAAACCCCCCGGAACTTCCATTTCCCCCCAGTCCCGGCCCTCCAAGTGCTCTAGTCAGGGGTCCCTCCATCCAATCATACACCAATATACATACATGAAGCAACCATGGGGTGGTGGCAAGCCCGTGGCACTCCAGCTCTCGCTCTCAGCGCCGCAGGGACCCAACCATCACCCCACCCTCACATATAAATGACAGCAATAAACAGACAAACAAACAAACAACCTAAGTGCATTGTTATAAGAAAAAAATCCAGCGCCAGGTTCTAGGGCAATGGAATGCCAGCAGTACAGCAGAGCTAAACAGCTCTGGTGACAGAGTTAGCATGCTTCAGTCTAATCCCAAAACCTTTAGGAATATGCCTAGACCAGAGGAACTAATTTGATCAGTCAGCTTTACATTTTTCAGATCCCACAATTCTTCACTCAAACAACAGGTTTTCTTCTAAGCATTGAAAAAGCCAGATCCTGTTTCACAAATTTGTTGCATTTTATATACTGAAATATTCTGTTCTGAGGCCATAAAATGCAACAACTTTGTGAAACAGAGTTTTACAATTTTGTGAAATGCAACAGCTCTGTGAAAGTATAGTGGGCATTAATGGATGAGAAGGGTTTTTGAGGTATAGCATTCAGGCTTCAGAGTTTTATCTCTAAGGAATTCTGCCTCATGTTGCACCAGATCAAATTTCAATGCAAAGCAAATTTCAATGCAAACGCCTATTATACATTTTTAAACATTCCTATTTTTAGCCTTGCAGCAGCACTTCTGCTACACTTTTCTTGAGTAATGTTTTATTTCTAAACATGGTGCAGAAAATGATTCTCCTTTTCAAATATTTAATCTCAAAGAAAAAAGCAGGAAGAAAAATTTGTACCATGATCTGGAAATACACATGGCTCTACCACTTTTCTCTGCTACTTTAAGATAAAAAAGAAGAGAGGGTTATTTTTATTTCTCATAGAGTAGATAATTTATCATTCAGATAGTCCTAAAAGCTTTCTGGTATGTGCACTAAGAAGTAAGCAACAAATTACAAGGCTGCTATAAATAAATAATGTCTACACTGAAATATTTTGCAGGCAGTTTAATCTATATATTCCATACATCTGTAACATTTCTTTATTGAAATAGCATGTTCATCTTGTTTGCCTTTAACATTTCAGGACACAAATCTAAATTTCTTGCTGCTTTTCCCACCTCATTTCTCAGCTTCTCTGCCACCAAAAAGACTTTATGAGCTGTAGACATCTTGTCAAACACAGAATATTACTAAAGGGAGCTATAATTTTAATATATTTTTGTTGTTTATTCGTTCAGTCGCTTCCGACTCTTCGTGACTTCATGGACCAGCCCACGCCAGAGCTTCCTGTCGGCTGTCACCATCCCCAGCTCCCCCAAGGTTGAGTCTGTCACCTCCAGAATATCATCCATCCATCTTGCCCTTGGTCGGCCCCTCTTCCTTTTGCCTTCCACTTTCCCTAGCATCAGCTTCTTCTCCAGAGTATCCTGTCTTCTCATTATGTGGCCAAAGTACTTCAGTTTTGCCTTTAATATCATTCCCTCAAGTGAGCAGTCTGGCTTTATTTCCTGGAGTATGGACTGGTTTGATCTTCTTGCAGTCCAAGGCACTCTCAGAATTTTCCTCCAACACCACAGTTCAAAAGCATCTATCTTCCTTCGCTCAGCCTTCCTTATGGTCCAGCTCTCACAGCCATAGGTTACTACAGGGAATACCATTGCTTTAACTATGTGGACCTTTGTTGTCAGTGTGATGTCTCTGCTCTTAACTATTTTAACAAGATTTGCCATTGCTGTCCTCCCAAGAAGTAAACGTCTTCTGATTTCCTGGCTGCAGTCAGCATCTGCAGTAATCTTTGCGCCTAGAAATACAAAGTCTGTCACTGCCTCCACTTTTTCTCCCTCTATTTGCCAGTGATCAATCAAGCTGGTTGCCATAATCTTGGTTTTTTTGAGGTTTAACTGCAACCCAGCTTTTGCACTTTCTTCTTTCACCTTCATCATAAGGCTCCTCAACTCCTCCTCGCTTTCAGCCATCAAAGTGGTATCATCTGCATATCTAAGATTGTTAGTGTTTCTTCCAGCAATTTTAACTCCAGCCTTGGATTCCTCAAGCCCAGCACGTCACATGATGTGTTCTGCGTACAGGTTGAATAGGTAGGGTGAGAGTATACAGCCCTGCCGCACTCCTTTCCCAATCTTAAAACAGTCCGTTGTTCCGTGCTCTGTTCTTACCGTTGCTACTTGGTCGTTATACAGATTCCTCAGGAGGCAGACAAGATGACTTGGTATCCCCATACCACCAAGAACTTGCCACAATTTGTTATGATCCACACAGTCAAAGGCTTTAGAATAGTCAATAAAACAAAAATAGATGTTTTTCTGAAATTCCCTGGCTTTCTCCATTATCCAGCGGATATTGGAAATTTGGTATCTAGTTCCTCTGCCTTTTCTAAACCCAGCTTGTACATCTGGCAATTCTCGCTCCATGAATTGCTGGAGTCTACCTTGCAAGATCTTGAGCATTACCTTACTGGCATGTGAAATAAATAGGTCTATTATTTCATACTTAAAGCCAGAAACAGTTCCTTTTCAAGACTGTACTAGATATTGAAGGAAAATGAAAAGGGAATTATTAAAATAGATTTATGTGAATAATTTCTGGGGCTTTGGTGATTCAGAACATTCCTAGCAATTGTCTTCCTTGTCCATTAGTGAAGTATTCAAGAGTACTTACAGTGACTTAGCAGGCATGTGATCATCTTCTGGTATCCTGTCACAATAATATTCCTTGTCTTTGGGTTCTCCTAATCTCCTTTTAAAATGGTTTGAAAAATGAGTAAACTGCCTGGGCACAAGATTATCTCTTCTAGCCTCTATTTTTCAAATTTCACCAAAACTCAGTAGATATCAAACAAAGAGGAAGGGGTATTTAACAGAATCATAGATGGTAAAACCCTAAAAAATTATTGATGATGTTAGAGTAACCAATGGTTGACTGGTTTTGTGTTTTTTAAATCCAAAATTAAAAATTTAAATCCAAAATATTAATTGTAGCTAATTGTCATTTCAAAGATATTTTGAAATGACAAGCTCGTGTTCAAGTTAACCTCAAGTAGTTTCAGAGTTAGTAATGAATTTCTTATTCTCTTGGTTCTCAAGTCGCTACATTGCTATTAATTATATTATCCATGTGTCCTTCTTTGTGGACTTATCTGTCCAATGGCTTAAAAGAATAGTGATTGCTTCATAAACCAGAGACAGTATTTCTATCCTCAAAGGATCTGATATCGTACTGGACACTTAAAGACTCAGGTATGAACTTCACAGTCGTCTAGCAAAATCTCAGATTAACACTTTTCAGATTTCTAATTACTGAAGTATAAAATTGGATGCAAGTATAAACATTATACTTTTGTAGAGCAAAATTATATTTCAAAATAAACTATTTTGCTTTTCTTCATCTCACAGAATTTATACACAAGCTAAAATCAGACAATGTTCTTTTTTCTCTTCTCCTTATAAAATGCCCCGTGTTAAGAAAAACCAATGCAATTTGGCATTTGTTGCCAACATTACACACAAACATCTGGCTCTAACGCAATGTATCTAGTTCCAAACTGAAGACTGCACATTTACAATGACAAATACACTACCACATATTCTGCTAAAATATCTTACTTTTTATTTTCTTATTATTTATTTTCTATCCTGCCTTTATTATTTTTATAAATAACTCAAGGTGGCAAACATACCTAACACTCCTTCCTCCTCCTATTTTCCCCACAACAACGACCCTGTGAGGTGAGTTGGGCTGAGAGAGAGTGACTGGCCCAAAGTCACCCAGCCGGCTTTCATGCCTAAGGCGGGACTAGAACTCACAGTCTCCTGGTTTCTAGCCCGTTGGCCTTAACCACTAGATCAAACTGGCTCTTACATGTACATAAAAAGAGAACACTTCAATTTTTAAAAGGACTAGCTGTGTTGTTGTTAATAAAATGAGCAAATCATTGCTGAATTCAACTTCCTCTCTGGGAGGCCTGAATCTCAGAGAATCTTAAGAAAGACCTACTTCTTGGCTTATGGAAGAAGGCATTTTCAATCATAGGGCATATAGGGAAGTTATGATTATCCCATGGCCTACTGGTCCTGAACTATCCTGAAACCATACCACCAAAATTCAGAAGCAAAATGACTGATTTCTATCTGGGATGTTTAATGTAATGGAATAAGAGCTGAAATGTATGTGCTAACCCAACCTCTGTGGTGATAAAACCACATCAGCAGAAGTTTCATTTGGCTGAAAAATTTACCAGGATGAAAAAGTCTGACCACCCTCAATTTAGTGGTGGTATAGCACTCATTAGAGATGTGTGCTGACTGCAAAAGTCAGATTTCACTTCAGAAAACAGCACAATTTTCCTTTGAGTATTGAGAGGCTCTCCCAAATCAAATCAGAGTCCAAATACAAATTTCGACTCAGAAATTCTCATTTCCCTTTGTGGTTCTGAAGATGCATTGATTTGCCAATCAGACTAGACAGTACTGGGCTAGATAATCCAGGGAATTATTTTGTCTACTCTGACTGAAGCTCAAACTAGGATTTATATTCCTTAGGCAGAGCTATTTTCCATCATCTGATTCACATTTTAACTTGACATGCCAAGGATTAAAACTGGACCTGATCCACATGATGATATGTTGAAACATTAACTTTTCACTCAAAAATATAGCACTTCACACACAAAAACATATACATGCATACATACATATATTCATTCCTGTGTTCAATATTCCAGCAAAGTAATTTCAGAAAAGGAACAGTAGAAATTCTTGGCTATTCTGCTAAACGTTTAAAAATGACAGATAAAAGAAGTGTCATTTACTTGCCCATTTAATTCTGAAAGGACACCATAGAAGCAAATAAGAGGACTTATGAAAGATTCCAAAAAGGCATTACCAGTATTATAGTACTCAGTCTCTTTAGAAGCCAAGAACAAGAAAATCTGAGTTAAGGACTCAGTAATGCTGGGCATTAACTCGAGTTCCAGTGATTTAAACAAAAACTTCTGTTGCAGAAATAGCTCTGCAACTTCAGATCCTTCGACCTTCAATACAAACAAAAAGAAAAGAAGCACTTTCAAAGCAATGTAGTGTTAAAGTACTACAAAAATCTGTTTTACCTTCTGTTCATATGAGTAATTACTAACTACCTGCAGTGACTCCGAACTCATACAAAAAAGAAAGAAGATGAACTTGAGTTAACAGATATCATCCAGGAGGCATGCCCTCTGCACAACTGTCATTCTTTCAGGTTATGTTGAATATACAATTGAAGCTGTCCTTGACAAATTATACCCACAAAGATTAACAATTATTGCAGTGTGCATAAAGGTAAAAGGTAAAGGTTCCCCTCGCACATTTGTGCACTCGTGTCCGACTCTAGGGGACGGTGCTCATCTCCGTTTGTTAGCCGAAGAGCCAGCGTTGTCCGAAGACGCTTCCGCGGTCATGTGGCCGGCATGACGCGCACAGAACGCTGTTACCTACCCACCGAAGTGGTACCTATTAATCTACTTGCATTTGCATGCTTTCAAATTGCTAGGTTGGCAAGAGCTGGAGCTAGTGTGGGAGCTCACTCCATCACGCGGGGCTAGGGATTCGAACCTCCGAACTTGCGACCTTCCAATTGACAAGCCCAGCGTCTTACCCGCTGAGCCACCACATAAAGGCAAGGTTTCGGTTTTTCTGATTCGTGATGAAACCTGAAAGCAATAAACTCACTATGAATCAAAATATAAGGAGATAAAATACCTTTTTAAAAAGTTAATGTTTTTATATATGTATGTGTATAAACATATTTACATAGTCTTCTCTTAAACCATTCAAAAAATTTCTAAGCACGCTCCTATTAATGCAGTCAAGGTGATTATTGGAATGAATGGACTAACTGGTCATAATGTAAACTATAGTTTTCTAGTTGCTCACTTACTTCCATCCCTGACCACACTAGAATAGCTATAAGGAGTTTGAAACAAACTGTATTAACCTGGCTTGTTTTCACTGTTCATAATGTAAACTATAGTTTTCTAGTTGCTCACTTACTTCCATCCCTGACCACACTAGAATAGCTATAAGTAGTTTGAAACAAGCCATACCGTATTAACCTGGCTTGTTTTCACTTATTATCATTAAGACTAATGACAATTTATATTTGCAGCCATAAATTGCAAACTTCAGATCCTAATCTAAAACAGAACCATAAGCTTCCAATGTCCTCTTCATGGTTGCATCTGAAAAGTGAGCAAAAAGAAAGTGAGCAAGGGTGCCCAGCAAAGAAACTGAGCTCTACAGGTCATACATTATGTCCAACATAGCTATGCATATATGGCTATGTACTTGAAGCATTTTGCACACTCCAAAATTATTTTGAAAGAACCCTTGCTCTCCTCAAAAATTGCCAAAAGATTACATGTACTTAGTAGTCATAAAATAAGTGAATGCCGACAAGGAAACAACAGAAAATTAGAAGGAGAGAGAATCAAGAGGAACTTCTGTGCTTAAGTGCTTTCTGGCAATATAACACATCTGGCACAATGGCCCATTCGATTTTTGCTCTCTGGCTCCTTCAACAAGTGAGACCCACGTTGAAGCCTATCCTCAGCCACAGAAGTCACTTGGGTGACTTTGGGCCAGGTACTATTTCTCAGCTTAGCCTACTACAAACAACTCTTCTTGTGAGGATAAAATGAAAAATGAGGATAAAATGATAAAATGAAAAAAGTGAGGATAAAAGGAAAAAATGAAAAATGAAAAATTTAAGCTTCTAAAGAAAAGATGGTATATAAATCTAATGAACAAAGTAAGAATAACAACTATAAAGTTGCTACCATATTGTAAATGTTAATACGGTAAAATATCTAATACAGAGGTTTCCAAACTGTGTGTCGGGACACGTTAGTGTGTCGGCTGCAGTGTCTGGATGTGTCGTGGCTGCTGCCCTCTCCAAGCCCTACCAGGATTCCACGCAGGTCCTAGTGCCTGCCTTGTACCTTGCTGCCTCCAAACCTGCTGTGATTCTGCACAGGTCCTAGTGCCTGCCTTGTACCTTGCTGCCTCCAAACCTGCTGTGATTCCGCGCAGGTCCTAGTGCCTGCCTTGTGCCCTGCTATAAGAGTGTGTCGCGAAATGATGCATGTCTAAAAAGTGTCTATGAAGGTTCTCAGTCATCCAGGTGGAATTGTCTGTAGCTTGAATCATGTCAACTGGATTTCTATTTTCTCAGTGGAAACGTTTTGCTCCTTATCCAAGGAGCTTCTTCAGTCTGAGCAAAGTTGGTAAGGGAATCCTAAATAATTTAGGATATTTAGGATTCCCTTACCAACTTTGCTCAGACTGAAGAAGCTCCTTGGATAAGGAGCAAAACGTTTCCACTGAGAAAATAGAAATCCAGTTGACATGATTCAAGCTACATGTCTAAAAAGTGTGTCACCAACATGAAAAATTTGGAAAGCTCTGATCTAATACATGGAGAGTTATATTGTGACAGTATCCAATAGCTGGGTGCTGTTACCCATCCTGTTAGGACATGCATGCTGTTCTTTTAGCTGATAAGCTGGAAGAAGAGATAACATGCTTTTCACATAGGCAGAAACCTTCCCACACAAAAAGGGGAGCTGATGTGCAGGCGAGTAGGAGGACAGAACTGGTAGACTTGAGGAAAGAAAGAGAACAAATATAGCTGGTGTATCAAAACTTTACTTTGCCAGAACAAAAATAGAAAACCTAGTAATGCTTGACTAGGCACACATAAATCAAATATGTTTCATTGTGTTTTTGCCACTTATCAGAAGCATTGCAAGGAGGTGGGAGAATGGGGAAGAGCCTTACACAAGAGACACTTGGAAATGCCTTAAGTCAGGGCTTTCCAAACTTTTGCCGTTGGCAACACACCAACGGCCGGCACGCAAAAACCCGGAAGTGCCGGCGGTGGTGCTTCTGGGTTGCCACCGCGGTGGCAGCGGCTGCCCCTTCGAAAGGGCAGGCTCCGGGGACCCCGAATATGCCCTCGGTTCCGGCAGGGAGGCGAAAAGCTTCGCCGCGCGCGCACGCTGTCGGGCTTCCCAGCGCACAGCTGATCGGCGTGGAGAATTTCCACCACGGCGGCTGGCAGCATGCACGCATGATTTTCGCCTCCCTGCCAAAACCGAGGGCATTTTCATCAGCGCTTCCGGGTTGTCACGCGACACACTTGGGGCCCCCAGGTGACACAGTATTGTGTCATGACACACAGTTTGGAAAGCCCTGCCTTAAGTAAATACCGTTTCACTTAAATCTCTTTTTCCTTTCAAAAGAGAATCTTCATCATAGACATGAAAGTTCAGACATTTCAACTGACTTTCCAAGGTAGTTCCAAGTTAATATTATTATTAATGAAGATAGATCAACAGAAAGGAGAGTAAACTTATTCTAGGCAATAACTGTCATGGAAGAAACTATCATCAATATGTATTTCAAAAGGTTGGCATTGGATTTACACAGTGTTTATAATTTTTTTACCCCATCAGAAGGTGTTACAGTGTTGTCATTTTTATTATTTATTTTCTTGGAGGATAAACCAGCGAGTGTGTTTGTTACACACATATACACACACACACTCTTTTGACAGCAATTTTATTCCAACAAAAGGTCTGTTTGACACAAATTATGGCTATGTATTAACTATTCAAAAGTAGACCATAAATCAAGGAAACTTTTTTCTCCCTTATTCCTCAAATGCCTACTGTAAAATACAAGCCAAAAGTAAAGCATTTGTATTTTCAAAACTAATATTATTCCCAGTTCTGCAAAGAGCCTGAAGAAGGGGGAGAATTTGACAGGGAAAGACAGTAATGATGAACCGTCAACCTATCAAATTCAAAATATTGGAGAATAAATATAATTAAGGGCAAAAATTATTAATGAAATAGATTTAGACACAGAGATGCTAAATAAAGAAGAATGCATACACCATGCATCACTATATATCCCCATTTCCTGCTGCAGCTTCTGAGAGAAAAATGTAGGTGGGAATCATTCTGCATTAGGGATTTTGGAAACTCCGTTATTATCTAAACTTGGACCAGCAAGCAGATTTAGATTACCTATAACTTTGCTTTTGTACTTCGTAAACATTCTTATGAGAAGCTCAATCTTTCTGTCCCATATAAATGCTATTTGTAGGAATATATTTATGAAGTCTGATAATCCAAAATTAACAAAATCAATTTGTCTGGCTTACTTTAATATCCTTTATAGGGCATTATTTGAACCTCAATGCCAACATCAGGGGTGAGGAACTTTTTCCTGCTATGTTTTGTTGATTTATAGCCTCTGAAACATGTCTGATGACTCAATGAAGTCAAGCAGTTTTCCCTCTTTTTTTTAAAGTCTGGGATGATGTCTGATGATGAAAGATAGTCAAGCTTCTGGGGTGCTTAATGCACCAATTTGCCTCTTTTTAGTATAATGCACCAACAATTGGAGGTGTAATTTGGGAGTGCACTAGGGACTGCATGTGCCCCAAGGACTATCAATTGCTCACCCCTGCCCTAATGGAAGGAACGCCAATATACCGACTCTTGCTGCAATATAATTGCTACTGTGTTTTAGTTGGCTTTTATGTTCTTCTTCTTTGCATTATGGACTGTTTTCTCATTGTTTTAGAGTTCTATTAAAGCAATACAATTAACTTAAAACATTCAGAGAAAGGAGAGCCTGCCACAACTCTGGGTAATTGGTTCCACTGCCAAACTATTATTTCTGGCAGGAAACTTCCTAACATTCACGTGGAATTTATCTTCTTGTAACTTAAACCCTTTATTCCGTATCCATCCTTTTGAGATAACAGAGAATTGATCTTGAGCTTCTTCTGTGTGTTATTCTTTCAGTGCTATCCTTTTTCTCCTCAGATTTCTCAGTGTTAAACATACCCAGGTCGTTCAGTCTCTCTTCATAAAACTTAATTTTTAATCCTCAATCATCCACAATGCTAGGGGTGTGCAAAATGCTTGCTTTGAACTGTTTCAAACTTGAAATTAATTAATTAATTAATTAATTAATTAATTAATTAATTCGATTTATCGCCACCAAACTCCCTCAAAGGGACTCTTGGAGGTTTACAATCCATGATTTCATGAAGTTTCAAATTTCATGAAGCATCCTCTCTTAAGTGCAAAGCAGGCTGTTCTGAGTGCAAAATGGGTTGTTCCAGGCATTTGGGGAAGCTTTTGAGTTCAAAACAGAGGCACCCCCAATTCAGAACTTCGTCACAAACTCAAAATGCTTCCAAATGCTCAAGGCAGCTCTGAGCTTTTGACTCAGAGAAGGATGTTTTATGATATTTGGTCCTCAAAACATTTTGAAATGAAAACATTTTGTACACCCTACTCATTGCCCTTCTATGAAACCGTTCCAGTTTGCCTGATGCATTATTGTTAAAGTGTGGTGCCCAGAACTGGACACAAGATTTGAAGTTAGATCTGACAAATGCAGAATAGAGCAAACCTATTATTTCCTGTGATTTGGAAACAATACTTCCATTGATGCATCTAAAACGGCTTATCTACAGACATGTCACACTGCTGACTCATGTTCAGATTGTCAGTACAATTCCAAGATCCACTTCATACATACTTTTTCCAAACCTGGCTTCCTCCCTTTATACATGGAAGCAGATACCACAGTACTAATTTTACAAATTTAAAATCAGAACTACTGTCAAAACCTAAGAGCTTAATAAAATATACTGTATGTTGACTGGATATCGTAATTATCTGATTACAATAATTACTTATTTGATAGTAAGTCAAATATTGGGCTACTCTCTTACATGAATTTTTAATTACAGGAAATGGGCACACTGCAGTTTTATATTGGCTCAGTCAGACAGCAGCTGAAAATGTTTCAATTCTAAGTTTGATTATACAGGTGGTCCTTGTTTAGTAACCACACTTGGGACCGGCAACTTGGTTGTTAAGCGAAGCGGATGCTAAGTGAAACTGCAACTGTGCTTATAATCTTACTTCAACTTTCCTTTGCTTTACAGACCTGCAACCGTTGTAAATGCAAGGTTTGGTCGCAAAGTTACTTTTTCATCACCGTCATAACTGCAAACTTTCATCACTGTTGCTAAACGACGCAGTCGTTAAACAAGGACTACCTGTAACCATGTATGCATTAATGCATTTTGATGTGCAAATTCAATTATTTCATAAACTTATTAAGGTAAAGGTTCCCCCTGCACATTTGTGCAGTCGTGAAACTTATTACTTGTTGCTTAATATTTAAGACACTGATTCACTTCAGATACAAAGTAAATCAATGATTTCGTATTCTATGATCAAGGCTTATGTCCACACAGACCCCCCTTCTCCCATACACTCCAATTCTATTAAGCTATTTTCTCCTATACTGCATACTATAGTCATGAAATAGGTCCAAACAAACTATGAGCTTGTCCTCCAAACCAGATTTGCAAGCTAGTGTCAGGGTTCATGTCTATGAATCCTGCCATTGGGATTAGGGCTAGAGATGTTTTGAGAACTGTTGGGAGGGGGACTGGCCGTTGAGTGTTATGTCTGTTGGTGGAGGCTGGAAACGGCTTTGTCAAGGTCACCCACCTGCAGGAGTGTGGAGATGAGAATGTTTGCATCATGAGGTCATCGGTTGGTAATTTGGCGCGCAAGGGGGGAAGTTAAGACGGTATAGTTTGGCGGGAATCCGCATTCAGATCTTTAGGAGTGCTTCAATTAACATGTATCCTGAATAAAGCTTAATCTGCATTCTAACGAACTGCATTGAGAAGTGTTTATTAGGGCATTGTTGTTGGGATCATCACAGCTAGCCATACAGGTTGTAAGCATATTAAGAGAGAAATTCCAAGGCAAAAATGTCATCCCATTCACATACTTGGCAATCAAAGATAGACAAACCCCTTTGCCTCCTGAAATTTGCAGGGATCACAAATAGAAGGGAAGACATGAGAATTTTGATTCCCAATGGCGATTTACCTGAAATCTCACATTTAAAATAAAAATGATATGGAGAAAAAAGGAAGGTTTATATTTTAAATCAAGTTCATTTTTAATATGTACATTTCCCAAGAGCATATGAGTTTCTTTTTAAATGCAAAAGAAATAATTTTGTTACTTACGATAATCTCTATGAATTTCATCTATTTCATTCTCTGTCTGGCGCTTTGTAAATGTCATGCTCTGCAACAGTAGCACAAACATAATTTTTTAATGACTAATAGATGAAAGGTTTAAAGCTGCAGCTGAAAGTTTTTAAGACATAATTATCTTGAGTCCAAAAATAGCTTTTCTTTTCCTCTCTCTAGCCTTTCTCCCCTGCCCATCAACATTGTTTTTAGCATTCTTTCTTTCCCAACCGTCTGGTTACATTTAATTTTTAGAGGCTTATTTAAGGATAGGTCTTTTTTTAAAACAAAACTTTCATGGAAAGTTGGTGACACATACCCTGTTATTATTATCAGAAAAGCCCCAAAGCCTTCTGCTACATAAACTCAAAGTGATTTGAGAAACCTTTGGAACAGCAAAACCATACACTGAAATTTGTATTTATGTCTGTGAGGAAAACATTTTACAGAATCCTCTGAGTATTACTTCAGAAGGAAAAAACAATCCATTCTAGTGAAAATGACTTGGTCATTCCACTCTGCTTTCACCACAGTTGTGTGTTGAATGTGAACAAAGTCTAGTCAATGGGTTCCACAGGATTTCCCCTTTTCCCCTTTCCTTCTAAAGCAGTAATAGTGGCATACAACCTCAAAAGCATCCCATTCGAAGGCTTCTGAAGCATGTTGAGATCAGCTGCCAAAATTCAGAGGCAAAATGACATTTTTTTCATAAAAAAGTATAAATAGGAATACAAGATCTCTGACAGCTGTAACAGTCTCATTTCCACATTTAAGCCCCCCAAATTATATTAAAAAGAGCTGAAAAATCATGCTCCATCTTCTCTGATAACATGAAAAATGTTCAATGGGACTTAGATTGCACAAAAGCCTAAGTCATGGTTCTTGACACAGAATCAATGTGTCAGGGTTTGCATATTCCTAATACACTGCTGCAGATTTGAAGAGTATAAAAGGGATTGCAGGAGGGGAAGTGGAAATTGACCACCTAGGGATCCACTGTGCCCCAAGAGCCATAGACTATATATACCTATAAGACAGCAGTAGTGAATCATTTTGGCCAGGGGCACATTTGGAATGTTGAGTGCATGTATTTAGGTGCACTTACAAGGGGCTCACAAGTGTGAAACTTTCTTATTCAGAAAATATCTGCCATGGAGAGATGGGGGGCAGTGGAGGCAGGCCAATCACAAAATACCAATTTACAAAAAGTGAACTTAACCCTCCAGTAGCTCTACCATCCTGATGTGAGGCCCAAGCAAAATGCAAATTGGTGGTGTTTCACATTGCATTATGCTAGATGTGGAGTCCCTGGTGCTCTGTGAGCCTTGTTGTTTTCTTGCAGGCGTTTCATTGCCAGACTAGGCAACATCTTCAGTGCGAAAAGGGAGTGGGACTTGCTCTCTGTTTATATACCATGGCTTGTCCTGCTTGTGTTGGTGGAGGTGTTGTTCTCTCCTTAGGAGTTCCTTGACTGGGCTCTTGTTTGCTGCTTGGTTGATTGACTGAGTTAATAGTTCCTTGATTAGGGTATATTGAACGCATTCCAGGAGCCATGCCAGACTGCTGGAGACTGTTGTGCTGAGAGTCAAGGTCGTCCACCTGCACGAGTGTGGTGGGGGCATGAATGGAGTGGGAAAGTAACGGAAAGTGACATCATGGGTGCGAAAAGACTGGCGCGAAGGGGGAGAGCTAAGTTTGACTGTTTGGTGGGAAACCATCATTCGGATATTTGAGAATGCTTTGATTTACATGTATCCTTAAAAAAGCTTATTCTGCATTTCAATTGGATTGCATGGAGAAGCATTTACAGTGGGGCAAAAAAGTATTTAGTCAGCCACCAATTGTGCAAGTTCCCCCACTTAAAAAGATGAGAGAGGCCTGTAATTGACATCATAGGTAGACCTCAACTATGAGAGACAAAATGAGAAAACAAATCCAGACAATCACATCGTCTGATTTGGAAAGAATTTATTTGCAAATTATGGTGGAAAATAAGTATTTGGTCACCTACAAACAAGCAAGATTTCTGGCTCTCACAGACCTGTAACTTCTTCTTTAAGAGGCTCCTCTGTCCTCCACTCATTACCTGTATGAATGGCACCTGTTTGAACTTGTTATCAGTATAAAAGACACCTGTCCACAACCTCAAACAGTCACACTCCAAACTCCACTATGGTGAAGACCAAAGAGCTGTCGAAGGACACCAGAAACAAAATTGTAGACCTGCACCAGGCTGGGAAGACTGAATCTGCAATAGGCAAGCAGCTTGGTGTGAAGAAATCAACTGTGGGAGCAATAATTAGAAAATGGAAGACATACAAGACCACTGATAATCTCCCTCGATCTGGGGCTCCACGCAAGATCTCACCCCGTGGGGTCAAAATGATCACAAGAACGGTGAGCAAAAATCCCAGAACCACACGGGGGGACCTAGTGAATGACCTGCAGAGAGCTGGGACCAACGTAACAAAGGCTACCATCAGTAACACACTACGCCGCCAGGGACTCAGATCCTGCAGTACCAGACGTGTCCCCCTGCTTAAGCCAGTACATGTCCGGGCCCGTCTGAAGTTTGCTAGAGAGCATTTGGATGATCCAGGAGAGGATTGGGATAATGTCATATGGTCAGATGAAACCAAAGCAGAACTGTTTGGTAGAAACACAACTCGTCGTGTTTGGAGGAGAGAATATGCTGAGTTGCATCCAAAGAACACCATACCTACTGTGAAGCATGGGGGTGGCAACATCATGCTTTGGGGCTGTTTCTCTGCAAAGGGACCAGAACGACTGATCCGTGTACAGGAAAGAATGAATGGGGCCATGTATCGTGAGATTTTGAGTGCAAACCTCCTTCCATCAGCAAGGGCACTGAAGATGAAACGTGGCTGGGTCTTTCAGCATGACAATGATCCCAAACACACCGCCCGGGCAACGAAGGAGTGGCTTCGTAAGAAGCATTTCAAGGTCCTGGAGTGGCCTAGCCAGTCTCCAGATCTCAACCCCATAGAAAACCTTTGGAGGGAGTTGAAAGTCCGTGTTGCCCAGCGACAGCCCCAAAACATCACTGCTCTAGAGGAGATCTGCATGGAGGAATGGGCCAACATACCAGCAACAGTGTGTGCCAACCTTGTGAAGACTTACAGAAAACGTTTGACCTCTGTCATTGCCAACAAAGGATATATAACAAAGTATTGAGATGAACTTTTGATATTGACCAAATACTTATTTTCCACCATAATTTGCAAATAAATTCTTTCCAAATCAGACGATGTGATTGTCTGGATTTGTTTTCTCATTTTGTCTCTCATAGTTGAGGTCTACCTATGATGTCAATTACAGGCCTCTCTCATCTTTTTAAGTGGGAGAACTTGCACAATTCGTGGCTGACTAAATACTTTTTTGCCCCACTGTATTAGGGCATTGAAGTCAGAGTCATCACAACGCTGCATTACAATCTCTGCTATGAGTCCTGAAAGTGGTGATCCCATGGGTGTTCCTTTGATTTGTTGGTATATTTGTCCATCAAACTGAAAGTAGGTAGTGAGGCAGAGGTCGATGACGACCATGATTCTGGGTATTTCTATCTTAGTGTATTTGACTAGGTCGGGTGTGTTTCATAGAACTACTGCCATGGATTCTTTCGCTAGTGCTGGGTCTATGGATGTAAAGAGTGCAATGACATTGAATGAGACCATAATTTCATCTTCTATTTTTAACTCTGATTTTCTGGAGGCACTGTAGTGGGGAGTTGATAGAATATTCGCTTTCCTCTGTAAGATGCCTAAGGTTTTTTGTGAGCTCTTTATGTTGTAAGTGGGAGTCCCTGGTAACGATACAATTGGCCAAAGCAGTATGCCAGGTTTGTGTATTTTGGGGCATCCGTAGAAGCATGGTAGGATGGGTCCACTGCTTTTCATCCACCTCTGTTCTTCTTTTGTGATTTGACCTTTCTTGGTGAGGTTGTTAAGTGTTCTTTTTACCTTGTTGTCCAGTTTCTGTATGGGATTGGTGTTTACTAGGGTGTATATTTCTTTGTCCTCAAGTAATTCTTTAGCGTTTTGTATATATTGTGGTCTGTCCATAATGACGGTGGTGTGGCCTTTGTCTGCTGCAAGGATGATGATAGTTTGGTCCATCTTTAGTCTATGAAGGTTCTCAGTCATCCAGGTGGAATTGTCTGTAGCTTGAATCATGTCAACTGGATTTCTATTTTCTTAATGGAAACGTTTCGCTCCTTATCCAAGGGGCTTCTTCAGTCTGAGCAAAGTTGGTAAGGGAATCCTAAATATGTTCCTAGGTAGTAAGGTCACACAGCTACCTAGGAACATATTTAGGATTCCCTTACCAACTTTGCTCAGACTGAAGAAGCCCCTTGGATAAGGAGCGAAACGTTTCCATTAAGAAAATAGAAATCCAGTTGACATGATTCAAGCTACAGACAAGGTCCATCTTTAGGTTTTTGAGTGCTGCTCTGTCCTCTGCTTTCAGTTGGTTCTGTTTCCATGTCCTTCTGGTTTGTGGTATGATTATCTGTCTTACATTCTCTTGGGTTTCTGTGGTAAGTCCTGTAGTTTTCAATGCTGCTTCTAAAGCTGCAAAGAGCTCTAATTTATTTGCATCCTCTGTGTTGAAATTGAGGCCTCTCTGTGGGATATTGTGTTCTGCAGTGGATAATGGGCGGCTGGACATGTTGACCACCCATTCCAGTTCCGGTACTTCTTTGTTTCTGGGGTTTAACTTAAGTAGTTTAGTTTGGAATTTAGCTTTCCTTTTTTCTGCTTGTCTCAATGATGTGGTATTGATGGTAGTAGTCAGCATGTTGATGTGTTCAGGGGTCATAGTCTGTTCTAGTTGTTCCTTGAGGCTGTCTATGGTGTGTTGATATTTGTTTAATCTGATGTGGGCATCCATGATCATTAGCTGTATCATTTTTCGCCCACTTTGTTGCGCTATCTTCCATCCAGCTGTGCAGTTTATTGGAGGTTAGAGTCCCTTGCAGGGGAGATGGACGGGGAATAAATTGAAATAATAAATAAATAAATAAATAAATAAATAAATAAATAAATAAATAGGTTTGTATCTGACGCTGGTGGGCAGGGCATGCTGTCATAGGCATTCATGCAGAAAGAACAGGTGTTCTTTGGTGGAGGTTTGCCTACCTGAAAATTTCTCCCATTTGCGTGCTATCTGGAGTGTTAGATGCCCATATGTGGTACCAATCAAATATTTGTAGGTCAGGGTTGAACTGTGGAGTCCTTGGTGCTCTGTGAGCCTTGTTTTCTTGCAGACGTTTCATTGCCAGACTAGGCAACATCTTCAGTGAGAAAAGGGAGTGGGACTTGCTCTCTGTTTATATACCATGGCTTGTCCTGCTTGTGTTGGTGGTGGTGTTGTTCTCTCCTTAGGAGTTCCTGATTGGGCTGTTGTTTGCTGTTTGGTTGATTGACTGAGTTAATAGTTCCTTGATTAGGGTATATTGTGCTGTTTGATTGTTCCTCTAGTGCTAATCCTGGTGTTAAATCTTTGCATATCTGGGTGTTGATTGCTGGCAAGGAGGTGTTCTGGTCTTTTGGCTTTTCTATAGTATCTTATGAATGGTATACATCAGAAACATCTCAGAAACTACCAATAGACTGTTACAACCACACGGCATCATCGTAGCATATAACCCAACCAAAACCCTTCAGAACATCTTAAGTAACCCAAAATACCCAGTAGCCCAAGAAGAAAAAACAGGAGTTACCTACAACATACAGTGAAAGGACTGTAGCAGCCACTATGTAGGACAGACAGGCAGAAGACTAGCAGAGCACATCCACAAACACCAACTAGCAGTCAAAAGACATGATGAAAACTCCTTAATCTCACAACAAATGGACAGACTCAACCATACTTTCAACTGGGAAACTGAGCATCTTAAACCAAGCCAAATCCAAAAACGCTAGAGAATTCCTGGAAGCTTGGCACTCAGACAAAGCAGCCATCAATAGACACATAGAGGTAAACAACATTTACATACCATTCAACAACAAAACAAGGCTCAGAGAGCACCAAGGACTCCACAATTCAACCATGAGCTACAAATATTCTCTTCGATTATGCTAGATGATTCTTCTTCTTCTTCTTCTTCTTCTTCTTCTTCTTCTTCTTCTTCTTCTTCTTCTTCTTCTTCTTTCATAAAATCAGATTAGGCAGGGAGTTTAGAGGGGCCTAATTTACCCATTTCTGTTATAAAATATTGATAAGTCTTTCTAACTATCACTAGCTGTTTAATTACACATCACTAGTTTATACTTGTTAAAACTTCGAAGCTTTGGGAGAGAGATTAGGATCGAATTCTAAAGTACACGTACAAAACACATGGATTAAGCATTCATTCATTTTGAAGGTAAGTTTATAAACTTTCTTGCCATGCAATATGGATTTTTTCAGACTGCAATTGGTATCTCCACCAGCACATCAGTGAAGTAATCAGCAATTTGGTAGTTGGTGAAAACTTTCCATTTAAGAAGGCCAATGATATATAAGTCCCTTTGCTATTTTATTCCTACTGTTTGTGTTTTATGTTTCTATATTTAGACAAATGGTTTTATTATTTTGCACACTCTAAAACTCTGTAGTAAATGGGCAGAACATAAATGCTTTAAATGAAAAACAAAGAAACTCAAACTTTTAATTTGATGGTAGCAATTAAATAGATGGCAGCAGTTTTTCTAGCATGCAGTTCAATATGACATTATTTCTCACCAATATAAAATTTAAGGATGGGCATACAATGCACATTTACTTAGCCTTTGCACTGACATTTCAAAAGTCAACTTTTGGTGGGGAGATGATTCAGCAAGCATATGAACAGAAAAGAACACAGGCAGAGTCACTGAACATCAAGCAAAATGGACATGTGTCTTCACTAATAAGTATCTATCTACTGACTGCAGCATAGCCACTACAGATGTGGCACGGTTCATGGCCAGAAGGCACATGTCTTAAGCTTAATAAAAGAGACTCTAAATGCAATCCTCCCTCAAGCTTGAATTGAACACAACATACTTCTCTTCACAAAACTATTACTATCACATGCTGAAGAGCTCAGTCAGATTTGGCATCAAGATTATCCATACATATCTACCCACATGTATCTACTAATTTAGCACCATTATACAAAAAAAACCTACTGCGGTTTTCTAATAGGTAAAAATTTAAATTATGTATTCAACTTTATCTTTACTAGGACTTAAATTAAAGGTTATTAACTTAATGTTATTAACTTACATCTTCTTTGGGCTTACTGGAATCAAGTTGTGCTTGAGCCTTTTCAATATTTTCCAGTTCTCTTACTATTTCAGCAACTGTTAGAATAAATAAACACCATAAATAGCAATCTAACACTAAAAGAACTGTGATTATATCCAAGAACAAAATGTTTTGGAAAGCACTTTCAATATTTTCAGTTGGCATGTAAAAGTTGAAATTGGTGCATGAAAAAATGCATTACAAATGAACAATTTTTTACCATGTGTGAATAGAGTTAAAAACTGGAGAGATGTAGCTCATCTTGTAAGGTAAAAGTACCTAACTAGGGGAGGAAAGACTGGTGCAGTGGAAACTGATGAAAGAGGTAAATTTAGTAATTATTAGGAAAGGTTTCTTCTGATTTTAACTGAAATCACTGTAATTGAACTCTTGAGAGATTTATCAGCAAATTCTTCATGGGCGATGCTTCTGAGCTTTAAACTTTTCTCCCCAGAATCAATATTCCAGAAGAGACAGACAGACAGATCTCCAAAACTATTTATCTCCAAGACTATCAGCAGCCAGAGAAAGTTAAGGACTAAGAGACTTGAGCATTGAAGTGTGCTGAGACAGCTGGGAGCCAGTTTGGTCTAGTGGTTAAGGCAGAGCTTTCCAAACTTTTCATGTTGGTGACACACTTTTTAGACATGCATCATTTCGCGACACACTCTTACAGCAGGGCATCATTTGACACACTCTTACAGCAGGGCACAAGGCAGGCACTAGGACCTGCGTGGAATCACAGCAGGTTTGGAGGCAGCCAGGCACAAGGCATGCACTAGGACCTGCGTGGAATCCTGGCAGGGCTTGGAGGCGGCAGCAGCAGCCGCGACACACCCAGACACTGCAGCTGACACACTAACGTGTCCCGACACACAGTTTGGAAAGCTCTGGGTTAAGGCAACGGGCTAGAAACCAGGAGTCTGTGAGTACTAGTCCCACTTTAGGCATGAAAGCCAGCTGGGTGACCTTGGGCCAGTCACTCTCTCTCAGCCCAACTCACCTCACAGGGTTACTGTTGTGGGGAAAATAGGAGGAGGAAGGAATATTTGGTATGTTCGCCGCCTTGAGTTATTTATAAAAATAATAAAGGCGGGATAGAAAATAAATAATATTATAATAATATAACAATATAATATAATATAATATAATATAATATAATATAATATAATATAATATAATATAATATAATATAACCAGCACATGTGATCAGAGAGGTATTTTTCAGTCTGTACAGCTTGAAGATTTGGACAAACTGCTTGGAAGCTTGACACACATCATAGATTTTTTTGATCCTTCTGAAATCTGTCAGGGCTTGATGGATGATATGGACCTTATAAACTATTAATATTCTGAGGAGTAGCAGGGTACCTGTTATTTTTAATGACTGGGCAAATAACATTGTCTGGTTTAAATGTTGCTTAAACAAAATGGACTATTCTCAAAGGAGGCTTGTAACCATTCCAAAATAGGGTGTACTCCTGTTAAGTCTGGGAGTTAGACTTGGAACTAATTAGCTAAAATGGCTGCAGTGATCAGAATATTTTTTTTTCAATATAGGTGAATAGGGAAGCCAAAACAGGTGCCCACCAATCTAAATTGTTGCGAATGACCTCTGCTGAGATAAAGCCACCTATATTGACAACTATGCTAAGGTCTCTGATGATTGGGGTCTAGCTTTGGTGATTCCAATTTATAAAAAAGGAGGCAGAGATTTACCTGCCAATTATCGGCCCATCAGCCTTCTCAGTGTGGTTAGCAAATTATATGCTAGACACCTATACAATAAGCTCCTGGATTGGATTATAACTGAGAATATCTTGTCTGATGAGCAGGCAGGCAACATCTAGTCGAGAAATATTCCTCCGGAGCTTGCTCAACACTCTATGCAGCGTTTATTGACCTTAGATGTGCTTTTGATATCATTGCTAGAGCCAAACTATGGAAGAAATTGAATTCCTCCTCGATTGATAGAAGATTACTTGTTCTTATATATAAACTTTATGAAAATTCCCGAATGAAGGTGCGATGTAATATGTATGGACATTGCACCAAGGAAATCCCAGTCAAGAGAGGAGTGAGACAAGGATGTATTCTAGCTCCCCTTCTTTTCAATCTATATATTAACTCTCTTATAGGCAAATTGAATAGCCCATCTCTTCATCCCCCAAAACTGGGAAATAGACACATCTCTGTTCTTTTATATTCAGATGATGCTGTGTTGCTTTCTCGGACACAAATTGGCCTGAAGCGGGCGCTCTGTATGCTTGCTGAGCACTGCCGAGAAGAATGGCTGGAAATAAACTACTCAAAAACCAAGGTTATGGTTTTTGCCAAGTGCCCTAAGGCACATGTCTGGCGGCTAAACAATAACTTAATAGAGCAAGTTAAGACCTTTAAATATTTGGGGATTGTTTTTCATGCCACGGGTAACCGCAAATTCCATGCCGACTATGTCAGCCTGAATGCACAAAAAACAGCAGCAGCACTACAATCTTTCTATTTCTCCAAAGGAGCTCAATATATACCAGCAGCGATAAAATTTTCTCAGCAAAGATCAGAGCCCAGCTCCTTTTTGGAGCTCAGTTGGGCCCCTACAGGTCATTCCTTTCTCTTGAAAGAGTCCAATCCAAGTTTTTAAGATCTATCTTTCAAGTACCTCGCTGCGTCCCCAACGTGGTGCTTCGCCGTGAAGCTGGCCTATTAAAAATAGAAACTTCTGCTTGGATTTACACTTTTACTTACTGGCTTAAGCTTTCTTTTTTCCCAGTCGGCCTGGCCCCTTTGATTATGACCGATAGTTTTCAATCTTCATGGTGCCAGGCAATACATGCCAAGCTGCAATTATACGGCTTTTCAGGGGCAGCCATCATCTTGTTGGGCTATGAACGTGCACTAGCTGATCTCAAACAACGGGCCATCGATTTAGAGCTACAATCCGATTTATCAGTTTTACCTAAAAACATCTTCTTGGGCCACTCTGCACATCTTCTCCAACCAGCTAGATATCTTAGCTGCATAACAATTCCAAAATTTAGAAGGGCCTTATCCTTGGCTAGATTCAATGCCCTTCCAACAGCTGTTACTGAAGAGAGATATCGAAATATCCCTTTTGATCAAAGATTGTGCCCATGTGGCAGAGGAGTAATTGAAACAATGGATCACGTCATTTTATATTGTCCTCTCTATGCAGATGCTCGCCAGGAATTATTATCCCAATTTTTTACCAAATATCCAGGTTGTTCGGATTCTTTTTACCTCAAACTGTTTTTATCAGACCAATCTGATTTTACTTCATTGACCATAGCTAAATATTGCTCAATAATCTGTACAGCACGCCACAAATTTTAATTTTTCTTAGATTTTTTAGAATTTTAAGTGTTTTTCTCTTTCATTCTAACCAGATGTGAATTTTTAGTTTTGTTTGCTGGTCTAAATTGATTTGATTTGATTTGATAATATAATTTAGCATAGCTTTACATTCTTGTAGTGTTACACAAATTCTAGTATTATTTATGCCCTTTTATAGCTATTTTCCCTAGTTATTTATAGTTTATAGATTATTCATTATAAAATTAATTGTAATTTTAAAGGTTTTTTTTGCTTTTTAATACCTGTATCCTGTAATATTACCTTAATAATTTTATCTTTATCTTATTCTATGCTATCAATATGACTTTTTATATTTATTTTATTTCTACTTCAGCGTAATTGTTATGTTACTAGTTGTATGCTGGTCTATGACCGAAATAAAAATTGATTGATATTTTTTTTCAATCTAGAGGGTTACATCAACTGTAATTCTGTCAGGAAGGGAAGAACTTTGCTTCAATTATTTTTTCAATAATTATTCAATTATTTGCAATAATTATTCAATTATTCATGGTTTGACCATATCTAGACTGAACTCCATCCTGTACAGTGGACTGCCTCTAAACCCAATTTGGAACCTTAGTGACACGTTGCCAGTTAATAGCAAGTCAAGCACCTATATTATACTAATTGAACTGGTCGTCAAAGTGACTCTGAACCCTGCCTTCATGTGTACCAACCTGCTCACACTGAGATCAGTATCAAAGGTTTTAGATGTGCATCCACTACTAAGAGCAATTAGGAGCCTCTTTTTCACTGGCCACTTAGTTGTAGAACTCGGTTCCAACGGATGTCTATCACATTTCATCGAGAAAGGCTTTCATGTTAATCCTAAAGGCTCAACTGTTTACCAGAGCCAGTGACTGAATTAGGACTACATTATGACCACTGTGGGCCTAATGCTGTCTCGTATAAATTATTAATTATGATGTTATCATTATTTCTATATTTATCACTGTATTATTCTATTTTGTAGTTTCACTTTTATTGTAGACTACTTTGGGAAGGCTTGTCCTGAAAGGCAGTTTAAAAATATTTAAAATATATTACTAAGATAACAAGCTTCTCATGTCCTTTGGTTCCTGCATTATAAAAATTGCTAGAGTGGCCACCTGAAAATTCAGTCTGCCTGACTATATAATATTTTGTATAGAACAGATAGTTCTTTGAACGATTTGCATGGATGGAAATATTTCACAGTAACAACATAGCTTCCTCAAGGACAATTATGGTATTGTATATTAACTGTGAAAAGGAAAGATAAAATCCTGAAAGTGTCTTCGAAAAAGAGACAAAAATGATTTAGTTGCCAACAATTTGTCTTTTACTTGCAGGGGATTTGTGAGCCCCGGACTGGGTAGGAGCCAGTCCTTTAGGCAAGCACTGACTGAGCAACCACTAACTTCATGGCCATCCATTATCTTTCTGATCCTTGCATATAACATTAACTAGCACAGTCAATATGGAGGCCAACAAGCAGGAAACAATGAATGGAACACCGAAGCATCAGAAGACATGATAAAATCACAGATAAGCTGCAAGTCCTGTTTATACAACTCATCTGGATTGGAGGCTGATAATAAAGCAATTTCTCTATTAATTTACTAAATATAATCAATGAACCACAAAATGCTTGACAAAGCTGATTAATTAGTTCTAGGTTACAATTGTCAGAAACAGTATAGATGAGATAAACTTTCACACTAATTATTCATAGCTGCCTAAGTAAAAAATAATGTCATGCATCTCTTTCCTAATGTGTCATGAAGGAACTGGGAGCACTAAAAGCCACACACGCCAGGCTTGTCCTTACCATCATCCTCACACTCCATCTTCTCATGGGGCCCTTAGCAACCAAACATAGCCTCACATTTGGTTGCCTGGGGAACATGGCAACAGCCAAAGTATCCCAGTAAAAGTGCTATTTCACCTACCTGATCTCAGCGTAGGTATAGTACATAAAGCTGCCATAGCAAGTCAACATGCCCCTATGAACAGGACTTCCGGTTGAGAGCCGTGGTGAGCTGAACACCCCCTTTTTGCAGCTGGACAGTGTTACAACAAAGATCGGCGTGGGATGCAGGATCCTGGCCACCAAAATGCTCTCCAGATTAAGGAGAGTTATTTGAGATTGCCCATGTGACTCCGCACAGTCATTCCTTGTGAGTAAACCACAGGAATCATTGTTTTGCGGTTTGCCTGTGGGTTGAGTGGCTGGGAGTCAAGGGAGGAGCCATCTTTGCTCACAGTCGTTAACATAGCTACTAAGATACTAAGATTGTTTTTACTTGTTGGGATGAAGGGGGAAGTTACTTCTTTCTTTTTCTTTTTCTTTTTCTTTTCCTATTTTTCTTCTCTTTCACATTCTTTTATTTTCTTTTGTATTTTTCTATGTTGGCTTTTATTCATTTCTAATTCTTAATAAAATTATTTGGAAAAAAAATGCCCCAATGAACAGCAAGTGGAATTTAAGCCTGAATGGTCAGATTCCAGATCCCCCTTTAATTTCAAACTTATTAGATGAGAATTTATGGTGATTTTTTTTTCTAATTTAATCCTCTCTTTTACACAGATATTATCAAATTGCAATGTTGAGTTATGACACACAGAAAATAATTAATTATAAAAATTAAACATGAGAATGTTCTTGGTAATGTCTGTCTGCATAGGGTCCCCAGAATTTTATCAACACATGGAGGGGACAGGGTATCACACACACATACACACACAGAGAGAGACAAGAACTTTCTGGCATTATAAGACTGTGTTCTTCTATTATAATGTCTTTGTTTATTTTAAGCTTTTGCACAGAGACTGTTATATATCATCTATGGATTTTTCTCACGGGAAAACAAAATCTGAACTTTAATAGCACCAGGAATCTGGTACCATGTAAAGAAATTGTTAAAGTTATAAAGATACAAGAAATGTATCTAAGAATGGGATGGTTCTTCCAGCGGTTGAAAAATATCTCCTGCTCTAAAAACAGCCTCTGACCTATGCTGAACCAATCAGAGGTTCAAAATCCTGACAGATTATGGTAGGAGTTGCAATGATTTTGATTAGACATAACACTTATTTAAGGTTTGGTGTTATGCAAACAAGTCTGAGAGTATTTTTTTAAATTAATTTTTATTGAATAAGTTTTTTTTACAAAGTAAAAACAATACAAATTGAAAGAAAAAGAAAAGTAAAAGAAAAGTGATACGTAAATAGAAAGAAAATGAAAAAGACAAAGAAAGAAAAAGGAAAAAAGGTATAAAGAAGTGGCTTCCTATCTTCTTTACAGCAGTTATAAATGAATTTATATTTTATCCTTTCTCTCTAAGGTTATATTATGGCTCTCTTCTTTCCATATTCTACCCTTTTTAATCATCAAACCCATAAATCACAAGTTTGATTTTTCCATTTACAGCAAAAACTCCATAAAGGGTTTCCAGTCACTCACAAATGTAGTTATTGTCTTTTCTCTAATCAAACAAGTCAATTTTGCCATCTCAGCAAATTCTGTCATCTTCACCAACCATTCCTCCATCGTGAGAATTTCAGTGTCTTTCCATCTTTGTGCATATAATAATCTTCCTGCAGTTACAATGTATAAAAACAAAGCCTGAGAGTTGAAGGTTTTCTTTCTTCCCTAACCTTGTTTGTTTGTTTATCATATTTATCATATTTGTTTGTTTATCAAGTGACTCTGGGTGGCGTACAACAAAGTTAAAAACAATATATACAAATTAATATTATTAATATTAAAAACTTTAAAATTACAAAAAGCACAAAACTAAAACAGAATAAAAAAGAGATTGGGCGAAGAGCAGGTGTTAATTACACAGAGCCATCTCAATATTTCGCCAGTCCCCTGAGGTCCCCAGGCCTGCTGACACAACCAGGTCTTGAGGGACCTCTGGAAAGTTAAAAGGGATGAGGCCAGCCTCACTTCGGGGGGAAGGATGTTCTACAAAGAGGGGACCACAGAGAAGGCCCGCCGCCTAGGGCCTGCCAAATGAAGCTCCCTAGCCACAGCATGCCCTCTCTGCTGGATCTGGTGGGACGGATAGATGTAATCAGGGAGAGGCAGTACCTCAAATATCTAGAGCAGCTGCTAGTATACAACTGGAAGCAGCCATGTTGTTCTGCTGGAGTTCAGTGGTATGACATCCCAGGGATTCCCCAACAGATGGGATACTCTGGGCTGACCCCCTTCCCTGCTTGGTGCTTTGGGGAGAAAAACAGGCGGCTTCCAAATGCCAGTGAGATGTACAGCAGCTCTTCCTCATAGCAATGATCTGCTAACTTAATTAATGGACTAATTAGAACCAGCCTAACAACTTACTGAAGGTAAAGTTCTCTCAAAGCCCTTACGAAAAAGACATTGTCCATGATCCATTGGAGTCTCTCACAGGTACATACAACCAATATCCTGCACTCATTCTCAGTCTCATTATGGCTTGGAGACAGGACAGGACAGGGCAGGACAGGACAGGACAGGACAGCTTGTTTGTCAACTCTTGATTTGTTCTGTCTTTATTTATTTTATTTGTTGTTGTTTATTCGTTCAGTCGTTTCCGACTCTTCGTGACTTCATGGACCAGTCCACGCCAGAGCTTTCTGTCGGCCGTCACCATCCCCAGCTCCCCAATGGTTGAGTCCGTCACCTCCAGAATACCATCCATCCATCTTGCCCTTGGTCGGCCCCTCTTCCTTTTGCCTTCCACTTTCCCTAGCATCAGCTTCTTCTCCAGAGTATCCTGTCTTCTCATTATGTGGCCAAAGTACTTCAGTTTTGCCTTTAATATCATTCCCTCAAGTGAGCAGTCTGGCTTGATTTCCTGGAGTATGGACTGGTTTGATCTTCTTGCAGTCCAAGGCACTCTCAGAATTTTCCTCCAACACCACAGTTCAAAAGCATCTATCTTCCTTCGCTCAGCCTTCCTTATGGTCCAGCTCTCGCAGCCATAGGTTACTACAGGGAATACCATTGCTTTAACTATGCGGACCTTTGTTGTCAGTGTGATGTCTCTGCTCTTAACTATTTTATCAAGATTTGCCATTGCTCTCCTCCCAAGAAGTAGACGTCTTCTGATTTCCTGGCTGCAGTCAGCGTCTGCAGTAATCTTTGCGCCTAGAAATACAAAGTCTGTCACTGCCTCCACTTTTTCTCCCTCTATTTGCCAGTCATCAATCAAGCTCGTTGCCATAATCTTGGTTTTTTTGAGGTTTAGCTGCAACCCAGCTTTTGCACTTTCTTCTTTCACCTTCGTCATAAGGCTCCTCAACTCCTCCTCGCTTTCAGCCATCAAAGTGGTATCATCTGCATATCTGAGATTGTTAATGTTTCTTCCAGCGATTTTAACTCCAGCCTTGGATTCCTCAAGCCCAGCATGTCGCATGATGTGTTCTGCGTACAGGTTGAATAGGTAGGGTGAGAGTATACAACCCTGCCGTACTCCTTTCCCAATTTTAAACCAGTCCGTTGTTCCGTGCTCTGTTCTTACCGTTGCTACTTGGTCGTTATACAGATTCCTCAGGAGGCAGACAAGATGACTTGGTATCCCCATACCACCAAGAACTTGCCACAATTTGTTATGATCCACACAGTCAAAGGCTTTAGAATAGTCAATAAAACAGAAATAGATGTTTTTCTGAAATTCCCTGGCTTTCTCCATTATCCAGCGGATATTGGCAATTTGGTCTCTAGTTCCTCTGCCTTTTCTAAACCCAGCTTGTACATCTGGCAATTCTCGCTCCATGAATTGCTGGAGTCTACCTTGCAAGATCTTGAGCATTACCTTACTGGCATGTGAAATAAGTGCCACTGTTCGATAATTTGAACATTCTTTAGTGCTTCCCTTTTTTGGTATGGGGATATAAGTTGATTTTTTCCAATCTGATGGCCATTCTTGTGTTTTCCAAATTTGCTGGCATATGGCATGCATCACCTTGACAGCATCATCTTGCAAGATTTTAAACAGTTCAGCTGGGATACCGTCATCTCCTGCTGCCTTGTTATTAGCAATGCTTCTTAAGGCCCATTCAACCTCACTCTTCAGGATGTCTGGCTCTAACTCACTGACCACACTGTCAAAGCTATCTCCAATATTATTATCCTTCCTATACAGATCTTCCGTATATTCTTGCCACCTTTTCTTGATCTCTTCTGCTTCTGTTAGGTCCTTACCATCTTTGTTTTTGATCATACCCATTTTTGCCTGGAATTTACCTCCAATGTTTCTAATTTTCTGGAAGAGGTCTCTTGTCCTTCCTATTCTATTGTCTTCTTCCACTTCCGCACATTGCTTGTTTAAAAATAATTCCTTATCTCTTCTGGCTAACCTCTGGAATTTTGCATTTAATTGGGCATATCTCCCCCTATCACTGTTGCCTTTTGCTTTCCTTCTTTCTTGGGCTACTTCCAGTGTTTCAGCAGACAGCCATCTTGCCTTCTTGGTTTTCTTTTTCTTTGGGACGTTTTTTGTTGCCTCCTCCTGAACAATGTTGCGAACTTCTGTCCATAGTTCTTCTGGGACCCTATCTACTAAATCTAGTCCCTTAAATCTATTCTTCACCTCCACTGCATATTCCTTAGGAATATTAGTGAGCTCATATCTAACTGATCTGTGGGTCTTCCCTATTCTCTTTAGTCTGATTCTAAATTTTGCAATAAGAAGTTCGTGATCTGAACTACAGTCAGCTCCAGGTCTTGTTTTTACCGACTGTATAGATGTCCGCCACCTTTGGCTGCAAAGGATGTAGTCAATCTGATTTCGGTGTCGACCATCTGGTGAAGTCCATGTATAAAGTCGTCTTTTAGGTTGTTGGAAGAGAGTGTTTGTTATGCACAGTGAGTTGTCTTGGCAAAATTCTATCAGCCTATGTCCTGCTTCATTTTGTTCTCCCAGACCATGCTTGCCTGTAATTCCAGGTGTCGTCTGACTACCCACCTTAGCATTCCAGTCTCCTGTAATGAAAATAACATCTCTTTTTGGTGTATTATCCAGTAGGTGCTGCAGATCCTCATAGAACTGATCTACTTCTGCTTCTTCAGCATCTGTGGTTGGGACGTATATTTGGATCACTGTGATGTTAAATGGCTTACCCTGAATTCGAATTGAGATCATTCTATCGTTTTTTGGATTGTATCCAAGCACTGCTTTAGCCACTTTATTATTAATTATGAAGGCTACTCCATTTCTTCTGTGGTCCTCTTGTCCACAGTAGTAGATCTGGTGGTCATCTGATGTGAAGTGGCCCATCCCAGTCCATTTCAGTTCACTGACACCTAAAATGTCTATATTTAATCTTGACATCTCACCAATAACCACATCCAATTTGCCCTGGCTCATAGATCTTACATTCCAGGTTCCTATGGTGTGTTGATCTTTAGAACATTGGATTCGTCGTTCACCACCAGCACCGTCGGCCGCTAGCCGTCCTTTCGGCTTTGAGCTAGCTGCGTCATCACGTCTGGGGCTAGTTGAACGTATCCTCTGTTCCTCCCCAGTAGCATTTTGACCATCTTCCGACCTGGGAGTCCCATCTTCCGATGGTATACCGACATATCTTTGGTTGTACTGATCCATTTAGTTTTCATGGCAAGAATACTGGGGTGGGTTGCCATTACCTTCCCCAGGGATCGTATTTAGTCTGACCTCTCTGCCACGACCTTCCCGTCTTGGGTGTCCCTTCACGGTTTAGCTCATGGTTTCATTGAGGTGCTCAAGCTCCAGCACCACGACAAGGTAACGATCTCCTTTGCTGGAGAATTATTTTATTTACTTATTTATTAATTTACTTACTTATTACTTATTTATTTACTTATTTTATTTACTTAAATTTATTTATTTAAATTTGTATTACTGCCCATCTCCCCCATTGGGGGACCCTGGGCAGTTCACAATAAAACATAGTTAAAAACATAAATAAGAATTTACAATATTAATAAATAATATAAAATCCAAGCGTAAAAGTTGTTAAAGATGGTAATACTGGGGGGCCAGCCATCCCCAAGAGGAACTGTTGGCATTTCCCTCCCAGGCAAGCCGGCAGAACCAGGTCTTTAAGTCTTTTCGAAAGGTGGGAAGCGAGGAAACCCACCTTAGTTCCAGGGGCAAGTTATTCCAAAGGGCGGGCGCAACTGCAGAGACGGCCCGCCTCCTGGACCCCGCTAGATGGAACTCTTTAGTCGATGGAGTCCGCAGCAAGCCCTCTCTGACTGATCGGGTGGGATGGGTCGATGTTCTGGGGATGAGACGGTCCCACAGGTAACCTGGCCCTATGCCATGTAGGGCTTTAAAGGTGATAACTTAGCTAGGAAAGAAGGTATTTCATACTCTCTAGTGCAGCAGAAAGAGAGCAAATATGTTTTACCATTTTCTCTTCCATCTGATTTTCCTTTTCATTCTCTTTGCTGCCTTGTCCAAAACATTTCTTATTCCCCTCCTTTAGTATTACAGCCTTAAACGGAAAACTGATATGAATCACTTAAGAATTTCACTTTTGGTTGTTGTGGGTTTTCCGGGCTGTGTGGCCGTGTTCTGGCAGTTTTGGTTCCTAACGTTTCGCCAGTAGCTGTGGCTGGCATCTTCAGAGGACAGGAGCACAGCTAGAAGATTCTCTCTGTGCCCAAGTGGAGTGTGTGTGCGCACTGCCAGAACACGGCCAGAACACGGCCACACAGCCCGGAAAACCCACAACAACTATCGGATTCCGGCCGTGAAAGCCTTCGACTATACAATTTCACTTTTGCTTCTTGCCAGGAAATTTCATTTGTTGAATTTATGCATAATGCCAGAGGAGGATGAACAGCAACAGTAGGATCCAAGAATTTATAAACATCCTATTCAAAAGCTCCATTGAGTACAGTGAAAATTATTGTCAGGAAAGTATGACCAGGATCATATAGTTTAAATTCAGTGAGTTCAGTCTTATACTGAATCCATTAAAACTCCTGGAGTTGGCATCCACACAATGCCCTATATGGCATTTCAAAATTCTTGGGTTTGGTTAAATTGAATTCTATATGCCACTTTTTATTTAGGCATGTGTATAAGCTGTTTGTGTGTCATCTGAAGTATATCCTAGTTGTGTATTCACAGAACCTTGAGCAAAATAAAAAGCTGAAAAGCTTTTACTGTGTAAGTTTAAAAGGGGTGTGATATGAGAATATCTTAAAAATCACTTGCATTTCAAAATTTACACATTACTACAGCCATATTAATATTACCTGTTCCAGGTTTGTATATACTATTAATATTATGGCAGCATACTGTCCCCTCTATGTGGGACTGGGGGACTCATGGTGCTACATAGCCCATCCATTCGCAGCAGAAACATTTTCCTACCATCCACATATGTAGACAGTATGACAGAGGAGTCTCTATGTGTTTCAGGATATGCTCACAGATATTCACCATCTGATTAAGATTTGGTGCTTCTTAATTCACTTTGGGAATCCTCTTCCATGTTACCCAATATGTGGTCACTAAAGAAGTAAGAGTGACAGGAGCAACATACTAGGAATGGCTAACGTCCACAACACCTTGTGAATTATTAAAATGTGTGAGGAAGTACATGTGAACCGTCCTTTTCATAAATCATTGTTTAAAGCTGGACTCTTTCCCAAATCATATTTATTAATACAGCAGGGAAAAACGCCAAAAAATGTGAAAAAAGGGGGAGAGTGTTTAGGCTTATAAAGTTACACATGGATTAAAAAAACGTTTATCTTGCTCATAACACTAGAACCAAGAATTATCCAATGTATCCAAATAGTGATTGATTCAGTGCAGAAAACAACTTTTTCACAGCAAACAATGTAAAGCAGTGATAGCTATTAATATAGACAACCTTAAAAGAGGATTAGATAAATTCATAGGGAATAAGCCTAACAATGGCTAGTAGTCATATTAGCTGCATATTATCCTCAATTCTGGTTGCTAGGGAACTAAAGCAAGGAAGTATCATTTCATTTCCTGTATATCACTCATTTCATTCATTTCCAGAGGCCTCTATTTGTCCTCTATGGACTAGCTAGGCCTTTGGTCTGATCCAACACAGCTCTTCTTGAGTTTGTATCATGTTTCTCTAGCTCTTGATGAAATTTTAACAGATCAAATCACTTAGAACAGACTCTTCTGTTGTTGGCTATGACTAATGGAAACAGCTTAATCACAGTTATAAGTGGTAAATTGTGAAGTGTCTCCTTTTGCTGCAGACAAATACCTGTGCCCTTTGGTGATATTTTTCCTATTGTAACATCAAGTCACACTGAACCTTAGCAAAAAAGATTTCTTTGCTTTTAGTCATAAGGGGATAAGTATTTGTCAGAACTGAGTCAGAGATTCCCCTGCTAAGTTATCTTTAGAAAATCATCACACTTTTAAAGTGTGCTTAATGTGTGTATCTTATATTAGTGGAACAACTATGGAACCACCTACCCCCATTTTTTGGATTACCCATTTCCTATTTTACTTTTGAAGTGCTGGGAAAAAACAGGGCTCTTCAGATAGGCATTTGGGGATGCTTGAAGATTTTGCTACCTGAAAGGTGACATTTCTAGACCTTCCTGCTATTATGGTTATCCTGTTGATTTTCTATGTTGTAATTTTATGTCATTAATTCAACTCCCAGTATTCCCCAGCCAGCATGGAAGTTGAAGTCCACACATCTTAAAAGTTGTCAACTTTGAAAAACACTAATATAGAGGCATAAAAGGACTCTAATTAATGTGCACATAAACTGCCAACTATTAAAATCTGTTGCCATGATCACGTAAGCTAAATGTTTTCAGTCATGGCAGACACTTCATGTAAAGTAAGTCTTGTGTAAAGTATTTCAAAGAGCATAAATAGATTGGCAAGTTAAAATTATATTAGCTCAAAATGGTAAGTAAAAAAATGTTAGGAAGAAGCACATTTTAAGACTATTTAAAGGAGACCACTATCTACATTTCATTTTCCTACCTGATTTAGGATTTAAAGAATCACACTGTGAATTATACATGTGCACAAATTCTTGGTGTCTTTTAATAAGCTGTTGTTTTGTTCCTTGGGTCGACAATCCATGGCCTTTCAGTCTTCTCCTCAGGTCACGGTCAGAAAGTAAATTGTAAACTACTTTAGGCAGTAACTTTCTTTTTTGTCCAGAGCTGGGGGGGGGGGAAACATAGAGGGAAACATATAAAAATATTTCCTGTAGGACATAATGAATAAATGAACATATTTTTACTCAATCTATGAGGCATATATAAATACGTATGTTACAGGGTACAAATATGTTACAGGGTATATGTTGCAGGTTCTATTACTTCAAGATAGAATGTTTTATATTATTTTACTATGAACATATTTATTTTATTTTTTAACCCTTTGCAACCTCTTACCATTTTGTCCCATTTCTATCTCCAACAACAATAATATATTATTTGATTTAATTATTACTTATATCCCATTTCCTTCCAAAGAGCTTTATTTTGTTATCCTTACAATAACACGACGAGTTAACTTAAGCCAAAGGGATATGTCCAGCATTCAAGTAAATATTTTAAAAGCTAATAATGAAATATTTAGTGAGGAATGGTACCCTTCTCTGCTCTTATTACAGAGAGCATAAGAAAGTATATGATCAAACTATGTGTTCAGGTTAACATCTCTCATTTTTTTAAAAAATGTTCCTTCTTGATTTCAAAAAAACATATTCAAAAAGGCTAACAAAATATCAACAATCAGGAAACCACAAAAATGGCATACATGTAAAGCACTTTATTTATTTATTTAGGGTTACGTAGACAGGCTCTGCCTAATCAAAACTGACTTCCAGTCACATTCTCTCCCTCTCCCTCATTAAAATGCAGCTTCCATAAAGTTTGCAGAAAAATATGTAACCTTCACTGCATTCATTGTTTGTTGAACTAGCAGAAAGGGCTTTAAACAGGTAAAGCAATTGAGAAGCCAAAAAATTACTGACATAGATTTCCACTCGTGGACCAGATTTCCTGCCAAACAAAGTTCAAACATGTACTTCTTTCCTCGAAGGACTAGTTAACATACCCTCCAGATTTTAACTAGGAAAATCTACTAGAAAAGGGAATAAAAGAAAGTCCTTCAGTCTTTTTTTAAAAATTATACGTATTTCAAAAACAGTATCATCTATAAATGGACTGATATTCATTCATTCATTCATTCATTCATTCATTCATTCATTCATTCCCGCCCATCTCCCCAAATAGGGGACTCTGGCCAGTTTACAAAATAGCAAAGGTCAAAATCTATACATGAAATTATAATAAAACAATGAATAGATAGAATAAGTAAAAATCCAAAATATGGTTAAAATCCATTAACAGGATCAAGGCACTACGGGGCTAGCCACCCCCAGGAGGCACTACCGCCCCCGTCGTCCCAGGCAAGGCGGCAGAGCCAGGTCTTAAGAGACTTCCGGAAGGTCAGGAGTGAGGGGGCCAGCCTCACCTCCGGGGGCAAGATGTTCCACAATGCGGGCGCTATCACAGAGAAGGCACGCCTCCTGGACCCCGCTAGATGAAATTCTCTTGTTGAAGGGGTCCGAAGCATACCCTCTCTGCATGAATGGGTGGGACGGGTCGATGTTATCGGGATGAGACGGTCCCTCAGATACCTTGGCCCCATGCCATGTAGGGCTTTAAAGGTGATAACCAACACCTTGAATTGAACACGGAAGCAAACTGGTACCCAATGCAGCTCGCGCAGCAGAGGTGTCACATGTGCTGATCTTATAGCACCCAGAACTGCCTGCGCTGCTGCATTCTGGACCAGCTGAAGCTTCCGGATACTCTTCAGGGGTAGCCCCATGTAGAGCGCATTACAATAATCTATATGGGAGATGACAAGGGCATGAGTGACTGTTCGGAGGGCATCCCGATCCAGGAAAGGGCGTAGCTGGCACACAACTAGAATCTGTGCAAAGGCCCTCCTGGCCACGACTGCCACCTGCTCTTCGAGCAGGAGTCGTGAGTCCAGGAGGACCCCCCGATTCCGCACTGGATCTGAGTGGGGTAGTGCTATCCCATCCAGAACCAAAGATGATAACTTCTTGGATACAGGGGGGCCATCAATCCACAGCCACTCCATCTTACCAGGGTTCAGCTGAAGCCTGTTGTTCCCCATCCAGACTCCCACAGCCTCCAGGCACTGAGATAAGGCATGGACCACATCACTTACTTCACCCGGGATGGAGGTATATAACTGAGTCTCATCAGCATATGATCATCCTATGGTGATGGATGATCTCGCCCAGTGGCTTCATGTAGGTGTTGAACAGGAGAGGAGAGAGAACCGACCCCTGCAGCACCTCACAAATCAGGGGCCGCGGGTCGGCTCTCTCCTCCCCTATCACCACCAACTGGGAACGGCCCCGGAGGAAGGAGGTGAACCAGCGTAAAACCACGCTGCCCACCCACAACTCCCTGAGCCACCCCAAAAGGATACTGTGGTCGACGGTATCAAAAGCCGCTGAGAGATCTAAGAGAGCCAGGATGGACACACTCCCTCCATCCCGCTCCCGCCAGAGATCATCCATAAGTGCGACCAATGCGGTCTCCGTCCTGTATCCCGGCCTGAAACCTGACTGAAAGGGGTCCAGATAATCTGTTTCCTCCAGGATCCTCTGGAGTTGCAACGCCACCACCTTCTCAACCACCTTTCCCAAAAAGGGAAGGTGGGAGACCGGACGAAAATTGCCCAAGATGGTGGGGTCCAGGGATGGTTTATTGAGGAGCGGGTGCACCAGTGCCTCCTAAAAGGCAGCCGGGAACACCCCCTCACTCAGGGATGTATTAATCATCGCTTGGACTCAGCCACGTCACCTCCCTAGCTGACTTAACCAGCCAGGAGGGACACGGGTCAAGCTGACATGTGGTGGCATTTACAATCCGGAGGATCCTGTCTACTTCATCGGCCCAAGAGGATCAAACCGTTCCCAGATAACAGGGTAAGTACGTTAAGTTATACAGTTAATACTCAATATAACATTAGTAAAAGGTTCCAAGTACATTGAGTTATTTTCAGGATATAAAAAAGAAGAATACATTTTGAGCTTAATGCCAAAGTCTCCACTATATTATTATTTAGAAGTGTTAAAAAAGAGGAAAAGAAAAGAAACCGTTTCTTCTGCTTTGTCTTAGAATCAATGCCCCACTTAGTGCAGGAATCCAGATTAAATCATCCATTACACTGCTGAGCAGCCTCTGCTTCAACACAAACAGATTCTGAAATCAGAATTTGCATTTCTGTAACTTAAAACTATTATTCTGTATCCTTTACTGTGCGGTGACATTAAACAGGTCTTGACCTTCCTTTAGTAATATCATTTTAAGTGCCCAAAGAATGCTATAATTTCCCCTCTTAGTTTGCTGAAGATTAAACATATTCAGCTTCTTCCATCTCTCTTTATAGGACTTAGTTTCTAGTCCCCTGAACTTCCATGAATACAGTTTAGCTCAACCAAATTAAGCCAGGGATGTAATGGTTGGATTTACTACTGCTTTAAGACATAATATGCTTTGCTTGGTTTTTAGTTAGCCCAAGTGGTGAACCCCTTTAAGTCAATGTTTAAGACTTAGCATTAAAAATCCATTGTTAAGGTTTTGTTGTTTATTCGTTCAGTCACTTCTGACTCTTTGTGACTTCATGGACCAGTCCACGCCAGAGCTTCCTGTCCGCCATCACCATCCCCAGCTCCCCCACGGTCGAGTCCGTCACCTCCAGAATATCATCCATCCATCTTGCCCTTGGTCGGCCACTCTTCCTTTTGCCTTCCACTTTCCCTAGCATCAGCACTTTCTCCAGGTTATCCTGTCTTCTCATGATGTGGCCAAAGTACTTCAGTTTTGCCTTTAATATCATTCCCTCAAGTGAGCAGTCTGGCTTGATTTCCTGGAGTATGGACTGGTTTGATCTTCTTGCAGTCCAAGGCACTCTCAGAATTTTCCTCCAACACCACAGTTCAAAAGCATCTATCTTCCTTCGCTCAGCCTTCCTTATGGTCCAGCTCTCACAGCCATAGGTTACTACAGGGAATACCATTGCTTTAACTATGCGGACCTTTGTTGTCAGTGTGATGTCTCTGCTCTTAACTATTTTATCAAGATTTGCCATTGCTCTGCTCCCAAGAAGTAGACGTCTTCTGATTTCCTGGCTGCAGTCAGCATCTGCAGTAATCTTTGCGCCTAGAAATACAAAGTCTGTCACTGCCTCCACTTCTCCCTCTATTTGCCAATTATCAATCAAGCTGGTTGCCATAATCTTGGTTTTTTTGAGGCTTAACTGCAACCCAGCTTTTGCACTTGCTTCTTTCACCTTCGTCATAAGGCTCTTCAGCTCCTCCTCGCTTTCCGCCATCAAAGTGGTATCATCTGCATATCTGAGATTGTTCATGTTTCTTCCAGTGATTTCAACTCCAGCCTTGGATTCATCAAGCCCAGCATGTCGCATGATGTGTTCTGCGCACAGGTTGAATAGGTAGGGTGAGAGTATACAACCCTGCTGTACTCCTTTCCCAATCTTAAACCAGTCCGTTGTTCCGTGCTCTGTTCTTACCGTTGCTACTTGGTCGTTATACAGATTCCTCAGGAGGCAGACAAGATGACTTGGTATCCCCATACCACCAAGAACTTGCCACAATTTGTTATGATCCACACAGTCAAAGGCTTTAGAATAGTCAATAAAACAGAAATAGATGTTTTTCTGAAACTCCCTGGCTTTCTCCATTATCCAGCAGATATTGGCAATTTGGTCCCTAGTTCCTCTGCCTTTTCTAAACCCAGCTTGTACTTCTGGCAATTCTCGCTCCATGAATTGCTGGAGTCTACCTTGTAGGATCTTGAGCATTACCTTACTGGCATGTGTAATAAGTGCCACTGTTCGATAGTTTGAACATGCTTTAGTGTTTCCCTTTTTTGGTATGGGGATATAAGTTGATTTTTCCCCCAATCTGATGGCCATTCTTGTTTTCCAAATTTGCTGGCATATGGCATGCATCATATGCCAGCAAATTTGGAAAACACAAGAATGGCCATCGGATTGGAAAAAATCAACTTATATCCCCATGCCAAAAAAGGGAAACACTACAGCATGTTCAAACTATCAAAGAGTGGCACTTATTTCACATGCCAGTAAGGTAATTTTTTATTTTATTTATTAATCAAATTTATCACCTCCCATCTCTACCACAGTAGACTCTGGGCGGTTATGCTCAAGATCCTGCAACGTAGACTCCAGCAATTCATGGAGCGAGAATTGCCAGATGTACAAGCTGGGTTTAGAAAAGGCAGAGGAACTAGAGACCAAATTGCCAATATAATAAGGTTTAGCATTAACAATTTAGCATGATATATGAACCCAGCCAAATAGTCCCACTTTAAACCTAGATTAAAAATGTGTTTTTCCAATATTTGTTCAGGATAACTATTCTGCATATAATCCCATTTATAGAGAAGTGCAGGTTAATATTTATGTAAACAATTACACATGGGGTTTGGAATCACAAGCGTTTGTTGCACACAACTTTAATCTATATCATGCCCATTCCCCATTTGAAACCAAAATAGGTCATATTCCATTACTATAGTAACTAACTCAATATGCTGCAATTGAAATAAATTAGCTTAGGGTGCCAATGTTACATTATAACCCACCATGGCTAAATCTTTTGAGAAAACAATCTCCTCAAATACTGTTTTAAACAGTGTGATGCCTAGATAAAAATAAACAATTTTATACCAAACAACCATATTTCCAGAGGGAAAGCACATTCTACACATATATAAATCCTTACACCCACAAATAATAATGAAAATCAACAAATACTCAGAACTCTGTCAAAATAAAGATGCCAGCACTTATTCATAGTATTAGGGATAGATCTCTATGGAAATAAAACTACTGACAAACATCTGTCACTGTCTTTCCATGACAAAGGAGAAGCTAACAGTAAGTCAGTGATATTGCACATTCTGGATTATTCCAAAAGCCTTTCTTAACAAAACCAAAGGATTTAACTAGAGAAGGGAAAAAGGACAAGGCAGAAATTACAGGAATCTCAAGTAGGCAAAACAAAGTTTATGTCTCATCCACTATTCTTGTCTTCACTTTATTCTAGTAAGAATACAGTACAAGTTTCAAGTCAAAGTTAAAGAGTTTTCCTAATCTTACTTCAAACCCAGACTTTGGGAAAGAAGCTACTAAATTGTGGAAGGATGAGTAGAATGTATTTCTGCCCATTCATGGAAAGGTGTTTTAATCAACTGGATGGCACTGGTAATTAAGGAGAGTAGGGCCGTGCGGAAGAATTTTCTGAGCATCTGCAGGATAAAATCGCTCGGATTCGGTCTAAGCTGGACTCCATGCGTGGAATGCAGTCTGGGGAGATGCCGGGAGAGTGGTCTTGCCCTGTTATCTGGGAACGATTTGATCCTGTTGGACCTGAGGAAGTGGACAGGATCCTTCGAATTGTCAATTCCACCACATGTCATTTAGATCCCTGCCCTTCCTGGCTGGTAAAATCGGCCAGGGAGGTGACATGTGGATGGGTCCAGGCTATGATTAACACATCCTTGTTGGAGGGGGTGGTTCCAACTGCCTTCAAGGAGGCATTGGTACACCCCCTCCTCAAGAAGCCATCCCTGGACCCTACCATCCTGGACAATTTTCGTCCAGTCTCCCACCTTCCCTTTTTGGGAAAGGTGGTTGAGAAAGTGGTGGCGTTGCAACTTCAAAGGACCCTGGATGAAACGGATTATCTAGACCCTTTTCAGTCAGGTTTCAGGCCGGGACATGGGACGGAGACTGCATTGGTCGCGCTTACGGATGATCTCTGGCAGGAGCGGGATGGAGGTAGTGCATCCATCCTGGCTCTCTTAGATCTCTCAGCGGCTTTCGATACCATCGACCGTGGTATCCTTTTGGGGTGGCTCAGGGAGTTGGGGGTGGGTGGCGTAGTTTTGCGCTGGTTCACCTCCTTCCTCCGGGGCCGCTCCCAGTCGGTGCTGATAGGAGAGGAGAGATCCGGCCCGCGACCGCTCCTTTGTGGGGTGCCACAGGGGTCGGTTCTCTCTCCTCTCCTATTTAACATCTACATGAAACCGCTGGGTGAGATCATCCGTCACCATGGGATGAGGTATTATCAGTATGCAGATGATACCCAATTGTATATCTCCATCCCTGGTGAGGTAAGTGATGCAGTATCCACCCTCTCCCAGTGCCTGGGGGCTGTGAGGGCCTGGATGGGGAACAACAGGCTTCAATTGAACCCTGGTAAGACCGAGTGGCTGTGGATTGATGGCTCAGCGTCTTCTGGGAAATTATCATCTTTGGTTCTCGATGGGGTAGCACTGCCCCATTCAGAACCGGTGCGTAATCTGGGGGTTCTTCTAGACTCACGACTCCTGCTCGAAGAGCAGGTGGCAGTCGTGGCTAGGAGGGCTTTTGCGCAACTTTGGTTGGTGCGCCAGTTACGCCCATTCCTGGAACGCGATGCCCTCCGTACAGTCACTCATGCTCTCGTCATCTCCCATGTAGATTATTGCAATGCGCTCTACATGGGGCTACCCTTGAAGACTATCCGGAAGCTACAGCTGGTGCAGAATGCGGCCGCACGGACAGTTTTGGGTGCGTCAAGATCCGCACATGTAACACCGCTGCTCCACGAGCTGCATTGGGTGCCGGTTTGCTTCCGGGTACAATTCAAGGTGTTGGTTATCACCTTTAAAGCCCTACATGGCATGGGGCCAGAATACCTGAGGGACCGTCTTATCCCCATGTTATCGACCCGCCCCACCCGGTCATTCAGAGAGGGCCTGCTGCAAGCCCCATCAATTAAAGAGTGTCATCTGATGGGGTTTAGGAGGCGGGCCTTCTCTGTGACAGCGCCCACTCTATGGAACATCCTGCCCCCAGAGTTCAGACAGATCTCCTCCCTCCCGACTTTTAGAAAAGAGCTGAAGACCTGGTTCTGCCGCCTGGCATGGGAAGGAGGGAGGGATAGTTCCTCATGGAGGTGGCTAATCCCCTAATTTTATAACTGTCCTTCTTTAATTATTCCATTACCATCTGGATTTTTCAATATATTTTTACTGTATAATTGAGATTTTAACCTTATTTTAACTTATTTATTGTGAACCGCCCAGAGTTCCCCATGGGGGGAGATGGACGGTTATAGTGAGTGAGTGAGTGAGTGAGTGAGTGAGTGAATGAATGTTCTGCCTGTTCATGGAAAGGTGTTTTAATCAACTGGATGGCACTGGTAATTAAGGAGAGTAAATTATGTTTCACCAATTCCCCTTTCATCCAGTGGCCTGATGCTAACATGCTCCAAAGGGTTGGGGGATCCTCCAGGGCAGTTCCACAGGGAACTATACTGAATCAATAGTCTTTTGTGATCAGGACTCCTTCCATTCATAGAAGAGTTCTACTGATTATAGCCCTGGACTTCCTGGTACTTTATTCCAAATCAATGTTCAAACCTGGAGATAGGACGGTAAGGAAGGAATAGATAGAATCCTGCCAGAGATAACCATGTCCCCAATCATTTCTGCTGTCCCACAAGGACTTGACAGGGTAGGCAGGCTCCAGATCCCCTCTATTAAACAATACCATCTAATGGGACCCAGGAAACTTCCCTTTTTTGTTTTATGCCTTCCCTGTAGAATGGCATACCTCCCAAGATTTGGATGACCCTGACCCTGCCAGCCTTTCATAAGGCACTGAAGACTTGGTTCATAGGGCCAGGCTGTTAGGTAAACCCATTTTGGTTACTTGTTTTCTGAATCTCTTTGAAAGTAGTATGTTGTTTTTAAATTATCTTTACTTACTTACTTATTTGTAACATTTAAATAAAACATTTATAATGTTTATGGTTTTAATAGATATATGTATTATGTTGTTTTATTATTGATGTTGTTTTAATTGGGAGCCACCCAGAGTTTGATATAAGATGAGCAGCTATATAAACGTTTTAATAAATAAATTACCTTTATTTATTTTTTTTATTATTCTGCATTATTGTTAGAGTTGCGTGTCAAATGAGGGGCCATACAAATTTAAATAAATAAATAAATGTTCAAATTACTAAACACAGAACTACAAAAGTTAAATTAAATGTATTCGATGTGTATTCGATTTAGTCTATATTCTGCTCTTGTATTGGAAACAAATTCTACATTCTTAGGGTAAAACAGTAAAGTTATTGATGAAGGATTCCCCTGTAATATCTACCTCTATGTTTAGCAGTCAACAATAAATTCCATGAGAAAAAAAAGTTGACTAAATCATGAGCTGCAAAAAATATCAGGCTTATACATTCTTCCTTTGCCAACTTCCTTCCGTGCAGCCAAATTTTTAGCTTATCATGTCATCTGATCAACTAATTCTGACTATTGTTAACTGTGAGTATTTTAATCATACCATAATTTAAACTGAATGTTTATTAACCCCAGGTAATATTAATTATAGCTCTAGAGCTGGAATTCTCAGAAAGCTGTGGATAAGTAAAGGCAAAAGCTTCCAAGCTTCCTGATTATTTGGCAGTAGGAAAAGTGTGTAAAAATAAAACCACTGCAATTTGTTAATACTCACAAACATTGCATTCAATTACGCCCAAGCATGATATATAAATGCTGGAGAAGACTCTTAAGAGTCCCTTGGACTGCAAGGAGGTCAAATCAGTCGATCCTAAAGGAAATCAACCCTGACTGCTCATTGGAAGGACAGATACTGAAGCTGAAGCTCAAATACTTTGGCCACCTAATGCGAAGAGAGGACTCACTGGAAAAGACCCTGATGCTGGGAAAGACTGAAGGCAAAAGGAGAAGGGGACGGCAGAGGATGAGATGGTTAGATAGCATCACCGATGTAACGAACATGAATTTGAGTAAACTCCGGGAGACAGTGGAGGACAGGAAGGCCTGGCATGCTATGGTCCATGAGGTCACGAAGAGTTGGACACGACTAAATGACTGAACAACAACAACATGATATATAAAAGAGAAGGTCACTAACAACATGTGACTGCATTCCCAAACTTACTTGGCAATTCCACTGGGGTACCATGTACTCCAGAAACTTACCTAATCCCTTTTTAACTAGTATTTATTATTTCTAACAGTCATGAATCACTCTTCTGCTACAGGCACACAAAGCAATTTGCAGTGGACACCACTGACAGTGTTTCCTAGCAACAAGCACAGGCTCCACAGACAATTTGCAGGTTTAATTTAAAAAGAATCCTTGACACTGTCCATCCTGTTTATGCCATCTATTTAAATTTCAGTGGGAGCCCTCTGATTTTTTACCCCATAAGACAGAAAAAAAGCATTTACAACTAAACTCAATTCATGATTTTGTGGACCTATTTAAATTGTAGCAAAGCTCTCTGCATGGCAAGAATTTGATGTTAATACCCTATTGGGCTAATCAGTAGAATTTAATTTTAGTCAGTGTCTTCATATAATCTCAGCTTTGCTCATATTTTGAGTTTTTAAAAGGGGAGAAAGAAATGGATACAAAACTACAGAAAACAAAATTCAGGTGAAATTCAGAACAGGACTATTTACCCTGTACTGATGAAACTAACTTTACAATAGCATAAGTTAATAATTCAGGTATGATAAACTCTTACATCTTTATATGGCTCATGATAAATGAGTACAGGCAAAACAGACCAAAGTTCATCTTTCCTTCCCCAGAGTATGTCTAGGACATAAAACTTTTCTTAAAATTCCCTGGATAGTTAAAACTATCCAGCCCCTTTATCAGTACAGTGTAGTATTGGTAAGAAAACAGGTTCAGCCTTAAAGTAATTTTCTGATTTGCTGCCTAGACTTCTGATATCAGAGGTGAAGCATAATGTTTGATTGGACAAAACTTCCACATATGTCTGATTTAGGGGTTTACAACATGGTTCATGCCCAAATCATTCTGTGCACAGAACAGCTGGTATCTGATGGTTTGTGTGTGTTTTGGGGCATTTTATTCCAGGTAAAGGCTGAAATGCAGGCATTCTAGACAAAATGTTTTAGCTGTTCCATTCTCTTTTAGCTGTTAAGATTGGAAGTTGTCTCTTTCCGGCTATCTACTGGCAACTCATATTTTTGCAGCTCAAGAACTTGTTTTGAATCCCACGTTTCCCATGACTGAAACATCCAAAAGAGTTGGGAGCTCTGTTTCTTCCAAAGCAGAAAATGTTTGGGGTTTTGTTTGTGCTGATCTGCAGCTAATCCAAACCAGTCGACAAAATGTTGGGGGTGCAATATTTTGAGTTCCGTTTTGTGCACTCCTAGTTTAGGAATGTCTCCTTCCACTCTTGGTAGCCTCGTGGACAGATCAAGATAGTGTTCTTGGTAACAGGACAGAAGTGGCTTGCTACTGCTTCTTCCATCATGTTGTTTTGACTTACCACCCTATGTCACAGCCTTGGCATTCCTTGGCAGTATCCTCTTCAAGTGATAACAAGGCCCCACCCTATTCCGTTCCCACATTTAGCTCATAGCCATGGGCTTAATCAATCTGTTCTCCCCTTTCAACTGACTCTACCTTGGATGTATTTGGTGAGGTTTTGTACTACCTGCTAGCCCCCTTGTACCATGCTTCATTTATATTTGTATTGATTACTGATACTGTGAAAGAGATAAAGATATGCTAATCATGTTCTTCCAAAGATTCAACTGTATCATTCTGCTATACAGAGTATGAGTAATTACTCAATACTCGTATTTGGAGGATATTGCAAATAGTAACATCAGACCGCTGGATGAAACAAAAACAGCATCTACAAAGGACTAAAAGAAAGTGAGTGGACACTCAGCTGCCTCCTTGATGGAAATCTAGCTATGAAAAATCACCTGGTGGCAAATATTAGTGAAGAGGCCCTAACATTGGTTGAACTATTCTACAGATATGTACTCAAGAGGGAAGGGAAGGCTCCCCTTTGGCCAATAAATCAAAACAACTCTGAATAAACTGTTGCTTTATTGATGATAGTCAATGTATTAATATCATATTTATGTCTAAAAACATTACTCACAGGCCATTAGATAAAGAAAAACTGACCCAATCTGGTCCAGTTTCTTGCTAAAATAAGTTATGGATAACATTCAATAGAACTCATACACTCAAGTACCTTACCTTCGGAGACTGTCTTTCTTCTCATCTCTTGTCAGGCAACCATCAAGGTGCTTATTTATATGTAGTTCTTGAACAGGAACCCCACAGACAGGACACTCGACTGAAACATTTAAAAATGGTCGCATCAGATTGTAAATTAAAGCAAAAGAACGTTCTCATGGGAAAAAGTTTGCAGCTATACAGTGCGCAGACCTCGAGGAGGATTCTTCCCAAGCCAGTGCCCTCCAGAAGCAGTGACAGTAGAAGTTATAGTCCAACATATCCAGAAGACACTAGGTTTGGGAAAGACTGATACTGTATAATCTCAAAGTTCATCATCAAATGCCAATGAAGCCAGTTTCTACAAAAAAGACATGATCCAATTTTTAAAATGATACAAGTATTAACAGTTTTCCTATATATTGTTATGTATTTTTTCTTACTAAAAAGAACAATGCAAAGAGGTTCCTACCAGCCTGAACAAAGTGAAGATCTGTTTTCTTGGTTCTCAATTAAAAAAAAAACTAAGACTGAAATTGCTTATTTTGCAGCTGACATGATCACTACCCCATTCGTTTTTTTACTATGAAGCAGTAGAGAGATGCAGAATTCTTCTTTTGTGTATAACTTTACCCTCTGCTTCCACAACCCAACCTCCCAAAAGAGGAGCTGTGTAAGAACATTATTCAGACGAGCACTAACGCTCTGCAGCAACCCAGAACATCAGAAAAAGGAAACAGATCATCTATACAGCATCTTCCAGCAAAATGGATACCCACGCAACTTTATCAAAAAGTGCCTGACCACTCAACCCACTATAACACAACCGACAGAAACTATAAAAAGGATAACACTACCATACATCAGAAACACCTCAGAAACTACCAACAGACTGTTACAACCACATGGCATCACCATAGCACATAAACCAACCAAAACCCTTCAAAACATCTTGAGTAACCCAAAAGACCCAGTAGTCCAAGAAGAAAAAACAGGAGTTATCTACAACATACAGTGTAAGGACTGTAGCAGCCACTATGTAGGACAGACGGGCAGAAGACTAGCAGAATGCATCCACAAATACCAACTAGCAGTCAGAAGACACGATGAAAACTCCTTAATCTCACAACACATGGACAGACTCAACCATGGGCCCAGGGTCCCTCCTTGAGGGGGAGATGGGCAGTGATAGAAATTTGATAAAATAAACAAACCATACTTTCAACTGGGAAACTGTGAGCATCCTAAACCAAGCCAAATCCAAAAACGCTAGAGAATTCCTGGAAGCTTGGCACTCAGACAAAGCAGCAATCAGCAGACACATAGAGGTAAACAACATTTACACACCATTCAAAAGAGACAATAGAAAAGCCAAAAGACTAGAACACTTCCTCGCCAGCAATCAACAGCCAGATATGCAGAGATTAACACCAAGATTAATACCAGATGAACAATCAAACAGTACATTATACCTTAATCAAGGAACTATTAACCTAGTCAATCAACCAAACAGCAAACAACAGCCCAATCAAGAACTCCCAAGGAGTGAACAACACCTCCACCAACACAAGCAGGACAAGCCACGATATATAAACAGAAAGCAAGTCCTACTCCCTTTCTGCACTGAAGATGTTGCCTAGTCTGGCAATGAAATGTCTGCAAGAAAACAACAAGGCTCAGAGAACACCAAGGACTCCAGTTTAACCCTGAGTATTACTCCTTTTGTTAAATTTCAAAAGAAAATGGGAAATTATTTTATTCTATAACATGCTCCCCTATACATGCACGGACACACAAACACACCCCTATCTTAATAAAAATATGCATTAAATGGCTGAATATTATTTAAATGTAGTGAAAAATACAGGATATCCTATTTCATATAGAGAACATAATTTCTCATAAAGATACCCCCTATGCACTGGTATCATTCCATTGGTGGGAAAGAATCCATAAATGAAACAAATTGTTTTTTGTTCCTTTACCCTCCCATGCAACCCCCCAAATAATTCTTAGGGGGTTGGATAAAGGGATCATCAAGAACAGAATGGGAAAATCACATAGACAGTCCCACTGTAGTGACTGGAAGTCTGCTTGCATATTTTTAGCTGTATCTTCAAATTATACCAATCAATGTTAGTTTAAACCTGTCATTTCAGATCATTTTTCTGCCCTCTCTTCATGCTCATGCAGTGACAAGAAAGCTTTCCTTCCTGCTTTACAATAATTGTACTTTGCACTATGAACAAACTATAGCAAATTGAAATGTACCAATGTCTCATTTTGTTACATTTCTATTTCTAATATAATTAATCGTTAAATCCTATATTTATTGTATTGTTCTTTTGTATATTTGTCATGTAGACAAGAAAGGGTTGCCAATCATTTTTAAATTGGTCCATATTTTTGTCATTTAACCTTTCTGCTAACTTTGCCTCCTTGATGTAACAAAATGTTAGAAATGTAACAAAATGTAACTAAGACAAGTAATTAAGATATTGTATAGATATACTAGTCACAGTAAAGATATGTGGAGTCCATGGTGCTCTCTGAGCCTTGTTTGGTACAGTAAAGATAGTCTGGAATCAGACCCCTATTTTTATTTTTTTCCTTTATATGTATGTATATATGTTTCATGTGTATGTATATATGTCATATGTGTATGTGTATATGTTGTATGTTGAAACAATTTTATACAATAAAGTTTAAATTAAAAAAAAAAGAAATGTACCAATGTCAAACAGCAGCATCTGTAACAAGCCATCCTGATGTCAAAATAACAACCCGTGTATCATGTCATGGAACAAATGACACATTTATGTAATTTGTGTCAGTCATATCACGACATCTGTCTCAAGGAGGTAAATTTTATCATTAGTGTGATGACATGATTATGGACATGTCATAATTTGCCCCCTCCCCGAGACACCCATGATATCTAGTCAAGTTTATGAAAACACTTTCTTTTCCTTAAACATAGCTAAACCACAGCACTAAAATCTGTATAATAAATAAAACTGCAGTTTATCTAAAGCAGCGTTTCTTAAAGTGTGGTCTTAGGATCCCGGGGGTCCCCCAAAATCAGAAATTTGCTAGCCTATGTTGAAAAATAATACATTATTAAAATCCCATCACACAATCGTGAGAAACGGTACTGGCAGCGAATGCATCATTTTTAATTTTTAATATGGTAAATATAACCTTTACAAACAAAAGCTCTTTGGGGGTCCTCCATCATTTTTAAAAGTGGGAAGGGGTCCAGAGAGAAAAAAGTTTAAGAAACACTGATCTAAAGTAAAAGGCTTACGTATCTTCCTTCTAACCATGCTGCTAAAAGAGAAGAAATCCAGAGAAGCTAAGGATTAGCATTATGTCTGAAAACAGGCCGTGTTGCAATCTCAAGAGATCATCGTATGCACACATGCACTTGATGCAAGGATCCACAAACACTGTACCATTGGCAGAAAGCAGCAACATTTTAAAATGTTATTAAAGTTTATTTTTTAATAAACTCTTTAATTCCTTATCATTTGGCAGGTGTTCAGCCTTCCTACCAATCAAGTATTTTTGATAAGGTCATCTTCATTATGGGAAAAAAATCAAATCACCATCTAATATATGCTTGATTTCTCTAAAAAGTTTTTCTATGCAGCCGTATTCAGAATACAGCATACAGAAGTAGCAGAAATCCTGAAAATACTGAAACATTTCATCTTCTATTTTTATCTCATCAAAATGATAAAAATCATTTTTATCTTATCTGTATATGTTTTATAGTTAGTTAAAAGTAGATTTTGATAAAGTCACAGTGGTAGGATGGATGGAGAAAATGTTCATATGACAAATTGTGTTGGTATATAATCTTAGTTTCCTAAACCCTCTGTTTCTAATCTAATCCAATCCCAGAAAATATGGAATCTTATAATATAAAATATTATGGAATCTTTACAGATTTAGAATATCTTTATACTTTATGTAGCATTTGAGATTGTCTGCTCTGAGTAGACTATGTCTGCCCAGTGAGGTCAAATGAGGAAGGGATACTTCCTATTCCTGCCCCACATCCTGTCCAGGAAATCAAGGGAGGGAAGCCAGGAAGCAGGCTTCTTCTCTGGCTGGCCCAGTCCTATGGAATAGTTTGTCCCTAAGGTTTAGACGTCCCTCACACTTCTTGTCTTCAGGAAAGTGACAAAGATACTTTTTTTTTTCCTTACATCTTTGGGGTCATATGTTTTTGCTCACCATTTTAGGTGTGTTTTTTTTTACTTTTATGCATTTTAACTAACAATATTGCTGCTATATTTTTAATGTTTTACCATTGGAAGACCTGAAAGACCAGGTTAGGGATAGAACATCATGGAGAAAATCTATGTGGTCGCTAAGAGTTGACAATGACTTGATGGCACATAATCAATTTTTAATGTTTTAATTTGTTTTTATTGTTGGTTTTTATTGCTTACCCTATAGTAAGCAGTCTGAAGCCCTTTCATCTGACTGGTCAGAAATAAAACAAATAGGCAAACAAATTCCATTTATAACTGGCATATTGGTGGCTATTTACTTCATACATGGAAGTATGAAATCTGGAGAATTACATGTACCAATATTCCTCTAGTGTATTATCCATTATGTGACTGAATATAAGTTTATCCTACGTTGCAATGAACATATAAGCTAACACAAGAATATCCAGTTAACATCAGTTTACAAGCAACAGTATAAAAAAAACTTAAACTGGTATATTAATATAAAGATAAAAATAGTAAGAAGCAAGTTTGTAAGTGACATCAATTTGAAGAAAGTATATAAGTGACATAAGCTTAAATAGCAAAGTATAGCTGAAAAATGAATGTGCAATTTTGATGTATACAGGAAGATGCAGAGGCCTTACCCTTTGTGACAAATCTTGTTGCAGATGTGGAAGGCATTTCAGAATTTCTGGTGTTTCCAATGGGACTTATATTTACTGCTTCTTTGCCAAATGCCTCATAACCTTCTTCTGGACTACGGGGGTCCTCTTCTTGCTTTATTTTAATCTTTTTTTCCCTGTCAGGTGATTTTAAATGTCTTCTATGTGTTTGAATATTTTCCTTTACTGGAAGGATATCTGCAAATTGCTTTTCCTGTTCTAAAGCTAGTCCATCTGGGGAACTCAAAATGTGGCCTTGGAGAGGAGATTTTTTGGGTAACAGAGATGGAGAAGAAATTGGTGGAGAATCCAAAACTGCCTGGAACAGCTGCTGTCTAGGAACAAAATATAGAACTAGATCAATGTACAAAACTATTATGCCTCTTCTTTCTCAGCATTCCTTTCAACATCTTCTGAAAAGGAACAATAACTAGAACCCAAGCATAATGCCTACTGGCTAACCTCCTGTTGAAGATTACATGAAAGGATGATAATTAATGTAAGCATCCACAATCTACTGCAGAGCTTTCCAAACTTTTCATGTTGGTGACGCACTTTTTAGACATGCATCATTTCGCGACACACTCTTACAGCAGGGCACAAGGCAGGCACTAGGACCTGCGCGGAATCACAGCAGGTTTGGAGGCAGCAAGGCACAAGGCAGGCACTAGGACCTGCGCGGAATCCTGGCAAGGCAGGTTTGGAGGCAGCAAGGCAAAAGGCAGGCACTAGGACCTGCGTGGAATCCTGGCAAGGCTCGGAGGCAGCAGCAGCCACGACACACCCAGACACTGCAGCCGACACACTAATGTGTCCCGACACACAGTTTGGAAAGCTCTGATCTACTGTATACCTATCCATTTAACTGAAACTAACATTGGGAGCTGAGATACAAAACCCTTAAGCTGCCTACTATTTATTTATATCAAGAGAAGGAAAACTCAGCAGTTATCCAAGAATTCTGTAACATTTCTAGAAGAAAGAGCTTGACTGCTCTAAATTCAGATCACTATAGACTATAGATCACTTGGTGGAGTCACTGAAGCCACAATAAGTATGGGGGAGGGAGGGAAAGAGAAATTAAATAGCTGAGCCCCACAGCAGTTTTCACAATCAACAATTTTAATTAGTATTCTGACACTAGTAAACTATACATTTAATTCCAGAACTTCTATCATAGAATATACTTCTCTATTTTTTTCCTACAGACAGTAACTCAACTTCTGTCCTCCCTTCTAATGCATCTCCCCAAAATATATTTGAAACAATACATACTGATCAGTTAATTTAGTATATTCTCAAAAGATTTAATTAACACAGCACATCATTTATTGGTGGAATATCTACAATTTTGTTTCTGCTATGCATTTTCCTATGCATTTCCCAGTACATATAATTTAATCAAAATCCTCTAATTATGGTAGTTCTCTAAGCTCAAGAAATAATTTCCATAATATAAAAACAGCCAGTTTGTTTTAAGGGTGATAGGGAAAGTTTGTATCTAGGTTTTTTGTGTGCTTTATGAACAGATACAAAAAAATTGGGTCAGAAAATTGCTCCTAGGATGGCATGCTACATGCTAAGATAGGCACACTGAAGAATGTTGCAATTAATATTACCCAAGGTTGATTACAAATGCAAATGAGAACAGCACAATACAAATTAAGGAAATTTTGACATAAAATGTAAGCAACATTAAAAAAAAATAGAAATTCTGTATAATTTCCTCTCCCCCAAACAGATCTAAAAAATTTTATGAAGCCATTATCAATTCTCAATTCAGATATAATGCAATAATATATAGCAAAATGCTCAACCCAAATATTAGTGGCATGTAAAAGTACAAAAATTATTACTGAACATTAAAAGTTAACAAAAGTAATAATACTCATTGTTCCCTAGTTACAATAAGCTAACTGGTGACATCTAGTGGACACATACTAGGTGCAATTAATTATGCCTCATATTTTACCCCAAAGCTAAAAAAGTAAAAGTCATAGAAATAATTAAGATGAATGCAATGTTATTTGAAATATTCAGTTGGACAAATTAAATGGAAAACAAAAATAACACAGATCTTTCACAGCAATTACCAGAGCAGATGTTAAAATTTTCAGAGACACAAAGAAAGCACTCCTACATTTCATCGTTTCCTCCTAGAGAGGAGGCAGAAAAGACATCTTCAGCTTATAAGGCTATGGATCCATAAATATATAACCAATGAAGATGCTCTATTCAGCCAAAATATGACTTTTCACTCATGAAAATATATTGCAACCTTCAGAAAAGCCAGTTGCAGACTTAATTCATTTTTAAAAACAAAAACAAAACTCTAACCACCAATGGCTCAAATCCACATAGACCAGTTCTGTTCAGTTCTGGGTAGAAGAAAAAAAGCTGTGCTTCTTTCACTGAATTACTTCACTAGAAAAGTTAGTGTTAGTGTTATTTAATGTCTACATTAAACTGCTAGGTGAGGTCATTTCACAGCATGGGTCCAGTATGATCAATATGCTGATGATACCCAGTTGTACATCTCAGATCCTGACCAACGAAATATTTAGGTCCTGTTGCAGTATCTGGAGGTTGTTGGGGTCTCCATGGAGAAGAACAGATTGAGACTCAACCCTAGCAAGACTGAGTAGCTATGGATATATGGACAAATTGATTCCAGGGATCTTCCAAGTATAGTAATGGGTAGGGGAGCACTCCTCCAGAGACTTGGTACACAATGTGGGGGTCCTCCTAGACTTCCAGCTCCTGCTTGAAGAACATGTAGCAAGCAGCTAGGAGGCCCTTGCACAGATTTGTCTTGTATGCCAATTGTGTCATACAAGGCGGCCTTTTTCATAGTCACTCATGCCTTAGTCACCTCACATCTGTATTATTGCAATGTGCTTTACATGAGGTTGCCCTTGAAGACCATGTGAAAGTTACAACTGATCCAAAATGCAGTAGCATGAGTAGTTATGGATGCACCTCAGTCTGCCCATGTAACACTGCTATTCCATGAGCTGCCTTGATCAGTTTCTGGGTCAGCTTCCAGGTGAAAATCAAGGTGCTGGTGGTCATCTGTAAAGCCCTTCATGGCACAGGACTGGAAGATTTGTGAGACCACCTTTCACCAATTGTTATCTGCCCATCCTGTAAGATCAGACAGGGTCAGCATGCCATCTCATGGAATCCAGGAAGTGTGCCTTCTCAGGTGCTGCCATTTGGAACAGTATCTCCCCAGAGATCCATGCAACCCAACCCTGCTGACTTCTAGAAAGACACTAAAGACCTGGTTCTTTCCGCAGGTTCTGGATTAGGATGGAATATGGCCCAGACAATAATTGGGTATGTTTGGTGATTGATTTTTCTCCTCAGCATAGTCGCCTTTTTAATGTAATGATTGTTTTTTTTTATTGCTTTTAATCCTGTTAGCTACCCAGAGTTTTTTGGCAAGTAGGCGACCTTAGAAATCTCCTAAATAAATAAATAAATATAATTCATAATTATGCAAAGTCCACCCAGGAAACATGATTAAGGTGGAAAACAAATCTCTCTCAACCTGCTAGATGGATCAATGGGAAAGTGAAATTATAAAAGATTCCAAAAGACACAAGCACATAATATCTTCCTGTATGTTTCATATCTACACCCATGCTTTAATACATTACGTCTTGGTACCCTACTCAGAATATAAAGATGTGAACAATCCTGAGACTAGCATTTTTTCTAAACTGTACTTACTATTTATGCTTTAAGTTAGCCAAGGGCACTCTATTGGACAGCTATTGATTTGATTCTATGTTGGGAAATTGACTTCTCCAAGTCAAAAACGTACAGATTATCTGACCTCCCTGATACATAAGATGTATACATATCCATTAAAGAAATCAAAAACGGTGAAAGATTATAACCCAATATCAAATTGTATAATAGCAGTACTACTTGACCTTAGCAATATTAGATAAAACTTTAGACAATAAAAGTTCCAATAAATCATTTGTCACTCAGACAACTTAGGAACAAAGTACCAACTAAAATATTAATGTTGTGGGATTTAAAACATTATTTTCCAAATTATCATTGATTCTCAAGAAATAGAAGCACTGGGAATTAAACACAATTTTGTCACATTAAAACCAAGCTTCCTATGCCTTCTAAATATAAGCACAATTAAACAAAAATATATAAAACACAGATAGTTCAGAAGGATGAGAAAAAACAACTAATGGATAAATGCAGTAATATAATGCATTTAGAATGTTAACCATTTATAACATTAATTATGAAATATGGTTAAGATATTAATGCCAAGTCAGTACATGCATATCTGTCTGTCTATCTATCCATCTACTGTATAACTTATATACTATTGAATCTTCCAGGAACTCCAGGCGGTTTACAAAAATTCTTGGTAAATATTAGAAATTTTTGTTATAAACATACTTCTAATGATCTTGCCAGAACCATCATTGCTGCTCCAACAAAAAATATAACATAATACTGACTGACAAATGGCTACCTAATGCCCTTCAGAAGAGCTCAATTCTTCCATCTTCCAGAATGCTATTAAAGAAGAAGCAAATTTCATCTCTGAGTGGAGGCCATTCCAAAGCACCAAGGATATACAGTAATAAAAGAACACCTCTTGGCCAATGCATCCCTCACCACGCAAGTGGGGAACAACCAACAGCTTCTCCCAGGCAATTATACAGGATGGTTGAATTGTGGTTGGAGGAAGCAATTCTATGAGTACTTAGGCACCCTATAGGGCAGGGCTTTCCAAAGTGCCGCCACTGGCGACACACCAGCGGCGGTGGCAGCAGCACGTGTGCACGGCGGCGGCGCGTGGGGTGTGTGGTGGCGCGCGCGCGCGCACGGCGGCACAGGGAGGCGTGCGGCAGCGCGCGGGGGGAGTGCAGCGGTGCGCGCATGCACGGCGGCGGCGGCAGCCTCCACTAAAACGCGGAAGCACTGATCCTGCGCCGCTGCTGCTGCCGCCGTGCACGCGTGCGCCGCCGCTTCCGGGTGGTGTGGCGACACACCACGCTGTGTGTGGCAACACACTTTTGTGTCACGACACACAGTTTGGAAAGCTCTGCTGTAGGGCTTTACAGGACACCACCAGCACTTTGAACTGAATCCAAAAAAATATCAATAGCCAGTGCAGGGGCTGCAGCACTGGCGTTATGCTTTGTGGTTGTTAATACCTGTTATAGTTTTTTATTCTAAGAGTCTGGTGGAATCTCAGCTTGATAAGTTAGACCAGGGCTTTCCAAACTTTTCCTGTTGGCGACACACCAACGGCGGCACACGAGAAAACCCAAAAGTGCCGCCGCGCTTTTGGGTTTTCACGCGCCACAACGGTGGCACTTCCAGGTTTTCATGCGCCACCATGGCACTTTCGGATTTTCGCACGCCACAGCGATGGCGGCAGCGGTGGCGGCAGCAGTGTCCTGGTGTGCTGTGTGAAAACCTGGAAGCGCTGATGGCCTGCCGCTGTCGTGCGGCCGCGGCGGCGCACCATCAGTGCTTCCGGGTTTTGATGTGACACACCTGGGCCCCGCAGGCGACACAGTATTGTGTCGCAACACAGAGTTTGGAAAGCTATGAGTTAGACTGAACACAGGTGGCCGCTGATTTGGATAGCAAAAAATCAGTGTGACCCTTGGGAGAATGCCAAGCCCTAAATCACACCCCCGGTTAAATAGAGCTGAGCAGCAGAGATTGGCATGATGTCTTGAGAGGGGAGGGCATCAAATCTTCCAATTAGGCCAAGGCAGGAACTATGGCTATGTAAAAGTGTCCCCCAGATTCCCTCCCCTCTCCTGCTTCCTGACCAATGTTCCTGTTTTGGTTTTTTTATATTGACACTTTTACTTCGATATTTGATTCTATTTGTCTGGGTTTCTAGACAAAAAGATCAAGTAGCACTGGAGGTGCTTTTTGGCCTTCAGTGTGAAATAATTAGTATTGTTGGCATTGGTGCAAATGAAGCACCCTTACTAGAAGTAATGAAGTGGCCACATCCTTCAGAGGTTTTTCCTAGGATTGAAGGCACCAACCTCAGTTGGGACTGCTGGGGAAGTAACAGCTATGCACACGCTGATACCCCCATTGCCAATCAGGGGAATGATTTGAAGAAGCCACGCACAGGCTCCCAGAGAGCATAGCAGCCTTAGCACTTTGTGGAGGGTGCTTTGTCCATACCAAACAGCATCATCCACAGAGGAGGGCCAACACAGCTAGGCTTCACCGCATTGTGGACCAAGCCCCGCTCTTTTTCTTCAGTGACAATTGTTATAGAAATGTTGTATTCTTATATATTTTCTGTATGTTTTGTTACTTTTATGTTTAAAAAAAAGGTAAAGGTCCTCCCGCACATTTGTGCAGTCGTGTCCGACTCTAGGGGCCGGTGCTCATCTCCGTTTGTTAGCCGAAGAGCCAGTGTTGTCCAAAGACGCTTCCACGGTCATGTGGCCGCATGACGCGTGCGGAACGCTGTTACCTACCCACCGAAGTGGTACCTATTCATCTACTTGCATTTGCATGCTTTCGAATTGCTAGGTTGGCAAGAGCTGGGGCTAGTGCGGGAGCTCACTCCGTCACGCAGGGCTAGGGATTCGAACCTCCGAACTTGCGATCTTCCAATCAACAAGCCTGGCGTCTTACCCGCTGAGCCAACACGCCCCCCTAATTTTATGTTACCGTAGCTGTAAAATGAAAAGTGTCTTTTCAATTCCCTTGTTTTCCTCATGACCATCTTGGGTTTTAGAAAACTACAAGCTTGCCTCCATATTTTTTTCCTTCTTATTCCTGTACCCTTGAAATTCCCTCCCTACTTTTCCACTGTTATTCCAATGTATCTTCAGCACTACTGGATTTTCCCCCCACTACTGAAGAGATTAATTCTCCCAGATGGAGCTTCTCTCAGGTGGAGCTCCAAGTTCCAAGGACCTTTACCAGATCTCAAGTATACATTGTTTCAATTTCTTCCTGTCTACACTCCTCAAGACTGTTGTTAAATGTCTAGATCTCAGTAAGTCCTGTGAATCGTTGTGTCGAGCATTTTTCCTAATCACTGTTAACAGCTCAACCTCTTGACTGCTAAATCTCATCAGGATGTCCTTCCATCACTGAATCTATGATTGCCTCTCTGTTGTTTGTATTGTCCTATTAATTTAAGGGTTTTTTATGTATAAAAAATGTATAAAAATCTGTATCGGTATTCCATGGAGTGGAGAGTGTAGCAAGGTAAAGAGAGAGACGCCTGTTTTACACTTCTCCCAGTTCTGGCATTTAATATAAAGCTTCATTGTCTTTCACCCTATACCCAAGGGTTATATCAGCATGCTTTTGCAAAGCCACTAAAACTTTATCTACGGCTCTAATCCCATTTTTGAGGCGGTAACTGTTAACACTGTTTAACAATGTACTACAAAAAGAAGTGTTTCCTTTCATCAGCCCTGATTTTTCTACCATTTGGCTCAACTATATAACCTGGGATTTTAGTTTATTGAGATGGGGGGGGGGGAGTATAAAAGCATTTTAAATACCACTTTACTTTACTTTACTTGCAGTGTTGCCATTTTCTAAAACTGAAACACCCAAATCATAACTTTTTCTTCAAGGAAAAGCTTCTCCAACCCATTGATCATGTGCTTGCTTTTATCTGCATCATTTCCAGTTTTACAGTGACCAAAACTGTACATAGTACCCTATGTACTATGTAATATTGTCAATATTCATTGTGACCATAATTATGTAATTGTGATCACAATGAATATTGACAATTTTATTTTTAGTTCCTTTCTAAATGATTCCCAACATAGAAGTGACTATTTTCATAGCAACTGAACACTGAGTTCTTTTCCTTAAACTATCGACCATAAATTCAATATTCTTTCCTAGTCAATCACTACTACCAGCCAGATCTTATCAATATACATTGTTAATTTATTTAGAATAGAATAAGAATAGAATAATAACTTTATTGTCATCCCACTATACACTATACACCAAGTGCACAATAGAATGAAATTTCATTGCAGTTGGCTCACAATTTCAATCAAACAATAAAATAATAATAATAAAAAAAGCAGTTACTATAAAATACACATTCTTTAGCTCACAATTTCAGTCAAACACTAAAATACTAATAAAAAAATCCATAATTACTATAAAATATACATTCTTTACATATCCAACATTTCACCTAAAAGAACTTATTTAAGCATTCAAGAATCCAATAGCCTGGGGGACAAAGCTGTTTCCCAATCTGGCTGTTCTACATCGGATACAGCGGAACCTCTTCCCAGAGGATAACAAAGAAAACAAACCATGATGAGGATGGGAGGCGTCACTGATGATCTTTCGAGCTCTGGACAAACAGCATGCATGTGCTAAATCTTGGATGAGAGGCAGAGATATCCCAATTATCTTTTCTGCTGCCCTTACCACTCTCTGCACAGACTCTCTATCTGAGGCCCTACAGCCTCCAAACCAGATGGAAATACAATTTGTAAGTACACTCTCTATAGTGCCTCTGTAGAAAGTAAGGAGAATGGAAGATGGGAGATGTACTTTCTTCATCCGACGCAAAAAGTGCAAACGTTGCTGTGCTCGCTTTACCAAAACTGTGATATTAAGGGACCAGGTCTGACTATTTGTTAACTGCACCCCCAGGAATCTGATGCTACTGATTCCACAGCTATGTTATTGATAAAAAGTGGAGTGTGACTGCACCAGTTCTTCCTGAAGTCTATAATAATCTCCTTAGTTTTTTCCACATTTAGAACCAAGATGTTTTTATTGCACCACTCCACCAAACCCTTCACCTCCTCCCTATAAACCCACTCATCCTCACCCCTGATAAGACCCACTACCGTTGTATCGTCCACATATTTCACAATGGAATTGGTGGTATACTTGGCGCAACAGTCATGTGTCATCAGGGTGAACAACAATGGGGTCAAGACACAGCCCTGTGGGGAGCCGATGATCAGGGAGATAGAGCTAGAAGTATTGTATCCAACTGCACCGACTGAGACCTCTCAGTAAGGAAGTCAAGTAGCCAAGTACACAAGGGAGTACTAAAACCTAGAGAACCCCATTTTGTCCACCATTTGGCTAGGATACATCAATTTGCACTTCCTTGCAGTTTTTTATGTCCATTTCCTGGGTTTGTCATTCTTTTTCAAGTCTATCCTTTTTGTTTAACTACCTGTTTATTAATAAATTAACAACAGTTAAAAGAAAAAGGATAGACTTGAAAAAGACTTGAAAAAAGAATGACAAACCCAGGAAGCCTTGAATTCAGGGACCAGCATCGTCCCCACCTTTTCTTCATTGCAGACAGATGCACACAGTTCATTTGGCTTCCCTTAATTCCATTATTTTTGCCAGGTGGTTTAAAATACATAACCTGTGCATATTAAAACATTTTAATCTTGGTATTAAACCAATACTGAATTTCAAAATCTTGTTCATTATTTTTGAGACCAGCTTTGAGTGCTTTTTTTTTTTCCTTTTGGTAGAAGAGGTAAGTATGCAAATAAATAAACTCATCCATTACAGCAAGCCTTTTGTTAACTGGTTTCCTACTTGGGGTATATTTAAAGAACTTCTTAAATATTAATGTTATAGTTCTTAGCCTTTTATTTCTTATTTGCATTAGGTATTGTCTGCTCATACAGTTTCTGTGTAGCTTTGCTTTCCTTTTTTGTACTTATGTGGATAACGTTTTCATTTTTGAAGTGGTGGGTCAGTTGAGTAAGTCCTGCAGATGTGCCTGTGAAGACCACCAAGTTGCTTCCCTGATTCCATCCAAAGGAAAGAGAAGCTAACAGGCTCAGTTTTAATATGCAGGTCTTCCCCCTCATCTACTAATAACAATCTCTGTGCTAGACAGGGATGGTACCTCTTCCAAATGAGGGGTCAACCAAGGAGGCGGACTAGGGAAGTGTTGTGTTAGTATGACTGTTGTGTTGCACAGGAAAGAATAGGAATGTACTAGTGCAAATAGCAGTTAATTGCCACAGTGTTCTGGGCATGTCCACTGCTGGCATGCAGCCAACATCTCAGCTCTCAAGCTAAAAATGGCTTTCTATTTCCTTGTTCTAACAGTTTCTTAGAAGCTGCATTATACTCATGCTGTGGCATTTGGTGATTTGGGGTTTATCTTCCTGATCTGCAATATTCAATCTAGATAAACTTTTAATGTTGCAGTGCTAAGTGACCTTTATTCACTTATTCTGGAAAACACATTTGTTTTCTCATTTAAACTTTCCTTTTACCACTTCCCCAACTTTTCTCTCTGAATTAAGATATGATTATGTTGGCTTTCCCTGGCATTTCCATTTACATGTAAATAAAAATTGCTAGCACTGTGTTAACTGTTTTCGGTTGGTCCAGCAACATACATATCTTACACTCTGCAGTCATTTCCATAACCAATTTTTTAAGGTGCACATTTTTGGTATCTAAAACTTTAACGCTTAGTGTGGAGGGCATTTTTCTGCTATGTGAATAGTTAAGGCCACTCTAATTAATGACTCTGATATTTATTTTGGAGGTTGGTATATTTTAGCACAGTAATTATCTTCCAGTAATTCTCTGAAAGGAATTAATTTGGATTTCTGGTTATTTAAAGTCCTTTTCAATGTACAAAGTGTTACTACACCAAAGTCCCCTTCTCTCTCCTTCATTTGTTCGTATAGAGATGACCATATACTACCAGCTTTTATATTCCTCTATGCTTCCATCATGTGATAGATGTTCAGACAAACAAATAGATACTCCTCCAAGAACCACTATCCCATTTTAGTCTAAGATGTTTCCAGACTTAAAACATAAATGTAAATACAGTGCTCTTTCCAAATAATTTTTTTGGAAAATCCACATTTTCTCTTATGAACCTTTGACTTCCTTGACAGGGTATCATAGTTTACTCTTTACTCATGGTTTATTTTTAGTGCATCCCATTTTGGGCAATGAAAAACATTTTCACCCCACCCATTTAACATGATATTTGTATCCAAAGTACAAGCTGTTTTTGGGTTCAGTCTCCACTCTGATTCAAGTGCAGCCTATATTTTTCATCTATGTTCAGATTGTCTCCTCAATGCCTAACAAATCTTTCCACCCATATTTTTGATATCTTTTCTATGAACTCATATTTTAACCTCCAACCCATCCACATAATTTGGTTTTAAAGGATCTCATGACTACATTAACACTGAGATGGTTTGGGAACAGCTACAGTATGCATCATTGACTCTAACTCTATATTATTTATAGGGCTCTCTAAGTTATACATTTCAACTGCAACCTTTGTTTAAACTTCAAGGATCTAATAGTTTTTAAGTTCCAGTCTGGAAGGGGGCACTTAAATCAAAATTTACAGATGCCGAGAGTAAGGAAAACCCAGGAAGAAAAAATTTCTCTAATACAAGTTGCAACACGGGTTCCTCTAGAACAGATCCAAAGAAGTAAAGTAGAAGGCTGATAAACCATGAAAGGGAGATGTAAAAAGCAAGGTAGTAAAGCAAGGGATTAAATTTGAGGTTGCCTCCAATTCTTCTGATTGACAAATGTATTACAGTGTCATAACACCCTCTTCTGGTCAAGGGGCAGTAGAGCATGTTATCAGTGACAGGTTTGGTAGCACAGAAAAGAGATGAAATTCCTAAGCTGACTTTAATTTACACCTGCCCATTTAAGGCTCGGGCACAGGACCTTTAAAAAAAGATAGGATAAGAAAATGCTGAGCCAGTTTATCAAATGGTAAAATACAAATACCAGGTCACCCCAAAGAAAAACATCCAACCCCGGCTACATTTTGCAAAAACCTACATCAAGTCTGACAAAAGCATGTGGGAAAATGTGTTATGGTCTGATGAGACCAAGGTTGAACTTTTTGACCATAATTCCAAAAAGGATGTTTGGCGCAAAAACAACACTGCGCATCACCAAAAGTACACCATACCCACAGTGAAGCATGGTGGTGGCATGCTTTGGGGCTGCTTTTCTTCAGCTGGAACTGGGGCTTTAGTCAAGGTGGAGGGAATTATGAACAGTTCCAAATATCAGTCAATTTTGGTACAAAACCTTCAGGCCTCTGCTAAAATGCTGAAGATGAAGAGGAATTTCACCTTTCAACATGACAACGGCCCAAAGCATACCTCCAGATCAACAAAAGAATGTTCACCAGAAGAAGATCAAAGTTTTGGAATGGCCCAGCCAGAGCCCGGACCTGAATCCAAGTGAAAATCTGTGGGGTGACCTGAAGAAGGCTGTGCACAGGAGATGCCCTCGCAATCTTGACAGATTTGGAGTGCTTATTTACTTACTTACATCTTATTTATACCCCGCCTATCCCCTCCCTAATGGAGGGCTCTAGGCAGCTTACAATCATGTACATTCATCTATTATACATCATATATTATTACAATTTAACCGCGCGATAGGGAGGAGGTGAAGGAACCGGCTCTTCAGCTGCAGGCATCGGACTACGTGCCCCAGAATGCCTTGCTCCGAGCCGGCTGCTGACGGCCAGGAAGTTGTCAACTTATAGATAAAGTAAAGGTTCCCCCCGCACAGTTGTGCAGTCGTGTCCAACTCTAGGGGCTGGTGCTCATCTCCATTTGTTAGCCGAAGAGCCAGCATTGTCTGAAGACGCTTCCACGGTCATGTGGCCGCATGACGCGCGTGGAACGCTGTTACCTGCCCACCGAAGTGGTACCTATTAATCTACTTGCATTTGCATGCTTTCGAATTGCTAGGTTGGCAAGAGCTGGGGCTAGTGCGGGAGCTCACTCCGCACGCGGGACTAGGGATTCGAACTTGCGATCTTCCGATCAACAAGCCTGGCGTCTTACCCGCTGAGCCACCACGCCCCTTGTGCACACTTATGCAACCATGTTATTCTAATTTTTTTCTTTCTTTTTTTTTTTTGAATTTTATTATACATTTATATACATATACATTTAATAATCGTAATTATGACATAAAACCTTACAACATGCACCCCACCCCCAGGACCACTATTTTGCTTAATCATTCCTCTTTCCAAAAAAATAATAATTTTTGCAAAGGTGTACATCCTTTCCCTTTCAATAATACATATTCTACAAATATATTCCAAATTTCTACAAAATTGTTTCCAATCTGTAATCCCCTTCTAACTTTAATATTAGATGTTAATTTATCATTGATTGCCATATCCCACACTTCTTTGTACCATTCCTCAATTTGATATTCACCTTGTACTTTCCATTTCCTAGCTATTATTAATCTTGCCGTTGTCATTAAATTTGTAATTAAATTTTTAGTATCTTGAGTGCATGTGACCTTATTATAAATTGATAACAGTGCTATTTCCGGGCATACTTCCAAATTTATTCCAATTATCTCATTTATCTCTTTAAATACCATCTGCCAAAATGTCTGTACCTGTTTGCAACTCCACCACATGTGGAGATAAGTGCCAGATTCATGGCAACCCCTCCAACATAATACTGAATGTTTCTTATTTATTTGATTTAATCTTACAAGTGTCAGGTACCATCTCCAAACCAATTTAAAATAATTTTCCTTTATCCTTACAGACATAGTTTTTAAAATACGCATGTCCCATATCTTTTCCCAACTCTGACTACTTATTTGTTGTACTAAATCATAATCCCATACTGATTTAAGATGATCCTGTTGATCTTCAGTTTCTAGTAATATCTTATAAATTTCACTTGTTTCACCTTTTATAACTAAATTAGGACAATGTACACAAGCGGTATTATGGGACACAATGAAAGCAGTAATGAGAGGAATCTGTATTAGGGAATCAGCTACATTGAAAAGGCAGCAGGAAAAGGCGGGGAAACGATTGGAGGGAAAAATTAAAGAGTTGGAGTGGAAATATATAAAAGATAGGGATAAACAGATATATGCACGATTACAAGCAAAGAGGAAGGAGCTGGAGAATAAAGATATGGAGAAGGTGCAGAGAAATTTGATATATTTGAAAAGGGAATTTTTTGAACACAGTAATAAAAACTCTAAAATGCTGGCCAGGTGTGCACAATCGAAAAAGGCGAGGAATTTAATTGGAGTGATTAAAGACAAAATGGGAAAAAGCTATAATTGGATGAAGGATAAAATAAGAGTCTTTCGAGACTTTTATCAAGAACTATATTCCTCAAGGGGTAACCCCCATAGGGAAGATAAGAGAATATATAATGAAGTATTGGACAATAAAATTGCAGGAGGTTGATAGGGAGGTAATGGAGCAACAAGTATCAGATAAGGAAATAGAAAAAGTTATTGATAAATTAAAAGGGGGGAAGCCCCAGGAGTAGATGGGGACTGGAATATTATAAAATATTTAAAATAAAATATTTAAAAAAATATTGGTATCTAAATTAAAGGTACTATATAATAGAATTATAGAGAGTGATAGGATGCCACCATCATGGGAACAATCGTTAACTGTATTAATACCAAAGGTTGATAAAGATCTGACAGATCCTGATCATACAGACCTATCTCACTAATAAATCAGGATGCTAAAATATTGATGGCAATAATGGCAAAAAGAATGAATACTTTTATATTTAAATATATTAATAAGGATCAATGTGGCTTTGTTGCGGGAAGGCAGATGTCAAATTTAACTGGACAAGTGTTGAATATAATAAATAAGAAAGGATTGAAAGCAGGCTTAATAGCCTTGGATATATTTAAGGCCTTTGATTGTGTGCAATGGCCAGCTTTAAAAATAATAATAGAAACCTGTGGATTTGGTGAAAGATTTAAACGACTGATAGATCAGTCTATCAGACTGATAGACAGAGAAGATAGGTGGTTTGAGAGAGGGGTCAAGGAATCCATTTATGCCAACTTGGAAAATCCTTCCTTGAATAGAGGTGGGGGCCTCAGGCACAATCTTTCCCCCATCTTCCTCCCTGCTTTGTCTTCTGTGCCTAGGAAGATTAAGACCATTTCACAAGCTCAACAGCAGCATGGTGATCTTAACGATCCTCCTTTAGATGATAAAAAGGACTTAAAATAACATCTCAATATAACCATGACCTAGCCCCAGGTGTAAGGTCACACAGCTACCTAGAAACATATTTAGGATTCCCTTACTAACTTTGCTCAGACTGAAGAAGCTCCTTGGATAAGGAGCGAAACGTTTCCACTGAGAAAATAGAAATCTAGTTGACATGATTCAAGCTACAGACGACTGATAGATCAATTATATCAACGAAATACTGCAATGGTTGTGGTTAATGATGGAATGACAGATCAAATTCCACTAGCCCGAGGTATGAGGCAAGGTTGTCCTCTTTCCCCGATTTTGTTCACCTTAGTTATAGAAATCTTAGCCAATGTCATTAGAGAAGATGAAAGCATTAAAGGGATTGGGAATAAAGGGAAAATTAAAGTAAGTTTGTTTGCAGATGACACATTATTAACTACTGAAAATCCACTGGAGTCGTTGGAGGGAATAGGAGGATATCTGAAAGAATTTGGGGAAATGACAGGGCTGCAAATAAATTGGTCTAAATCAGAAATGATGTTATTTAATTACAGTAAGGAGAGAGAACTATGGTTTATGAGTAATAATAAAACAAATATTAAGTTAAGGAATTCAATAAAATATTTAGGAATAAATATAACAAGAGAATTGGAGAGTTTAGAAAAGGAAAATTTCCATAAATTAAAGCAAGAGATTAAAAAGAAGTTGGAGGAGTATAGGAAAATTAAATTATCGTGGTTTGGCAGAATAGCAATTATTAAAATGAAGATTTTACCTAGAATAAATTTTTTATTTAGGATGCTACCAATTAAGGTATCAGAGATAGAAATGAAGAGTTGGCAAACCATGATCAACAATTATTGTAATGGAGACAAGAAAGCAAGGGTGAATAAAAAAAGATGGTATAAACCTCAAAAAGCTGGAGGATTGGGGCTCCCAAATTTAAGATTATATTATATAGCAAATCAAATAAGATATATTATAGATGGGATAGTAGGACAAGGAGAGTTGAATTGGTTGGAGATGGAGACTCAAGAATTGGAATGGAAATTGGAAAATGTATTTTTTAATAAACCTATTAAGAAATGGTTGGAAGGAGTTGAGAACCCCTTTTTAAAAATTATTTTAAGGATTTGGGCAAAATATAAGGAAAAATTAATGCCAGTTGTCTCCCCTTTGACTCCAGTGGTGATGATGGAAAAATTCCCTATAAATTTAAAGAAGGAATTGGAAAAGGAATTGAGTAAGAAGAAAATATTTCGAATAAACGATTGGGTGAAAGAAATGAATAGTAAAGATCGAATAAGAGAGGTATTAAGGGAAAGAAAGTTATCTTGGCTTAATTGTATACAATTAGAGAAATGGATTAGGAAGTGGATAAAGGAAAATAAAGAATGTAGAGGCTACACAAGATTTGAGAAGATTATTTTTTTTTTCACCCTAAAAGATTTCAGTTTGTTTTTCAATTGAATTGTACAGCTTGTATGTTATATTAAAGGTGGAAGAAATTCTGAAGTGATTTATCTTGGTCTGATTTTTTTACATCTCAAAAACCTGGCATTTTAACAGGGGTGTGTAGACTTTTTATATCCACTGTATTCTATGGAAAAATAATATGGCTGTAATGCCTGGGTCCAATATGCTGATATTGAGTCCACCTAGCACATGGTATGCAGCCACTTCAATGTTTGGTGATCTGTGAGCAATCTGAAGATCCTTCCCAAAAGATAATATTGCAAGTTTTCCAGTGTCCACTTTCAGCCAGACATACCTGTTCGCTAATAGATGATCAGGTTTTTCAGAGCAGCAGCTTTCTGTTGATATAATCAACAGGGACTTTTCCCGGTGACCCTTGTTCCAAAACCATCCTAATCCCAACCACAGAAGCATCAACTATTACTCTGAACTCTTCTAACAAACCTGGACCTTGTAGCACATAGATGTCTCTTGTTCAGGATCTGAAAAGCCTTCTCACACTCTTGTCCACCAGAGATTTGTTCTTCTGCACTCCAGGGTAAATTTGGCTGGCTAGTGAAATTCTAATGTCTGAAAATCTAGAGACAAATCATCCATACCACCCCACCACCATTCTGAGGAACTTTCACATCTCCTCCTTCCCTCAGTCCACTTCAAGGATGGCTTCAGCTTTGTTGATCTGGGTTATTTTGCTGCCCACAACATATCCCCAATATCTCATCTTAGACATAGGCCACAAGCACTTGGACATCATCACAAGTAGACCAGAACCTGCAAGCAATTAAACAATTATTTAAAATAAGCTAAGGTATAATAGTCACATCCTTGGAATATCAGGTTCATTAGTCTTTGGAAAGTAGCTGATGTCCCATGTAGCCCAATAGCATGACAATGAATTGGTATAGGACCGGAAGCGTATGAACAGATAGGACCAACTCTTTCATATCAGTACATACAGAATATTTTGCCGTGTTTTCAATATTCAAAGTAGATAAATAACTATATCATGCAACAAGCTAAAAAAAATAGTAGTCTTGCCCCTGATAACAGTGTTTTACATTGATACCTTTTTCAGTGCTAAAATAGTAAACAATAGCAAAAATAAACAAAAACTACTGCTGGTAACTAAGACCAGTCAGCCTTTTCTGAAATTAAAGTTTTTAGGATAGGCCAGTCTTCTTTAAAACTATCAGGGGTAAAAGGAATCATTGGAATTTCTTAATTTCATGGTTCACTAGCTTTCCCTATACTGCTTCCACTAAACACGTTTTTTGAAAATACAACATTGCAACTTGTCATGCCAAAACTCACTCTTTACAATTACAGATCAGAAAAATCCCCAAGGAATATATGAGAAGAAGTATGTTTTCATTGTTGTAAGAGTCCAACTATAAAAGATCTGGTACCTATAAGATGGAAACTGTTCTCTCAAAATAAAGAAATTGCATCATAATATATAGGTGTTAAGAAAAGAACATCCAAATGTTAAAAGCTCTTTGCTGTTTATATAAAAATATGCATTTTTTTCTACTTCACATGAAAGTTCACTAAAAACTGATTCAAAGTAGATCACAGCATTTGCAAAGGAAACAAAGATTCAAGAAAGTAATCTCAATTGTAATTGCTTTGGGAATTATGCAAACATACTATAATTCAGGAGTCATATCCTGAAGATCCTGAAGAATGATTTAGGTATGACCTAAATCATATCCCTTATGAATACACAGTGGAGGTGAGGAATAGATTTAAAGGATTAGATCTGGTAGACAGAGTGCCTGAAGAACTATGGATGGAGGTTCGTAACATTGTACAGGAGGCAGCAACTAAAACCATCCCAAAGAAAAAGAAAGGCAAGAAAGCAAAGTGGCTGTCTGATGAGGCTTTACAAATAGCTGAGGAAAGAAGGGAAGCAAAAGGCAAGGGAGAAAGGGAAAGATATAACCAACTGAATGCAGATTTCCAGAGAATAGCAAGGAGAAATAAGGAGGCCTTCTTAAATGAACAATGCAAAGAAATTGAGGAAAACAATAGAATGGGGAAGACTAGAGATCTCTTCAAGAAAATCGGAGATATCAAGGGAACGTTTTGTGCAAAGAAGGGCATGATAAAGGACAAAAAAGGCAGGGACCTAACAGAAGCAGAAGAGATTAAGAAGAGGTGGCAAGAATACACAGAAGAACTATACAAGAAAGATCTTAATGTCCCTGATAAATACGATGGTGAGGTCACTGACCTTGAGCCGGACATCCTAGAGAGTGAAGTCAAGTGGGCCTTAGGAAGCATTACTAACAACAAAGCTAGCGGAGAAGACAGTATCCCAGCTGAGCTATTTAAAATCCTAAAAGATGATGCTGATAAAGTGCTGCACTCAATATGCCAACAAATTTGGAAAACTCAACAGTGGCCACAGGATTGGAAAAGGTCAGTTTACGTTCCAATTCCAAAGAAGGGCAATGCCAAAGAATGCTCAAACTACCGTAGAATTGCGCTCATTTCACATGCTAGCAAAGTTATGCTCAAAATCCTACAAGCTAGGCCTCAGCAGTATGTGAACCGAGAACTACCAGAAGTGCAAGCTGGGTTTCGAAGAGGCAGAGGAACTAGAGATCAGATTGCCAATATTCGCTGGATCATGGAAAAAGCAAGAGAGTTCCAGAAAAACATCTACTTCTGCTTCATTGACTACGCTAAAGCCTTTGATTGTGTGGATCACAACAAACTGTGGCAAATTCTTAAAGAGATGGGAGTACCAGACCACCTTACCTGTCTCCTGAGAAACCTGTATGCAGGTCAAGAAGCAACAGTTAGAACCGGACATGGAACAACTGATTGGTTCAAAATTGGGAAAGGAGTATGACAAGGCTGTATATTATCACCCTGCTTATTTAATTATATGCAGAGTACATCATGAGAAATGCCGGGCTGGATGAATCACAAGCCGGAGTTAAGATTGCCGGGAGAAATATCAACAACCTCAGATATGCAGACAATACCACCCTAATGGCAGAAAGTGAAGAGGAACCAAAGAGCCTCTTGATGAGGGTGAAAGAGGAGAGTGCAAAAGCTGGCTTGAAACTCAACATTAAAAAAACTAAGATCATGGCATCTGGTCCCATCACTTCCTGGCAAATAGGAGGGGAAGAAATGGAAGCAGTGACAGATTTTATTTTCTTGGGCTCCAAGATCACCGCAGACGGTGACTGCAGCCATGAAATTAAAAGACGTTTGCTCCTTGGGAGGAAAGCTATGGCAAACCTAGACAGCATATTAAAAAGCAGAAACATCACCTTGCCGACAAAGGTCCATATAATTAAAGCTATGGTTTTCCCAGTAGTAATGTATGGCTGTGAGAGTTGGACCATAAGGAAGGCTGAGCGCCAAAGAATTGATGCTTTCGAACTGTGGTGCTGGAGAAGACTCTTAAGAGTCCCTTGGACTGCAAGGAGGTCAAATCAGTCAATCCTAAAGGAAATCAACCCTGACTGCTCATTGGAAGGACAGATACTGAAGCTGAAGCTCAAATACTTTGGCCACCTAATGTGAAGAGAGGACTCACTGGAAAAGACCCTGATGCTGGGAAAGACTGAAGGCAAAAGGAGAAGGGGACGGCAGAGGATAAGATGGTTAGATAGCATCACCGATATAATGAACATGAATTTGAGCAAACTCCAGGAGACAGTGGAGGACTGGAATGCCTGGCGTGCTATGGTCCATGAGGTCACGAAGAGTCCGACACGACTAAACGACTGAACAACAACAACAAATCCTGAAGAACGGGATGGGTTTATTATTATATGCAATAAGCCACTTCTCAGATCATCACCCTTCAAAATAATCTATTTATTGTCAGAGTTATGAAGTATGAAGTTTTATTATAATACTTTGAACAGATACATGCTTGAAATGCAAGTTGTTAGATCAACAATTCAATAGAGATTTTCATCCCCTGAAATAGATCCCTGAAGACTGCCTGCATACTCTGGAACAAACTGGGTCTCATTCTACAACTTTTCATTCATTTTTAAAGAACAATTTATTCTACACAGAAAGGTTAAAGGTTTACTGGGACCACTGGGATAGACAACTCTGAGTCATCTAGTGAAGAAATTATATTTTGGGGACCCAAAATATAAACCAGTCAATACTAACAGAGTTTAGCTAACAGGAAATGTTCCATTTCTTGTTAAGAAAACCTATTCTTGCTCTAATTCTACAACAGACGTACCAACTATTCTCTTACAGAATGCTCACTGCCACACAAAAGGGTTTTTTTCCCCACCAGGCTAATCTAAATAATTTCTCAACAAACTAGACTAGCATGTCATGTCAAATGATTAAATTTATTATTATTATTATTATTATTATTATTATTATTATTATTAAATTTATATAACCGCCCATCTCCCCCAACGGGGAACTCTGGGCAGTTTACAATAAAATAGATTAAATAAAAATATAAAATATGAAATATAAAACCAACAGTTTATACAATTAATATAATGAAAAAAGGTAAAGGTTCCCCCCACACATTTGTGCAGTCGTATCCGACTCTAGGGGCCGGTGCTCATCTCCGTTTGTTAGCCGAAGAGCAAGCGTTGTCCAAAGACGTTTCCACGGTCATGTGGCCGCATGACGCGTGCGTAACGCTGTTACCTACCCACCGAAGTGGTACCTATTAATCTACTTGCATTTGCATGCTTTCGAATTGCTAGGTTGGCAAGAGCTGGAGCTAGTGTGGGAGCTCACTCCGCATGCAGGGCTAGGGATTCGAACCTCCGAACTTGCGATCTTCCGATCGACAAGCCTGGTGTCTTACCCGCTGAATAATAAATAAATAAATAATAAATGGTTATAAAATCCAAGTAGGAGACAATATTAATAAAAGAAGGGCATTATAAAATTATGGGATTAACCACCCCCATGAGGAACTATCGTTTCCTCCTTCCCATGCCAGGCGGCAGAACCAGGTCTTCAGTTCTTTCCTAAAGGTCGGGAGGAAGGGGATCTGTCTCAACTCTGGGGGCAAGATGTTCCATAGTGTGGGTGCCGCTACAGAGAAGGCCCGCCTCCTAGCCCCCATCAGATGACATTCTCTAATTGATGGGGCTTGTAGCAGGCCCTCTCTGAATGATCGGGTGGGGTGGGTCGATAATATTTCTCATTTAGGCTGAATTCAACTCTTGGTGACTTCAAAGACATGTCCATGTAGTTTTCTTAACAAAATTATAGAAATGGCTTACCATTGCCTTCTTCTGGGGTGTTTGTTAGATCTCCAAATTGGGCCAAAAACCCTGGAATTCCCAGAACTCTATCTAAGTTCTAGCCAAGGCTGACCCTACTCAGTTTCCAAGACAATCCAAAATCAGTTAGGTATAGATATGAAAAAGTGGGTGCCATGTGCAGTATATTGTTCCCTGTGAAAGGACTCTTCCTTCCTGGGAAGGCCAGACTTTTAAGTTGCAGTAGCAATAACTTGAATGGTCTTTATACAGTTTTAAATTATTTATATTTTTTCTTAGATTGTCAATTACCTTGAATTCTTTATGTTCAGAAAGGTAGAACATAAATCAAAACAAAGCAAAGCAAAATTTAAAAATGGCATTTTGTCTGTTATAAAGAGTGTATTCTTATCTCTTGTTAGGTAATTATATTCACCTTGATAAGGTGACTCTCTGTAGTGGGGATGGCTTCCATGAATAGAAGGGAGGGAGGGAATTATTTGCAAATCTCTGTCCTGCAGTCATATCATGTCAATCATGTCAAATGCCACTATGTCAATCATGTCAAATACTATGTTCCAACCATCTAGATCTGATCTGGATAAGGGTGTACAGAGGGAGTGGAGTGAAGAAGGAAATGGGAAATCAACACAATGCAACTCCCCAACTTCCATCACAGAATGCAAGATTGGACAGACTTCATTAAACAAAGCAGGATATAGTTAGATACAACTCCATTAACTCTACTGACTTGAATCAAAAATTATGCTGCAATGTTTTAATATAGAGCAAATAGCTCACCAAAATATTACTAGCAAATAGTCATCACAATATTACCAGATATACAAATCCTGAAGCCTTTCTCAGGGAAAAGAAGAATTTGAAATTCTGAGAGCTGAAGAATGGTATTCATAATTTTTAACCTTCAATGGCATTACTATTACATATTAAATTTATATCACATCTTTCCTCTATGGAATCTTTTTCAGCTTAGGGGCCACAATTTGTTTTTCTGTTTTGCTAGTGGACACAGGAGATATACCGTATTTTCCGGCGTATAAGACGACTGGGCATATAAGACGACCCCCAACTTTTCCATTTAAAATATAGAGTTTGGGATATACGCCGGAAAATACGGTACTCGCCGTTTAAGACCTCTCCTGGCCAAGTGCAGCCGCTCGCCGAGCGCGGGAGAAACGCGGGGAGGGGGGAGCGAGCTCCGTTCCCTCGGAGCAGCCTTGGGAGGGGACAAAACGCAGTGGCTCCACGACGGGCTCCAAAGTCACCCACAACGCTCAACGGGCGCCTCGCTTCGCCTCGCCTCGCCTTCCCTTCCCCTCCCAGCCGCGGCTCCATTTAAAGCGCGGCTGGGAGGGGAAGGCGAGGCGAGGCGAAGCGAGGCGCCCGTTGAGCGTTGTGGGCGACTTTGGAGCCCGTCGTGGAGCCACTGAGTTTTGCCCCCTCCCTTCCCAAGGCTGCTCCGAGGGAACGGAGCTCGCTCCCCCCTCCCCGCGTTTCTCCCGCGCTTGGCGAGCGGCTGCACTTGGCCAGGAGAGGTCTTAAACAGCGAGTACCGTATTTTCCGGCGTATAAGACGACACCCGGCGTATAAGACGACCCCCGACTTTTGAGAAGATTTTCCTGGGTTAAAAAGTCGTCTTATACGCCGGAAAATACGGTAATTGGTAAAGTTGCAATATCATCTAAGTGGCTGAGCCTCCTAGGCCAAGCTATTTGTCCATTTATTTTAATATTACAAATATCTACTGCTATGTGTCCATTTCAACCAGTAATACTAGAACAGGGCTTTCCAAAGTTTTCCCGCGGCGACACACCAACCGCCGTTGGTGTGTTGCCGCGGGAAAACCTGGAAGTGCCGCCATTGCGGCAACGCGCAAAAACCCGGAAGCGCTGCTGCCGCTTTCGGGTTTTTGCGCGCTGCCATTGGTGTGTCGCCGCGGGAAAACCCAGAAGGGCTGATGATGATCAGCGCTTCCGGGTTGTGTGGCGACACACCAGACTGTGTGTGGTGACACACTTTTGTGTCGCGACACACAGTTTGGAAAGCTCTGTACTAGAAACTGAACCTATGACAGACTACATCAGAGCTTTCCAAACTGTGTGTGGTGACACAAAAGTGTGTCGCCACACACAGCGTGGTGTGTCGCCACACCACCCGGAAGCGGCAGCATGCATGTGCACGGCAGCAGCGGCAGCGGCGCAGCATCAGTTCTTCCGCGTTTTAGCGGAGGCTGCAGCCGTCACCGCACACGCACGCGCCGCCGCACGCACCCCCGCGCCGCCACCGTGCACGTGCACGCCGCCTCACGCCCCCCCGCGCCGCCGCGCACGTGCGCCCCCCCGCACCGCCACCGCTGGTGTGTCGCCAGCAGCGGCACTTTGGAAAGCCCTGGACTACACAGTAAAGTTCATGTTTTGCTATATCACACTACAATCTTATTCTACTCTCCAATTCTACCTTTTCCTCCCCTGTATTCCAGAAATAGTTTCTGATCTATAACAGCACTAAATTGCAAACAGTCAATTTGATATGGAAGACAATGCTTTGTGTAGCCAAATTTACATCCGCATATGGATAAAATAAATACTGCATATATTACCTGCACCAGACTCCTCACACATAAACTGATGTTGCATGAACATTTAGATACTGTAAATATAAATAGCTCAATATTAGTCCATGGTTTTGAGCTGAGTCACACCTGAGTCTCACTCTGAAATTTGCAAAATTATTGGGTACCTTGCAGAAATAAAGTTCTGTACCAGCTCATCTAATATCCGGTTATTTTTCAAGTCAGGTCCTGTGGCTGCCTGTAAAACAACAGAAATGTTCAAGGCGGTACTAGTTCACTTGGCTATTACTAGTCTCTTAAATTTTCTGTATACCAATTCCTACATATGAAAACATAAACATGAGATCCACGTATATTTGCTGAAAATATTTAGATAGAAAAAATGAAAAATGTTGTCCAGAATTTAATTTATAATCTAAAAAACAATCATGTATTACCAGCAAAATAATAAACATTTTAATCCCCAACAGTTTATCATGGCCACAAATTATTTCTGAAAGCAAAAAGTACCTGCTGTAAGATAATAATGCTAAGCCAGAAGGGGGAAGGGGGAGAGAGAAATGGGAGGAAGAACATTAAAAAAGGCAATATTTAATTATGGAACAAACAGTGATTCTGGAAAGTTTTTCTGCATAAACTTATTCTTTTATGTAACTGATAATCATCTTCCTTGTGCTTTTAGTTGCCTTGTATGGTGCCAGACTTCTATTGTTCTTTAGAAAAACATCACAATACTTGATGTTAAAGATATAAAGACAGAAACAAAGTTATTTGCTCCAGACATGTACACAAAGCAATCTTCAAAACAAGCAGGAGAAGTCAAGGGAGATTGGGAGCAGAGTATGGAGACTTCCAACTTCCAAGAAGAGTTTACAGCCAAATTCATCCATTTAGACACAGAGCATGAGAGGAAAACAGATCTTGCCAGAGCTTATCAAAACCTTTTATTACATCTTTCATACAAATTGTTTTAAGTACTTCATTAAAACCTAGCAATTTAGAAGCAATAATTAATCCAGTATACTGTAGTTGAATATAACAGAGTTCCTTTTCATTTAGCCTTTTTTAGGAATATTTAGAGTTTTCATCCTACACATATAATAGAGGATCTATTCTCTTCTTCGGAACCATTATCTCAAATGTGCTACATGGTTCCTTAACATGAAGCTGTATTCTAGAGATCTTAAGTGTTTGTTAGCAAAGTATTCCATTTTAATTTTACAAAACAATGACAACAATCATTACAGAGGAAGCTTAAGTATTAACAGGCTACAACAATGAGCAAAATACCTACCTTCCTTAACCTGGGAACCCTCTATATGTTTGGATTCCCAAATTCTCAGCAACACGCTACCTGGAGAAATCTGGAAACGGAAGTCTACTTATCTAGAGGGACAGTCTAGATCAGAGCTTTCCAAACTGTGTGTCGCGACACAAAAGTATGTCGCCACACACAGTCGGCTGTGTTGCCACACAACCCGGAAGTGGCAGCGGGGCACCAGCGTGTGTGCACGGCGGCGGCGGCGGCACCAGCGTGCCATCGGTGCCTCCGCGTTTTAGCAGAGGCTGCTGCCGCTGCCGCCACTATGCACGCCCCCGCCCGCACCGGGTTTTCCCACGGCGACACATGAAAATCCGAAGGCGCCGCAGCTGCGGCGGCGCGCAAAGACCGAAAGCGGCAGCAGCGCTTCTGGGTTTTTGCGTGCTGCCGCGGCGGCGTAACTTCCAGATTTTCCCGCGGCGACACACCAAGGGCAGTTGGTGTGTCGCTGCGGGAAAACTTTGGAAAGCCCTGGTCTAGATGGACAGGTTGAAGGCGGCTGGTTCGGAGCTAAAGCTGATTATTTGGAATTTAGACAGGAAGCCACATATGCAGATTGGAACCTGGAACATATGAGTCCCAAACTGCATACTCCCATGGAAGATTTGGAGGAAAAGTCCACGTAATTGCTTCGAAGCTGATTATACAGGTATCATTTTCTCATATCTGTAAAATAGGATGGGCCTCATATCAAATTTCAAATATTGCATGCATGGCAGAGAACCCACGTCTCAGTAATGTAACTGCCTGTCACTCTATAAGTACAAACAAGTGACAGCAGGCTCTGCTGAACAGTTAACAATTTGCCATTATTATTATTATTATTATTATTATTATTATTATTATTATTATTTGTCTAGCTTATTCAGCGTGCAGCGTGCAGTTTCAAATAGCCTACACCCTTGTGCTAATTTTGAAGTGAACACTATATGCAGTGCTGTTGAACAAAGTAATGTCTTCACGTTGGATATATTTTATTTATTTTATTTATTTATTTAATTTCTATAACCGCCCATCTCCCCCTATGGGGAACTCTGGGCGGTTCACAATAAACAAGTTAAAATAAGGTTTAAAATCTCAATTATACAATAAATATAAATTAAATTGAAAATATAAATTAAATTGAAAATCCAGATGGTAATGGAATAGTTAAAAGAAGGACAGTTATAAAATTAGGGGATTAGCCACCCCCATGAGGAACTATCCCTTCCTCCTTCCCATGCCAGGCGGCAGAACCAGGTCTTCAGCTCTTTCCTAAAGGTCGGGAGGGAGATCTGTCTCAACTCTGGGGACAAGATGTTCCATAGAGTGGGCGCTGTCACAGAAAAGGCCCACCTCCTAGCCCCCATCAGATGACACTCTTTAATTGATGGGGTTCGTAGCAGGCCCTCTCTGAATGACCAGGTGGGGCGGGTCGATAATATGGGGATAAGACGGTCCCTCAGGTATTCTGGCCCCATGCCATGTAGGGCTTTAAAGGTGATAACCAACACCTTGAATTGTACCCGGAAGCAAACCGGCACCCAATGCAGCTCGCATATAAATATATATTGATATTGATATAAAGCTCTTGTGTCCAATCAACTGCATGAGTTAAACAGGGGCTTACAGCTGCAACCCTATGTCTCACCAATTTAGCTCTGATTATACCCCACTGAAATCAGATTTAAAGAGATGTATGGGATTGTAGATCTAGGAAATGAGTGACAGATATTCTCCAGAATACTGTTGGGTCACAAATTAAATGGGAACTATATTTTTAAAACTTAAGTTATAAACCAAATCAAGAATATTAAATTTTATACGTGTCTGTGTCCACCCTTGTAAAAATCTCACGCCTAAATATTATGTATGATTGGTTCTGGCAAAGCACGATGAAATGCAATACAATAAATGTGTAGGCTGAATGATGGCAGAATGTTCTCGGTCTTAATATTGCAACACTGATACGGGATGTTAAACAAGTAGCATTACCTTATATTTCCATGTCTGACTGTCCCCTTAATTTACAATTTTCTTGTAATTATACAGCTATTTCTATTAGCAGCCTATAATCTAACAAACATAGTGTCAACACTAGACACTCCTGAATGGAAATTATTTTCTAGACTCAACTCAAACTGAGTTGATTCTTGGCTTGGCATTAAAACTGCCTTGTTCATCCTGTGGGATGTCCTTTGCTGCAAGAAAAAAGGGAAATACAACTGTTGGTTCTCTTGGACTTCACAGCAGCTTTCAGTACCATTAACCATGTTTACAGCCTCTGGAGAGGCTGTGCAAGTTGTATGTGATTAAGACTGTGTTATGGTGGCCTTTATTCATATCTGAAAAGTTTCCCGAAAGCAGTATTACAGGACATAGTATTTTCCATGTTATTTAACATCTACATGAAGCCACTAAATCAGGTCCTCCTAGGATATGGAGTGATTTTCATCAGTATGCAGTTGGTAATCCAACTCTCTCTTTTTCCAAACCCAGGTGAAGCAGTAAAGGTTTTAAAACATAACTTTCTTACTGTAATAAACCTGGTGAGGGTTAGCATGTTAGCATAAAAAGACTGCTTTTGAGTGTGTCACCTAACCAACTGGTACGCAACCTTTTGAGAAAGAGTTTTATTCTCCCTCAAGGGATGTTTATTTATCTATTAGCCCAAGCAATGGGTTATATGTAACTCTGAAACTTAAATTTATATAAAATATGGCTGAAAAAATATTAAGTAGGACTAGGTGTCAGATGTATTTTTTCCACTTTTATTATTGTTACTTGCTTCTATTACAAACTTATTGTGGAATATAGGTTTTAATTTCCAAATCTCTTCTTGGAAACTTGGGTTCTCGACACCTAAACCATCAACTCTTCATATACTTACTTACTCCGTGCCTTTAGATTACTAGTTAGTGGTAATGGCTCTGAAAAATAGAGATTAGTAATTGTTTGATGCTACAGTTGAGTTTACTGGCTGCATTTGTTGTGTTATTACATGATTATTTCAAAATGTATCTATCTTTACTTTGTAAGCCATTGAGACTGCTTTTGCTACAGAGCAGAGTACAAATACTACATATCAGTGCACATATCAATAAACAGTTCCTTCACTTTCACTGAAATGAAGATTACCCTATAAAAGTTCTTGGAGAATTGCATCCTCCAGATTATATATCATGTTGGTTTTCAATCCTGAAAATCAACACAATACAAATATAAAATGGCAGAGCTGAAGCCAATTTCTGTATAAGCTGATGATAAATTTAAAACACATCTAAAAATCACTTGCTAAAGCTTGTCAAAGGAGGACTTTAATTCTCTCTCACAAAAACATACACACAAACATGGTAGAGAAAAAAATAAAGAACACAGATTGGATATACCAGCAACTTGATACATTATGGGGGAACAAATGCAAGTTTAGCACTCTATCCTTATGTGCAAGAACTGCTAGCACTTTCACTGTTTGGTGAATTACTGCATTTATTGTACATACAGGTAGTCCTTTCGCTTACCAACCATTGACCATTCATTCAGCAACAGTTTGAAGTTACAGTGATGCTGAAAAAAATAATTGTACAGCCCATTTATGACCATTTATTACCTTCAGAGCGTCCCTCAATCTTCTAATCACCATTACAGTCAGTACACATTATCCTGTGCCTGACCTTGTATTTTTAACCCCCTTGCAAAGCAGAAAGATTGGAGAGAGAGATTGCAAGAAAGTAAGCTGTTTGTTCTTCTACACATCAAAAGCAATGTGATCACGCTGGCAGCCCAGGTCTGGGAACCGTGGCTGCACTACACAAACAGCTTACACTACTCTCTTAAAATTTCTCTCTCTCCAATCTCTCTGCTCTGCGAGGAGGGAAGGGGGAGAAAAAAGCAAGCAATTTCTGTGGGCAACCTCTCCTTTCCCTGACCCTCCCCCACTTGCAGAGCAGAGAGATTGGAGAGAGAAAGATTTCAAGAGGGGAAGCTGTTTGCTCTTCTATACATCAAAAGCAATGTGATTGCACCAGGAGCGGGAAAGGCTCAGGCAAAGGAGAGATTGCCTACAGAAATCGCTTGCTTGTTTTCTCCCCCCCCCCTTGCAGAGAGATTGGAGAGAAAGGGATTTCAAGAGAGTAAGCTCTTTGCATAGTGTGCCCGCAGCTCCCAGCCTTTGGTTGCCAGCACACTTGTATTGCTTTCGATGCATACAAGACATAAACAGGCACTTGAGCATTCCAAAGGGTGGGGCACTGGTTAGGAGGCAAACAAAAGTTGAAGGTGTGCAACTGACTAGTCTTGTCTCTTTCCAAATGGAAAGCAGTTGCACTCGTGTGATTTCCCACTTAGCAACCACTTTGCTTAGCAGCAGAGTTGTCGGTCCCAATTAGGGTAATTAAAAAAGGACTACCTGTACACACAGTGCCTCTCTCCCATTCATTCTGCACATAGTGTATATGTAGGAAGAACAGATCACATATGAGAAAAAATTCTGTTGCCAGCAGAAGATAAAAGGAAATAGGAAACTGCCAAAGAGATATGAAACTAAATTACAGTTATATCTGTAAAGAGAATACTAGACATATGAAATAGTACATTACAACATTAGTATCACTAAAGAGGCTCTGAAGGATTAAAACAATTTAGTTAAGGAATTTCTAGTCAAAACTGCTGTCTTTCCAAAGTAGTTTATAACATCAAACCTATAGCATCAATGCATAACTTTCATAAATATCTCAGTACTGAACAAATCTGACAATGAATCATATAATCGGGGGTGGGAGGTCAAAGGCCACTATTCAGCCTCCCATGCTTCCAAAGAGCCACAGAATACATACAGTGGCATAGTGATATTATCAGAGGGCAAGGCCAAATATGATTTGAGGGATTAAGACTGGAAATGGGAGGCTCCCCACTCCTATTCTCATTTTTCAAATTCCCACAAAACTTTGAAAAATGGTCCAAAAATATCACATAAAATCCAGTGTTCAATGACACGAGTGGTACAAATAGAAATGGCTTCTTTCCCAAAGACCTCCTGCTTTTATTTCCTACCTTCAATTGCGGGGAGGAATCCTACCACTGACATTTGGTTATTTTACTGGGGAATTTCAATGGTCTGATCTGGGGTGCTGAGGATATGTACCAAAAAAAAAAAGGAGGGGGGGCTGTTGAATATATACATCAGCCCTTCAAAGTAAGCAGGTCAGGAAACAGTGCAAGAATTTCAGGAATGCTACTTTATTCTTGTAAGGTACAGTATAGTAACAGAATCTTGAACGCCTGCCAGAGTTTCCCTCTGCCCCCTCTTATGCAAAAGAGACTCAAGGCAGAGCTCTTTTGAGTTCCTTTCCCACACTTCTCCTTTCCCAGGACTGAGTTGTCTCTTATCTTGCCTTAACTCTTCCTGCATACCTTCTGCAGTGTTACCTACATACTTCTACATTGTATGCTCAAAAGCCTAATCCAGCACAGATGGCATTAAGATGCAGAATTGAAAACGTTTTCTTAAATATGATAAAGGAAGGCACACCTACCACACAGCATGTAGGACACTGAGCTTTATAGGACAGCGACTTGCGAATACAAAGAGAACAATCTGTAGGAAAAAACACACACAAACAAAACATAAGCAAAACAGGGCAATCTAACAACAGTGCAAATTGTGAGATTTGATTTTCTATAGGCAAAATGTGAATTACACATTTCAACATTTCTTGCATTTTATTAGCACAACTTTTTAAAATCTTTCCTCTGTATCTGAATGAGTAAGTAAATATTTTTCACAATAATTATATTCACAAAGTACAGTAGAGGAAATTATATATGGCAGGCTGGCAAATCAGATGAACATCTTATTTATTTCAGATGCTTCTCTAATGCTTCAATCATTATGACTCTAAGCAGCTCACAGAAGTGATATGAATACAGTGTTAACATAATAATCATAAAAACAATGTTAATCATAAATCATCAATATATAAAACTAGACCCTTAACAATACATAATATTATAATAGTCAAAACATGGCACTGTAAATCATCAGAAACTCATCAACCATCTCAAGTACCTCCCACTGCTCATGACTGTGGTTCCAAAACAATAATCTCTTCTGATCTTCTGTTTCTTTCCCCCTCCTGTCCTCCAGCTCCATTTAATTATCTTCTCACCAAAGCCATTCCTCCTTCATTCCTGGCCCATTTGCGTCCCAGTCTCTTTCCCTCTTTCTATCATGGTACCCCAGTTCCTTTCATTTCTCCACAATTATTTTGCTTTTCTCTGGAGATGGCAGCCAGCCCACGTTTCACCATCTCCTCTAAAATGCAACTTAATCCTCCTCCAATCTGAAACTTAATCCTCCTGGTGGCTACTGGAATCAGGTCAGCAACATACACAAACTCACCATTCCTGGCAACTCAGGTCACCACAGCTCCCCAAAAAACAAACTCCACCTATTATACGCTGCTGCCATCTTTGCCTGATTTTCCAACTCCGTAACTTTTGCCTGTCACCCTTTCAGTCAATAGCCACTCTCCACCAGCATCTAGGTCATGCCAATCTCACTTACTTCTTCTGTGGCCCCATTCTTCTTTCATTACATATTATCCATTATTGTTGTTCTTATTCAACTCACCTACAATCATCCCTTATATAGAAAATTCTAACTTTTTGCTGTGATCTAGAGGTTGTTCTGATTTTTGCAGCCCAGATCTGGAGGACTAGTATTTATGCAACAAGTTAACCATATTCATTGGTGATCACTTGTAGCCGAGTAAGATTGTCTTCCAAAGGTAAAATTTTAACAGTGGATCCTTAAGTGGCTATAAAGGCCAATTCTGGATCCGCACAACCTCCCACAGTGAGGGCATAGGTTTCCAGGTGGGAGACGGTCATGATGAGGGTTTGCCTGACGTGCCTTCCTTTAAGCTCTTTTCTCCCTTTCGCCCTGTACTCGTGCTTCTTCAAAGTCCGTAGCGCCATTAATAAAGGCTGACCTCCAATTGAAACGCTCATGAGTTAGGGCTTCCCAGTTCTCAATGCTGATATTACATTTTTTTAAATTAGCTTTGAGAGTGTCTTTGAATCTCTTTTGCTGTCCACCAATATTCCGTTTTCCATTCTTAAAGGTAAAGGTACCCCCCGCACATTTGTGCAGTCGTGTCCGACTCTAGGGGCCGGTGCTCATCTCCGTTTGTTAGCCAAAGAGCCAGCGTTGTCCGAAGACGCTTCCACGGTCATCTGGCCGCATGACACGCGCGGAACGCTGTTACCTACCCACCAAAGTGGTACCTATTCATCTACTTGCATTTGCATGCTTTCGAATTGCTAGGTTGGCAAGAGCTGGAGCTAGTGCGGGAGCTCACTCCGCACGCAGGGCTAGGGATTCGAACCTCCGAACTTGCGATCTTCCGATCAACAAGCCTGGCGTCTTACCCACTGAGCCACCATGCCCCCCCTTTATTTGGGAGTAAAGTAGCTGCTTTGGAAGACGATGGTCAGGCATTCGAACAACATGGCCGGTCCAGCGAAGTTGATGTTGGATGATCATTGTTTCAATGCGGGTGGTTTTCGCTTCTTCTAATACGCTAACATTGGTCCGCCTATCTTCCCAAGTAATTTGCAGAAGTTTTCGGAGGCAGCGTTGATGGAATCTTTCAAGAAGTTGGAGGTGGCGTTTGTAGAGGGTCCATGTTTCACAGGCGTACAGAAGGGTTGGTAGTACAATGGCTTTGTAAACAAGCATTTTGGTCTCCCTGCGAATGTCCCGATCCTCAAACACTCTACGCTTCATTCGGGAGAAAGCTACACTCGCAGAGCTCAGGCGATGCTGAATTTCAGCGTCGATGTCAGCTTTTGTAGATAGATGGCTGCCGAGTTAAGAAAAGTGGTCGACATTTTCTAGTGACACACCTTTAAGCTGGATTGATGGCACTGTGGAGGGATTGGTTCGAACTTGCTGGTAAAGCACTTTGGTTTTTTTAATGTTAATCGAGAGGCCGAGCTTTTCATATGCTTCTGCAAAGATGTTTAGGATAGTTTGAAGATCTTCCTCGGAGTGTGCACAGACTACATTATCATCAGCATATTGAAGTTCTATAACAGAAGTTGTAATTACCTTATTTTTTGCTTTCAGCCTACTAAGATTAAAAAGCTTTCCATCTGTTCGATATATAATTTCTACACCAGTAGGAAGGTTCTCTTCAACAAGGTGTATAATCATAGCGATGAAGATAGCGAATAAGGTTGGAGCAATAACACACCCTGTTTAACGCCGGATTCCACTTTAAATGGATCGCTTTGAGAGCCATTGTTATTCAGGATTGTTGCCATCATGTCATCATGGAGTAGCCGCAAGATGTTCACAAATTTATCAGGGCATCCGATTTTCAGAAGGATGGTCCAGAGAGCAGTACGATTTACAGTATCAAAAGCTTTAGTCAGATCAATAAACGCCGTGTACAGAGGGCGGTTTTGCTCCTTGCATTTTTCTTGAAGCTGTTGTGCAGTGAAGATCATATCCACTGTTCCCCTGGAAGGGCGGAAGCCATTTTGCGTTTCAGGGAGGATGTCTTCTGATACAGATAGGAGACGGTTTGCAATGATCTTTGCCAGGATTTTGCCTGCTGTGGCTAGAAGGGAGATGCCTCGATAGTTTCCACAGTCTGTTCTATCACCCTTTTTAAAGAGAGTGATAATTATGGCATCCCTAAAGTCTGCTGGAATCTCCTCCCTCATCCAGATTTTTTCGATGTCCTTATGAAGTTGTTGTGTAAGTTCAGGCCCGCCTTCTTTAAAGACTTCAGCAGGAATCCCATCAGGTCCACTAGCTTTGTTATTTTTCATTTGTTTAGTGGCTTTACTGACTTCCCCCAAACTAGGGGGTACCGCAAGCTCATCTCTTATTTGTTTTTGCGGGATTTGCAAGAAGACTTCATCAGCCACAGTAGAGTGACGATTAAGGAGATTGTACTAATGCTCTTTCCAGCGCAGTGCAATAGACTCTTTGTCCTTTAGAAGTTTAGCACCATCTACTGAGCATAAGGGATTTGTACCATGGTTTGTTGGTCCATAGATGGCCTTTATGGCATTAAAAAAGCCCCGTGCATCATGAGCATCTGCAAAATGTTGGGTTTCTTGGGCTTTTTTTATCCACCATATGTTCTTAAGTTCTCTAGTTCTTCTTTGGACTTCTGCCTTTGCACTGGCGTAGATTTTTTTCTTAACGGCACAGTTAATATCTTTTTGCCATATCCGGAAGGCTTTCCTTTTCTTGTCAATAATATGTTCAATCTCACTATCGTTCTCATCAAACCAGTCCTGATGTCTCTTAGTTTGGTATCCGATAGTTTGTTCACAGGCTGAAATAATAGAAGTCTTCAATTTAACCCAGTGTTCCTCAACATTTTCAGGAAGTTCCATAGGCAGATGTTCCTTGAGAGTTGATTGAAAGCAAGCTCGTTTAATAGAATCTTGAAGGGCCAGTGTATTCATTTTACGCCTTAGTTTTCTTCCTTGGAGCCTACAATGAGGGACAATCTTTATGGCCATTGTGGATCGAATTAATCGATGGTCTGTCCAGCAGTCATCGGACCTCGTCATGGCTCTGGTGAGAAGTACATCACAGCGATCTCTAGCACGGACAATTACTTAATCTAAAAGATGCCAGTGCTTCGACCGTGGGTGCTTCCATGATGTTTTAAATTTATTTTTCTGGCGAAAGAGTGTGTTAGTAATGACAAGGTTATGCTCTGCACATTTAGTCAGAAGTAAGATTCCATTCGTGTTGCTGTTGTCAACTCCTTCTTTCCCAATGATCCCTGGCCACAAATCAAAGTCACACCCAACTCTTGCATTGAAATCGCCCAGGAGGATAATTTTATCCTCCTTTGGTATCTCTGATAAGATGGTGTCCAGCTGGGTATAAAATTTTTCCTTGATATCCTCATCTGCATCTAGTGTTGGTGCGTAAGCACTTAGGATAGTTGCCTGTTGGTTTTTGGCGAGTTTTATTCGCAGAGTTGAGAGTCGTTTGTTAATCCCAGTGGGAACTTCTGACAAGAGCTTCACAAGGTCGTTTTTGATAGCAAAGCCTACCCCATGTATTCGTCGTTCTTGTTCAGGCAGTCCTTTCCAAAAGAAGGTATAACCTCCTTTTTCTTCCTTCAACTGTCCTTCTCCTGCTCTTCGAGTTTCTTGGAGTGCTGCTATATCAATATTAAAACATCTCAGCTCCCTTGCAATAATGGCAGTCCTACGTTCAGGTCGTTCACTATCCATATTGTCTTGCAGTGTCCGTATATTCCATGTTCCAAAATTCATGTGTTTTTTACGACCGCTAGATGGTGACCCCACTGGTCGCGGTAATCCAGTCAGGGAGAAAATGAGGCAGACTATGTTTAGGGCACCTTTTCTAGCCCCCTCCCCATATGGGGTGAGCAGAGTGGATCCTAAATAGGGCTGCTCAGTTGTGGATACAGCTGCCGAACTACTCAACTGCCTCGATCCTTGAGTCAGGGTGACTGAATCCGTATCCACCGCCCATGTGCTGGTCCATGACTAGGAGCTTCCGGATTTCACAGTCCTGCCCCCGTTGCCATTCGTCAATCACCATGGGACTTTTGGTTGTTTTGGGTTTGGTGTGGTTGGAAGACGCCTGTGCGTGAATTTGTTTTATGTGTGGAGATCGGTGCACAACGATCAGCACACAACCTTCACAGAAAAAGGCTCTAATCCAATGGCATGGATATTTATTTATTTATTTATTTATTTAATCTTATTTATACCCCGCCTATCCCCTCCCTAATGGAGGGCTCTAGGCGGCTTACAATCATGTAAATTCAAATTATACAATCATATCATAATATATTAACAATGATTTTACCCGCGCGTTAGGGAGGGGATGGGGGAACCGGCTCTTCATCCGCAGGTCGGACTACATGTCCCAGGAACCTTTGCTTCTGAGCTGGCTGCTGACGTCCAGGAAGTTCTTATTTCGGGATCCGTCGTCCTCTGCTGTCCTCCATCGCCATCTACGGGAACCAGCTCTTCTTGGTCCGAGGGCGACCCTCCGAAAAGGATGCCAGCAAATTGGCCCACGTGAGTGGTCCCCATTCATCTACTTGCCAATGGCTTTCGATCTGCTGGGTGGGCAGAAGCTGGGGCTAGTGACGGGGAGCTCACCCTGCCACGCGGATTCGAACTGCCGACCTTATGGTCGGCAGACTAACGGCTCAGCGGTTTAACCCGCTGAGCCACCGCACCCCTGTCATGACGATTGGTGACCTTTTGTCTGCTGCAGCCTTCATCCGCCTTTGCAGCCGTTGTAACAATACACCTTGTTATCTTCCGCCTGTTCTGCCATTGAGGACTTTCTTGGATCGTTCTTTGTCTGGTTCCTCCCTCTGGACCTTACCGCCATGGGTGACCCTACCAGGAGTACGTGACTCCCGACGGCTTCGCTCACAGGGTTCATTGGGAACACACAAGCCCACTCACCACAACAAGGTGACGCTCCAGCGAGTGAGTTAACCATATTAACAGGGTGTGGGCCTCTTTAAGAAAATCAAAGCATTCCTTTAATTTAAAAAATACAATGCAGTTATAAACTGGTTTTAAATTAAATTTGAGTTTCAGATCAACTGGTTGGAGAAAATCCTGATCTCTTAAAAACTGAATATCCATCATGAAAGTACATCAAACCAAAGCATGGTTTTCTGTATTAAAAAAAAAACACCAAGAAGAAAGTCCAGGTCTCTAAAATTAGCCATTTTTTAAAATCACATAACAGGCCATTGGTAAAAAATATGGAGTATTATTAATTACAGTACAAATTATCAACATTTATGATTATCAAACAAGTAGCATGGAATTTACTTCATTTGTCAGGAGAAACATTATTTTGGCCAATAATAATCAACTTGATTACAAAAACTAATTAGCATTTAGGTCACAATTCAGCACATCTAACTCAGCCTTCAAATCAGGTAGTATGTTTATTGCCGTTGAAAATTCATTAATTTCACTGTTTTTCTCTAAGTAGATATAATTGTAATGAAAAAAGCACAGTACAGAGAATTTGAATTATATTCCTCGTTAGCATAAATGTTCTATTTAAGCTCTGTTCAGAAGTCTTTCTATGAGCAGAGACCAACTGCTCACACATAGTCATTCTCTACATCAAGAGGTAAGTTGTTCCATCCATATTTTCACCCAAAGCATGGAGGAATGTCCCAACAGGACTTGGAATTCAAATGTGTCAATTATTTTAGTAACCAATTCTTATCTTTTAAATCATAAAATAAGAACTTGAAAAAAAATTATGAGTGACTTCTAATGTTTATTACATATTTATGAAATCATTCTTCTACACTGTTATTTTTTAAAGTCAGTTCTTAGATACCTTCACCAATTCATATTCTATTCTGTGAGTTACATCATACTGAAGTGCATCTTCAAGCAGAGTAAAAATTGGAACAGTCTCCATTATTCCCCCAAAGTCCTACTGTACTTTCTCATCATGGTTTCTAGGAGGGATGAGCAAAGAATGCTGGGAGTATATGCTAAGAGTATACCCAAGGTATAAAGGTCATCTCAGCTGCCCAGCTAAAGCAAGCAAGAACCTATATTGGACAGTAGCGATATAGGAAGATGCTGGAGGCAGATGATCACTTTAGTAACAATGGCAAAGACATCAATTCATACTGCACAGGGGAAGGCAATAGTAAACTATTTCTGTATTTCACCAAGAAAACCATATGGATAGAAAATATAAAATGATATAGGGCCAGATGGCTTTTAATATGCTACTGAGGAAGAGCCTGTGGATCTTTCAGAGTAGTAATGGTGTGACGTGGCTAGATTAAAGCCTTTGGGACATCCAGTTGCTTATGTTGCCATGCAGGAAAAGAAAATTTGAAGCTGCAAAGAGAATCTCAGGAAGGAACTTAAGAATTTCAGAGAGCTGTTAGAAGAGACAAGAAGCATTATTACATAATATCCATAAAGACATCAAAGAGAAAAACAGACATGGAAAAACAAGGAAAGTTTTCCAAAAGATCTCTGAACTCAGAAGGAGGTTCCAATCTTCAATTGGTATGCTAAAGGAGATGGATAGCTAGTAACTTATGCCAATGGCAGACAGCAACTGATTCAAAGATCAAACAAAGATGGAAAGAATATACTGAAATTCTGCACAGCAGAGATGTCAACATCCAAGATACTTTAGAAGTTATTCCCTACTTACAAGAATCTCTAGTACTAGAAGATGAAGTTAGATCAACTAGGTCCTCCAGTCATTACCAAATTGGAAGCCCAGAGAATTGATGGAATATCAATAGAAATATGGCAAGCAACAGAAGAATCAGTAAAGGTTTTAACCAAGTTGTACCAGCAAATCTGGAGAACGACACAGTGGCCAACAGACTGAATGAGGTCAATCTACATATCTATACCAAAGAAAGGAAATTTAACAGATTGTGCCGGCTACCATACAACATCCCTTATTTCATATGCTAGCAAAATAATCCTTAGGATCATCCAACACAGAATAGAGCCCTACACGGAGGGAGGGAGGGAGGGAGGGAGGGGTGTCAGATGATCGACTTGCCTTTAGAAAATGCAGAGGAACATTATTACTGATGCATGCTGAATAACTGAGAAAACCAAATATCAAAATGAAATCAATATGTACTTCATTGATTATAGACATCGGTTTGATTGTGTTGATCATATCAAGCTGTGGAATGTGCTTAGAAAAATGGGAATCCGGCTTCCGGTGGGAATGGCGGACTGAATGGCTGTGCCCACTGGTTCAGCGGGCGGAGCTGACAACGCGGTAACTTTTTTCGGGCTCAGGCAGGATTTCCTGAAGCCCAGAAACGTTCTCTGGATCAAGGAGAACATCTGGAATCATCCCATCTGTCCTCCGGATGGCTACTTGCAGCCAGAAGATCACAAACAGTGTTTCACGTTCGACTGGTAAGAGCCAGCTGGGAGGCGGGGATTTCATCACTTTCCAAGCCGCACTGTAGCCTTAAAGGGACACTAAGACCGGCCACCCCATTTCTAAATCACCAATTTGTATTTTTTTTTAAGTATATGTATCCCAAGGGAAGCTTTCTACAGTGAGGAGAAGCTGGTTCTCTTGGTGTTATTAACGTTATTTAACGTTAACGTTATTTTTGGGATTATTTTTTAAAAAATTCTTTTAAGTTTTGGATTTCGTTTTCCTTCCAAAGGAAATTCCAAAGATTGAGAGTAAACAATTGTCTTCCTGTTATTATTTTTGTATGAAATTTTAAGATATTAGCATTTTCCTACACGTTGAATCGGCTGATTTGAACCTTCAGCTTTGTTTTCACCTTCCCTTGAGAACAGTATGCTATCTCACTCTCACTTTATGTAAACACACTTTGGAACTCTTCCATATCTTCGACTTTCGTTGGTTAAGCTCCTAGGGGGCACCATAATCTATTGCGTGAGACATGGAGGATTTCAAACAGATTCTTTCTTTCACAGATCACAAAAATAACATTAAAAATGAAAAATGCCATCATTAAAATCCATATTAGAAAAGAAGCTTTATAGCTGCATGATTATAAATGAGATTAATTTATACATATAAATTAATTTATATTATAATGAACACAGTCTCCATTATTCCCCCAAAGTCCTACTGTGCTTTCTCATCATGGATTCACCAGGATTTTAAACAGATTTCTTCTGACTTCTATCAAGCTTTTATGCAAGATATCCAGGACATTGTGGAAAATATGAGATCTAAAATGTGCCATCAGGTTGGGGATGTGGAGGATGAAATTGAGGAATTTAAGAATGATAGAAAGGGGTTTTTTAAGACTGAGATTGGGATTTTTATCGAGATGCTGGATGAAGATTGGATAATGGAGCTGCAGAAATCTAAGGGAGAGTGTGATCTGCAAACCATAAGTAAAATTGATCTCCTGGTGGAATGCCATGAAAAGAACCTGGAATCTTTGAGGGGGGCAGTTGGGCTGTTTGATTCTTTCAAGAGGAAAGCTCTGTGCACATTGTGGGGATATGTTTATTTTATTTATTTTGGTTTATTTTGAAGTGGGATAAGGATTGAAGAATGTTAATCTGGTATGCTTTAAGGATTTAATTGATGCTATTTGCCTTTATTTGGAATTCAGTTGAGTTCAGTTGACTTTGGAGTCCTTGGTGCTCTCTGAGCCTTGTTGTTTTCTTGCAGACGTTTCATTGCCAGGCTAGGCAACATCTTCAGTGTGAAAAGGGAGTGGGACTTGCTCTCTGTTTATATACCCTGGCTTGTCCTGCCTCAGTTGACTTTATTTGGAATTCAGTGGAATTCAGTGAAAAGTGGCCAAATTAGGTGGCCACTTCCTGGCAAATAGAAGGGGAAGAAATGGAAGCAGTGACAGATTTTATTTTCTTGGGCTCCAAGATCACCGCAGACGGTAACTGCAGCCATGAAATTAAAAGACGCTTGCTCCTTGGGAGGAAAGCTATGGCAAACCTAGACAGCATATTAAAAAGCAGAGACATCACCTTGCCGACAAAGGTCCGTATAGTTAAAGCTATACGTATGTAGTGTATGCAATCCAGTGCAGTGAGGAGTGCTCTGAACTCTACATTGGAGAAACCAAACAACCTTTGTACAGGAGGATGGCCCAACACAGGAGAAGTAACACCACAGGACCAGAGTCAGCAGTTTATCTTCATCTAAAGGAAAAAGGACACTCATTTGAGGACATTAATGTTCACATTTTAGACAGAGAAGATAGGTGGTTTGAGAGAGGGGTCAAGGAATCCATTTATGCCAACTTGGAAAATCCTTCTTTGAATAGAGGTGGGGGCCTCAGGCACAACCTTTCCCCTATCTTCCTTCCTGCTTTGTCTTCTGTGCCTAGGAAGATTAAGACCATTTCGCAAGCTCAACAGCAGCAGGGTAATCTTAACGATCCTCCTTTAGATGATAAAGGGACTTAGAAATAAACATCTCAAAATAACCATGACCTAGCCCTAGGTGCAAGGTCACACAGCCACCCTAGAAACATATTTAAGGATTCCCTTACTAACTTTACTCAGACTGAAGAAGCTCCTTGGATAAGGAGTGAAACGTTTCTACTGAGAAAATAGAAATCCAGTTGACATGATTCAAGCCACAGTTAAAGCTATGGTTTTCCCAGTAGTAATGTATGGCTGTGAGAGTTGGACCATACAGAAGGCTGAGCGCCGAAGAATTGATGCTTTCGAACTGTGGTGCTGGAGAAGACTCTTGAGAATCCCTTGGACTGCAAGGAGGTCAAATCAGTCAATCCTAAAGGAAATCAACCCTGACTGCTCATTGGAAGGACAGATTCTGAAGCTGAAGCTCAAATACTTTGGCCACCTAATGTGAAGAGAGGACTCACTGGAAAAGACCCTGATGCTGGGAAAGACTGAAGGCAAAAGGAGAAGGGGACAGCAGAGGATGAGATAGTTAGATAGCATCACCGATGTAATGAACATGAATTTGAGTAAACTCCGGGAGACAGTGGAGGACAGGAAGGCCTGGCGTGCTATGGTCCATGAGGTCATGAAGAGTCGGACATGACTAAACGACTGAACAACAACAAGTTGCCTTTAAAGATTTGGATTTACTGTTTTGAATTGGCTGTTTTTTGGGTTTATTAAGATTAAATTTATAAAAACTGTTCTATTAGGGTTAAGGAATGTTTATCTGGTTTGCTTTAAGGATTTGATTGATGTTATTCCCTTTTAAAGATATGGAATTACTGTTTTGAATTGTCTTTGTTTTTTGAGTTTATTAATATTGGGATTATTAAAATTGTACTATTAAGTATAATAGAAGACAATTTATGTGCTTTTTAATTTGATTCTTATTATAGTAGACAGAAATGTATAGAATAGTGGTAGGAAGGAAATAATTAAATATTTTTATCTTTTGGAGGGGAGAAAGATATTTAGGTGGTTTATATGAACTTTTTTTTCTTTATTTTAATATAAGGGGGAGGAGTAACTGTACTTAGTGATTTTTATTATGTGCTAAAGTGGAATGACTTATAGAAATAATGTGGTGTTTTGGTTTAATATAGAGTAAGAGATTGATTATGGAAATTTTTGTATATCCTTGCTGTTAAAAGTTGGAAGCCACATTTAAATGTGAAAAACATTAACATGTAAATTTGAAAAAAAATATCTTGTGTTTCTGCATTTTTAGTTTTTTTTCTTTCTTTGTAGTTTTTTGTTTTATTCTCTTGAAACCTAATAAAATTTACTATTAAAAAAATTTTAAAAGAAAAATGGGAATCCCAGAATTTCTCATTGTCCTCATGCAAAACCTGTACACAGATCAGAAAGACAGAGTCTGGCTGGAACATAGTGAAATAGATTGGCTGCAGGTTGGTAAAGGAGTGAGACAAAGCTATATACCCTCCCCTTATTTATTTATTCAACCTATATGAGGAATATATATTGAGGGAAGGTGGACTCGAAGAAGATGAGTGTGGTTTTAAAAGTGGAGGAAGAAACATCAAGAACCTGGGCTATGCTGATAATACTACTGATACCTGAAAATGCAAATGATTGGAAGCTCTAGTAATGGAAAGAACTCAATGAAAAAATGGGACCAAAATTAAATATAAAGAAGACCAAACTAATGACAACGGGTATAGCTACCAGTCTTAGAATTGACAATAAATATACTGGTGGTGGACAGTTTCTGCCTTTAGGATCAACTATCAACAGTTCAAGGAACCAGAAGTCAAGAAATGCGCCATAGACTAGCACTTGGTAGAGTAGCCATGAAGGTTTTGGAAAAGATATTCAAATCCTATGATGTGTCTAAACCTACAAAGATCAAAGTAGTGCAAGCAATGGTATTCTCTGTGACACTCTATGGAAGCAAAAGTTGGACTTTGAAGAAGCAGGATAGGAATACTGATGCTTTTCAACTTTGATGTTGGAGAAGACCTGTGTCAATACTACGGATAGCCACTCAAGGCACAAATGACCAGGCTCAAATTATTATACTTTGGACACATTATGTGAAGATAGCTCTCTGGAAAAGTCTGTAATGCTGGGAAAGAAGGAAGAAAAAAGAAGAAAAGGACAACCAGCAGCAAGGTGGATAGATTAAATTACAGCAGCGATAGGTGCACTATTAGAAGACCTGAAGGACCAGACTGGGGCCAGACCCTCCTGGAGAAAATAGATACATTTTCTCCAGACACCAACTCGATGGCACATAATCAACCTCCATTATTATTTAATACAGCTATAAGACAGAATGTAAAAGCAGTAGAAAACATGATTTTTTTTCAGCCCCCTCAACCACTCAAAAAGCCCATCATCCGTATCACAAATATTGACTCGCTGACTTTTCTTTCATCTGGGCCACCTCACCCTCTAGCTCACACTTACAACATGCTTTGTTATATGAATTCCCTGTGGAATTAATCTAACAATTGAATTGGGGAAGCAAAACATACACTATAATTCAATTTTCCTATAATATGACCAAAATGGAGTGTCAAAAATGCTCCCTGAGCATTTTCACCAATACAGTAGCTTTTATAGTTGCAGTAAGTCAGGCTCTCTCTTTCTAGGTTATATAAAAATAAATGAAAGAGAAGCAGAGACCAGCTTTTGCAGGGCTGACAGCTAAGAAATGCATTCCTATGTCATTTATTTAAAATGCACTAATTTAAGATCAACCAACTTTTCATCCAGGTTAGCATAATATGAATGTTTATCATTCATTTATTAACCTCCTAACCAGTAAATATTTTCTAGTATGAAAGATATTAGTCATCTGATCCAATGCTGATTCATGATGGCCGAAAGAGATGTGAAAACATTTTGAACCTGAAAATTTTTGAGCCCTAATTGAGCTGCCCACCACTAGCTACCAGTTCCTTGTTTCTGCTTATATTGTTGAAAATGCAAATGTAAGATCTGCAGCTAATTTATTTACATCATCTTTTAAGATCAGAGCAAAGGAAGTGTTAACAAAGCTCCTGTTCAACATCAACACCACAGATCACAAAAATAACATTAAAAATGAAAAATGCCATCATTAAAATCCATACTAGAAAAGAAGCTTTATAGCTGCATGATTATAAATGAGATTAATTTGTCTGCCTCACAATCCCCCTCCCCCAAGAAGTGAGATATTTTAGAAAATGCACAACTGATCTGCATGATGTTCAATCTTCATGCCTCAGAGGAGCTGGAATACACCCTGAGATAAACACTGAAGCTGAACCAAAAGGACAGTCTTCAGCACTATGCCTCATTTGTATTTGCAATGACGCTCTATTAGATCTCTGTCTGAAGAACTGTACATACAAAACTAATTACAGCACTCAAGTGCTGAACCACCAAATACTCCACCAGTGTTTCAGAAATATCTCTTACAATTACATACCAGGGAAAAGAATCAGCTCAGGAAGCTCAAAGCATGACCAAAAGTAAGTAAGTAAGTAAGTAAGTAAGTAAGTATTTATTTATTTATTTATTTATTTATTTATTTTTCCAACTTATATCACCGCCCATCTCCCCCCACAAAGGGGACTCTTTTTATGCTCCAAGGCTAGAAATATTTTAGTAAACTAAATTTTTTCCCCTTAAAATAGAGGTTGATTAGGCACTCCAAAGAGTAGGTTTGTCACAGTGCTGTTTTGTAGAATAATTTTTCCTGTCTGTTTTGTTGGGCTTCAACTCCCATTATTCCCAGATAACATGGCTTTTGCTTGGGAATTATGGAAGCTGAAAGCCATTGAATCATGAGAGTTGAAGACCACCAGTGTGGGGAAAAGCTGATCTAGATCTACAACGCAGAAATGATGTTATATGCAATTTCTAGTTCCTCCATCTTAAAAGGTTATCTTGACTGCAACTGTATAAAAAGGCAATACAGTATTTTTAAACAGAGAACATGAAGACTAGCTCAGAGGATTTTATAGAAATTTTATAGAAATCTTTAATGGATGCTGAAGTAGCAATAGCAATATCCAGCATCCATTATAGAACTCAAAATCACATTTAACTGAAGCTAGACAGATTGAATGTTGTGCAATTAATTGTTGTCCATGCTGGCTGAAAAAGATGCCAAGTCTAATCCCACATATCTGGAAGGCATTTGGCTAAGGAAGGTTGGGGCAGACTGGAATTTTTAACGGGGAAAAAAATATCCCTCCGATATATAATTAGCTTACAGAATTTACTGTGGCAAGACATACTTATGCCACCCCCACCTAAAATAAACAGTAATCAGACCTTTACTGAACAAATCTTTCCTTGACCTGGAGATTTGTGTAATTATTGGCCAGTCTCAAAAGTTCCATTTCTGGGAAATGTCATTGAGAAAGTGGTAGTGTCATACCTCCAAAGGTATCTGAATTATACTTATTTTTCTTCCTCCATTTCCATGAGGATTTTAGATGGAAATATGGTACTGAAACTGCTTTGGTGGATGTCCTATGCCAGAAATTCTATGAGTAGAGTTTGCGTCATGATATCTAGTGCACTAACTACATCCCTTTCAGTTCAGATACATTAGATGACGGTTATCCACACTTTGATTATATACTGTTTTGAGTACAGCAACATGCTCTATTTGGAACTACCCCTTAAAACTGCCCCAAAATTGCAGTTGATGTAAAATGTGATAAGTAGGCCTACCCTGGGACAATCAAGTGGGGTCATCAAGGTTCTTTCCCAGTGTCTGGAAGCTGTGGACGATTGGATGAGGAAGAACAGGCTTCAGCTTAATCCAAGCAAGATCATGAGCAGACCCCTCAGCTGGGGCCCTGCTTATGACCACACAAGCCTTAGACATCTCCAGTTTGGACTACTATAATGCATTCTACATGGGACTGTCCTTGAAGGCCATCCAGAAGCTGCAACTAGTCCCAAATGCGGCAGTGTGGGTAGTTATGAGTGCACCACAATACCTTCATGTAACGCCACTACATCATGAGTTACACTGGCTCCCTATAAGCTTCTGGGTGCAATTTAAGATGCTGATTATCATCTATAAAGCCCTTCATTGTACATAGCCGAGTTGTTTGCCTCTCTCCAATCATTTCTGCCTCTCCCAGGAGACCCAATAGGGTGGGTATGCTTTGGGTCCCTTCTATGAAACTATGTAATCTGTCAGGATCCAGGAAGTATGCCTTCTCTGTCACAACACCTACCCTTTGAAATAGTGTACCCCCCCTCTCCAAGATCCAGTTGGCCCCAATGTTGTTGGCCTTCCATAAGCCTTGAAAACTTTCCCAGTGCATTGGACCAGAGAATTAGATGAACCTATCCAGCTGGACTGGATTATGTTTGGATTATAATTATAGCTGGATTATAATTGGATTAGATTGTTTCCAGTTTGGGCTCAATTGTGCTACATTTATGTTGGGGGGTTGTTTCTTTTTATTCATTATTTTGATTTTACATTAGCTGCCCAGAGTTTCTATTCATGAGTCGGGCAGCCATATAAATGATATATATATATAAATAAATAAATATTAAGGTACAGTGATCCTATTATTCCTGTAATGAAAGTTCTGTGCTGGTTGCCAGTTGTTTACTGGGCACAGTTTAAGGTTCTGGTATTGAACTATAAAACCCAAAAGAATTCAGGGTCTAACCAAGGACAGCTTCTCCTGTTATGAAACTATATGTTCGTTAAAATCTGCCACAGTGGCTTTTTTGAAGTTGTTTCTGCTGTGAGATGCCCATCTTTCTCACACAGGAGAGGACTTTCTCCTACACCGCTCCCAGCTCACTCCCTCAAGAAGTACATTTGGTCCCTATGGTCTCTCATTATTTACTACATCTGTAAAGACATACAGTATCTCTTATGCCAAACTTTTAATTCAGAGCTTTCCAAACTTTTCATGTTGGTGACACACTTTTTAGACATGCATCATTTCGCGACACACTCTTACAGCAGGGCATCATTTCACGACACACTCTTACAGCAGGGCACAAGGCAGGCACTAGGGCCTGCGCAGAATCACAGCAGGTTTGGAGGCAGCCAGGCACAAGGCAGGCACTAGGACCTGCGTGGAATCCTGGCAGGGCTCGGAGGCAGCAGCAGCCGCGACACACCCAGACACTGCAGCCGACACACTAACATGTCCCGACACACAGTTTGGAAAGCTCTGTTTTAATTGTTGGATTATTTTAGTATTTATGTGATTATTTATTTTAACTTTCTTTATTCTATTCTTAAATTTTGCTAGCCACCTTAAGTACTCATAAGAGCAGAAAGGCAGAGCATAACTCAAACTGACTGATCAATCAATATTAGACTATAATCCCATATGCCTAGCCACAGTTTGAGGTCTCAAAGCATATTTATTCAGAAACAGTTGAATTTACTGGGAGTTGCTCCCAAGTAAACATGCTTAGAATGAAGCTGGACAATAATATATTTTCATGTTTACTTCTTTGTAAGTCAACATCAGGAACTCAGACTGTATTAGATACCACGACTTTAGAGAGTAATAAAGTAACTGGCTCCTGCTAACCCACTTTTTTTTATGCATACTTCAAGAAACCATGCAACAACAGCAATTGTATATAGCTGAGCTACTTTGAAATGTGATGGATCAGCAATTTGTATAATTTAGGAAATTCCAATATCATGGATACTTGTTAAGTTTCCAGTGTTTAGCTTCAGTACAAATCTTAAATCTTATCTTTGGATTTGATTGGAAGTAGTTAAAATACAACACAAATAGAAAACATCAACATCTGACTGTTGCTGTTAATTTAGATTACTTCTGTTCACTTCATTTTATTGTTTTGTCATATTTTGCATGGGTTTGGTAGATTCAGCTAAGAAATAGAATAAAACATAAAACATAAAAATGCCTAATTATAAGAAAAGGGCAGTTGGAAGGAAACCATTTCTATACTTACAATTATGTGAACACTGAGGAATTATCATTGCAGTGTCGAAGTAATCAAAGCATATCCCACAACGCAACAAGTTATCAACTTCCTGAAATACATTTTAAAAATTACAGAGTTTATACAGAGTAAACTGAAAAGTTCAGCTTATACTTCAGCAAGTCATTTTGTGAAAGTACTTACTGAAAAACTAATAAACTGAATGTAATTCCTATTCTTTTCTGTAAAAATATCATAGCATAACAAACCTGCTCTCTGCTATGCCCACCAGATGTGCTGAATCTACAATTCTCTCCATTTTCCAATCACTATGGTCCACACTGGGGGTCAACACTGGTTCAACAACTGTAGAACATTATGCTGCTTAAGATTGTACTAGGTGAACTATCTAAGTTAATTTAAGAAAATCACAGGATTGCGCCTGTGCCTCTTATCCCATCGAGCCCAACACTCCCCGTGGTTTACGGAGGAGTTGAGGGTTCTGAAGAAGATTAAGAGATGTCTAGAGCGTCGGTGGAGTCTTATGACTTATTTCGCCGCTCTTACTGCATCCGCGTAATGCCGCCCAATGGCCCTGTTTAAGATAACCCAATCCCTTTTGGGGAGAGGGGATTCAGAAATCCATCTACAGGGCCATGCTGAGGAATTTTCTGGGCATCTGCAGGATAAAATCGCTCAGATTCGATCCAAGTTGGACTCCGGGCATGAGACAGGGTCTGGGGAGATACCTGGGAAACGTACTTACCCGGTTATCTGGGAACGGTTTGATCCTGTTGGACCCGAGGAAGTGGACAGTCCGCCGGACTGTAAATGCCACCACTTGCCAATTAGATCCCTGTCCCTCCTGGCTGGTAAAGGCAGCTCGGGAGGTGACATGTGGCTGGGTCCAGACAATGGTAAATACATCCTTGAGAGAGGGGGTATTTCCGGCGACCTTTAAGGAAGCGCTGGTGTGCCGGAAGCTACAAAAGGTCCAGAATGCAGGTGCGCGAGCAATCTTAGGTGCCCCAAGATCAACACAGAACCCTATCAGTAAATGCTAGGAAGATATCATGAAGTTGATCAGATGAGATTAACAATTTTATTAAACATTTAGCATTATTAGATTGTATGGCTATAATACGTTTAACATTCCTTGAATGTTAAAAGATACTAATTTTCAAGTAACCTCCATAATCATCTTTATATCATTTCATATATATTATAGTTTGTAGGGATATAGTGCTATGATAGCATTGTTAATTTAACATTTAAAAGACTGATAGAAATTTTTAGTTGGCTGCTTATGTTATTATTATATTGTTGTTTATGGTGTTTTTAACTGTTGTTAGCCACCCAGAGTCATGATTTTGATATGGACAGCCCTATCGAATGAATGAATGAATGAATGAATGAATGAATGAATGAATGAATGAATGAATGCTGAGCTAGTAGCATTCTCTCAGCCTAACTTAACTCACAAGACTGTGGAAATGATAAGGTTAATCTATACATGCTTGTTTAAATTTTTTAGAAGCAATCAGCAATGTAAAAAGGTACAATTCTTTTAAAATAATGTATCAAAATCATGCCAGCTTATTATTTTATTGATTCTCAAATACCTTAAAACATTTCATCATTAATTGACCACTACCTGACCAATTAATTGAGCCATTTTGAGCAGGCAAATGCACAAATCTAATCATAACCATAACTTACAGATCAGCACTGAAGGCAGACATCACATGTGGAAGCTTTATCACTTTATTAGTTTTTTTCTCTATTGCTGCAATAAGATATATTGTTAAAACTGAATAATCTGTACTGTCGTTATTTCTCATTTAAAATATTCTAATTAATTCAGTTCCTCCACAGCTACTGGAATTATGTGCATCAGTCACAAAATGTACTACTAGAAACCACATTTGCCAAGTATGCATCCACATACAAGAGGGCAGTATCAAAAGACAAAGAGGATATCCAGAGGGCTACAAAAGTACAAAATATTTTTTGAAATAATGCCTTAAGGCAATGATCTCTCCAAAATACTTCAATAAAAAGGTAGGGAGAATGGAGATACAGAATGGAACAACAAGGAAGAGAACTCAGCAGGCAGGCTGACCTCTTGAACAGGGCAATCACGTGGCATAGAAATATGTTTAATAAATAAAATAATATGAATTTGGGGCTATTTTCAGACTGCAGATGCAATAACCATTCTTTTCTTTTTTTATGTATTTTGTTAACAAATTAAATCTCTATTTGTATTTAATTCCTATAGGGCTTCATTTAACTCTTCTTGCTTTGATGCCTGATAAATCATCCTTTTATGCTTTAAGCTGACTATTTTACTTGCTACTCCTGATTTGATTTGATACTGGTTTCATTTACATTTTTATGGTAAAGCACCCTGACAACTCTTTGCCATTTCTCCTTCTAAGGCATATTATATAAATACAGTTAATATTTACTAATGAGTAATGGCAGAACTAAAAAGCTGAGACACCAAAAGTTATTGTACTTTAAGACAGCTCAGTACTTGGGATGGGAGACCATCAGGAAATACCACAGCTGCAGGCTAGCCTGGAAGAAGGCAGTAGCAAACCACTTCCAGATTATTTTCAAGCAATGATTAAGAAGTTACCACAACTCAGGCTCAAATCTCTAAGAGATTTTACCTTTTCCAACCTCTACCCGCTGAAAATATCAGCCTGCCAGACTTTCAGAATGGACACTAACTCAGCAATACCTACAATAGAGGAATGGTTGGTGAAGATGATGGAACTTGCTGAGATGGCCAAATTGACTTCTTTGATCAGAGAAAAGACAGTATCTACGTTTATTGCTGACTGGAAACACCTTAAGGACTTTTTGTGTAAAACAGAAAAAAATGAACTTATGATTTACAGTTTTGACGATTAGACAGGATAGATTATAGAAAGAAGTGAGTCATGTTGTAACTTTAGAAAAAGAGGTAAATTTATAATTGTACTTATAACTCTGTAAAGAAGATCGGAAGCCACTTCTTTGTATCTTTTTTTCTTTCTTTTCTATTTTTCTTTTACTTTTTCTTTCTTACACTTTTAGCTTTTTCTTTGATTTCTTTCTACTCTTCCTTACTTTATATTAGTTTTTATCTTCTTTCTTAAAACTTTTAATAGAAGTGACGCTGAGGTTCTAGCTTAGCTCTTTCAGCAGAAGGAAAAGGCATGCGGCACACATTCTGAAGTACTTTTCTCATTAAACCACCATCCCTTCCAGGATCAGGGAAACTCGGCACCGATAAGTCCCTAGTCCACGCTATTACGCAGCCCGCGCCTTAAGTTGGGCTCCCTTCCGCCTCTACTTACTTTCAGCGGGAGAAGGTGCTCAGTCCACCGCAATTCAGCCACCGGGAGAGACATAACGTCCAGCAGTCGCTGCCAAAACTTTATTTCTTCCGGCCGCCGAGCTCGAAATTACCCGCGCGGCCGTTCTTCCTGGGTCCTGCAGAGGGGCGCGGCAGGGGAATATTTCCGGGACTATCGCTGAGGCTGTTGGGTATCGTAGTCTTTCCTTCCCTTTCCTTTCCTTTCGTACGCGGAGTGCTGCAAAGTGCTCCAGTCGCTCTAACTGAAGGGTTATTTCGCGTATAGAAAAGTTCCTTCTATTGCTGAGCAACAGGGATGGGAGTGTGCCGGTCACTGTAATGTTGAACTACAATTCCCAGTACCTCAGCCAGCGTGGCCAATGATGAGCTATGTAGGGAGTTGTACTTGATCAATTCTTGCAAGTACAGTACTATATCTCCACAACCTGCTGCTCTCCAGATGTCTTTTATGACAATTCTGACATGTCTTACCCACATATAATCATTAGCTATGCTGACTATAGTTGATGGCCGGTGAGGTTTGACAACAGATATAATGATACATCATCTGTTCTGGCTTGTAGAACTAATCTGCTTCTTCATGTAGAATGCTTTCTCATTCCATATATTGTAGTGAGGTTCAGCTGATAATAACTGCTAAATAAGCCATGGAAGTTACTCCTCTTTCTTTGCCATCATATGGAACCTGGGAACCTGGTTTGGTCTTATCAAGAATCCAAAGCCAGAGGAAACCTTGGTATCCAACTCTATCCTTTTAGAAGGAAAACAAGCCATAATTCCTGGTTTGTATTATAACAAAATCACAAAAATGCTTCTGATTTGTTTAGCCGCTTTTACTAGCAAGTGGAGCTAAGTAGAACAATGTCATTCTGTTTGTTCCTGGTAAACCTGCATTCTTCAGATTCAGTTTTACCATGATGTGCAACAGTTTTAGTATGGAAGTAAAAGAAAGAAATACATGACCACAATAAATATCTTTAACTGAGCATCTTTCCCCCTCCCCAGTATTAAGAGCTGGTAGAATTTTTACACCTCAGAATTATAATTTTATTTATTCATTATTTATCCAGCTCTTCAAAGCTATATTCTCATAAAGCACAACCAATGGCATAATCAAATGCAAGCACATATGAATATACAAAAACAGCACTTTCAAAAGTAAGCTAATGAAGCCAAGTTTGAGATTCCTGAGAGCAGAGGTCTTTTTGTATAGTGGCTACCAGAACTGACACAGTATTCCAGCTGTAGTTCTGACCAGTGCAGCATAGAGTGGTACTATCTTGACCCTTGACACAGTTGTAAGGTTGTACATACTAAATATGTACACAACAAACTGTTCCTTCTTCCTCCTAAATTGCTGTGGTGCCACAAAGATTTAAAGAATTTTGCTTCAGAGGAATATAATCCCACCGTGTCAGTAATGAGCATATGCTTTGACCAAAATAACTCTGAATAACTAATAGAAATAATTTCCCTCAACCACTGCATCCTGAGCACATTGTGCCATTAGAGACATAACAAACCCCCTCCCATTAAGCACTTAGCATATTTTTGCCTTTATTATACATCTGCTTGAGTGCAGGTATTTATTCTTACTGACCTTGTGCACTGAGTGAATATCCACTTATGCTAATATAATCCATAAGTGGCAAATCCACACCATATAGTACATCATCTTTTTAGCCATAAGTAGCAGAAAAATGAGTGTAGTCCTATTGGCCGATATGAAACCATAAACATTTTTCAATCATATTTTATTATGGTAAACTAATAATAAAAACAATAGTACAAACACAAACAACAATATTAAAGGATGAACCTAATCTCAAATGATAAGCCTAGCAATTAAAAAAAATAGCCTGAAAATTATGTTATGAACAAAATCATTTTTAAAAAATGTCCATTATTCCTGCAAACATCATGCTCCAATTAAAAAGTTAAGTTATAGGCATCACTATGTTTTTCCAGTGCTAGATAGCAAGAGGGTGATGTTCCTAATTGCTCAAATAATGGGAGGAAGTGGGATGAGCCACCTTCCATACCAACACCAGTGGAATTGGGCTATTTTCTGAACAAGGAAGCTGGCCAGGATGTGTGGCATAAGGGGTTTTAGTGGCATGGCATGGCATGGCATGGCATGGCATGGCATGGCATGGCATGGCTGCTATTCTGTTTGTGGGAGCCAGCCACTGGAGTGAGTAAAAGGGGAAAAAGAACTTCAGTTTTGACCTTAAAGGGCAGCTGTCCTATCACGAAGGCTGATGAACTAACCTGGCAGCTAGCCAGGGCTGGTGTGGGAAGATGGCCATTCAGCAGTCCCATTGGTCCAACCTGGTATATAGGGGGGGGACTAGAGCTTTGGGGGTGGGGATACTCACCTCAGTTGCTGGGGGACATGCTGTCAGTCTGACTTAAACATTGGAGTGAGAGAGAGAGAGAAGGACAGGAGAGAAAAAGTCTGTGAACAGAGTGGCTGGAGAGAAAAGTTGGAGAGAGATATTAAGTGTGCGGAGCAGTTGTCGGTTCCTGGTTGGGAAGGGAGAAGAAAGGTCCATGGGGGGCTACCCTGGAAGAGGGGAAGTGAAGACCCAGAGGGTCAAGAGCTCCACCCAAGACCCAAGACCAGGAAGGATGTGATCAGCAGTTGGTGGAGAAGCCCTGGTTTCTGGGGAAGAATTGGGCAGAAGACCCTAAGAGAGGTCCTTCCCCCAACAGAGAAGCAGTAGGAGTTCGGCTGAGCAGATCCAGGAGAAAATGAAGAGCACACTACAGGAAATTCCATCCCATTCCTTTCTTTTCACTCTCTCTCTTGTCAAGCCCAGAGATGGAGAGAAAGGGGGAGGAAGAAGGAGAGCTAGAGGGGGATAGTCTCTGGGAGGGAGACTTAGGAGGAAATCTGACACCAGGTGAACATCCGGACTGTGTTGTAAATATTTGCTGTAAATAACATAACATGATATAGTAAAAAGCATAAAAGCCTCCACGTCTTATTTTCCGTGTCAATTGCTACCTTTGCAAAAACAATACACCTCCAGTTCAAAAAGAATCCTGTCACACTGTGATAGTGAACTGGGTGGTTTCTGCATAGTCCTTTCATAAAGTGTGCATAGGAATTCCTAGATGGCAGAACTGAATTAATTGTAAATTGTTGATTCATATTATACAGTATATGGCAGATGTTTTTTGCTTTGTAAGATGGATATAACAAAGGATAAAATGTTCAGTAATAAAAAGGGAACACCATTCTTCTCTTCAACGCAACAGTTTATGACATCTCTGGAATATCCCCTAACATAGACACAGTTTTCCAAATGCATCATTCACAGTTCATAAAGTGTCTGATAGGCTTCCTTTTTTAAAATGAAAAAAGAAAAGTGAATTCTGCATTGGTAACATATCACTTTGCTATTTACCTTTAAGGTAAAAGTTAATATTGTTTTTTCTGCTTTCGTTACAGCTCTTTGAAAAAGGAAAGGGAAAGCATGACTTATTATCTTCTGGAAGTAGTAATGAAATTCAAGGGATATGAATTGATTTCACAGAACAGAGTCAGACATTTATAATAAGAAACCCAGGAATGAAAATGGACAGTTTTATATAGAAGAAATGTATCAGTGAAGCTTACATTATCTAAACTTTAATTCATATTTTGTATGTAAAAACCCTGTTTGCATGAAAATGAAAACTTTTAAAATGATAATAGGAAATAAAAACCATTTCATTTTCCTAAAGTAAATTATTTTTGGCAACCGAAATGACTTTTTCTTTAAAATCCTTTTTACTAATCTCTGAAGGAGTCACTGAATATCTTCTCTCAACAAAGATTTAGAAATGTCCATGGCATCTAACCAAAATTTTGCTTGTCTCAACTTCCCAGCATCATAAGAAACATACTGTTGAAATATTAGCCTGCCAGTTTTGTTTAGGGCTTCATTGCAAGACATATAGGGAAAATCTTGAGTTGCAGATATAACTTTGATCCATGTGCCCATAAAAAGGCTATGTTATACCTTAGTTTAAAAATAGCATCTGGATCCGTATTCTGCATGAAGTGTGTTTTCACAACATTAATAATTGAATCAATTCGGGAATTATTTATAAAGCTTTTTCAGAATTAAAAAAAAAGTTTGACTTATCTCAGAGCACTTCTTGACAGTTCATTCAAATTAAACATTTTTTTAATTTGGTTTATGTCATCTAGACATGATTGCTGCTTCTGAATTTCAATGGTGATTAGAGATTCTTGAATAATTAATGGTGGCTCCTAAGCCAGTAACTCTTCCTTATAGGAAGTTGAAGGAAGCTGATGAAATTGATATTATTTACAATAGCATGGAATTACAAGCTTCAGTGTCATGTCTGGTTAACCAATGGAGGATTGCATTCAACAATGTGAAATTGGTTTCCTATGACCTTAAAATAAGATCAATACAACAAAAATGTTGTTTCATATATACTGGATAGCTCAGAGAAGGCTCAATAAGGGTTGATTATGGACACCCTGCTGTTGGAAATGTAACTCATGTGGATTGGCCTTGCCCCAGTATTGTTACATTTTGGACTGACATCAGTAGGACTGTTAAACTCAAAAGGACATACATAATGCTCCCTCTTCCTATGTTTACTACCACAACAATTTTGCCAGAGAAGCTGGGCCGAAAGGGAGTGATTTGCCCAAAGTCATCCAGCGAGCTTCTGGGGCTGAGGGTAGACTAGAACCTGCGTCTCCCCAATGCCAGCCCAACACCTTAACCACGACACCACATTGGCCCTCACTATACCACACTGGCTGACTTATATGTGGGCCCTTAAGACAATCTGAACATTTCAATTACTGCAGAGAGACTGGTGTCTGAGAATGCCTTTCCAAATGTATCACTCTACTGTAACTACCCCATCACCCTCAAATCCACTGGTTTACACATAAACAGGCAACCCCAAGGATATCCCACAGATGCATTGGGAATGATTTGCAAATCCCAGAGCTCTCTATCAGATTTGGGGTTTGTACCCTTCTATATTACTGTAAAAATATTATGCCTTGCAAGGAATGTTCTCACCACATAACTAGGATCAATGATCTACCCATTAGACCCAAGATACTAATATGAATTGCAGAAAGAATAACTGCTGCTTTTGTAGGATTTTTCCTTAAATGTGATGACATACATTGGAACAAGTCAGACATTCCAGAACCAAAGTGGTCTGGGCACAACTCACCTCCAGTTTGGTTGATAGGACAACCCCAAAAATTGTATCCCTGAGTCCATAAATATGCATACAAACTTAAGAGCATGAGTATTATCAGAATACTAGCTATTCAAAATAAAAATTAACTCCATTTTTAATTAATTAATTAATATGACTACATGGCATACATTTAATAATTTCTGCCTTTAATAAATTCCTATTCTTTCAAAAATCACTCAAGATTGTTTGCAGAGGCACAGCTAGGGTGGAATGGGCCCCACATACCATACAGACTGAGACCAACAGTGTGCACAGAGTGCAGTGATAAGAATGTAAACAACACCAAACTCAGAAGCTACAGGTGGAGATTGAATGAAGCCATTTTGAAAAAAGAAGAGCTAGTAGAAGAATGTAAAAAAAAGTTAAAAGAATTTTTTGAGATTAATTTAAATAATGAAGTTGATATTGGAATGGCATGGGATACTAGTAAAGCATATATGAGAGGTTATTTTATTCATTTAAATCAAGTTATAAAGAAAACATTCCCACAAAAATTACAAACAGTTTTAGACCAAATTAAATTAAAGGAAAAGGAATTACAGGAAAATCCTTTAGATAGTAAAATAATCTATCAAATCAAATTACTACAACAACAAGTGTCGATGTTAACAGTAAAAGAAATTGAAACAAAATTGAAATATGCTAAACAGAAATTTTGAATTTGCAAACAAAACAGGAAGATTGTTGGCATATAAAATAAGGAAAGACGGAGAAAAAAATGATTACTAAAATTCGGGAAAACTATGTAGATTTAGTAGATAATAGGAAAATTTAAAAAGCATTTCATAATTTCTTTTCAAATTTATATGAAAAACAGGAAATTTCACTGGAAAAAAATGATGAATATTTGACTAGGCAAATGCTACCAAAATTGTCACAAACACAGAAATTAATAGTTAACAGTCCAATAACAACTCAAGAAATATTAGAAGTGATAAAGAGAGCTAAACTAGGTAAAGCACCAGGTCCAGATGGTATTTCAGCAGGATATTATAAATGTTTCATAGATCAAATTATTTTACCATTTAAAGAATTGATAAATTCGATCATGATGCGATTGGCAATACCTAATACGTGGAAAGAAGCAAATATTACATTAATTCCTAAAGAAGGACAAGATCCAACATTGATTAAAAACTACAGGCCAATATCTTTATTAAATAATGATTATAAAATATTTACATCAATATTAGCAGAAAGATTGAAAATAGTCTTACAAGAAATTATTAATTATGATCAATGTGGCTTCTTACCCAAAAGACAAATAAAAGATAACATAAGGATTGTATTAGACATTATAGAATACAGTATCATAATGAAAAACAAATAGCCTTGATATTCCTAGATGCGGAAAAAGCATTTGACGATCTAAATTGGACTTTTATGTTCAAGGTATTAGAAAATATGGAGTCTGGAGAGCTATTTATAAAAGGAATTAAATCAATTTATACAAATCAAAGAGCAAAAATTATTGTGAATGAAGAATTGACAGAAGATTGCAAGATAGAAAAAGGAACAAGACAAGGTTGTCCTTTATCACCATTGTTATTTATATTGGTTTTAGAAGTTCTTAATAGAGATATTAGAGAATACAAAAGAATAGAAGGATTAAAGATCAAACAAGATGTTTTTTAAATTTAGAGCATTTGCCGATGACTTAGTTTTAATACTAAAAAAATCCTTTAGAATCAGTTGAGTACTTGATGAATAAGTTGAAAGAATTTGGAACATTAGTGGGCTTTAAAATAAATAAACAAAAAACCAAAATGATAATTAAAAATATGACAGATAATAATCAGGAAATTTTAGAGAATAAGACAGGGTTTAAAAAGGAAAAGAAAATTAAATACTTAGGAGTAGTATCAACTAAAAATAGTGATCTGTTTCAAAACAATTATGGTAAAATATGGAATGAGGTAAAACAAGATATGGCAAGATGGGAAAAATTACATTTATCTCTAATGGGGAGAATCTCTATAATAAAAATGAATGTATTACCCAGAATGTTATTTCTATTTCAAACACTACCAATTCTGCTAACAGAAACTATTTTTAAACAATGGCAAAAAGACATTTTTGACCCCCCCTTCGTTTGATCCACTTCAGTTTGCTTATTGGCGGAATCGCTCCGTAGAGGATGCTATCTCTTCTGTTCTTCATTCGAGTCTGGTACATCTTGAGGAGAAGAACAGTTATGTGCGATTGCTGTTTATAGATTTCAGCTCAGCGTTCAATACGATTGTTCCCCAGCATTTGGTGGACAAAATGGGTTCTCTAGGTTTTAGTACTCCCTTGTGTAATTGGCTACTTGACTTCCTTACTGAGAGGTCTCAGTCGGTGCGAGTTGGATATAATACTTCTAGCTCTATCTCCCTAAGCATCGGCTCCCCACAGGGCTGTGTCTTGAGCCCATTGTTGTTCACCCTGATGACACATGACTGTTGCGCCAAGTATACCACCAATTCCATTGTGAAATATGTGGACGATACAACGGTAGTGGGTCTTATCAGGGGTGAGGATGAGTGGGCTTATAGGGAGGAGGTAAAGGGTTTGGTGGAGTGGTGCAATAAAAACAGCTTGGTTTTAAATGTGGAAAAAATTAAGGAGATTATTATAGACTTCAGGAAGAACTGGTGCAGTCACACTCCACTTTTTATCAATAACATAGCTGTGGAGTCAGTCAGTAGCATTAGATTCCTGGGGGTGCAGTTAACAAATAGTCTGACCTGGTCCCTTAATACCACATTTTTGGTAAAGCGAGCACAGCAACGTTTGCACTTTTTGCGTCGGATGAAGAAAGTACATCTCCCATCTTCCATTCTCCTTACTTTCTACAGAGGCACTATAGAGAGTGAGTGAGAGTGATACTCACTCACTATAGAGAGTGAGTGAGTGAGAGTGAGTCTCACTCGCTGGATCGTCACCTTGTTGTGGTGAGTGGGCTTGTGTGTTCCCAATGAACCCTGTGAGTGAAGCCGTCAGGAGTCATGTACTCCTGGTAGGGTCACCCATGGCGGTAAGGTCCAGGGGGAGGAACCAGACAAAGAACGATCCAAGAAAGTCCTCAACGGCAGAACAGGCGGAAGATAACAAGGTGTATTGTTACAACGGCTGCGAAGGCGGATGAAGGCTGCAGCAGACAAAAGGTCACCAATTGTCATGGTATCCATGCCATTGGATTAGAGCCTTTTTCTGTGAAGGTTGTGTGCTGATCGTTGTGCACCGATCTCCACACATAAAACAAATTCACGCACAGGCGTCTTCCAACCACACCAAACCCAAAACAACCAAAAGTCCCATGGCGACTGACGAATGGCAATGGGGGCAGGACTGTGAAATCCGGAAGCTCCTAGTCATGGACCAGCACATGGGCGGTGGATACGGATTCAGTCGCCCTGACTCAAGGATTGAGGCAGTTGAGTAGTTCGGCAGCTGTATTCACAACTGAGCAGCCCTATTTAGGAAACCTATGCCCTCATTGTGGGAGGTTGTGCGGATCCAGAATTGGCCTTTATAGCCACTTACGGATCCACCGTTAAAATTTTACCTTTGGAAGACAATCTTACTCGGCTACGACTGATCGCCAATGATATAGAGAGTGTACTTACAAGCTGTATTTCCATCTGGTTTGGAGGCTGTAGGGCCTCAGATAGAAAGTCTGTGCAGAGAGTGGTAAGGGCAGCAGAAAAGATAATTGGGATATCTCTGCCCCTCATCCAAGATTTACTGCAGCACATGCACGGTGTTTGTCCAGAGCTCGAAAGATCATCAGTGATGCCTCCCATCCTCATCATGGTTTGTTTTCTTTGTTACCCTCTGGGAAGAGGTTCCGCTGTATCCGATGTAGAACAGCCAGATTGGGAAACAGCTTTGTCCCCCAGGCTATTGGATTCTTGAATGCCAAATAGGTTCTTTTAGGTGAAATATGTTGGATATGTAAAGAATGTATATTTTATAGTAATTATGGATTTTTATTAGTATTTTCATGTTTGACTGAAATTGTGAGTTAAAGAATGTATATTTTATAAGAATGGGTATTTTATAAGAATGGGTATTTTATAGTAATTATGTTTTTTTATTATTATCATTAGTATTTTATTGCTTGAGTGAAATTGTGAGCCAACTGCAACGAAATTTCATTCTATTGTGCACTTGTATAGTGTATAGTGGGATGACAATAAAGTTATTATTCTATTCTATTCTATTCTATTCTATTCTATTCCATTCCATTCCATTCCATTCCATTCCATTCCATTCCATTCCATTCTATTATTTCAAAATTCATTTGGCAAGGGAAAAAACCGAGAATTAAATATAAATTATTGCAAGATGCTAAAGAAAAGGGAGGACTTGGATTGCCGGATCTAAAATTGTACTTTGATGCATGCTGTCTCATGTGGATAAAAGATTGGATAATGTTAGAAAATTATAAATTGCTACAATTGGAAGGTCATGAACTAAAATTCGGATGGCATGCCTACATATGGTACGACAAGTTAAAGCAAATGAGTTTAAAAATCACTATATTAGAAAGGATGTACTAAAGACATGGGAGAGATATAAATCCAGATTAACACTGAATATGCCATTATGGATATCACCGCAAGAAGCGTTTGCAAGAAGGGAAAGCACAGAGAGAACAAAATGGTTAAGATATAAGGATTTACTTAAGTATGAAGAAGAAAAATTTGTATTTAAGACAAGGGAAGAGTTAGAAACAAAAGAATACTCATCTCAATGGTTTACATACACGCAATTAATGGAATGTTTTAAGTTATGTATAGTCAAAGGCTTTCACGGCCGGAATCTGATGGTTGTTGTGGGTTTTCCGGGCTGTGTGGCCGTCTTCTGGCAGTTTTTGTTCCTAACATTTCGCCAGTAGCTGTGGCTGGCATCTTCAGAGGACAGGAGCACAGCTAGAAAATTCTCTCTGTGCCCAAGTGGAGGGTGTGTGTTCCTGCTGGTGTTTATAGCTGCTGAGAGGTCATTTAAAAGAGATTGGGAGAGGGTTTTTTGTGGTGATTAGGGGGTGTGGTGCTGTTGTATGTGGGATTAGCACATCTATTGTGTGAGTTGTTTCTATATTACTGTGGTTGAGTAGAGTTCGTTGACCTTTTGCAAGCTGTGTTTTTCAGGACTGGCAGCCAGGTTTTACTGATCTTTAGGCTTTCTTCTTTTTTATTGAAACTGTGTTGGTGTTTATGTATTTCAATGGCTTCTCTGTGCTGGCTCGCCTCCAGAACAGATTGGAGAGTCTTGGCAGTCAGCCAGAGGTAAGGAATGCAGCCCAAGGTTACTTTGCAAGACTGGCCGAGAGAGAGACAAACCAGCGTGTGCCAATAATCAGAGTAGTGAAGCAAAGGGTAGTCAATAATCCAAACCGGGTCAAGGGTTCCAGAAGTCCGAGCCACGATAATCCAAACAAGGTCCAGGGGTCCAGAAGGCAGAGTAACGATAGTCCAAACAGGGTCAGGAACGCAGGAAACAAGACAGGATACCAGAGTGGTCGCGAAGCCAAAGTGCAACGTTGCTCCCACAACTCCCTCACTGCTTCGTTGGTCATTTATCAGGAGCTCAGGAGCTGTCCTCTGGGTCCTGCAAAGACTCTCCCTGCCCTCTGCGTAACTCCCAAGCAGCCAGCCGAGCACTTTTCCTCCTGTCCTTTAAGGCGAGGTGCACACGCCTCCGCCTCTGCCCTTTGGGGGATTCAGGAGAGCTGGGAGGCTGATGGGATCCAGCTGGCTGCTGGCTAGAGGGTGGGGACAAACCGCAATCCCCAGCTTGCTCCCCAGTATGCTCGGTTGCTGGCTGCTGGCTAGAGGGTGGGGCCAAACCACCATCCCCAGCTTGCTCTCCTGCAGCCTCAGGTATTGCTGCCTCCTGCGGTGCTGGGTCATTGTCTAGGCCCGTGTCTGTGTCTGGGGCCTCGCCTGGCTCAATCCCCTGGGGGTTTGCCAGGGGCAGCTCGTCCTCTGACTCATCGCTGAGGCCCTGGGGCAGAGGCTGAACCAGGACATTCTCTGTATAGTCTAACATAGTGGCTGTTGGTGTTGTCCAGTATTTCTGTGTTTTCAAATAAGATTTGGTGACTAGTTGGTTTGAGAGCATGATCAGCTATTGCAGATTTTTCAGGTTGCAGTAGTCTGCAGTGTCTTTCATGTTCTTTTATCCTGGTGTGGATGCTGCATTTTGTGGTCCCAATATATACTTGTCCACAGCTGCAGGGTATGCGGTAAACTCCTGCAGCGGTGAGGGGGTCCCTTTTGTCTTTTGCTGATTTTAACATTTGTTGTATTTTTCTAGTGGGTTTGAAGACTGTTTGGAGGTTATGTTTTTTCATTAGTTTTTCCATGCGGTCCATCATTCCTTTAATGTAGGGCAGAAATATTTTGTTTGTGGGGGGCTGTTTTTCTTCAGTTGAGTGCTGTTTTTTCAATTTGATAGCTCTCCTGATTTCATTCTTGGAGTAGCCATTCGCCTGTAGGGACCAATCCAAATGGTTGAGTTCAGAATTGAGAAATTGAGACTACACTGCAGACTACAGCAGTGTAGACTTTTTGTTGATGTTCAGTCGTTTAGTCATGTCCGACTCTTCGTGACCACATGGACAACAGTACGCCAAGCCTTCCTGTCCTCCACTGTCTCCCGGAGTTTACTCAAATTCATGTTCGTTACATCGGTGATGCTATCTAACCATCTCATCCTCTGCCGTCCCGTTCTCCTTTTGCCTTCAGTCTTTCCCAGCATCAGGGTCTTTTCCAGTGAGTCCTCTCTTCGCATTAGGTGGCCAAAGTATTTGAGCTTCAGCTTCAGTATCTGTCCTTCCAATGAGCAGTCAGGGTTGATTTCCTTTAGGATTGACTGATTTGACCTCCTTGCAGTCCAAGGGACTCTCAAGAGTCTTCTCCAGCACCACAGCTCGAAAGCATCAATTCTTCGGCGCTCAGCCTTCCTTATGGTCCAACTCTCACAGCCATACATTACTACTGGGAAAACCATAGCTTTAACTATACGGACCTTTGTCGGCAAGGTGATGTCTCTGCTTTTTAATATGCTGTCTAGGTTTGCCAAAGCTTTCCTCCCAAGGAGCAAGCGTCTTTTAATTTCATGGCTGCAGTCACCGTTTGTGGTGATCTTGGAGCCCAAGAAAATAAAATCTGTCACTGCTTCCATTTCTTCCCCTTCTATTTGCCAGGAAGTGATGGGGCCAGATGCCATGATCTGAGTTTTTTTAATGTTGAGTTTCAAGCCAGCTTTTGCACTCTCATCAAGAGGCTCTTTAGTTCCTCTTCACTTTCTGCCATTAGGGTGGTATCATCTGCATATCTGAGGTTGTTGATATTTCTCCCGGCAATCTTAACTCCGGCTTGTGATTCATCCAGCCCAGCATTTCTCATGATATACTCTGCATATAAGTTAAATAAGCAGGGTGATAATATACAGCCTTGTCGTACTCCTTTCCCAATTTTGAACCAATCGGTTGTTCCATGTCTGGTTCTAACTGTTGCTTCTTGACCCGCATACAGGTTTTTCAGGAGACAGGTAAGGTGGTCTGGTACTCCCATCTCTTTAAGAATTTGCCACAGTTTGTTGTGATCCACACAATCAAAGGCTTTAGCGTAGTCAATGAAGCAGAAGTAGATGTTTTTCTGGAACTCTCTTGCTTTTTCCATGATCCAGCGAATGTTGGCAATCTGATCTCTATTCCTCTGCCTCTTCGAAACCCAGCTTGCACTTCTGGTAGTTCTCGGTTCACATACTGCTGAGGCCTAGCTTGTAGGATTTTGAGCATAACCTTGCTAGCATGTGAAATGAGCGCAATTCTACGGTAGTTTGAGCATTCTTTGGCATTGCCCTTCTTTGGAATTGGAACGTAAACTGACCTTTTCCAATCCTGTGGCCACTGTTGAGTTTTCCAAATTTGTTGGCATATTGAGTGCAGCACTTTAACAGCATCATCTTTTAGGATTTTAAATAGCTCAGCTGGGATACTGTCTTCTCCGCTAGCTTTGTTGTTAGTAATGTTTCCTAAGGCCCACTTGACTTCACTCTCTAGGATGTCCGGCTCAAGGTCAGTGACCACACCATCGTATTTATCAGGGACATTAAGATCTTTCTTGTATAGTTCTTTTGTGTATTCTTGCCACCTCTTCTTAATCTCTTCTGCTTCTGTTAGGTCCCTGCCTTTTTTGTCCTTTATCATGCCCCTCTTTGCACAAAACGTTCCCTTGATATCTCCGATTTTCTTGAAGAGATCTCTAGTCTTCCCCATTCTATTGTTTTCCTCGATTTCTTTGCATTGTTCATTTAAGAAGGCCTCCTTATCTCTCCTTGCTATTCTCTGGAAATGTGCATTCAGTTGGTTATATCTTTCCCTTTCTCCCTTGCCTTTTGCTTCCCTTCTTTCCTCAGCTATTTGTAAAGCCTCATCAGTCAGCCACTTTGCTTTCTTGCATTTCTTTTTCTTTGGGATGGTTTTAGTTGCTGCCTCCTGTACAATGTTATGAACCTCCATCCATAGTTCTTCGGGCGCTCTGTCTACTAGATCTAATCCTTTAAATCTATTCCTCACCTCCACTGTATATTCATAAGGGATATGATTTAGGTCATATCTGAGTGGTCTAGTGGTTTTCCCTACATCCTTCAATTTAAGCCTAAATTTTGCAATAAGAAGCTCATGATCTGAGCCACAGTCAGCTCCAGGTCTTGTTTTTGCTGATTGTATAGAGCTTCTCCATCTTTGGCTGCAAAGTATATAATCAATCTGATTTTGGTATTGACCATCTGGTGATGTCCATGTGTAGAGTCATCTCTTGTGTTGTTGGAAAAGAGTGTTTACTATGACCAGCGTGTTCTCTTGACAAAACTCTATTAGCCTTTGCCCTGCTTCATTTTGTATTCCAAGGCCGAACTTGCCTGTTATTCCGGTTATTTCTTGACTTCCTACTTTAGCATTCCAGTCCCCTATAATGAAAAGACATCTTTTTTTTTTGTAGACTACAGATCTTTAAATGTGATATTTAAAGATCTCTACAATGCTGTTATTCAAGTCTTGGAGCATTTCTCAGAATTTGTCGAGTCCAAATTGTCACAAGAATCGAGAGAAACTGATAAGGCTGAAAACTACCTTAAGAGTAAAGTGGTTTCTCCAAAGAAAAAGTTGAGAATTGGTGACTTACGTTTAAACAGTCAAAGGAAAATTGAGTGGTAAAAAGTTGAAGATAAGAAGACAGTGTTGCCACCACACCATGATCAAGAAAGAGAATTAAATTTTAGAGGCTGGAAGATTCTGGACAAATATTTGGGCTTTTTAAAGCAGGTTGTAGAATTTGAAATTGACAAGAAGTTCTGTACATAATACTGAGACATGTAAATGCCTTGGTTTACTTTGAAGTGGGATAATTGTATAAATGTGTTTATCAGGATGGTTTTAATTCTTCTATTTAATTCTTATATTTTTGGTTAATGTTAGTTTAGTTGGCAGATAGGAGCAAATTATAGTGAAGAAGGATAGTGTTTGTTACTATATTAGGTTCCAAATTATGTTTGAAGGGTTTTATATGTTTTTCTTTAATTGGGAGGGTAATTTTGTTTTAGAAGGGAATATAATAATGAGAATTTAAATGCTTTATAGAAATAATGTTTAGTATAATATGAATTGGAGTAAGAGATTAATACTGATTTATGTATATCTTTGTTATAGAAAGTCAGAAGTCACTTGGTAGTAGTTTGTTTTGTGTTTTTTCACACCTCTTTAGTTCTGTTTCTTTTTCTTTGTAGGCTTCTTTGTTGTAACCTTTTTCGTTTTTATGTATATTTTGAAAATGCTTTAATAAAGTTTTCAAAAAAAAAGAAGTTTAAAGAAGACTAAACACATGCCGTTCTGCACAAGTATTCAGTAAAGCATGTTTTATGATTTATCGCTTAGCACATTGTGGAATCCTAGCCAACTGAGGCAAGCACATCTCTTGGCCTGAGGAAAAACCACTTTCCCCCCAAGGCGAGCCAGACCTCAGGGGGCGTAATGTAATGGTAACCCCTTTCTATCATATTGTAACGCCATGATCGACTCATGCACATGACAAGCCATAAACCAGATACTGTAGAAAGGAAACCCAACTGAACTATAATATGATTTAATATGAAATATGACTAACAAGAATGCTTAAGCTATTTTAAAGACTTCAGTGCGGCCATTTAGTAAAATTTCCAGGATAGTTTATAAAAACGAGATAAAAGACACAAACAGAATTCAGCAAGAGCAAGCTTTTTAAAATGTATATATTCAAATGTATTTAAAAGTCTGAGAAAATGCTAAAAATATCTTTGCCTTGTGCCAATAACAATAACAGTGCTGGTTCCAGGCAGGTATCTCTTTTCAAATGCTAACATCAGGTCAGCTTCATGATATTGTCCTGCTAGCCTTATTTTCCAGAGATGTACCTCACTTTCAGCAGCAGCAGCAGCTTCTCTTTATTGTTACACACAGCATCCCTTGTGGAGAGATGTCTGTCTGATAACCTGTTCCATAATGAAGATATTTTGTGTAACACAAAGTTTATGGAGAATTATTATATATTCAATTGTAAATTCCTTCCATTGTTGATTTAATATTAGGTGAGTTCTATAGGGATAGGGGAGATCCATCAGGCTGGAATTATTGCTTGCATTGATTTCTGTGATTAATACATGGCTGTATGATTTAGTCTGAGTAAGTGCCCTCCTTGTTCATTGTTTAAATCCCAGCACATACAAACACAAAACATTTTGTTTCATATGGTAACACGACTAGAACAAGATTTTCTTAGCACTATGATTTAATAAGTGCGCATGAGAAATTTGGATGGGGAGAATTTGGAAAGCACGCCTAGCATGCCATAATCATCTTCTCAAGCATATAGATCAGCAAAGGAACTGCTTACAAGTTAATTAGCCATGGTTAATTGTTGTCCAACTAGTGCTAATTGGAAATGATGGCTACCATTTGGACACTGCACTTAATTCTAGGAAAGCCACCAACCACCGTTACAGCAGCCACAGAATGCAGTAAGATGACAGTACACCCATGCTTGCTTCCCAATTAATCACTCAGAAAAGCTTGGGCTGCGTTGTGCAAGCACATTCATTATCAGGTAAAAATGAGTCAGAAAACCACTAGGGTGCTGTTCCTTTGTTGTCAACTGTTTCCAGTGTGTTCAATTATCAGTTGCTGCATGCCCCTTATTACCTTGCAAGTCTATACACCATCACTGTGTTCAGATCTTTTCAGATTACTATCTAAAATTGGAGCAACTTGGCATTTGATATGAACCTTCTTTGAGTTGGCTTAGTGAGATTAGTAAGTACCCAAATTTGATGGTCTATTTTGATAACAACAGGATCACCAATTGGTTATGATCACAGTTCTAAACCAAGTAGATGTTAAAACATTGGTGATAATATACTTGGGCTGTGAATAGCATAAAAATAAAAACTGGGCCAGGAGCTCAGAGAGAAATTTTGTCTTCCCCCAAATCTCTGCTTCTGCTTCTTCTTTTCTTTTACACAGAAAACATTAATGGGATTTTATTTATATTCTTACTTATTGGGCTTATAAACTGCCTCACTCCAGAGGCGCTCGGTGGAATACAAAATCAAACAAAGTACAAAAAACAATATAATAAAAAGCGATAAAACTGTATGCAACAACAAACAATAATGGCACGGATCTTCCTCTACTGCAATTGCTAAACAAAGGCCTTCCAGAAAAGCCAGGTTTTAGCTATTCTCCAAGAGGCTCTACAAGTGGGGGCCATTCTTAGGGTCACCTGTTCCAAAGGATGGGAGCAGCTATTGAGGACACCCACCTCCAGGCCCCCTCCCAGAATGCCTCCTGAAGGAGAGGACCTTCAGTTGGAGCTCCCTATTCACCTGGTCAGATGCACAGAATTTATTTGGGATGCATACCAATCATCTAGAGCAGATTTGGGGAGCACATGCGGGCATGCTGGGGAAAGCGGGGACTCAAGTTCTCTGAAGCAAAAGAGATGATAACTTGACATCCAGATTTAAATTTTATTTGTGACAGATAAGCCTAGAGGAAATCAGAAACAGATTAAGAAGGTAGATTATTCTTTCCTTTCCTACTTCATGCTGCAGATGAAATATTAACACATCTTTACATTTAAAACCTAAAGATTGAACTTCAACCAGCTGAAGTTCTTTGGTAAAACTCAGTGTGTTTTATAAGTCAAACTTAAGAAACCAGAAGACTCTAGTTTACTCTAAGATACTCTTTCATGGATTGCAGTCATGCCACACAAACCTGTGGGATTTTATTATTAACAGGTTGCTTGGGAAGTCTTTATTACTTTGGAGGTGTGGTGAGGAGGAGAGGAGAGGAGAGGAGAGGAGAGGTGAGGAGAGGAGAGGAGAGGAGAGGAGAGGAGAGGAGAGGAGAGGAGAAGAGAGGAGAGGGAGTCAGTCATAGAAACACAATTATGGAATTTCTTGGGGGGGAGCTGTACTAATTAATTTCTGAATTTCTAAATTCATCATTCCCTTGTTGCTTTTAAGGATTTATTCTTAATTTCACAGCCAGTAGGTGATTTGCCAATTCTGACTCTTCAAAATATCCACTTATAAACAAATGAGATCATCTTCACAAAAGCATTTACTGCTCTATAAATCATAAATATGGATTGGCTTTATTTAGCTCATACATTTGGAAAAATTAAACTGAAGGGATACTAATTGTCCCACAGCCACAGAAATAGCTCTCATAAAAAATGCATTAGCCATAAGCAACATTAGCATTTAGTAAGAACATCAACAACTGTTCCACACTACCTTTTGCCTGGCACTTTCTCATTTTCTCCATTATTTTTTTCCCTTCTAAATAAATCTGCTGAATTCAGCCCTTGACCATTCAGTGAAAACCTTTAACACAGGTGGGCAATCCTTGCTTCCTAAGGCTGCCTCCCCATGGGAGTCATGTGTTGAGGGCTTCCCTGAAGAACAAGTGAAATGAGGGGCAGAGTGAAGCAAAAGTGGGCTTTTTCTCTTTTACTGGCACCTCTTCTCTCTCCTGCTTTCTTAGATACCCTTATCTTCTTTCTTTTTCACCTCACAAGACAAGTTGCTAGGAAGGGGGTGATCTTTTTGAAAACCAAATACTAATCTAAAATAAAATAGCCTCCTCCCACCACGGAAATCACCCATGGAAGTCCCCCAAAGTATAGGATTTCTATTTAAAAAGCCTTCCAATAGGAACATGCTAATGTCTGATTAATTCTTTATAGGATAACCTTTGGCTAGTTTGTTCTACAAACAGTTCAGAACATTTCAGTTCATTGCTGAAAAACAGTGGTATATATCACATTAAAGGATGAACAGATGGGAGGACATCATGACGCCCAGTGACTGCCTGAGCATGATGTGAGTTGGCAGCTGAGTACGTCTTGAGATTTGAGTCCAGTGTCTGCATCTCTACGTTTCTATCTGTTGTTCCTGGTAAATAGCTATGAATGAATAGCCAAGGTTTTGATATCAGAACGCATTGGGGAAAAGAGTGGTGTCTTTGATCAGGTCAAGCGTCTAACAGTAAATGAAAGCTGAGACTCCCTTATTGAGAAAATCATGTCTTCAGTGATGCTGAATTGCTTTAATGCAGACAACAAAGACTAGTGCTGTTGATGAAGGGAAGCAGTTCAAAGGAAGCAGAATCTTTCCCAGCTTTCGGCTTCATTAAAAAGATGGCACTCAATTTCCAAGAGAGGTTGGAATCCAGATTAGCTTTCTTCAGATCTGGCATTTAATTTCCCCAGACATACTTAATCAGCTTGTCAAAATGCATTGGTGCAAGAATAAAGAATTCAGAGGATGCATCCAGGTTAAAAATATAAAATACAAAAGGGGAAAAAAAGAGAAATGTTGGGAATAATTTAAAAACATGTGGTGGTTATTTTTAAGATAACCTATACCTATAAAAAGTCATTTTCTAACAGAGCCAAACTTCCACAGCTTCAGCCAGAAAAATGCACTCTGCTTTAAGGCCATTCTCTGAGTGTTAACAACATTAATAAACATGGTGCTTTTATCATGGGGCATTCTGGCCAACATTATCAAGGGTATTTTTCTGAGAACAATCAAATTCCTACTTGACTGAAGACAAAGTATCTGAAGGTACATGTCTTCTAATATGTTTGTATCTGAACTGGAAAATCTTCAGAGGCCCTGATCCAGGTGCCTTTCCATGCAGAGGAACAGCGGTTCCTCTGAATGGGAGATAAGTCTTCTCAGTGGTGGTCCCCAGCTCTGGAATGCCCTCTTAAGTGACTGCAAACAGTCTTTTTCTCATCAGCAAAAATACTTTATTCTCCTTTTAATATATTTATACATAAATATTTTCACTTTTATTCTGCAATATAGTGTTTAATTTTATTTCTGCTGTTCCTTGATTTTAAGAGTTTCTAGCCTTGCTACTTCATATTTATATATAGATCCGGTCCTTCCTGGTTTTTTAAAAAAGAGTGTCTCCCTTCATGTGGCTATTAAGTGGTTCTGCAAATGGGGACCAGATACTTGGGGCAAACTGAATAATGCTTCTCCATCGTGCATGATTGGGTGGTGGTTGTTTTTTTCCCAGTCCGCTCTTACTAATATCTACATGGAAAACTCCAAAATGCAAACCATTGCATAACTGGGAACAATGAAACCTTTTCTTCTGAACAAGATATGTTTTTGGCTGAAAGCCTCCTGTAAAATTAACAACAACAAAAAACCCTTTGCTGTGTTTGGGTTTGATTGGCAAGAGCCTCCTCAGCAGTACTGAAAGTTTAATGGGGGGAGGGGGCGGAAATCATTTACAGTTTCAACAGCAAAAGGCAGTAACAACATTTCAATAACTTTTCCTCAGTCACTGAAAATGTTTGGAGTTCTTTACACCGACTCCCTCCTCCCAATTCAATTTATTTTGGCAGGTTCAGACTAATAACTGAGCACACAAAGATTTTGATTTCAACTCTCTCCTGAAATAGTAAATATGAAGTGTCTATGGAAGCCTAACTGTTTAATGAAACAGGCTTTCTGGAACATGTAAGGAAATAGTCTAGTGACTATTAAATATATTAACTATTATGCATAATTAAACTGTAGAATTTCCTGATAATAATTTTATTATATAACCCACACTAACCAAGTGCTCCACTACCAAAGCAACAACCCAACCTCCCACAAGACGAGCCGTGTAAGAACATTATTCAATGGCACAAACACACTGCAGCAATCCGGAACACCAGAAAGAGGAAACAGACCATCTATACAACGTCTTCCAACAAAATGGATACCGACGCAACTTTATCAAAAAGTGCCTGACCACACAATCCGCTATAGCACAGCCAGTACAACATATGAAAAGGATAACACTCCCATTCATAAATGTCATCTCAGAGACAACAACAGACTGCTACAACCACTCAGCATCACTGTAGCACACAAACCAACTAAAGCCCTCCAAACCATGTTAAGCAAATCAGAAGATCCAGAGCCCAAGAAGAAAAAACAGGGGACATCTGCAACATACAGTGTAAGGACTGTAACAGCCACTATGTAGGACAGACAGGCAGAAGACTAGCAGAGCGCATCCATGAACACCAACTAGCAGTCAGAAGACACAATGAAAACTCCTTCATCTCACAACACAAAGACATAACCATAGTTTCAGCTGGGAAACTGTGAGCATCCTAGACCAAGCTAAATCCAAAAACGCTAGGAAATTCCTGGAAGCTTGGCATTCAGACAAATCAGCCACCAACAGACACACAGAGATAAACCACATTTACATACCATCCAAAAGAGACAATAAAAAACCCAGGGAGGAAACAAAAAGACTAGAACACATTCCCTCCAGCAGCCAACCGTCAGATAAGCAGGGATCAGCGCCAAGCAATAAATCAGGCAGAAAACAATACTCTAATGAAGGTACCACTAAGGAGGAAACCACACCCCCACCAAAACTGGCAAGGCAAGCTACTATATATAAAACAGGCAGCAAACCTCACACTCACTTGCACTGAAGGTGTTACCTAGTTGGGTAATGAAATGTCCAAATAACCAAGCTCAGAGAGCACCAAGAACCCCACAGTATATAATAATACCTGTGGTACTAGCCATTGATTAATATAGTTTTAAAAGTGGAATGAACAAATTCACTGAGAATCAAGCTATTGATCACTTATTTACTACCTCAGCAATACAACTTGTAGAGCAGCCATAGAAGAGGGCTGCCATACTCTGATATGCACAAGATTTCCAGTCCAGACTTGTGAGCTTATGAGTTTCCTGAATGCCAGCTTGTGAACTTCACAAATGCTGGACTTTAGGGACCCTTGGCCTGATCTAGATGGAAAATTCTTATGTTCCTTCCTCAACTTCCTTTCAAAATACATGCATTGAGATCAATGGAGGAGCTAAATGGAGCTTGATGAGTATGGGGAGGTATGGCAGGGGAGTGAAACAGCCCCTGGTGTCTTGTTCCAGTGTGCCTTGTTGCACCTGCCCTGTGGAACATCATCCCCCCATCATCAGATTGGCTTTGACCCTGTTGGCTTTTCATGAGGCCCCAAAGGCATGGCTATATTCCTGGCTTTGTGGGTTGGGTTGTCACTTAGAGCCCAGATGGTTATGTTAATTATAGTTTGATTGGGTTTTTTACCTTCATTTTTGGTTGTTTTTCTAACTGTATTAGCTATGGTAAGCCCATGGTAAGATGGGCTGCCATATAAACCAAATAAAACAAACAAACAGATTGAGAAGCTTAATACAACACTCTTTAAACAATATAAGCAATTCCCAATATAAGTTACATGTGAAAATAAAAAGGTAAAGGTTCCCCCCGCACATTTGTGCAGTCGTGTCCGACTCTAGGGGCTGGTGCTCATCTCCGTTTGTTAGCCGAAGAGCCAGCATTGTCCGAAGACGCTTCCACGGTCATGTGGCCGGCATGACGCATGTGGAACACTGTTACCTACCCACCGAAGTGGTACCTATTAATCTACTTGCATTTTCATGCTTTCGAATTGCTAGGTTGGCAAGAGCTGGGGTGAGTGCAGGAGCTCACTCCGTCACGCGGGGCTAGGGATTCGAACCTCTGAACTTGCGATCTTCTGATTGACAAGCCTGACGTCTTACCCACTGAGCCACCACGCCCACATGTGAAAATACTTTTGCCTTTTTCCCCTTGATCTTATCATTTTTTGAAAGAATATGTCAGCATTTCTTGAACTGATAACTGAATGCTTATTATGATTTTCTAACCTGTTGTCAGTTATATATAGTACTGTTCTTATTATGAACCACTACTAAGCACTGGTTATTTCAGAAAAGTAAAACTCAGTATAAAAAAGTTTATAACCAAACTTTTCTCATGGAATCAGTGGATAATTTTACAGCATGTTTGCACCTTAATACTGTCATCTGCTAGTACCTAAATCAGAATACATTTATTTAAATAACACAAAGTTGTTATGGCTGTTCTATCCACAGAAAATCAGGTTCATGTCAAGGTATTGGAAAGATGGCATGGGTCCCATTTAGCCTACCAGGCCTATTCCAGCCATCAGAAAGCCCAGGATGGATGCAGGCTGCAAACTGACCATCACAACCAAGCAGCCTACCTGACAAGTTCAGACAGAATCCAGATCCACAAGTGAGGCATGACTTTTGGTCATGTACCTGGTCCTTCCCTATTCTGGAGAAGAGATCTTGAACTCTTTAAAATGAAAGGGAAGGAACTATTAAGAGAAATCAAGTCTGGACATAAGTGGGGATTGCCACCTCATCAGTTTACCATCTCCTCAGCAGTTTCTGAGGTATCAAGTACCACCACCCCCCACTTGTGGCAAGCTTTACAACTGACCTGCCTAGAAGTACTTCAAATGTGGAGAAGAGAAGAGAAAGAATACCCCAAAAGTAAGGCCCAACGGTCTAAAAGTCATGTGCCAAAGAAACCTCCCAGTAATTATCCAACTTTTGTGCAGATGCTGTTCTACCCATGACATATGTGGGTACGCTAGGGGGTGGATATCCAGTAGTGGCCGGGAAGGATGCTGGAGCCATGATCTCCACTGATATGCCTCATTTATCAATGGGCAACACAGGCGAAGGCACCATCAGAGCAAATGCTGTTTGCCAAAGGCCAAGCAGAAACTACTCTTTTTAAACCTTTCAGTGAAAAATTTGCAGTAAGGGACTTTGCACTAATGGAAAATTGTCCCTATGCCATATTATTTGAAGAAGGTTTAGCAGAATGCATATTTTTTTATTTAATTGCCAAATTGTTGTGGTTGTTTATTCGTTCAGTCGCTTCCGACTCTTCGTGACTTCATGGACCAGCCCACGCCAGAGCTTCCTGTCGGCCGTCACCATCCCCAGCTCCCCCACAGTTGAGTCCGTCACCTCCAGAATATCATCCATCCATCTTGCCCTTGGTCGGCCCTTCTTCCTTTTGCCTTCCACTTTCCCTAGCATCAGCTTCTTCTCCTGGGTATCCTGTCTTCTCATTATGTGGCCAAAGTACTTCAGTTTTGCCTTTAATATCATTCCCTCAAGTGAGCAGTCTGGCTTTATTTCCTGGAGTATGGACTGGTTTGATCTTCTTGCAGTCCAAGGCACTCTCAGAATTTTCCTCCAACACCATAGTTCAAAAGCATCTATCTTCCTTCACTCAGCCTTCCTTATGGTACAGCTCTCACAGCCATAGGTTACTACAGGGAATACCATTGCTTTAACTATTCCCGACCGTCCCATCGTTTTAATGTAAATGCCAATTTTGTCCCGTTTTTTAAAAAAAAATTAGCAAAATGTCAGGCATGGCAAAATTGATTCAGCCAAGATGCAATTATCATTTAAAAAGTGCTTGATTGAGGTGCCTGATGTTGGGTGAGACTAGAGGGGGGCAAGGAAGGCAGAGAGAGAGAGAGAGAGAGAGAGAGAGAGAGAGAGAGAGAGAGAGAGAGAGAGAGAGAGAGATGGGGAGAGAGATCTTTGCCACCGCCTCTGCTCTGCTCTTAGCTGGTCGCTCTCTGCTCCCTGTTTGTTTTATTAAAATGTGTTCGGGATGTGATCCAGCCCCCTTTTTTCAAGAGTGAAACTGATTATTTCTCCAGCTCAGCAAGAGAGAGTCTTTCATTTGGGGTTGTGGGAGAGAGAGAAAGAAAGAGAAAAAAAGCAGGAGGAGGAGGAGGGAAGGCAGAAGGAAGAGAAGCCTCGCCGGGTGTGGAGTTTTTGAATCCTCCCTTCCCTGCCTCTCTTCTCTCCCCCCTCCCCTCCTTCCTGCAATCCATGATGTTACAAAGCCCGTGAGCTGTGCTTTCCCCATTCACCTCCTGTCAAATACAGTCCCCCTCTATGTCTACCTAAATTTTTGTATGAGTTCTGTAACTGAAGAATAATTGTTAGCTCAATATGTTCATGTAATAAAACTTTTTCATTTTAATGAAAACAAAAATATTTTTATATATACAGTAATCTGTTTAAAAAAGTAAAGTAAATCTGTTTAAGGACCAGCAAATGGATCTTAAAAACTCTTAAAAACGTTTTTTATTGTCTTACTTTTTCATGAATATGGAATATTACATAAGTTTAACCCTGTCCCATTTTTGCCATCCCAATGTCCCGTTTTTGTCTCATGGAAATATGGTCAGCCTAATGAATGCTGGCTTTAAAGAAAAAGACTTTCATTTCAAGAGCAAATGTAAACATTCCCTCCCATTTCCAGACCCACATTGTTCCTTCCCCAGGAAGATTCAAAGATAAAAGTCCCCAGCAAGCTCCTTTCTGACTATTTCATTTCAAGGTTGGGGAAGTGGTGTTTGCACAGGAATTCAGCCAAATATCCCTTCTAGCCTTCCATACCAGTGGTGTAAGATCCTAAATGACAGTCATTTAGGAGTGCATTCTGGTTTATTAAATAGGGAAGAAAGGAATCCTGAATTCAGAATATTAGCACAAGTTGTAGAATATTAACCCTGGTACTGAACACTGAATCTGTGATTTTTAGAATTTAATAAAAAGTAAGACTCCTACAAGTCTTGCTCAACTGCTATGTGTTCTTGCCAGCAATACAGAAGTGGTTTACTTCAGGGATATTTTTTCAACTTACCACTTTATCCTAGAGCTCTGGGAGTTCTTAGTGGTCTCCCATCCAAGTACTAAGTGAGACTAACCCAATTTACTGTTTTGTAGATTTAAAAATTAATAGAAATACTCCTTTAAAAGGCTTAAAATGGCAAGTTTTTCTCCTTTTCAAATGCTTCATGTGCAGTCCTTTTCTGGCAGAGTATGTTTTCTACTATCTGGTGATGTTCTCTTTGAAATATTAATCAGGCAGAAATGGCCTTGAGCATAAAACAAATCTTAACTGAAGAAAAGATGGGTCTTACCTATGTAGATGTGTATTTATGATATCAGCATTAGGAAGAGGTACTCAATAATTTACTATGACAAGTCTTCTTCTTCTTCTTCTTCTTCTTCTTCTTCTTCTTCTTCTCCTCCTCCTCCTCCTCCTCCTCCTCCTCCTCCTCCTTCTTCTCCTTCTTCTTCCTCCTCCTCCTCCTCCTCCTCCTCCTCCTCCTCCTCCTCCTCCTCCTCCTAGCATTTTCCCACTATTTTCGCGGGGTCTGCTTTTCAGATCTTGAAACACCACTTTGCCTGATCATCCGCATCCTCAGGGTGTAGCCCATCAATTTGCATGTCCTTATTGATGATCTAGGCGCAAAGATTACTGCAGACGCTGACTGCAGCCAGGAAATCAGAAGACGCCTACTTCTTGGGAGGAGTGCAATGACAATTCTTGATAAAATAGTTAAGAGCAGAGACATCACACTGACAACAAAGATCCGCATAGTCAAAGCAATGGTATTCCCCGTAGTAACCTATGGCTGTGAGAGCTGGACCATAAGGAAGGCTGAGGGAAGGAAGATAGATGCTTTTGAACTGTGGTGTTGGAGGAAAATTCTGAGAGTGCCTTGGACTGCAAGAAGATCAAACCAGTCCATACTCCAGGAAATAAAGCCAGACTGCTCACATGAGGGAATAATATTAAAGGCAAAAGTGAAGTACTTTGGCCACATAATGAGAAGACAGGATACCCTGAGAAGAAGCTGATGCTAGGGAAAGTGGAAGGCAAAAGGAAGAAGGGCCGACCAAGGGCAAGATGGATGGATGATATTCTGGAAGTGACGGACTCGACCTTGGGGGAGCTGGGGATGGCGACAGCCGACAGGAAGCTCTGGCGTGGGCTGGTCAATGAAGTCACGGAGAGTCGGAAGCGACTGAACGAATAAACAACAAATTGTTGGTGTCCTGCCATCTCCGTTATGGTCACCCACATGGCCGTCGGCCATCAATTTTAAGATGGTAAGCTATTTTGGCGACAGTGGAAGGTGCCGCTCTAAGGACATGTCCATACCAACGTAGCCGGCTTTCTCTCATCTTCTCTGTAACTAATGATACACCTACAGTAGCTGTTGTTGAATGGCATCATTTGTGAAGTGGTCGAGTAGGGAGATGCCCAATATCCAACGGAGCATACGCATTTCCATAACATGGAGACGGCTCTCTACACACTTTGTTCCTGCCCAACACTCGGTGCCATACAATGCCACAGGACGGACAATTGTCTTATAGATCTTAGATTTGAGACGGATTGGCATTTGTTTGTCACAAAGCACTGCTTATCAATATGTCAGCAGCCTGCTTTCGTGACACTGAGGATTTCCCTGGCGGTGGTGGTAGCCGAGTCACAGAATGCCGATAATAATTTACTATGACAAGTCTTCTAATTAAATAGAATGTATTGATTTCATGCATGAAATAGTCAAAGAGGAACATTCAGACAGTAAATTAAGTTGAAGTATATAATGACTCAGAAATGAAGAGTAACAATAATTGGCTTGTTGCTCTTCTCTAGGCTAGCTCATGCTGCTTCAAGATTTCAAGATGTGACCTGCAGAAATCTAAGACTGGAAGTTTCTCAATACCAGAAGTATTAATTAAGGACAGATCCACGGTACATCAGTGATTGACTCCTAATTTATTCTGATTTATGATCACTTGCTAGCTATTTAGCATGCTATTTTTTTAAAGTATGGCTATGATACCCTTCTTAATAATCTCTTCTCCAAGTTAATTATATCCAGTTCCTTCAGTCTTTTCATTAAGGAATCCATTTCCAGCTCTATCTCCTTCTCCTTCTTTCTCAGCATCCCATGGACTAGATATGGACATATCTTCCTAAATTTTTCTATCAATAAATTTGATGCCCAGAAATGGATCTACATTCTAGGTTGGATTTGAAGATGGAAAACAGAATGTCACTACTGTATTATTTCTCATGATTTGAACACTACAGCTTTTGATGCCATCAAGAATTTAATTACATTGCACTGCAATTCATGTCTAGTTTGTGATCTATTAATCCCTAAAAAATTTTAATGCTGCCAAGGCAAGATTTTCCCACTCTGTGTTTGTTCATCTGATTCTTACTAAATGATTGCATTATCACTGTTCAAAATTTGATTAGGATGGAACAGTTCTCAAAAATCATCCTGAATTATATATCTGTGTCTAAATGATTACCTAATTATCCCTTTTTGATATCATATGAAAATATGATAAGAACTTCTGTTCCTTTCTCCAAATTGTTTGTTTGTTTATTTATTTGTTTGTTTGTTGAATTTCTATAACCGCCCATCTCCCCCTCAAGGAGGGACTCTGGGCGGTTCACAGCATAATATCAACAAAATACAATAAAAACAGTAATAAAAATAAAAATACAATAAAAATACAATAAAAATACAATAAAATCTAAGTGGCAGGTGGTTCTTAAAGTGACATTGAATATATTCAAAATATTTTAGATATTTAAGGTGGTTCTAGGGAATCAGCCATCCCCAGGCTTGACCGCTTTCCTTTTTGCCCCAGGCGAGATCACAGAGGCAGGTTTTTAATTTTTTTCTGAAATCCATACCGGGGCGCGGTAGCTCAGTGGGTTAAACCACTGATGCTGTAGGTCTGCTGATTAGTACATTGGCAGTTCGAATCTCCGCGTGGCGAGGTGGGCTCTCGCCACTTGCCCCAGCTCCTGTCAACCCAACAGTTCGAAAGCTAATGCAAGTAGATACATGGGTACCACCTTACGTGGGAAAAATGTGCTGGCGTCCTGTCGGGAATCGTTCCACTGGAGGAAAAAGAGCGGAGGAAGATTGAATCATGCCGGTGAGGACAGACCCGGATGTGACATCAACAGGACGTCAGCAGCCGGCTCAAGGCATCTTGGGAATTGTAGTCCAGAGCCTTAGAAGAGCCGGTTCCCTTACCCCCTCTCCTGGTGCGTGGGTGAATTACACACTTGGTGATATTGTATAATGTATAATGTATAATGATAAAAATGTATATATAGATATGTATGTAAGCCGCCTAGAGTCCTGCGTTAGGGAGGGGATCGGCGGGGTATAAATAACACTATAAATAAAATAAATAAAATCCAGGAGTGAGGGGGCCTGTCTTATCCCTGGTGGGAGGATGTTCCATAGGGCAGGTGCTGCTGCAGAGAAGGCTCGCCCCCGGGACCACGCTAGGTGGAATTCTTTCATAGAAGGGGTCCGCAGCATGCCCCCTCTGCAAGATCGGGTGGGACGGGATGATGTAATGGGGATGAGGCGGTCCCTCAGATAACCTGGTCCCGTGCCATGTAGGGTTTTAAAGGTGATGACCAACACCTTGAATTGGACCCGGAAGCAAACTGGTTGTCCTGTTCCGACTAAGACTGACACGGAAGTGTTACTGAAATAACTTTATTTACACAGATACACAAACCGCCCAGTTTACACAGTCTTCTTCTTCTAAAGGCTGGATAGCAACGAGTCCCTTGGATACTCTCGGCCCGACAGGAAGGACCAGAAAGGGTGCAGGCACTGTGGAAGATTCTACAGCTGGCGGCGAACCGGAGGTAACAGGCAAGGTGACCGCGGGCGTGGAGTTACCTTGACTGTCGGGGCTGGGGGTAGACCGGGGCCCAACAAAGGCAACCCACTGGTGACCGGCGTCAGCTGGGCTTTGGTGCTGATCTGGGCTGGTAGAAGTCTGGGTAGACCGGGGCCCGACGAAGGCAGCCCACTGGTGACCGGCGTCGGCAGGGCTTGGCTGCTGATCTGGGCTGGTAGCCGTCTGGGTAGACCAGGGCCCAACAAAGGCAGCCCACTGGTGGCCGGCGTTGGTAGGCTCCAGAGCGGAGAGCAACGGAGGATCGGTGGTTCGGGCAGTCAGGGGAGGAGCAGGCAAGGTGGCGGCGCTTACCCCAATGCTGGCTTCTTCCGCAGGGAACAAGGACGGAGGCGCGGCGACCGGAGGAGATTCGGGCACGAGGCTTGGCACAGCAGCAAGGTAAGGCTGGGATCCAAGGCTTGGAGTGGCAGCGGGGCAAGGCGTGGAATCAGGGTCCGGCATGGCAGCAGGGCTGGGCTCGTCAACGAGGTTCGGGGCGGCAGCAAGGCAAGGCTCGGGAGCAGGGTCCGGCGCGGAGTCTAGAGGCTTCGGCATGTAGCTGATAGAATGGTTGTCTCCGGCAGCTGAGGTAAGTTGCGCCGGCCTTTTATTTCATTTTTCGCGCCTTGGAAGAGCAGGGGCCAATCAGGCTTCACGTTGCTCGGCCCGCCTTTCTGCTCTCCTTTGGCGTGCGCTGATTGGCGGAGGCGTCTTTCTTTCCGAGCCTCTGCCAATCAGCGTTTCTGGGTCTCTGGTCGGTTTCGCGCCAAAGCTGCTGCTTCCTGTGATTGGCTCTTCCTCCTCCTCCAAGTCCAGCATGTCAGCCGGCATCCAGGTAAGTGGCCGAAACCTCACACTGGTATCCAATGCAGCTCACGGAGCAGAGGTGTTATATGTAACGATCTTGATGCACCTAAAACTGCCCGTGCAGCTGCATTCTGCACCAGCTGTAGCCTCCGGATATTCTTCAAGGGTAGCCCCATGTAGAGTGCATTGCAGTAGTCTATATGGGAGACAACCAGGGTATGAGTGACCGTTCAAAGGGCCTCTCGGTCAAGGAAAGGGCGTAACTGGTGCACTACACAAAGTTGAGCAAAGGCCATCCTGGCCACGACTGCCACCTGCTCTTCGAACAGGAGTCGTGAGTCCAAGAGGACCCCCAAGTTACGCACTGGGTCTGTCTGGGGAAGTGCAACCCCATCCAGAACTAAAGATGACAAATTCCCAGAAACTGAGGGGCCATTAATCCACAGCCACTCCGTCTTACCAGGAGTGTATATAAAGATATGGAAAGCAAAAATACAATCTGTTTTACTCCATATGTATTGTATGTATGTACGTATACACATACATACACACACATACACGTACATGATGAAGACAATATTTTGAGTTTATCAAACCTACTTAAATTTTCAAGATCAAAGTCAACTAACGATTGCTGCCTGCTTTCTTAGACCAATTATGTAGAGTTAACCATAATAATAATAATTTGCCAGTAGCTGATGTCACACATTGAAATAATTTGTCAATGGCTCACTTCACATATGAGGCTAAACAATTGTTTGCTTATCTATGAGTTGTCAGCTAAGCAATAATTAGTCTGGTTCACACAATTTGCTAAGTTATAAAGCATAGTTTATAAATCACAATGAATAGGTTCACATATCACATTAAGGCAAAACCAGACACTCCACATTACATTGGAATGTTAGAGAGAACTTGTGTGTTCCTCAGAGCAAGAATCTAACTTGAACAATGATTAGTAAACCAGGTTTTATAATGATAACAGAAATAATATTTATTTAAAGAAATACATTATAGGGATAAACAAATCCTAGCACCTGTTGGAAAGTTACTGTGAATAATTTCCAGTTTAGTTTGCACCCAGCACACTCCTGCTCAATCCTTGCATCCAGATCAGAACAAACACAGAGGCCACTCAGTAGAGCTAGCAAAAATATAGCTTGGTGTTTATATATTAAACATCCACAAACATAAAAAAACATTTCACTGGCAAAAATGGGATAAAAGGCAGGCAGAGAGAGAAACATGAACAGGCAAGAACTAACATTATCTCTATAAAGATATCAAAAAGAGCTCTAAAGCACAGCACTTCCAGAGTCACTGAAAGCAATAATGCGGGTAATTAACACGGACAGATCCAAGGGGAGCGGCCTTTGATTGTTCCAGTTTTAACCCAGTTTTAAGCAGCAGAGTTGAGAAGGAAAGTAGGACACCAGGTTACCCCTTCTTTATTCTGCACCATTGAAAGAGAACCATTTGATGAATAGGGATGATGTATCCAGAGCCCCTACTAACTTCATCATACCAGGGAAGAGTCAGAGAGCAAGTGCTTATGTGTGCTCACGCATGCGCCTGGGAACAAAGGCAGAAGGAATAACCCTGAATTCATCAATCTCATGGACAAAGAGTGGACAGAACAATGGACAAAGATGGGACACAAATAAATCCTTAACTCTCTATCGATACCCCATTGCACCTTGAGGTTAGTAGTTTTGTAAGGAGCTGCAGAGTCAGTGCCACTGAAGTCACACTTCCAACAGTGAATCTATTAGTTGCACAGAGTAAATAGTATTTTACTAATTTGCAGTGTGTTTTAATAACAACAAACATTTAGATGAAGAAAATATATACCCTCAAGACTTTTCTATCTGGCATTTTGTCTTCCTCTCCCTCTCCCTCTGTTTCTCATTATTTAATAATGTTTGGTGGAGGTGGGGGGGGGAACCATGAAACTTGTTTTTACTTTCCAGTGGTACAAGTACAGCACAATTTTTGAAAGAAGCTGCACTTTCCCATAATATATTTCGAGTTTGTGGAATCATGCCAGGATCTCTTTTAAAAGCATAGTCTCCAAAGAACAAGTGACTCAGAACATAAGATCATGATAAAAAGAGAAAGCCCATAGCAGAAGAAAACTAGTATATTTTATGAATTAACAATCCCTCCCCATCAGATTAGTTGGCTTTGATCTGAACAATTTTTAAAAAACAGCAGAACAAACCCTGCATAAAGCCCCATGAGCAGAGGTTACCATTTTGACATTTAATGATGGAAAAATACACATTTTACTTGAATATTAGAGTTCTTCTAAAACTGTCATTTCTAAAGCACTTTGGACTGTTCCTTAGATCTGTTATTCCCCAGCTCTTCTCAGCAAAGATCACGTTTCTTGTCATCAGCTGCCATCATCTAGTTCCTTTCAGGCATTCGCTTAATTGAAAGCAAAGGGACTTCATCTACATTTTCTTGGAATCCATTATGAAGTTTCCGTCTGCAATTACGGTGGCAGCCCCCGGCCAACCTTCTCTGGGCTCAGAAGTTAAGCAGAGTAGGGTCTGGTTAGTATTTGGATGGGAAAGCACCAGGGTATTCTATGGCATAGCCTAGATTGGAAAGTAGAAAAAGTATCCTGGAAGAATGCAAAAGCAAACCACTTTCTACGGTTGCCAAGAAAACTCCATGGAATGTGTCAGCACAGTTGAACTCAACTTAAATGAAAACCAGTGCTTTTTCATTCTCTTTCTAACAACCTCCATCTTCCCTTAGGTGCTTCTTCACACAACTGAGTCAAGTTTTTGTCTTATTCTTTAATCTCAACACTTGCTTTTCTCTCTTTGTTCTGGTATCCCAGCCATCAGCATTCTTTGATGAAGGCTTCCTGTCCTCCATCTAAATGGTGGTCTCCTCTGAGGAAGAAGTTAGAAGATAGCTTTAGACTGAGACAGCCCCATTGTACAGCTGATTTGGGGTTCCATGAAAAGATTGTCAATTATATTTCTTACTGCAAATGTATTTTCACTGTCAGGGAAAGGCCCTCTTTCAAATATCTTGATGAGCCTTGGATCCTCTGGATTGTTATTTGGAAAAGGACACTAATTCCTTCTCCATTTCAGGCAGCGAAACATTTTGTCCTGGCCCTGCACGAACAAACAGTAGGTAGCTTCTGCAGCAGAGCTTTCCAAACTGTGTGTCGCGACACAAAAGTGTGTCGCCACACAGAGCGTGGTGTGTCGCCACACCACCCGGAAGCGGCGGTGCACGCGTGCACGGCAGCAGCGGCAGCGGCACAGCATCAGTGCTTACGCGTTTTAGCGGAGGCTGCCGCTGCTGCCGCTGCCGCCGTGCATGCGTGCGCCGCCGCACGCCCTCCTGCGCCACCACTGTGCACGCATGCACCGCCACACGCCCCCCCCGCGCCACCACCGTGCACGCGCACGCTGCCGCACACACACCCCGCACCACCACCGTGCACGCGCACGCTGCCGCACACACACCGCGCACCACCACCGTGCACGCGCGCGCCACCGCATGCCCCCCCACGCCGCCGCTGTGCATGTGCACCCCCCCCACGCCGCCGTCGTGCACGCGCGCGCTGCCGCCGCCACTGCCACTAGTGTGTCGCCAGCAGCAGCACTTTGGAAAGCCCTGTTCTACAGAGATTAGCCCTGTGTGATTTATTAGTGTAGAATCCCCTAGCTAGGCAGTAGACAAGCTTTTGAGATGTAGTGGAAACCTGAAATGAAATGGCACTTTGCTTTCCTTTCTTTCTCCAGGAGGAGAAACCCTTAGCTCTGCAGAACTTATTAAGCAACAACTTTCAGAAACTTTTAGTATTGGCTATTGTGGCTGGGATGCTGGGACCTCTCTCAACATCCATATAAAGTAACAAAATTAAGACTGTTTGGTTTGTTTAGGCGTATCATCAATCATGATTGGCAGCAGCTTTCCAAGTTTATTGGCGGGAATTTGCCAGTCCCTGATTGTTATTGAACTGAAACCTTTTATATGCAAAGCCTGTCAATCTATGGATCATGGCTGCTCCACCTTCAGATCACTTAAACTGTATTAGGCAATTCAACCAGGTTTACAAAGTACTTGGCTTCAGGTTTAATTTTGTAGGAGGGTGAATTTCCTTCTTTTCACAGCTAATCAATGTCTCTTTTGCAAGGCCAAAAGTTTTGAACTGAGCAACAGAAGCACTTCCTGCCCAATGTCAGATTAGCAAAAAAGCTCACTGTTCATATGAAGAAAATTACCAGTCATCAATTGGGGCACCTTTAAGATAAGAGGGATAATTATTAATCAGCCGATAGTTGCAGTATGCTGGTATATAACAATGCTATTCACTGAAGAATTGCAGCTATCAATTGCAGCTGTTAGTCACTAGGATGGATATTAGCTCTCAAGAAACATCTTTTCATTTGAAAGATTCAGTGGAAGTGGATATTTTGCCACCCTGCTCATCTCTAACTCAGTTCCACTGAACCAAGTGAAGAGCGGAACTTGCATTTTAGGGAACACTGATTGGTGTGAAAGTATTCCAAAGAAATACATTTTGTATTCCCTATAGAAAAGGATATAAATTGGGATCCAAAAGTTTTGGAATATTCCCATAAATTTAAACTACAAAAAATAAAATAAAATAACAGAGGAGCTATGTGAAAGTGAAGAGCTCATAAAGTCATAGCAAAAAAATGCAGCTATGGCCATTCAAATGGTTTTTTTAATTAAAACCAGAGATTGTTTCCATTCTTTGGTCTCCTCTGGAAATCAGACATGATTCATTGAGCTGAACATAAAAGAATACAACTGTGTCACAAAACAATGAAACAAATGAAAATTCCAAAGTTGGTGATAGATTAAAAGTAAAAATGTCTTTTGGAATGAGTGTTACAACTCTGAGATATTATTTAGAGACTATTTATTCGGAAAACAGCAAACATCATGAAATCAATATTGGCCACAAATCCAAGAGAGCCAGCCCTACTCTTATCTTTGCTTGCATCAACAACCCAAACTGTTTATGTGCATCTGGTCATCAGCTATGATCCAAGTATGAAGACCCTTATTAGGTCTGCTGACACTGGATCCTTATATAGAACAGTTTTCCTGGCTTTTTCACAAGCTGTTGGGCGCTTTCTAATACAATGAAAGGAATGGTGGGGAGATCAGAAGACAAATTGCAATGTGCTTTTTTATTGGTTTTATTGATGCCTTTTACAGGCTTAATTTTACTATTTTTATTATTTTGTATTTCCACAATTTGGTGGAAAAGTCATTAGTAGAATAAATGTCACATACAAGTGAGATAGGCGGCTATATAAATTGAATAAATAAATAAATAATGCTGTTCAGTAGATGAAACAGTGGTTTGGGGTTTGTTTGTTCTTTTGTGGGATTGTGAAATGATAAGAATGGGTATTTGTTGGTTGCAATGACTATCAACCATTATTTTCATTAGTAAACAAATTCTTCTGAATTTTAAAAGGAAAAGAATCAGTGGGATTATCAACATAATTCTATATGTGTCTGCTAAGAAGTACATTTCATGTAGCCTATATAATCCTACTTTTAGTCTGCAATCCCATGTGTCCTAAATATATTGCCCTTTAGATGTTTGGGACTATGTTTCCCATTATAATTTTCAAAACAGTAGAAGAACCATCTTCTCTTTATACAGGGAATTAAAGAGATTTCATTATTTTGGATTTTCATTAAAAAGTAAAGGTAAAGGTTCCCCTAGGGGAGCGTGGTGGCTCAGCGAGTGAGACACCAGGCTTGTTGATCAAAAGATCGCAAGTTCGGAAGTTCGAATCCCTATCCCCGTGTGACAGAGTGAGCTCCCGCACTAGCCCCAGCTCTTGCCAACCTAGCAATTCGAAAGCATGCAAATGCAAGTAGATGAATAGGTACCACTTCGGTGGGTAGGTAACAGTGTTCTGCGCGCGTCATGCGGCCACATGACCGTGGAAGCGTCTTTGGACAATGCTGGCTCTTCTGCTAACAAAGGGAGATGAGCACCGGCCCCTAGCGTCGGACACGACTGCACAAATGTGCGGGGGGAAACTTTACCTTTACTAAAGGTTCCCCCTGCACAGTCGTGTCCGACGCTAGGGGGAAGTGCTCATCTCCGTTTGTTAGCCGAAGAGCCAGCGTTGTCCAAAGATGCTTCCATGGTCATGTGGCCGGCATGACGCATGCGGAACGCTGGATTTTCATTGTTAACCCCTAAATTAAACTGAGTCTGGAAACAGGTCAATATTAGTATAGAACGAATAGAAAATTATTTTTGCTCTTGTTGTTTTATACTGCAGTTCATCCTGAAAGAGCTTCTCTCCTATCAGCATTCACAGATAGATACCACATAGACACTTCTTCCTCATAGAAAACATAAAGCAACCCTAGTGAACGAATGAACATAATCTTGTATATGTGTTGAACCTGCTTTACCCACATGCATTTTTTAAGAAAAAGTGTCAGGAAAGAAAGTGGAAGAGTTTAACTTAATTTGCTTGGTAATAAATGTAGATTTGAAACAGAGTCAAAATTTATGCACATTGTCTAATTGGTGAAAATGTGATCATAACTGATAAAGCTCTAAGAACTACACAATTTTGTAGCAATTATGTAACTATGGACATGTTGGCAAATTGCTTTAATGTGTGTAGAACTAGGATTGAACCCTCAGTAAATGTCCTCTCCCTCTTCTTTTTCATTAATACTTGATCTGTTGTCAGAGAAACCAAGAATTATTAGCAGCTTTTGTATTCTAGAGATCCAGAGAAGACCCTGTAGCTGCCAGGATAAACAAATATCAGAAGCACAAACAAATTATCTGAAGCATTTTGAGGTATTTATGGCACCATTTCTTCAGCTATAATATTGCAACATAAAAGGTGCCCATTTCCAACCGGAAAGATAAAAAATGTTTTTATGTTTTTGCTCTGTTCTACAGTACTTCAGATGGAGGGGTCATCTAAGCAGATAATATCCACCATCTTTGCTTCTGAGTAGAATAGCCAAAATCCATAAGAAATCTTAGTTGTTAATATTGTATTATGCTTGAAACAGCTTAGGGAATAATTGACCTGGTTTTTTTTAGATTGTGAAAGAAAATACTGACTGCAATTCAGCTTTGCATAAAAAGAAACCTAGAGCAACCTGAAAGCGTGTGAGTTCTGGCTACCACTGAAACATTAAAATATACATACAAAAGTTTTAAAAAATGCATATCCTGATGCCCACAACCCTTCAAGTTAAATACAAGTATTGAGTAATTTAAGAAAGGTTTAACATGAGTGCATAATAGATATGGCTTTGCATTCAGTCCCTGAAATGGATCCTGCTTAATGTGAACATCACATATATAGTTATTCTACCTAGACATCTAAAGAGAGTGATGAAAGCAACATGTATTGTCGAATACATGTTGAATACACAACAGCCATTGAAAGCAACATGCTTTCTCACATTCTCTCTTTTTGTCCCACTATTGTTTCAGCTGAAAGTTGAAGCTTCTTCTGTCTTTACTACTGACCAAACAAAAGACGTATGAGGCAGGCACAGATTTTTTAGCTGCTTGTTTTGCTGAAATGTCTGAACCAGTGTTTCTCAACCTCCGCAACTTTAAGATGTGTAGACTTCAACTTCCAGAATTTCCCATGCTGGCTGGGGAATTCTGGGGGTTGAAGTCCACGCATCTTAAAGTTCCTTAGATTGAGAAACACTGGTTTAGAAGAACTAACTACAGTGAGTCTGCAAGAATTGTAATTTATGTAAGCAGGCCAGGGTAATCCAGCAACAGTGCTGGATCATAAGCATGTTCAATCAATCAATCAATCAATCAATCACAATACTAATACAATACTTTATACTTCCTTGCGGTATAAATGGTACTTTAATTAACCTGTCTTAGTATTTGCTTCTATATAATGAAGGATTGCATTTGTTAAAACTTCCAGAGACTGTTCCAGACATTTCCAACTTGATTCTGGACTTCTAGACTCTTGTTTTCACGTTACAGCAATCAGATTCTTAATTTTCTAGAATTCTGGAGAAGTGAACGTTGGCATTGCAAAATATACATAACTTTCCTGTGTTATATGTTGCATTTTGCCTTAAGTAGTATTGTTATTGGAAAAGTGAGTGCATGAAGTATTCTGTTTCTGCCATTTGAGAACACATACTGTAATGCCCGTTTATTATTATCAATTATCCCAGTATACTATTTTTTTTGCCTCATATCTATGCGTAGTAGATTATTTATTTATTTATTTATTTATTTATTTATTTATTTATTTATTTATTTATTTGACTTCTCAACTGCCCAACTTGTACAAGATGACTCTGGGCGGCTCACAACAATAAAAAACAATACATCATTAAAATACAAAATACATATAAATATAAATATATATAAATAAGATATACATAAAAAAATACAGATATGATGTATGAATACCAGATGGCAAATTGAGATCTTACTGTTGGCACTATCATGGAGCCAACCACCTCCATGCATGGCTATCGCCCCTCCCACCCCAAGCCAGGTGGCATAGCCAGGTTTTAACTCCCTTCCTGAAGGCCAGGAGCTTGGGGGCCTGTCTTACCTCCAGGAGTAGCTTATTCCAAAGAATGGGCATGATGGCAGAGAAGGCCCTCCTCCTGGACCCTGCCAATCGGCAATCCCTCATGGACAGGGTCCCTAGCATGCCCTCTCTGCCTGACCGGGTTGGATGGATCGATGTCACGGGGGTGAGGCGGTACCTCAGGTAACCTGGACCCATGCCATGTAGGGCTTTAAAGGTGATAACCAACATCCTGAATTGGGCCCAGAAGCAAACCAGCACCCAATGCAGCTCGTGGAACAATGGTGTTATGTGTGCCCTCCTTGGGACTCCTGAGACTGCTCGCGCTGTCGCATTCTGCACCAGCTGTAGCTTCCGGATACTCTTCAAGGGTAGCCCCATGTAGCGCGCATTACAGTAGTCTATATGGGAGATGACCAGGGCTAATTTAATTTATTATTAATCTGCTAAATTAGATTTCTTTCTGTAGTTTTAGACAAGAGGCGACTCGTAATTCAGTAGATGGAATGCTAAGTGATAGTCATCATCATTGGCGATCACTCGTAGCCGAGTAAGATTGTCTTCCAAAGGTAAAATTTTAACAGTGGATCCGTAAGTGGCTATAAAGGCCAATTCTGGATCCGCACAATCTCCCACAATGAGGGCATAGGTTTCCAGGTGGGAGACGGTCATGATGAGGGTTTGCCTGACGTGCCTTCCTTTTAGCTCTTTTCTCCCTTTCGCCCTGTACTCGTGCTTCTTCAAAGTCCATAGCACCATTAATAAAGGCTGACCTCCAATTGAAACGCTCATGTGTTAGGGCTTCCCAGTTCTCAATGCTGATATTACATTTTTTTAAATTAGCTTTGAGAGTATCTTTGAATCTCTTTTGCTGTCCACCAATATTCCGTTTTCCATTCTTAAGTTGGGAGTAAAGTAGCTGCTTTGGAAGACGATGGTCAGGCATTCGAACAACATGACCGGTCCAGCGAAGTTGATGTTGGATGATCATTGTTTCAATGCTGGTGGTTTTCGCTTCTTCTAATATGCTAACATTAGTCCGCCTATCTTCCCAAGTAATTTGCAGAATTTTTCGGAGGCAGCGTTGATGGAATCTTTCAAGAAGTTGGAGGTGGCGTTTGTAGAGGGTCCATGTTTCACAGGCGTACAGAAGGGTTGGTAGTACAATGGCTTTGTAAATAGTATCTCTGGCCTAACTCTAAAGTTTTCAACTAGATATTAATTAAATGGAATACAAATATTATTTTATTTTATTTTTTGTAATAATGGTAAAATAAACTCAGTAACTGTGGTAAGTACTGTATATGAGTAAACCGAAACAGCGAGATTGTTCTGTGTGACATAAATAATTGAATTTATTTCAAAATTGAGTAAATGACCAAGTAGAGCTAGCAAGAGGGCATGCCAAGTTCCTTAGAAACAGGTTTCCGCTGGAAATTTAAAATTTAATAGGATTTGCTTGATAAAGTTTCTTTACAAGAAAAGTGGGTTAGAATATAGCTGATATTAATAGAAGAGAATATCTGTAGCTCAGGGTTGAACTGTGGGGTCCTTGGTGCTCTCTGAGCTTGGTCGTTTGCTTGCAGACATTTTGTTGCCCGACTAGGCAACATATTCAGTGCCCTTGAAGAACATCCAGAAACTACAGCTGGTGCAGAATGTGGCAACCTGGGCAATGATGGGCATATCTCAATATACTGTACTTGGATGATCCTACTGCTTTGAGAGCAACTTTGGTTACCAGTTAGTTTCTGATACAATTCAAGCTGCTAGTTGTCATCTTTAAGGCCCCATATGGTTCCAGACCTGGTTATCTGAGGGATACCTTCTCCTCTATTCATCTGCCCTTCTGGCCAGATCAAATAGGGTCAACATCCTCCAGAACCATACCCTACTTGATAGAGCCTTGGAGGTTGCCCCCACTCATTTGAACTTCCTCCCAGTGAAAGTTCAATCATCCTCATCCCTCCTAGGCTTCCAGAAAGCTTTGAAAACCCATCTGTCCTGTTTTGCAAAGGGGGGGGGTGTTCTTTGATTGGAAGGTGGGTTGCTGGTGGGTGCTATTTGTATTGCTTGTATTGTTTGTATTTGTATTTCTTATATTTCTTATTTTTTCATGTTTATGCTTAGATGTGTATGGGGTTTCTTTTATTTTATATTTTATATTTTATACATTTATACTGTTAGCCACATAGAGCCTTCAGGAATGACAAGCATATAAGCAATGTAAGTAAGTAAGTAAGTAAGTAAGTAAGTAAGTAAGTACTTTCATTCCATCACAGTCTTCTGCTATTGCACTTGGTTTCACTGCAGTTAGCAGGCTTGATTTTTGCTTTATTATTATTTTTACTTGAAAATGAGGAATTTTGCTGGATGCACACATGGATTAGTCAGGCTACCCATCATGATTGCATTATTTTAATAACCTGAGGGCTGGGATGTGGCTTGAAGTCTGCAGAAAATGAGAAGACGTAATCCCTGAATCTTCTCCAATTTTAAACTTTATACTTCAGTTGAACCTTTTTCTTCTCCAGCAGTACAGTCTGGATGAGTTTTTCTTCCATGCTGAAGAAAAGAGCAGAAAGGATGTTGAAGTACAAAGAGTATGTTTTTTTGTTTTTGACACACACAACCTAGCTATCCCTAAACAATAAACATAAAATAAAGTCAGAGATGTGACCTGCACATCTTATTCTATCATGTAGAGGTGCCGTGATAGTATGTACAACCTGTATGAGGAAGTTTTTGAAAACTTGAAGAAAGCAAAGAGTTGCCTTTAGAGGTTGGTGTTCCTCTAAAAATTTCCTGGGAAGATGAATCCCAGGAGACAGTGAGGTTTCTGTCAACTATACTTGAGAAAGTGGCTAAAGATTAGATCATTAGACCATTTTGTTGTTTATTCGTTCAGTCGCTTCTGACTCTTCGTGACTTCATGGACCAGCCCACACCAGAGCTTCCTGTCGGCCGTCACCATCCCCAGCTCCCCCATGGTTGAGGCCGTCACCTCCAGAATATCATCCATCCATCTTGCCCTTGGTTGGCCCCTCTTCCTTTTGCCTTCCACTTTCCCATTAGACCATTACTTGCTCTAAAAGATCCCTGTGTCCTAATCATGTTTCAGGAGGGTTGCAGAAAGCATTCCAGATCCAATACTAGAACACAGAAGAGGATGGCCTTTTTAATTCAGATCAGGTTCCTTCAATATACTGTATGTGATGTTTCATGAACAACACTGTGTTCAAACCATTTCAGATTCTCATTTGACTCCAGTTCAATGTTGAAGCAAGACTCCTTGTACAACCTGTACTTGCACCAAAACCAAGCTTCCTCTCTTAGGAGGGACTTCACCTTTTATTGAGCTATGGAGGCAGCTTTTTCACACTATTGCAAGGCTTCTTTTAAAAAGAATGATTTAATCTTCACACACCAGGTCCGATAGTTTGTGCCATCTAAGCGCTCAAAAGGCAGATTAGTCAGTCCTGCAGCAGCCATGCTGACCACTCAAAGAAAAACACGTTTACTCTAAATGCAGCCTCAAAAAACAAAAACCCCTTTTACAGCCAGGTAAACGCAGCAAAAAGCGTAACTTCCTCACTGGGCAACCATAACCTGTGGGATAATGCTGGCTTATAGGGTTAAGGCGCAGAGTAAACAGACAGAGTGCAGCTTTTATGGCTAAAATGTTTACTTGTAATAAAGGCAATAAATGTATATACAGTTACATTATTGCAAAAAGGAAAAACAAACTTACAAGCAGAGTTTCGTGTATTGTTTCCATTGACAGACATGAAGGGGCTCATGCCATGGCCTACACACACAGCCACGCATAGCTACGCACTTCCCAGTCTTCAGAAGTAGAACACACACACGAACATGGCTAAAAGACCGGACAGAAGTCAAGAAGCATAGACCCATAGTTCACAGCTGAGATATACACTTGTTTCAGCTTTCTGATTGGTGGAACCTTAGGATCAGAGGGTCACAAAGCTTTTTCAGATTTACAAAGCCTAAAGCGTTCAGGATTGCACATAGTATAAACCGCCATGAGGTGGCAGTGTTGCATCTAACCAAGCATACTGTCTCCCCCCGGGAGTTCCCATGGCTGTTTGGACTGAGACATAACAGCACGTGGTGCCTTGGCTGGCCAAGGCTGCCCACCTGTGCCTTCCTTATCTATTGAAATGTTTTGAGAACGCTACAGAAGGATAGAAAACAATTTGCATTTCACAGGAAAACCCTGACAGACCAATTGCACTGGGGCATGTAGGAAATGAAAGGAGTTTACAGGAGTTTGCAGGCACTTGTTGCAGATTGCACAAGTGCAAGGAGCAACATCATAAAGGGGCTTGCAATGTTGTAATAGGCAGCCCCAAAATTTGATCAGAATCCCCTTCCCTTCTGCTTGACTTGAGAGTTCTTCAGCCCTGAAATCCCAATATTGATACAGGAGGACTGACCCACATTGGAAAGTTATAGGGCCAATTTGGGTAAATTAGACTTTTCTCCCCAATGTGTTGATACACACAGATACACACACACACACACACACACACACACACACACTGTTTTTACTCTGTGCCCTACCTAGAGTCTTCGGATTAGCCACCGCATCAACCACATCAATCTAAATAAATAAATAATAAAGAAACTGAACTTAAGCCTAACCCATCCAACCAGAAAGCAGCCACCCTGCTGGCTCCTGAGCTGGGCTTGCAGTACAAACCCAACAAGCGCAACTTTCTGGGAGTTATTAAATCCTCCACTACATTGCCTCCTTAGATTGATCGATTGATTGATTCAATTTTTTTATCTGCCATGATCAAGAGATTCGTGGCAAGTTACATTCAAGATCCTTAAACGTCCTTGGTAAAAATATATATAAAATAGGCATTAAAATAACGATTCTGGATGGCACACAGTATTAAAAACAATAAAGACATCATAATCAATGAAAGAAAGATAGACATCCTTAGAGAGCAATAGAAACATAACACTCACCTGTATTTCCAAAGGTAGCCCACCCAGAGACTTTTCAAAGACTTGCTTAATCAAGGTCCTTGTAGGGACCATTTGAACCTCTGGGAGGATGCTGTTCCAAAGGGCAGGTGCCACGACAGAGAAGGCCTGCTTCCTGGGTCCAATCAGATGGTGCTGTTTAATCAATAGTAGGACCCGAAGTATGCCCACTCTGTCCAATTGTATAGGACAAGCAGACACCACGGGATATGGTGTCATTATAAATCAAAAGCCCTCTTAAGCAATTACCTTTTTCCTAATTTCCTGAAGACTAATAAGGTAAGGGCTGCTTGAATTTCAGGGGGCAAGATTTCAGAAGCACGGGTTTCCTGGGTTCCTCAGCTGGATTTCATGGCTTTGCTCAATCAAATAAGTTCAGATCAGACAAAGAAGTGGTATACCAATGTCCACTCTCTGAACTGACCTTATCTCCAGCTCCAGCAGAACCGTGGCTTCAGGAAGCTGAAGAAGACACTGAGTGGTCTCAATCAAAAAGCTCTGGTGGGCAGCTATTGGTAGGAGCCCTTTGCCTTTAGGCTGGCTTCTCCCTTTCTCTTTCTTCCAATTCTTTCTTCTTCCCCCACCCCCAGGTCTGCCCCACCTGCCTGCTTCCCAATCTCCCCAGGCCTAGACTCAGCCCCTTGCCTTCTGCTCCCTCCCCTCAGCCACCATAGATAACCCAGTACAGAATAACCCACCAGCCCCTGATCTTCCCAGCAACTTTTCCTTTTTTTTTTTCTTCCTGATATTCAAGAATCAGTATCCACTGGGGAAGGTTTTTTGGGGGGATTCCTGCACTGAGCAGAGGATTTGACCCAATGACCCCAAGGGTGTGAAATTACAGCATTCATCACTTGCAGAGAATTGGCTGTTGATGGGAATGAAAAAGTTAATTGCAAAAGGCTGAAAAAGAAAACCAATGGTTTACTGAGTGTGTTTTATTGATTTGTCCTCTCTTATACACAGAAGATGTTAGAATGCAAATAAATAAATGCAACATGACATTTTCACAGCAAGAACACAAATAATGCAAGGTCGAGACTTTGCATGAATGAGATGTACTAATGACAGTGGTAATAGCAAGCCTTTAAATTGTGGACAAGCTCAGTGGGTCTGATTGTTCAGATCTGGAAAAATGGGATGTAACAGTCAACAGTATCTTTGGATACATTGTGAGTCATTTACCTTTGCACCAATCCATCCAGATTTGTGGTTATATCCCTCAAATGCTTCTAACACAGACTTAAATAATTTGTGACAAGAAATTATTTTTGAACTCTCTTCCAGAGAGGATTTTTAAAAACGTGTCTTACCCATGATCTTTTTAAAAGAATCATAGACTATAACAGCTGGACATATCCTTGGAGACTATCTAGTCCAGGGGTGGGCAATGTCAGGCCCGCGGGCCGTATAAGGCCCACGGGGCTCTCGCCTAAGGCCTGCGGGGCTCCTGACCGCAAATCCCACCCCTTCCACGTGATTGGCTCCTGCCCGCAAACCCCGCCCCCAGTGCTTGTGATTGGCTCACACTCGCAAACTCCGGCCCCCGGTCCGCGGAAATCCCAGAAACCCCGCCCCCCGCCCCCCCGGTCCCTGGTTATAAATATCCAAATGGCCCTTGGCAGAAAAAAGGTTCCCCACCTCTGATCTAGTCCAACTAACTGCAGGAATCTATTAGGACAGCATTTACAACAGATCACCCTCAACCTCAGTTTAAAAAGCTCCAACAAAGGAAAGTACATCTCCATCCCTGAGGCAGTCTCTACCACTGTGGAACAGCTAAAACCACGAGGAAATTCTTCCTGATGTCCAATCAAGGTCTGCTTCCTTCTAATTTAATCCCATTGTTTCTTTTCTTGTTTTCTGGAACACTGAGCAAGTGTACATGACAGTTTTTCAGATACTTAAACATGAGAGTTGGACCATAAGGAAGGCTGAGCGCCGAAGAATTCATGCTTTCGAGCTGTGGTGCTGAAGAAGACTTTTGAGAGTCCCTTGGACTGCAAGGAGGTCAAACCAGTCAATCCTAAAGGAAACCAACCCTGACTGCTAATTGGAAGGACAGATACTGAAGCTGAAGCTCAAATACTTTGGCCACCTAATGCGAAGAGAGGACTCACTGGAAAAGACCCTGATGCTGGGAAAGACTGAAGGCAAAAGGAGAAGGGGATGGCAGAGGATGAGATGGTTAGATAGCATCACCGATGTAATGAACATGAATTTGAGTAAACTCCGAGAGACAGTGGAGGACAGGAAGGCCTGGCGTGCTATGGTCCATGAGGTCATGAAGAGTCGGACACAACTAAACGACTGAACAACAAAAATTGAGTGCCCTTGTTGAACAAAAAGGCAAGGCATAAATCAAACAATAGCAGTACTTTTATAGTATTAATATTAGAAACAATATTGAATTCTCAGATCTAAAGTAAACCTTACAGCAAATACTGTATATGGTAGCCTCTAAAATCTGTAGGTTTCTCAATAAACATCTTATCGAGCAGATATTGCTCTCTGGCTGTTGGCATATTTAGCTTCTGCAGGATGGAGGACTAATAGAGGGTTTGGGATACTTTGCCTCTTGAGGTACATGGTGTACCTAACTTTGTAACCTTCAAGAGGGCACTTAAGACCTTTTCATTTCACAGGGCATTTGAGAGCTAATGTCAACAGTTTATTTAATAATATATGGGATATTACTGTGTTTTTTCCTTTTGTTTGTATCTTGTAAACCAGATTGGGTCCTGGGATGTATGTGTTTGTATGTGTTTATATAAATAAATAGATAATAAATAACACCAACAAATTCTGTAGATGTGGAAATCCAAAATATCATGACCCAAAGTAAGATGATTTGATTTTATAGGATGGGAGAGAACAGAATAATGAATGGCAGGGCTAAACAATGTTTTGGATTTGATTCCAAAAAGGTCCTTTTGAGTGCATGTTTGTTAACATCTGAATCCTCAAAGTAGCTACATCTTTTCCAAAATCACATGGCAGCTGAAGAAGGCAGACATGCAAAAGATGCAGCTGCTTTAAAGAGTTGCAGACAGGTGTTACATTTCCTCTCCTGCATGTTCTGAATTATTTTTGAAGTGCTATTCATTCCCACTAAGTAAGGGTAAAGGGAATCAGGGTTGCAATAGCTGTGCCTGCTGGATCCTGTAGGAGATTATCCCAACCCCCAAATAAAATAAAATAATATCAATAAGAAACATCATAGAGAACTTGCCAGAGATGGCAGCAATTAAAAGGGAGACACACCTGGAGTATCATGTGAAATTGGAATACTATATAAGAACCAGAACAGATAGCCAACCCAAAACACAATGCACAGTGTTAGTTTGGAGGATTAGTAACACCCCTTCCTACGGTTCTTTTTTCTATTTTATTAATTTCTGTCCTTGGATATAAGCTGCCCAGAGACATCTGGGAGTCGAGCAGCCTCCAGGTCATATTAAATAAATAAAGTTACCTTTGCCCTCATTTATGTTACAAATGCTTCACTTTCACATGAACAACCTTCACATAAAAGAACAAGAGAAATCCAGAGGTGGCTTTAAAAAGTCACTCTTAAAAACCCTTGAGAATATGTTGCAATGATCAAAGGCATGTGAAAGAAAGCACATTTGGCTCAGAGATTCAGAAACCAATCAATTCTATATACACAGCTTTCATAGCAACTAAGCCATGTTACGTCCAAGAATTGTCATAATTTAATCTTTTTGCTGATAAGTATCAACAGGCGATTGAATTGCACTGTTATTTAGGAAGAAAGCAGGAGGGCTATAACACTCCCTGGATAACATTTCAGTTTTTGCAGAAAATAAAACAAAAGGTCTTTAAAATTTAGTGTGCATTCTACTAACAGTGACAATATTTCTGCTTCTGCTGTTACATCATTCTTGAATATGATCATCTTCTACTTACTAAATTCACTGGTCCTGGCTAGAACATTCTAGGAATGTAGATTTATCTTGGTGAAGAATTACAGCACCAATGTGATTTATTGTCAGCTAACATGTGTCTCGTTTATCACATTATGTATTCTAAAGATTCCCTGCTCCATTAATCAAAAGCCACTTCAAGATGATATGTCCTTGTTATGAGGGTCATATGCAACTGGTAGCAGCAGGAGATCTTCGCACAACTCCGTCAGACTGAATTGGCTGGCTACAACCTAGATACTTTCACAAAGTATTTGCTGGTGTTAGTAAAATTTGATGTAATTCTAGGATTTGCTTTGAACGTCAAGTACATAAAGCATTTGAATTTGTATAATCTAACTCCCTAATAGGATAAAATCATTGCACCTAATAATGTTTTCATCATCATTATTATCATCATCATCCTTATTGCTCAAACTTATGCATGTATCTCAAAACAAATAAAGATAAATACTGTCCAAAAGGTGGAAAAAGGAGTTAAAAATAATCTGTCCTGTAGGACAACAGGCAGAAGATAGACCAAGGTCTGCTGTTAATTCCAATAGATAATTTGTAATATTTTTGCTGGGGATTCTGCTTTCCAATTACTTACAATAGCAACCTCACAAAGGATTTAATCCCTTGATTAGGCTGCTACAACCCCTCATTCTTACTAATTTAGATATAAATTTGCACTTGTGCCTGCATGTTAGAAGCCAGTATAGAGTTTACAGTAGACAATTGGATCTGCTTTCAGATATCATCCTGCCAAAACTTGTATTTTGTACTAATTTCAATTAATTAATTCATCTAATTCAATAAATTCATCTAAAGAATCTGATCTTTAAAAAGATTATGCAGACTGGAAGTATGTTTATGATTATTGTTGCTTCATTAGAAAGCTCTTCTTTAAGCTGGACACACACATACACACATACACAATTTCCATAAACTTGATAGAAAGGATGTGCAGAGTTTCTCTTTCTTCCTAAAATACTACTCTATTTCTTAATATTAACACACAAGTTGAATCTTAAAGGTGATGTGCTTGTTAATCACAGCATTTGTGAAATTCATGGCCAATAAGATGATGACCACATCACCAAACAAAGAAGCAAAATGGAACACAGATTTGCACAAAATTTTAGCAGAGGCAAAAGAACAAATGCAAATTTAGAAATTTGTTGTTGTTGTTCAGTCGCTTAGTTGTGTCCGACTCTTCGTGACCTCATGGACCATAGCACGCCAGGCCTTCATAATTTAAAAAATCTACATATGATTTTGTGCCATTAAGTCATTGTCAACTTTTAGATTTTCTCCATGACGATCTGAGAACCTGTGCACAATTAGGCATCCTCCTGGACTCAAGGTTCCTGTTCAACAAACAGGTTGTAGCCATAGCCAGGGTGGCTTTTGCACAATTTTGTGGCATGGCAAAGGAGACTGTTTGCACCCCAAAACAGTTTCTGGGAGGAGAGGGAAAAAGCAGAGAATTCGCTTCCATTCAATATATACGTGGAAAAAATTAATTTCACACTCTGTAAGAGAGATGTAATTGTTAGAGTTCTTGTGTTGCCCTGGCGAATTATTCCTGTACAAAACAAAGCCAAGCTTCTCATGGTGACGTGAAGTGCAGGTGCAAGATAGCAACAATCACGTGTGTATTGTTTTGACTAGATTGCATGGGAACAAGGTCTCCTGATATCCTTCTGTGAGAAGCCTTGCTCAAGCCCCCCCTGAGCAAGGAGGGGCGGAACTCAGTGCGTAGATGCAGCACTGCTAACCAATAGCAGGTCATGCTGTGTGCTTTGAGGCCTAGTGTGTGTCACAGCTAACTTCCAGCCAATCAGAATGCTAGAAGAACTGAATATACAACCATGTAAAATGGTGTTCTATGTCTTCTTGATTTCTAATGTCTCTTAGCTATGTAGTTCTTCACGTGTTCACTTCCCGTGGACTGGGCAGAGTGAGCTATGCCTGGCTTTGGGTATAGGCCATGGCAGGAACTCTGGCCCTGGGATCAATACACGGAACTCTGCTTATAGGTTTGTTTTGTTTTCCTTTTACAATGATGTATCCTGTATATTCATCTTTTGCATTTTTGCGATAATGTACTGTATCTGCATTATTGCCCTATGCTAAACAGTAAAAACTGTTAGCCCTAACAAGCTGCATTCTTGTCTGTTTATTCTCAAGCCTCGGTTTTTCCCCTTTAAGCCAGCATATACCCCATCAGTAATCCCAATTAAATTCATGTGAAAGTGCTTGAGGATAACTGAATGCAGAATCTGGCTATCAGCAAAGAGTTGCCTTTTACATCAATAATACAAATATTGGCAGATTTACTGCAATATGCAGTCTTTATTTAATAGGCATAGATTTATTAGCTTTCCCAAGCCCTCCATAGTCCAGATCTCCAGCAGATCATCATGTCTTATTTATGAGTTTCCAGAGGCACCTTATCTACCCTCCCCCAAAGTTGAAGCAAGGCAGCTGAACCAAGGTTACTTTGGGTGATGGGGTTCTTTGTAGATCCTTCTGTATTGACTCTGTCTGATTGGATTACCAAGAAATGCAGCAATAAACAAAGAGTGTTTTCTGAGGCATGCTGTGCTTTTCCATCTGTGGGGTATCAAGTATGCATCTCCTCCGCTTACAGACGGAAGACTTACAAACAGAGGAATCCCTTTGACCCCAAACTGGTTGCTTTTCGCCACTCCAATTGGATTACAAAATAGCCCTGCCACCTTTAAGGACTGCCAATTGTCACTGAAATGAATTTGAAATGAAGCCCTCCCCAAGGCTTCTGAGGTAACTGCTCTGGTATGGGCTGCAGTTCTTAGTGAGAAACTCTTACTGGGGTCCGTACTCTGGATTTATGTTTGTCTTCAGCCTTATATCATTATATTTCTGCTAGGGAATCTTGACCACTGTGAAAATGAGCCACACTGAGTATCCTTTCAAAAATGTTTGGTTAAAAAAAAAATCCAACAACTTGCTGCTTCATTGCTGCTTCCTTCCTCAAGTGAAGAGAAAGATTCCCAGCATGCAGCACAGGGAGCTCAGGCAGAACCACAAGGCACCAAGGAAGCCAGGAATGGAAGTCTGGATGATGAAGCAAGACATTCCAAAGCATTGGCACTCACAGTTGCGGGAAGCATTGCTTGAAGTACATCTCAGGCAGTGGTTAAGGCTCCAGGCTAGAAACCAGGAGACCGTGAGTTCTAGTCCCGCCTTAGGCATGAAAGCCAGCTGGGTGACCTTGGGCCAGTCACTCTCTCTCAGCCCAACTCACCTCACAGGGTTGTTGGGAAAATAGGAGGAGGAAGGAGTATTAGGTATGTTCGCCGCCCTGAGTTATTTATAAAAATAATAAAGGCTCTCTCTCTCAGCCCTAGGAAGGAGCCAATGGCAAACCAGGAGACTGAGAGTTCTAGTCCCGCCTTAGTCATGAAAGCCGGCTGGGTGACCTTGGGCCACTCCCTGTCTCTCAGCCCTAGGAAGGAGCCAATAGCAAACCAGGAGACTGAGAGTTCTAGTCCCGCCTTAGGCATGAAAGCCGGCTGGGTGACCTTGGGCCACTCCCTGTCTCTCAGCCCTAGGAAGGAGCCAATGGCAAACCAGGAGACTGAGAGTTCTAGTCCCGCCTTAGTCATGAAAGCCAGCTGGGTGACCTTGGGCCAGTCACTCTCTCTCAGCCCAACTCACCTCACAGGGTTGTTGTAGGGAAAATAGGAGGAGGAAGGAGTCTCTGAGTCTCTGAGAAAGGAGACCTCCCATCCAAAGTAATGAATGACAAAGTCTAATAGAGCTTACATGCCTTATGGCCTTCCTTCCTTCCTTCCTTCCTTCCTTCCTTCCTTCCTTCCTTCCTTCCTTCCTTCCTTCCTTCCTTCCTTCCTTCCTTCCTTCCTTCCTTCCTGGACCTAGTTTTTCTTCTTTCAAAGACAGCTTGTGGCAGCATCTGGAAACCAACTGTATTCCTGTATCTGTATTCCCTTATAACAGATTCACAAGGTCTTTAGCTGCTATAAGACATTGTAGAGTTTATTTGAGATGAATATCAAATTCTTTCTTCGACAGTCCTTTCTGCCTTTATTTCTTTTTGGGATGCAAAACATGATACTTTAAAGCAATTTTCTATACTGCATTTTCTGCGGCTTTAGAGTAAATATTAATGTATTTTCTCCATTAATATTTTACAGTGCTTGGACAATCTGCAAACATAACTGCTGCTTTCAACAAACCAAAGTATTCCCAGAAATAGCAGTAAAACAAAAATAAAACCCTAGAAACTCTGTAAATGGAAGTCAGCATGTTTTTCATTCATGATCTGCATGTTTACAATCCTCAACTATTTGGAAATACATGAATTAATAAAGATACAGTTATACAAAATCAGTATGGCTCTAGTATCATAGTTATTCCATCCTGGCACCCTTGGTTGTTGGAAATACTCTGTGTTATAAAATGAAACTTTTTAAGCAATTCCCTTGCTGCACATACACACCCACATTTAAAATTGTATTTATGCAGCCCCTCCTTCCAAGACATCAGCAAAAGCAGGATGGGCCAGTTATATGTTAAGCTGCCTTATACCGTATGACTGTGCTGCAACATTTATTGGCTACAGACAAGCATGTTTCTGAGCTCCAATTTGTAATATCAAGGTCTAAACCTGAGACCTTTTGCCTCAGTGGCACATTTTTTACACTTTTTAGAACATCTCAAGAGATCCCTTCATCCTGTAGAGCTGAATTTATGCCTTGGGCTGGGTTCCTTCTGATGTTTTAAAAATATGCATAAGAATGAGGAGGCAGAACCTGCTACCTTGTCCCCAAATGCCGGGTCATTCCTTGTTATTGAACACATGGAAAGGGAAATGTGGTCTTCAGCCAAACTCGTATGTTAGCTTAGATATCCTACTTTGGGCAGGTAAGCTCTCACAAATATGGAAAGCTCTGGGATTTGAGAAGGAAGCATTATCAGATTCATAGTACTGTGTGTCTCTAAAGCTGGGTTCATACCTCACACTAGTTAGTTGAACAAACCATTTGGTTAGGTTTATCCAATTAATAACATGGGCTAAATCCAAAACAACAAATTACATTACCGTTTGCTGCGTTGTGTGAACATGGCTTGAGTGAGGTCACTAGTACCTGTCCTTAAACTACTGCTGCTACTTTGGCTAAAAGACTGAAGACAGTTAAAAGTCACAGCATGTAAAATTGCTTCCGTTATGTAAGTCATGAAGAGGAAATGCAACTGAAAAATGAAAACTGATACAGGAAAGCTATAGCATAGATCCACACACACACAAAATGGATCTCTCACAGTTATCATTGGGTGTTTTAATCAGGGGATGTTTTCTGCCAAGTAGAAATGCATCAAAAACAATAATTAGAATATGTGGTAGTATTCTGGACTCAAACAGTTGTGTCTATTGTACCCAAATTCATGCTTGCTTTTCCCGCTTGATAATTTTAATAGAAACAAAACAGCTCAGGGGAACTTCCCCATTAGCCTGATACAATAAACTTTAAACCCTACAGTAGAATAGCTTTTCAGGTGTTCTGTTTTATCTACACCTTTACCTGGGGAGAAAGCAGGTGCATTTTCTAGGGCAAGGTGCATTGCTGGAGCTTCCCAGCATAGCTTGGACAGCTTCCACATATGTGGGTCTGCATGCATGGAGGGCAGGGCTATGGGAGGAGTAGCCAACTGTTAGAGATCCTGGCAAATCCAGCGTGCCTCATCAGCATATAGATGGTTGCTGTAGGATGCAAGCTCTCCATGCTTTTGATGAAGCTGTTTGTGGTCACTCCCACTTCCTCTCTCCTTCTCTCTCTCTGATTCTTCCATCGAGGAGGAAGCAGCACATGGCTGCTCCTCTCCATGGAGAGAGGCCATGTGCTAGGCCTCTCTCTCTCCTCCTCCTTGGACCAGGAGCAAGCACATGGCTGTGTGCTGCTCCATCATAGGCCATGGATGGGCCTAGGAGATTCCCCCCCCCCCTTTCTACACGCATCTCTTGCAGCAAGCAGGGCAAGAGGTATTAAGTTTAGGGAACAGAAAGAAGAAATGGAACATCATTTATCTACCAAAAATGCTGTACCTGCAATGAATAAATGTAAGAACTCTTTTGTACTTACTTTTCATACCTGCCATGTCTAAGCGCGTGTTTCTTTATGCTAAGGTGGGCTAAAGGTGTAAGACTAACCTGGATTTCTCTAATATGCTCATGGGCTCTGTTTTTAAACAATATTCTTTTTCTATACACGAACTGTGCAGCTCTGCCCCATTTCAGTAGTTCTAACAGACTGCTAAATGGACTTCACCAACAAGCCCAGTTCTACCTCTCTCTAGTTGTGTTAGGTATATGCTTGTAAGAGTCTTGGTTCCTTGTGTACCTGCCTAGGAATCTATTCTGATGAATGTTGAGAGCCCCGTTCAGGAACGAGATATAGAAAGGAGACTTGAAACGCTACTGGAACAAGGAAGAGGTAAGGAAACCTACAGTATGATGAGACTCTCATTTGTTCAGTAGTACCCCGGCACAAACTTCTATCCAACACTTCAGGATGATGGAAGGCTGTCCTGGAAGTTACAGCAGGGATGGAGGAGAACTGGTCCTGAAGATGCTGGGTTCACTGGCAAACCTCCATGTGGCCTAATGTTCAGTCCACTTCAGAGACCCCACCAAAGCAGGAAGCACAGTATAGGGGCCTGCATTTTTCTAAGCCAGTTTTGATTTGCAGGCTGGCAAAATGTACTGAAGAATGGATCCTTTTACTTTAATCATATTGTGTGCCTTCACCCCATCAGAAAACATTCTTATCTGCAAGGGTAACTGGAAGAAGGAAGCAACATGGCTTAAATATTTCCCTTTAATATAAAACAGTACCGGCTCATTAGATTACCAAGCAGTGAATACAGCCAAATTCACCTTCAGCAATGGGCCCTACCAGCCTGTCGGGGGAATAAAAACAATCTTTCTAAGTATTCCTTAGGTCAACATGCCAACTTGGTGATTCAAGTCCCACGAATAGGGCTTTCATTATTCTTCCCAACACAGCTCATTCATCAAGTTTCTGCCGCTATCGCCTTTCCCAACCACTAAATGACATAAGATGAGGCCATGTGAGGCAAGAATAACTGGAGATCTTTAATCAAATGTACTAACAGAAATCATATGTAACCTATGGCATTATAAACCTGGCCCCAAGTTAACTAATTTTAAAATGCTGGTGTTTTATTCTGTATTTTCATTATTGTTAAGTATAACGGTTTTTGAAAGAAAATTACGGACAAGAGAAATTAAAATCTTACTCATATTTGGGAGCCCAAACTATCATTGAGAGTCTCTGTTCAGAGAGCAAATCGATATCCTCAATTCCTGACTCAACACCCAAAATGTTCTACTGAGATCATTCAAATTGTGCTGGCTTGACCCAAAAAGTAAGCTATAAAAACCCAAGATGGCTGGAATTCTGAGAGCACCAGGTTGGAAAGAGCTGACATCTATGGAAACAATGAGAGAATTGAAAATAATTCTCTGTTTCTCTTTCGCTGTCTTGCTCTTTTGTGGCGGGGGGGGGAGGTTAATGTATGCTTACAGATTTAGATTTGTCTATGCTCTAGATGCTACAGTCTGTTCCTAAGGATTACCTCTTTGGTACAGTGGCTTCTGTACTTAACTTGAAAGAGGATTTCCAGAAGTTTGTTGTAGGATTTGCTTTAGCATTAAAATATAGGAAATAATTACAGATGCATTACTCTGTCTTTCCAAGAATTTCACAAGAGTTTTTATCCATAAAGTCTTCCCCTGAGCTTAGGATGAAAACTGAAAGGAACCTCCAAAAACATCTAGTCAATTCTCTGGCAACATACAAAATCTTTTGATAAAGCACCTGGGATGATTTTCTATTTAAGCAACTCTAACAAACAAAAGTCAATAAACTTTTGAGGCAGGGTATATTCCACTGCCAAATAGCTCATGCCATCAGAATTTTCTATCTTCTTTTCTTGTAATTTGAGTCCCTATCCTCTGGAGTAAATGAAAACACATGTGCTCTATCATCTAATGTGAGCACAATTCAGATGTTTAGGTGTTTCTCCTTCAGATGAAGCATTCCCCACTCCTCCAGTCTTATCATATAGGGTTCAGTCTTTTGGTATATGAGAGCCAGTTTGGTCTAGTGGTTAAGGCATCAGGCTAGAAACCGGAAGACCGTGAGTCCTAGTCCCGCCTTAGGCACGAAGCCAGCCGGGGGACCTTGGGCCAGTCACTTTCTCTGCCCTGGGAAGGAGGCAATGGCAAACCACTTCTGAAAAACCTTGCCAAGAAAACTGCAGGGACTAGTCCAGGCAGTCTCCAAGAATTGGACATGATTGAATGAATAAAAAAAAAAATTCTTATGATCTAGACACTATCCTTTCAAAAGGGTGAATTCAGCTCACCTGCTTAGCTGCTGCCATCAACTGCTGATTTATATTTACTGGGGTTGTGGATGCTTCAGAAATAATTTGGAATAGACTCCAGGCTTGGCTGCCAGCTCGACCAGTCGAATTTCTCAGAGTGCTGGGAACTGGCTGAATTTTCCTTGCTTGCAGTGGATTGCAGAAGTTGTGGACCACTGAAGTTTTTTTCCCCTGAAGAAGGGGAGACCAGAAGATTACTCGGGGGGCCATTGGAATTGCCTACCCTTGTTTTTTCTCTGTAGTTTCCACCACGGAGAAAACAAGGTAAGTGCAAGGGAAATGGCCGAGAAGATATCTTGCTCTCGCAGGGAAAACAAGTCTCTTTGAAGAGACACAAGAGCGTACAGCCGCTTTTAGATCACTTTAGGAAATTATTTTTTTTAGATTAGAAACTTTTTTGATATCTAAGATCTATTTTTTGGACTTTGTTTTAAAATGTTGGCTGGTTTTGTGCTTTCTTTGTTTTGACTGATTCTGGTGGAAGCTTGATGGACTCTACATTTGCAACATAATGAAACGTCTGCATTTTTTTTTACCTTTCTTTTGTATTAGAGGGATTTAAGAGACTCTGTTTGTAATTCTTCGCTTGATAAACTAAATGACTATTCATTTTTTGAGAAACTCTTTGTTTGGATTAAGCAGCTTGCAGCTTGAAGAACGAAAGCTCGTAGTTTGAAGAATAAAAACACAGGGTAACATGTTTTTTTCTTTTCTTCTTTTTCTACATTCTCCCTGGTTGGATTCTGTTTCACTTGGAATATATTTTTTATTTCTCCTTCTATAAACTGTTTAAAATATTATTCTCTCCTGTATTTTGGATTATTGGAACTCTCTTTTTTCTTTTAACTTTAAAAAAAAAAGAAAAACAACGTTTTGCTTAATAGATCCTGCTGGTAGTATTCCATGGATAGATTACATGACTATTGTTTTGACTAGAAGGGTTGTTATTTTAATTTGAAGGACACAGGAAAAATGGCTTTCCAATTATCTGTAGCTTGAATCATGTCAACTGGATTTCTATTTTCTTAGTGGAAACGTTTCGCTCCTTATCCAAGGAGCTTCTTCAGTCTGAGCAAAGTTGGTAAGGGAATCCTAAATATGTTCCTAGGTAGCTGTGTGACCTTACACCTGGGGCTAGGTCATGGTTATATTGAGATGTAATTTTTAAGTCCTTTTATCATCTAAAGGAGGGTCGTTAAAATCACCATGCTGCTGTTGAGCTTCTGAAATGGTCTTAATCTTCCTAGGCACAGAAGACAAAACGGGGAGGAAGATGGGGGAGAGTTTGTGCCTGAGGCCCCCACCTCTATTCAAGGAAGGATTTTCCAAGTTGGCATAAATGGATTCCTTGACCCCTCTCTCAAACCACCTATCTTCTCTGTCTAAAATGTGAACATTAATGTCCTCAAATGAGTGTCCTTTTTCTTTTAGATGAAGATAAACTGCTGACTCTGGTCCTGTGGTGTTATTTCTCCTGTGTTGGGCCATCCTCCTGTACATAGGTTGTTTGGTTTCTCCAATGTAGAGTTCAGAGCACTCCTCACTGCACTGGATTGCATAAACTACATTGCTTTTCTTGTGTTTTGGAGTTTGATCTTTGGGGTGTACAAGCCTCTGTCTCAGTGTGTTGGTGGGTTTGAAATATACAGGTATGTGGTGTTTGCCAAATATCCGTTTTATCTTTTCAGACACGCCAGCCATGTAGGGAATGACCAGGTTCTTTCATTTACTCTGAGTCTCAGCCCTATCTGTCACTGTTTTAGGTCTGGTAGATTTAGATTTGGTGAAGGCCCAATTTGGATATCCACAGGCCTTCAGGGCTGTTCTCAGGTGCTGATTTTCATTCTTTTTGGAATCCATGGAGGTGGGGATGGTTTCTGCTCTTCACAGTCTAGGAAGTCCTCATTGGGACCGGTGGCAAGCTAGAAATAGGGATCTACAGGAAACCCACACACACAGATCAATATCTGATGTTTGACTCCCACCATCCACTGCAGCACAAACTAGGAGTCATCAGGACATTGTCACACAGAGCAGAAACCATCTCCACCTCCATGGATTCCAAAACGAAAGAACCTGGTTATTCCCTACATGGCTGGCGTGTCTGAAAAGATAAAACGGATATTTGGCAAACACCACATACCTGTATATTTCAAACCCACCAACACACTGAGACAGAGGCTTGTACACCCCAAAGATCAAACTCCAAAACACAAGAAAAGCAATGTAGTTTATGCAATCCAGTGCAGTGAGGAGTGCTCTGAACTCTACATTGGAGAAACCAAACAACCTATGTACAGGAGGATGGCCCAACACAGGAGAAATAACACCACAGGACCAGAGTCAGCAGTTTATCTTCATCTAAAAGAAAAAGGACACTCATTTGAGGACATTAATGTTCACATTTTAGACAGAGAAGATAGGTGGTTTGAGAGAGGGGTCAAGGAATCCATTTATGCCAACTTGGAAAATCTTTCCTTGAATAGAGGTGGGGGCCTCAGGCACAAACTCTCCCCCATCTTCCTCCCCGTTTTGTCTTCTGTGCCTAGGAAGATTAAGACCATTTCAGAAGCTCAACAGCAGCATGGTGATTTTAACGACCCTCCTTTAGATGATAAAAGGACTTAAAAATTACATCTCAATATAACCATGACCTAGCCCCAGGTGTAAGGTCACACAGCTACCTAGGAACATATTTAGGATTCCCTTACCAACTTTGCTCAGACTGAAGAAGCTCCTTGGATAAGGAGCGAAACGTTTCCACTAAGAAAATAGAAATCCAGTTGACATGATTCAAGCTACAGACAATTCCACCTGGATGACTGAGAACCTTCATAGGCTTTCCAATTAGTACCTCAGGAGTTCAGAAGAGAGATTACTGAGGCTCTTTCAAATATTCAAAGATCGTTGGAATTGCTGTTCGTAACTCTGCAAAACAGAGAGAAAGAGCAGAGAACGGAAACGGAAACACAAAAGAAAAATGCTTTTGAAGTGCAGGAGAAACAGAAGGAGGGAATTTTGAGTATATTAGTTCAGAAGAACATTCTGAAGGCTATACACTATAATCTTGGTATAGATATGTTGTGGCAGTGGAGACAGAGTGAAAATATGGGTGTACAGTTGGATGGATGTTGTGAAATACGTGGAAAGGGAGAGAAGGTTGCTCTGATATTCTATATGAGATATAGAAAAGAGCAGGCTGTATATTGCGAATTTGCCATAGTGTATTGTGATTTTGGTATAACCTAAACAGAAGATATGAGAAACTGTATGGATATAAAGGCTAATGAAAATATGGACTTGAATTGTTATGAGAAATTGTATGGATATATAAAAAGTGATATTCTAAATGTAAGACGCTAAATACAAATATAAGTTGATATTATAGAATATTGTTTTCCTTAGAGATATATTTATGAGAAGATAATTATATGATGAGATGAGATGGAATTAGAATGATGGTTACTACAGGATGATATATATCAATATGTATTGTATGAATATTATAAGAATTGATATATTAGGTATTAGGTTAAGTGATATGATAGATTATGCATTTAGTTTAAATGGACACTACTACAAGGAATGGAAATTATAGATGGATAATTGAGATATAAGAATTCCTTTTTTATGGAGATATATATATATTAGAATTAAATTATAGAAACATATATGTATGAACATTATAAGAATTGCTAAATTATGTATTAAGTTACATAATATGTTAGGTTATGAGTCATAATATGAATAGAATATATTGTAGTTTATTAGAAGTAAATAAGGCTTTTATTTGTTATACTAATTGGACTTTATTGAAGATATAAATATGTAGTAATGAACATTCAACATTTAACTACTACTTCAAGGAGTGGAAGCCAAAGATGGATTATTGGGAGACAGTAAGAAAGGTGAAACCTATATGAAGATTAGAAGATTGGATTAAAGAAATCAAAAGATATATGACAAAGAAAAATTCCTGTATACTGTATGAAGGACTAACATTTAAAATCAATTATTGTACTTTAAGTTCAAAGATAGATTGGAGGACATCTATTTTCTATATTTTCTTTGCTTATTATTTCTTGACTTCACTTTTTCTTTATCTTTTTCTTATTTTGTATTTCTGCTTCTATTTCTTTTTTCTATTCTAACCTTTATTATGTATTGTAAAACTTAATAAAATTCAATAAAAAAAAAAAGAAATAATTTGGAATAAATGGTTCAGATTTCTCTGGTGGGGAGGGGCAACAGTATCCCACTGATCTCCCTGGTCTATGAAGTGGGATTAAGATTGTTTTGTGTCCCAGGCTGATCCTAATGACAGTGGGTAAGAAACCTGGGGCGGGGGTGGTATGTGCATGAGTGTAGTGTATGAGTGTGATGTGTAGTATGAGTGTAGTGCAAGGGGTGGCTAGTCTGCCAAGTGCCATGGGGATGCTGAATGCTAATGCTAATCTTGGAAGCTGCCTGTAGTTGGGCCAGTCGAGGTATATGACATGGAATATGTTAGATTGGATGGGTTTCAAGGACCTGGGGAAGGGATGGCAAGGAATAGTGGGGTTTGACCCAATGGCGGGAATTGGGCAAGGAGTAACATCTTGCTGTTGATGGGCAGAGGTAAATATGGCGGAGGTTAGGAGTGGGCCACTCTCAGGAAAAACGTATTCAGTGCCTTCTATCAATTCCATCTTCCAGTGCCTTGGGCTCAAGCCCAAGGCCAGCTCAAGGAATCCTCAGGGGCTCTAGGCTCTGGATATAGCTATTAAATGCCAGGTTGACCTGTAATAAGGCCTCGCTCATCCAGGATGTTATTATGGATGAAAGTGCCAGTCTGGCATGTATGGCTGAGACCTAGATGGGGAACAGATGTGTCCCTTTCAACAATGTGCCCATTTGGGATTGGGGTATGGCATCTGCCTTCCTGCCTGAGTTGCTCAATTCTCTGACCATGTTTCCCAGGCTTATAGTGATGAGTGCAGAATCTGAAGCAGTTTAGATGTTCATGGCCACCATGGCAATCATGGACCTTACCCAAGTCATCAAGTGCCTGATATTTTAACAGTCACACATTAGATGTGGTTATCATCATGGGGCAGTGGCAACATGACCTGAATTTTAATATTTGTCCTTCATCATAGTCAAACCGCTATCTGATTGATTTAGATTTCTCTGTTGCTGCTCCCCACCGCAGGAAGGTAGGATCTTCCTTGGGGAATTTCCTGAGGCTCAGCTGCACAGTTCATGTAAAGCCTTAGTTGCTACTTGGAATGAGAGGGTGATTATGGCCTTAAATCATAATCCCCTGTTTGTGGATCCCAAGGACAAGATGGATGGATGATATTCTGGAGGTGACGGACTCGACCGTGGGGGAGCTGGGGATGGTGACGGCCGACAGGAAGCTCTGGCGTGGGCTGGTCCATGAAGTCACGAAGAGTCGGAAGCGACTGAATGAATAAACAACAACAAAGAGAGTTGCAGCCAGCAGCCTTGTTCAAGATGACCCAGTCCCTGTTAGGAAGGAAAGATCAAAAGAACATCTGCAATACTGAGTCTTAGATTAAAATATTAATCTAGGCATTTAGGCATCTGAGCAATAGCTCAAATCCATTCTGAGCTAAACTCTGGCTTGCATATCCTGTTGATGTGACTGAGGCATGGTCTGGCTTGGTTATCTGGGATGAGTTTGAGCCTGTAAGTATCAAGGAACTGGACAGAGTCCTTGGGGCTGAGTGTGCAGTCACCTGTTTATTAGATCCATATCCCTCCTGGTTGATCAGTGCCTCCCAGGAGATGACATATGACTGGGTCCAGCATGATTAATTCATCCCTGAGTGAGGGGGTGGCACTTACAGAGGCAGTGGTCCACCCTGTTCCTCAAGAAACCATTTTTGGAACCAACAGCATTGGAAGATTGCTGTAAATGTAAATGTAAATGTAAATGTAAATGTAAATGTATTATTGTTGTGTTTTATTCCTAATGCAGGATGTATTTTATTTCCTTATGTTATTTTTATTTTTATTTTTAATTTAACCGTATTTAATTTAATTATTTAACCTTATTAACTGCCCAGAGTCATTCTGCAAGTGGGCAGCAATTTAAATTTAATAAATAAATATTTTTGGGGAAAATATTAGTGGTCAGACTATGGTTTCAGAGGGCCCTTGAGGACAGATTATCCAGGCCCCTTTCAATCTAATTTCAAGCCTGGGGATAGTACACATTTCTGGATGACCTCTCACAGGCCTGGGATGGAGGTAATATGTCCATCTTGGCCTCTGATCTCTTGACAGCTTTCAATATGATCCATCATGGTATCCTCCTGGACTGGCTCAGGGGATTGGGAGAGGGGGCTATGGTGTTTTGATGGTTCTCCTCCTTCCTCTAAGGCTGATTCCAGTAAGTGTTGATGTGGGGGAGAGATTTAGCCCTAGGCCTGTCCTGTGTGGGGTGCCTCAGGGTTTGACACTCTCCTCCTTCCCACTTAGTATGTACATGAAGCCACTGGGTGAGGTCATAGGGTTAGGTATCCTCAGTATGGGGATACCAATTATATATCTCAACCCTGGGCCAGTCAATTGATGCCATCAAGGTTCTGTCTCAGTGTCTAGAAAATGGGAGTTTGGATGGGGATGAATGGACTTAGACTCAACCCTAGCAAGACCAAGTGGCTGTGGAAATAGTTCATTGTTAGTTCTGGGTGGGGTAGCTCTCCTCCAGACAGACTTGATGTGCAATCTTCCTAGGCTCCCAGGTGGCAGCTCTGGCTAGTAAGGCCTTTGTATAAACTCATCTTGTGCACCAATTACCCATTCCAGGATTGGGAGGCCTACTCACAGGCACTCATACCTTAGTTCCCTCTCATCTGGACTACTGTTATGTGCTATGCATGGGGCTGTCCTTGAAGACTACTCAGAAGCTATAGCTGATACAGATTGCAGCAGCATGAGTAGTTGTGGGTGTACCTGGGTACACCCATGTAACACCACTTCTGCATGAGCTACCTTGGTTATCAGTGGGCTTCTGGGTGCAATCCTAGGTGCTGGTGATCACCCATAAATCACTTCATGGTATTGGGTCTTGCACCATTTGTCTCCAGTTACTCTGCTCATCCTTTAAGATCCGTCAGGCTTGGCATGCTATCAATCAATTAAACATCATGACCTTTGAGACCCAGGAGGTATGCCTTCTCAGTCATAGCACCTGCCTCCTCCTCAGCGAAATTGGGTTGCCCCTGAGAGCCTGGCTCTTCCCGCAGGCACTGGGGCAGATGTAACTATTTGAGTTGTATGTCTGGCCCTAGCATAGTATGTTTCCTTTTATTATACTTTATTATTTTGTCATTTTCCTTCGTATTTGATGTTGTTAATCCTTGTTAGTTACCCGGTGTGACCTGGTGAGTGGATGGCCATATACACTGAACAAATGAATAAATAAATGGTATATTAAATAAATATTAATCAAGTTTCCAGACGAAATATTTTCTTTACAAAGCTACCTAACAAGTGACGTTCTACCAGCTTTTCCACAAGAATGGTATACCCTGTGGAACAGCCTCCCCACAGAGATCCAAATGACCTGATCCTGAAGATCTGTAAAAATCTGGCTTTTCCCACAGGCATCAGGGCCAGGTTGTTAGTGGAGCCTGACATTGGTGAATTTATGCCTGAAGATGATGTATGAGGTGTCTCAGGTTTGGTACTTTTGTATTTTTACTTTGACCTGTATTTGTATGTATGTGGATTTTATTGTCTTGTATTGTGGGCTGCCCAGAGTTATTTGCTTAAGATAGGCAGCCATATAAATTTCCTAAATAAATACATTTCCCAAATGCTGACTATCACCAGAGACCTACTCAAAAGCCAACTTGGAGAAATAGTGAGGGAACTCTAATGACCTGTAACAGTCTAGAGATCCCTGTAAGTCATGAGAGTTCCTCATAGCCTCTCAGGGGAATGGGATAGTCTTCCTTAGGGGATGACTCTCTGAAGACTAGGTCGAGTTGGATTCTGACATCTGGAAATAAATGTTGGGAATCAATAAGATTTACTTTCTGGTGAAGAAGCTTAGCACTGAGGAATCCATTTATTCTCCTTTGTAATGACACCTAGTCCAAAGCCTTCCAAATTTAAAAACTTGATTCTTTAAAATCTCACTAGTCCCTCCATGAAAGAAGCTCCAAGTAGGTTACATGAATCCTTCACACACATACTGCGGTTGGGTTCATACATCATGCAAAGCTGAAGTTTGTTTGGTTATGGTTTACTGAATAAACCATAATTCACTAGAGTTATCTTATACTAAGTCACATGGCTTATAAGGTACAAAAATTAGGTTCACATTACATGCTAAGACACAAGCAAGCAATCCATTTTTTGATACTGTGTGTTCTGTGAATGCATCTATACACATTATATTTTATTTTATTTTTATTTTATTTATTTATTTTCTATCCCACCTTTATTATTTTTATAAATAACTCAAAGCGGCCAACATAGCTAATACGCCTTCCTCCTCCTATTTTCCCCACAACAACAACCCTGTGAGGTGAGTTGGGCTGAGAGAGAGTGACTGGCCCAAGGTCACCCAGCTGGCTTTCATGCCTAAGGCGGGACTAGAACTCTCAGTCTCCTGGTTTGCTATTGGCTCCTTCCTAGGGCTGAGAGACAGGGACTGGCCCAAGGTCACCCAGCCAGCTTTCATGCCTAAGGTGGGACTAGAACTCGCAGTCTCCTGGTTTGCCATTGGCTCCTTCCTAGGGCTGAGAGAGAGTGACTGGCCCAAGGTCACCCAGCCAGCTTTCATGCCTAAGGCTGGACTAGAACTCACAGACTCCTGGTTTATAGCCTGGAGCCTTAACCACTAGACCAAACTGGCTCTCTTATATATTCTTAAGTCACCTCTGGGGCAAGTAGCAGGGGCAAGAAATCACTAGGAAACTGTGATTGACTGACTTCCGTTTTGTAGGACTTGAACCCAAGTATTTTGGACTACAAATCTTACTGTTGGCTATGCAGATTATGGGAGTTATGTCTGGAAATCCCAGGGTCAGGAAGGCTGTTCTTAAAGTGGTGTTGATGTGCACCAACTTGCCAGCAAATACTCCCTTCAGCAACTGTCATGCTTATACTTGGTTTTTTAAAAGAATAATGGATATTTTAATTGTAAAAAGGGGAACTGGCATGTGTGGCACTGCGATCCAAGCCCTACTCCTTTTGTATGTGTGTGCATCTTGCAGATTTTGACCCCACCTGAACAGTTGTCTTACAGCTGGCTGTTCTTCAATGCTTTGTTTGGAAGTATACCCACTTATCCCACCACCAACTCCCATCCAAAACAAAGGTAAACTGGAGATTTGGTAGCATCTTGGATTGCTGAAGAAAGTACATGTATCATAAATCCTCTAGAAATATGGAAGTTTTGTGACTGGCATACAGCCATTTTGTAAGAGCATTCATGGCACATTTTCAAAATTTCAGTCATGACCCAACAAGCCAGAGAGGTGGAGGTTCTCTTTGTGTCTTCCCAACAGATGGAGGTCCTCTTTGTGTCTTCCCAACATTGTTAGGGTAAGGGTCCAAAGTGTTTAAGACTTTACAGGTTAAATTGTGGAAGGAAATTGTGAACTGCTACTGTATGGAAGGGAGCACATCTGGAGAAATCTGGAAGCTAGATTATAATGATCCCATTAATAAGAATGTTGGCTTGGATATCTTGGCTAATCTTCCAGAACACATTATGACATATAAGGTCTCCAGCTGGTAAGATTATAGTTTCAGAATTCCATTAGAAAATGCATACCCCGATTACCCTCCAGCATCCAAGTCAGCAAATCACCCACAGAAAGAGAAGCTCGAATGGCTGAAAGCAGAGCCTTAATAACATTTGGAATCAAAGCAATTTTCGCTCTTCAGACAAATTTATCCTGGCCAGGAAAAGAATAAACACTTTTGACAGGAGAATCTCCATGATCCCATCATACATTTCCTGTGAAGACTGATGTAATTTGAAGAATGTGCATCTATTTCAGATTGCTGCCACATCCATAAATTTGTTTTTCATCTTTCACAGGGTATGTTTGTTATTGCTGACACAAAGGTCATTTTAATAGCATCAGCCTAGCTGACTTCAAATGGCATGGGAATGTGACTGATTTGTGAATGAATATGGAAGAAGCACCACTGAGCATGAGGGCAGACCAAAAGCCTAATCAACAGCTGCATTTATTTCAAACAATGGGACTGAGCAAAAAGACTTGCTTGTTCTTTCTCAACCTGGCATTTTCCAGATATTAGACTGCAACTCTCATAATTCCTAGCCAAAAGAATCTTAGAGATATTTCAAGGGTGCAATCTTACAATTTTAACTGGAGGAGTAGTTAGAGACCAAATGAGACATTGACTGATCCAGCCAAAATGTGGGTTTAGACTATTCTGTGAATGGAGTAAACCATTATCAAACTACATCCCATTCTTCTACACAAGATGGTTTTTCCTCAGAACTTTCTGTTTGAAAGAAGCCGTGTTGTGGTTCTTTTCGTTGGTTTGTTAATCTTAAAAAAAAACCCATCATACCATTTTCACTGTCCTCGTGTTTGGCTGCTTGTGCCGTTTCTTCCCCAGGTGAAAGTATGAAGCATTGACCCCCTCAGGATACAAGAGCCACTGGGGGACATTCAGGGCTCCTTGCAAATTGAGCGGTTTAACTTGCCAAAACAGAAATGTTGGTAACTGCCTCAGACACTTGTCAGAGGGGCAGGCAAGGCCTATCTGTCTGTAAATGTAACTAAATTTTAAAAATTATTTATTTCTTTACTTGTTTGTTTGTTTGTTTGGTCTGCTCAGCTACTGTGAAGAGAGTTCTGCTGGAGCATTTCTCCCGGAGCCGCAGGACAACCAGGATTTCTCACTGTTTGGAAATCCCACCTTGACCCAGTTTATTTACTCCTGGAAAAAAAGTCCTCCCAAGCACTCCCCTTGCTTCCTGATCAGAGGGGTAGTGTTGCTGGGGGGGGGGCATCCCTCAGGATGGGCAAGCACATACAAGGCACAAAATACTGCTGGAACACTAGTTTTTCTGCTCCTTTCCTCGTTTCCCCCACTTGGGAAGCAGAACTGAGGGCCCTGACGCAGCAGCACCAAAATACTGCAGAGGAAAGAGGAGTGAGGCTGGTGGCTATGTGGAGGTGCCCTCGGAGCCTTCATTCTGAAATCTGTGAATAAGGCTTTCTGCCCTTTCTTCCGGATACTTCCTGGAAATGGAAAGTATGGATGCCAGCCACAGGAACACCCAGGAGCTCCAGTGTTAAATCCACACTATTTCTATTTGCATCTCTACACAAGTTGTGTGCACGTGCATCTATTTACCTGCTTCCACTGATAAGCTTCTGGATTCTAGGAGTAGTTAGCCAAGAGAAGGGACTATGATTAGGGAGCTGCATTAGCTTATATAATTCTGTGTTTACAGTCTGTTTTCTTGGCTGATCTTGTCAATTAAAAACAGTTCCATTGAGCAAGTGCCAACATTTCCATTATTTATTGACTGATCGATCCTATTTCTTTCCCAGCTAATCCAAGGGCATTCAGGTAAAAGGCTTTATTATCAAGAAGCCCAGGGAGGTATCTTCAGTCAGAAAAGATAGGGTTCGCTTTCCTACCCCATAATTAAGCAAACCTCTCCATGGGAGTAGGTATGCTAAAAATCCATGGGATCCAACAGTTTCCAGTCAGGGACTGTGCTTGTGGTGGGAGGAACTGCAGTAGAAATATATAAAGATAAATAGCTGTGTTGGTAGAAATTACACAAAGCATTTAATGCTAACATTATAACTGGCACTTGGAAAAATGTTAAACCTGATGACTCAGCGGCCAATATTGGATGCTATAGTATGGGAATTATTTCATATATACAAGTTTATATTTAAACGTACTACTATATAAGGAGAAAGAAGAATGTTTTGCAATAAAGAAAGAGGTCCATGTGTCTGTGCGGCTTGCCACAAGTGAAAAGTTTGATAGATCTCACGGAATCTGATTTTCTTTTTTCTTTTTTCCTAAAGAGTACACAACAATTTCTGCTCTTATAGCCACTGTAGAAAGTCTGAAAATGCACAAAACAGTTATGTACATCATCCAGCAGTAAAGAGAAAAACATTTACAAATTACTCATAGGAATGATGCCAAGCAAAACATGAGTATTGGGCACAGGGAAATTTTTTTCAGTACAGTACCTGATTTCTTCAGTCTTTGAGGGCAACAGCTGTTTAGAGATGAAGAATCTGACCTAACAAAGTCAAATTCAGTGGAAATGGGTATATCATCAGTATCAGAAAAACTGCTGCGTATTTCACCATTACCCTCTCTTAAGCACTGGATTTGCTCTCTCCATTTGGCACATCATCTTCCTTCGCAGGTTCTTTTTATATTACCATTTACACACTAATGCGGTCAAGCAGAATTTCCATGAATTCATATTCAGTTTCAAGGAGTATTAGCTTTTATCCATACACAGTTGACTCAAGCCAGAGTGAGAATGACCCAATTTTAAGAGCTAACGACTGTATTATATTCCTTTTTCTTGCAAATTAGCATCCTCTTTTCACTGACTATAGTCTGTTATTTATGGATAATTTTTTTCTGGAAGTACCTCACAGTTCAGAGTTTTCGGTAATATGATTAACTGAAAAGATCTGAAAAAGCTGTAATATTTATGAAATCTGAAGCAGGCTTTGTATTGGGAAGGGAAAAAAATGATGGGGAGGTGTCACAGTCTGAATGTCACAAAGACCTTGTTTCTTCTTTAAAGAAGGAAATAAATGCATTAATCCATTTTAATTCCATTGACATATTGACTAAAATATGTACTACCATTGGCCAAATAGTAACTTTGCTTCAGGATTCATACAATGATTTGATAAACTGTTTGATATCATCCTGCCAAGTGTGATGAGAAAGTTGCCACTTCCTTTCTTACTTCACTTATCAGATCAGAAGCTTGATAAAAATCTCTTCACTTCCTATGACAAAACACAAATAACAACTGTAAAAAGTGCTTAGAGATATACTGTGGTAAGTTAAGTTGCCTCTTGGACAATGACCAGGTTCACACAACACGCTAAGCTAAAATGAGGTTGGGTTGGTTTATCTGTGGCTGATTGTATCATGGAAATAAAAATGGTTTGATTGAAAATACCAGGGGTAGACAAACCATGGATAGGTGTGCTGTGCTAATACTAGCCTTCAACTAGCATATAAAGGTGCCAGCTTTCTCTCTACAAGTGCTGCTTGTTGCAAAGAGCATTTTTGCCTTCATTGTTTGACCAGGGTATTGCTGCTCTACATACCTGGAAGGAACTTGGGAAGTGTAATTTTGGGGAAGCAAGTAGAAAATCAGGTAACAAATGACAGAAGATTGAATTGGAAAACTAATACAGAAACAAAGAAAAAAGGGATCAAGAGGAAGGCAAAGACTGAGAAAGTTGTGGCTGGAAGTAGTTGCGATCCTCAAAAAGAGAAGTGAGAAGTTTAAAGACATAATGGAGTGTATAGGCCTGGTAGAAGCAAGGATGGTTTGCAGGGACTGAAAAACATGGAAAGTATAATAAATAGGCTGGTGCAAACTAGATTTAACACCAGGAGACAGTCCAAAATTTCCAAAGCCCTCATCTCCATCCACCAACCTTCTCAAATGTATTGAACCACCAAAGTTCTTCACCTGTAATAAACTTCCATCTTGCCTTGGTGCCATTAGAAGAAAAGAAAAAAACACTCGCATCTTACCATTTTAAAAGCATTTACATTTTTATTTATTTATTTTTATTTTAGTAAATTTATATTACCGCCCATCTCCCCTGTCGGGGACCCTGGGTGGTTCACAATAAAACATAGTTTAAAAAGATAAATATAAAATTACAATATAATAAACAATATAAAATCCAAGTATAAAAGATGCTAAAAATGGTAATACTGGGAGGCTTCATGGGACCAGCCATCCCCAAGAGGAACTGTTGGCATTTCCCTCCCAGGCAAGACGGCAGAACCAGGTTTTTAAGCCTTTCCGGAAGGTCGGGAGCGAGGAAACCAGCCTCAGCTCCGGAGGTAAGGTATTCCAAAGAGCGGGCGCAACTGCAGAGAAGGCCCGCCTCCTGGACCCCGCTAGATGGAACTCTTTGGTCGATGGGGTCCATAGCAAGCCCTCTCTGGCTGATCGGGTGGGACGGGTTGATGTTCTGGGGATGAGACGGTTCCTCAGGTAACCTGGCCCTATGCCATGTAGGGCTTTAACGGTGATAACCAACACCTTGAATTGGACCCGGAAGCAAACCGGTACCCAATGCAGCTCGCGCAGCAGAGGTGTCACATGAGCCGTTCTTCTGGCCCCAATAACTGTCCGCACAGCTGCATTTTGGTCCAGTTGAAGCTTCCGGATACTCCTCAAGGGTAGCCCCCGGATACTCCTCAAGGGTAGCCCCATGTAAAGCGCATTACAATAGTCTATATGGGAGATGACAAGGGCATGAGTGACTGTTCGGAGGGCATCTCGGTCCAGGAATGGGCGTAACTGGTGCACAATCTGAAGTTGTGCAAAGGCCCTCCTGGCCACGACTGCCACCTGCTCTTCAAGCAGGAGTCATGAGTCCAGGAGAACCCCTAAATTCTGCACTGGCTCCGAATGGGGTAGTGCCACCCCATCTAGAACCAAAGATGACAACTTCCTAGATCCCGAGCGACCATCAGTCCACAGCCACTCCATCTTACTAGGGTTCAGCCGAAGCCTGTTGTTCCCCATCCAGACCCCCACAGCCTCCAGACACTGAGATAGGGCGGCAACTGCATCACTTACTTCACCCGGAATGGAAATATACAGCTGAGTATCATCAGCATATACAGTAGATGGTATTTCATCCCGTGGTGACGGATTATCTCACCCAGCGGCTTCATATAGATGTTAAACAGGAGAGGGGAGAGCACCGAACCTTGTGGCACCCCATACAAGAGGGGCCGTGGGTCAGATCTCTCCTCCCCTATCATCACTGATTGGGAACGGCCCTGGAGGAAGGAGGTGAACCACTGCAGAACTACACTGCCCACCCCCAACTCCCTGAGCCACCCCAAAAGGATACCATGGTCGATGGTATTAAAAGCCACTGAGAGATCTAAGAGGGTAAGGATGGATGCACTCCCTCCATCCCGCCCTTGCCAGAGATCATCCATAAGTGCGACCAATGCAGTCTCCGTCCCATATCCCGGCCTGAAACCTGACTGAAGGGGGTCTAGATAATCCGTTTCCTCCAGAATCCTCTGGAGTTGTGACGCCACCACTTTCTCCACCACCTTCCCTAGAAAGGGGAGGTGGGAGACTGGATGAAAGTTGTCCAGAATAGTAGGGTCCAGGGATGACTTCTTGAGGAGGGGGTGCACCAGGGCCTCCTTAAAGGCCGCTGGGAACACTCCCTCCCCGAGAGATGTATTAATCATCGCCTGGACCCAACCACAAGTCACCTCCCGGGCTGATTTTACTAGCCAGGAGGGACACGGATCTAATTGACAAGTGGTGGTCTTCACAATCCAGAGGATTCTGTCCACTTCCTCAGGTCCAACAGGATCGAACCGTTCCCAGATAACAGGGTAAGTACGTACCTCTGTCATCTCCCCAGACTGTATATCACGCTTAGAGTCCAACTTAGAAAGGATCTGAGCGATTTTCTCCTGCAGATGCTCTGAAAACTCCTCCGAATGACCCTTTAAATGGGTCACTGATTTTGTTTGACCCAAAAGAGATCTTGTAATCTTAAACAGGGTCATCAGGTGGCATTCTGCGGAAGCAATAAGAGCGGAGAAATATTCACGTTTTGCCACTCTTACCGCCACAAGGTAGGCCTTAACAGCGGCTCTAGATTGTGTCTGGTCAGATTCAGCCTTCGTCTTTCTCCAGCGGCGCTCCAGATGTCTCTTAACCCTCTTCAAAACCCTCAACTCCTCCGTAAACCACGGGGAGTGACGGGCCGAATGAGGCAAGAGCGGTCGTACATCTCTCCCTTCCTGATACAGATAAAACACAGTTTGCTCAGGGACTGGTACAAAAAGGTATAGATTATATTTGCTAAACATATTCATAAATAAGGATAATTTAAGCAAATGAAGTGTAACCTACCTTCCTTCCTTCCTTCCCTCCCTCCCTCCCTCCCTCCTTCCTTATCTCATGGCTTTGATTTCCTTGGCTTACTATTCCCTATTCCTTTTTCTCCTGTTTGCATAATATTGCTTACCCTGAAAGGGAATAACATGATGGACGTGAATGTATGTAGCTTTGTCTGGAATTCAGCTGTGTTTGTCATGTATATTAATTTGACTGGCTTTATGTCTGGATAGTACAGACAGACGTAGAGGGCTCCCATACTGCTATCATTCCCACTCCTCAGTCCCTCAAAAGCAGTTTGAAAATGACCTGCAATTTAGAAACATTAAGAACCAGATGAGAAAATCACTGCTCCAGCAAGTTGCACCTGGCCTCCCAGCAACAAAGGTCCCCTTGCCCTTAGCTCCAGCAAGTCTAGATAAAAAACAGCTTCAGAGTGGTTTGTCTTGCACTGCAGCTAAGCTGGCAATAAATTGGCTCAGTTGCCAGACAGAGATAATTTCAGAGCAGGATCACAGGATAATAGATCTTGTCTAGGAACAACACAAGCTTCCTGTGGAAGTGCCCATAATTAGAAATTATGCATATAATATCTACATGGAACATAAATAGTCTGGAATATCTGAAAAAAACTACTTTTTCCCTGTTTAGAATAAATTCAGACGTAGTTTTGAGATGTGGTCAAAACACACTGTTCAACACCTGGGTTTGCACATCCCAAAGTGTTCATATTAATCCACTCAAGCTGTGATTTCATGCATCATAATAAATCATGGTTTACCAAAGAATATAACTGCTTGGATCATACAGTACAGGAATCCAAAAATAATTGTTTACAAATGGCAATAGCAGGTGTGTATAAGATATTACGCAAAAATTAAAAAATAGGCTCCTTTTTGCATTTAAATACAGTACATGGGAACGAAATTGAAGAAGCAAGATGGCTGCCTTAAACCTTGCAGAGCCCCAAAACTGCCCTGCCCTGGCCATCTTCTTGAATGAGGCCACTGACATGCCACACAAAGCCCTCAAACTAATCAATGTTGTATGCCACTCTGTGCTTACTGTGATGTGCAAACCCAAATGTTGAACAGTGTGTTTTGACCACACCTCAAAACTACGTCTGAATTTATTCTAAACAGGGAAAAAGTGGTTTTTTCAGATATTCCAGACTATTTATGTTCCATGTAGCGGTGGGGGTGAGAAGGAGGTTTGTCTGTTGTTTGTTAGTTTTTTTTAAAAAAGAAGAAAGATGTATCAATAGGTGGAACTAAGTGGTAGAGTCAGGAGGACAAAGTTGGTAACAAAGGAAGGACTGAGATTGGGGAAGCATGCCCTCTATGGGGAAGTACGGCCTTTGGCCCAGGAAGTAGTTTCGTTCTTTGCTATTCAACAAGTAGTTAGAGCAGGAGGCCGGATGTTGAAGTTGTTAGCTAATAAAGACATTCAGCCTTAGGCACGAAGCCAGCTGGGTGACCTTGGGCCAGTCGCTCTCTCTCAGCCCTAGGAAGGAGGCAATGGCAAACCACTTCTGAAATCTTGCCAACAAAACCGCAGGGACTTGTCCAGCCAGTTGCCAGGAGTCAAGACTGACTCAAAGGCACACACTCATTTAAAAAAGTGCCCATGGAGCCCTCAGATGTTGAACTTAACAGAGATTCTGAACTGGAATTGGCTCAAAACCAATATTATGGTCTGTGCGCACCTCAAAGTATCTTACAAAAAAGTTACATGCATGCTAAAATGAGTTTTCAGGCATTAGAATGAAGAGCAGGACCAAACAATTCAATGTAAGAAGTAGGGGCAGAATTTGAATTCATGCTAAAGTCTTGGCAAAGTCCAATTCATCTGGAGCATAAAAGAGAGTATAAACTCAACCTGATCGTCTACAATACTTAACAGTATTTTGTGCTAATGAAAATCAGAAAAGGAGTCTAATGCCATAGACTTCATTTGTAATTTTACAACAGGAAAATCATCAACAGAATCCAATCTGAATATCTTTGACCACTGAGTTAGCAGAATTCATGGGCCTTTTTCATTCCTTTCCAGGTTTCTTACTTTTGATGGATTACTATGTCTAAAATACGTTAATGAAGGAATGACATTTCTGAACTGGAATCAGAAGTATTGGATAAAAAAAAGTGTGGATTGCAAAACAGACAAGGCATTCAAACTGGAAATACAAATTACAGGAAAAAGTGTGGATTACCAAGTTTCTTACTTTTGGAGGGCCCTTTTTCTGGAAAACATGTTGCTTTGGCTAATTTACTTCCTAGACTTTAGGTTGTTGTAGTAAAATATCTATAAGCAGCAAAGAAGTACTATTAAAGCAGCCTTTCTCACAAACCTCAACAAAGCAGAATTGCTTTGTCTCATGAAAGGTAAATAATCATTGAGATCTCTTTTTGTCCAAGTTTTAAAATATTTAAATTGGACAGGGAGCATGGTCTAGGACATTTCCATAATTAGACAGTTGCCATTTACGCAAATGTTTGTGTATCTGTGAAAAGTAATTCAGTTCATTATTTTTCCCAAGAGCTGGCCTCTCGCCTTTTGGAAAACAAAAATGTCTCTTGCTGGAATCCCTGAGACTTGACAAAATAAAAATAAAAATGCAAGAATGGGGTAAAAAGCAGCCAGCATGTCAGAATCTAGGATATTCCAATTTCCTTTATCATTTTGCAGTAAAGAGCACTCAGAACCAAGGATTTTTGATAATGTAGTTGCTTCTTCATTCCAAGCAAGCTACCTGCTATTTTAGCATCATCTGGTCAAAAGTTAAGTTACCCTGGAAACTCTAGTGTGGTATTTGGCACACCTCTGGAGCTACTGAGGAAATAATGACCATTTTGCAGATCATGAGTACAGTGAGAGAGAGAGAAGGGATGTTGGGGGTTATTCATGATTATACAGAAAGGAGGAGAAAGTCATACATAGGGGTAAGATGTTGTCAGCCCTTCTGTTTCATACAACTCAGTATGAGCTATATCACATCCATTTTTTTTATTTGTCCTCGTTAAACCTGTAGCCGGTCCATCTGTTCCCCTTTTTAAACAGTTCAAGAACAGGTGTGCCTTGGCTAACTGAGAATGGTCCCTCCTACACTTTTAGTGTACTGAATACTCTTTTAGGCATTCACTATTTTTTCTAATTGAATCCTGGATTTTTTATTTCTGAAAGTATTGTGTCAAGGACACAAGGACTTCAGCTAATCTCCTAATAAATCTCCAGGTTTCTGCATAATTAAATAACCACACCAGCTACCCATTTTATCTGATTCCTATCTACCTTCCTTCCTCAACCTAATTTTTATTATTGTATTTTATTAGAAATATCGGGACAATTCCTAGAGCCCAATTTGATTGAGGCTGTAGAGAAATTGCATAAAAATAAATAAAACCTAGCTTGTTTTCAGCTATCATAATTCAAAGCCAACATAGCATAAAGGTAAAGGTAAAGGTTACCCCCACACATTTGTGCAGTTGTGTCCGACTCTAGGGGCCGGTGCTCATCTCCATTTGTTAGCCGAAGAGCCAGCGTTGTCCGAAGACGCTTCCATGGTCATGTGGAAAATAATGAACATAGCATAGCCAATGATTATTTTTACCATATAATTTTATATATATAATGTGTTTTTTCTTAAATGAGTTGTGTGCTTCACAATTGATGAAATACTGTACATATCCTATCTAGCAGGGATCGTCATAAGATCACTAAAATTATTGAGTTGCACCACTGACTCTTGGTGCTGAAAACATATTAAGGGTGAATTTTAGTTATAGAAGGTACAATTACTATGAAATCAGGACTTAGGCCAGTTTCAGACTGCATTCCTGAGCTCTACCACACTATTTACCATTAGACACCTGTGAACATTTATACATGGACTTCACCAGATGACACCGAAATCAGATTGACTACATCCTTTGCAGCCAAAGGTGGCGGACATCTATACAGTCGGTAAAAACAAGACCTGGAGCTGACTGCAGTTCAGATCACGAACTTCTTATTGCACAATTTAGAATCAGACTAAAGAGAATAGGGAAGACCCACAGATCAGTTAGATATGAGCGCACTAATATTCCTAATGAATATGCAGTGGAGGTGAAGAATAGATTTAAGGGACTAGATTTAGTAGATAGGGTCCTGGAAGAACTATGGACAGAAGTTCGCAACATTGTTCAGGAGGCGGAAACAAAAAACGTCCCAAAGAAAAAGAAAACCAAGAAGGCAAGATGGCTGTCTGCTGAGGCACTGGAAGTAGCCCAAGAAAGAAGGAAAGCAAAAGGCAACAGTGATAGGGGGAGATATGCCCAATTAAATGCCAAATTCCAGAGGTTAGCCAGAAGAGATAAGGAATTATTTTTAAACAAGCAATGTGCGGAAGTGGAAGAAGACAATAGAATAGGAAGGACAAGAGACCTCTTCCAGAAAATTAGAAACATCAGAGGTAAATTCCAGGCAAAAATGGGTATGATCAAAAACAAAGATGGCAAGGTCCTAACAGCAGCAGAAGAGATCAAGAAAAGGTGGCAAGAATATACAGAAGATCTGTATAGGAAGGATAATAATATTGGAGATAGCTTTGACGGTGTGGTCAGTGAGTTAGAGCCAGACATCCTGAAGAGTGAGGTTGAATGGGCCTTAAGAAGCATTGCTAATAACAAGGCAGCAGGAGACGACGGTATCCCAGCTGAACTGTTTAAAATGTCATCATCTGTTTAAAAAAGGCAAAAGAGATTTTGCTTCTATCTGTGCTCCTGCCCTCTGAAGATGCTGGCCACAGATGCTGGCGAAATGTTAGGAACCACAACTTCCAGAACACGGCCACACAGCCCGGAAGACCCACAACAGCCATAAAACTGAAGTACTTTGGCCACATCATGAGAAGACAGGATACCCTGGAGAAGAAGCTGATGCTAGGGAAAGTGGAAGGGAAAAGGAAGAGGGGCCGACCAAGGGCAAGATGGATGGATGATATTCTGGAGGCGACGGACTCAACCGTGGGGGAGCTGGGGGTGGCGACGGCCGACAGGAAGCTCTGGCGTGGGCTGGTCCATGAAGTCACGAAGAGTCGGAAGCGACTGAACGAATAAACAACAACAACCTGTGAACAATTTTTCCAGAGTTTGGTTCCTAGAAGTTGTAATCTTAAGGAGCAAACTGTACTGCCTCAGACACGCAACTAAGATTTCAGCCTTCAAACAATCCATGTGCGTAGTGTGAGGACAAGGCCAGGGGCCAGATTCCTAGATACATTGAAGCTAATTTGGGCTTTCTGAAACCCATCTCTAGTGGCAATCAGCATCAGCCAGTTATCTTTCTCATCTGTAAGCTTTCAACATTGTTTGTTTTTGAAATTGGTTGTAAAACTTACTTAGAGCTGATGATATTTGATTAAGAATGAATTCCAAATTAGAATGGGCAAGACTTTATAAGAGGTAGAGCATGAATCCAAGCAAGGAAAGGACAGGTGCACATTGTTTCTGGGCTTTGATCCAAAGCCTGCTTTTCATCACTGCTGCCAATGACAGTAATGAACCAAGACATCCAGAAGTTTCAGTCCATGTACAAGGACCAAAGGACAACTAATTATTCACCAACACAACACACTGAAATCTTGTGCAAACATTATATCTGCAGTCAAGTCCAGATGAGGCTTTCATACCATCATTGGTCTTGACCTTCTGAAATTAATGCCCCTTTACTTTAAGGTGAGCTTCCTGGCCAGCACAAAATATTGTAGATAATATCATTTAAATGTACTTGTGGAACAATGGAGTGAATGTGGAAGTTTGCTGTTTTTAATAACTTGGCAGTCAAAGCAGCTTTCAAATTATGTAAATGTTCTTCTTACCAACTGATCTGCATAAGGAAATTCAATATGCATATAAATGTGGATCATCAAGCACGTGATTTCCCATCCAGTTGGTATCACATTAAGAAATACACAAGGCTGGGCTAGGAAAGTCCTTAGCCGGTGATAAATGCATGTAGGCTACAGCAAACCCATGCATGTTCCTTTATGATACTCTTTCTGATACGTTAGTGAGGTAATAAATAATGTCATGACAGAGCTACACAGATGCTTAACAAGCAGTGAATGCTTAATATAGCAGAGCCTTTTTCAGACCCATCTTTTCAACAGACAGAGCCTTTAAACAGAGACCACAACAAATCTGTGGACTGTCCAGCATCCAGGACAAACCTAGTGCCCCATAAAAGTTCTAAAGAGTGGTGAGTAAATCCCGGCGCCCCCCACCCTGCAGGTGAAGACCTGGCTCTTTGCCCAGGCTTTCGGCGAGGGTGAGTGAAGCCCCACTTTGAACTGTGTGGGTTTCTTTTCGTTCCCATCCGGCTTTGTCATCCTCGCCATTTCTACTTTTTATTTTTGTCTATCATTCTTTTATTTTTTCTTGTTTTAAATGTTTTAACTTGTGAACCACCCAGAATCATTGGGAGTTGGGTGGCATATAAATTTAAATAACAACAACAACAACAACAGTGACAGACGGACATAATTCCAGTATTTACTACGGTGAAGGATTTTGCTTAAAACAAAAAAGCAGTTCAGTCATGTGACAAAAGTGATTTCTACTGCTAGGATGAGAGTCAATTGCTAATCTCATTCACAAATGTTGAAATTATAAAGCTGATTGTCACAGCATGGGTAGTCACTGAACATGTTCCATGTCTCACATCGCACCCTGTGGTCAGCCAATTGTGCATCTCCCAAACATTTTGTTCAATGTAGGGTTGCAAATATAGCCATGTTCAGTGGCGGGGAGACCCTTTAAACAATTCAAAATCACACCAAGTGAAGTGTAGGTAGATTAAGTGTTAAAAGGAGAGGCAATTAAAAAATCATTTAGACTCTCAAGTGGTGGTCTTTCTCTTTTCTTTTTTAAATATATTTCACTGATTGGCATCTCAACCCAAAGCACATTTCCCATTGATTCCAGCTATGTTTTTTTGTCGTTGTTCAGTCCTTTAGTCGTGTACCTCAAGAGGCAAAGTATCCCAAACCCTCTATTAGTCCTCCATCCTGCAGAAGCTAAATATGCCAACAGCCAGAGAGCAATATCTGCTTGATAAGATGTTTATTGAGAAACCTACAGATTTTAGAGGCTACCATATACAGTATTTGCTGTAAGGTTTACTTTAGGTCTGAGAATTCAATATTGTTTCTAATATTAATACTATAAAAGTACTGCTATTGTTTGATTTATGCCTTGCCTTTTTGTTCAACAAGGGCACTCAATTTTTGTTGTTCAGTCGTTTAGTCGTGTCCGACTCTTCATGACCTCATGGACCATAGCACGCCAGGCCTTCCTGTCCTCCACTGCCTCCCAGAGTTTACTCAAATTCATGTTCATTACATCGGTGATGCTATCTAACCATCTCATCCTCTGCCGTCCCCTTCTCCTTTTGCCTTCAGTCTTTCCCAACATCAGGGTCTTTTCCAGTGAGTCCTCTCTTCGCATTAGGTGGCCAAAGTATTTGAGCTTCAGCTTCAGCATCTGCCCTTCCAATGAGCAGTCAGGGTTGATTTCCTTTAGGATTGACTGATTTGACCTCCTTGCAGTCCAAGGGACATCTACAGTAACTGAGAAGAATCACAGTGTCAAATTGCAGTGTTTGAATGTGAATGATACCTCACCTTACTGCTAGCTAATTTTGCAACCTTAGAACCTCAGACTCTTAATAAATATCAATTATAGAGTTAACTTAAACTCAGGGTGTGGAGGAACAAAAATATTGTGTTCAGGGAACAGAACAAAAACAGACATTGCTTTACCATTCATGGGACCAGTGAGTCTGCTGCCTGCTGTTTCCAATGGTTACAGTTTCACTGATCCAACACAAATTCTAAGGTTTTCCAGGCAATTATTAATTAAAATAAATTGCACAATATTGTAACATCTCATGAAATATTTGGAATATTTTAGTTGTACTGCATGACTACAGGTACAGTTCCTCATTGCGACAGTTACTCTGTAGTTCTATGAAAGAAATTTCTGGTAAATATGGGAACTGTCCACCAAGCAATCTGGCCATTGTAATCAGTGCACCATTCATTCCAGGGGGCTCAACATTGATATGAATATGCTTAGGACATGGTGAGGTTTTAGCACAGTTTTGAAACTTTTAATTTATGGATTTTGTCTAAGGACCAAGTTGAAGATCAACTGAAAGCAGATGATCATGGTGAAAATGCTGCATACTGAATTATGTGGCATGGATCATGTGTAATGGTAACATGGTGCCCTCCAGATATGTTGGTTAGATGTCAAGTCCTAGAATTCACAGCTAACATGAAAATAAAACATCTGGATAGGACCAATTGGAGAACATTGCCTTATATGTGCTCTATATGCATTTGCAAATCACTTGAAACCATGGCTTGCTTAACCACAGTTTATAAAATAATTTGCATTTGGCTGCATTTGTACACTTATCTGGTAAACTTTAAACTGAACAATACTGCTCCTACAGCTTCCTGAAAGGTAGGAAAAAGGAGGGCTTACTAAATGAGTTTGTCAACATACTTAACCTCAACACTTACTTAAGTTCATCCGTTTTCTGGATTTTACAAATCATTGAATCAAAAACTAATCAAAAGGGGTGGGTTTAGAAAACACACAGAGCCTCTCCCCGCACAAAAAAATCTAACCAAGGTTAAAGCTATACAAGATCAGCATACTGTGTAAGTGCTGCCACTAAGTCTCTCCCTTACCTGATAAACTTGTTGTGTGAACACAGTCACATAGTATGAAATCCCTGCACTACATATTCTGAATCTTTTGTGTCTGACTTTTGAGACTCAGGGAGAAATGATGAAGGTAAAGAATCAGAACAATTAAACTCAGTTATCCCAGATGCATCCTTACCATTATTAAGATTCTCTTCCAGTAAAACAGAACAGTGCTGCTTACTACCCCAGAATGATCAATAGTGTGTAAGGTCTTCCCAGATTATTTTGACAGTCATCCCATTCCTCACTCTCCTCTCCAGCATATCTGTTTAGTGCCAATTGTAAGGTATGTTTGGTAAACTAGTGGAATTACAAGCTTGTTCACACTTAGTAATTTTACATATTGCACTTAGCCATTGTTTAACTAGATGAGTTGACTATGCCGCTATTAGCTGAATTTACACAACACATTAAGACACAGTATACCAACAAACCACTACTGCTTTGTACAATATACATGAATCCAATCACTGTCTCAGATGAACTAGCCCACTTCTACCTATTCAACAACAAATCATTAAGATTTCACAGCATATGGTGAAATTTTAGATGGTGATGTTAAAACTTTGTAATAAACAAATAAATGCAGGAATCTAATTAATATGGGATATGTTAAGTAACTAATAGGTAAGGCAAAAATAAGGAAACAGCTTGGCTACTTATCTAGGAACTTTTCTTGGGATGGATTGGAAAGCTGTTTGCTAAATTCCTTTATCACTACTATATGTAACATCTTAAGCCAAATAGAATTATTGAGTAAAATTACCCATATTATTATTTTAAATCGAACAATAAGACCTATCCCAGAAACTTCTGATGTTAAAAAGGTAAAGGTTCCCCCCGCACATTTGTGCAGTCGTGTCCGACTCTAGGGGCCGGTGCTCATCTCTGTTTGTTAGCCGAAGAGCCAGCGTTGTCCGAAGACGCTTCCACGGTCATGTGGCCACATGACGCACACGGAACGCTGTTACTTCCGATCGACAAGCCTGGCATCTTACCCGCTGAGCCACCATGCCCCCAATTCTGATGTTACAAACTGCTCATAAGTGATAGAAGCATAACTAAGCTTTGCTCTCAAAGCTTTGCAAGCTACCATAAACTTGTGTTTATTGCCATCTTCTGGATGCAGGGAGAAATCACTAGTCTGAATAATGTTGCAAATGTTTTCAGTATTTAGATACTGCAGAAAGCAGGGAAATTCAAAAAGGAATGGGTAATAAAAGTACAATTTCATAATTTAATTTAGATCAAGTAAATTTTGATTTAACTAGTTTAGTCTTAAAAGCATGATAAAACATAAAACAGACTCCAAACCTATCTAAAAAATGTAGCCTTTAAACAGAATATAGGATTTTTGGAGAGTTCTCTATTTATGTTATTATAACTCGTAGATTATGTTAAGTACAGAGGAACAGCATTCTTGCAAAGAGTGATTCCATTTAGTCGCTGCTAAAAAAATTTTTTTTAAAAAAGCTCACCAGATGTGTGCAACATTTGCATGTATTAATTTGATATTATAGATTTGACTTGAGAAATAATTTAATTAGGAATGCATTATATTTCACCATAACAGAGAAGATTGTGATCAGGTGATCTGTGTGCTTTCTGAGTCTACAATCCAGGTCAGTGAACAAGTTCAGTGTTACTTCTTCCTTCTTAGAGTTTTTCATCTTTATATCAGACATGGATTGAAATGCCTTTAAAATACTGAAGTGTCTTCTGTCCTGTAGGATGCCCTTCCCAACCAAGCAAAAAGGTATATTTTTTATTTATTTATAATTCTATTTATATAGCCGCCCCATCTCCCCCGAAGGGGACTCTGGGCGGTTTACAATCAATAATTAAAATAAGTAAAAATACAATACAATACATATAAATAGACATAAATTAAAAATAAAATCCAAGAAGGGAATAAAATTGTTCTTAAAAGGGCTCTATGGCACCAGCCATCCCCAGGAGGAACTGTTCCCCCCGCATCCCAAGCAAGGCAGCAGAACCAGGTCTTTAAGTTCTTTCTGAAGGCCGGGAGCGATGGGGCCTGCCTCACCTCTGGGGGTAAAATGTTCCAAAGGGCGGGCGCCACCACAGAGAAGGCCTGCCTTCTGGACCCCGTCAAGTAAAATTCCCTTACCGACGGGGTCCGCAGCATGCCCTCTCTGCATGACCGAGTGGGACGGTTTGATGTTATGGGGATGAGATGGTCCCTCAGGTAGCCTGGCCCCATGCCATGTAGGGCTTTAAAGGTGATAACCAACACCTTGAGTTGGACCTGGAAGCACACTGGCACCCAGTGCAGCCGGCGCAGCAGAGGTGTCACATGTGCCGATCTTGGGGCACCAATAACTGCACGCACAGCTGCATTCTGGACCAGTTGCAGCTTCCGGATACTCTTCAAGGGTAACCCCATGTAGAGCGCATTGCAATAGTCTATATGGGAGATGACCAGGGCATGAGTGACTGTACGGAGGGCGTCCTGATCCAGGAAAGGGCGTAACTGGCGCACAACGCGAAGCTGTGCAAAGGCCCTTCCGGCCACAGCTGCCACCTGCTCTTCGAGCAGGAGCCGTGAGTCCAGAAGGACCCCCAGATTCCACACTGAGTCTGAGTGGGGTAGTGCAACCCCATCCAGAACTAGAGATGTTAACTTCCTGGATCCAGAGGAGCCATCAATCCACAGCCACTCTGTCTTACCAGGGTTCAGTCGAAGCCTGTTGTTCCCCATCCAGGCCCCCACAGCCCCCAGGCACTGAGAAAGGGCAGCCACCGCATCACTTACCTCACCCGGGATGGAGAGATATAATTGAGTATCATCGGCATACTGATGATACCTCATCCCGTGGTGGCAGATGATCTCACCCAGTGGTTTCATGTAGATATTAAATAGGAGAGGTGAGAGAACTGAACCCTGCGGCACCCCACAAACGAGGGGTTCGAGGGTCGGATCTCTCCTCTCTTATTACCACCGATTGGGACCGGCCCTGGAGGAAGGAGGTGAACCAGCACAGAACTACGCCGCCCACCCCCAACTCCCTGAGCCACCCCAAAAGGATACCATGGTCGATGGTATCGAAAGCCGCTGAGAGGTGAAGAAGAGCCAGGATGGATGCACTCTCTCCATCCCGCTCCCACCAGAGATCATCCGTAAGCACAACCAATGCAATTTCCACCCCATATCCCGCCCTGAAACCTGACTGGAAGGGGTCCAGATATTTGCTGTAACATTTCATAACTTCGATTTTTTAAATTACAATTATTATTATCTATTTATTTGTTTGTTTAAATTTATTATAGCTGCCCACTCCAGTAGACTCTGGGCTACTTACAAAATACAAAAACAATAAAAAAGGTTAAAACATACAACACCACAGGCAGGTTGGACTAAAACAATCATAACAACCAGGGGCCCCACAAACACATTAACATTAGGCCTGCGATCAAAGCCAGATCTTAAAGGCTTTTCAAATACCTGGGAGAGAGGCTGCTGTCCATATCTTGAGGGGGGGGAGGATGCTGTTCCAGAGGGCAGGGACCATGACAGAAAAGGCATGCTACATCGGTCCTGTTAAGATGACAACATTTAATAGAAGGGACCTGGAGCGCACCCACTCTGCCAGAACATACTGGGTAGGCAGAAACAGTTGGAGATAGGTGGTCCCTCAGATATCCAGGCCCTATGCCATGAACGGCTTTAAAGGTAACAACCGGAACCTTGAATTGTACCCAGAAATCAACTGGCAACCAATGCAGCTTGCATATCAGCGGTGATACATGGGCATACTGAAAAGCGCCCATTACTGCTTGTGCCACTGCATTTTGTACCAGCTGTTGCTTCTGAATGGCCTTCAAGGGCAGCCCCATGTACAGCGCATTGAAATAATTCAGTAATGAGATGACCAGGGCATGAATAACTGTTGGAAGGGCTTCCCACAACTGGCACACAAGAGGAACCTCTGCAAAGGCCCTCCTGGCCACAGCTGCCACTTGCTCTTTGAGCAGTAGGCATGAGTCCAGAAGGACCCCCCAAGTTGTCCACAAGACTCAAATGGGGAAGTGCTACCCAATCCAAGACTAACAATGGAAACCCTGGGGGGCCAAACAGCCATAGCCACTCAGGCTTGTCAGGATTGATTCTCTTTGATTGTCAGGATTGAGCCTAAGTCTGTTCCCCCACATCCAGACCCGAATGGTCTCCAGACACTGGGTCAGTCCATCGATAGCTTCACCTGCACAACCCGGGGTTGAGATATAAAACTGAGTATCATCAGCATGCTGATGACACCAAACCCCATACCAAAAGATGACTTCACCCAGCAGTTTCATGCAAATGTTAAGCAGGAGAGGGGAGAGTCAAGCCCCATGACACCCCACAAATGAGGGGATGCAGGTGCTACCTTCCCCCCCTCAACATTGACCAACTGCCAAGGAAGGAGGCGAGCCACTGTAACATGGAGCCTCCCACTCCCAACCTCTGCAGTCAGTCCAGAAGGATACTGTGGTCGACAACATCAAAAGCTTTTAGAAAAGCATTAATCAGATGAAAACAAGTCAACAGATACAAGATTTATGAGGAATAATGCAGCCCTTACAAGCAATGGAAGGAGGTAAACAATGAATATGCATTGATACAGGCCATCTTCCTTTCTTCAAGGATAGGATTAGCTCTATCCCCTTTCACTTAAACACAATTTTAAAGGAGCATATGCTGTCAGTGTAAATTGTGACCTAAATTCAAGAAAGCGACTTAAGAGAAAAAATACTGTATCAAGAAGGAAGGAAGGAAGGAAGGAAGGAAGGAAGGAAGGAAGGAAGGAAGGAAGGAAGGAAGGAAGGAAGGAAGGAAGGAAGGAAGGAAGGGTGGGTTACACTTCATTTGCTTAAATAATCCTTATTTATGAATATGTTTAGCAAATATAATCTATACCTTTTGGTACCAGTCCCTGAGCAAACTGTGTTTTATCTGTATCAGGAAGGGAGAGATGTAAATGCTTTTAAAATGGTAAGATGCGAGTGTTTTTTTCTTTTCTTCTAATGGCACCAAGGCAAGATGGAAGTTTATTACAGGTGAAGAACTTTGGTGGTTCAATACATTTGAGAAGGTTGGTGGATGGAGATGAGGGCTTTGGAAATTTTGGACTGTCTCCTGGTGCTGTTGAGTCTGTTGTCGGGTTTTACAAACTGTACCTGCAGTGTATCGATTCCACCTTCCAGCCTTCCTGCTTTCTCTGGACAGAAGGACACAGAATCTGAAGCAGTTTCATGGCCACTGTGGTAACCATGGTTCTGTCCAAAGTCATCAAGGGCCTCTCTACTCGCAACAAAAATCACATTCACCCACATCTCCCTTTTAGAATACTGCTATAATTTGTTTGGTCCACATAGCCATGCAGGTTATTATTGCTGCAGAGGACTGAGATGCCAAAATTCTGCCTTTCAAGGAACAGTTTCTTCAAAGGATGTGCAACTGGTGAATGGTTTTGATGAGCCATTTTGCCAGCCTTTATGTTCTTTTAAAACTAAGGATAACAGAAGCAATTGGAGTGGCATCTAGTCTTAATTTACTTGTTGAATTATACCATGTAATTGCTGATGCTATATGACAAGTCTTTCGTGTGCATTAGATCAATTGGAATTAGGCCATTTTCACCTCAGGATACATGAATATCCAGAAATGATGCCTCATCATGTAGCAACAAATATCACAGACATAATACTTAAGTAGGAAAAGGGACAATCTATTTGTAAAACATTAATTTTTAGTACAAAATTATTTCAATAAAATGATATAGTCAAGGGAAAGCCATTTCTCACACACACACACACACACACACACACACACACACACACACACAAAACCCCATTGCAAATGCAAATGGAAAGTTATCCAGTATTTCCCATTCAATTTTTAAAATATGTGTTAAGAGTAAGATTAAGGACAAAGCAAATGCATACATAAATGCAATCTGTTCTATTTTTGAGATGTATAATCTCGAAGGGTTTCTAGACTTATGAACAGGTTATTGTCTATTCATAAGACCCTCACCCTTAACCCACATAACCAATGAAGTGTGCAGCTAGCTCATTGAAATTCCAATTTTCATATTGTGCCTTTCTTTACTGATGCTCTCTGGTTCTCATTTCAGCCTTTGATTCCTAGCAATAAAACCTTACAGCTTTTTCCAACCTTCTGCAATTAGAAGCCATGCTTTAGGACCTTCTTTTGAGTGGAGCCTTGCCTCTTGAAGTTTCTAATAAATTCTTATGTGATTAAGGGTTATCTCTCTAAGGTTGTATCTCGTATGGGAAAGAGATTGAGATAGAGAGGATGCACAAAAAGACTATAGTTCATGTATTTTGTGTGGCTGTTAACTCTGTTCCCATGACAACTCAAACTTACTTTCTTTAGTTTCTGTTGACAGCTAACAATTCTGGCCTCCTGGTCACGCTTGATAAGCAAAAGGTTGCTATTGTAACAGACTGTGTTGAATTGGATGAAATAGCATAGAAGTCTGCACAGAAGAACTGCAAACTACCTCTGTTATTTTAGTTCTTTATTTATTAAAGGAGTTGTCACTCCAGATCTATGGTGGAACAGCTGATTTGCCCTTTTATTATCTTTCTCCTTGAAGGCATCTCCAATAGGCTGCATGAAACAGTAGCAGTAGCTTCTAAAGGCAAGACGGTTGGATTTGCATGAGCTGTTCTGAGCTACTCTTAAGACATATCCATTTATTCATCCTCAAACTTGCATTTCACTTTCCTGCCAACGGAAGGCACTCAACTCAGCTTAAGAAAACATAAAAATGCAATTAAAACATAAATTGAAAACATTAAAAAGCAGTTAAAAAGAAAACAAAACACCACAGCTTCAACAAGCAAAATCCGCTCAACTGTACACTATTTCGGCCAACAGATACACAACAGCAGGAGCTCCGCCAGCTCTTATTTCATCTTGAGGAGGAATCTCATTTCTACTGTTCCTGCTATGGTTGTAGGATTGCCAGAAGGGTCTCTCTTCAGGATTTTAAAGCCAGGACAGACAAAGAAGGGAGAGTACAGTCCCTTCAATAATCTTATCCCAACTGTAAGGTTTCATAGGTTATCACCAGCACTGTGCATTATGACCATGAACAGTCAGACAGTATTTTAAGAAGAGGGCTACAGTATGTGTTTCATTTTTTCAACAGGTCCCATCAGCAGTCCAACAACCACATTCTGGATCAGCTGAAGCTTCCAAAACAACCTCAAGTTGAGGGCTTCCTCAGCAAAAAAAAAAAAAAAAAGCTTTTCAAACAGCAGCTACCGTGTAATAAAATCCATCTGGCAAGTCACATAGTACTGTCTTTGACAAGGCCAGCCTAGCGTCTAAAATTAGGAAAATACATTTGTGAACCATTTCTCTCTTTAAAAATAATGTTGTCTACTAGCTCTTATTAAACTGACCTGAAGAACAAAAAGTCCTCTGAGGCTTTGATAAAATGTTTGGAAATTAATTTGTGACAAACAAATTTACCACCACAAGATGGCAGCACATCACTTTCTACTGTACTGCTCTGCCAATATGTAAAACTACGACTAGGAGTAATGCTATTTGCATTTATTTTTCATGCTAGAAAGACAGAATGAGAAAGTGGGTGTGGGCATTTTAAAGTATCCTATGCTGGTGAAATCTATGTGAATGTCAATTTGGGGAAGAAACATACCCCACTGGGAAGCTCCAGGTACACAGGACTGGAAGTGCAGCACGTACCTACACTTAGGTTTATTCATTCCTGTGGAAGTCTACAACACGGTACCACAGTCACTTTGATGTGGAAATGAGAGGACAGTTGAGGGCAAAAAGCAGGATCAATGGCATAAGCTGGAGTTATTGCGCATTTTAAGAGAGGCCATAGATATTTTTGCATCCATTTATGTCTCACTTTTTCTATGCAAACTAAGGCAGGGTGGATTGGAGTCTCCCCCAACATCAGCCCCACAATCACCATTTGAGGTAAGTTAGGTGGGGAGAGAGTGACTGGCCCCAAGTCATGCAGTAGGGTCCTGCTACTAGTAGTGTCCTGGTGTGCCGCACAAAAACCCGGAAGCGCTGATGGTTCACTGCCCCACGCGGAAGCGGCGCACCACCAGCGCTTCTGGGTTTTTGCGTGGCACACCTGGGCCCCACAGGCGACACAGTACTGTTTTGCGACACACAGTTTGGAAAGCTATGGAGTAGGGACTTGCCCACTTCCCTGTCCATTCAGTACCTTCCCGCTCGGCTCTTCAACATGGCCATACATTGTGTGAAGTTCAACCCCCCTGCGCTACTTCTTCCTTGGCGCCTCTTACTGTCAGGCCGAGTTATGCTTCACTGGGAGGCTGCCCAAATCAAAAGAAGGAATTTCTCCAAGCATTAGCGATAGGTGGCTGCTACTGTGGCTGCCTTCAGGTCAGCACCCTTGACACTTAATAGGATCCTTCAAAGGCAGTCGTTGTTGCTGGTCTCCAGGGTCTCTTTAGCTCAAGGCCTCTGGTTTGGCCTCTAGCAGCAGCACTCCACGCAAGAAGACTCAGAGGGCTAGTTAAGGAGCACTAAGAGCTGGTAGACAGGAGAGAGAGAGAGAGACTATCCTCATAGTTCTACTTTACTTCTGCACATCAGACAGGATAGACTAGACAAAAATAAGACAAATGCCGGCCATATTCGGCATAAAACAGTTTCTTTCATTGTTCCTAACCTGCTAACCATCCTCCTGATCTTCCATCTCTGACTGTTCATTCACTAGTTCTGCTACATCTTCCTCCTTTTAGGAGTTTTTGTGCCATACTGCCCTGCAGTCCTTTTTCTACTTCTATCTGTTCCTGCACTTTCCCTTCCCCTCCCTGCCCCATTACTGTTACTTCTTGTCCTGCTGCTGTTTCTCTTTAATACCCCCTTAGCTGTTCAGAGTTTGCCAGCAAAACAGGCAGATGACTTGCTTCACAACGCCTCCATTTGTGTGGTTTAAAAGAATGACCCAAAAGCAGGAGGGGGGGGACACCTGAAATTGCCTGTCGACCGTTAGCTGCCCCCACAGAGCAGATGGAGAAAGCACTCCAATGCAGATCAATGCAGGACTTTGTCTTCTTTTGTTCATCTGTACGAAGTTGCTTCTTGTCATTTTTGGTGATGCTTCAACCTTATTATGAGCAGCAGTTCTATGTTCTTCTCCAGGAAACTTACATTCACACACAGTATGCATATACTCACACACAGAAATACATATAAAAGTATTTATGTCCCAGAAGACCTGCTCATAGAAAGGAAAAGGATGGACAATTATTTTCCTGGAACCAAAGTTGGGAGGTCACAGCAGCGGGGGAATTGTCCAACAGTTAAATTAAACAACATGGTAGCCAGCAGTCCGGACCGAATCCCTTGCAAGCTATGGCCAAAGTGTCTCACTCCGGCTTTTCTTAAGCTGATTTAGAGTTAAGCTGGCATCAGCACAGAACAGAAGCAATTGAAGGCTATAGTGCAGATAAGCAGACAGTATAGCACAGTTCAAAGTTCTACTGAGTATGGAGAATTTGACCAGGTTCTTCATAAAGCTGTCAGGACTTCTAAATTGGCTCAACACACAACTCTAGACATTTGTGAGGGCAGGGTAGAACCCACTTCTCTTACCAACTCCAACCAAACCAAGGGTAATTTTTTATTTCAAGTCTGGAAATGATAAAGTTCTTTCCTGAATCTCAAAGTTCCACCGGTTCCAGTTAGAAACCAGCCTTTCTCAACCTTTTGACCCTGGAGGAACCCTTCAAATATTTTTCAGGCCTTGGGGAACCCCTGCACATGCAGGCTCAAATATAGGCCAGAAGGTTAAAAAATTATATTCGTTTCATGTGTAGGCCTGTATATATGCACTAACAGTGTTCTTAAACTAAAAATAAAGAATGAAAGTTACCTCTTTAATATGAAGTTGCCCGAGTTCGAAATAATTTTTTTAATAAATCATGATCATCCAGGGAACCCCTAGTGATGTCTCATGGGACCGGAGGGTTCGACGGAACCCTGGTTGAGAAACCCTGGGCTACACTAACAGGATTAAACCTAGGTCCTACCTGATGTGTACAAGTGGGAACTGCAAGCGCAGGACACACATGTCCATTCAAACATCCGAGGAACAACCTCATTGAAACGCATGCCTTTCGTTTTTTTAATTCTCTGTATTTGCACATGTAAGGGGCGTGGTGGCTCAGCGGGTAAGACGCCAGGCTCGTCGATTGGAAGATCGCAAGTTCGGAGGTTCGAATCCCTAGCCCCGCGTGACGGAGTGAGCTCCCGCATATTTGTTGTAGCGCCGACTCTGCTTATTTTCCTCTTTTCTTGGCAGACAGATACTAAACAAATGCCAGCTGTGAAGTTGACATCTCTCAGGTATTTGTTCCGTTGCCAAGGAGTTGGGATAAATAACATGAACCAAATTAGCAAAAGAAAGGAGAACTGTAGATATTAGCAAGCCACTTGTTTATTTCCTTCTATTATAGCACTCAACAATCAGAGACACACTGAATGCAGAGGCTTAGCTTGATACAGTTACACCAATCAAGGGAATATGATATTATCCTAAATATCCTATCCTAAAGATTTCAGCAGAGGGTTCAATTCATAAAATGTGCAAGATAAATCAATAAAATGCAATATTAACTAATACTCCCCTGCAATGCTTTGGATTCAATTGGAAGGAGGCGTTTTACAGTATACAGGTGAACAAATGTAGTGCCTCATTAAATCAACCTCAACTGTTTCCAGAAGCCACATGATCTTGAGTTATAAATATGAAGAATGAAGTAAAATAATAAATAAAAGGTGCTTTCAAACAATATACTGTCATTCTGCAATTTTAGTTAACTGAAAATGATAATTTGCCCTGATCCTTGTTCTGATACTGTAGAAGGAAAAGCTTCTCCTCTCACCACTTTCTCCATGCCATGCATGATTTTATATATTTTAATCATGTATCTACCTAGTTGCCTTTTTTTTCATGTTAGAGTCCTTAATCTTCCATTGTGGTTGCCTTCTTCTATATTTTTTCCAGCTCTATTATATTCTTTTTCAAATGTGGCATCCAGAATGATATGCAGTATTCCAGGTGTGGATGTACCATACTGTTGTATTATATGGTTAGCAGTTTTATTTTCAGTCTCTTTCTAACGATCTCTAACATGGATTTTTTCTTTCTTTCACACTTTAAGTAGTAAGTAAGTAAGTAATATGTTTATTCAGTCAATGACCAGCAAGTTTTCACACATTCCATACACTGAATTGACATCTTCATTAATCTATGACCTTAAGATCTTGGTTAGTTTCAGACAACTCAGACCCCATCAGTATGTACTGTATGTGTGAGACTAGGCTGAAGCTGCCATAACTAAAGATGAAGCAGGCACCTAAGCAGAGAGGACAAAGAGCCAGGAAACTTGTCTAAAAGATCCCTTCAGGGAGGTAGATAAGAAGGAAGCAAGTCATTAAGGCAGTGCTTTCCCGCCAAAGGCGGCGGCGTGCACGGCGGCGGCCTCTTATGTCACGCTAAAACCCAGAAGCGCTGATGGAGCACCGCTGCCGCTGCTGCCACCACCGCCACCTCCGCCGTGCGCACCGCCACCGCCGCTGCACGCACCGCCACAGGAGCGGTGGCGACATGCCATCAGCACTTCCGGGTTTTGTCATGACACACAGTTTGGAAAACTATGCATTAAGGAAACAAAGGAAAAATGTCACCTGAACCAGACAAAGGAAGTTGGGCCTGAGCACATGGAAACACACCCCCAATTGCATCAACAGCTATCAGACTTGTAAATTAACAAGTCCAGAGTAGCTGCCAGTCTTGTGAATCAACAAAGCAAGGACTTTTGGGGATAAAAGGGGTCCCAAAGCCCGCCCACTCGAGTCATCTTTGGATCCAGACTTGGCGGCTTCTGTCCCTCTGGCTAGTGCCTGGCAGCCTAGTTGGAAGGATGTGGCTAAGTGTGGATGAGCATGTGTGTGCGTGTGAGAAAGAGCAAATGTACCTTGCAACCAGTAAAGTTTTGCTGTTCCTTTAAATTCACTGGGTCTCCATGTATTACAAAGAACCTGTTGTGCCTCAGTGTTCGGTTGGAAGTGATTTGTGTGCGTCCCTAATTATTTCCCAGCTGTTGACCAGGGCTGTGTGTCTTGTCTGCTCAAGCTGCACCTATCTGGAAAACCCAGGCAGAAAGGAAGGGGGGCTGACAAGATCCATGTGCCTCAACAGGCTGTGAGAGTGTCAGTGAGTGACCATAAGCTGAACCTGGGAGCAGCGTTTGTAATATATGTATGTATGTATATTATTTATATACTGATTCCACATGGATTCTTGGCAGTTTACAACAGCCCATGTAAAATCAATAAAAACAAATAGATAAAAAGTATCTATTCACCTGACATCCACAATCCAGCAACAATTTTGAATGTTAAAAACTCTATGAAAAAGCTAGGTCTCACCTGGCATCAGCTGCTGACAGGGAGGGCCCCATTGTGGTGGATGGAGGGAAGACCCAAGAGCACGGTCTCCTGGCCCCTGCTCCACAATCACAAACATGGGTAGGAACCCTCCACATTCCAATTCATGACAAGTGAATTGAATTCTATCTCAAGGAGGCAGTCATGAAGACATCTACCAAGTCCTTTATGGTTTGCTGCTGAAGTAGGAACCAGCACTTTGAATTGTACTGGGAAGCTTACTGGAAGCCATTGCAGAACTCACAAGATAAGAGCTATATGGTTATGACAACTTTCCCTGCCAGTACAGTAGGCAGGCATCTACATTCTGCACCAGCTGTAGCTTTTACAGTCTTCAAAGGTAGCCCCATCTACAGCACATTGTAGTATACAGTCCTAATGATGAGGCAGGTAAGGGATGAGTTGCTGTGGCCAGGGCCTCCTGCTCCAGGGATGGCCACTATTGGTGCACCAGTCAAATCTGTGCAAAGATTCTCCTAGCCACAAACCCCACTTGCCTATCTAGCAGTATCTGGGAGTCTAGGAAAACATCCAAGTCAAGGATCTTAAGGGAAAACATCACCTTGTTCAATGCCACAACAGAACCAGAGAACCAGATGGATTCTGACAAACAGTAGCTCCATTGTAAAGAATGACCTCTCCCTGCCCCCCATAAAAGAACTCTGCCACTTTTGGGGTCTTGTGGTGCCCCCCTTCCCCACAAATCTTAATGTTTGAAGAGATGTATTTTAAGAATAACAATAACAACAACAACAATTTATATGCTGCCTGACTCCCAGTGACTCTGGGCTGTTTATAAATTGTTAAAAACATTTAAAAACAAGAAAACACGAAACAAAAAGAAACAAAGATGGTGGAGACAACAAACCCAGATGGGGACAAAGAAAAAGAAGGAAAGGGGGCTTCAATCATGCCCTCCAAGGCCTGGGTGAAGAGCCAGGTCTTCAGGGTCCCTTGAAATAACAGTAGGGTGGGGGCTGTTCAAATTTCAGGGTGTACCTCATTCCAGAGGGCAGGTGCTGCTACAGAGAAGGCACACTGCTAGGTCCCAACAGACGGCTTTGTTTAATCAAAGGAACCAGGAGCGTGCCAACCCTGCGAGATTGGATTGGCTGGGCTGATACTATGGGACACAGAGGCCCGATGCCATGTAGGACTTTATAGTGACCAGCAACTTGAATCACACCTGGAAGCAAACTGGCACCCAGTGCAGCTCAGGAAGCAGAAGTGTTACATGGGCATACTGAGGCATGCCCATCATTGCCCACTCTGCTGCATTCTGGACCAGTTGAAGTTTCTGTGTGGACTTCAAGGGCAGGCCCATGTAAAGCACATTGCAGTAGTCAAGCATGAGGTGATCAGGGCATGAGTGACTGTCTGAAGGGCCCCTGATCTAGGAAAGGGTGCAATTGGCACACCAGATGAAGCTGTGCAAAGGCCTTCTGGCCACAGCTGCCACCTGCTCATCAAGCAGAGGCTGTGAGTCCAGGAAGACCCTCTCCCTCAAGTTTGTTGTTTATTCGTTCAGTCGCTTCCGACTCTTCGTGACTTCATGGACCAGCCCACGCCAGAGCTTCCTGTCGGCCGTCACCATCCCCAGCTCCCCCACGGTTGAGTCCACCACCTCCAGAATACCATCCATCCATCTTGCCCTTGGCCGGCCCCTCTTCCTTTTGCCTTCCACTTTCCCTAGCATCAGCTTCTTCTCCAGGGTATCCTGTCTTCTCATTATGTGGCCAAAGTACTTCGGTTTTGCCTTTAATATCATTCCCTCAAGTGAGCAGTCTGGCTTTATTTCCTGGAGTATGGACTGGTTTGATCTTCTTGCAGTCCAAGGCACTCTCAGAATTTTCCTCCAACACCACAGTTCAAAAGCATCTATCTTCCTTTGCTCAGCCTTCCTTATGGTCCAGCTCTCACAGCCATAGGTTACTACAGGGAATACCATTGCTTTAACTATGCGGACCTTTGTCGTCAAACTATTTAGGACAAAAAGATCATTATTACAATCCTGAGGTCCAACTGACGTCAGTCCGACCCACCCGGTCATGCAGAGAGGGCATGCTGCGGACCCCGTCTGTAAAAGAATTCCATCTGGCGGGGTCCAGGAAGCGGGCCTTCTCTGCAGCAGCTCCCGCCCTCTGGAACATTCTTCCCCTGGAGGTGAGGCAAGCCCCCTCTCTCCTGGACTTCCATAGAAAACTGAAGACCTGGTTTTGCCATCGTGCCTGGGGCGGGGCGGGGAACAGTCACTCTTGGGGATGGCTGGTGCCCTAGACCGGCTCTTTATACACTTACAGACTGAAGCAGAACTTACCACCATCTGGATTTTATTGTATTTTATATTTCTATCTTCTATTTGTATTATTGATAGTTTGTATTGAATTTTAAAATTTGTTTTTATTGTAAACCGCCCAGAGTCCCTCAAGGGGGAGATGGACGGTGATAAAAATTTGATAAATAAATAAAAATAAAAATAAAATAAAGATCAGTGCTATGTGATCTCCCCAAATAATAGCCTCATTGCCACATCTGGTTTGTCTTCAAAGGTCGCCCTTCATTAGATCAGATTATATTATCCAGGTCTCCCACTTTCATTATCTTGCTTCCATATGAAATATGTCAGCAGGTAATGTTTAATTCTTAATTCTTAAATTGAGGATTATGTGGTACATTATGTGGTACATACAAGTGATTTGTCAGGGGTTGAGGCAAAGAAACAACGCTGAGCCAGGAATGAAGCTCTAGTTCAGGGCTTTCCAAACTTTTCATGTTGGTGACACGCCTTTTAGCCATGCATAATTTCGTGACACACTAATGAGGAGTCCCTGCCCCCCAGCCCACGATTGGCTGCCGGCTCCAAACCCCGCCCCTGGTCCACGTTATTGGCTTCCGGCTCCAAACCCCGCCCCCCAGCCCATGTGATTGGCTCCCAGCTCCAAACCCTGCCCCCAGCACACGTGATTGGCTCCCGGCTCCAAACCCCACCCCACGTGATTGGCTGCCGGCTCCAAATCCCGCCCCCCGGCCCCCCAGTCTTGTACTGTATGTATTGTATTGTATGTAATTGTAGATCAGAGCTTTCCAAACTGTGTGTCGCGACACATTTCTGTGTTGCGGCAAGGGCCCAGGTGTCGCAGGGGAACCCGGAAGAGGAGGCCATGAAACTTGTCTAAAAGATCCCTTCAGGGAGGTAGATAAGAAGGAAGCAAGTCATTATATTCAAGAAAGCAGATCAGAATCCAGTCTATAATTCTGTGAATTTACAGTCACAAAAATACTTTTGCTGCAACAGTTATGTGGAATGCATATTTACCTGAAATTCATATAATTAAATTTGAAATCTACATAGGCAAAACGTTTGATGACTTCTGTGTCTTCAAGCATTTTCACTTCATACACACAACACACACACACACACACATACATACCCATTTGCTATTCCCTTTGAGAGTAAGCAAAGTTATGGGGAGGGAAGTTGATTTAGAAATTTATATAAATATATACACTTTTTATGTAAGGGGAAAGAGCAATTGCATTAGGGATTTCTATATGTGTTAATGGAAGGATTTATAGAAATAATGTGATCTTGGTTTGATATAGAGTAAGGGATTGATTATGGAAATTGCTGTATATTCTTCCTGTAGAAAGTCGGAAGTCACCTTTCTATGTAATTTCTAAAATGCTTTTTTCGTGTTTTTCACTTTTTAGATTTTTTTTCTTTTTGTAGTTTTCTGTTTCTTTTTGTAGTTTTTATCCTTAGGCAGAAATATGTTCTCATACCCAGCCCCTTCTTTCAACAAACAAGCCCCTCAACATCCACTGATTTTCTACCAACATTTGCACATCTTAAAAAAGTTATCCGTTCATTTTCCTATCTTTGGTAAACATTCAAATAAGGTACACTAATTCAACTACTGGCTTTTTTTTTTTTGCCATTTATGTATAACCTGCAACTATTCGCTCAGTTTTTCCTGTCAAACACAGCTACTGTACCTCGGTCTTTTCAGATGCGTACTCCTTGTGGTATCATACAGCCTATCTAGCATTTGCTTTAAATCATTTCAGTTTTCAGCCAACAACATGACATTATCTGCATACAAAAGTACTTTTGTAGCCCCAACCCACACACCCCTAATGACCCCCCACACTGCATTTCTCATACAGTTCAGTTTCCTCTTGTGTAGTTTGGATAGACATGGTCGGCAGTTATTTAATTAATTAATTAATTAATTAATTAATTTATAATTCCATTTATATTACCGCTCCATCTCCCCCGAACGGGACTCTGGGCGGTTATTTTACAAGCCTTCATGTAAAAATGTGTGCAAGGATTTAATTAGGTGAATGTCATCCTTTGCTAATTCAAATTTTGGTATCATTTTAGCTTGTAAAAGACTGCATTAGCAAAAAGACAGCAACACAGTCTTAGACATGCAGTTTTTATTTTTGTATCATTTTCTGAGGCAAAGACCCAAGGAGACATATGACACTATACTTCAAAAGCTCTAAATCGATCCAGTAACTGGAAAGCTGTTGGTTTAACTACAAGAGTCATGTTAGAAGTTTGATACAATAAGGTGACTGAGAAATGTATGCATATCACCACATTGAGGTGTCATTTAAACAGACCGTTCCCATGTGAGAGGACAAAAATGAAAATGTACTGTGCCACGAAGGCTCCATGAGAATTAGGGCACTCGGGCTTACAAGCCAACAATGACTTGGACCATGCCATTGAAAGGACAACCATGCATTTTAGGTGCAATGAAGTTCCACGTTGCATGTTGAAAGGGTAGAGGATCAGCGCTTAGCCCAGTTGGCTGCCTGTCCCAGCCTGCCATTGGAAGCAGCTGCTCTATTTTGCTAATTGTAGGATCGGACCTTCCTGCACACCATTACATCAAACCATTACCCATAATGTAAGATCTATGAATCAAGGTAAGCTGGATGTGGTCAAACATGAGATGACAAGATTGAACATCGACATCTTGGGAATCAGCGAACTAAAATGGACAGGAATGGGCGAATTTAATTCAGGAGACCATTATATATACTACTGTGGGCAAGAATCCCTTAGAAGAAATGGAGTAGCTCTCATAGTCAATAAAAGAGTGGGAAAGGCAGTACTGGGGTACAACCTCAAAAACGACAGAATGCTTTCAGTTCGAATCCAAGGCAAACCATTCAACATCACAGTGATCCAAGTCTATGCCCCAACCACTGATGCCAAAGAAGCTGAAGTTGACCGGTTCTATGAAGATCTACAACACCTTCTAGAACTAACACCAAAAAAAGATGTCCTTTTCATCATAGGGGACTGGAATGCTAAGGTAGGAAGTCAAAAAATAACCGGAATAACGGGCAAGTTCGGCCTCGGAGTACAAAATGAAGCAGGGCAAAGGCTAATAGAGTTTTGTCAAGAGAACACGCTGGTCATAGCAAACACTCTTTTCCAACAACACAAGAGACGACTCTACACATGGACATCACCAGATGGTCAATACCGAAATCAGATTGATTATATACTTTGCAGCCAAAGATGGAGAAGCTCTATACAATCAGCAAAAACAAGACCTGGAGCTGACTGTGGCTCAGATCATGAGCTTCTTATCGCAAAATTTAGGCTTAAATTGAAGAACGTAGAGAAAACCACTAGACCAATCAGGTATGACCTAAATCATATCCCTTATGAATATACAGTGGAGGTGAGGAATAGATTTAAAGGATTAGATCTGGTAAACAGAGTGCCTGAAGAACTATGGATGGAGGTTCGTAACATTGTACAGGAGGCAGCAACTAAAACCATCCCAAAGAAAAAGAAATGCAAGAAAGCAAAGTGGCTGACTGATGAGGCTTTACAAATAGCTGAGGAAAGAAGGGAAGCAAAAGGCAAGGGAGAAAGGGAAAGATATAAACAACTGAATGCAGAATTCCAGAGAATAGCAAGGAGAGATAAGAAGGCCTTCTTAAATGAACAATGCAAAGAAATCGAGGAAAACAATAGAATGGGGAAGACTAGAGATCTCTTCAAGAAAATCGGAGATATCAAGGGAACGTTTTGTGCAAAGATGGGCATGATAAAGGACAAAAAAGGCAGGGACCTAACAGAAGCAGAAGAGATTAAGAAGAGGTGGCAAGAATACACAGAAGAACTATACAAGAAAGATCTTAATATCCCTGATAAATATGATGGTGTGGTCACTGACCTTGAGCCGGACATCCTAGAGAGTGAAGTCAAGTGGGCCTTAGGAAGCATTACTAACAACAAAGCTAGCGGAGAAGACAGTATCCCAGCTGAGCTATTTAAAATCCTAAAAGATGATGCTGTTAAAGTGCTGCACTCAATATGCCAACAAATTTGGAAAACTCAACAGTGGCCACAGGATTGGAAAAGGTCAGTTTACATTCCAATCCCAAAGAAAGGCAATGCCAAAGAATGTTCAAACTACCGTACAATTGCGCTCATTTCACATGCCAGCAAGGTTATGCTCAAAATCCTACAAGCTAGGCTTCAGCAGCATGTGAACCGAGAACTACCAGAAGTGCAAGCTGGGTTTCGAAGAGGCAGAGGAACTAGAGATCAGATTGCCAACATTCGCTGGATCATGGAAAAAGCAAGAGAGTTCCAGAAAAACATCTACTTCTGCTTCATTGACTACGCTAAAGCCTTTGATTGTGTGGATCACAACAAACTGTGGCAAATTCTTAAAGAGATGGGAGTACCAGACCACCTTACCTGTCTCCTGAGAAACCTGTATGCGGGTCAAGAAGCAACAGTTAGAACCGGACATGGAACAACCGACTGGTTCAAAATTGGGAAAGGAGTACGACAAGGCTGTATATTATCACCGTGCTTATTTAACTTATATGCAGAGTACATCATGAGAAATGCCGGGCTGGATGAATCACAAGCCGGAGTTAAGATTGCCGGGAAAAATATCAACAACCTCAGATATGCAGACGATACCACCCTAATGGCAGAAAGTGAAGAGGAACTAAAGAGCCTCTTGATGAGGGTGAAAGAGGAGAGTGCAAAAGCTGGCTTGAAACTCAACATTAAAAAAACCCAGATCATGGCATCTGGTCCCATCACTTCCTGGCAAATAGAAGGGGAAGAAATGGAAGCAGTGACAGATTTTATTTTCTTGGGCTCCAAGATCACCGCAGACGGTGACTGCAGCCATGAAATTAAAAGACGCTTGCTCCTTGGGAGGAAAGCTATGGCAAACCTAGACAGCATATTAAAAAGCAGAGACATCACCTTGCCGACAAAGGTCCGTATAGTTAAAGCTATGGTTTTTCCAGTAGCAATGTATGGCTGTGAGAGTTGGACCATAAGGAAGGCTGAGCGCCGAAGAATTGATGCTTTCGAACTGTGGTGCTGGAGAAGACTCTTGAGAGTCCCTTGGACTGCAAGGAGGTCAAACCAGTCAATCCTAAAGGAAATCAACCCTGACTGCTCATTGGAAGGACAGATGCTGAAGCTGAAGCTCAAATACTTTGGCCACCTAATGCGAAGAGAGGACTCACTGGAAAAGACCCTGATGCTGGGAAAGACTGAGGGCAAAAGGAGAAGGGGACGGCAGAGGATGAGATGGTTAGATAGCATCACCGATGTAATGAACATGAATTTGAGTAAACTCCGAGAGACAGTGGAGGACAGGAAGGCCTGGCGTACTATGGTCCATGAGGTCACGAAGAGTCGGACACGACTAAATGACTGAACAACAACAACAACAATTACCCATAATGTTTTGAGGGAGCATGTATGTGCATGTACAGTATGTATGCATCATTAATTTATTCTTTGTAAGTACTTTAATGTATTTACAATATAATATTTACATTCCATATGGTGCCAATATTGATTTTTGATAAATCCAGGAAGCAGCTTTGGTGGTTATGCAATTGAACAGCAGCCTATAGCTTTTTCTTTTTCAAATGAAAAAAATGTATTCAATGTATGATAATTGCAGTTCCAGAAAAGCAAGAAGGGCAGGCTATTCTCATATATGTTATATGAATTTAAAATGTCTACTACAAAGTAAATCCCATCATATTCAATAGGGCTAACTCATTTCATGATTTAAGACTAAGATTCCACTTCTGTGATTACTTACCTGGGAGTAAGTGCTGTTGAACTGAGTCAGTTTTCTGAGGAAGCATCTGAGACTGGATAGCGTTGTGTTGCATAGATGTTCCCCTGAGCATTCAAATAAATGGATATATTTACCATACACAGATGATGTTCAGTGGCATTATTTTTAATGTTCTGAAATCCAACAGGATGAAATATATATCATAAATATTTTAAATAACTAGCAAGTGCTCCAGCCAATTTCAGTTTTTATTTACTCATTTAATTTGCTGAACAAATTAATGTATTAAAAGTTACTGCAGAGGGTGGCTGTTTTGTGATCAACTTTTGCTCACTTTGTGTATGTGTAAATATCATTTATGGTTCTTTCAGGCTTTGGTGCCGCATTGTTCAGGTTATATTGCCCCAAAACACAGTTTGGTTCAGATCTGAGGAAAAAATAGCTAGATTGACATTTGTAATTCAAGCACTCTGTCAAATGTGAGGAGCTGGAATTGGGGAAAAAATAGGGCTATGTGATGCTTTGGTTATGGAGGGCTGCTGCATAAGCCCGTGAAAAGGTGCAGCTACTTTACAGATTTGCGACAGGTGCTATATTTATGTCCCTACATACTCTTAAGTGCATTTTTTAAAATTAAACCTGAAGTGCTCATAAATTTCAGTTTGGATCGTTCTAAACCATTGCTAGTAATGTGAAAGTACTACTGACATAACAGTATATTATTCAGACATTTCACATCTGATCCATAGGGTTACCACAGCAGAGATGAGCCATTGGATCCTGTCCTGCAGATCTCCACATGCTGAAATAGCCTTCCCATGTGGTTGAGAACTCCAGTCTTCCAGATGCCAAACTATGTAGAAAACCTCCATGATCGGTGCATGTTTCCCAATACTAAACCTCCTGTGGAGTCCTTGGTGCTCTCTAAGCTTGGTTGTTTGCTTGCAAGCATTTCATTACCCGACTAGGTAACATCATCAGTGCAAGTAAGTGTGGGGTTTGCTCCCTATTTATATACAGTAGCAGAAAACAATACTCTAATCAAGGAATTACCAAGGAGGAAACCACATCCCCACCAAAACTGGCAGGGCAAGCTATAAATAGGGAGCAAACCTAGTTTGGGTAATGAAACATCTGCAAGCAAACAGCCAAGCTCAGAGAGCACCAAGGCCTCCACAGTTCAACCCTGAGCTACAAGTATTCTCTTCTATTTAAACGTCCTGTTTCAACAAAAGAATTACTAAGAATGAGATAGGGCCAATGAAGGCTTCTGCACTCTCCCTTCAGGTGACAGTAATCACTTAACATGAAGAGGGAAAATACTGATTCAAAAAGATTCAGGAGCTATGCAAACCAAACATATGAGGTAAACAACAATATCCTGAGAACTGTGCTCTCTCTCTACATAATAAACACTGCAGTGTTTTCCTCAAATATAATACTGCTGCTGACTAAACGTTTTGGGAGCAGTTCATTTTTAACAGGGACCATGTTACAAGTTCATCCAAACCATGGGTGAAGAATCAAAATGCATGAACAATACCCTCTTGTACAGGTCTTCTACATAACCCAATTTAGGGGGGGGAAACCTTTAAAATCTTCTCTCCATTTATCTCTAAAATGACAGAAAACAATTTGATGCTTAGCTTAAAGCTACCTAAGAGAAAAAAGGGCAACATATTAGATGGGACTGAATAACATTTGCTCGCTGAGATGTTAATCTTGAATTCTAAACCCTGCTAGATGGTGAACCTAGGATCAACATGGGTTTCAAACATGTAACTTTTACAGTCAAATGCACTGCATTAGTTCATGTAAAGCTAGGGTAGGCAGGGGAGACATCCATCGATAGCCTTACTTTTATGGCACTCTAGAAGTTGATGCTCTAGAATATGACAGAATTTGACAGCTTTGAAGATGACACTGAATAGAAAAGTCATCATCCTAACTGAAATTTCCTATTTCTAAATGGATTTTTGATATCCATTTAGATATCATTTGGATATCCAAATGATATCCATTTGATATCCATTTTGCTTGTTTTAAAAACTAATTATAAGAGGAGTAAAATATTGAGGTGGCCATCCTCCAGAATTCATGGTTTATCTGTTTCCCTGTTTGCCTCACATTTTCCAATATCATTACAGTACTACTTGATTGCTGTTATCAATCAAAGCTTCCATTCCTTCTTAGCTACGAATATTGATTTTGGGATTTATTTCCAGAAGAATATGAGGGATAAGTATAACCCTTACTTAGATTTTCTAAGTAATTAAAAGTGTAGATTGTTGGGTGTTCCTGAAGTTGGAATGTCAATTATATTCATTTTATCTGCTTTTATACCTACATAAATATTTGCATTTTTACAAATAAATACATGTGCTACAAAACACTATTGACTATTAAATCATGACTGGAATAATATTTTGAGAAAAGGTAAACTGTTTATTCAACAGGATGAGTCTGTACCCAACCAGTGGTTTGATCTACATGGTATTATAGCATACATAACATAGGATCCAATCAGATACTCTAACTGAATGGAATTTTTTAAAATCATACATTACAGAGACAATATTCATAAGAGGGACAACAATCATTATATAGGGCAGCCAACCAGCAGTTTCCTAGAGTTTTCTGGCAACAACAAGAAGCAGCCACTCAGAAGCAAACTGGATTCAGGAGGCCTATCGCCATACTATGAAAAATGCAGCACTGATAATATAGTCCAAAATATTGGATTTTCCAAAAAAAAAGAGGGGGGGAATTGTTTAGTCTAAAAAACGGAAAGTGCACGGTCCTTATATTATTAAAGAATCTTTGACATTTACATTGTTTGCTTATGACAGTTTCTGTACATCAATAATATAAGGGCAGGTGCAATTGCTTCTAAGTCAGCACCATAACATATTTCACTTGGTTGAACAAAAAGAGTGCCTTCATAAGTTACAGGATAAGAGAAGAGGCGAGGAGAAGAAATAAGTAATTTCTGTCAGTGTTAGCTAAAGTAGCTCCAATTAAGCACAAACGTACATTCTGTTTTTATGAGAAGGGTCAAGTACTCTGCATTGGTGAATTTCATTTTTTATAGTGTTGGTGGACAGCATCAAGTCCATCACTCATAGTTCTTACATAAACATGTGTTGTCTTGCATTTTCTTCATACAATTTGTATAAATTGTACAAATCCCACCCTCCCTTCCTAAATAACTTCTGGGTTTGGTTAAATATCAACCAATAAGGATATTCTCATTATTTGTCATTAAGGATAGCATCATTATTTAGGAACAGGGATATTCTCAATAGAGATAGCATCTTTATTTAGCATTCTCATCATATAGCATTAGGGGGATAGGATAGAATTGGTGTGGCCAGCAAAAAAACTTTTTATTCCTTCCCCTTTAAAGGTGAGGCTAACAAACGGAGATGAGCACCTCCTAGAGTCGGACACGACTGCACAAATGTGCGGGGGGAACCTTTACCTTTTTAACATGTGCTCCCCCTCCCCCTCTCTCTTACACACAGACACACACACAGACAGACACATTTTCTTCCCATCTGCTACTTGTATGCATTTCACATTCTCCCTTGAAATCTTTGTTGGGTTGGGTCAAGCCATGCCTAAATGTGTCTGAAAACACAGAGGTGAATCTATCAGGAATGTCCCTTGTGCATGACAATCAGGAAATGGCACTTCTGCAGAACAAAATACATTAAAAAAAGAAACTGCTGCTAGCTGAAGCCAATGCAACAGGGAGACAAGCACTTCCTAAGAGAAAGTGTTGTTACTTCATCAGCTTCATTCCAAGTATTGTTACTTAAAACTACAAAGAGCTGGACAAATAACTCTTTCACAATTCCTAATAGTCATCAGCAATTTGACAAGACTGAATCGTTTTTCCTTAAATTTTAAAGACAATTCTTGCCCTTATGGAGGACAATAAGGGAGGAAATGGAGGAAACTGTACAAGAGATATTTCGATATATCCATCTCCCCAAGCACATTTAATTCAAAGATTTGTTCTGGTGCTCAAAAGGCACTTAAAGATTTAAAAATAAACAAAAAACCACTAACAACCAATGAAAAAATAGAAACAAAAATAATTTAATAAAAGGTAGAATGTATCATATCTTTAAGGAGAAAAGTAAACCTTCAGATAATTCTTCTGCTCTCAAGTCATTTTTAAAAATATGTGTAACACACACAAACATAATCAAAGCATCTCTTCTCCATAAAGCAAAGTAAGAAAAAAATACTACTGGCAATGAAGACAGAACAGTTTGCCAAATGGCTCTCTCCCCACCCCCCACTTTGCATCCAACCCATGCAAAAACTACATTTGTTGGTTCATTACTACCACAAATGGAATATTTGCTGTCATAATGAACTGGGGGCTATTCATCTGCTAGGGAAGGCTTGGGAACATGTAGGGTAACTTGGAAGGGGGATTAAAAGAATTTCATAAATGAAAAACTACCACTGTTAACTAATTATGGCATTACAAATGCCTACTACATTAGCAGACATATAGCTAAACACCATTTATCATTATAATATAATATTGAGGAACAATATTAGAATAACTACATACATTCCTTTCACACTATATATGAGAAGGTCAAAATTCCTTCAGGATTGGGGAAGGTTGTTCTCATTTTTACTGATGCATTTCTAATATACTGAATTATTATTAAGTGCAAGGATTTGGAGTCACGGGGTCTCAATTAAAATTCAGCATGAAGAAGAAACATTGCAGTTCAGCAGATATTTTTCATACTAGAAGCAAGAACAGCAATATATAAACAGGCTAGAACAGGCAAGGGGCAGATTCATGAAATGAAGCATGTTCACAGATGAGACACAGAAAATGAGAATCACATTATGTTATGTATGTTCATTTCATACATAGAGGAAAACATTATCTCATAAAATATGTCCCTCTTCTATGCAATTTCTGGAAAAAAATGGGATTAGGAATCAGAGGATAAATATGACAGATATCTTCCTCCTTTAGCAAAATGGACTGCTTATAAATTAAATTTTGACTGAAAGTGTGCCATGACTTAGAGTACAGCAAGCCAAATTCAAGGTCACCAATTACCCAGAAGTCACTAAAATTGACCTCTAATGAGGAATGGAAAACATTTGGTTTCTTTTTAAGAGACGGCCATTGCAAAATAAATTCAAGAGGTATCAAGCAGTGGAACATGCAGATTGAACAAGTGTGCAGTTTCAGTAAGATTTATCAGTGTTAAAATCAGTGTAGTGGAATTCAAAGTAAACAAAAAATCCACCCAATTTGAAGGGCTGGTATTAGAAACATCTGACCACAAATGCTGATTTTGAAAAGCAGCAAGTAGAGCCTTGAGTTCAGTGAAAAATAAAAAGGCAAGCATGCAAATGCCAGAGCTCTTGGTTGTTGTTGTTTTTGCCTATATTAAACTATAGAGATAAATTTTATTTCCGTAAGCCCCAAATCACTGTATATTGTTATATAGTACAGTAGAGAAAGTGCAAATTGTCATCTCATTAGTTCAGTTATATGCCCAACTCGGTCAAGTATGGATCATGCTGTTCATGCAAGAGGATATGGCCCAGGAACCCCCTTATATACTGCTAAAGAACTTTAAAGAACTATGTTTTTACTAAAACCCTCCTTGCCTGTTTTAATCCAGATTAAAACAGGGTTGTTTTTTTCTCCAGAGGAATCATTAGCAAAAAGGGAGATGAGAGAATAAAATATTTCAACCACTATATAAGGTAGCCTATTTATTTATTGTTATCCACCACAGGTTACTTCAAAGTCCTCTTCTGTTTTGAAAACAGTGGGAGTTGAGTTTCTTTTGTACACATGTAACACTGTGCTACAACATGAAGTACATACAAAACATTCTAGATTTCCCATTTTTATAAGGGGAAATTGTACCACTTTTCACTCTTTGCACCCACATCTGGCATACTCCTCCAACCAGAAAATGACCACAAGTTTCCATATTTCAATGAAGCAGTCCTGAAGAGATGAATTTGAAGACAGAACTCCACCCATCTAGGAGAACAGAACTGATCATCATCAGATGAATTCAGTATTTCCAGGACAACTAGTATTTCTTTTCATTTGTAACTCTAAAGCCATAATTGCACTGATATGAAAATTCAGTTCATGAACTGATCAATAGTCTATTGCTTGATGTATAGTTGCTGTGTAATTCTCACACACAGGCAAAAACACACTCTAGCAGACGTCTAAGGGTGAGGTAAGTCTATTAAATTGTTACTGGGCTACATAATGTTTCATATATACTTCTAGACAGACTTGAATATTCCAGTGGTAATTACATAAAATGACCATAGGTAGTACCAAATATTTTCAGCAATCTTGTTACATGTGTAAATGTCACGAAATCCTTAAACCACTTCTACAATCCCAAGTATCATCTTTTTTTACAAGAGTCACTTTTCCCCCGTCCTTTCTTCTAATGACATCATTTGTACAATCATAGCTTCCTTCTCAAAAGAAATGAAGATCAGAATGATCCATCATTTTCCCCAAGAATGCTCCTTTGTGAGGGTAATAGCTACATTGTGCCAGATTTATCTGAAGAACTGTTAGGAAAGAGCTTCTCTGTGGGTGTCACTGCAGGACTACCCATTCCTGAGCTGCTACTGCTACTTGATCGATGTTGGACAACAGGCCTGATGGGACGCATAGGTGGGGGCCTCAGCTGAGCTCCTGCAAGCCGGGCTGAGAGAGCAGGTTTAAATGTAGTCATCATTTCAGTGGTTGAGCTGCTGCTCCGCCTCATAGCTGCATCAGGGTCTCTGATCATGATGGTATGAAGGGGACTGGCAGGTTCAGAATTGACAGAACCAATTTGTGGGTTCTTCATTGGCTCAAGAGTGTCCAGGACAACATCAGGGGCTTGTTTCACAGTATTTTGCCTTTCGAGCTCACGCAGCTCATTCAGTGCTGTGCTCATGGTCTTTTCAATGTCCTGTAAACACATAAACACAAACAGAAATAAGAGTGACCATCCCTTGAATTAGATGATGACCTTGTTTCCTTTCTTATTTGCTTTAGGCAGAAGGTTTGACACAGATAACCAGGAGTGGAACAACGACTGGTGCTTTCCTGCAGCACTGGTGGAAGAATTTGCATGGGACTGATGACAGTAATCACCTTTCTACTTGCCCATGAACTACAGCACATAATCTGTGAATAATTTCACACTCTTATCAAATGGCCTAGTGCAGCCCTCCCGCAGGCTGGTTCTCTAGCTGGGAATTCTAGGACCTGAAGTCCAAGAGAGGTGAAGGGCAAAAGCTGGAAAATTTTGAAACTCTCAAAATTTCTGAACAAAAACATGACATTTTAGATACAACATAATTAAAAACATTAAAAAAGAAAGCAACAGAGAAGATAAACAGGCAGACACAGTATCAAGGGAACATGGCTAGTATACCTGGAGGCTATATTTCTGATTTCAAATTAATGTGAGCTCTCTCCACTATAACTGAATTCTACCACGTGATTCCACTTATTTCATTTTTGGTATGGCAGAATATCATGTCAGCCATTCTGTTTAAGGCTGAGGTGGTACTGCCACCTACCTTATCTGGTTAATATCTGTTGTCTCCTGGTGCATCCTCTTTGGATGGAAGGGGTTTAGCTTAGTGTGTGTTTGTATCTTACATGAAGCTTTCACTTCACTTCACTTCACTTCACTTTATTTTATTTTATCAAATTTATATGGCCGCCTGTCTCACACAAGGTGACTCTGGGCGGCGTATAGTAAAACCAATTATTAAAACAGAATATAGAAACCAGTTAAAACAATTAAATAATTAATGTAAGTAAAAAAAGGTTGTGACAGGGTTAATTAATTAATTTTATTTTTATTTATTTATTAAATTTATCACCGCCCAACTCCCCCACGGGGGACTCTGGGCGGTTTACAACAAAATTAAAATCATTAACATACAATTAAATAAATTAAAATACACAATAAATAACAATTTAAAATATACACTTTAGGACGAATCTAAGGTGCTAGCCATCTCCAGGTATATACCTTCTACATCTCGCCCCAAGCATGCTGACAAAGCCAGGTTTTGAGTTGTTTTCAAAAGTCCAGGAGCAAGGGGGTCTGTCTGATCCCTGGGGGAAGACTGTTCCAAAGGGCAGGGGCAACAGCAGAGAAAGCACGCTTCCGAGACCCCATTAGATGGAACTCCTTAGTCGATGGGGTCTGTAGCATGCCCTCTCTACATGCCCGGGTGGGACGGGATGAAGCAATGGGGATGAGACGGTCCCTTAGGTATCCTGGTCCCATGCCATGTAGGGCTTTAAAGGTGATAACCAACACCTTGAATTGGACCCGGAAGCAAACTGGGACTCAGTGCAGCTCACGCAGCAAAGGTGTTACGTGTGTCCTCCTTGGGACACCCAAAATTATTATATGCATGCTCCTTGGGACACCCAATAATTAAGATGTTATACGTGGTGCAATCAATGTGCAGGCACTCTGCTGCCAGGGGACCCCCCCATGCCTGATGAAAAAAACATGTTTTGAGGGCTTTCTGGAAGGCCATGAGGGTTGGGGCTAACCTCACCTCAGGGGGGATGATGTTCCAGAGGGCAGGTGCCACAGCAGAAAAGGCTCATCTCCTGGGTCCCGTCAGATGGAACTCCTTAGCAGACGGGACCCGCAACATGCCTCTCCTGCTGGACCTGGTGGGACAGGCAGAAGTAATTGGGAGTGGGGGTCCCTGCCACTGGAGCTTATTAGCTGCCACTAAGAGGAAAGAGGACAGGGGAGTGAAACACTGACAAATGTAATGAGAGTGAGGAAGGTATCAATAAATGAACAAGATAAAAACTTGGTAAATCTTTGCCTGGGCACCAGCTATGTCCCTTTCTGGAGCATATGGACATGGCTACAGCAATCTATGCATTAATCATTTCCTATTTCAATGGCTACAATGAACTGTAACTGGTTGCTACCCTTGAAGAATAATTGGGGCTGCCCTTGTAGAGTGTTCAAAAACCACAGCTGGTGCAAATTATTGGAGACAGATTGCTTGCTTGTGTACGTTTTATGGACCATAGTATACCAATCTTAAATCTTAAACTGTGGAATGAACTTAAATAAGTTGTTAAGGATGAGTGTGAAAACATACTGCCAAAGATGAAGAAACAGAAGAAAGCAAACTGGATATCAGAATAAGAAGGGGAACACCACAGATATTGAAGAAAACAAACAAATGGATCATTGAATAAATCACAAACACTTGATGCATTAAAACATGGTGCAAATCATATTCTGACCTCATTAATGGTAGAAAGGACACAATAAAAAGGCAAATCTCAATGTCCTTGTTTTCCTTGTCTTTTTAAAGATCATAATTCATATGAAACAAAAACAAGACTATTATTATCTTTATAATAGCATTTTATTTATTTATATTTATTTATTTACTTATTTTCTATCCCGCCTTACTTATATTTATAAATAACTCAAGGTGGTGAACATACCTAATACTCCTTCCTCCTCCTATTTTCCCCACCACAACAACCCTGTGAGGTGAGTTTGGCTGAGAGAGAGTGACTGGCCCACCCAGCCAGCTTTCATGCCTAAGGCGGGACTAGAACTCACAGTCTCCTGGTTTCTAGCCCGTTGCCTTAACCACTAGACCAGAGCTTTCCAAACTGTGTGTTGGGACACGTTAGTGTGTCGGCTGCAGTGTCTGGGTGTGTCGCGGCTGCTGCTGCCTCCAAGCCCTGCCAGGATTCCGCGCAGGTCCTAGTGCCTGCCTTGTGCCTTGCTGCCTCCAAACCTGCTGTGATTCCGCACAGGTCCTAGTGCCTGACTTGTGCCCTGCTGTAAGAGTGTGTCGCGAAATGATGCATGTCTAAAAAGTGTGTCACCAACATGAAAAGTTTGGAAAGCTCTGCACTAGACCAAACTGGCTCCATTTTAACCATTTACTTAATGATATAAATATTAAGGAAGCAGGCAATGGCAAACCACTTCCAAAAAACCTTGCCAAGAAAACTGCAGGGACTAGTCAAAACTGACTTGAAGGCACAAAAAACAAAACAAAACAAAATATTAATGTAGAAATAGGGATGAGTAGAATAGCATGGTCTGTTCCTGGTAGTGTGATTTGTCTGCTTTTGGGACAGATCACAATTGGAATACTACAAACTACTTCCTATTCCAGAAATAAATGAAGTACCCTTGAATGCATAGACTGGCCCATTCCAAAGAACACCAGAATATCATGGGAATGAATCATGCTGTTTTGCCGACAACTAGGGAAAATATTACTTTGTCTTTTAGCTCAGTAGCTGACATTGGCATACCTGCAATATCTTTAGCACCCAGCAAGCACACAGCTTCTGCCCTATGTAGTAGAATGCAAATCTGATAGATAGATGATTTTGTTTTATGATTTAAAAGAATTTGGATCACAAGATATTCTGCTGGCTGGAAACAAGAAGTCTAATTTCTGTTTGTGCTCCCAAAGCATTCTGTTTGTTTTTCCCAAGTATTGGCTAGGTTCAAAGTTCAGTCCTTTGTCTTTTTTCGGACTGATAGGTGTGGTTGCCATGGTAATTGATTGCTGTGGCCTAGATACAAATGTATATATTAGCATGTCTTTGTTTTGTAAACTACCCCTCTACCTTGTCTCTCTGTGAGTCATGCAAAAGCTCACTCCCTGTATGTTTAGGGCAGGGGTGGGCAACGTCAGGCCCGTGGGCCGTATAAGGCCCGTGGGGCTCCCGCCTAAGGCCTGTGGGGCTCCCACCCACAAACCCCACCCCTTCCACACAATTGGCTCCCACCTGCAAACCCCGCCCCCCAGTGCTTGTGATTGGCTCCTGCCCGCAAACTCCAGCCCCCGGTCCATGGAAATCCCAGAAACCCCGCCCCCCACCCCCCGGTCCCCGGTTATAAATATCCAAATGGCCCTTGGCAGAAAAAAGGTTCTGATTTTTTTTGAACAGGGGAGCTATGGCTGCTGCAACATACCAATCCTCAGTTATGCCACTTGAACGTATTTCAGACTCGAATTATTTGTCTTGGACTCTATATTTACTATTCTTATCTTTGATTTTGACTACAGGAGAACAAAAAGTCCTAGGCTTTTATCCTTTGAAACACTGGACTTTTATATATAAGGGATTATAAATGACCTAAGAGGAAAATTTTTAAAGGAGCCTAGTTCTCTCTTTCTTTTTCCTTAACCTTTTGGATATTTGTTTTTTCACCTTTTCTTTTTTCTTTTTATTATTTGTAAAAGAATTTTTAATTTTTTTTTTAATTTTTCCCCCTTTTTTAAATAATTTTTGTTATATTGTTATATGGTGCTTTTTCCCCTTTTCTCCCTTTTTTCTTCTTTTTTGCAGGGCTATGGCGTCTTTGGGAACGAGACGGGCGGAGAAAGAGAAGAAGAAGGAGACTGGAGGACCACCTATTGATTCTGCTACACCTGCTACATCTGCCTCAGAAGCTTTATTACCAGAAATGAAAAAGATATTAGAAGCTGTTGCAACACTAAATAAGAAAATGGATGATCAGAATACAGCAATAAATAAGAAAATGGATGATCAGAATACAGCAATAAATAAGAAAATGGATGACCAGAATACAGCAATAAATAAGAAAATGGATGACTCCACGAAGCAGATGGAAGATCAGATTACAGCATTAGACAAAAAAATGGACGATATGAAGAAAGAAATAACCCGAGAGATTAAGCAAGATTTTAAAAAAGAAATTCAAACAGTTAAGGAAGTGGTCAATTCTCTGTCAGGAGAACTTAAAGATACGCAAAGCCAGATGCAAAAATTAGAAGATAAATCAGAATATGCTATTAAAGAGATTGAACATAATCTAGATATCACAGCTTTAGCAGAAATGAGAGAGAAGGAGCACATCTTGAGATTTAGAGCAATTCCAGAACAAGTAGATGAAAATGTGAGAGAAAGGATGACTTTTGAATTAGCTAAATTTTTGGAGACAAGAGAACAAGATTTAGATTTGGAGATAGACAAGATATTCAGAGTAAACTCATGTTATGCTAAGGAAAGAAAAGTCCCTAGAGACATATTGATATATTTCGTAAGAAAAGTGACAAAAGAGCAAATCTTAAGGAAGCATTATAATACTAGATTAAATATAGAAGGGAAGGAAATAATTGTATTAAAAGAAATTCCCTTGAGAATAATTAGGAAAAGAAAAGACTATTCTTTCCTTACAGACAAATTAAGGCAACATAGTATTCCATTCAGATGGGAAAAATTGGAAGGCGTATCGTTTGAGTTTAAAGGACAGAGATTCAAAATAACTTCCATTTTAAAAGCAAAAGCTTTTTTAGAGAAATACAAGAAAGAAATGGGTTTACCAGAAGGAGAATTGACAAAAGGAGGAGAAACATCGAAAGACAAAGAGAAGACTGAAGATCTATCTGAGAAAGGAGCTACAGGTGTGGACTTAACAAAGGGATTTTAAAGAATAAAACACCAATGGAACTTAAATATCTGACATGGAATATTAATGGAGCCAATGCTCCACAAAAAAGAAGAAAGATATTTCATTTTTTGAAAAAACAGAAATTGGACATAAATTGTTTACAAGAGACTCATATTTGTAAAAAAGATACTAAATATTTGATTCAAAAACAGCTTGGAGAAGAATTTATTTCGGCTGGATATAAAAAAACTAAAGGGGTAGTCTTATATGTACAACCAAAGTTAAACCCAAAATTGATATTAGCTGATGAAGAGGGTCGATACATTGTAGTAGAAATTAACATACAAGGAACTAAAACACTGATAGTTGGACTTTATGCACCGAATATGGATAAAGGAGTATTTTATAAAAAACTGATGGATAAACTTTTGGACTTAACTTATGACAATTGGTGTTTTATGGGGGATTGGAATGGGGTAATTTACCCCAGATTGGATAGACAGTCACAAAAAGAAGTGAAGCAAACACAGGGAAAATTGCCACAAACATTTTTCGATTTGAAAGAGATGTTGGATTTACAAGACATTTGGAGATGTATGAATGGGACTTCCAGAGAATTTACATATTATTCAGAGATTTAAATCACATTCTAGAATAGATATGATTTTGATATCTAAAAATTTGATGATGGATATTAACAAAGTCGATATATTACCTAAGACTTTATCAGATCATAATCCAGTAATGTTGACTCTTAAAGGGAAACGGAATGTATTTAGATGGAGATTGAATGAGTCACTACTACGGAATAATGATGTAGTTGATGTATGCAAAAAAAAATTAAGAGAATATTTTCAATTTAATTTGAACAAAGGGACTAATATTCAAACTGTATGGGAAGCCAGTAAAGCATATATGAGGGGTTATTTTATTCAATACAATGCTCAAATGAGGAAGAAAAAACAAAAAAGAATTCAATTGATTTTAGATGAAATTAAAAGTAAAGAGTTAGATTTGAGAGATAAACCAATGGATGACACTTTGCTCACTCAAATTAAATTTCTACAAAAGCAAATATCAATGATATTAACTCAAGAGATAGAGACTCAAATGAAATTTACAAAACAAAAATATTTTGAATATGCAAATAAACCAGGTAGATGGCTGGCTTATAAATTGAGGAAACAAAGACAAAAGAATTTGATTACTAATATTCAACATGAAGGAAAAACTCTGGTGAATAATATGGATATTCAAAAAACCTTTCATGACTATTATTCTAAATTATATAAAAAACAAGATGTCAACTTGGATGAGATTGAAGAATATTTGAATAAACAAAAACTAACTGTTCTTAATGACCAACAAAGATTGACATTAAATAATGTTATAACAAAAGAAGAATTGATAAAAGCTTTTAAGAAAATTAGTAGTGGAAAAGCTCCTGGACTGGATGGATTGTCAGCAGCCTACTATAAATGTTTTGAAGAGGATTTATGTTTACCTTTGCAGAAGACTATGAATTCTATTTTGGAAACAGGAATTATGCCTGAAACTTGGAAAGAAGCACATGTAACATTGATACCCAAAGAACAACAGGATTTAACATTAACTAAAAATTACAGACCAATATCTTTATTGAATAATGACTATAAGATATTTACAACGATATTAGCAGAAAGAATGAAGAATATACTTAAGGATTTTATTCATCAAGACCAAGCTGGTTTTCTACCCAAGAGGCAAATTCATGACAATGTCCGAAACATAGTAGACGTAATTGAATATTTGGATCAACACTATGATAAACAAGCTGCCTTGATATTTATTGATGCTGAAAAAGCCTTTGACAACTTAAATTGGCCTTTTATGTTCAAAGTTTTGGAAAATATGAATTTTGGAGGAAATTTTATAAAATGGATTAAATCAATATATACTCCACAATTTGCCAAAATAATTGTTAATGGTGAATTTAGTAAGCCATGTGAAATACAAAAAGGTACTAGACAAGGTTGTCCATTATCTCCACTTTTGTTTATATTGGTATTAGAGGTTTTACTTAGAGATATTAGACAAGATGATGGTATCCATGGTATTAAAGTTAAAAAAGAAGTTTACAAACTAAGAGCATTTGCTGACGACCTAGTCATTACTTTGGAGAATCCAATAGAAGGAATTGAAATATTAATACAGAAACTAAAAGACTTTGGGTCGCTAGCAGGGTTCAAAGTGAATTTACAGAAGACAAAAGTTTTGACCAAAAATATGGATTACCACCAACAAGAGAAATTGAAAGAAATAACAGGATATTCAATGGAAGAAAAAGTAAAATATTTGGGAGTATATTTAACAACTAAAAATGTTAAGCTGTTTAAGAATAATTATATTCCACTTTGGATGGATATTAAAAAAGATTTGGAACATTGGGAAAAACTGCAATTATCATTATTAGGTAGAATTTCAGCAATTAAAATGAATGTTTTGCCAAGAATTTTATATCTTTTTCAAACACTACCTATACTGGCATCAGAAGAACCTTTTAAACAATGGCAGCGAGATATTTCTAAGTTTATTTGGCAAGAGAAAAAACCAAGAGTAAAATATAAAGTCTTGCAAGACTCTAAAGAAAGAGGAGGACTAGGTCTACCGGATTTGAAATTATATTATGCTGCTTGTTGCTTGGTTTGGATTAAAGAATGGATAGTTTTGAAAAATGAAAAATTATTGAATTTGGAAGGACATGAATTAAGATATGGATGGCATGGATATTTGTGGTACGATAAAGTTAAAGTTAATGTGGACTTTAAAAACCATTATATTAGAAGATCCTTGTTAAGAATCTGGAATAAATATAAATTAATCTTATGTCATAAAAGACCCTTATGGATTTCTACACAAGAAGCATTTTACAGAACAGAAGTAAGAAATAAAGATAAATGGTTAACCTACAAAGACTTTTTAAAGAAAGAACAAGGACAATATATAATTAAATCAATGGAAGAATTGGTATCAGAGGGATACAGTTTTCAATGGCTTTCATATATGCAGCTCGTAGAGAAATTTAAACTAGATAAGAAAGACCTTGAATTTGAACAAACCAAATCGGAATTTGAGATACAACTATGTGAGACAGATGATCATCTAATTGCAAAAATGTATAAATTATTGTTAAAAGGTGAAATGGTAGAGGAACAAGTTAAAAACTGTATGATTAAATGGGCTAAAAATATTGGCCATAATATTCAAATGCAACAATGGGAAGATATGTGGACCAAAGGGTTAAAATTTACTTTGTGTTATAATTTAAAAGAAAACTTTTATAAGATGATGTACAGATGGTATATGACCCCACAAAAACTTTCTAAAATGTATGGAAATGTTTCCAACTTATGTTGGAAATGTAAAAAAAAAGAGGGGTCTTTTTACCATATGTGGTGGACATGTGAGACTGCAAAGAAATTTTGGACTCAAATACATGCATTGATGCAAAATATATTACAAATTCGAGTTCCATTTAAACCGGAATTTTTCTTACTGGGAATAATTGATGGACAACCTGGGAAGCAATTTACAAGGATTATGCAATACATGATTACAGCAGCAAGACTTATTTTTGCACAAAATTGGAAAAACCAGATATCGCCTACGATACAAGATTGGATGTTAAAATTGATGGATATGGCAGAGAATGATAAACTGACATGTTTATTAAAAGAAAATCCAAATAATTATTTCCTTAAAGAGTGGAAACCATTAACTGACTATTTACAAGATGCGGGAGGGGCAAAGCTTATATGGGGATTTGAAGATTAAAATATATATATATTGATGTAATAGACAAGAAATATTCTTTAATACTATATATAGACCTAGCATGTAAGATAAAATTTTTAAAATACCATGACCAGATACAAATCGGAAGTTGACCAAATTCTATGTTTCAGCTTTATCTTTTTTTCTTTTTTCCTTTACTACACTTTTTTATCTTTTCTTTTTTCTTGATTTGTATTTCCATTTTCTTTTCTGTTTCAAACTTTTATCTATGTAAAATTAAAATCTAATAAAAAAATTTGGCCCGTGGGGCTCCCGCCTAAGGCCTGTGGGGCTCCCACCCACAAACCCCACCCCTTCCACACAATTGGCTCCCACCTGCAAACCCCGCCCCCCAGTGCTTGTGATTGGCTCCTGCCCGCAAACTCCAGCCCCCGGTCCATGGAAATCCCAGAAACCCCGCCCCCCACCCCCCGGTCCCCGGTTATAAATATCCAAATGGCCCTTGGCAGAAAAAAGGTTCTCCACCCCTGGTTTAGGGGAAGAGATTTATAAATATGTTTATGTTCTTTGTTTTATATTAATATATCTAATGATTGCTGAAAAAGGCTTTGCGTCTTTATTTGATCTCTCAATTGCCAAAGCGTTTCTGAACCTCTGTTTCCAGCTCTAGAACAAACGTAACACTAACAGGTTATGGGCCCAGAAGCGCAAAAGAGAGATCGTTTGCATTTGAAAGGCAAGTGAGAAAATACCAGTGACTTTTTTTTTCTTTGCAACTGCCTGCAGTTTTTCAAGCTGTTGTCTGAAGAAGAAGCTGTGATTTTTTTTGAACAGGGGAGCTATGGCTGCTGCAACATACCAATCCTCAGTTATACCACTTGAACGTATTTCAGACTCGAATTATTTGTCTTGGACTCTGAAAATGGAAATGTTTCTATGGAGGGAAGATCTGTGGACCCCCATAGGTAAGCCAACTCCTGCAAACCCCACTGCTGCCTGGCTTCAGCAAGATGAGAGAGCCAGAGCTTCGATTATTTTAGGAGTGGAGGACAATGAGCTAGTAAATGTGTGTGGTTTACAACCTGCCAAAGAATTATGGGATGCTTTATGTAATTTATATGTAAAGACTACCGCAGGGAGTAAAGTAACCCTGACCAGAAAGCTGTATAAATCGTATTTATCAGAACATGGCAGTTTACCTGAGTCAAACTGCAAAACCTGTGTCACAGGTTTTGAACACATGATCAATGTGTTCATTTACTACACAGAAGGTTTGCTCATGCAAATTTTACATACATAGCACAAATGCCAAACATGAGCTGATTTGAAATTGAAATCTTGTGATAAATATCTGGATTGTTCAATTTGTAAGGAGTGTAAGACTTATAAAGCTCCTGTAAAAAAGCACACAGATAGAACCACCACTAGACCTCTTGAAAAAATTCATTCTAATTGGCCCATTTTCTCCAAGTTTTGGAGAAGCAAGGTATATTTTGACCATAATTGATGATTTTTCAAGGTACACATTCATCTATTTGTTGAAACACAAAGATGAGGCATTTGAAAAATTTAAAAGTTTTGTAACATGGGCAAATGGTAAATTTCCAAAGCCTGTGTCTGCTTTACAATGTGACAGAGGAGGAGAGTATCTGTCTACAACATTTAAAAGATTTTTGTCAGAAAAAGGGATAGAACAAATTTTATCTAACCCTCATACTCCTCAGCAGAATGGAATTGCTGAAAGAAAAGGTAGAACTCTTCAAGAAGCCATGATGTGCTTGCTTAAAAATGCAAGATTACCTTTTAAGTTTTGGGGTGAAGCAGTATCCACTGCTTGTTATGTACAGAACAGATTGTTTAATAGTGTAATTGAGGATACACCATTTCATTTGTTCTATGGGATGAAGCCTAAAGTCAATCATCTCAGAGTTTTTGGCAGCACAGCTTGGGTACACATTCTTAAACAACTCAGATGCAAAGGTGCTTCCAGAACAAAGAAAGCTCACTCCCTGTATGTTTAGGGGAAGAGATTTATAAATACGTTTATGTTCTTTGTTTTATATTAATATATCTAATGTTTGCTGAAAAAGGCTTTGCGTCTTTATTTGATCTGTCAATTGCCAAAGTGTTTCTGAAGCTCTGTTTCCAGCTCTAGAACAAACATAACACAGACAGACAGATAAAAAGACATGCTTAGGTTTGACAGATAACCTTTGACAGCAACCAATGAATAATGGATTGCATCACTTTCAGCAGATAAAACTGACTTATAGCACCTCCTAAAAAGACAGACTTGAATTGTGAATAGCCCTGTTGATTGATAAAACTTCAGTGTGCATAGGTGTATTGATGGCCCTAGCTTTTTGTTATGTGAAGAAATACTTCTTTCATCTGTCTTCATTCTTCTCATGTTTCATTTCAGTGCATGATCCCCAAATTCTAACATTTTGGATTTATCCCACACCATATGTGATTTTGTATACCCTGACTCCTCTTATCTACCTTCACTCTATTCTAAAGAGCCCCAAACATTGTATTTTTGCTTGTAAGATACATTCTTTAACCCTACTAATCATTCTCGTAAGAATTTACAATTAAGATACTGAAGTGATAGACTGCTTCTACCTTTTAGGATCAATAATAAAGGAACAAGCAGTCAAGAAATGTGTCGCAGAGTAGCACTTGGTAGAATAACAATGAAGGCCTTGGAAAATATTCAGATGCCGTGATGTGTCTATACCTATGAAGATCGGAATAGTGCAAGCCATTGTATTCCCTGTGACAATCTATGGAAGTGAAAGTTGGACTTTGAAGAAGCGGGATAGGAAGAGTATTGAAACTTTTGAACCTATTGTTTTTATTTATTTATTTATTTATTTATTTATTTATTTATTTATTTTCTATCCACCTTTATTATTTTTATAAATAACTCAAGGTGGCGAACATACCTAATACTCCTTCCTCCTCCTATTTTCCCCAAAACAACAACAACCCTGTGAGGTGAGTTGGGCTGAGAGTGAGTGACTGGCCCAAGGTCACCCAGCTGGCTTTCATGGCTAAGGCAGGACTAGAACTCACAGACTCCTGGTTTCTAGCCTGAAGCCTTAACCGCTAGACCAAACCTTGGTTTTGGAGAATACTCCTGAGAAAACCATGGACAGCCAAGGAAACAAACAAATGGATTGAATAAATAAACCCAGAGTTCTCACTTGAGGCATAAATTGTCAGGGAGATAACTGGTGAAGAAGGAGGGGGCTCCCTCCAGGGGGATAAATACATGTGCAGTACTGAATCACTTTGCCTTCCACACAAGAGGCTGAGGAAGGCACCGCCCTAATTTCTTGGGCCTTTTCTCTGAGCATTACTAGTTCATTTTAGTTAAGCTGGATTCTGTCTAGCAGAGTAGAACAATAAAACACTAGAGCCTGTACACCAAGTCTCAGCGTGTTCCTTCACTCGAAGTCAGGACATAAATGGCCAGACTCAAATTACTATACTTTGGACACATTATGCAAAGATCTCGCTCTCTGAAGAAGTTTATAATGCTAGGAAAGGTGGAAGGAAAGAGAAGAAGACGACGACAAGCAGCAAGGTGCATAGACTCAATTACAGCAGCAATGAATGCACCATTGGAAGACCTGAAAGACCAGGTTAGGGTCAGATCCATCATGGAGGAAATCTATCTACTGTATGTGGTCGCTAAGTGCCAACACCGACTTGATGGCACATAATCAGTCAGTTATTCTGGCCACTCTTTTCTGCACCTTTCCAGTTCTACAGTTCACTTCTTGAGGCCAGAACAGAACTCCAAGTGCAACTGCATTATACATTTGTATAATGACATTACAGATTGGCAATTTTATTTTTAATCCCCTTCCTAATTGTTCCTGCCATGGAACTGATATCTTTGCCTTTGCTTTTTTTTTAACAGCACTTGCACACTAAGTTGACATTTACACTTACTCAAAGATCCCTTTCCTGAATAGTCATTACCAAATCAGATCCCACTAATATATATGTGACATTTAATTTTTTTTGTGTGTCACCATGAATCATTATTCTTATTCCTGTAATATTCACTAGAACAAAATACCTGAACAGATAATTTTTTATATAATTTAGGGAAATGTCATTGATAGTACTGACATTTTAGCATGGTTTTATGAGTCCATCTCTATGTATGTCTGGCTCAGAATGAAACACTATCAACTTCAGCAGAATTTATTTTCAAGGCTATGCATGATTCTGCAATAGTCAGATTCAGTAAAATACTATATGAGATTTATAATGTCAGGTTGCGCTCCAACATTTACGTATCACTGAGGAGGTATTAAAAATGCCAGTTTGACTAAGATGGTCTAATTCCAGTCCTCTTTAGCCTTCTGGCCTCCAAAGAGTTGTGGAGTCAAAAGATACCAAGTTGGGGATAGCTAGGCTGAGCTGAAAATTGACTGTTCTCCAGGAATTATTATGCATTTATACAGAAATTTATACAGAAGTTCTCTTTCAATATTACAGAAGTTCTCTTTCAATATTTCTTTTCAATACTTTTGTTTGTTTTTCTCTATTGTTCACAATTCTTTACTAATCATTTGTTACTCTACTCCACCCTGCTCCATTCCTTTAATATTATGGTGCTTTTTTTTCAATCAACATTCTTAAAACTTTTTTCCTGCTAATTAATAATAATAGGCTCTTTATGTCAGGGAGTCATACCATGTCACATTTTATGACAAAGATAAGAAGTTAGAAGAATTACCCTTTTCTTTGGAGTTCTCACTACCTGTTTACAGAATTTTGAAATGCTTGATTTATAATTGCTTCTCAGCTTGCTCCCTGCCCACTTTAGAAGAAGCAGCCTACACAAATAATTACCAATTTTTGTTAAAACGATATGTAGAGCATTAGACAACGAGTCCTAGTTGTATGCAAGAAATGCTTACTGCTGTGTAAATTAAACGGGGGGAAAAAGTTCCCCTTTCCCTGTAAGAAGGGAATGGCAGCACTAAATCTAAGCCCAACGCCACAAACAATCAGTGGCTTTATTTAAAAATGGAACACCACTATCCATTAGGGTTCTATAGTGGAAAGTGTCACAATACCAAGCAAACAAGCTAGGAAGTGACAGCATAATCAATCAACAACCCACATAGAAAAAGTTGGAAGTTGAAAGATGTCGGACTGAAAATCAACAGGTCCACTAACCTTTGAGCAACCCGTGCAGCTAAAAGGAAAGAGAGGCTCAGCTGAACGTGCACATGCACAGCCATTCTACCTACTAAAATGCTTATTTGCTATTTCAGATTTTTAAAAGCCTCAGCAAACAAAAACTATTAATTCTATGCCATTTATTCTGCTCAATGCAAATCAGCAACCTTCTGATATACAAAGGAAAACATTTGATTTGAGCTAGAAAACCTTTTGACATCAGTAGATCTGCACAGATCTGAGTGTTGCCCACTCGGTTGCTTGGCTCTTTTTCACATACATGATAAATAGATAGAATGCCCTTTGGGTTTAGCTCAATTCCAGAGGACTTCATGGAGATATCCACGTAGTTTTCGTACCTTCTCCTGAGAGGTTTTTTCCAACTTCTCAGTCTAACCTACAGATCTGGCATTTTCTGATGGCTGTCCACCCAAGTATTAACCAGGTCCAATCCTGCTTGATCAGCCAAGCTTCAGCTGGATACTACTACCTAACCTTCACACACACACATGTTCACATCCAATAACCCAAAGGCTCACAGTTGTGCAGTTGAACTGATTTTCATCAGGATTGCAGCTGAGCAGGCACAAACTAAACTTCCCTTACCCTTGTACTTCAAGCCCATGAAAACAATCCCATGGGCTATGCCTATTGTAACAAGAACATAACATGTGGTTCCTCATGATGCATTTAGGATCACAGCTAGTTTATCCCAGAAAAATACCCTTTCAATGTATCTCTGTCTTCTATTTTATATTTCTAATATATCTGGACATACTGTACTTTGCTTTAAAGAGAAGATTGGAAATGTTGGAAAATTCTTGATGCATGTACTTTGAGTTCAGAAACTAATAAGCCTTAAAGCAAGCCATTATAAATTTAAATTTTTGAAATGCATTCCTAAATATGTGATGTATCTCAAATTTCCATAACATGCAGTTTCTATATAGCTCTCCTCTTACCTCTGCCAGTGCTTCAGCTTCTAGTGATTTCTGATCCCCAAGACTACTATGCCGAGTTGAGCTACAGGTAGACCTCAGTGGATGGCCATCACTCAATGTCTTTCTATCTGGATAATTGATACTGCCAGCACTTCCAAATGTTGCCATCCTGCGTTTTTCTGGGCTTTCGATCCTGCCTCTGTTCAATGGCAGCATGTGAGGACTGCTAGGACAAGCTGCTGCTCGAGGAGGAGTATCTATTCCTGGACCAAAACCTCTTGGGGGGCTATGTGTGTCACCCCCACTTCGACGGCGAGGGATTGCTGCTCCATCAGATCTTAACCTCACCCTGGAAAATAAGATCAACGTGCTTATGTAATCATTGCTCCAAATTTCCAAATTCAGCTGTACTGATGACTAAATGTTCACAGAGCTGTTTTTAGGGAGGGGAATGTGCCCACTGCCTTGAAAATGGCAGCATGTATCCCGTCTTGAAGAAGTTATCTCTGGACCCAGCTATTTAGGTAACTTGTGCCCAGCTTCTAACCTTCCCCATTCAGGGAAGTTCTCAGAGAAGGTTGTGGGACATCAATTATAGAGAATATTGAAAGAAGTGGATAATCTCAATCTCTTCCAGTCTGGCTTCAGGCCTGAATGTGAGACAAAAACAGTATTGGCACTTTGGTGGGTGTCTTTGTTGGTACCTGGATGTGGTAGGGGTAGGGGTGTAGCTTTCCTGGTCTATTAGATCCCTCAGTAGCATCTGATACCATCAACCATGGTTTCCTTCTGGACCTTTTGCAAGGATTAGGAATGACCACTACCATTTTAGAGTGGTTCTACTCCTTCTTGAGTGAGCAGCTTCAGTTGGTGATCATAAGGGAAGAAGAATCAAATCTTTGACCCTTCCTACATGGGCTCCTACAGGGCTCTCCCTTCTGATGTTTAACATCTATCTAAAACTGCTGAGATATCTTCTATTGGTTCAAGGCAATGTATCATCAATAAGCAGGTAATACCCAGTTGCACATTTATTATCCTGGCCTGTTCTGAAGATGTCCTTACCCAGTGTCTGGGGCTGTTAGGGAATGGATGGGATGAAAGCAGCTCAGACTGATTTCCAAAAAAAACAAGTTGCTGCTGTTTGACCAGAAGCCACCTGGTTCATGATCAGCTCCAGTGTTAACTCTAGAGAAGGTCACACTTCCTTTGAAGGAACAGGTCTGTGATCTGGGAATTCTGTCATGGCTTCTGCTTGTTCAGCAGGTGGAGTCCATGATCAGGGATGCCTTCACCCCACTCTGTCTGGTGTGGCAATTGATACTGTTTTTTAGAACAGAGATCCCTGGCAACATAAGTCTTGCCCTTGTTACTTCCAGGCTGGATTACTGCAATGAGCTCTACTGGTGGCTGCCTCTGAAGATGACTTGGAATTTCAGCTAGTGTAAAATAGGACACTATGACTGCGAGGGGCGAGAGCCATTTTAGCAGAATTACACCAGTGTTGTGGGCACTATATTGGCTGCCTATTTTCTTCCAGGTTTGGTTCAAAATTCTGGTTATAACCTACAAAGGCCTGCAGGGATTGGGTACAGGCTGCCTTTGGGACAGTCTGTTCTGAGCAGAATCTGTGCTATGATTTGACCCTCTGTGATCAAATCAGGATGAGATGCCTCACATTCCTGCCCCTGAAGAAGTTAGAATATGAGCGTGCAGAAGCCAGCCTTCTCAATGGCTGCTATAGTGTTATACAACAGCTTGACCCCTTCTTGCCTCTATGAAACAATGGACACCATAACTTTTCACTACATCTTTGGAGTTTAATGTTTCTGCTGATGCTGTTACAGTTTTAATTATTTTATGACATGGTGATATTTTTAATAAATTATTTCTGTTGCTTACACTATAGTAAGCAGCCTAAAGTCTACTAATTTGTAGTAGACACGACAAAATAAATCAATATGCATGTTTCTTCCAGTTTCAACTTGCCATTAATTGTACAAATCAGCTCATAAATTTCCTACCATCTATGCATTCAGATTTTCTTGCCTGTAGCCAGAAAAGAAAGGGGGAAGAGAGATAATACTTGCATCCAAATGAGAACAAATCGTTTTTTTACCGTCCCATTACTCCTCCAAATCCATAGTCTGGAATATGATCTGTTGGAGACTGGATGTCATTCTTCGATGAGGCTTTATCATCCAGCAGGGGTCCACTGCTTGCTTCGCTGTCTGCCTTCTGACTAAGGCTGTCAGAAAAGGCATCATCCCTGTGAATAACAAAAACTTCTGTTAGACTGAACTGTTAGATGCTTCATGCTTGAGGGGGAATTTTTTATTTATTAATCCATGCCAGCTGGTGGGTAGGAACAGCCATGGAACTGGTAGATTATTTAGAAGAGTTATCAGAGATATCAGAAAGGTTTGAGTTTCTACCCTGTTGCCCACTCATCTTTCAAAACTTTATATAAATCCCCGTACACAATATACAGGCCTAAAAGATACTTTCTTTTTCATCTCATCCATAAGTCCTCTCTTTTCTTGTAGCTGGATGCCAACGATGTTTACACGCTGTGTCCTATAGGATTGGAGCGTGTAAATACAGCACCTAGAGCTACCTAGCTCATTGTAAATTTACAATTGCTTATTGTAAAGCACTTGTACATCTTTGGCTGGTATAATTGCTAATTTTTCTCACTGGGTAACAATCAATATTTAGTATGTGTCCCTAATTTTATTTAGAAGAATATTTCAAAAAGGTAGATGAACAGTAGCAGCCACTACCAGAATCCAGTAAATTAGATTTAGAAAAAGGAAAGTCTTGATCGGCCTGCATCTTTAAGGAAAATTTTCCTTACCTCTTTCAGAGAAATGGCTTCCACTGCTGTCATTACAAATATATTTTTCATAATTCAGTAAATGTTGCTTTTTCTTAAAAAGGCTCAGTTGGCTGCATCACACTGACAACACTGTTTCAAATGTCAATACATTTAGCTGTCAACCATGGAATGAGTTGTCAACAATGGAAAGTGTGTCCACAGAAACCATCTGTATAATAGGCATCTACTGGGGGGGGTGCTACTGGGGGGCAAGTGATGAAATGGATGACATGACATGATGTCATAATGACTTGTATCTGATATCATGACACATGTATAAAATGCTGGGGCTTGTGTTCTGACATCCTAATGCACATTTTGTCATTTTTCATCATCACATTTAGTGATGGATGCCAATGATCTGTACAAAAATGGGGAAATAATAATAACCCAATGCCTTCCAGCTTTACTGAATTTCAACTACTATAAGCCCCAGCCAACCTGACTCCCAATAATGGGAGATTTGCTTTAGAACTTCTTGCTTGTATCTTGCCTGTATAATTGGAATTCTTGTCTGGATAATTAGAAATTCTGAGGAACAGAGTGCAAGATTTTATTTTGTCCTGATGACACCTTATATTTTACAGATAGAACAGAAATTTCTATTCCTAACCTCATTTCATTAACACTTGAGTATGGGGTCCTGTCTGGTTACTCTATATATCAGAATAGATCAGAATTGATGCCACTGGATCACAGTAATAATCTAGAAAAATTTAAAGACTGGGCTTTAGATTAAGTTCTGACTTCTGTTATCTTGGCATAACAATTTCCGTGAAGCTTTCTCAATTTGAAACTACCCATTGTGATGCAAATGAAAAACCTAGAGAGATGGTCTAGAATTCTTTTCAATTCTGTTTTGAGGAAGACAATTTAACTCCAAAATTGATTTTCATTTTGAGAGGCCCTCCCACATTTATTATATTACATTGTTTTAAATCACTATGTATTAAAGATGTCTACGTTCTTGGTTTTACCTTCAGCACCTGGATTCTATCAAGATTTCAAGAACTGTGGACTTTTCCCGCATATGAATCTGGATAAATGTATTGTCACATAATACTGGAACATCTGCACCTGATTTGCAGGAATGGATTATAAATGTATGTTATTTTTCAACAACTAGTTTCTGATGGTTGTGGGGCTTACATGAGGGCAAGGAAAAGACTTTAAAGCAATATGGTCATTTTGGGAGGGTAGGGAGAAATATCAACAACCTCAGATATGCAGACGATACCACCCTAATGGCAGAAAGTGAAGAGGAACTAAAGAGCCTCTTGATGAGGGTGAAAGAGGAGAGTGCAAAAGCTGGCTTGAAACTCAACATTAAAAAAACCCAGATCATGGCATCTGGTCCCATCACTTCCTGGCAAATAGAAGGGGAAGAAATGGAAGCAGTGACAGATTTTATTTTCTTGGGCTCCAAGATCACCGCAGACGGTGACTGCAGCCATGAAATTAAAAGACGCTTGCTCCTTGGGAGGAAAGCTATGGCAAACCTAGACAGCATATTAAAAAGCAGAGACATCACCTTGCCGACAAAGGTCCGTATAGTTAAAGCTATGGTTTTCCCAGTAGTAATGTATGGCTGTGAGAGTTGGACCATAAGAAAGGCTGAGCACCGAAGAATTGATGCTTTCGAACTGTGGTGCTGGAGAAGACTCTTAAGAGTCCCTTGGACTGCAAGGAGGTCAAATCAGTCAATCCTAAAGGAAATCAACCCTGACTGCTCATTGGAAGGACAGATGCTGAAGCTGAAGCTCAAATACTTTGGCCACCTAATGCGAAGAGAGGACTCACTGGAAAAGACCCTGATGCTGGGAAAGACTGAAGGCAAAAGGAGAAGGGGACGGCAGAGGATGAGATGGTTAGATAGCATCACCGATGTAACAAACATGAATTTGAGTAAACTCCGGGAGACAGTGGAGGACAGGAAGGCCTGGCATGCTATGGTCCATGAGGTCATGAAGAGTCGGACATGACTAAACAACTGAACAACAACAACAACGGTACTCTTCTGTTTGTAATATAATCCTCAGGGCTTTTTTTCCTTTCCTTTTCTTATTATGATTATTAATGTTGACCTTACATTATACTGTTTATAGTGTTGCTAATATGTATATTTTAATTCTACTGATTAGTTGGATACACTAATATAAAGCAGTAAAAACTTCTGGTGGGGATATTATCTCTACCTCTCTCTTTTTAACTCCCTTTTTGCATTGTTGGGTGAAGGTTAAGAGCAAGAGGGATGCCTTCAGTTTTGCACTAGCTTAAGGCACCTATTGTGCCCCTTTTAAAAATCTCTCCCAAATTGAGCCAAGTTTTATATTTTGAAAGGCTTTGAGAAGCAAAATTGTTTTCTCTAGATTTCTTTTATTCTATTCTCTGAATAAGTCCATTCATACTGTAAACCACTTGAAGCATGCTGACACTGACACTAGTTATTTTTACACCATGCATGTATATTAGTTCTTGTTATTTTAAAAATAAAACTCTCTCTTTTGTATATGAAATCAAAACGTCTTGAATCCTCTCTTACAAAACACAATGTAGCGTATAATTTTGTTGCTCCTGCTGCTAGTCCTGATCTTTTATATTTGCATATAGTTTAAGAAGTGAGACAGTGCTGTGCCTGAAGTGCAGCTATTAGCAAACAAACATGTAAATGTTGGTGAGAAAGGCAAGGAAAGAAGAAAATCAACATATAAAATAATAGCAATACCCCAACTCAAGCAAAAGTCTTACATATAGACCAATTTCCCATTTTTCCTAGAAGAGCAACCATTGTACTTCATATAGTCTACTTCTGTATCTGAATACAAATACAAACATGAGATGCTGTACAGTAAAATTGCCTACTTACATATCTTGTACCACAATATATTGATGTGGTATGAGGCCATCTACACCATTATGGCGCCCTTCCCACCAGTCTTCAGATGCCCGATGGTACAAGAGAAGTGAAGCTCCTTTCTTGAAGGATAACTCACGTGGGGACCGTCCAATATAGTCAAACTTTGCAATAGCTTCAATCTGTTCCACTTCTATAAAGTTGGGAGAAGAGCAGCAGAAGAACGATCAAATTACAGAGAATTGTTTAAAACTCAATATAGTTTGTTTGATGCAGCAAGGTATCCCTGGAATGGCATGAACATTTCTTTATCCAAGGACATTTCGTGAAGGATATTTTTGCTACTTTCCCTAGGAAACAGAATGTTAACTGGCACCTTAATGTTAAGGTACTGCATAGTAGCTTAAGTGCAAGTGTGAAAGAAAGAAGGGGTAATAGCAGACAGCTGCGACAAGATTCCCTATATTTTGATGAATTGAAATTTGAGTGGGAAAATCTTAAGAGATTTCAGGAAGTATGAAGAAAGCGTAAATCCCTAAGGAGGCAAAGTGGGGAGTTTGCTACCATGGCAGTTTTTTGACTGAATGAAATCAAATAAATGTTTCAAATATTCTTTTGTGCATTAGGGACTTACTGGTTTAGCATTTTGTATGATTACAGATATAATTTGTTTATTTACCTGCAAATTTTCCATCCTGCTTTTCATTGATAATTAGTTTAAATAGCCTTAACAGTGAAAAATAATCTGGTGAGAAGACAGGATGGTAGCCAATCACTTAGACAGAAACTAGCCAACAGAAACAACACATACTGTTTTTGTTCTACTACTACCTCTGACACTGTTGGAAGACTTGAAAGACCAGGTTAGGGACAGATCATCATGGAGAAAAATTATCTATGTGGTAAAATACTTGGGCATTGTTATGAACTGTATGTTATTTCAAAATAACTATGTCAAGGTATGGAATGAAATTAAGAAGGATTTACTAAGATGGGAAAAGTTACAATTATCATTGTTTGGATAAATTTCTGTAGTAAAAACAAATGTGTTACCTAGAATGGTGTTTTTATTTCAATCAATACCTGTCTGGAAAAATGATGCACCTTTTAAGCAATGGCAAAGAGATATATCCAGATTTATATGGCAGGGGAAGAAACCAAGGGTTAAATATAAAATTCTTCAAGATGCAAAGGAAAGAGGAGGACTAGGATTGCCTGATTTTAAATTGTATTTTGCAGCCTGCTGTTTGGGTTGGATGAAAAATGGGTGCTGTTGAGAAATAAAAGAATGTTAGAATTAGAATAACACAACCTGAGATTTGAGTGGCATGGCTTTCTATGCTATGATAAAGTTAAAGTTAATGTAGATTTTAAAAATCAGTATGTTAGGAGTTAAAAATCAGTATGTTAGGAAGCTCTGGCGTGGGCTGATCCATGAAGTCACGAAGAGTCAGAAGCGACTGAACGAATAAACAACAAAAATGTTAGGAGTATCATATTAAGAATATAGAATAGATATAAACTCAGGCTGTGCGTGAAAATACCTTTATTGGTTTCAGCACAAGAAACATTTTATAGAAAAGAAACAATGGGCAAGAGAAATGGTTAACATATCAAGATTTGTTAGTACAGGAAAATGGAGAAATTAAGGTGAAGTCAAGAGAACAACTGACTGCAGAGGGATTTAGTTTTTAATGGTTTTCATATGCACAATTAAGAGAAAGATTTAATATAGATAAAAAGGAAAGTGGAATAGAACAACGTAAGACAGAATTTGAAACTGAACTATGTACAAATGATGAACATGTGATTGCTAAAATGTATAAGCGTTTGTTCAGATTTGAAATGGAAGAAGAACTAGTTAAAGAGTGCGTGATAAAATGAGCTAAGAAATTTGGGTATAATATACAGATGGACCAATGGGAGAGAATGTGGCTAAAAGGATTGAAATTCACATTGTGTTCTAATTTAAGAGAGAACTTTTATAAAATGATGTACCATTGGTGTATGATACCAGAGAAATTAACAAAAATGTATAAAGGTACTTCTAGTCAATGTTCAAAATGTGAAAAACACGAAGGAACATTTTACCATGCACGGTGGACTTGTGAAAAAGCAAGAAAATATTGGATACCAATACATACGATGATACAAAGAATTTTAAGGATGGAACTAGAACTTCTTTATTGGGACTTATGGAAGATTGGTTTTGTATATGGTAACTGCAGCAAGACTATTTGCACAAAGATGGAGAAATATTGAAATACCCACAATGGAAGACTGGATTGTGAATACGGTGGAATTTACAGAAATGGCAGAATTGACCTGTTTGATCAGGGATAAAACAATAAGTACTTTTATATAAGACTGGAAACCTTCTATGGAAGTTTTGCTGAAAATGGAAAAAAATGAAATGGTGATTTTTGGATTTGCTGATTAAAAAGGGTTGAATATGGGAAGAAGGGAACCATGTAATGTAATCTTAAAGAGGGAGGAGAAATAATAAATATGTTTGCAACTGCTGTAAAGAACATTGGAAGTTGCTTCTTTAAATATCTTTTTCTTTTTCTATCTGTATTGTTTCTTGCACTTTTTCTTTTATCTTTTTCTTAACTTCTTCATATACTGTATATATATTCATATTTATATTTTACTTGTGTGTGTGTGTGTGTGTGTATGTGTGTGTGTGTATGTATGTATGTGTGTATATATATATATATATATATATATATATATACATACATACATATATATATATATATATATACATACATATATATATATATATATATACATACATATATATATATATATATATAGAGAGAGAGAGAGAGAGAGAGAGAAATTATCTATGTGGTCACTAAGAGTCGATCCCAACTTGATGGCACATAATCAATCAAATCAATCATTACCTCTGATGAAATTCTAATAAAATCTGTTTATCAGAGGCAAAAATGGCATAAGCATACATATCCTAAATAAGAATTCTCTTTCAAACTATCTTCAATTCTCTTTTTTTAAATAGAGAATATAATCTACAGTATTTCCATCCAAAAGTGGCTTAAAAATAAAAATACTCAGGTTTATGAGTTTAGATCTATTGATGCCATTAGACATAATAATCTCCATAACCAGAGGAAATTTGTACAGGACACTCAAATGCTAGCAATAAACAGTTCTGTGTACTATGTAGTATCATCTTTTTAATAAACTCCTGGCTGTCTGCTGTTCAAAACAGAATGCTGAACAACATGAACCTTAATCAGATCCAGCAGAACAATTTTTATGTTCTTGTATGCTTAAAGGCAGAAAGCAATTCAGAAACAGAATTCATGAGTTATTGTCTCTCCTGGTACAGCAATATTGAGAAAAGCCCCTTAATCTAGATCAGCTTTCCCCTCTACATTTTCTGCTAAAATGCTCTTTAGCATTAGCTGGGCATAACGGGAATTGTATCCCTAAATGTATGAAGAGCTGCATTTGGGAAAGGTTGTCTTAGACCATGTGACTTTGTATGGTCCAAATGAAGTGACATTTAGTAGCATTATGTAGTCTCAAGATGGCCTTCCAAAAATGGCCACACAATCTAGATAAAATATCTAATTCCTCACCAGTTCACTGGACCAGATATGTGGAATTAGACTCAGAGAGGTTATATAAATTCATAAAATAAAATAGCTCTTCCTCTTCACACTTGTGTTATGGTTAATCACCCAGAAACTCCAATCAAAACTATTAACATAATCATTCAGGCATAAAATTGCCTAAATGGAAGCTTGCTTCTTCGACTTTTTCAGTCAAGAAAGGCTGTTTGTCACCAACACTGAAAAATGAAGGTTGACATCACCCTGCTCCTTTTAAACATTCATCTTCAATTAGCTGACTTATCCTTTTCTCCACTTATGCCCTTAGTTCCAACAAACAATTATGTCAATTTCCCCATATCTTGTATTGGTAAGGCCCCGGATTTAGATATTTGCACCACTGAGGAGAAAGTATTAATGGAACTAAAAACCATAAAAACAAATGAACCAGAGGCATGCTAAGTTCAAGCAATCTACAGGATTCTGGAACAAAGTTCCCTAAATTGTGAAATAAGCCAATTTAAACATTTGTTTCTAGGCGTATTACTTTTCACTGATGTCCAAATTGACTTGTGGGAGGGGGGATGTGATTAAATTAGTATATTGTGTGTGTTTGTGTGTGCAGGATATATGGAAAAACTGTTCTAACGGTTAGCATACAAAAGTAAATGAACATAAATAAATGTATCATGAAATGAGGGAATTACATGTTCCTCAGAATTTTGCCATTTAATCCTATTTTACTTTTTCAACTGAAAATATTTTTTTATGAGTCAGGGAAGAAAGATGTGTCAAAAACGTTTAATTGGGATATTATTATTTCCCACCCTGTTCAATGATGTGAGGAGAGATGACCTTACCCAGCAGCTTCATGTAGACATTAAAAAGGAGGGGAGAGAAGGGAGAGCCCTGGGGCACCACACAAAGCCTGGAGCTTGGCTGATCCCCTCCCACCAACACCAACTGCAACCAGCCTCTGAGGAAGGAGGAGAACCACTGCAAAATGGGGCCCTCCACTCCCAGCCCCCTCAGCCGGTCAGTGGTATTGAAGGCCACTGAGAGATCAAGAAGAGCCAGGATGGATTCACCACCTGCATCCCAAGTTTACCACAGATTGTTGACAAGTACAGCCAAAGACATCTCAGTGCTACACCCCAGTCTGAACTCTGACTGGAAAGGGTTCAGATTATCTGCTTTCTCCAGGGCCCTCTAAAGCTGAAGACCAACTACCTTCTCAACACCCTTCTTCAAAGGGAAGGTTGGAGACTAGACAGAAATTGTCCAGATCAGCTGGATCCAAGGATGGTCTCTTGAGGAGAGGGCACACTGCCACCTCTTTCAGATCCAGTGGAACCAACCTCTCTCTCAAAGAGGTATTTACCACCATATGGATCCACCCACATGCCCCCTCCCTGGAGACCATAACCAACCATGAGGGGCATAGATCTAACAAACAGGTGTTGCATCCCAACACTAAGCTGGATCTGGTCCATGGCTGTCATGGTGGCCATGAACTCCTGCGCTGTCTCCAAGTCTGCCCCCAGGTATGGCTGATTAAAGTCCCTCAAGACCATAAGTCTGGGGAACTTCACCACCATGGAGTTACAATGTAATATATATGCAAATAACTGTTGTGATAACAGCCCTCAACTCCTTTATACAACAATTCAAATAAATCCAGGAAACAAAAGTAGGCTGTACAGGAAGGGGATGTTCAACTGACAGGCCTTATGGTTAGTGAAACCATAAAGTCTTACCAGTTTCAAAATGCTGTCAGTTATATCTTTTCATACATTTATAGATTTCTTTTTATTCTTTCCTTCCTGGGAAACATATTATAAACTAGAAATATAAATTGTAAATGTCCTTGATGCTTATTTTCAAAGAGCATTTTTCCATTTCCTTTTCTTCTTCTCTAGAGAACTGGAGCCACATAAAATAACAATCCATCTGGAGGCGTCACTTTCATGTCAAATAGAAAAAGAGAATGCTAGCTTATTAAGCAGGCTATAAGAGTAACTTCCATATCGCCCTGGAATGCAATTGTAACGGCAACGGGTAGTGCAGGAAGACCCCATGTGGCCCACTTCGATTACACATCTTTCAAGGCATTTTATTAGTATCAACTGGCAGTGTCAAACACAGAGAGACATCCTCCCCTACAAACAGCCATATGAGAGCCAGTTTGGTCTAGTGGTTAAGGCGATGGGCTAGAAACCAGGAGACTGAGAGTTCTAGTCCCGCCTTAGGCATGAAAGCCGGCTGGGTGACCTTGGGCCTGTCACTCTCTCTCTCAGCCCTAGGAAGGAGCCAATGGCAAACCAGGAGACTGAGAGTTCTAGTCCCGCCTTAGGCATGAAAGCCAGCTGGGTGACCTTGGGCCAGTCACTCTCTCTCAGCCCAACTCACCTCACAGGGTGGTTGTTGTGGGGAAAAGAGGAGGAAGGAGTATTAGGTATGTTCGCCACCTTGAGCTATTTATAAAAATAATAAAGGCGGGATAAAAATAAAAATAAAATAAAAATATGTTAATCCAAGGAAATTTCATTAGTTATTAAATGCACATTAGTGTTTCATCACATAAATGTTGATAGCTTTTCTTAGACACAATTTTCCATGGCTTGTTTCTATACTCACCATCATCACTGGTGTGTGGCTCTGTGCCATTGTCATGATCTCCTTCATCAATGGTGCCTGGCTCACTGTGCGGGCTGTCACTGGAATCAAAAGTGGAATAAATAAATGTACTCAAGTTTTAAAAATGGGGGTAAAAGGGAAAAGAGGTGTGAACTCCTTACTAATAAGTAAATGCAGAAAACTTCAAATTGCTCTGAACACAGTTTCAGAGTTGCAAAATTGGAACATCTCATGCTTCCTAAAAATAGCAATACCAGTCTGCATACCCATGAGAATGTTTTCATCTTTTAAAAATATTAAAAAGAATATCCTAGATTAATACAAATCCTACCAGGATTAGTTTGCAATACCATTTTACCTTCAGCAAATCTCCTACTTCCACATTTTCTACTTCCACTGTGTCTGCATTGTTGAATAAATATCTTGCTGTTTACTGCTCCTCCTATCATTCTTTCTCCAGACAGTAATAGGAGTCCACTTGAGCAGTTTTCTTTGTGACAACAAAGCAACACTGATGGGTGGCACTGCCAGTAGCCAAATATAATGCCATCTGAGATCTTACTCATCATGCTTCACTCCAGAAGAGGACACAAACGTTGGCATAGTTGGGCAAGTTCTGAAAGTGCCAGGACAGCCCTAAGCCACTGTTTACACTGCCATGACTTTACTGCCATGGGGGAAAACATTTCTGATTTTTTCCCCAACTGTAGCAACCAAATGCCTTGTTGGAAAGACAAACAGTCCTTTCTCAGAAATAAGCAGATGAGTGATATCTGACAGTACTGGCACCCTGTGGCAGGATCTATCAGATGAGAACTTTGATCACGAACAAAAGGGCTGTTGCAACATACTTCGGTCCAAAGGGATCAGAAGGGCCCTTCTTTGAAGCAGCCATCAGATACAACAGTTGTGGGCAGTAAAGGACAGGCATCTGCTTACTTGTTCTGCTCCAAGTCCCACTGATTCCCTGAGTTAAAGAGCTTCTTCCCTTGTCTCGGGGTAGGACTGGCCTTGGTTCCTATTCTCTTCTGTTTTGTGCAGCTATTAGAAAGAGTTCTTTAAAGATATCAGGGCTAAATAAAACAAAAGTCTAAATAATCTTCGTGGAACTTGTTTATTATTTATTTGTTTTACATATTTCTATCTCAGTGCAATCTCTCTAATATATATGTCCAAAGGATGAAAATTAGGAATGAAGGCATGAACCCACAGTCTTCCATTTTCCAGAACTGAAGTGGTGCTAATTATGTAGCAGAAGATTGATTATCGATGAATGGGTTCATGCCAAGAAACTGACTTAGCTATTGTCTGCTAGCTGCATTCCCACCTTAGCGGGATGGGAACATCTGTTTTGTGTTTGAGAAGAAATTCTAAGCTGACATAATAGGAGACACAGTCGTTGTGGCCTTGTCCCATTTTATATAACAGATCTAATGGAAATAGACATTCATTGATCTGCTCCTTAGATTTTATTCTGTCACAAAAGCCCATTAAGAATGCACTGGTGCCTGGAAAGCAGGAACTAGACAGCACAAGACAAACTGTCATTGCTATCATCACCATCTGCTCCTGCTGTTATTTGTTCCCATTCCTGCTAACAATTATTTTAAGTAAAAGCTGCTTTCTGAGCAGGATTGAGAAAGAGATTCGCACAAAGTTTTACTATCGTCCTAAGTGGCTTCTGTCACCAGTTACAATTGCCTTTTCCTCTCAAGAGCAGCCATTTTAAGTTCTACTTCATCGCTACAGAAACCAGGAAGGAGGAGTACAGGGGACAAGTCACCTTCCAGAGTAAAGTGATAATAAGTTGCGCCAGGTAGTGGGGTAAAGACCATGTAGAAGATTACATGAAAAACTGCTGGAAACTTGTTGAATCTGAAGAAGTTGGCACCTACACATAAAGTCTCCTTCAAGTCATGGTCAACTCCTTATGTCTTCATGGACACAGTTTTCTTGGCAACAACTTGAAAGTAGTGAGGAGTTTTCAGGTTGAATGGCCATGGTTTAGTTTTCTGGTGTCCTGTTTAATTAGGATGCCAGAAAACTAGACTACAACAATTCAGCTGTAAAGCTATTTTATTTTATTATTTTATTTTATTTTATTTTATTTTATTTTATTTTATTTTATTTTATTTTATTTTATTTTATTTTATTTTATTTTATTTTATTTTATTTTATTTTATTTTATTTTATTTTATTTTATTTTATTTTATTTTATTTTATTTTTATAACCGCCCATCTCCCCCAATGGGGAACTCTTATCGCTGCTTGATTGAAATGAGCATGAAAGCCTACACCAGAATATGAAAGTGGCTTACTATTGCCTCCTTTCAGGATGTTTTATTGAGTTCCTAGTCTAACTTACAGTCCTGAGATTCCTATGCAATTATACAGAGCTACATAGAATACAGGGAGGTAAATATAAGGAAAAATTCATGGAAAAATGGACCTTTATGCTAGGGGTTGTTGGTTTTGGTTTTTATCTTAGCTTCATTACAGTTTTTAGATGTGTGTGTCTGTCTGTGTGTGTGTATGTATTTCTTTAGTTTTTTCCCCAAAGATTGCTTCATTCATACATACTTACCTGGGAGCAAGTCCCACTGATCTCAACTGGGCTTATTTCTGAGTAGAGGTGTATAGGATTTAATTGTTAGCTTTGGGAATAATTATCAGTTTAGTGTAATTGCTAAGCCGATCAAGACAATGAACTGTTAAACAAGAATGAACTGTAAAATAAACAAAATAAATGCTTTTAAGAACCTTCACTGTTTGCTCTAATGCAAGCAATGACGTCATGATTGTGCCCAATAATTAAAGTCTAACCCATTCCTTGGCAACCTGGTCCTTCTAGAAGTTTTGGACTTCAGCTCCCATGAATTGCAACCTGTAAGAGTTGTGGTAGCTGTAATCACCAGAGACTACAGAAAGACCTGATCTCACCTAGGGACAAAGTATCATATAGCCAGGAAACAGTCTCTAATCAGCAATTTTTGTTCAAAATAATGTGAAGCCGATGGAAAAGATGACTCCAGTTAATGGGTATAAGATGAAAGGAGGGTTACATTTATTCTGTCTAAACTAGGGTTAGGAAACCCATGGCTGACATATTGCCCCCAGCAACCCATCTGCAGCGCCCAAAGCCTCACCAGAGTGTGGACACAAGGAGAAAATGCAGTTTCCAGACTGAAAAGTCTTGCCACCTGTGTCTAAACAAATCTGCATCAAAATATTCCCCAAATCAGTAAAACGTGTGCTAAAGATTACAACTATCTGTTGTAACTATCGTGTTATGTACACAAATGTATATATTTGGATCATTGTTGATGTATTTCTTCTTGCTGGAATCAGCACTACAAGTACTAAAAGGCAAATCATTGAAGCAAAAAAGGTGGCAAGAGATTGGTAGCTTCTTCAAAGAATAAGACAGAACTCCACCTTTGGAGAACATAAACTAATATCAATTGATTGAGAACAATGGCAGTAGAGAGTTACAGACACAACTCATGCCCTGACTGTGGGCTATTAAGGAAGAACTTGGGTTTCCCCTGTGGAAAGGAGAATGCTGGGCTGGATGGAACTGGTTCCAGGCAATCTCAACTTATGTTCTCAAAGGACCTGAAAATTAATTAGGCTCTAACCTCCATTGGGTTCCTACATTCCAGCAGCACAACATTATTTGAAATCTTCCTGGGCAACCAAGAGATTTAGAAACAAAATTAATTATTCCTCACACTTCATACACATACAACAATCCATTCCAGTTTGGCCAGAGAAATAACCCTGCATCATCTCACTATTTAAATTAAGAACACCTGAAATAAGCATCCCATACTTAAATAAGAAGAAATTCCTAACCTTCTTAAGATGCTAAAGGCACATATTTCATTCCTAAGTTTCTTACCAGTACTCTTCCCCACCAGTCATGCATTTTTCATAAACAGGTCCTTCCAGCTCCCTGAGGGTAGGGAAGATGGCCTCATGATTGATTATGATGGTTTTGATGACCTCATTGACATGAGCCTGGCAGGACACTGGATCCTGCCCATCTGGAATATGCATCAAAGTTGGTCCGAAGCAGATGGCTAGATTGTAGGGATCCATCATGTTCTCATCACTGTATTGCGACAAGCTGCAAATACAAGTAACCCACAGCTACGACACCAAGCTTCAATTATTACACATATAGTGCTCTACAGGAATTTCCTCCAGCTGGGCAAAAGGCAACAATTACAAGTAATGATGGTCAAGTGATACCCCTCCCTTCTGCCCAGTGCTAGGTTTGAGGAAAAAGAGAACACTGAGAGGGAAGAGTATTGACCAGGGAAGACTATTTACAGCTCCATTCCAAGTAAATAGCTAAAGAAAATGCTCACTGGTTAAGGAAAGCAAAGAGGTATCTCATGACAATGATGACAGCTCGTGGCAAGGTAATAATGATTTGCTGGATCTGGTGCACTCTTTCTGCAGGGTTTTCAATTTCTGTAACATAAAAATGATATATGTGTTCAGAGTCAACCACTCATTCATTCATTCATTCATTCATTCATTCATTCATTCATTCATTCATTTATATGTACATACATCCCAACATTTGTATTCTGTACACTGGACTTGAGGCAGTTCACAGTAACAAAAAAAGACAACAGACCAACTCAAGAAAATTCTGTTGACTGGGTTTCGTAGAGACACAATCAAGGACAAGCAACTTTAAAGTCAACCTCCCAAAACTATCTCCTATTCTGGGGGACAGGTGCTTCTCTTTGCACATCAAGTTGCCCTTTCTCAGACAAGTAGGAAATATTTATAAACTGTCAAATAAAGGTACAGAATAATCCAACAGCAGAACTGAGAAGAGATGTTATATATATTCACTATATTATTGGGTGACAAAATTAAAATTAGAAATGAGCATACAATGACCAAAGTATGAGGTTTGGATCCAAGTCCAGCAATTCATCTTAGACTAAGTTGGGGACCTGGTTCAAACAGATAAAAATGTTCATAGCAAATAAACTGATTGGGTGGAGTGTGGGGATGGTGGTACTTCTTCTGTTTGTCACTACTGGATAAAATTTGCAGACTAATATGGCTTCAGAGGTTCTTCATTTTAAAAAAAGAAAAGCCAAGTATTTATTTATATGTTCCAACAAAAATTGCATAAAAGGACCTGATCTGAAGGGAACATACCTGCCAGATACAAAATGAATTGGTTCAAGAATTGTTGCTTGCAACCAGCTTTTAGATCTTGGGGTTTTGTTGTGTTTTAAAGCAGTATTTCTCAACACTCTGCAACTTTAAGATGTGTGGACTTCAACTCCCAGAATACCCTCACCAGAATCTTTTAAATGATGCACTTATCATCTTATTTGAATTTATTTACTTGTTTGTGGTCAATGGCTACTTTGCAAATGATATAGTATTTCTTCAAGATTTGTGTATAAATTCTCTTAAAAAGACTTAGTGAGACAGGATGCAAGGGCTAGATAGCTGTCTTGAAAAAGTAGCCAGCTGTACATAGAGCTGTTTGCAGTGCGTATATGTAATCTTTAGAAGCAATAAAGGTGCTTTTTTAAAAAAATGATGCTTAAAGTAATCAGCAGAACTATGAAAATGACATGCAGCATAGAAATAAATATCAAAGCATCTGCACTATTTCAAAATGTTTTTTGTGGAAGTGGAATCTTCAAATTTGGAATGTGGGATGATTTAGTTTTCCTTCCCACCTCAATATTTGGAGCTTTTTCTTCCTTTTTTTGTAATATGTATGAACAAATCTTAAATATCTCCCTAGGTAAGGAACTTATTTTATTTTCTTATTTATTTATTTTCTATCCCACCTTTATTATTTTTATAAATAACCCAAGGCAGGGAACATACCTAATACTCCTTCTTCCTCCTATTTTCCCCACAACAACCCTGTGAGGTGAGTTGGGCTGAGAGAGCATGACTGACCCAAGGTCACCCAGCCGGCTTTCATGCCTAAGGTGGGACTAGAACTCTTAGTCTCCTGGTTTCTAGCCCAGCACCTTAACCACTAGACCAAACTGGCTCTCCAATTTCACAATCTCAATCTCTCAAATCTCAAAACTTGCAAAATTTCAGAAAGTATGACAGGAATCGTAATGAATAAAAACCATCTAGGCCTTTAATCACAGCAGGTAGGTTTTCACCGCCGCAACTGATTGGTGAAATGACTTGTGGGACTGCCTCGTGAGACAATGAATATGTGCTGAAGTTTCAGTAGCCTTATTGTATTGTTAGCTTCTTCAGAGTATATCTGAAATTGAATTCAGTAACAGCTGCCATGTCCTTATATACTGCTTATGTTCAGTGAAGCAGAATGCCTACAAATAATTGCTAACTGCCAGTAGGATAACAGTTGATCCATCACCTCTATTTAAATTACGTGTATGTTTATAAATTTCTACTGTCTCTCTAATAATTCTGCGGAAATTGCCTGTTGCATCATGCCAGGAGGCTAATGTTCTCCAGGTTTATTTCATGGTATGGCCCTTGTGGTTACTGTGTTTTCAGATCTAATATTCCTTTCATGTTATTTAATTCTGCATCTTATGGAATGTCCAGTTGGTCCAACACAATGATGGACATCTTAACCATAGACCATATAGAAAGGAGACCATTACTTCAATGCTGCATCACACCAGCACCCTCCACCACAGACATCCATTATTAGGTCACTAAGGAACGTTGCTGACAAAATAACTGATGTAACTAGCAGACCAAAAGAAATTCAACACCTGTTTGGTGATCTTCTAAGTAATGAATACACTATACAGTATATACTGTAACTGAAGTAAGGATTATGAAGAGTATGCAAGCTTTTCATAAACCTCATGTGTGACCATCAGCATTAGAAAAATACTAGACAAAAGTAGTATAGGATTACGATTCAGGACAGTGAATAAGATTTAAAAAATGCTGCCCTTTAATAAGGATGAATTCCCCAAACTAGAACCAATGGAGTGTACAATATAAATTGCAATTGTGATGACAGTTACATGAGATTATAGATTAGTTCAACTATGCTTTTCCCTAGAAGCCTTACTGTTGAAAAACCAGAAAATTTTTCTGCATTAATATACGTTTAAACAAAGGAAAGAATGATTTTAATATGAGGAAGGTCAAGTTTCATTTTATTTTTATGCTTGTTTCCATAATATTTATGAACAGAACAATCCTCAAGGTATCCAGTAATATAAACAAGATGTTACAAATATTACTTAAAACAATATGGAACACTAAAATGCAATTAAATTGGTCCTTTATAGCCTAAGAATATTTATTCATATTGCTGATGCTGCTTACTGTGTATGAGAGTGGGTTTTATAAAAATCCTACAGTTTTTATTCCAATGAAAGTATCTTTCAGCTTCTTGCTTACAATAAGGAAAGAAGAGACGGGAGGGAGCCTACCTTCTCAACCACATAATATATAGTGAATTACATGGCCGTACAGATATGCAAATACCCTGCAATACACATAACACAATATCCTGCCAAGTCATTCAGCTTACATTAGTAATGAAATTGGTTTTTTGTCATACTATACATCACTCTTAGCCATGTTTTTAAACCACTTTTTATGCAATAAACCACAGCAGCTGGGTTGGTAATAAAACTAAGCTATAAACCATGGTTTACTTTGCACAAGGACCTTCTCCACCAGATGACAATAATATGCAGAATTCAAGAAACTGACGTATTATAAATTACTCACTGTACTTACTTATAGTAGATATCAAATCCTGAAACCTTTCCTTAGGAAAGAGTGGATTTTCTAGTCCCCGGAAATACAACTTTAAGACCCCAGCAACAGAATTAATATCACGCTCATTTTGATCATCAGCAAGGGGATCTTCACCTGAGATAAAAGATTTATTTCTAACATTAGATTCCAGTTCTAGATTATGCAGAAAATACAATGCAACATAGTAACAAAAAGGTACTACAAAGATCAGGAAATCAGCTTCCCTTATGGCAACCAAAAATAACTGTTGTTGTTACTGTTGTTGCTGTTGTTGTCATCATTATCATAATCTTGCCAAACTATAATGTTATAATGTAGGATAATAATATGCACAAACAAATCCATCACTCTATATCCTTTCAGGGTAAACATTATAGAAAGCATAGAAAAGGAGTAAGTAGAAGTAAGAAATGGAAATCTAACAAAATTCACAGAAGGACCATTTATTATACTTCTCTTCTCCAACCTTGCAAATCATCTTTGTTTCTTCTGCATCCAGATACCAATTCATACATTGTCTTTTGTTCTTTAAAATTCTCACCTCTTTCTTTTTGAGAACTCATCAACTATATCCAACCTTGATTTTCTCAGTCTTCCTTACTTTTCTTCATATGGAGTCCATGGTGCTCTTTGACCGTTGTTGTTTTCTTGCAGATGTTTCATTGCCAGGCTAGGCAACATCTTCAGTGCGAAAAGGGAGTGGAACTTGCTCTCTGTTTATATACCCTGGCTTGTCCTGCCTGTGTTGTACTCTCCTTGGTAGTACCTTGATTGGGTTGTTGTTTGCTGCTTGGTTGATTGACTGAGTTAATAGTTCCTTGATTAGGGTCTATTGCATTGTTTGATTGCTCCTCTGCTGCTAATCTTGCTGTTAATCTTTGCATATCTTGTTGTTGATTGCTGGCAAAGAGGTGTTCTGGTCTTCTGGCTTTTCTATTGTCTCTTATGAATGGTATGTAAATGTTGTTTACCTCTATGTGTCTGTTGATGGCTGCTTTGTCTGAGTGCCAAGCTTCCAGGAATTCTCTAGCATTTTTTGATTTGGCTTGGTTTAAGATGCTCAGTTTCCCAGTTGAAAGTATGGTTAAGTCTGTCCATGTGTTGTGAGATTAAGGAGTTTTCATCATGTCTTCTGACTGTTAGTTGGTGTTCATGGATGCGTTCTGCTAGTCCAGGGGTCGGCAAACTTTTTTTGCCGGGAGCCATTTTGACATGCTCGTGCACATTTTGAAGTGCTCGAGAGCCAGGGGGCGGGGTTTGCGGGCGCGGGCCAATCACGTGGAAGGGGGCGGGGTTTGCAGGCGGGAGCCAATCGCGTGGAAGGGGGCGGGGGAGGTTTGGAAGAAGAAGGGAAAGAGAGGCTCGACTGCTTCGGCGGCGGCGCTTCCAGGTTGTCGCTGCGGCGGCAACGGCTGCCCCTTCGAAAGGGCAGGCTCCGGGGACCCCGAAAATGCCCTCGGTTCCGGCAGGGAGGCTGCGCGCAAGCTGCCTCAGCTGTTCTGCGGGGAGAATTGCCACCCCAGGGCAGCGTGTGCATGTGGAGAGGGGACGTTTCTGCCTCCCTGCCGGAACCGAGGGCATTTTCGGGGTCCCCGGAGCCTGCCCTTTCGAAGGGGCACTGCTGCCCGAGCTGCAGTGCTGCCCCTTCGAAAGGGCAGGCTCCGGGGACCCCGAAAATGCCCTCAGTTTAGGCAGGGAGGCTGCGCGCAAGCTGCCTCAGCTGTTCTGCGGGGAGAATTGCCACCCCAGGGCAGCGTGTGCATGTGGAGAGGGGAGGTTTCTGCCTCCCTGCCGGAACCGAGGGCATTTTCGGGGTCCCCGGAGCCTGCCCTTTCGAAGGGGCACTGCTGCCCGAGCTGCAGTGCTGCCCCTTCGAAAGGGCAGGCTCCGGGGACCCCGAAAATGCCCTCAGTTTAGGCAGGGAGGCTGCGTGCAAGCTGCCTCAGCTGTTCTGCGGGGAGAATTGCCACCCCAGGGCAGCATGTGCATGTGGAGAGGGGAGGTTTCTGCCTCCCTGCCGGAACCGAGGGCATTTTCGGGGTCCCCAGAGCCTGCCCTTTCGAAGGGGCACTGCTGCCCGAGCTGCAGTGCTGCCCCTTCGAAAGGGCAGGCTCCGGGGACCCCGAAAATGCCCTCGGTTCCGGCAGGGAGGCTGCGCGCAAGCTGCCTCAGCTGTTCTGCGGGGAGAATTACCACCCCAGGGCAGCGTGTGCATGTGGAGAGGGGAGGTTTCTGCCTCCCTGCCGGAACCGAGGGCATTTTCGGGGTCCCCGGAGCCTGCCCTTTCGAAGGGGCACTGCTGCCCGAGCTGCAGTGCTGCCCTTTCGAAAGGGCAGGCTCCGGGGACCCCGAAAATGCCCTCGGTTCTGGCAGGGAGGCAGAAACCTCCCCTCTCCACATGCACACGCTGCCCTGGGGTGGCAATTCTCCCCGCAGAACAGCTGAGGCAGCTTGCGCGCAGCCTCCCTGCCTAAACTGAGGGCATTTTCGGGGTCCCCGGAGCCTGCCCTTTCGAAGGGGCAGCACTGCAGCTGCTGCTGGCGCTGCCCCTTCGAAAGGGCAGGCTCCGGGGACCCTGAAAATGCCCTCGGTTCCGGCAGGGAGGCAAAAATCGCGCGGGCAGGCTGCCGGGCTTCCCGACGCACAGCTGATTGGTGCGGAGAATTTCCACTCCCTTCAGCGCTTCCGGCTTGTCACGCGACACACAGTTTGGAAAGCCCTGCCCGTCGTCAAGATGGCTGCCGGAGACGGCTGCCAGGTTGCCAGGGGTATGCCCACAGCAACGCACACCATGCCCGCTGCCGCGCCTGCCCCGCCACACTCGCTGCCGCGCCACGCCCGCCACGCCTGCCTGCGGAAGAGCCACACTCAAGGGGCCAAAGAGCCGCATTTGGCTCGCGAGCCGCCATTTCCGACCCTTGTGCTAGTCTTCTGCCAGTCTGTCCTACATAGTGGCTGTTACAGTCCTTACACTGTATGTTGTAGATAACTCCTGTTTTTTCTTCTTGGGCTACTGGGTCTTCTGGTTTACTTACGATGTTCTGAAGGGTTTTGGTTGGTTTGTGTGCTACAGTGATGCCGTGTGGTTGTAACAGTCTATTAGTAGTTTCTGAGATGTTTCTGATGTATGGCAGTGTAATCCTTTTCATAGCTTCTGTTGGTTTTGCTGTGGTGGGTTGAGTGGTCAGGCACTTTTTGATAAAGTTGCGTGGATATCCATTTTGCTGGAAGATGCTATATAAGTGGTCTGTTTCCTTTTTCTGGTGTTCTGGGTTGCTGCAGTGCATTTGTGCTCATCCGAATAGTGTTCTTACACAGCTCCTCTTGTGATGGGTAGGGTTATTGCTTTGGTAGTGGAGCACTTGGTTAGTGTGGGTAGATTTCCGGTAGAGCTGTGTTTCTAGAATGCCAGCATTTCCTCTACTGATGAGGATGTCCAAGAAGGGTAGTGTGTTGTTGTTTTCTTCTTCCCTTGTGAATTTTTCTTCATATATTTGCTATGTGATTCAACCTTCCTTCATTTTCTTTATGTGACTAAATCACTTCAATGTACTTCTTTTATACTGGTCACTCACTTTTGTATTGAGTCCACACTTATTCAGCAACCATTCATTCTTGACCTTTCTTGTTTTATTATACATAATAAGTATCCCATTCCAACTGCATTCAATATATCCATCTCTCATTTCTATTTAACAAAGTGATAAGAAGCATGCCCTTACAACCAACAGTTTTCACTTGTAATAAACTTCATTGCCCCCAACAGACCCCTACCTTTCTACTAGTGTTTGCATGTCTTAACATTTTTCCGTCTTCAGTCAACTTTCTACTAAGGTACTGTACACAAATTCATTTACTTTTCTAATGTTTCTACTTTGGTTTTGCTATGTTAATCTTCAGATTTATACTCTTACAGGCTCATACAAGAAATCTAATATTCAATGCAAATTATTTGGGTTCTTGGCATCATCTGCATACAAAAGTTCACAGACATTCACATCTCCAAATATGATTTGTCCATGTAATTCTGTGTTTAATAAAGAATGTGCAAAAATCATAAAATTCTTTGGTTTTATGAAGCAGTATTGCAAAATCAAAGAACTGGCTTATCTCCCAGATCACACATGGAGGCAGAGACAGAACTCAGAATCTGTATATATTCTAAGAGGTAAATGTAAAACAACAGCAAGTCACTTTATAAGAATGATCGACCAATTACATACAGTACCTCTCTCAAATGAATTCTTGATATCATTGACTTCAACCTGAGATCCAGGAACTCTAAAAATACCCTGTTGTTGTAAACCTGAAGTGGGAAAAAAAGTATATTTTCAAAAGCCTATTAAAGTATTTGGAATCAACTCCCCACTTTAAATTTCAATCAATTTAGTCATCCTCTCATTTAGGTGTTCCAAACATACCTTTTATTTATAGGATACCAGTAACAGTAGGAAAAAAAACCTTTTAGTTCACAAATAAGTTCATTGGCCCAAATCTAATTATATATCACCTCTGATCTTCTTTCTCATATATCTATAAATAAATAATTGGATTCTCTGTAATCCTAGATAGGCCATTTGTTTTGGCATGTTCAAGCAGATAAGGTAAACCTAGATGCTAGGGAAGGCTTAGGCGGTCAAACCTGATTTAGAATTTTCTTGCCTTGCCAGACCAGGAACACAGAATGATCCCAGCTATCTCTTGCATGGAAGAAACAGTTGACTAGAACCTGCCCATTCTACCACAGCTTCAGTGCAGCCTTTTGCTGAAGGAGTCCCTGTTCATGGGGAGAGGGACAGGAGGATTTATTGTAATGGACAAGGAACCTAGGTACGCTGAATGTGGCCTAAAGCCTTCTAATGCCTCGCTCACACTAGAACAAATGAAAAATGTTCAGGCCCCAGCAGTGGAGGAGAGGAAATATTTCACTGGATTTCATTCAAAAGCATCCAGGCAAATAATTTGGTCAATGAGCACAGTTCCATATCCAAATATTTATCATCCAGAAACTATTTTGTTTTGCTGTTAAAGCAAGCGTTTGTTAATTAAGTATAACAATGGCTGGGTCCCAAATAATTAGTCAAATAAGCTGACATATCATTTTGCATTTCAGTGGAGTCACATTCTTGTGCTAGAACTTTGAGAGAAAATGGTGAAGCCAGTGTGGAGGGGAGCAATTCAACTTACCATATAAATTAATATAGCGGATGCAGCTTTCAACCACAAGTGGAATTGCCTGTCCAGAATCCTTGGGAAAGAAATAGCATTTTTTAAAAATGAATATATTGATTTGAGTATATTGATCTGATGAGCACAGTGGTTTGATGAAGCACACTCAAGCAAAATTGCACAACCAGGTTGAAAAATGAGCTCTGTTAGTTTAGTCACCGAGTTAGCAAGAAATTAAAATATGTAAGCTTTCAAACAGTGCTCTGCACATCCTTTATACTGTCCACTGTAAGAAAGATAATTTGGCAATGTTCCTGAGAAGCTGAATCTTGATTACCACATTGATGCATCTGGACCACAGCTATGAGCCAGACCAGACCTTGGCTAAGCTACACTAATGCTTACATATAACAAACTAAATCTTCCAACTTTCACAAAACCAGTTTTGAAGTGCTATGCTGAACCTTGTACAGTATGTTTGTGTGTGTGTGTGTGTGTGTGTGTGTGTGCGTGCATGTGTTTGGAAAAGTTATCCTTTCATTACGTTTGGCTTTTGTACTCATTCTTCTTTCTCTTTCAAAGAAGGGATCCCTTGAAACACACCCCTTGAACTATAGTAAAGGTAAAGGTTCCCCCAAATAGTCGTGTCCGACTTTAGGGGCCGGTGCTCATCTCCGTTTGTTAGCCAAAGAGCCAGCATTGTCCGAAGACGCTTCCGCGGTCATGTGGCCAGCATGACGTGCGCAGAACGCTGTAGCAACTTATTATTATAAATACAGACATATTTTTCTAGATAGGGGGCCTCTAGTCAGTACCTGATTTCTTGTTCGAGCATTCCTTCTTCCTCTGATAAGCAAATAAAGCAGCAAAGTTGGGGAGAAAAGAAAAGGTTAAGCAAGAGTAAGAACAGTTAGGGTAAGCATATTTTCCAGAGGCTATGAAAGCTCAAATGCAATGGCAGCTTAGAAGGAACTACAGTAGTTCAGGCTCCGTCCAACACCCATAGAACTGCTTGGTATGCAATTACTCTGCTTCAGCAACAGACTCTCAGATGCTTCTTGCCATTTCCCTTTTCCCCACCTTGAGTTCCTCCAACGGTTCCATTGCCTCAAAGATCTCAAAGGAGTTTATATAGGGCCCCCCTGCAGTCTTTCAGATTTAAGAAGTCACAGCTGTTTAGCAGAATTGCATTATGTACCTTCCTCCTAAGGCTGTGCATATCTTGGAAGAGATGTTTTGCTCTGACATGCAAAGGCAAGAACCCATGTTGTTTCATGTTGGTCTATTTCTCAGACCCTCTCAGCATTCTTGGGCAAAGCTCTTCCTGAGAGGAGCCTTATTCCATCCATGCATCCACTCCTCTCCATCTTTCTCCTGTTCTTCCACTTGAAGTGCTTCTCAGCTGGGCAGGAAGCTGGGGCATCCCACAGCATGCCCTGAAGCTGCCCAGCCTCAAAGCACTTTGGCACCAGCAATGGAGGAGAAGGCCCTAGAGGACCCTTCTCCCATAGCACTGCCTTGAAGTGCTTCAGGGCAACCTGAATTACCTTGAGGCAAATCTCATCACCTCTTCACTTCAATGAAGAGGGTCATGTTGCTTCCACAGTGTGGATCTCTTTGTCAAAGTGAATCTAAGTCACTTTGCCTACTTCAAATTCTTTCTGGGATATTGATTAGATTTTGCAGTGGCAAGTTCAAAGAGCAGAAATTAGCTTTTCAGAAATGTACATTGCATATTAGTTAAGCCAGGTTAAAGCTTTAAAAAAAATCCTAGAAAATTTAGTCAAAACCATTGGGGCCATTCACAAAGCAATTTGCTCTTGAACTAGAATAATAATAATAATAGTGGGTAAGCTGAAAAATGTTTTTCCTTGCAAGGATCTACATTGCTTTAAAGAACTCAATTCCTTCTATATTTTATAAGTATGCCTGGGGTGCGTGGATGGAATGCTGAATAAAGTTGAACTGTAAGATGATCCCAGTCCCTCAATCCAATTAAAATTTCCATTTCTTTAGTGTCTATTAAACTATAGGTCTTTCCAGAGAGATCAGGGCAATCCAGCAGCAGATGAGCTTTTGTGCATATTGAGCCTTTAGGGCTTGGTATGTAAGAGGAAAATTATACTTGTTGCATGAAGCACAACTATATTTGGCTAATGCAAATTAAAAATGAAATACTTCACCTATCATTCAGTTGGCATTCTCAAGCAGCTGGCTAAAAATCTTTATTATTATTTCCTATCCGTATTCTTAATACAGCTATTTTTTTCTCTCCCTTGGCCATTTGGGAGGAGGCTGCTACGAAATGTTCTTTTAAAAAAGAGGGGGGGGGGAAGGTCAGGGAGTGCTCATTGGCCCAATACCATCAGTAGAAGCTGAACTGACTCCTGTATCTCAAGCATCTTTTATCAGCTTTATACACCAGTAACAATCTCATCTGAATGGCAACTATGCAATCACCACTAAACCATGCTCCAGAGTGGATAGTGGGTTCAGTTTGGATTATCAGAATGCACAGTATATAAGGTTACTTTTAGAAACTGTGGTTGGCACACAGAAAAAAATATAAGATTATTAAATGGGAATTGGGATTTTGAATACGTTACATTTGTCATGTACTACATTGGTTCTCAGTCTATTTTTGGATCCATTTTGAAATTAGTTTATTTTTCCAAGCCTGAAACAGCATGTGGAGTCAACAGTATGCAAATAATGTCAATAAATAAATAAATCTAAACACTGATTTCCTCAGCTTGCACCTATCCAAACCTTATTATATTTTTCTAAACTTGCTAATGAGGTGAAGCAGTAAAAATTAGGTGAAGGGCATTTTCAGCAAAGGATCCTGCGGCACCACTTTCCCAGCACCAGATGAAGACTTACTTATTTGTGTAGATCTTTAAAACAGTTTATATTTTCTGTTCTAATCCTCTTGCTTTATAGGCGAGTTTTAATTATGATGTTATTTCTTAATTGGTTACTGTTCGTAGTTTAAATTTTATATTTGATTAGGAGTTGCCTAGAGAACCTACATATAGAGCAGATATACCAATTTGGCAAATAATGAGTAAAATCCAGGAATTCATAAAAACACCACTTTTTATTTTAACTTTGATTCACAGGAAATCTTTTTCTAAGAGAGGAAAGCATGCTGCATTTAAATTTCAGGATGTCTGTATAAACCCCAAGCTTCAAAGAACCATAGTAGTTTAGCCTGTAGCAATAAGATATGATATTCTACAAATTAGCATGCTGGCAGGAACAAAGGATGCTACCCTTCCATATTGTTCCACAAAAATCTTTTTTATTACCTCATCCTTTCCCTTTGCAAAAACAGAAGTGCAAAACTCCAAGACTGAATTGATGTTATGTTGCTGGGAGCTGACAGCGCATTCCAGGCTGATAAGTGTTCACACAGCTAGGAGAGGGGGGGGGGGGGGACAGAGGAAAAGAAGTAGGCTAGCTCCGCCCTAAATTCCCAAGGGTATTTTTCCCCTTAGCTCAGTAAAGGAACCTTCAGTCTAGCAAGATTCTGTATGAAGTAGAAACAATAAAGAACTAGAGTTGAATTTCGACTCAGCGTTGTTTCTTGGCCCATTTCCCTGACAATTGTATCCCTTGCTAGTTCAAGTGTGGCACCAGCAGACTTTGTCACTGAGAGAGATAGCATACCAACCATTTTCATGGTGTGATGTGCAGTGCATGGGAAAGGCCAGGTCCAAGGAAAGGAAACAGGTCAGTGGTTAGAAGAGGAAAACGCTACCATTACATCCACAGTGTTCACAGACTCTTACTGTTAGACAGCCAATACCTTAATGAATGTTTCCATATTGCCGTTAAAGAGTTTATGATTATAGACTGAGAGAGGCCTAGGTCTCCTCATTTTCTGTGGTTTAGGGGGAAGACAGGGGGGCCTGGGAAAACGGAACAAAAGAAATCATAAAACATCAGTGTGAATACAATGGCAGGGAAAGAGCTCCAAGACTGCACATAGAGACTCAAGGAAGCCTCTGTGGAGGTGAATACGTTGCTTCCATGAACCTTTACCTTGATATCTTCTTCAAATGTATCTCATTTAAATACTGATGACATGAAGAGCTTAGAGCAGTGTTTCTCAACCTTGGCAACTTTAAGACGTATGTGGACTTCAATTCCCAGAATTCCCCAGCCAGCCATGCTTAGAGCAAGGTCTCCCCTGAATCTTAAGGATACAGTGCCAGCTTCCTACTTTGGAGGAAGAGGGTTGGGATATTGCTTTATTATTGCTATTTGGGAACTTATTTTTTAAAACGCAGTTCACTTAAGCAGGAAAAAACAGTATTTAAGATAAGCTGGGAGGGGAAAGCAAATCTTCTCTTCTCTGAAAAGGTTCTAAGCCCTTATACCACCATGATCCTAGCTTTTTAAAATTTTGCGCAAACTCCATCTCCTCTCAATCCACTATTATCATTCACTGTGTGTGTTCATGTCAGAAGCACCAAAGCGCTTCTGTGGTGAAAGGATTTGCCAGTGACATCACCGTTGCCCGGGGGACGCCCAAGGAGGCTCCTTTCATGTCCCTGTGATTTTTCCCACCGGAGTGGTACCTAATTTATCTATTTATCAAATCGCATTTGCATGCTTTTGAACTGCTAGGTCGGCAGGAGCTGGGACTGATTTTTACTAATTGCCGGTAGCTCACTCCGGCACCCGGCTCACGCTCTCCGGTTTCGAACTCAGCGTCTTAACCACTGAGCCACCACGGTCCCTTATCATTCACTGCAAAGGGTAGACTTAGTGCATTCTGACAAACTAAAAAGGCTTCTTTCAACTGCCTCTCCAAATATAAAAAATCCATGTGCATACAATTAAAATGACTCTTTTTCTGCTGCTTGAACTGACCAACATCTTCCATAATCCTGAATTCTCATACATTTGGTTAGAAAAAGAATTCCACATTTGAAGGGAGCTGGTCTCTAAAAGCCATCTTTTCTACCATTTTTCTACCAGTTCCAAACTTCTTTGCTAATTCTGCAGTTCATTAAACAATGAAGCCTTACTGTTATTTTTTTAAAAAAAAAAGATTAGTTCTGGTTCTTTTGCTGAATTGGGTGTCAGACTCCACAATCTATTGTTTTTCCTTTTTCTACATTATTGCAAACTGAACTTAAAAGCAAGCGCTGCATTTATTTGGGAGTTCTAGAAGCCATTCACTTGTATGTACTGTATCTCCTTCCTTGGCAGAAAGCATGCAGAGGTTTGAATGAGTCTACAGCAGAGCTTTCCAAACTGTGTGTGGCGACACAAAAGTGTGTCGCCACACACAGTCTGGTGTGTCGCCACACAACCCGGAAGCGCTGATCATCATCAGCGCTTCCGGGTTTTCCCGTGGCAACACACCAACGGCGGCGCGCAAAAACCTGAAAGTGGCAGCAGCGCTTCCGGGTTTTTGCGCGCTGCCGCAACGGCGACACTTCCGGGTTTTCCTGCGGCGACACACCAACGGCGGTTGGTGTGTCGCCGCGGGAAAACTCTGGAAAGCCCTGGTCTACAGACTGGGCCAGGATGACCAGCTTTGATCTGTCCTTCAAGGCACAGTGCTATGCATATTAAGAGAAGGGGAAGTGTGACCAACAACAACAAAGAAAATGATCTTACTATCCTCAAATCTTGGAGTAGAAGTGAATTTCATACCTTAAAAAATTGTTCATTTACATAACAAAAAAGAAACTAAGCAAGATTTTAAAGCTAACATACCCCTCTTTTCATATAGCATTTTTTCATATAAAAGTGTACCTGAGAGTCCTAGAACATACCCAATTTCTATGGGAAGAAATCACACTGCATTTAAACTTCAGGATGTCCAGATAAATCTCTCTTTTGATCCAATTTCTGGGTCAGAAATTACCATTCCTCCATCATGTTGGTTTTATACCACCTTTAAAGAACATAGTCCTCAAGGCTCCCAAGAAAACTGAGTAAATGCTGGCTTGGTTCTTTGTCCTATTTCTCAATATCTTTATGTGGTTGGCTCTGTTCAGGTGTGTTCTAGTGCCCTGTATTTTGCTTAGGGATTAGGCAGGTATTTTGACTCAACATTTTCATTTTGTTAGTGTAAAAGCAATCAAATTAGGAAGTTTGTGAAACCCCAGCCCAAAACCTAGCTCCATTTATGTCGTGACATTAGCTGCCAGCATTTCTGGTGTCTGACAGAATACATTCTCCATGAACATTTCTGGCTTCAATGGAAATGGTCCTGGTGATCAAGTAAGGAACTAGTGCTTAAGAGAAACAACTATCTAAGACAGGGCTTTCCAAAGTGCCACCGCTGGTGACACACCAGCGGCAGCGGCGCAGGGGGGGCGCACGCATGGAGGCGGCACGGGGGGGCGTGCGGCGGCGCGCGCACGATGGTGGCGCGGTGGCACGTGCGTACACGGCGATGGCGGCAGCCTCCGATAAAACGTGGAAACACTGATACCGCGCCGCTGCCGCCGCCACCATGCACACACACGCTACCACTTCCGGGTGGTGTGGCGACACACCACGCTGTGCGTGGCGACACACTTTTGTGTCGCGACACACAGTTTGGAAAGCTCTGATCTAAGGATTGAAACAAACAGAGATGACAGATTTTTCTATTTTATCCAAATTATTTAACTTGATCCATTTGGTGTTCTCATCATCACCAGCAGAAGCTACCTGGAATTGCTTTGCCTTTTTAGCCAATGGAGCTCCATCCAGTTTGTGCAAAATGAGCTAGATAAATTTGAATTCACTTACATTTCAATCAAAATAACTGAGCTACCAGGAGGGTCTCCTGTATGCAGAATATCTTTATTTTTTCTGCAGCCTGGAAATTAAATATCTTGCATTCATTATAAACCCAAGGATTTCTATTTTATGTAGCAGGCTAAGCCTGACAGTTTCCTTGCACCTTCTTCCACTGTATATTTGGTAAATGTTATCCCCTCCCTCTTTTCTATCTTTCGGTGAGAAAATTTAGAATTAGCATGCTTGTCCACATGCCAGGGATAGGCATTGTAGCCAAACTGCTTTTCTGTACATGAATGATTGCTTCCTTATGCCTACGTATTATGTGTATCAAAGAAACTTGGAAATCTTCCCTTTATCTAAAAATGTAAATGGTCATTTGAGCTAATGATTCTCCATTAATGGTGAATTTGTATGAGAATATGAGCTAATAAATCCCCAATTTAGGAGTAGCTATTACTACACAGAGCCATCAGTGCATAAATCAGCTGTGGGTAGCTTACCCATTCAGTTCTTCCTTAACTGCTTTTTTATCACTACTGCCAAGTGCTTCTAAATTACCTTTCACTACTAAACTGAATCATGTGTTGCTCTCCTTCCAATTTCTGAGAGCAGCTCACTTTTGTCAATTTCCTAAATGTTACTTATTTTTTCTGAATTCATTCCTTCTCTCCTTACTCTCCTTTCTTACAGGAATGCAATATTTATTCTCATTCCTAATGCCTATTCTTCACCCTCTTTATTATAGACAAAAGAATGATTCAAAAGCCATCATATATCAGGATCTGGAGATTAATCTTCTATCTGGGGATTGGAATTGAATAATCTGTCCCTGAGCATACACCAATCAGCGAAGGAGAGACTCCCAGTTTGGCTAAGGGAGCTGGTCACTATTACAAGTAGCTGGACAAACTCTGATACATCCAAGAAGACTTTGCAGTACACTCTGCTGACAGAGCCTTACTCTTGATTTCAAAGCAAGCCAGCTAGAAAATTGCCACTGCAGCAAATGCAAGGGGCTTTTTGTTGTCCTTCTAATTAATCTGTTTGAGTAATGCAGCCACAAGTAAGCCACTCATGTAGGGAGAGAGCTGCCATTCATTTTTTTTCCTCTTCACAGCTTATGCTTGGAAGATTTTTATAAATTTGAAGCAGATGGATTTTGAATAGATCAGTCCTTCTTACAGAAGCAGTACCAACCAATACCCATAATAAAATACAAAAACAAAGAGTTCCACTTACCTAGTTGTTCCACATTCAGCTCTTTCACCTGGGGGGATGAGGGGGAAGAAATTATATGTTAATTTCAACTTTACTATTTATTTATATGTGTATGTGGCAGGAGTACTTTGTTTTGGAGGAAAAGAGATAAAACTGAGATCAATGTATTGCTGTAGCCCAGTGTTTTTCAAACTTGGCAACTTTAAGATGTGTGGACTTCAACTCCCAGAATTCCCCAGCCAGCATAGGGAATTCTGGGAATTGAAGTCCACACATCTTAAAGTTGCCAAGTTTGAAAAAAACTGCTGTAGCCCATAGGGTCTTGTCTTAAAGGCAACTGAAAAGACATCTTTCAATCAGCCATTTGCAGGATAAAAACTATGCCCAGATCAAACATTTGAAGGCCTTTCAAAAATCAAAGGTGTTTTAATTCTTGTATTTTCATTGCCTTGTTTTAAGATAGGTAGTTTAATTGTTAATGGTTTTATTCAATTCCTTTTTTATTCTTTTTATATACTATTCTTATATCGTCGAAGGCTTTCACGGCCAGAATCCGATGGTTGTTGTGGGTTTTCCGGGCTGTGTGGCCGTGTTCTGGCAGTTTTGGTTCCTAACGTTTCGTCAGTAGCTGTGGCTACAGAAAGATACAAACAACTCACACAATAGATGTGCTAATCCTACACACGACAGCACCACACCCCCTAATCACCACAAAAAAACCTCTCCTAATCTCTTGTAAATGTCCCACAGAAGACACATACCCTCTCAGCAGCTATAAACACCAGCAGGAACACACACCCTCCACTTGGGCACAGAGAGAATCTTCTAGCTGTGCTCCTGTCCTCTGAAGATGCCAGTCACAGCGACTGGCGAAACGTTAGGAACCAAAACTGCCAGAACACGGCCACACAGCCCGGAAAACTCACAACCACCATATTCTGATATCCTTCAGAATTCTCATCATTCTCATCCACATATACTGTACTCCAAAGCCTTGTAAGTCCTCCTTCAACAGTTGCTGTGGAATTGTGTGTTACTGTTTCAAGATTTCTTTCAAGGATCAACTTTCATGCTATGCTAACTATATGGCAAACTGTTTTGCCTTTTCTTTATTTTTTTAAAAATAAGGTCTAAGAAACAGGGGAGGATTTTGTGAGGAATTGCAGTGCACAGGCAAGAGACATTTACCCTTTAAAGGTCACAGAGCCCTCCATGGCTACAAACTAAAGAAAAGCATTGCTGGTGGAAACATTTTTCTGTTAATTCTAACTGTGCAAAGGAGTTATTTTTCAGAAAGCTGGGGCTGGAGACCAGGGACCTCCCCTCCCTGCACACTGTAATTGCCTCCCCAATGCCTCCAGCAGAAATAAATTGGAAGACAAACCTGCATTATACTGCATATTTACTATAATATGTAATTTGGCCACTAAATAACATTTTCCTAAGAACAAATTAGGATGTTTCCTTCAGAATACAAGCCTATTCAGTTTAGTACAGTATCCTCTAATGCAGTGCTTCCCAAACTTTTTCCTTCATTATGCAAAACCGCTTATCAGAAAGTCCTTTTTACCCAATCTAGGTAAAACAGTTTAGTCAATTTAAATGTCCCTGTTGTGATTGGGTAATGGGTTCTTGTGTCATTACTCAAAGAAAAACCACTTTTACCCAATTTTGGGTAATTTACCCAGGTTTGGGAAGCACTGCTCTAATGGAACCATCAATTCTAGAAAGATTAACTGTAGATGCTGAATGAGACTGAATCCGGACTCTTTAGAGGTAGTCCTCGAGTTATGACAGCAGTTGGGACCAGAATTTCTGTCGTTACACGATGCAGTCGTAAAGCGCGATATCACGTGACTGTATCACTTAGCAATGGGAATCCCGGCAGTCCCATTTGCTGTCGTTAACTGAATCTCACCGGCCACTAGGCAAGGACCCACCCTGATTCCTGGTTTGGTTCCTCCCAGCCCTGAGGAAAGGTAAGGGACTGCGTGCTGCCTCATCACAATGCTTCAAAAAGCTTCTGAGCCTTCCAAAGCATCGCGAGAACGGCATGCGCTTTTTGGAGAATGGCGCAAGCAGCCTTAAGAAGAGGGCCTGACAAATTTCCACAAGCAGTCTGAAAAGTAGGCCAAAATATACAGCCAACTTGTTGTCAAATTTTATTGACACAATTTTAAGCTATTTTCAGGGTTTGGGAGTGGGCTACATGGATTAAAAGGGAGGTTGTTTGTCTCCAAGAGGCCTCTTGCTCCCTTTCCCACCCTTAATTTTTTGGGGACAGGAGTGTGACATTAAGTTTCAACCGTTTTGACTGAAATATCACAATATGTCCTTAATTTGTTAGGGACCACATATGGGTGCTAGAGGTGCTGTATGCATTTCACAGGGTGCTACTTCTATCCTAGACTTAATCACTACACTGCACTACACCTACTCTTAACTACACTTAACTAAACTACACTAAAACTTACACATCACTACACTACACTACACTTAATCACTGCACCTTAATCACTACACTGCAATGGTTCTAGTCCCACATTATGGAAGACAATGTGGGTCTGGCCTTAGGAAGGAAGCAATGAACCATTAAGGGAGGAGAAAAGAGTCCTGGGAAAGTGGAAAGTGTGAGAAAGAAACTCAAAATAACCCTGCCTTGATTTTCTTCGGTATAAGACTCTGAAAGGCTTTCAAGATTCTAATAGAAGAGAATATTGCTCACAGTCACTCATGCCCTCGTGACCTCCTGCCTGGATTACTGCAATGCACTCTACATGAGGCTGCCCTTGAAGAGCATTTGGAAGCTTCAACTGGTGCAGAATGCGGCTGCACAGGTAGTAAATGGAGTCAGATATTCGACACACGTAACACCGCTGCTACGTGAGCTGCATTAGTTGCCAGTGTGCTTCCAGGTGCAATTCAAGGTGCTGGTTGTCACCTTTAAAGCTCTTCATGGCTTGGGACTGGGTTACCTAAGGGACCGTCTTCTCCCAGTTGTTTCTACCCATCCAATTCAATCTGGTAGGTTGGGCATGCTACAGGTCCCATCAGCCAAGGACTGTCGGTTGGCGGGGACTAGAAGATGCGCCTTCTCTGCCGTAGCCCCTGCCCTCTGGAATATTCTCCCTTCAGAGATCAGGATGTCCCCGACCCTGTTGGCCTTTCGCAAGGCCATGAAGACCTGGTTATGTGCCTGGGCCCCCGAACGTGGGAATGGTCCCGTTTCTTGGCTATACTAACATCCATACATTGCTTACTGGGCAGTCATGTATATTTATTTTGTATTTTAATTGTTTTAATTGTAATTGCTTCAACTGCTTTATGGTTTTTATTGTTGTAAGCCGCCCAGAGTCAATTGATGAGATGGGCGGCTATAGAAATCGAATGAATAAATAAATAAATAAATAAATAAATAAATAAATAAAATATCTCTAGCTCAGGGTTGAACTGTGGAGTTCAAGGTGCTCAGAGAACACCAAGAACTCCATATCTCAAGATTCTGTTACTTGACCTTGCCTATCTTGAAAAGGGCTGACGTACCAAATATTAAAGAACGTTGACTCTGGCTATGTTTATTTTCTGGATGCTGCCTCTTTTATTTATATGCATACATTATTTATTTATATTTACACTTACACTGGAAGAAGGAAGACATTTTTTTGATTATATGATAGCCCAGGTGAAATGGCTTGGATTTGCTTTAATGAGAAATGTTGCCTTGCAGAGGTAACACAACTCTCCTTGTCAAGGCAAAATGGCAGTATGATTTGCCTTAACAAGGTGCTTTGTCACTTTATAACCTCAACCTGGCATTTCCAATAGCTGGAATGAGTTCTGCATTTGTGCAGCACGTTGCAGAAGCCTCTACTGGCTGTTGGAAATGCTGGGTCAAGGCTGCAAGATGACATAAAGCAAAGCTATCACTGCTTTTAGAAGCAGGGCTCACATTGCTTTTCAGATCTGTTTTGATGGGATCTTTCAGCTGAAACCCACATCCAATCAAATTATCCAATCAAAGCTTTCCACACTTTCTTACATGATAATCAGAAAATGAAGCAGATTAACATATGAATTCAAAGAGGAGACAGAAATCTTTAAACATTTATTATCTTTATTTTTATTTTCTATCTTTATCTCTATCTTCCCATTAATGCAAACTTCTCAAAATAGCAATGGCATGAAATACCCAACAAATGAGGTCACTTCAGAAAGAAGTCAAATCAAGAATTACATCAAAGAACTTCATAAAGAAAAAGGCAGGGGGTATGGAAACAGGCAGCAAGCTTTCATGGCCATGCGGAACAAACGCTAAAGGCTGGAACTAAAAATCAAAGCTTACAGTAAGCCTAAAGAGAAATGGGCAGAAACCTGGATGCTTTATAGTAAAGGAAGAAGGAACTCCAAGGAATGTAAATATGTATGTGTATTTAGAAACACGTGATGTAAATATGTATGTGTATTTAGAAACACGTGAAACTGTTCATGATAAGGAAAGAAAGTCAAGAGAAACTAATTCACGATCTTAGTTAGCAGTCCACAATCAGTTAAATACTAGTGATGCAGATCTTGATTTAAAAGGATGTGAAAAGACAAGTGCCTGGAGTTTTAATTGACACATCATGCTCTTGAGAACTGCTGTACCATACATTAATTAGTACTGTACTCCTAGCAGGTCATCAGAGTCTTGTCTGAACTACAGGGAAAACCTAAATAGGTCAAGATTCAACTAAAAGGTAGTCCTGCCTCTCATCTGTCAAAAGCCTGAATTTAGAGACCGACTCTCTTGAATTGCCAGGCAATGTGCCATGATTGAATATATCTCATGAGATCCACACCATGGCCGCTATGAAGCACAGGCTTAATCACATTAAGCTAGATATGCAAGAGGTAACCCTTGCTCTCTTAAGACTGTACCTTTCTGGAAGATTACCAACTTCAGTGGCAAAGAATGAAATTTCAAAGACAGAACAGAAAGCATTAACAAGTTTCCATCATTGCCCATAACTGATTCTTTGAGATGGAGTTCAGTTGATGGAAAAAGCTCCAAGTAACAACAATCAAGCTCCAATTAGGAGTTGAGACTTAGAATTTTATGAATATTGAGAGGCAAATATCTACTAGATTAAAACTAGCAAAACTTAGTTAAAATTGTATACATTAATACCTATGTTAGAACGACTGAGGTTTTAAAACTAGAACAAAGGCAGCAATTCTAAATTTGGGAAATACATTTTTTCTAACAGCAAAATATGGCCGTAAATCACAAGAAGCTTTAGTATATTGGGCATTTCTAAAATGAGAAATAGTCCCTAGTTTTCAAGTATAAATGATAAAAAAATATCTCATGGATCCCATTTTAGTATAAGCTCCAATTTTTATTTAGTACAAGACATAAATTGTGTCCTGTCCTGAAAGCAACCATTCTCCAAGAAATATTTTGAAGAGACCTTCAGCTAATATTAGAAGTATCTGTGTTCCTGAAGAAATGAGTAATTACCTCATATTGAAGAAGACATGATTGGGAGGCTAGGTGTTCTAGAAAAGAGATAACATAAGGACAACTTAAAAACTAAAACTGATTATAAGTAGATTCCATATCTTTAGTATGAGGCTGGATTGACTTAGTACAAGGATTAATATTCATTCTTTGAGGTTTAAAAACAGAATCTCCAGAGGCTATTCAGGCAACAGAGTGCAACCTCCTGCTGCGTTCAGGAATCCAGCATCAAGCATCCCCAGTAGGTGGGTGTCCATCCTTTGCTTCAGTAGAACTGAGACTTCACCACTTTGTAGGAAAGTGGTCCCACTGGCAAACTGCTTTTACCATTAGAAGTTCCTTCCTATCTAGAACCTGTCTTCATGTAAGCAGACCAAACGTAACATCGATCAGCACACTCAGTGTATTTAAAGTTGATGATAAAGAAAATAGCAGTCTTGTTTTTTGTGGTTCAAGAATAAATATAGACCAAGCACTTGAGAAGTAAAGAGGAAATTAATTCTATGAAGAAAGACAATGACAAACTTGGATCATGATGGGCAAGGCCATTTCAGCAACAAAGATCATAACAGTTAAAGCAATTGTGTTTCCCATGATAATGTATGGCTGTGAAAGAAGATAGGTTTCTTAGAATTATAGATCAGCAATTAGAAATGCACATATTTGGGGAATGTAATGTAATGTAATGTTTGGGGAATTACAATGTAATGTATTAAGAGCAAAACTGAAGTACTTCGGCCACATAATGAGAAGACAGGATACCCTGGAGAAGATGCTGATGCTAGGGAAGGTGGAAGGCAAAAGGAAGAGGGGCCGACCAAGGGCAAGATGGATGGATGATATTCTGGAGGTGACGGACTCAACCATGGGGGAGCTGGGGATGGCAACGGCCGACAGGAAGCTCTGGCGTGGGCTGGTCCATGAGGTCACGAGGAGTCGGAGGCGACTGAACGAATAAACAACAACAATGCAAGAGAAATTATGGACTAAGAAAACTCATTATGCTTGGCAAGATTGAAAAAAAATAGAAAAAGGGGAAGACAACAGATAATGTGGATGAATGGGATCAAATACATTACTGGAATGTCCTTGGAAAAGTTATAGGTTATTAGTGGGATGGGTCAAGATGATGACCATTTGTCCATTATGTCATCAAAAAATCCTGCAGCAGTGAGAAATGCAATGTTTAGACATGTCTGTAACTTACCTTCTCCTAGAGTCTGCTTCAGCAAGTCATGCTTAGCCTGCAGCTTAGTAATAAGGTTACTGCCATTCAAATACTCTTTAAATTTCTGAAGAAGAGAAGAAACAAACCCATACAAATATAAGCAAGGTGGACAAAGAGTTCTGATAAGACATACTTTGCGCTACAGGTAGTCCTCGGTTAACAACAGCAATTGGGACTGGAATTGCCATCGTTAAGCAACACCGTGGTAAAGCGTGACATCATGTGACATTGCCACTTAGCGAAGGCAATTCCGGCACTCCCAGTTGCCATCATTAAGCGAATCACTGTGGGTCATTAAGCAAGGACATACTGTGGTCACCACTTGTGACCTCCTGCGGGCTTCCCCATTGACTTTGCTTGTCAGAAGCCAGCAAAGAAGGTTGCAAATGGTGACCACGTGACTGCAGATGCGATGGCCAGAACTCCAAGGACCGGTCGTAAGTACCACTCATTCAGTGCTTTCACAAGTTTGAACAGTCGCTGAACAAGTGGTTGTTAAGCAAGGATCACCTGTATATTCATTCTCCTCATGGTGTTCTCAGAATTCTATATAGAATAAAAGGACATATTTTTGAGCCTTAATGAATCAGATTTTGGTTGCACACAGGATCTTTTTAACCTAGCTTTTCCTCTCTCAAAAATGTAGGTAATGTAGGTAATCTCTCTAAAATGTAGGTATAACTCCCATTTATATTCTAAGGTCCAAAACCTTAAAATTCACCCATGTACTTGAGGTCAGGGTCTTAGAACATAAGGAAGTTTTGTTTTGTCCACCTTCTAAGAATGGCCTCAATCAACAAAAAAGCTTCACAACTGCCTCCCCACCCCACCCCCACAAAGGGTTCTACTACTTTTGTGCAAACAATGATACAACCCAGGTCTGACAGTTTGGCTGATCAGAAACTTCACAGCAGAACTTTGATTTTCAGATTGCCTCACATCCAATAATAATGTCGTAGAGCAGAGCTTTCCAAACTTTTCATGTTGGTGACACACTTTTTAGACATGCATAATTTTGTGACACACTCTTACAGCAGAGCACAAGGCAGCCACTAGGACCTGTGCGGAATCATAGCAGGTTTGGAGGCAGCAAGGCACAAGGCAGGCACTAGGACCTGCGCGGAATCCTGGCAGGGCTTGGAGGCAGCAGCAGCTGTGACACACCCAGACACTGCAGCCGACACACTAATGTGTCCCGACACACAGTTTGGAAAGCTCTGTCGTAGAGGGAAATAACTGCAGATGCTAGGAACAGAGGGAAGCATGGGGTGGGAAGGGGGAGGAAATGTGTATTAATTGGAGGAACAGAAATAAGGAGACTGAAAAATTAATACATGCAGCACTTTAACACTACAAAATGCAAATATCACTAAGCCCTCTAAATTAAGGAAGTGATCTTTGTTATTGTGATATGTTATATATTAGTGAAAAGAATTCCCTGGGTTCAGTCTCACATTTTAATTAAGTTAATAGATGGGCAGATAGGTTTAAGTTAGTCATTTGCCTCTAGTTTCTAAGCTCTTTGCTGCAATATGTGGTCAACAACAAAAACCCATTTACAAAGCTTGGCAAAGATTTTAAGGTGAAATTACTGTAGTTTAATATTTAAAGTACCACACAATTGATACATATTATAAACTCTATTGTGTATATGTAGTATCATCAGATACAACTAATTTAAGGACTAAAATTAACTCTGCTTGGATGTTATCAATGTCCCCCTCCATATTGCTCAAATGACATCAGCCTCTTGCAGACAGTTGTGCAATCTGCAGGACTGTCTGTACAAAAAAATTATTGTTCTGCATACAGCTATACACTCATTATCTTCAACATAAGCCAAGACCTTCCATTCTCAGGATCATAAGGCACATGGAGACCAACAAAATTGTATGGGCTTTTTTCTGGCAGATATTTGTCTTAGAGCAAGAATGTCTGCAGGAGAATGAGATTACTGGAGCAATATTGATGGAGGTGGGGCTTAACAAGTTTTAGCATGACTCGTCACACTGTGCTATATGGTTAGGGGAAAAGTTATCTATGTTACTTAGCTGCCATAATTCTCTAGGTATTTCCTGCATTGCCTTCATAACCAGAGTAACAAGAACTGATGCTTACACAATTCTTCTTTACTTTAAAAAGACTTCCACCAGTAAAGATCACCGGTTATTGCAAAAAGTTTCCAAAATAGACATGAATCTCAGAATTTCCAATTCTAACTAGGACAAATCTGGTAATACATGGCCAGGAGAATTTACAAAGTTCTTCTCAACTGACCTGAACAATGGGGGAAAGGTACGTTTAAGCAATGTTTGGACATTTGGAATTAAAAATCCCAGGAGATGGCAGTGGCAAGCCACTCCCATACTGTGAAGAAAACAACATGGTTGTATCCCTGTAACTCACTGAGAATCAAGCTGAGGGGGATTTTACTGTATGTGTTTAAAAATCTATATTTTTAGGGAGGCGCATATACATTACATCTTTACTTCAAAGCCATGTGGACTAATGTTAAAAACCCTCCTTCAAACAAGGCACAAATAATTCTCAGAGCTAAAGCACATTAAAAGAACATTCATGCACGCATGTGGGGGAAAGGGTGAGTTGATGTGCAAATGCCATAAAAATATAATATGGGTATTCCAATCTTCCTGTCCAACCATAGCTCTGTGGGATGAATATTTCACTAATGTGTTTTAAGTGTACTGGGCTCAGTATAGACAGAAGATGTTCCTCACAGTAAAGTAGAACATTTCAGTTTCTTGTTGGTTGGCTCTTCTCTTGGCAATGTTTATTTTACTCATGTAAGTCTCTGAAGCAGCTGATTTGATGGACTCAGTTGAGCGACTATGCTGGAAGGCATCTGAGACATCAAAATCTTCCACAGTCAGCATGTCTTGCAGTGTCTGCATAGTGGCATCCAATGTTTTTCGCACCTGCAGAAAATGGATGTACAGAAAAGCAGACTGAAAGATACAGTTCAGCACAATAAATATATGACTTTTGTTACACTAATATTGTCTTTTTTAACTGAACACTTTCCATAATTAGGGTCTTAGGTTAATAGGATGTTCTTGCATGCAAATGAAAAACTTCTATGCATGACACAGAGATAAGTACATTATCTTTAAGGTTTTTGAGGAAAAATGGTATCTCTGCATGCCATTCCAAAAAGTGCTAACATCACACAACCAGGAAGAAAAACCAAGCAGAACTCTGAGAAATTCTTTCTATCATAAGGATTTAAAGGTGCACTAGAAAGGTGTTGTGTTTAACATTGTATCATGCAGAGGTTGTGTCAGCTTCTCTACACTTATGGATTCACTGAAACATCACATTTAACCAGAAGTGCCTAAACTTTTGCATATAATTGTATATCATTAGACACTAGAGCCTGCTACAAGCAACCTCTTCATTAATGTTCACATGCCATAAAATGGAAAGCTTCAATTATATCCATAAACTGCTTCATACATCGCCTTTTGTTTTTTAAACTTCTCATCTGCTTCTTTTTCAGGACCAGATCAATTCTATCCAGCCATAATTCTCTTAGTCTTCTCCTTCCTCTAGACCCTTTCACTCATCCTTTATATATTTGTTTTGCAATACAATCTTCATTAATTGTCTTGATAACCACGTCAATACACTTATTTTGTACTGGTTACTTTATTCTTGCAAGTGTTCCTTTTCTTTGACCAATAGATTTGCAGGGGTTCTTCACACAGTGACTATTTGAATGTTTCTGAATGTTTCACATACTGTAAGTCTTAATACTTATGACTAATTAAATTTGTGAAGCCTCTGAACTCACAAGGAGAGATTTCTTGAGTAACTACAGTCTCGAAATGATCCACAATTATTTCTAGTTGAAACAATTAATAATAAGCAACACATGTAGCAATATGATCACCAGAACCTCTGGAAAACCATAGTAAATGTGTATTACTAGAGGCACAACAGTGGAAATGCACATGATTTGAATGGCAAACAAAATGTTGCAGTGCTCAGCCACAGAATGCTTTATTACACTGGCCATATTGCACAGAATTCATATCCCCAACATTCCTATGATCAAGGGTCTATGAAGATGATTTACAAATGTGAATTCAATAGAAAGTCATTTAATTCAATGGTTCAAATGTTACTCTTTTGCTTCCTGGAATTTTAGTCCAAGTTCTTTAATCATGTGCATTTCCACTGTTGTGCCTCTAGTAATACATGTTTTTTGTTTTTATTATTTTGTTGTAAACCGCCCAGAGTCCCTCCGGTGGAGGGAGATGGGCAGTGATATAAATTTTATAAATAAATAAAAAAAATCCGAGTAGATGCAGACTTGGGTACTCCCTTGACCCTCCTCATTTATATCCCCTATTGTAAATTGGGGTCCCATATCTATTTTGAAGACACCATCATCTTAACCCTACATACAAGATTATCAGAATAGCTGCTGAGGCTTTGGCCACAATACCCATCAGAGGTGGGTAGCAATTCTTTTTAAAAAGAAAAAAGAAAACACAGTCTAGTAAAACATAGCCTAAAACTTATATTAAAATATATTAATTAAAAGTACAACCAAAAAAGGTTCCTAAGAGAGTCAGGTCCTAAGTAACTTAAGCATCAAATGTTTGTGCTAAGTAAACAAATGACCATTTGTGCAGATATTACAACATAGGAATAATGTGATAGTTATACCTTGCACTCATTAGCAGACTAACTGTTGTATTTTGTACCAGTTGCAACTTCTGGACACTTTTGAAAGAAAGTCCCCTGTGGTACACATTACAATAGTCACAGATCCTGGGTGGAAAACTATATCTTAGTCAAGAAAACATTAACTATCCAAATGAGTTTCAACACCACTTCAAACAGAAGCATTAGCATAATGGAGTGGATAGTGCTTGTTTACTTACAGTTAAAAACAATTACAGCTCTCACCTCTTCATTCTCTATTTTGAGTGTGGCAAGTCTAGACTGTAGCTGATGATATCGCATGAGCAACTCCGTCTGAACTGGCTGCTGGGCGCTCACTTGACATACCTGTAGCAAGAACACATAAGCCTCTGCAAATTCAAGCTAAAGGAGAATATTGGCAGAAAAAAAATATCTTCAGGTAAAGTGACCCAAAAATTCAAACTGCCATAAATTAACAATCAGGAATGAAACACTTAAATTTTTAATGAATAGAATAATTTCTTTTTGAGTCTGACATGTAACTATATCATATATAAAATAATGACAGTAATGACCATTTATGCCAATATGCCAAAACAACTCCAATAGTTCCAAATATATTGGTATGTTGGCTCATTCTGACAGAGATTACATAAATAGTGTTCCAAAGACAGGATCTGAATTAATCACCCTATAAAAAGTCTAAATATTAATGCCTAAGATATAGCACAGCAAAAGCCATCTGTTTCTTAGTTTATTTCAATGGTGGAAAGAATTCTCAACAAAGGAATGAACAATGAACAAAGAATCAAAGTACTGGCACAGTAATTGTCTAAAAAGTTCTAAGTGAAATGGAAAACAGCAATGGTCTAAGCATAAAGTGAAAATGTGGTCCTTGTACTAAAAGAAGAAAAGGTAATCCCACTAACTATAACACCCTTTCACTCTAAAACATTTGGCTATGGCCCTCCTTCTTAAGTCGGGTCCAGACTCACTATTGATAATCAATGTTTATCTCCCTCCATCGCAAAGAAAATCCGAAACAACTGCCTTATGGATGGAGTTGGAACACTATGTTAGTAATCTCCTTATGGAACATGCAAATGCTAGGGTCTTATTAGGGGGAGACTTCAACGCGAGATTGGGTACGGATGATTATACATTATTTTCTAAATTTCATCAATACCCCCCATCGGAGGATTCCAATCTAACTAGTACCCCCCTCACACGACTCTCTAAAGATAAAGGAGTAAACTACGCTGGCCTTTGCCTTGCAAAGACGGCAAACAGGCTCAACCTTTTTATAACAAATGGCTCACAAGTAGGAGACTATCCAGGAGAAGTGACATTTATGGCTGGAGTTAGAACTAGCACCATTGATTATATCCTAACCTCCATGGATTTACTAAAATATATAAAACTTTTTGAAATCTTACCACTTCTAGAAAGTGATCATTTACCACTCTGCATACAATTAAAAAGTTCTTTTTGGCAGATGTCTCCCGGGGACTGTTTCATTCCTGCAATTTCTCCAGCAGGTCTAACAAGATGTCGGGTTGCATGGTCCCAGTCTCTCGATCAGAAGGTAAGGAGAGCTTTAGCAGAGGATAACTTCCAAAAAATTCAATCGGACTTCATATCAGCCAACTCCTCTCAAAATTTACTAGAACTATATAACAACCTAGTACAAAATCTACAACCGCTACTGACACACGATCCTGATTTCTCAGTTAAGAGGCCTGCCCTTGCCTCGAAGCCATGGTTCGATAAGGATTGTGTGGAAGCAAAGAAAGCTCTTACCTCAGCTTACAAGATATATAAAAATGAGACTGGAAATGGCAACTCAACGATTCTTAAACATCTCCTCATTCTTAAAAAACAATACAAGCGACTTGTGACATCTAAGAAGAAGCAAGACATCAGGTCTACCTGGGAATGACTCGTAGAGGCAGTAAAGAATAAGAACTCTTCCCTATTCTGGCATTTAATAGCTTGCCAAACCACCAGAACCTATACTCCTCTGGACTCCTATATATCACCAGCTGCCTGGGAGCTACATTTCCGGAGGCTGTATGAAGATTCCTCCAGTGAGGCGAATCTGCCAACTATGAAGGACGTACCTGAATGGCACCCAGTTTCGGTGTCTGAAATTAAATCTCTCATTGATCAACTTAAGACAGGGAAGGCTCCGGGCGCTGATTTCATCCCTGCAGAACTCCTGAAGAACAATAGGGAGTGGTGGACCCCAGTCCTGGCGGCGCTATTTACCTACATCGATACTACTGGAAATATCCCGGAAGACTGGGGTTTAGCGATTGTTGTCCCAATCTTCAAGAAGGGAAACAGAGATGACCCTTCAAACTATAGTCCAATAAGTTTGCTAAATATAATTAGCAAACTCTATGCCAAACACCTGCGAGACAAAGTCAAGAACTGGCTGGACCACAATAATTTGATAGCAGAACAACAAGCTGGTTTTAAAGAGGGGAGAGGCACTATTGACCAATGCCTGGTCTTGCAGCACCTGATTGAAAAATATGTGTCTAATAGAGCGGCATCACTATATGCTGCCTTCATAGACCTAAAGGCAGCCTTTGTCTCTGTCACCAGAATCAAGTTATGGGAGAAGTTGGAAGCCGTCTCAATTGATCGTAGGCTTCTCCATTTATTACGTGCCTTACATTCTAACACGACCCTCAAGGTTAGGTGCAACACGCAAGGGACTCTCTCTATGTCGATTATAGCTCAAAAGGGGGTAAAACAGGGGTGCATTTTGGCCTCCCTGCTTTTTAATTTCTATATTAACGACATGGTTAAATGGATAAATAAACCAAACCACCACCACCCAAAAATAGGGAATCGCAGCATCGCCTTGTTATTGTATGCAGATGACGCAGTAATTCTTTCAAGGACACCAGTAGGTCTTAAAAGAGCCCTGCGAGCATTGCTCCAGTACTGCAATAATGATAAATTGGAAATTAACTTTCAGAAAACTAAAGTTATGGCCTTTGCTAAAAGGCCAAAACTCCGTTCATGGTACCTTAATGGACATAAAATAGAACAGGTGACCATTTTTAAATATCTGGGTGTTGTCATACACACCACCGGCTCAAGGAATGCACATTGCGAACATGCAGCTGCCGTTGGTCAGAGATCAGCCAACGCCATTCTCAAATTTTTCCACTCGAAAGGAGGACATTATGTCCCAGCTGCAATTAAGCTTTTTCAGGCTAAGTCGCTTGCACAGCTATTGTATGGGACCCAGCTTGGACCCTCATCTTCTAGTTTCATACCTTTGGAGAGAGTTCAATCCAAATTTATAAGAGCAATTTTACAGATCCCTCGTTGTGTTTCTAACGCTCGCTTACGCCTGGAGACAGGACTGGTAAAAGTTGAGTCAAGAATCTGTATAGCTTCCTTAAATCTATGGCTAAAACTCAATTTTTTTCCACAAGGCCTTGCACCACTAATTCTCCAAGACAAATTTTCTTCCTCATGGATCAAGGCTGTCGAATATAATCTCACAAAATTAGGTTTTTCTCCGTCTTCAATACTAGAGCTGGGCTACGACAAGGCAAAACAAAGCCTGAGACAAAGGGTAGAGGACATGGAGAGGCAAGCAGATCTAGAGAAAGCCCCGACATTTTTGGCTCCAGACTCTACTAGATATACTGTTACCTCTGCGAGATATCTCAGCCAGCTAGAGACATTGAATCACCGGAAAGCCTTCTCACTTGCACAATGCCATGTCCTCCCCTCAGCCGTCTTGGACGGCAAATATAAAAAAATTCCATTGGATAAAAGGCTCTGTCCTTGTAATTCTGGAGAGATAGGAACTACTGGACATGTCCTTCTACAATGTTCATTCTACAGAGATATTCGAATAAAATTTATTTCCCCGATAATTATGAGGTATCCGGGCCGTTCTGAAACCAAGTATCTTCAGATTTTGCTCAAAGATGAGTGGATTACAGTCACAGCGCAGGTAGCAAGATTCTGCGCAGCAGCACTAAAGAGCCGACGTAACTTAGTGAAAAACTTACCATAAATATTTTACTTTCTTTTATAACTATTCATTTAAAATTTTGATATTAACACTTAATTTTAATAGTTAATAATTAATAACCATAGGATGCCACAAGATATGGAACTCAACATAATGTAAAATAGGCTGTCTTCTTGATTTTATATACAAATGTTAGGTATTTTGCTAAACTAATTTTAGATATGGATTTTATTTATTTTATTATAGCTGAGAACTTTTATTGGTTACATATGGTGTATTTTTATTTGTACTGGTCTATGACTGTAATAAATAAATTGAATTAAATTGAATTGAACACCCTTTCAAAACTAACAAATGAAACACAAATCCCATTAAAGATAAGCTCATTCATTCTAAGATGAGAGAAGAAAAGTTGCATTATGAAGCGATGTGAACCATTTCTAGTTACATACCTCATCCCCCATGTGAGGCTGGTAGTCAAACTTCAGAGGAGGACAGAAGACCTGGTTGCACATGTCCATTACTGTATGTTTGTCACTTCGTGCATCCAGGTTGTCTACAGCATTTTCAATTATGTCTAACCCCTCATGGCGTGAGGTTTCTAGATTGTATTCAGCAGAAAGATATGTTCTGAATGTCCGTGCTAGACTAGCATGGAATCCCAGGTCACAGCACTAAGGAAGAAAAAAGCCAGCTTAAACAATAGCAGATACAAATTATTCCTAGATATTGGAATAACAGGTCCTTCACTTGAAGAAATACTAAGTAGCTATGGTTGAGCCAGTTTGGTCTAGTGGTTAAAGTGCTGGGCTAGAAACCCACCTCACAGGGTTGCTGTTGTGGGGAAAATAGGAGGAGGAAGGAGTATTTGGTATGTTCGCCACCTTGAGTTATTTATAAAAATAATGAAGGTGGGATAGAAAATAAATAAAATAAAATTATTTGTGGGTTTTTTTTGGTTTGTTAGACTTATATCCTATCTTCTCATTTAGGAGCTCAAAGCTCAACAACCCGGTGAGATGGGTTGGGCTGAGAGTGGATGACTGGCCCAAAGTCACCCAGTAAGCTGCTATGGCTAGGAGTGGACTAGAACCTGGATTTTCCTGGGGCCAAACCAACACCTTAACACTACACCACACTGGCTTTCACTATACACTGCAATATATTTTACTGTTTATTTTTTAGTTTATATATATAAATTAGGTACTTTGCTGAAAAAAGGACACTAGAGCTGACTTCAGACATGTAATGTAAATAGGATTAAAGACAAAAACAAACAAACAAAGGAATGGTGAGAAATCTAGAAGGTGTCAGATCAACAATGCAATGCAAATACTTCTGTAAGACTATGTCGATGAAGGTTCTCAGTCATCCAGGTGGAACAGTCTGTAGCTTGAATCATGTCAACTGGATTTCTATTTTCTCAGTGGAAACGTTTCGCTCCTTATCCAGGAAGCTTCTTCAGTCTGAGCAAAGTTAGTAAGGGAATCCTTAAATATGTTTCTAGGGTGGCTGTGTGACCTTGCACCTGGGGCTAGGTCATGGTTATTTGAGATGTTTATTTCTTTTTTTTTTTAATATTAAAAAATAAGTTTTATTATATACAATACATAATACAACACACAATACAATACAATACAAAGACGAACAATACATAAAAATATAACATGACATTAAACTAATATCTTGATCTATAACCATATATATACTGTATAAACTTTGCCTAATCTAAACTTATCTAACCAAAAAAAACAACCCATTAAATTAATTTATTTAAAACCCTCTCTAACTAAATAGTCCAACCTAACCATCTTCCTACTTACTCAATCTTTCCTTCCTTCCTTCCTTCCTTCCTTCCTTCCTTCCTTCCTTCCTTCCTTCCTTCCTTCCTTCCTTCCTTCCTCTTCCCTCTCTTCCCTTCTTTTACTTCCACTTCCTTACTCTTTCTGTTCTACTTTACTTTACCTTCACACTCCTTCCCTGTCCCAATAAATCTTTGTTTTCCGGCATGTCCACCATGAAGAAAAACTGCTGACTCTGGTCCTGTGGTGTTACTTCTCCTGTGTTGGGCCATCCTCCTGTACAAAGATTGTTTGGTTTCTCCAATGTAGAGTTCAGAGCACTCCTCACTGCACTGGATTGCATACACTACATTGCTTTTCTTGTGTTTTGGAGTTTGATCTTTGGAGTGTACAAGCCTCTGTCTCAGTGTGTTGGTGGGTTTGAAATATACAGGTATGTGGTGTTTGAGTCAGCAGTTTTTCTTCATCTAAAGGAAAAAGGACACTCATTTGAGGACATTAATGTTCACATTTTAGACAGAGAAGATAGGTGGTTTGAGAGAGGGGTCAAGGAATCCATTTATGCTAACTTGGAAAATCCTTCCTTGAATAGAGGTGGGGGCCTCAGGCACAATCTTTCCCCTATTTTCCTTCCTGCTTTGTCTTCTGTGCCTAGGAAGATTAAGACCATTTCGCAAGCTCAACAGCAGCATGGTAATCTTAACGATCCTCCTTTGGATGATAAAGGGATTTAGAAATAAACATCTCAAATAACCATGACCTAGCCCCAGGTGCAAGGTCACACAGCCACCCTAGAAACATATTTAAGGATTCCCTTACTAACTTTGCTCAGACTGAAGAAGCTTCTTGGATAAGGAGCGAAACGTTTCCACTGAGAAAATAGAAATCCAGTTGACATGATTCAAGCTACATTCTGTAAGACTAAAAATGTATAGGACTAATGTCCACTTTCTCATCTGACTGAATCCTCAATAAAATAAATTCCAAAATTACTGCAGTAGGAAATTAAAAATATATCCCCCCAAAACTGTCTCCTTTCTCATTGGTGCATCTAGCTTTTCCCTTTTCTTATGCATTGATATTTTTGATTAACTATGTTTTTGTAAAATAAATTACAAAAAAGATTCTAAGGTTCTACACGGAATTAATTCCTGCTGGTGTTCAGGTACGCTTGGGTACTTCATTAGCAAACAGACATGGAAGAGAGGCTAGGATTCAAAACAAATTTCCATTAGCATAAATTCTTAGCAACCTTCTCCTGTATGATAGAGTAACTTCTCAGCAATTCTGGTACCATCCATCTTGTGGAAAATCTAAATAATAATCATTAACACACAGTCTAATTTCTGCCAAAACAAAAGGAAATGCTGTATAAATTATGTAAGAGTGTATGTGAATGGAGGATACAAAAAAAAGTTATGAACGGTATTAGTGAAGCACAGTTAATGAGAATTGGTTTCTCTGATCTTATGCCTCATTGCGACTCGAAAGTGCAAGAATTAGCATTTGATTAAGCATTTCCATCAACCAGAATGAATTATTACAACCTTTCCTATAGCCAGCAACATCAAAATACTCCAGATCTTCCCAGAAGATAAGCATCTGTACAGTCTCTACTCCAGTGCTTTCCAAACTGCTGCCGTTGGTGATATACCAACGGCGGCAGCAGCGGCGGCAAGGGGGCACGCGCAGGGGTGGCGGCGTGCACGGCAGTGGCACGGGGGCGCGCACGGCGGTGGCAGCGTGCACGGCGGCAGCGGCAGTGGCTGAGGCCTCGTGTTTTCCGCTAAAACCCGGAAGTGCTGATGGTGTGCCGCTGCCGCCACCACTGCCATGCATGCCACCGCTGCCGCACGCGCCCCCACACCGCCACTGTGCACGACCACTTCCGGGTTTTGTTGCAACACACTAAAGTGTCACGACACAGAGTTTGGAAAGCTATGCTCTACTCTAATGTGGACAACTAATGGATAAATGCTATTGCCAACTTCAGGTGGACTATGAGTTAAGAGCAAGAGTTTTCTTAACATTTCTTTAAGAAAAGTCTGCATCCATAGATGGACAGATTTGTGTAGATATATTTGCATGAAGGAGAGGGGAAGAGAACAAAAGTGCTAAGACTGAATTGAAGAGTCCTGAGTCAGTAAAATGAAGCAATTTAAAGAAAACTCTTCATTTTCAATGGTGGTTGCACCACAGACTGGTATGTTTCCATTACAATATTACCGGTCCGCGGCCTGTTACGAACCAGGCCGCCATGCGGGTCTCCGAACCCCGCCCCCTGGCCCACGCGATTGGCTCCCGCCTGCAAACCCCGCCCCCGGTCCACGCAATTGGCTCCTGCCTGCAAAGCCTGCCCCCAGTCCACGCAATTGGCTACCGCCTGCAAACCCCGCCCCCCCGGTCCGTGGAAAAATTGTCTTCCATGACTGGTCCCTGGTGCCAAAAAGTTTGGGTACCCCTGACTTAGGGAACAGTTAGCTCCCAATAAAGCACTAAGCAAAAATACACTTTTTAGCTTCTCCCAAACTTACAGATTTGTGGCCACACATTCCTCAGTTTTAAGCAGATAAATGCACTGCAGGCAGTAGGGGAAAAAAACTTATTGTAATAAACCTCCCAAACTGACTCTGTGCCCTGACAAGAAATAATTGAATCATATGGGTGACAGCAAGAGACAAAAACAAAAATTAGTTTTCCAAGTAAATAGCTGCATGCTGCTAACAATACTTTTCTTGAACTCTCAATTGTTCTCTGATTTTTTTTAAAAAAAGCAGGTTCATAAAAGGCTTTACAGCATCATATTTTTCTCTTAATTCAAAGTGAAATACTAAAACTCTAGCCAAAGAAGACATGTACAAATTATATAAGAGTGTATGTGAATGGAGAAGACACTTCCAGTGATGATTCAAAGCCCTCAATTCAGTTCTAAATCAAAGCAAAGGGAGATTAAGTTTATTTACTGGGAGCTGGGAGTGAGGAGCAGCACTGCACATATATGTTGTCAGGGGAAGCAGAGAAGAGGGCGGGGCGCTAGATAAGAAGCGAGCACGCAGCTCAGAGAGCCTAGCCTATTTCCCCAAACATCAGAAGAAAGCTCCGCCCTAGGTTGAGCTGATATACTGGGGAATCTTCAGGCACTGTTAGTTTAGCAGGATTTCTGCTTGTAGGTATGCAATAAACACTAGAGACTAGATTCCTGGCCTCGGCGTGTTATTTCTGCATCTACACACGACATATGTACATGCACAGTTGCCACTCCCAGGATGTGCTCTGCTCTTTCAGAAACTTCACAAGAGAGCTGAAATCACATTCAACAGCTGATGTATAAAATCAGCTGTAATCCTGGTAGATATCGTCTGGCCGAGCTGCGAATTTGTCTTTATAAAAGGCAGTCTAAACCCAGCCCATATAATCCAAACTATAAAGCGCAATTAAACATTCTTTTAAAGGAAGGTTGTTGGGGGGGGGGAGTTTCAGGCTGGGGGGACCCCGGCGTTTGAGTGATGTGTTGGAGAAATTAAATAGTGGGACAATTAATGAATAAATTTTATAAATAATAGGGGTTTTTTTTCGCAGATTCTATTTTTTTCCCAAAAAATTATTTAAAGTGATTACACATTTAACATAAATATACCATGTGTGTCTAATAATATTTCCCTTCTGTCATGAATAAATTCTAAAGAAATTTAAAACTTTCTCAAATGTGTTTGAGATTGCTATCTCAAGATTTGCTGAGTAGAGATCATAAATCCCCCCAAAGCAAGCCTCCACATCAGGAATAATCTATCTAAACCTGTGCTTTTAAGGATCAGTAAATGAAGAGAAAAGTATATTGTTCAGAATATACTGTAAAGATATAAAACAGGGCTTTCCAAAGTTTTCCCACGGCGACACACCAACCGCCGTTGGTGTGTCGCCGCGGGAAAACCCGGAAGTGCCGCTGTTGCGGCAGCGCGCAAAAACCCGGAAGCGCTGCTGCCGCTTTCAGTTTTTTGTGCGCCGCCGTTGGTGTGTCGCCGTGGGAAAACCTGGAAGCGCTGGTGATGATCAGCGCTTCCGGGTTGTGTGGCGACACACCAGACTGTGTGTGGCGACACACTTTTGTGTCGCGACACACAGTTTGGAAAGCTCTGATATAAAAGAACGTAACAACAGAGCATGTTAAATGGATGATTAAAATGTGTTTATATGGCATTCATTATCAAGCCTAGGTGGGATTGTTCTCCTCCAATTTAAGAGGCTTGATCTGAGAGCTGATTTACTAATCTGTCATTAACTTTACATAGTTAAATGGAGCTTTGTATCAGCATCCACCTTCTAATTATTCACTGGCAAGTTAAAAGGTCATCAATGCATACACAAGTTCTTCATTTGACTAACAAGGAAAATTATACTGTAGCACCGGTTCTCTATATGATTTTAGCTTTCTGTGCTGAGTACAGTTCTACAAACAAAAAAGAAGGCTGCTTGCTTCAGTTCCTAGAAACGTGTTTTTTATCCTTTGATTCAAGGGTCACACTTTTTTTTCTTTTTTAATGTGAAGTTATTAAAACAGCAAAGTACAGTCCTGTTATTTTTCATTGCACATTTCCTTGGAATTGAGGGTCGCAGAGGATGGGGATTTCTTGCTTGTCTTGGAGTGACTTTATCCTCAGTGACAATCATGTTAAAAATTATAAATGCAATCCCACTTTTAGAAGAGGTCTGGGGGTTACACAAAGGTCTGGTTTGACAAAGGAAATAAAGTAGAGGTACTGTTTTAATTAGACCCATAAACTAATGCAATCTTCTTAAATTCTGAGAAATCTAACCTATCCTTTTCCCATACCCCAGACAAAGGAATATTCAACTGGTTCTAAAACATGTTCAGGTGAGGACTCAAGAATGAGTCTCTTTGGAGCTAAATGAGACCCTCCCTGGGTTACTTTGCAAGATTTTACAGTCTGCACGATACATTTAATCTAGTCAAGCGTGCTATGAGAACAGAGCCAAGAAAGGATGAAGCTCACTCACAGCAGCTGATTTTTGCAAAAGTGAAATCTTCCTAATCACTTTCTAAAATTTTCACAGTAGGTGAAACAGAGTCCACCTTTCTCTTCTATTTCACTACTTTTAAAAAAAATTATTAAGAATCTTCAACTTTTTAAAAATGTACAAAGTAAAAGGAACAAACAGATGGACAAAGCCAGGAATTTATTGTAGATGATACTTGGAAAATATTTTAATCAGTATGCACAAAGATGGAAAGACTCAGAATTACCCTCAATGGTGGAATGGTTGCTGAAGATGATGGAACTTGCTGAGATGACTAAATTGATTTCTTTGATCAAAGACAATATCTACGTTTATTGCTGACTGGAAACCCCTTATGGACTTTTTGCGTGAAACAGAAAAAAATGAACTTACGATTTATGGTTTTGATGATTAGATAGGCTGACCATATTTCCTTGGGACGAAAACGGGACCCCAACCTACCCACGGCTCGCTGGACAAAGTGGGCGTGTGTGCATGCATGCGTGAGAGCGCCCACCCGCCCCGTTTGCTGGGGTGCCGCAGGGAAAGCACTGCCGGCGAGGCTGTTCGACGGAGAGTGTGCATGTGTGCATGTGCGCATTCCATCTAACAGCCTCACCGGCAGCGCTTTCCCTGTGGCGCCCCAGCAAACGGGGTCGGTGGGCGCTCTCTCATTGAGAACGGGACAAAATGGACATTTTTATTAAAATGACGGGACGGTCGGGAATTGTTTAAAAAACAGGACTGTCCCGTTCAAAACAGGATGTATGGTCAGCCTGACAGGATAGATTATAGAAAGAAGAGAGTTATGCTGTAACCATAGAGTAAGAGGTAAATTTATAATTGTACTTAAAACTGCTGTAAGATCGGAAGCCTCTTACCTTTTTTCTTTCTTTCCTGTTTTTCTTTTTTTTCCTTTCTTGCACTTTTAGCTTTAGTTTTTATTTATTTATTTTTCTTTTCTTTTTCTTACTTTATATTAGTTTTGTGCTAATTTTTATCTTCCTTTTTAAAAATATTTAATAAAATTATATTTTAAAAATAAAGAAAATATTTAATCAGCATGCAAATGATTCATTAGGTAGTGTGAATTTAAAGTTGAAAAAAGATTGACTTAGCTTTCCCCAACCTGGGGACCCTCCAGAAGTGTGAATGTCAACTCTCAGAACTCTCAGTCATGGGACTGGTGCCCAGGAGATTCTGGAAGCAAAATCCACACGTCTGGAGAACACTCAAGAACGGGAAGGTTGGTTGACTTCCTGACCTCAGAATGATAGATATTACTGGCCATGAAAATTCCCAGTGGTCTTAAAAACCAGCTACAAGTTATTGAGTGAGCTAAAAAAAACATGTACATTGGTGAAAATGAATAAAAATCCCTATACTTAAAATTACTTTCTGTAGAGTTTTTAATGAGAGCCAGTTTGGTGTAGTGGTTAAGGCATCAGGCTAAAAACGAGGAGATTGAGAGTTCTACTCCCACCTTAGGCACAAAGCCAGCTGGGTGATCTTGGGCCAGTCACACCTTCTCAGCTCTAGGAAGAAGGCAAGGGCAAGTCATTTCCAAAATCTTGCCAAGAAAACCTCAGGAACTTGTCCAGGCAGTTGCCTGGAGTCAACACTGACCCAAAGGCACAAAAATAAACACACAAAAAATAGATTTTAACTGAAGTTGTATTCTCCTCACTACAATACTTTTCTTGTCAGATTCTGTTACTATCATATAGTTATTTCATATGCTGCATGAAAGGAGGGAATGAAAGAAATCAAGAATAATTTGAGCTTCTTTCTGTGTTTCTTCTGCACAGCTTATGATAAAGACAATTACTGCTGTAATATTTTTAAAGAGACCAGGAACACTTGAGGCTGCCTCACTCTCTATATCTTAGGAACAATAGATATAGGCTGTCTAAAATGATCCTCAATAGCAGTTATGTCAGGAAACACTGCCTCCCTTCATGCAAGGCTGAGGGAGAGAGAAAGGGCAAATAATGGATAAGGTAGATGGACTGGATCTACAAAATGTCAAGATTGTTCTTGTAAGAGCTATGGGTTCAACCTGGAAACAAGTGAAAAAGGTGAGCTCTTGTTCATGTAGTCACCAGGAATTGGGTCTGACTTGATTGCACCTAACTAACTTGGTTGTTTATTGTCACCAGCATTGATGGTAGAATGGAATTACTTTGCACTGTAAAAGGATCAATGAACATATACAACGATGCACATTAGATCACAGAGAAATGCTTTGAGAAACATATTCAAAGTCTGTACTTTCCAAAATACTGGCAAAATAAAATGTGTATAACTTAGATGTGTTATTATATTAGGCTCCAGTGAATAGAAGCCATCTCCACTGACTTTATTTTTAAGTTTATTATCATACTCTGAACAGAGGGCACTTTTTATTGTTATGGTCTCTTTCTGAGGGAGATAAGCTAATCTCAGCATTTTGATTTTAGCATTTATTTATTTTGCTGCAGAAACCTTCAAGACAAAATGTGATGCTGCTCAAAGACCCATGATCAGCCTTTTAATATTATTGGTGTTTGGAAATGACTTTTTAAAATGTATGTGTTAAATTACAATCCCTATTATTCCTCTTGCAATGCTGTAGATCTAGAGAACTGTTGTAAAACTAGATAATGCTCAAGTGTGCTGTCTAAATTGTACAACGTTCTTGTTACATTACTGAGGAAGGAACAAAACACAGGGCAATGATGGCCAGGAGGAATAGGGTTAAAAATGTTGACCAACAGTAAGTGGAAGTACTGATAGTTACCTGCACTACACTGCTTAAGAAAAAGCAGGAGGACCAGGAACTGGCTTCCCAAGGTATCTTAGTCTTATTTAAGTATTCCTTCATTTTCAATATGAATGTGTCGCACTGACAGTAGCTCTTTGCAAAACTCATTTGAAATATATCTTGTGTTTTCCAGTTTCCAAAGCACTTGTCTCTGTGTTTTGAAAGGTCATAATTTTTCATCTTTTCCAGATACAATTCTATAATGTATTTAGTGCCTGTCTCCTTTAATAAATACAAGCTTTTTAAATATGGAATTTGAGAGAGAGAATCTAATGTACACATGTGTGGATGTACATGTATCACCATTAAAGACAAGGAAATGTCACTAATTACCCTGAAACTATAATGGATAGGTATAGCAGTTGTTCCTTTAACAACATATTTAATACACCTGATTTGAGGAAATGAAAGACTTTGGAACTGTGGTGGGTTTGTCTGTTTTAATGTTGTAAGACACCCAGAGTCACTTGTGTGAGATGGCAAATACACATACTCACTCACTCACTCACTCACTCATTCTGCTCATAAAGTGAGCAGAAGGCAACATGACAGTGTAATGAGAACATCACTGTTATATACAGTATAATGTAAACTGTTCCCTAGGCATTACATGGCAGGGTCTTCTGACATTTTACTTTGGGAAATAAAACAATTTTACATACAAACAACAGCTAGCTTTATTAGAGAAATATGGTTAGAAATAAATGCATCTGTGTTTTTTAAAACTTTTCTTGAGTTTAATAGATCTCTGGGCTTTAAAGAACTTTTCATTGGCATTCATGGATTACCCATCACTCCCTCTTGTATGTTTTTAGAGGCCTCAACCCTTCATTTCCACCAAATTTAGCCTGAATTACCACAGTTGAAAATAGCGATAGCACCGCTAACCACACACTTCCGCATCTGAGAAGGCCTCAAGACCTGCAGTACCTAATTAAAAAGGTATCACTTTACAGCCAAGCCCAAAGTAGACTAAACTCCCCACATCAAAAGAGACTCTTTCAGCCACACAAACTTCCGTCTTGAGTAATTTTCTAAGCCACAAACCAAATGTCAAATTTTTCAGGTGAACATGGGAGATACTCACAAATGTAGCTGTTGTTTATAAAGGGTAGAAAAAATAGGGGGTCATTTAGCTGGAGATGTCTTCTGAACCTTTAAATATTAAACTCAGACACAAAAAGCCAATACGCACCCCATGTTTTGAGTTTAATTAAACTTGTCACAATTTTTATAATACGCTAATGGAGGACCTAGCTTGATAGTCTTGTTACTTACTATTTATTTATTTATTTTTATTTATTTTATTTATTTAAATTTTGTGCGTTAACAAGGACAGAATGGGATTCATGTTGTTTTCCCCCTGTCTATCAGTCTAAAGTAAAGCTCAACATTACATGCTCCTCTGCCACACACAAAAAGCATGTTGCTTTTTGAAGCCTGCAGCATTCAATAAATAGAAAGAAAGAATAGCTCTGGCCAACAATTTCCCCTAGGAAGCCTTTTCCCTCTTGGTTTCATGCGCAGGTACAATTCTTCTCCTCAGAAGTTCTGAGATGCACTGAATCTATATAGAGAAAATAATGTCCCATGAACTTAGCTATTCATGCATCCATCCTTCTACCTACAGTATCTACTCCACCAGGCTTTGACTTTAGTTAAACAATCCTGAGGCTAAAAGCTGTCTTTAACAAATGATGTACAATGCAATACATTATGTTGATGCATGGTTTCCATCTAGTACATGGGATCAGGGAAGACTTCTCTGTAGGCTATTCCCAGAATAGGTATGTGCAGGCTAATTCACCTTTTCAATGGTGTGCTGTGGGTTGTATCCAAAAAGTAATTAGTAGGACCTGGAATAAATTGAAATCTAAGTACTATTCATATTAAATATTAAAACTACGCAGGGCTTTGGATTCAAAGGCAAAAAAAGTACTTTGCAGTGTGTGCAGTCTCAAAGCACACTTTGATTAGGGGTAGCACAAACTATAATTAAGCATGATGTCTGAATTGAGCTGATAAGTCACCTATCAAAATAAGAGCGTGTGTGTGTGTGTGTGTGTGTGTTTTGTTTTGCTCACCAGTATTTCAAGCTCTGCTTTTAAAGCCCGTTGTAATGCTAATAGGGGATATATCATGCTGGCTATGGATTATGGGAATTAAAACTCAACACACTAGGACAGCAGCAGGTTTGGGAAGGCTAGTCTACACCCACCATTTGCAATTCAAAACATACATGCTATGAGATTACAAGTAAGTCCCTGCCTTTTAGGGAAGCAAGGAAGAGCCGACTACTGGGAGTTTACAGAGGATTTCCTTCTTACACTCATTGTGACTTCTGGATATATAGAACATATCTATTTTACACCCATTTGTTTGTTTTTCTTATGATTCATACAGATCTTCTCAGCAGCACCAAGCTCATCATAGCAACGAAGACTATATTTATGTCTAATTGTTCAACTGGAAAACAAACGATAGTGGGTGGGTGCTTTTTGTTTGCTTGACTAAACATCATGTTTACTTTAGTGCAGAAGAGCTAGTGAAAAAATGTTTTCCCTTCCTTATAAATGTAAGATGACCTTCTAAACTCCTATTCCAGTTTCAAACATTTGCAGTGGGGATGGGACATAGCAATAGGTTCAAGTGGATTATTTTAACCCCATTTGTTTTTTAAGGTTCTGTGTTTTAGAAATAATATATTTTTAATTCTTTATTTTTGTAAAGTAATGTTCATGTGGGTAACATTAAAAGAAGATGACCCTCACCTGCTGTGTAAAACATAAATCTCAACTGCTTATTGACTACCTAAGGCAGGGGTGGGGAACCTTTTTTCTGCCAAGGGCCATTTGGATATTTATAAGCGGGGACCAGGGGGTGGGGGGCGGGGTTTCTGGGATTTCCACAGACCAGGGGCCGGAGTTTGCGGGCGGGAGCCAATGACAAGCACTGGGGGGCGGGGTTTGCGGGCGGGAGCCCCGCGGGCCTTAGGCGGGAGCCCCGGGGGCCTTATACGGCCCACAGGCCTGACGTTGCCCACCCCTGACCTAAGGAATCAATATGTAATGTATATGTATATGTATATGTATATGTATATGTATATGTATATGTATATGTATATGTATATGTATATGTATAGTATTTTGAACACTGTGTATAATGTTCTTCTGACAAACGTTAATAATATATGAAAATCAGGTCAAAGTTTGAAATTTGAAAAAGTTCAAAAGCTGAAATTAGGACAGATGTATGCAAGATATACTGTACAAGCTTAGTAACATTTTGTTTTCTCAAACAAACAATATATAATTAGGCAAATTTACTAATACTGAATCAAATATGGCTTGGGTTAGGCCCCCTAAAGGAATTTCCTGAAGTGAGAAGAAAAGCCTTCTGCTGGCTTCTGGATAATTATGTGAAGACCCAGCTCCTTTGAGAAGTCCATAATACTAGGAAAGTTGGAAGGAAAGAGAAGAAGTTGACCAGCAGTCAGGTGGATGGACTCAATTAAAATGGCAATTGGTGCACCACTGAGAAACCTAAAGGGCCATGGTGGGAACAAATCATCTTGGAGAATGTCAATCTATGTGGCTGCTAAGAATTGTCAAAGACGTGATGGCACATAATCTATCAATGGTACAATTAATATGATTTAGAGGAATAATTAAAGGAAATTAATTTTCAGCCATTTAAAATAGTGCAAAGAGTTGAGATTAAAGATCATTGATTTTATTACTATTTAATGACTTGTGTTTATCTAGAGTCCAATTTGTATTTCACCAGCAAGATGATAACCCTTACTGCAAGCTATAATTGGATTCAGTGCATGTTTAAAGTTGGCAGAAACCTTATTTGAAATGTCTGATCAAACATGTATAGTGCTCTAAATCCTGAGCCATTTGCAGAATTTCAATGATCTACACAGTATATAAAAAGGCTTTAGATGCATAAAACACAGAGATTCCTAGTCTCCAACAACCAGTCACAAATAACTCGTATCTTATTTTTCACTGTGGATTTTATGAATTTTTTGGTAGTTTTGTGTGCAGTTCACAAATTACTACCATGGAATTAAGAAACAGTACCTGCCATTGGGAATAATGGTTATCCTTCTTCTTGAATCTCCTGTAAGTGTCTATCTGACCAGCCCTGATTTAAAACTTCCATCCTTTTATCTCTCTTCCAATACATAAGAATTATCATCACCAGTTTCTATTTGGACATTACTGTCACCTCTCTCTGCTCTTGCCTGACAGCACTTATACCTACTCAAGTCAGTCTTGATCTGCCTTGGTTCATATTGCTCTCTCACTGATGCTATCTTTTAGTCTGTAATCAATTGAAAAAAATGCCACTGTCAGTATAAAATATTTTAATAAATAAAATATATAAATGATCATAGAACTGTACAGCTCCAAGCATATATGACACCTCTAAATTCAGCAGTAGCTGAAGATCCTACTTGTCTGAATATCTTTCTACTCCCATTGCTTTTATGAAACCACCGGGGAAGGGAAAACATCAAGATATGGATTGATAGACAAATAGTTATCCAAATCCTTGCTGCATGCTGAATACATTAGCAATTGGTCATAGATTAAGACTGCATCACTACCTGTCCACAGTCTGGAGTGCAACCATTTCCATTGGAAAGGTGAATGACACAGCTGTATTCAAAGAAAAGAGAATCACTTTGGTACTCACATCAATTAGGTCGGAAACATCATGGATGTAGTATTTACTGACTGCTGCATTTGTGGCTGCTAGGTTCAGCAGATAATCATTCCTAGCTTTAGTGCACTTGAGCTTGTTTTCAGAATATTTTGCTTGCCTCTGAAAAATGGAACACAGATTCAAACAAAATGTATTAAGTTTCCCAATTATCTTATTTTTCCAAATTCAGGCTCTTAGAACATAAAAATATCACATTAGATCAGACCATAACATATCTAGTCCAGCATTCTGTGGCCAGCCACAGGTCAGAGGGAAGCCCTCAATCAAGGTGTGTGAATAACAACCCCTTTCTGCTGCGGTTTCTTGATGCTGTGCCATCCCTGATCTTGGAGTTATATATAGCCATAATGACCCATAGCCATTGATGGCTTTATGCTCTATGAATTTTTAAAGAGAACCACCATGTACTGATGTGCTAGTTACAATGTAATGAAAAAATTAGGATAATTTAATAGCTGCTATTTCTTCTGAATATTTCCAGTATAGCTAACCACCTGATAGGTAGGTTTCAATTTTTGTACTATATATATAAGGTACAGCTTGAACATTTGTCACCACATCCTGAAATATTTGGCATCTGTCCCATCAAGAATTAGCAAGGGTTCAAGCTGTTTTAGAATTCAAATATAGCTGAGTCTTTTTTGTGCAGTTAAGATATAGCATCTGGCATATTGCACCAGTATGTATATTACCCTATCTGCTTCTTTCTGAAGACTTATTCAAACATTCAATGCATAATCCTCTATGTAAGTGAATGGAAATTTATGTAAAATGGCCATATGGCAATGTAGGCCTTTCTCCATCAGATCTCTGGATCATAGTTCATAGCAAACATGGTGCATGAAAACAAATTCAGGGTGCCTGAAAAACAGTCTTAGCACATGGCAGAGTGATTAAACAACAGCCTTGCTAACCACCAAATGCTAACTTTGTTTCATCTGATGTTGCTGAAAGCTGAGAAAGGAATATTTGTTAAGTAAATCTGCAATGAGCAGCAAGTTTAAGATTAACAATGTCTCAGAATTCAGAAACAGGCAGGCAGAAAACAAAGACACAAATTCCTTACCCAAATGGGGAAATATCCTAACATTCAGTGCTACCCTGCAGTATGTCTGAGTTCACACATCATACTACACTATTGTTCGCTTTCAGGTAGTAAAGCACACAACTGGAAACCATGGTTTGCTACTGCCTCCTCTTAACTGCAACTGTGGCTTAGCTAGATATGCAAACTACGGAATGGCGTAGTTTTTTTAAAAAAATTGAAAGTGAAAAGACAAAAACTAAAACACAAATAAAAATAAAAATAAACCAATATTAAGAACAAAACGAACAGAAAAAAACAAATAATACAAACTGGAAATGAACATATGGAGAAAGAAAGAGAATGTAAAGTCATTAACCAGGAAACAATAAAAAAGTAATAGCAACATGTTTCAGCAGCCACCCTCCTTCCTGCTGAGACAGTAAGATGTAAACATGTGAGTTGCAACAGCAGCAATTATGGAATGCTAGTTCTGCTAAGAAATCAGGTTTATCCTCCCAGTAAAAGCCATGTGGCATCAACCTATTGAGTTTTTAAACCTCTACTTCCTTGGATCCAGTTGGTCAGGATATGATTTTATTTCTATAACTATGAGATTTACATCCAAGAGATAGTGATTCTTACTATTAAAAAGTTGTACAACTAGCTATTTTCATTTTTGAATTATTATAGCACATTATTTCTGAAATGAGTACATAGGTCAATGATGGTTTTTATATCCTGGATGTTTGCAAACACTGATGTGAATGATGTTTTATGAGATCTACAACTTGCGTTCTGTCTCAGATAATAAATTCTGCCAATCACTGTATTTCTTTAACTTATATATATGGCCTCAGATGGCCTTCTGGAAGCAGGTAAAAATTCAGTTGTTTGAGAAGGGTTTTAGGCCCAACATCCCCTTTTTTGTAAATGTCTTTAGTTTTCTTAAGAAAAGTATGCATGTTAATATAAATACATTTAATACTCCATGTTAAGCTGTACATGATGCTTTTCTTAATATAGTTAACATAGCAGAAGTTCCAGTTTAGGTAACTGTTGATATACATAGGTATATACATAGGTCTTTAAATAATGCCCTAACACAGGGCTTTCCAAAGTTTTTCCCGCGGCGACACACCAACCAGCGTTGGTGTGTCGCAGCGGGAAAACCCAGAAGTGCCGTCCTTGCGGCAGCGCACAAAAATCCGGAAGCGCTGCTCCGCTTTCGGGTTTTGCGCGCTGCAGTTGGTGTGTCGCCGCGGGAAAACCCGGAAGCGCTGATGATGATCAGCGCTTCCAGGTTGTGTGGCGACACACCAGACTGTGTGTGGCGACACACTTTTGTGTCGCGACACAGATTGGAAAGCTCTGCCCTAACACTTTTTTTTCCTCTTTCGCCATTGTGAAATGACATCCAAAAATGGTGTTATCAGTGGTGCTATTAGATGTAAAGTTGATAACTGGATAAAAGAAGTTGCTGCAATCTATACATGTATACATATTTCCTGGATTGTAAGTCCAAACATAAGATGCCATCTATGTGATGCCGCTAAATAAGTGGTTTATCGTTGGCTCTTCTAAAAAGAACACATTCTAGTCTTCCCATAAATTAGTTAGCATATAATGATACCATAATGCTCTTCACTAAATCAAAATTTATTGCCAGCAAGAATAAATTCAATTAAAGTAATGATAGACAGGGGGCAGTTTGATGTAGTGGTTAAGGCATCAGGCTAGAAACTGGGAGACTGTAAGTTCGAATCCCGTCTTGTGCACAAAGGCAGCTGGGTGGCCTTGGGCCAGTCACTCTCTCTCAGCCCTAAGAAGAAGCCATGACAAACCACGTCCAAAAAAACCTTGCCAAGAAAACTGCAGGGACTAGATATTTGAATAAATTATATAAAATCCAATGTAAGAAAGATACTGTTTCTTTCAAAATGATAGTGACTATATAGACATGCTGGTTTTTATCAGAAATGTATTATTATCTTTACCATGCAATGGAAGATTCTTTACTAAAAGTTGGAATCAGCATATATGAGAGTCCCTTTCAATACTTAACATTTATATAAAACATACTTGACTTTAAGAAGAAATACAAATATTTTCAATATCCAGTCTCAATATTTCTATCCAGAATGACATTTGTACAGACAAAGGTGATCTATTGAGATAATTTGTTTGCAGGGCATATGGTCCTCCACTGCATGGCAACTGCTTGTTTGATGAGAACCATATTTTCATTTGATCAATAGCTGAAGTGTCAGAAACATTGGCTCTGCTCATTAAATCAGCCCTTCATGAACTACAGACACATAAAAGGCTCTTTCCTTTCCAATGTAAACAGTACTCTTCTTATACCCCTTGGCCACCATCATACAAGTAAGTAAAAACAGAAGTCAAATAAGATAAGGAGTCAAGGACATAAAGACATAAATCTGTAGTCCCTGTTGTTGTTTGACTCTTCTCTGGTGCAATTAAAGGGCTCTCTCTTTGCCTGTATTTTCATAACTGACTCATAAACTGATAGAATCCTGAGGGAACATTAACATTCTCAGACCACAGGTAGAAATTATTCCATTTGGAATAGAACAGGAACAGGAACAGAATATTGAATATCATTTCTGTAATCCAATCTGCTTCCTGCAATGCTATGTTTGGGTACTTGCAAGAAATTTTAAGACAAGGAAACATTTACAAACATAACCCTTCATTTTATTCTCATTCTGGAGTATGCAAAGCCATCTGACCAACAGTTCCCTGATCCCTTTATGGAAGACTAGGCAGACAGTTGTGAAAAAATTATCATCTGCTCTGCCTATAGACATAACCCTTTCACTGTGATTGCTATAACTGCATTAAGCAGTCACTCACTCCAGGGCAGCCTACTCCAACCTGGTGCCTTCCAGATAAATTGGAATTCAATTCCAAAAATCCCAAGCCATTTGGGAGTTGCAACCCATCTGGTAGGCACAAACTTGAGGAAGACTGCTACACAGCAACTTCCAGATCATGACACAGAGCAAACTTAGTTCAGATTCCCAACTTAGATTCTCCAACCAGCTATCCTCTGACCATACTGGAAGGATTACTGGTTCAGACAGCACACTAAGCAACTCATCCTGGTTTCTTTCTCAATCTACTTTTGGAGAGGATGTGTTGTGAGGCTCCTCCCTCTTGCAGTAAGATGTTTGTTTAATAGCATTTTAATTAAGGTATAAGTTGTTTTGTTATGGCTGTAATTGTTACTCTGTTGCTTTAATCTTATTTACAGATGTTGGATATGTAAGCTGCTCAGAGTAATCAGTAATCAGTTCCAGCAGCATATAAGTCCAGTAAAGTAAAAGGTAAAGGTTCCCCCACACAGTCATGTCCGACTCTAGGGGCCGGTGCTCATCTCCGTTTGTTAGCCGAAGAGCCAGTGTTGTCCGAAGACACTTCCGCGGTCATGTGGCCGGCATGACACATGCGGAACGCTGTTACCATCCCACCGAAGTGGAACCTATTCATCTACTTGCATTTGCATGCTTTTGAATTGCTAGGTTGGCAAGAGCTGGGGTGAGTGCGGGAGCTCACTCCGTCATGCGGGGCTAGGGTCTCGAACCGCCTAACTTGCGACCCGATCGACAAGCCTGGCGTCTTAACTGCTGAGCCATCACACCCCCTCCAGTAAAGTAAATAGCAAAACTAAGAGAAAGGAAACAAACTTCATATACAAATTATTTATATTAACCAAGGATGCTTTAAAATCCTGGCTTGATTTTCTGTGTGAAGATAGCTGTAACCTCTTAAACTAGTTTCTATAACACCAAGATTTTCCAAGGATATTTCTTCTTTATTGCTAACTTAGCCGATTCAGAAGGGAAAGCATTAATAGGACATTGTGAACTATAATTTATTGTACAAAGTAGACTGTCAGCCCTAGATTATTATTTTGTCCAGAATATCATTGCCACAAAGACAACTGATAAACTAAAAATAAAATCCAAAATTCATCTTGATTAAGACTGACTAAAATGTCCAGCCACTTCTTTTATGGTCACAATAAAGAAGTAGCTCAACTGTGAATTTTGGACCTTCTTGACACCTTCTACAGTATTTACATTAGTGTATTTCTGCAGGCCCATCTCTAATCATAATCTCAAGGGATTAAAGCTTGAAGATATTGAATAGAATATTGTATTCAATATCCCACCTCTCCCACCATCTGTAGGGCTGAAGCTTTTATGTGGGGAGCAGGGAGAAACTTCATTAGGGATTGAAGATCCAAGGAGAGTCCAGCCTTTGCTGCAAGTCCATGACGTTGAGAAAATACTCTAATTCATACTTAGAACACAGCATATGGTCATGCACGCTCCACAATCCAGCACAAGATTTTTCTTCTGCTCTTCAGTCTTGAAAGACAATCAAAGGCTCTCTCAAGGTTAACTGTTGTTGGCAGCATGGGAGGGAAAGTGCATATTAACATATGGTGCTTTCCTATTCCTTTGTTGTTGTTTTTTGGTTGGGGAGGCAAGGATATTACAGTTAGGCAACAGTCAGAAGTATTTCTCACATCCAGCTAATGGGGAAAGAGAGTGCCCAGACTGAGAAGCTCCTCAAGTCCGAGGCTCATGATTTTTAAAAAATGGTCAGCTGTACAACATCTGTTACTCTGAATAAATCTGGATTGCTGGAATGCTGCCTGCCTGCCTGAATTCTTCTGTACATTTTCACTTAAGATCTTGAGACTGCTATATATTAGCTGCTCTCTTTACTGCCTGTTAGCTGTGGAAAAGTGCCAAAAAGGCAACAGGTAGCTGGAGCTTTGAGTCAGGCAGGCACCATTCAGCAGGAAGGAGAGCCTGGGGGCAAATTGTGGAGCATTTCCACAGAGAGGGGCACATTACCTCATCGAGGCCTGATGTGCTGAACCATTAAGGAGAGTTGAAAAGAGCAACCTGTTGGGGAGAAAACTTTCAGAGAGAGAGATAAAAAAATCCAACAGAAGCAAAACAGCTTTTAAGGCCAAGGTTCCTGGATCCAACAATCATATTTGTTACTCTTATGTGTTAGATTTATATCCAATCTTTCCTCGAAGAGCATAACATGACCCACACACTGCTCTCCTACCTCTAATTTTATCCCCCCCCCCCAAACCCTATGAGATTAGTTGGGCTGACAGAGAGAAAAAGCAGCACAAAGCCACCCAATAAATGTTCATGGCCAAAGGGAGGCTTGAATTTATCTTTCCCCGGTCCTAGGCCAACATCTTAACCACTATGCTACACTGGCTGTTCAAGAGACTTTGCTGTCTGTAGTCAGCTACAGTCTGTGATAATGTGACTAATTACATCTACTAACTTGTAGAACATTGTATTATATATTCAGAGAATGTTTCCCCAACCATAGTCCATAATGCACTGGACACCACACTTTACCACTATCTCATTATCACAGGGGATAACCTACTCATGTGTCTACAGGAGGCCTTCATCACCCAAGATTAAATAGTGAAATGGGTGAGATCAGAACTAGAAATATTTGCTATTAAACCACATCCTGGCAATATATTCCTCTATTTATCTGCCAGTGGCCAGCCACATGGAAAACATGTCATACCGCTCACCTTTTCCTTCATCTTCTCAATCTTCTTAACAGAGCTGCGGCGCTGAGGCCTATCTTCATGCCGCAGCAGGTTCACACTGATGTCCCCTGCTTTGTTGAACTGCTTCTCTTCTTGCTTCTCGGCTTCCTTCAGTTTGCTTTCAGCACTGATGCTCTCAGCGTGATACATGTGATAAGTCTTCATCACCTAAGACAAGGAAATACTAACAGTTGGCACATGGAATGTGTCCTTCATTCAAAAGCTGATAGAGGTGTATTAATTTTGGTTAACAAGTGCTCAGAATCTGTGGTGGAACAAGAAATAAGAGACCCCCCCCAAGGTTTTCTTTAATACTGTGATTAGGGTTTTAATAAATGTATTATGGCCCTTATAATAATTTTTTCCATATAGATTATATAGATGTTTTGTGTGTGTTTTTGTGTGAAGGGGGGGGGGGAAGAGAACTTTTTTATCTTTTAGATTACATAGATGTTTTTAACTTCAGCTGTGTATCAGATAAATATGGTTGAAGATTTCAATCAAGTTCTAAATCTCTTATTAGGTTGGAATACCACTTCACCTGAATCTAACTCTCGTGCATGGAAAGTACTGCAAGCTTTTATGTTGGGTTGTAATTTGGTGGATGTGGTGAATTTTAAATCTTTCACAACGGTAGCATGCCTTTTTTTTTCAGTTCCATATCAGAGAGGTTCTTGACTGGATTCTTTTCTGCTATCTTGATTGTTACTTGAATGAATTAATAAATGTAATATAGGCACTACTGCTATATCTCATCATTAACATATACTGTACAGTATGTACAATATATATCAGTAAATTATCAGTTACTACAAGAAAGAATAATCCCATTTTTATAGATGGTATTTAAATATATTATTAATAAATTTTGTTATATTTTATTATATTTATTATATTCACGAATTGTTATTTTAATGTTTATTTAACATTATTTATATTTGTAGTATAGTTAATTATGTTTGACTGTAAACCGCCCAGAGTCCCTCTTGGGGGAGTTGGGCGGTGATAAATCGAATAAAATAAAATAAAATAAAATAAAATAAAATAAATAAAATAATAAAATAAAATAAAATAAAATAAAATAAAATAATAAAATAAAATAATAAAATAAATAAAATAAAATAAAATAAAATAAAATAAAATAAAATAAAATAAAATAAAATAAAATAAAATAAAATAAAATAAAATAAATAAAATAATAAAATAAAATAAAATAAAATAAAATAAAATAAAATAAAATAAAATAATAAAATAAAATAATAAAATAAATAAAATAAAATAAAATAAAATAAAATAAAATAAAATAAAATAAAATAAAATAATAAAATAAAATAAAATAAAATAAAATAAAATAGGATCTTTTTCTAAAATAGATGCAAAAAGAATTGGAAGATTTTCCCCCCCTTATAAATAGACATTTTGTGAATGGCTTGTTTGTTTGAGGTACCTTAAAGGCATATCCTTGTTTGAGGTACCTTAAAGGTACCTTACTGCTTATGCTTCATGGGAAAAAAATCAGAAAATTAAACAAGAAAATTTGGGCAAAATGTTAAGAAAATTTTGAGCATACAGTATATGCAAGGCAAACTACATAAGAATTATATGCTTTTATGAATACTAAACAGGAACTTAATTCCCTTTTGTACTTGAAACAGAATAGTCATATAAAGATTTAGCAAGTGAGATGAAAGACCTGGTAAATTACTAGCCATTATCTCTACTATAGAGAGCCAGTTTGGTGTAGTGGTTAAGGCATCAGGCTAGAAACCGGGAGACCGTGACTTCTAATCCCATTTTGGGACCAATAAACTTTGCTCAGACTGAAGAAGCTTCTTGGATAAGGAGCGAAACGTTTCCACTGAGAAAATAGAAATCCAGTTGACATGATTCAAGCTACAGACAATTCCACCTGGATGACTGAGAACCTTCATAGACTTTTTAAATAAAGTTTTTCCAGCCTTCTTGTCAGGATGCCATTGCCATCCTGCCAGAGATAGATGGGGTTTGTAGTTATTAGGTAGATGGGGTTTGTAGTTATTAGGTAGGTGGGGTTTGTAGTTATTAGGTAGGTGGGGTTTGTAGTTAGTTAGCATGCTTGCAGGACGGAAGCGTAAGAGATAGGCAGGGAATGCAAGGCGTTGGAATGTGGGGGGTAGAGAGACAGGAACCAGACTCCAAGGCCATTCAGCTGGGATCATCAAAGTGAAGCAGGTAGGCCCAAAAGTCTCCTTTTGATATTAGAAGCTTAATTAACATTTCTCTGTTGCAAACATAAGACAGAGATAGAAGTCTTGCTCAATGTTCTTGCATGGATACTAACCCTTGTAACACAAAGGTGCAGACATTGTAAGTTCCCTATACTTCCCTAAACTCACAGATGGTGTACGATAAGTTCCCCTTTTGTTATCCTGTTTTGATGTGCTAATTATAAACTGCTGCGCTTGTGACACGTAAGATGATTCTATGTCTGGAACAATCTGTCTGAAACAAGCTGAGCTTGTGACACGTAAGATCTTGTCATATCCTGATTGTCTGGATTACAAACCCTATAAAAGATAAGCCCCGGGTGTGACCCGGTGTTCAGAATTTGCCAAGTTATTACTCTGAACCTTGCTAGCAATAAACCTGTGTTCTCTAACTTCGCTTGGTCTCGTGTCCCGTCATTTGGGAAGGTGAGTTTTTCCCGCTACATTTCTGGCACCCCAGATGGGACACGACGGGGCCCTGAGGCCCCTCTGGAGGGTCACCACGCTCACAGGGATTTGGTAAGTCAAGGGGAATTTCCCAGGTGCCATCGGACACTTTTTGTTCCAAGGGACTTCCCAGTGACGCCAGCTCCCTGTAGCGTCGGCTGACGGCTTCAAGAACCACTTGTGAGGAACTGAGACCAGGCAGAACCCCAGCGCTGGAAGATGAGGAAACAAGCCCTGCAGGCGAGTATTGGGGAAGGGAGCTCCAGAGGAGTACGGCTCGAGAAGACGGGAGGGGTTGATCACCCCCGAGGCGAACAGGGGCCAGGGTTGGCCGGCTGCGGTTCCTTGAAAAAATCCCTATTGAGCCGGGAAAAGCCGGTGAGCCGGAATATCGGCGGGACCGAGGGGTAAAAAGGAAAAGGAGGGGAGGTTGTGTGTTGTGATTGCTGTGTGAATGTTCGCTGCGTTTCCCAACGGTGACTGTTGAGTGTCCGGCACCTTGGGCCAGTGAGAAGTGAGTGAAGTCTGCAGTTCCCAGTGGAGACCGTGAGTGTCCGGCTCCTGGGGTCAGGCTTGAGAACGTGACCAGTCCCTCTGTGTTATCCCAAGAGCGAAGGACCCCTTACCTTCCTCTCAAACCCCCCTTCCATCATTGTCTTGTCTGGTGCCCTGGGAGGAATATGGGTGGAGGAGGTAGTGTGCCCTCTATCCCCTTAGGATGTATGATAAAGTATTTTAAGCTTGCTTATAGTAGCAAAGACTACGGCATTAAGTGGAGCAGACAGAAATTGAGGATTTCTTGTAAGGGAGAATGGCCAACCTTTCAAGTCGGGTGGCTGGCCAAGGGTACATTTGCCATCCCACGGAAGGCCATCCCGATCAGGCCCCCTACATCGATGTGTGGCTCGATTTAATCCAACACATTTCAGCCCCCTTCGGTGGAAACCCCTTTCAAGATAGTTGTTCTGTAGGATAAATAGCCTTTAAAGGCTGCCAGCGTGTGCTGGGAGGCTGTTTGTGGGAGAGCAATAACCTTTAAAATTAGCCAGCGTGTGCTGGGGGTTATTGGGAGACAGGACCTTAAATTTATCTGGTGAACGAGTCCAGCGCGTGCTGGAGGTTCTAGATAAGGACCTTAAATTTGGTTACCAAATAAGTCCAGCGCTTGCTGGAGGTCCTGGATCTAAGAGAAAATAACATTCAGAAGAGAACAACTTTCAATTGTGCGGTCCCTCGACTGCACTCCTCCCCCCCCCACCCATTCATTCTTGTTTATTTATTTATTTATCACTGTTATCACTGTTCCTGTGGGCTCCTCATGGGCTTCCGCTGCCGGCCACGGGCGGCTGTGACACGTAAGATCTTGTCATATCCTGATTGTCTGGATTACAAACCCTATAAAAGATAAGCCCCGGGTGTGACCCGGTGTTCAGAATTTGCCAAGTTATTACTCTGAACCTTGCTAGCAATAAACCTGTGTTCTCTAACTTCGCTTGGTCTCGTGTCCCGTCATTTGGGAAGGTGAGTTTTTCCCGCTACAAAAGGACTAACAGTTTAGAGTTATGGGAACTGAGTCGGTAGGGGAGGGGTTGGTGAGGAGTAAGTGGAAACTGGCATGTTTAAAGTTGTGAGTGCGCACGCTTTTGCTCAATCTGCTCTTTGCATCGATTCTATTCACTTGTATTAATTAAAGAACTTTTTCATATCCTACCATGGCTTGTGATGATAGTTTCTAAATTAAAATCAAAGGAGTGGATCATCACATTTCTTCAGTGAAGCTTCTATAACTGTGGTTTTTAAGGTGGATAAGGATCCCGCTCTCTGTGCAATCTATCATCCGGGTTTTTTGTTAAGTGTTAATGCACAAATATTGATTGCAACCCTGACATGTAGACTACAGAGATTATTACCTTCAGTTATTCATCTTGCAAAATCTGGTTTTATCAAAGGTCACCAAGTATTCACATGATAAACTTACACTCTCTAACAACCCGAGTTTGAAATTGCAGGGAAATAATTTAGAAAGGCTGGTCATGGGCAAGTAGGGATATTAATACTTTAGATCAGCTTAGTGCCTATCAAGTTATTAAATCATTTCTCTTTTTCTAAATGGTTTTTATATAAACAATTAAAAAGTATCCCTAATGTGACTTGTCACAGGTTCCTTTTGAATTGCTCCGGCGCAAGCAGGACAGATGAGTAGCTACAGGTTTCATCCTTGAAATATTCCATTTATTGCTCCACAGATGCACAGGCAGTACTTAAATTTTACGAACATAAAGTCTTAATGTATAGTCTAAGGCTTTCACGGCCGGAATCCAATGGTTGTTGTGGGTTTTCCTTTTCCTTTTCTACTACGATGCAGAGACACTAAAACAGGGCTTTCCAAAGTTTTCCCGCGGCGACACACCAATCGCCGTTGGTGTGTCGCCGCGGGAAAACCCGGAAGTGCCGCTGTTGCGGCAGCGCGCAAAAACCCGGAAGCGCTGCTGCCGCTTTCGGATTTTTGCGCACCGCTGTTGTGTGTCGACGTGGGAAAACCCGGAAGCGCTGATGATGATCAGCGCTTCCGGGTTGTGTGGCAACACACCAGACTGTGTGTGGCGACACACTTTTGTGTTGCGACACACAGTTTGGAAAGCTCTGCACTAAAACCATTCCAGCCTTCCTCAAAACAAAAAGGACCTTCGAATCTCCACAAGCCAGCCGCATTTACGACTGACTGGAACAAGCCCTCCTCCGCGAAAGAATTCACACAACACGGAGAAAACTGGCCACCACAGACAAGGAACTGCTATCAGTGCACATCGACCTCAGCCAAAGAATGAAAAACGAAGATTGGGACAAAATTGATGCTGTCACCTACAGAAAAATGGAAAAGGACATTGCGGACCACACAGCCAGACAAAAGCAAAAATTCAACAAATACCAAAAAAGGCAACCAAAACCGGCACTAGAGACCTCACGCATCATCATACATCTGACTGAACACCAACTCTCCCCTGAGGAAACCTCCATCATAGCCAAGGGAGGAAACTTTGCAGTCACACCCACCAGAATTCCTGTAGAAGATATCATTGCCAATGTAGAATCAGCCATTCACCATCTTCCAGAAGAGGAAGCAGAAGAAATAAGAGGAGAAATGGCAAGGATCCTACGGAAAGCCAAGCCACCCACAAGCAACATAACGAAGAAGGAGAGAAATGCCATCGAGACCCTCAATCGAGATCCTGACATCATCATCCTACCAGCGGACAAAGGCAATGCCACGGTAATTATGAAAACAAATGAGCACAAGGATAAAATTAGAGAACTTCTAGACCCCACCACATACAGAAAACTAAGAAGGGACCCAACCAGCAAAATCATGAAACAAACAAACACACTGATCAAGAGCTCCTCCCTCCCCCTCAACGTACTTCAACGTACCTGCAAAACAGAAGCTCTATCACCAAGACTATATGGACTCCCCAAAATCCACAAAGACGCAATCCCACTCAGACCCATCGTAAATGCCATCAGCTCTCCAACATACGAATTATCAAAACATTTGGCTACTCTTCTACAGACCCACTGTGGACAGACTTTATCCCACATAAAAGACTCAAGACACTTCAAAAAAAATTGGCACCCATAAACTTAACCCCACGGACAAATTAATCAGCTTTGATGTGATCTCCCTGTTCACCAAGGTTCCAATAAAGGACACCATGGCACTCATCGAACAGATCTTCCCAAAAGACATCACGGTGCTATTCCAACATTGCCTGACGACCAGCTACTTTCAATGGGATAAGGATTTCTACGAACAAACAGATGGAGTCGCCATGGGAAGCCCTCTCAGCCCGGTTATAGCGAACTTCTACATGGAACATTTCGAAAAACAGGCTTTAGAATCGGCACCCCTCACACCAACAGTCTGGTACCGGTTCGTGGATGACACCTTCACAATTTGGAGTCATGGGGAAGAAGAATTAGAGAAATTCCTGAACCACCTCAACAGCATCCACCCAAATATACAATTCACCATGGAAAAAGAAATGGAAGGCGAACTACCATTTTTAGATGTCATGGTCATATGCAAACCGGACCTGCAATTAGGACACAAAATCTACAGAAAACCCACCCACACAGACCGGTATCTACACAAAAATTCCAATCACCACCCACGACAAAAAAGAGGCATCATCAAAACACTAGTGGATTGCGCAAATCAGAACTGTGAAGCTCAGTTTCTCAATTCTTAACTCAACCATTTGGATTGGTCCCTACAGGCGAATGGCTACTCCAAGAATGAAATCAGGAGAGCTATCAAACTGAAAAAACAGCACTCAACTGAAGAAAAACAGCTCCCCACAAGCAAAATATTTCTGCCCTACATTAAAGGAGTCACGGACCGCATGGAAAAACTAATGAAAAAACATAACCTCCAAACAGTCTTCAAACCCACCAGAAAAATACAACAAATGTTAAAATCAGCAAAAGACAAAAGGGACCCTCTCACTGCTGCAGGAGTTTACTGCATACCCTGCAGCTGTGGACAAGTATACATTGGGACCACAAAACGCAGCATCCACACCAGGATAAAAGAACAAGAAAGACACTGCAGACTACAGCAACCTGAAAAATCTGCAATAGCTGAACATGTTCTCAAACAAACTGGTCACCAAATCTTATTTGAAAACACAGAAATACTGGACAACACCAACAGCCACTATGTTAGACTATACAGGGAAGCCATTGAAATACATAAACACCAACACAGTTTCAATAAAAAAGAAGAAAGCTTAAAGATCAGCAAAACCTGGCTGCCAGTCCTGAAAAACACAGCTTGCAAAAGGTCAATGAACTCTACTCAACCACAGAAATATGCAAACAACTCACACAATAGATGTGCTAATCCCACACACGACAGCACCACACCCCCTAATCACCACAATAAACCCTCTCCTAATCTCTTGTATTTCACATGCCAGCAAGGTTATGCTCAAAATCCTACAAGCTAGGCTTCAGCAGCATGTGAACCGAGAACTACCAGAAGTGCAAGCTGGGTTTCGAAGAGGCAGAGGAACTAGAGATCAGATTGCCAACATTCGCTGGATCATGGAAAAAGCAAGAGAGTTCCAGAAAAACATCTACTTCTGCTTCATTGACTACGCTAAAGCCTTTGATTGTGTGGATCACAACAAACTGTGGCAAATTCTTAAAGAGATGGGAGTACCAGACCACCTTACCTGTCTCCTGAGAAACCTGTATGTGGGTCAAGAAGCAACAGTTAGAACCGGACATGGAACAACCGACTGGTTCAAAATTGGGAAAGGAGTACGACAAGGCTGTATATTATCACCCTGCTTATTTAACTTATATGCAGAGTACATCATGAGAAATGCCGGGCTGGATGAATCACAAGCCGGAGTTAAGATTGCCGGGAAAAATATCAACAACCTCAGATATGCAGACGATACCACCCTAATGGCAGAAAGTGAAGAGGAACTAAAGAGCCTCTTGATGAGGGTGAAAGAGGAGAGTGCAAAAGCTGGCTTGAAACTCAACATTAAAAAAACCCAGATCATGGCATCTGGTCCCATCACTTCCTGGCAAATAGAAGGGGAAGAAATGGAAGCAGTGACAGATTTTATTTTCTTGGGCTCCAAGATCACCGCAGACGGTGACTGCAGCCATGAAATTAAAAGACGCTTGCTCCTTGGGAGGAAAGCTATGGCAAACCTAGACAGCATATTAAAAAGCAGAGACATCACCTTGCCGACAAAGGTCCGTATAGTTAAAGCTATGGTTTTTCCAGTAGCAATGTATGGCTGTGAGAGTTGGACCATAAGGAAGGCTGAGCGCCGAAGAATTGATGCTTTCGAGCTGTGGTGCTGGAGAAGACTCTTGAGAGTCCCTTGGACTGCAAGGAGGTCAAACCAGTCAATCCTAAAGGAAATCAACCCTGACTGCTCATTGGAAGGACAGATGCTGAAGCTGAAGCTCAAATACTTTGGCCACCTAATGAGAAGAGAGGACTCACTGGAAAAGACCCTGATGCTGGGAAAGACTGAGGGCAAAAGGAGAAGGGGACGGCAGAGGATGAGATGGTTAGATAGCATCACCGATGTAATGAACATGAATTTGAGCAAACTCCAGGAGACAGTGGAGGACAGGAAGGCCTGGCGTGCTATGGTCCATGAGGTCACGAAGAGTCGGACACGACTGAACGACTGAACAACAACAAAAAAATCTCTTGTAAATGTCCCACAGAAGACACATACCCTCTCAGCAGATATAAACACCAGCAGGAAGACACACCCTCCACTTGAGCACAGAGAGAATCTTCTAGCTGTGCTCCTGTCCTCTGAAGATGCCAGCCACAGCGACTGGTGAAACGTTAGGAACCAAAACTGCCAGAACACGGCCACACAGCCCGGAAAACCCACAACAACCATAAAGTCTTAATCCTATTTTTATACCTAATTTAACCTACACACCAGATATGTTCCTTATTTACAGAGTTTTCAGTGTTTCTCTTAGCATGACAGGCTGAGCTCAAATAATATATAATCTCTGCTTTTATTTCTGACTCTGCTCCTTTAATTCTGGAAAGAGTTTTTAAAATATTTTCTCTCACTTTCACAGTACCCTTTACATAGTCTTAGCCTATCCATTCACGCTATAGGAGACCTATTTCTCCTGGACATTATTCATGGGCGAGTCACTTGGAAGTATACTTAATCATTTATCTCAGATTGTAGACTGATTCTCCTTTCCTTGCACATAGCTCTCAGCTGACTCTGCTTATTTCTCTCAGTACCACAATAATTCAGTTCTCCTCCTTGCTGTTCAATGTTGACCAATCTTTTTGGTCAAGTCCTCTTTAGACAAATTGATACGCTTTATCTTAAATACACTATCTCCTTCTCTAACACACTCCACACTCCAGCACTATCAGCAAGTCAGCAATCCACATGCGTGCCCTCCGGCCCTCCTCACCTCTGAGTTAACCACCAGCAAGTACTTGGAGAATATACAGAGTTTCCTGTTTTGTCTAGAACAGTTGTGAATCTATTGTACAGGAAGAACCTACATGTATATCTTCCAGAACCTTGGTACCTCTCCAAAACATCACACAGAGAAAAACACTGCACTTTCCCAGTCTATTACAGCTCCCTTCTACACAGGGGGAGAAAAAGCTCAGCATCTTCTATGTGGACTTCATTCCACATGGATATTAGCTATTGGTAAGATCTCTGGCCCCTTCATGGATCACTGCCTTATCGTGGCGAAGGGGCTTGCGTAACTCAATGAAGTCAGGTCAAGACGGACAGGTCATGATGGAGAATTCTGACAAAACGTGGTCCACTGGAGGAGGAAATGGCAACCCACTCCAGTATCCTTGCCAAGAAAACCCCATGGACAGTATCAAAAGGCTAAAAGATATGATGCCGGAAGATGAGCCCCTCAGGTCGGAAGGTGTCCAATATGCTACTGGGGAAGAGCGGAGAGCAATTCTGAGTAGCTCCAGAAAGAATGAAGTAGCTGGGCCAAAGCTGAAGGGACGCTCAGTTGTGGATGTGTCTGGAAGTGGAAGGAAAGTCCGATGCTGTAAAGAACAATATTGCATAGGAACCTGGAATGTAAGATCTATGAATCAAGGTAAGCTGGATGTGGTTGAACATGAGATGACAAGATTGAACATTGACATCTTGGGAATCAGCGAACTAAAATGGACAGGAATGGGTGAATTTAATTCAGGTGACCATTATATATACTACTGTGGGCAAGAATCCCTTAAAAGAAATGGAGTAGCCCTCATAGTCAATAAAAGAGTGGGAAAGGCAGTACTGGGGTACAACCTCAAAAACGACAGAATGATATCAGTTCGAATCCAAGGCAAACCATTCAACATCACAGTAATCCAAGTCTATGCCCCAACCACTGATGCTGAAGAAGCTGAAGTCGACCGGTTCTATGAAGACCTACAACACCTTCTAGAACTAACACCAAAAAAACCCTGATAAATACGATGGTGTGGTCACTGACCTTGAGGCGGACATCCTAGAGATTGAAGTCAAGTGGGCCTTAGGAAGCATTACTAACAACAAAGCTAGTGGAGAAGACAGTATCCCAGCTGAGCTATTTAAAATCCTAAAAGATGATGCTGTTTAAGTGCTGCACTCAATATGCCAACAAATTTGGAAAACTCAACAGTGGCCACAGGATTGGAAAAGGTCAGTTTACGTTCCAATTCCAAAGAAGGGCAATGCCAAAGAATGTTCAAACTACCGTACAATTGCGCTCATTTCACATGCTAGCAAGATTATACTCAAAATCCTACAAGCTAGGCTTCAGCAGTATGTGAACCAAGAACTACCAGAAGTGCAAGCTGGGTTTCGAAGAGGCAGAGGAACTAGAGATCAGATTGCCAACATTCGCTGGATCATGGAAAAAGCAAGAGAGTTCCAGAAAAACATCTACTTCTGCTTCATTGACTACGCTAAAGCCTTTGATTGTGTGGATCACAACAAACTATGGCAAATTCTTAAAGAGATGGGAGTACCAGACCACCTTACCTGTCTCCTGAGAAAACTGTATGTGGGTCAGGAAGCAACAGTAAGAACCGGACATGGAACAACCGATTGGTTCAAAATTGGGAAAGGAGTACGACAAGGCTGTATATTGTCACCCTGCTTATTTAACTTATATGCAGAGTACATCATGAGAAATGCCAGGCTGGATGAATCACAAGCGGGAGTTAAGATTGCCAGGAGAAATATCAACAACCTCAGATATGCAGACGATACCACCCTAATGACAGAAAGTGAAGAGGAACCAAAGAGCCTCTTGATGAGGGTGAAAGAGGAGAGTGCAAAAGCTGGCTTGAAACTCAACATTAAAAAAACCCAGATCATGGCATGTGGTCCCATCACTTCCTGGCAAATAGAAGGGGAAGAAATGGAAGCAGTGACAGATTTTATTTTCTTGGGCTCCAAGATCACCGCAGACGGTGACTGCAGCCATGAAATTAAAAGACGCTTGCTCCTTGGGAGGAAAGCTATGGCAAACCTAGACAGCATATTAAAAAGCAGAGACATCACCTTGCCAACAAAGGTCCATATAATTAAAGCTATGGTTTTCCCAGTAGTAATGTATGGCTGTGAGAGTTGGACCATAAGGAAGGCTGAGCGCCGAAGAATTGATGCTTTCAAACTGTGGTGCTGGAGAAGACTCTTAAGTCTTCTTAAGACTTGGATTGTAAGGAGGTCAAACCAGTCAATCCTAAAGGAAGTCAATCCTGACTGCTCATTGGAAGGACAGATACTGAAGCTGAAGCTCAAATACTTTGGCCACCTAATGCGAACAGAGGACTCACTGGAAAAGACCCTGATGCTGGGAAAGACTGAAGGCAAAAGGAGAAGGGGACGGCAGAGGATGAGAAGGTTAGATAGCATCACCGATGTAATGAACATGAATTTGAGTAAACTCCGGGAAACAGTGGAGGACAGGAAGGCCTGGCATGCTATGGTCCATGAGGTCACGAAGAGTCGGACACGACTAAACGACTGAACAACAACAACAAAGAACTCTGGAATAAAGCATTATTAACAAATCAATGGCTCACAGCCTGAATGAATGAATGAATGAATGAATGAATGAATGAATGAATATATATATATATATATATATATATATATATATATAATTTTTATTTTTATTTTTATTTTTATTTTATTTTTATTTTTATTTTTATTTTTATTTTTATTTTTATTTTTATTTTTATTTTTATTTTTATTTTTATTTTTATTATTTTTATTTTTATTTTTATTTTTATTTTTATTTTTACAGGTTTTGTGTGCCATCACAGTCTTGGTGATGCACAATAAGCAAAATGAGAAAAAGATGTAAGACCAGCCCTAGACATTCAGACTCTAGTAACATCCAAATTAGTCAACTGTAATACACTTGATGTCGAATTGCCTTGATCAACCAGAACTTTCCATTTAAAAAATGGCACTCATCAAGTTGTTAATTGAGGCTGCAGGGGCTACCTAATTTCACTATTACAGGGAATGTTGCATTATTTTCCCTGGCTGATAGTCAGGGTCAGTTAGAAGTACTAGATTTAACCTTTTAAGCCTCAGAACAGCATCAAGCTATTCATGATCCTCAGAATGCATGTAATTCTTGAACCTATTATTTTGGGATGGGGCTGAGAAATAAATCAATCTTCCCAAAATGTTTTTCTCAGATTGGAGTAGAAACTACCAATAAATGGAGGCATAATTTCCTTTTTTCCCCCCAGCAAAGTTTATTAAGAACATACGGCTTTTTAAATGCTTAACAAGCGTTATTTTCAAAACAGCAACAACAGCAGCAAGACCTCCTCTTATTAAACTATTCCATACAGTGGACAGGACAATTGGGAATACAATAAAATTAAACGAAGAATACAACTTGTGAGGATTCTTCTTGGAAAGCATTTTAAATCTACATTTATGGTAACCATTTTTAAATAATTGCACACAAATTGTCTGAGTACTTTTCCTTTTAAGCTGCAGTGGCTTTTTGCAGAAGCCAGTAACTACATCCTTCACTGAAAAAAAATGAAAGGACACATTTGGCTTAGAGCACCTCATGTTATATACTGTAACTGTCTACTCACTTGTCAACTGGAATTCAATCAGTGTTCTAAAGCAGGGTTCCTCAACCTCAGCCATTGCTGGCTGGAGTATTCTGGGAGTTGAAGTCCACACATCTTAAAATGGCTGAGGTTGAGGAACCCTGTTCTAAAGGACTTGGCTGAATGTGCCTTACCTGACATTTGGACTCTGCTCTGGGGCCTTCTCACTTTAGATTAGACCAGGGTTTCTCAATCTTGTCAACTTGAAGATGTGTGGACTTCAACGGCCAGAATTCTGGGAGTTGAAGTCCACACATCTTCAAATGGACAAGACTGAGAAACCCTGGATTAGATAGTTGATTTGGGTTATAGTCTATTACATTATTGCACTGCCTTATAAAGTATGCACACAAACTAGTTCTCCCCAATCCACACAATTATTATTTTCCTGCAAGAGATAGAGTAAACTCATTACCTATTCTTACGAGGTGCCCTAGTAAAGAATGCCACTTTTTGCCTCATTTGTATGCTTTCCCATGAGTTCTCTTCAATAAATACAAACATCATCTATATATTTTTTGTCTTGCAGAGTTCTCTTGGCAATGCATAATAATTAGCTACTTTAGGCCCTGAATAATAAAATCTAGTTCCTATGATACTGTTGGCATGTATTTCACACAATCATCCTATTAAATTGGAATAGGAAACACATTTTTCCACAGAAGAGTGCAAAATTCAAGTAGGCATAGCATACCAGTCAACTCCCAACTCCAACAACCAGTCAACATCAACAAAGTTTATGTTCTCAGAATGCATAGTGACGTAAAGAAGATAATGTACAAAGCAACTTTGCATCTAAGTTGATAGCTTGCTACCTTAAATATACACTCTGGTTCAAAAACCCATGCCTATGATAATTTATCAATCCATGATAACTGTTCCACTTGCTACCAGTTTTTTCCTTCTATGAAGAAACATTCTCCATGCAAAAGGCAAGAGTAATATTTAACATCTTCTCAGCCAATGCCCTTAAACACTGAGCCCCTAAACAAGACATAAAAATATCTTAAAACTTTATTTTTCAAGTATCCTGACAGTCATACCATGATTTAGGAAGTAACTTCTCTGTTTAGAAAAATATGCTATAGATATGCAACAGTAACAATCTTTCCCCTATTTTCCTTCCTGCTTTGTCTTCTGTGCCTAGGAAGATTAAGACCATTTCGCAATCTCAACAACAGCAAGGTAATCTTAACAATCCTCCTTTGTATGATAAAGGGACTTAGAAATAAACATCTCAAATAACCATGACCTAGCCCCAGGTGCAAGGTCACACAGCCACCCTAGAAACATATTTAAGGATTCCCTTACAAACTTTTGCTCAGACTGAAGAAGCTTCTTGGATAAGGAGCGAAACGTTTCCACTGAGAAAATAGAAATCCAGTTGACATGATTCAAGCTACAGGGTCTTCAAGGGTAGCCCCATGTAAAGCGCATTGCAGTAGTCTATATGGGAGATGACAAGGGCATTAGTGACTGTACGGAGGGACTCCCGATCCAGGAAAGGGCGTAACTGGCCTTTATGATTATATTATGACAAGATTTAATAATTTTTAGCTACACAAAAGTTTAGGCCAGTGTGTTTTCCTGATAATTATTACACAGAAGCATTGTTAGGGTGGAATATCAATTGCAACAGCCAAAACTGTTTTATAGATTGAATTAAACAATGTGGAGGCTAACATAAATGTTAACAATAGCTAAGACAATGTAAGTTTTTCCCAGGTCTACCTGGGAGAAAAAACTTTGAATGTATTGCTTAAATATGAATAATCAAAAGTATATGATCATTTTCCCAACCAATTGTAAACAAAGCCTCTTAAATGAATTTCAGATGCATGCTGAAGTCATCATGAATAATCTAGTATCTCTGTGATTTCTAACTTTTTGAAGAAGAATTGACTTTTTCCACCTTTTCAAACAATGACCCTCCTAAGCTACTTAGGGTTGAATCAGGATCTCAGAAGTACTACATGTACAGTACTTGCGTATTCAACGTTTTGGGTTGCAAATTATCTTGGTTTGTCATGGATCACTTGCTTTTGCATCACTTGTATCCCTGTTACAGAAGACCAGGAAGTCTCAACAAGGCTTTAGTTTGATCTGTTTGCATGTGATTTTCATCTCTGAGAAAGTTCCAAAATACACCAATGAAAAATAAACTGCTCTTGCCACTAGATCTCTGCAACCTGCTCTTTTCTTGGCTCCCCTTCCACCATCTCATTCTCCTCAAATATCCTATATTCACAATTCAGACTGCACCCAAAATTCAACTATCTTAAAACACTATACCAAATTGTTTACCACCCAGCAGGTACTGTATATATCTGAACAGACTTTACATCACACTTCTGAGTTGCAGTATTCTCACAGTTATTAATGTTTACCAACACTTTACTATATTATAAGCCAACCCGGAGAAAACCTAGTTTTGAATGGCAATATACCAGTATTGACAATAAATAAGTAATAAATATGGTTAGGGTAGGAGGAGGGATGTAAAAAACTATTCAATGTCAAGGACAGATGACGGTAGCACCAAATTAAAAACTTGTCAGAAGAGCTATTAAACAAAACAAGCATTACTGTACTGCTATTAAGCGCCAGAACATCAGAAAAGCTACCCTGAAATGAGAATTGGCCCAATCAGAGAAACAATTTGGAAAAATAAAGTAAAAAAAAGTCAAAATCCCCCCATCTTTTACCGTAATAGATGATGCAATTTCAGACTTATCCACAAATCATATTTAAGAAAATCTGTTTTAAGGTTTGAAATGTAGTTCTGATATAAAGTTTCCTTTTCCCCGATGAATTCTAATTACCTTGAAATACATACATCTGGAAATTTTCAAAAATGATCATACTAATTCTGTATTAGTAGACTAAACACATGCGCGCACACACACACACTTTTTACCATGTATATTTATTCCTGAATCTCATGTCACAAGTGCTAGGGTAAAATTACTCACAGTGTAGAGTTCATTTGTAACCTTCAGGAGTTCTTCATGCATCTGAAGACCAATTTCCTTACTCTGCAACACAAAATAAAAACAGAAAGCTGAACGTGTAGTAGGTTCCCAAGATCTGCTGTAAAGCAAAGAACTGAATAAACATGCACTGTGGGATTTTTAACATTGTTGAAGCTGGAGGTAAACAAGGATTAACTTTGATCCTATAAAGCAGTGATCCTCAACCTGTCATGTAAATGTCCACAGGTTATTGTCTAGGTGGGACATAGCAGAAGTCATTACATTTTAAGCCTTCAAATCTTTCCATCAATGATAACAACAGAATGCCTGAAATATATAAATGTTCTTGGAAAAAGTGGGATTTTATTTTTATCATGTGGGATCCAGATTCTTTGTCAAAATGATTAGTGGTACTTGAGATATAAAAGAATTTTCTGGTAAAAAGCAGTGCAACTATATGGCACTACAGGTTAAGTCCGGTCACTGCAAAAATTATATTAAAAGACTTGTTTATGTTCTTCACAGTGCCCTAGAACATTCTTGCCATGATGTGTTAAGTATAACTATAACAAGCAGGATGCACAGAAATAAAACATCAGGAAGCAGAGGTGAAGGCAGAGGAGGAATATAGATGAGCAAAAGATACAGATCTGGCAAGAATAAAATACATAAAAATGATACATTTTAGAACATGTGTAAAAACTTCACTTCTCATGCCTTGATGTTACCTAGTCTGGTAGCACCAACCACAGAGAACAAGAACCCAACAGTTCGATCCTGTACTACATATATTCTATGTATATATTTTACATATATTCTACATATATTCTATGTATATTCTATATTCTATTGCGGGGTGGAGATATATATATACACAGTATATATGGCCAATCAACCAGACATTGTGGTAGTAGACAAGGACCAGAAGACGGCGGTGGTGATAGATGTAGCGGTGCCAAGTGACAGCAACATCAGGAAGAAGGAGTATGAGAAGCTGGAGAACTACCAGGACCTGAAGGAGGAACTAGAGAGGATGTGGAAAGTGAAGGCCAAAGTGGTCCCAGTGGTGATAGGAGCACTCGGGGCTATGACTCCTAAGCTGGGAGAAAGGCTCCAACAGATCCCAGGAACAACATCAGAGCTCTCTGTCCAGAAGAGTGCAGTGCTAGGAACAGCCAAGGTACTGCGCAGAACCCTCAAACTCCCAGGCCTCTGGTAGAGGACCCCAGGTTGAGGAAGACACATACCACCCATAGGGGTGAGAAGGGATATGGAGAGAGAGAGAGAGAGAGAGAGAGAGATGATAGATAGATTTCTGCTTTGACCAGCCAAGATCCTAACTTCATTCGAAAAGTCAGAGATACTCTACCTCCACTAAATTATATATTTACAAAATACTTATTGCAATCATTCACATTTAAACTTGTTTCATTTATTCATAGAACCCATACTTGCTTACACTAATTCTCTTCTAAAATTAATTTTCTAAATGCTTCATCCGTATTTGACAAATATCACCCTCACATGAGAGCTCAATAGAGATAGATCTGTTTTCTAGATGTGTACCAATAAATGGAGTGAGTTGCCCAGAGTCATTGACTAGGGTGGCACATAAGTATGGTTGACAAATAAATTAAATATAATAACAAGGCTTGCTAAAATTCAAACACTTACACATTTTCCATACTTTCCTCTTTCTTTCTTTTTTTTGACTGATTAAGGAACAAAACAAGCAAAAACATTATTTCATATTTCATTCCACACAGGAAAATGTGCTCTGCTTGTATAAATCCTTTACATCTGTGTTCTGAATTAGTGTTTAGGATGGTTCATAACTACAACTAGCAAAGATAACATAATCCCCAGTCATGCTGATGGAGGATGAAGGGAATTCATACATATAGAGGATGAAGCCTGCATTATGTATTCCTACAAAAAAGGAAAAGAAAAGAAAATAGGAGAACATTTGCACAAGCTCTTAAATTGCAAGCAGATGGAAAAAGGCCTCCTCCCATTATCTCTGTTCAAGCACTGAGTTTGCAACTGCTGTTCATTGGCATATACCACATAGATACTGAAAATCTCAATATTTATTATGGACAGTGTTCCAACTCCGCCCCACCAACTGAACTGTTTAAGTGCTCTTTCCCCCTTTTTGTGAGTGCCCTTAATCCATGCAATGAGCACATTCCTCACATGTGGACCGACTCTGTGAACTTTAGCGGAGGAAGGTAGGAAGCCAACATAAAAGCAAAAAAAAAACCTGTCCCTTCTCCTTCCCTCCCCCATGTAAGTCCTTTGCTGTTGATGGCTTTTCCGTGAAGAAGCCACAGGAAAAGCAAGGGAAATCTGCTTTCCACCCTGGAATTTTCAATGCATGGCCCAGGACATCAGGAAGGGAAAGGTCATGAAGTAAGAAAGGCTCAACCAATTCCTTCGTGCTTTCCACCCCACCCACCACCCACCGGAGCTTTGTGTGGCTCCCACTCTTATGTCATTCAGGAAATTATCAAAGACCTAGTTATTCTCCCAGGCCTTGGAGACCCGGTAACTGTGGAGAAACCCCCCCCCTCCTTTTTTTTTCTTTGTTTTATTTGGAGCTGAATTGTTTTGTTTGGTTTTGGTATTTTTGCTTTCTGGTGAGTTCAATTTTTATATGTTGTTTTTTTTAAAATAAGCCACCCAGAGAAATTTAGGAGTTGGGCAGCCTATAAACTAAATAAACAAACAAATACATAAATACATAAATAAAATATTTAAAATATCAGTCGAAGGACATATTATTTGAGGAGACTGAGAGTTCTAGTCTCGCCTTAGGCATGAAAGCCGGCTGGGTGACCTTGGGCCAGTCACTCTCTCTCTCAGCCCTAGGAAGGAGCCAATAGCAAACCAGGAGACTGAGAGTTCTAGTCCCGCCTTAGGCATGAAAGCCGGCTGGGTGACTTTGGGCCAGTCACTCTCTCTCAGCCCAACTCACCTCACAGGGTTGCTGTTGTGGGGAAAATAGGAGGAGTATTAGGTATGTTCGCCGCCTTGAGTTATTTATAAAAAAAATAAAGGCGGGATAGAAAATAAATAAATAAATGATGGGTCCTTTGCAAATAATTTTTGGGCCTTTTTGTTTTTCCACAAAAGGAAAATGTTTGGAACAGAAAGACAGTAGTTGAGGTACAGAGATGTTTTCATTGCAAAGATCCAAGCTTTTCCCTAGTTTGTTGCCTCAGTGTTTAGTTCTCAAATGTACTCTGCTATAAACCTTTCCTAAGAAAATTTACTACTGCACTAGGGAGGACTTGAGTTTTATGTAGCAAGAAACCACAACCACTAGAGGACAAGTGCCCTTTGTCATGATAACTTTACATGACCATTGCAACAAGAAAATCAGGGTTGCTTCTAAACAGTATAAAGAAGTTGAGAGACAGTTTTATACCCCCCCTAAGCCACCCCATCAACAGAAAAATAAATGGTATGAGAGTATACCAGCTCAGTGTAACTAATGAAAAGCCCTGGGCTAGTGGCCTGAGAATAGATCATGTCTCTCAGGCAAAGGTTGTTGTAACAAATGCCCCACCTTTTGACAGATGGGACCTTCTGACCCATCAGCAACCCAATCCTGAGGGCCAAATAATAATGGTAATAATAATAAAAACCCAAACCTGAAACATAAATCCAAATCCAGCTGGCAGAATTTTTTTTCGTGAACTACTATGCAGTTCTGGTTTGACCCATGCTTTACACAGGAGGTTATCCCACTTAGAACAGTAACATAATGCTATCGCTGTACTATTAGAGATGGGTACTGTACACTACATCTCTAGCAAAAACAGTGTTATGATGTCATAAAATAGGTTGTGCTTTATGGCTGCTGAAGGAAAATTCCACTGGTAACAGAACGCTGTTGGTGGAGGAGGGGAAAAAAGTTATTTTTGTTAGGTAACAAGAGCTGAAGTATTTTTCAGAGCTATGGTCAATTATGGAATTATCCAAGGAATAGCTATTCATTTTTTTCTATTCCTTCTGCTCACCCCACCAGATTTAGCAGAGATCATGCTCTGGGCCCCCTCTATTCAACAATATCACCTTGTTGGACCAAGAGCCATACCTTCTCTGTGGCAGCGCCTGCCTTATGGAACAGTATCCCCCCAAAGATCCAGATGGCCCTGACCCTTTTAGCCTTTCATAAGACTCTGAAGACCACCCAGAGTCACTGGGAGTCGGGCGGCATATAAATGTAATAGATGATGATGATGATGATGATGATGATGATGATGATGACGATGACCTGGCTGTTCTCCAGGTTCAGGCCAGGAGTTTAGGCAAACTCTGTTTATCGTTTATTGTTTTTAATTGTTGGGTTTTTAATCTATATTAAAACCAGCATGACTCCACCCAGAGTCACTATTGTGAGATGGGTTCCCCAGCATGCTGGCTGGGGAATTCTGGGAGTTGAAGTCCACACAGCTTAAAGCTGCCAAGGTTGAGAAACACTGGTTTACATAATAGAAATAATGGATTTCATGGATAAAAACTGATATGGTTCTCAACACAGTTTCCCATAAGCACTCAACTATGCTTACCAGACTTCCTGCCCCCACCTTACCTTTATATTTACATTTATATGTGCATGTGTATACACACAAAAAGGTATTAAAACTTTCTTTACTCCCAAGAATGTCTTTGGCTCCACATGGTCCCAATTTTGCAAAAGCACATAATCTCCCCTCAAAATTCCAAACATCAGCCCAATGTGGTTAGGGATCCCTGAAATAAAATATGGGTGCTCAAGGCCAGGAACAATTGCCCAAATTAAAGATAAAATACAGACCCATATTTCATAGCTGTCTGTCAGGACTAAATGAACCATTTTGCCCTCTGAGTCATCAATATTTTATTTCTATAAATCTTTTGAGGACTTTTGCGAGAAATATTTTGCACCACAAATATTAATGGAAAATTTATGGCTCATTTTACCCTATTGAAAGTATGAATCCCTAAAAGATCACACCTCTTTAGATTCAACTCAAATAATTAAACTTTGAAAATATGGATTGAAAGGAACCCAATCCACTTTCATTCTATAAACCTTGTTTACACCTTACATCCTTCCTCTTTTCTAAAACTATAGGAACTAAGAAGTGGTTATTCTATATCATTGTACCAATGCTGATGAGAAGAGTTAGGAGCTATTGATTAAACAGCTGCCATGATAAGAACAAGAAAAAAATCACCATATATTCCCTGGCCCTAATTACAAGGTAAGTAACTTTGGATGGCTGAATGCCTTGTCCATAGCAGACCAGCTGTTGAAGAGACAGGCAGTAACTATTATCCAAAGACTGACAAAAGGCCATTTTATGTCCTCACTCATCCAATGTATTCAATTATTGTTGACTTATTTTAAAAGGGAAAAAACTCACCTTAAAGGTTTATTTCATTATACTTCCTTGGATGCTAAATTCTGCCATACAGCTATTAAAATTTGGCGAGAGCTGACATCTCCCAAGTATGTTTTTCAGACTCTTGCCATAAAGCTTTGATTAGGGACAAAGTCTTAGTTTTACACAATACCATGATTTTACTCTCAGTATTTAGGTTATTTGGTCCTTTTAGTTTAGTATTAACAATAGTATGTTATACCCCTACATGGAAAGTAATCAAGATTGATGTTTTCTGTATGGTGCTGTTAGATCATTTCTGTTTGACTTTGTTTTTGTTCTTGCTTTTATGCTGGTCCTTGACCAAAATAAATGATTGATTTTTTTTCCTAGTCTATCATCCATTCACATCACATGCCCAAAGTATGTATATTTCCTAATCTCTGATCAACCCCACAAAGTAGCAGTCCATCTTTATTTGACCCAGGACAGATTCATTGGGTCCTCTTATGGTCTATGATATTATTCATAATCTTTTCAAGGTGCATAATGATGTCCAAATTTCTCTGATCTTTTAAAAATCTTTGATTTTCCTTTTTAAAAATGTTCCTCCATTGGTTGCCATTCTTGACTGAAATGTCTTTCTTTTTCCTTTCTTGCTTTACAATGCAGGTTTGTGTTCAATTACTCTATATCAGGGCTTTCCAAAGTTTTCACCAACCGCTGTTGGTGTGTCGCCGCGGGAAAACCCGGAAGTGCCGCTGTTGCGGCAGCGCGCAAAAACCCGGAAGCGCTGCTGCCGCTTTCAGGTTTTTGCGCGCCGCCGTTGGTGTGTCGCCGCGGGAAAACCCAGAAGCGCTGATGATGATCAGCACTTCCGGGTTGTGTGGCGACACACCAGACTGTGTGGCGACACACTTTTGTGTCACGACACACAGTTTGGAAAGCTCTGCTCTATATACATCTTGTTTCTCAAGGCTTTTTTCCCTTGGCTATCATGGTAGCTTGCTCTGAAAGCCAATGAGATCTGTTCCTCTTAGAAATTTTGGGATTTTTTTTTCGGCTTCAGTTTTTACAATGTCCCATATCTCTTTCCATGGCTCCTCATGTTCTCTTTTGCATTAAGTATACTGAGTCTGTTTTTTATACTGTTCTTATAATCTGATTGTATGTTCCCTGCCTAAAAATCTTACAGAATGTACAGTATTAATGTTTGTAATCCCAGGAACAAAGGCAGATGACCGATCCTTCAACAATCATCAACTAGAGGCGATTCACATATGAATCAATTATGGAAATGTTTATATATTTCACTGTTTATGGTAACTGTTTGTATTTACACAGTGAAAATACCCATTTGCAATGGAAAATTTCAGCATCTATTGCCATTTCTGCATGTATCACCCCACAAGATGTCAAAACCTATTAATAACTCAAAGGAGGAAATTAAAAGTGACATTTTTGAAACAAAATTTTACTCCAATTTACAATCAGGGAAAATCTTCAACAGCTGCAAAACAGGACTGTTCCTAACCCTTAAGGTGCCAACCATCTCATAGTAAAGTAAAGGTTCCCCTGCACAGTTGTGTCCAACTCTAGGGGGCAGTGCTCATCTCCGTTTGTTAGCTGAAGGGCCAGCACTGTCCGAAGATGCTTCCGTGGTCATGTGGCTGGCATGATCCGCGTGGAACACTGTTACCATCCCACCGAAGTGGTACCTATTTATCTACTTGCATTTGCATGCTTTCAAATTGCTAGGTTGGCAAGAGCTGGGGCAAGTGCGGGAGCTCACTCCGTCACACGGGGCTAGGGTCTCGAACCGCCGAACTTGCAACCTTCCGATCGACAAGCCTGGCATCTTAACCACTGAGCCATCGCACCCCCTAACCATCTCATAGCACATGTTATTAAAATGTTACAATCTCTGTAGAACTGAATAAAATCCTGGAAAATTTATTTCAAGAAGCAATCTTCCATTAACTGAAGCAACAAATACAGGCCTCATTCATGCAACCATTTTGAAGTGACTTCCATCCCCCTTAATTTTCACATGATAAAATAATCCTGTTTTTGTGCTTCATTCTTATTCACTAAACTAGCTCACATTAGTCATTCTAGCTTAAAAGTATCCAGTGGCTAGTTCATGAAAAAAAAAACATGGGGTAAAATTTCAAATTAAAAATGCTAACTGTCCCCAGTATGTACCGGTAGTAATTGATCAAAATATCTTTTTACAAAATCAACAAGATCTTTTTGTCATAGGTATCTACTTTGGAAGTTTATGGCTGGGAAGATGGTAAATCCTGCCCTCATTGACAAACACTTGGCCTGCTGATATTCTAATGTCAAGCGATAATGCCATGATATCAGATGTGTGCTTTGTTTTCTTGAATGCTACCCAAATATAGCAAATACAGTTAGTCCTCGTTTAGCGAGTGCCTCGTTTAGCGACCATTCGCAGTTACGACAGTGATGAAAAATAACTTTGTGACCAATCCTCACATTTATGACCTTCACAGGTCTGTAAAACAAAGGAAAGCTGAAGTAAAATCATAAGCACAGTTGCGGTATTGATCTTTAGAACATCGGATTCGTTGTTCACCACCAGCACCGTTGGCCGCTAACTGTCCTTTCGGCTTTGAGCTAGCTGCGTCATCACATCTGGGGCTAGTTGAACTTATCCTCTGTTCCTCCCCAGTAGCATTTTGACCATCTTCCGGCCTGGGAGTCCCATCTTCCGATGGTATACCAACATACAGTAGCTCTGGTTGTACTGATCCATTTAGTTTTCACAGCAAAAATACTGGGATGGGTTGCCGTTACCTTCCCCAGGGATCGTATTTAGTCTGACCTCTCTGCCATGACCTTCCTGTCTTGGGTGTCCCTTCACGGTTTAGCTCATGGCGTCATTGAGGTGCTCAAGCTCCAGCACAATGACAAGGTAACGATCTCCTTTGCTGGGTTCAAAAAGATGCCAGTAAATAAATACACTCATTCATTCATTCACTCATTTATTCATTTAGCAAATTTATATAGCCTTGCATCTTAATAATAACTCTAGGCAACTAACGAAATATATAGATAAAACACAATATGTATTTTTAAGAGCTATGAAACAACAGCAATTTAAAAATGATTGAGGCATCTCACAGCTATTTCACAACATAAAACAAGACATCCATACTAGGCTCCACTAACATTCCAACCCCATTGCCTGAGGGAAAAGCCAGGTCTTCATGGACTTCTGAAGCCAATGAGATTTGAGGGCCATCTGAATCTCATAGGGATGGTTGTTCCATGAGGCAGGCACCATGACTGAGAAGCCACACCTCCTGGGTCCCATTAGATGACATTGTTTCATAGGAGAGACCTGCCAAATCTGATGGAAGAGGCAGAAACCATTAGAGACAGGTGATCTCACAACTAACCTGGTCCTATTCCATGCAGGGCTTTAAAGGTGACAACTAACATACTGAATTACACCTGGAAGCCTATGGGGAACCAGTGGAGCTCTCATAGCAGTGGGTTATGTGGCAGTACCATGGTGCACCCAAAACTACATAATGACTCCCAATCCAGGAATAGGAACAACTGACACATAAGATGAATTTGTAAAATAGCCCTTCTGGCCAGAGCTGCCACCTGCTCCTCAAGCAGGAGTCAAGAGTTGTGCCAATAACCCTGTCTGGGGAAGTGCTGCCCCATCCAGAGTTAATGATGCAAAATGTCCAGATCGAAGGGTCTCCAAAACCCACAGCTACTTATTACTCTGTTTAGGGCTGAGTCAAACCGTTATTCCCTATCCAGAACCTCACCACCTTCAGGCACTTGGAAAGAACCTTGACAGCATTGCTTGGATGACTCGGAGAGAGATGTACAACTGAGTACCATCAGCATATTGACGATACTTCACCTGTACTGATGAATGGCCTCACCCAATGGTCTCATGTGGATGTTAAATAGGAGTGGGAAGAGACTCAAGCCTTGAGGCACCCTAGAAACAGAGCCCTACACCTAGATCTCTCACCACCACCACCACCAACAACAACAACAACAACTGGAGCCAGCCTTGGAGGAAGGAGGTGAAACTGTGCCCCCCACTCCCAACCCCCTAAACTAATCCAGAAGGATACCATGATTGATGGTATTGAAAGCTGCTAAAAGTTCAAGGAGTTCCAGGACAGAGATACCACCCCCACCCCAAGCCTGCCAGAGATTATCTACAAGGAAGATCAATGCCATCTCAGGAGTATAATTTGGCCCAAAACCTAACTGAAAAGGGTCTAAATAATTAATTTCCTCCAGGGCCCTTTTTGAAATTCTCCAGGACAGTTGGATCTAGCAATTGCATTTTAACAGAGGACAAACCATCACTTCCTTTAAATCAGGCAGAACTGTCCCCTCCCACAAAGAAGCATTTACCTCCAAGGGGATCTAAGATCATGTCATCTCCTCAGAGGCCTTGACCAGCCAGGGGAGACCTGGATCTAAAGCATGACCAAGGACCTTTTCCACCTTCTCTGGATTAACAAGTTCAAACTCTGCCCAGATAACTGAGCATGAAGATGTCTCAGTCAATTCTGTAAGACCTGCACAGCCGGAATCCAACTCCAAGCAAATCCAAATGTCTTTATCCAACAGATGCCTAGAAAAGTATTCACAGAGAACCTGCAGTGGTCCTCAGGGTCCCTCCTTACCCAGGAGTTACCTACAATAGACTCCCAGCAATAAGAGCAGAGAAATAAGGTACTGAGATGAACAGAATGAATAAGTCCCTCCTCCATGCAACGGAGTGGGGGGGGGAGAGCTACAGAGAACTCCAAGGCTAACAGAGGTCAATCTGTCTATGACAAGGGACTAATGACAGTATCTCCTAACTCCCAATCACATTCCCACTGCCTCAAGACAAAAAGGACCCCCAACATAATTCATAACTTGGCTCAGGTCTGTGCCAGCCATCAACTCCCAAACTGCCTCCGATTCCAAGTCCAGAGGAAGCAGGTTGAAAGCCCCAAAACTGTCAGGCACCAACTCAGCTACAGCATTGAGCAGCTTAGGTAGGGAAGAACCCGGGCTGCTTCAGTTCCATTTCTCTAGACCGACCCTAATAAAAGTCAGCTATTTAATACACTGCCGCATTATATTCCTCTAAAGATTGTCACAAGTTTGTCTGCCTCCTAACAAAGCTAAGAAAATGGAGTGGATATTGGCCAGCCTAAAGCATGACATTTTGCATATCTAATACCCGTCCAGAATAGTCTCTCTTGCATTCACCTTCATAACTTTTCGGTTTCTTTTAACTTGCCCAGATAAATGCAGGCTATTGTGATGCCATGGCAAAAGTAACTGATACTATTACAATAGAATACAGATTATTACAAAACAAAGAAGGAAAGATTCATAAGTGGCAGCTTACCATAATATTAGTTGTCACCTATTTTGTCCTGTGTTAAAATTGATATGTCAACACCAGCAAATCCTTGTCAGCCTCAAACATGCGAATGCTGGGAAAATGTTATGCATTTAGGAGTACAAACTATAGCCCACCGCAGAGAAACAGAAGACCTTTAATATAACAAAACGTGTCCAGGCAGATTTCCTTATTAATAGGCGAAGAGTGGACAGTTCAACACTCAAATCTTATTTCTTCTCTCCCCAGCACGATTTTATCCAATTCTCATTCTGTCCCTCTTTTCCCACACAGAACCTTCAGAGAAAAGGTTCCATCAGCATCCATTCTTATTCTTCTGTATATATGACATGCACCCACAGAATTGAATTGGTCTTAGGTTTGACCCTTCTTTTGCCAGACAAGATACAGTAAATAACACATGTTTACCTTTTTAAACAGCCGAATAACATCCTCGCTTATCTGGGAAAGCCTGACAATGACATTATTCATGAAGATATCATTCAGGGTGGCATGGTCTCTGCTCTCTCTTCGGGTCTGTGTCAATACCAGATACCAGCAGTTCACAGGAGAAAGAAGGTGCTGATCCTTCCTATAAGCAGAGAGGAAGGAAAGATGAAAAAAATATTTTTTTAAAAAAAAATCAGTTCATACATGAGGGCATTTTCTTTGATCTCAATAGTAATGATTTTTGTGAATACACTCTGCTTTTGCGAAGTTCGCCAAAAGAACAAAAAGAGCCTGAATTCACCTTTCCTGTGAATTGTGCTTTTTCTAGGTGGTTGCCTCAGCCTATTACAGATCATTAGCCAATATGATGTGACAATTTGTAGTTGAAAAAAAATGAAGATACAGAATCATGATACAAAGTTGGTACTTAGAACTGGGCAATAATTGTTCCCTTTTGCACCAGCAACCCAATCTTATACATACTTATTTGAAAGCAGCTCCCCTATTTTTCCAAGCACAGTTCTCTTCCTGTATGCATGCAAAGCTCTAATGACTGAAGAGTTCGTATTAGTGTAGTGAGCGGAATAGTCAGGGAAAAAAAATTTCCCCCACAAGATTGAATGACGTAACATATACTGTATATTTCAAAAAGTTCACTTCAATACAGTGCCCTACAAAACAGAAATATACCATAACATAAATCTGTAGATTGTCTCACATACCACAATATAGTAATAGTAATAATGTTTTCAAAATATGAAACACCTAATTTACCATGATATAGCCTGCTGAATCAAGTTCTTACTTGTTTTTATGGATCACATATGTACCCCAGTAGCATGCGTAGGGCTTTCCTATTTTCTACACAATTCCTTTTTGAGGCAGTCTATGCCAGTGTTTCTCAACCTTGGCAACTTTAAGATGCTGGCTGGGGAATTCTGGGAGCTGAAGTCCACCCGTCTTAAAGTTGCCAAGGTTGAGAAACACTGGTCTATGCTGAGAAACAAAGACTGCCACAAATCCTTGAAAATTAATAGCAGGGCATTATTATTTAAGGAGGGAAGGAGAAGCAGTCTACAAACAGTACTCTTAAATTATACTTTTTCCCCCCCAAAAAAATATTGAAGGACGGACTTTGAAACTTACTACCAAACTCTCTCCATTAACAGTTTTTACGGACAAAATATCCTTGGAATTTGAACACTGGAATCCAAATATGATACTACCTTCTAAAGTACCGAGGACAGTTGATGGGTTATGATAAGGGATGGGTATGGGGAGAAGAGTATCTGTTTGCAACCTTATTAGGGGGTGAAGAGCTACCAAACTTGTTTATACTTGTTGTGATGAAGATTGGAAGTAACTTCTTTATATATTTATTTTCTTTTTCTTTCTTTCACTCTTTCCTTTTTCCTTTTTTCTTTTTTCTTTCTTCTTTTTCTTTTTCTTTTTTTGTATTTTTTATCCTGTGTTTATTATTTTTATAATAAATTATAAAATAATAATAATTATAATAATTATTATAATTATTTTACTCAAGGCGGCAAACATACCTAATACTCCTCCCTCCTCCTATTTTCCCCACAACAGGAACCCTGTGAGGGGAGTTGGGCTGAGAGAGAGTGACTGGCCCAAGGTCACCTAGCCGGATTTTATGCCTAAGGCGGGACTAGAACTCTCAGTCTCCTGGTTTGCCATTGGCTCCTTCCTAGGGCTGAGAGAGAGAGGGACTGGCCCAAGGTCACCCAGCCAGCTTTCATGCCTAAGGCGGGACTAGAACTCACAGACTCCTGGTTTCTAGCCTGGTGCTTTAACCACTAGACCAAACTTTTACTCTCTCTTTCTGCTTTGCTTTCTCTCTCTGAGTTTAGTTTTTATTACAGCAATTAAAAACTTCAATAAAAAGTCCTTAGGACAGTTCACTCTTATTCCTGCCATATTTTAGCATAAATCTTTTTTTTTTCCCCTGCCAAAAGCATCCATGCAAGAAGTGGCTATATAATTAGAGTTCCTTTATTTGTCACTGGTCTCACAGCTTGCAGGGAGGATGTTTTCAAGCAATCAGCACCAGTACAACTCCCTGAAATTAAACAAGCGACCTGCGAGGAGGAGGCACCCTCAGTTAAACTGTTAGTTTATACAGGCATTTGCCTGCAACACAAGTATAGCTAAAACAGGGGGGAAGGAGGGGCATCTATACATGCAGAAGCCCATTCACGACCTCCCCACCCATTCAGATGCTCATAGCGATATGTGCATGCTTAAAACAAAGAAGTCTGGCTGCTAAAGAATCAAGGAGGTATCTTCAAAAGAGATGGATGAGAAAGTGTCATGGACATGTGCTTGCAGATATAAAGGTATTTCCATAAAACTCTGCAGTTCATCAGAGGTGCAAAAGATTCCTGGCCCTGTAAAGAATCATAGCCTAAATAAAGACTGTGAGCTAAGGGGAATATCCACACTGCACACAGACACACACATTTATATATACAGAGTTAAAGCATCAAAAGGCACATATACATATGCACAATAGCAGCTTTAAAATAAAATATTTCCTGCATTTTCCCAGATTTGGCTCAACATTGTCTGCTGCAAATACTGTTAGTTATACAGGTAGTCCTCACTTGACGACCTAATTGGGACTGGAATTTCCATTGCTAAGCAAAGCAGTCATTAGGCGAAACATCACGTGACCACACCGTTTAGCGACGGCAGTTCCGATAGTCCGGTTGTGGTTATTAGGTGAGAACCCCACGCTTCTCCTGCCCTCCACTTCAGCTCCCTCCACCCGCCTATCTCCCCCACATCTCTGCCCTTTTGGCCACCCTGCACTCCGCCACTGTCATCTACCCCTGCTGCCCTCTGCAGCTCCCCGGGCGGGCAAAGGTGGCAGCTGTCGGTGCTGTGCAAGGCCTCGCAAAGCCCACAACACCGCCCTGCCTCCTCCCCGGCCGGGCCTGGTGAGCTCCCTTCGGCAGACTGCTTTCAAGAACTTTACCTCTGGTACTTATGCCACATTACTTTACACTATTGCTTTTTTGCTTTTTTTAAAAAAAGTTCATCAGTGTGCTATTTCATGATTTTTCCTGTCACTTGAGGTAAAAGGGTTTCACCCAAGCTCCCAATATTTATTCATTTGGGTTATTTGGGAGCTGAATTTTTTTAAAAAAGCTCCACTGTCTCCATGCTGTACCAATGAACTTATTTTTAAAAAATAAAAGAAACCCAATGAAAAAGTGAATAGCTCAGGAAAGAAAAATGTGTTTAAAAAAATGTTTCTGCTAGGTTTTGAACCAGCAACCCTCTGCATGTCAAGCAAACATTATAACCATTATGCTATTGGAAAACCATTGCTAACAGCAGCTACAGCAGAGATTAAATTACCGCAAGGGCAATGACCATTGATTCACATGAAGAGCATTCCTACCACTGTGTGCAGTAGCCAAGTGCAGGGCCTTGCCTAAAATAAAGGGAACAAGTAAATTGAAAGTATACAAACACTGGAAACTCTGGAAATATGTATTACTTTTTTAAGTGTTGTGTTCCCTATTTTAATTATTATCCACTTTGAATAGAGTTGTGGGATGCAAACTGAATTACAAAATTAAAAAGATTTGGAATTGTTTGTTTGTTTGTTTATTTATTTATTAAATTTCTATGACACCCCATCTCCCCCTCAAGGAGGGACTCTGGGCGGTTCACAGCCATAATAACATCATTAAAATACAATAAAAAACACAATAAAATATAAATGCAATAAATATAAATTAAAACCAAGTGGCAGGTGGTTCATACAGTGAAGCTGAACATATTTAAAATATTTGAGGCGGCTCTACGAAATCAGCCATCCCCAAGCTTGACCACTTTCCCTTTTGCCCCAGGCAAGATCACAGAGCCAAGTTTTTAATTTTTTCCTGAAGTCCAGGAGTGAAGGGGCCTGTCTTATCTCTGGGGGAAGGATGTTTCCTTCCTATTAAGCTGCCATACCACCCAGATACATTTCCATTCACAAGTCTTTCGATTTGGTAGGAGATATCTTCCCAAGCTAAATGTCCTTACCCCAAGATAAATTAGTTGACTACAGCTTCTATTCTTCTGTATATTTATGCTGTACTTTTCTGGGAATCATAGTTTTTATGCTGCTTCCCAGAACTTTACCTCTGGTACTCAGGCCACATTTCTTTACCCTACTTATTATTTTTTGCCCAAATAGAATTTGGGCCTTCCGGGGGATCTATTGATATATTTGTAGCCAGCAGCCAAAACTTATTTCAAGCTCGATCCAACTGCTCCCCATGAGCATTCAGAGTTTCTGCATGTATAATATTTGGATTGCTGATTATTGAAGGCCTCTCAGAATCCCAAGAAATTACTCCTTGCAGTGGGTTGTGTCACTGCAACTGAGTTGTTGATTCAGAATGGGTGGTTACTTCATTTGCTTGATAAACTGAAAGCATATGGCCCTATTGTTGGTGGGTGTTCGGAATGCTTAAACCAGCATAACCATAAACTCACACTCTTTACCTTCTTTTCCATGGTTCCTTCTGAAACTATCTCATCTTTCTTTATTTGATATTGAACAAATTGGGGTATCCTGTAAGGGAGATTCATTTATTTGATTACTGACTCCATGTATTATTACATATATATTTTATTATTGTATTTTTATCTCTGTACTGCATTTATTTTATTTTATTTTATTTTATTTTATTTTATTTTATTGATAAGGTCACAGGACTAATCAATTAATAAACTACTACTACTACTTTCTTTATTTGTTATTTTTGTCATATCAGAGTCCATGGAGAGACCTAATTTTTAATTCCAAAGACTGTTTTGCAGCCAACTTGTTTAGCAGAGAGATCCTTAATAACCAATGTTATTTTCTACAGTTTATATGCTGCTCAATCCAATAAGTCTCAAGCAGCTTACCTAGGGGAAAAATACAACATTAAAACAAGATATTACTGTTATCGTTAAAATCAATGTTGGAATTATATGGCCTGGCTGGATGCTTGCTCTGTCTTGAATTTGTGATCTAGAAACCTACAGGCTAAAGGTGGCCTATGCCCACTAAATTCCAAGAACCTTGTTGGGTTCCCCTTATTTTCAAATGAGATAAACAAGCAGTTTTTGTCTAATTCTAGGAATACTAAGAATCCTCAAATAATATTCCATGTGTTATTCCTGTTAGTGTGCCTCATTTTTGCTGAACCTCAGTGCATATGTTCTGTTCATAGTGAGAGAAATATGAAATTAGTTATTATTAACAAAGAATTAATAAACTTAACCCATAAACCTACGTTGGACCTTTCCTGTATTAGCTGACAAAACTTCTACCATAAACCACATGCAGGAAATGAGAATATATTTTAGCAAGCTGAATGTAACCCACATGCTATAGGAAGCTTTGCGGTCAAAGGTGAGGCTAACGAGTGTTGCTTAAGTAGGACACCTTCCTTACAAGGAAATAAATAAATAAAGGGGAAGAGGAGGTAAGAAGTGGGGAGTGGGATATGTAAACAAGGGCGTGCTTAATTATATGCTGAATAGGCGCTTCTGATAGGTTGTGAGCCCTAGAGTAGTCCAGCCAATGGATGAAAGGGGTAAGTGTTGAGCGACGGGTAAGGACTGTATAAATGTGTGTGTAACCTGTTGCTGAGGGTGGCTCTTCCTTGGTGTGAGCACGGTTGAGTCCACCAGCCTTTGCAAACGTTTCAATAAAACCTTTTGCTTCTATTTTGACTTGACTCGTTCGTGACAATAGTATCCCACTGCAAAGAGATCTGCATTTCTGGTTTCAGAGGGCACACATCTATTTGCATACATATGAATGAGAGCACTGTGTAACACCAGATACTTACCCAAATAGTATAAGTCAATGAAAATACATATAGCAAAATTTATTAGGAATTGCAGTAGTCATTTAACTAATGTTCTCAAATCTCGGCCAACTTACTTTAAAATGGGTCATTTTATGGATTTGACAATCCAGCTGTCTTAAGTGCTCAATCAACTGAGAGACCATGAAAGAACATCTGAGAGTGACTGAGTTATTGAAAAGGATTTGTGGTGAGAATGAATTAACTCAGAGACCAGATTTTCAGGAGCCAGCTTTATTTATCTACAGTAGGCCTACCAGATCTGTGCCATACAAATACAGATGTCAACTAGATAGAAGTTAGGAGATAAGGAAAACACTAACTCTTTGCTGCTATCCACTGCTTGTCCAGATTTCTGCAGCCCAGATCTGGTAGTTGTAATCTACAGACATGTAGGTCAGGACTGGCCTTCAAAGTTTATGCAAGGTAATCAGTGATGGGATAACTACGGTGAATTCAAGCCTATTCGCTAGGGGAAGAAAAGATACAAATGGTCAGGGTGCTGAGGAATGTTATTAATGTGTAAAGCAAATAAATGATTCAGCTTTGTTAAGCTCATTTTCCATTTTCCCTTTGAAACCATTATGTTCAATAATATATTACTTCTATTTAAAATTGATGAACCACTTTAGAAGCTTCAGCAGCAGCACCATTTCTCCCATTCATTCTACACTTTGAGGCCTCTAAAAACAGGGAAGGTCTCATGAATTCACTACTATATATCAAGGTTTTACCATACAGAAGACATCCTTAGACAGCAAACTGAAAGAACAACTCTACCTGTGATTGCAATACCATGCTATAAATATTAAAACATTTTAGGAAACAAACTATATTCAATAAGCTAGGGAAATAAAGCCCTAATTTGCTTAACCTACAAGATGTTCAACAGTCAGAGCAAGTATGAATGAATGCCTCTTGAGGCCATGCTATTTAGAGTATCAAGCTTAAAGAAAAAGCCAACAAAATGGATTTTAGATTTAAGCAGTAAACTATAGACTTCCTAAAGATTGTTGATCTGTACATAAGAATACAGTGCTGACTACAGGAAGAGCACATTCCTGTGGATCATACATAAGATCTTCCATTGCTGATGTTGGTTTGCTGTAATAGTTGCAAGCTTCCTCAATTTTAATCCTAAGCAACAGTCAGCTATCCTTATGCATATAATTAAAATAAACTACATGAAACTGATATTCCATTTCCTCCCTGGGAGATGACAGACTAATATTCATCCATGTCTGCTTCAGAGAGCAGGCTAAGAAGCACAAAAAAGTCTATGCATACAGGACATACATGTGTTTAATATTTCTAGATCAGTCTTTTCACCATGTTGATTCTGAATTTTGGGAACTGCACTCTAAAGGACACTAGACTAGATAAAATATTCTAGACTAGTCAATCATTCCCATCTATTTGCTGTAGTAAGAAAGTACAAAGTAGAGAGGGGCACACCAGCATATGGGAAGTTTTTATCTTCCAAGTACCTTTCCCATGTACTCAAGGTAGCAGGAATTCATTTGTAATGAAGACTAGACTGTGCTCTAAATACATTAATTCACTGAACTACTGTATTGTTGTTGTTTATTCGTTCAATCGCTTCCGACTCTTCGTGAATTCATGGACCAGCCCACACCAGAGCTTACTGTTGGCCATCGCCACCCCCAGCTCCCCCAAGGTTGAGTCCGTCACCTCCAGAATATCATCCATCTTGCCCTTGGTCGGCCCCTCTTCCTTTTGCCTTCCACCTTCCCTAGCATCAGCATCTTCTCCAGGGTATCCTGTCTTCTCATTATGTGGCCAAAGTACTTCAGTTTTGCCTTTAAAAACATTCCCTCAAGTGAGCAGTCTGGCTTTATTTCCTGGAGTATGGACTTAGTTGGGTTCATATCCAGGCAAACAGTAGTAACATTATTCTCAAAGCTAGCAAGCCTAATATATTATCCCTACTTATTCCTATTACTTAGTTCCATCAAACTCACTTCTTTTAAATAGCAATCACAATCTTCAAATGACCACTTCATTTTCAGATATCTTAAGCTAGCCTGAAAATATTCTAGAACCAAGTAGCAGAACAGTAATTCTTGGAATAAGCATATTAAACTTATTTGCAACAGCTATGCCAGAAGCTTCAATTAAGTAGACTTTCTTTTAGCTCTATGAGTCTTGCTCCACCACTTTGAGTGTCACAAGGGAGGAAAGCACAGATGCATGCATACAAAAACTAAATCATTAGCACAGCAGAGATGGATGGATGAAGAAACAGCCAATGGCAAGAGTACCAACATGGATTGTTCTGCTCTGTCATTGTATTTTCCATTCTCTTTGGTAACAATATATTTGAGATAATATGAACTCAAGCAAAACGATGAAACATATTTCTCTTCCCTTTATGGACAATACACAGAAAAGCAGCAGGACTTTCTTCCATTGTGCCTTTAAAATACTGAATGATTCTCCTGTTCTTTCTTCCTTAAAGCAACAGATCTTTGTCCAGCCCCTTAGCCTTAAAACTATTGCTCTTTGGAAGATTTCCCCTGAATCAAAAATATTGTATAATCTTCCTTTCACAAGCAGTGAACAAGAAGGTTAGAGAAACAAATCAATACACAAATACTATGCCTTGGTTAAACAAGCTTCAGAACAGGCCTGTGATTTAAACAGTGCCATAATTAATAATTAGGAAGAGGAATAAAAGAACACAATTAACAGCAAGTTTATATTTACATTTCTTTTTAAAATAACAAAATAAAATTCAAGATGCAAACAATAGTTCTGTCTTTTCCCTGCCCTTCAAACACATTAGCCTAGAAGAGCCAACACCCTCCAGCTGCTTTTGTTTGGGGACTTAGAAATAATTAGTTCAACATTTGCAGTATGTTCCAGGGCTTGCTCAATCTATTCACCAGATGTTACTCTCAGCTCCATCTGGCTGCCAAAATGAATGGAAGAGCCACAATGGGCCGGCTTTGCTCTTTAGCTGCAACAACAGCCACCAAGTTCATGGGTCTCACAAGGATTTCAAGCCCATTAAGTTTTGGTCCCTTCTTTCTTTTCATCCTAGCCTCTCCTAACCTCACCATTAGTGCCCTTAGAAAAGATGTATACACAAATATGTTGTTCTTTCCCAAGCAAGAAAAATATGCTGTGTGTAATAGAAAAAAGAAGCCAGAATATTGAGTTGTGAGATTTAGGCAACTAGCTGGCACTGTATAAATTGTACTCCTTTAAAATATAGATTGTTTTAAGCACCTGGATATTCCCTGATCTTCTGGTCAGATCTGGCTGCTTTCTCAGCTATAAATGGCAACAGTCACTAATCCTTTAATAACGTAGTGTAGACATTGCTGAGTTAGATAGTATGACTTTTGTATAAGGCAGCTTCATGTATGTTTTTATTTTAAAATACCAAATTGTTTAGGATTTTCTCTTGAATTTTCTCATCACCCATACACTCCAATCAAGACCTAGTCTTACTTTTTGTTGTCCCCCCAACCTCATTTAGGTTGTTCTCACAAAGAACAGGGTCCTTTCACTTGTGATGCCAACATTTCAGAATGCTATTCCCAGGAATTTTACCAAATTTTATCTTCATGTATTTCAATTATAGTAGTAGTAGTAATAATAAAAGCAGCAGCAGCTCTTCAGAAAAACGCTTATGGCTCATGTGGTTAAAAAGACTAAAATTTACATTATGATGTAACTTAAAAGAGATTTTTTATAAAATGATATACTGTTGGTATATGACTCCAGAAATTGCCTAGACTGTATAAAGGTACTTCAAATTTATGTTGGAAATGTGGACAACATGAAGGGTCATTTTATCATGCTTGGTGGACTTGTAAAAAAGCCAGAAATTTCTGGGTTCAAATACATATAATGATATAAAGATCAACATTTAATTGAAACCAGAACTTTTCTTGCTGGGATTAATGGACAGCAATAAGAAAAGAGCCATGGAAGATTATTTTTTATATATGATTACTGCTGTGAGACCATTATATGTGCAAAAATGGAAAGGCTCTGAAATACCCACAATGGAGGAATGGTTGGTGAAGATGACAGAACTAGCAGAGATGGCAAAATTAACTTGTTTGATTAGAGAAAGATCAACAACTACATTTATCAGTGATTGCAAACCCCTTACAGACTTTTTGCTGAAAAAAGAGAAAAATAGACTTGGGATTTATGGGTTTGAAGATTAGAAAGGGTAGCTTATGGAAAGAAGGAAATTATGATGTAACCTTAGAGAGAGAGGGTAAAATATAAATGCATTTATAACTCCTGTCAAAAAGATCAGAAGCCACTTCCTCATAATCTTTACTTTTTTTCCTATTTCTATTTCTATTTCCTTTTCTATTTTCTTTTCTAATATTTATATTGTTTTTATCTTGTCAAAAATTTCTTCGATAAAAATAGGAAGGAAGAGAGGGAGGCAGGGAGGCAGGGCCTATGGCTCCATTTGCAGCCCCAGAATCATCTTTTTTATATTTACTGATTGGATTTATACCCTGTCATAATCATGGTGGGTTATTTTTATGTATAAAGCAACAGCAGTTGGAGTGCTTTTTTTTTTTGGCTTAATACCTCTATGGCAATAGTTTTATCAAGTTTATTTTTATTTATAAAGCAACAGCAGTTTGAATGCTTTTTTTTGGCTTAATACTTATATGGCAATAGTTTTATTAAGTTTATTAATAATTATTAGTGTTGGTTTTGATTCTGAATGTTACTAAGTTGTTGCCTTTAAAAGTATGCCATTCGGTGAGAGCCAGTTTGGTGCAGTGGTGAAGGTGCTGGCCTAGAAAGCAGGAGACGGTGAGTTCTAGGCCTCCCTTAGGCACAGAAGCTGATGGGTGACTTTGGGCCAGTCACTGTATCTCAGTCCAACCCACCTCACAGGGTTGTTGTTGTGGGGAAAATAGGAGGCAGGTATGTTTGCCACCTTGAATTGATAGATAAATAAAAAGGCAGGATAAAATCTAATAATATGCCCTCCTTAAGTTATCTCTAAGTCTTCATTTTGACCAGGAAAGCAAAGGCCAAGGATAACCTAGGATGAAGCTGCTGCCAATCAGTATCCTTTTTGATTAAGCAGAGAACACACCCTCCCATTATCAAGCTCGCTAAAGATAACTCTCTGAATTGAGCTAGCGAAACCGAATCCATCTCCAGATTAATTCCACTCACACACTTTTCTGTCAGTATTTCACCCCTGCATTCATCTTCATTATTTTATTCTTGGCATAGCTATGGTTCCAAACAGGACACAGCTTGACATCATTTGCCTTATGTTCCTATGATTCTCCCTCTAACAATCTGCATTGCAGTACAATACTGTAAAGCAGAGCTTTCCAAACTTTTCATGTTGGTGACACACTTTTTAGACATGCATCATTTCGCGACACACTCTTACAGCAGGGCATCATTTCGCGACACACTCTTACAGCAGGGCACAAGGCAGGCACTAGGACCTGCGCAGAATCACAGCAGGTTTGGAGGCAGGCAGGCACAAGGCAGGCACTAGGACCTGCGCAGAATCCTGGCAGGGCTCAGAGGCAGCAGCAGCCGCGACACACTAACGTGTCCCGACACACAGTTTGGAAAGCTCTGCTGTAAAGAGACCTATTAGACATAATTGATTCTTGATGCCTCCTGTAGACAATGTGGTATGTTATGAGTGGTTCTGTCATGCTTCCCCCAGGAATAGATAAACATCTAGGCTTTCCAGACTCGGATCCCTTATTCAGCACCTGGCTTCATGACTGAAGGCTCACAGACCCAACTTGGCTAAATGAGTTACTTTATTGCAGACTAGAATGAAGCCATATACAACAGATAGATCTATTTCAGTTCACAGCAATCAAAACATATTTACATTTATACCTATCTGCTCCAGGGTTTAAATCCTAGGCTTGTTCCTCTCCTTTTGAAGGCAACAGATATTTTACCACTCCCTTTCAGACCAGTGTGGGGAGCTGAAGCTGAGGGGTGTTCATGTAATAGCTTTCTGAAGCTTGGGAAAGGCTGTTTCCCATCTGGTCAGCTTTATTCCTAATATGTTTACTATCTGATCAGCAGATGTCATTTCTCAGAAGAAAAACAGTTTTCTCTGTTTGTAATGCCCCAAGTCAGACACCATCTCACTTGCATCATACTGCCATTATTTGGCAATTCGTAGCCAGATTTCAACAGTATGATCTTGGAAGGCTCCAGGAGGCACAGAAAAGGAGTTGTGGGTGGAGGCCACATTCAGCCAAGCACCATATTACTTCCATTACACTGCTATTGTTCCTCGGTTTTCAACAGTGTGATCTTGCTGGGCTCCAGGGTATGCAATGAGGTACTCAGGGGCAGGGAAAATGCATCATGGAAACTGCCCGTTCTTAGCTTGTATGTTTCAGTATCCAGTTTCCTCATAGCAGCCCAGCAATTGCCTACAAGTAGCCAACAAACAAGCAAGGCATAAAAGTGCTTTATTTTGTGCTCCTTCTGAAAGCTTGTGGCCTGTTCCAACCCTACATTGTTACCATGCCTAGAGAAAGGGCCAAATTTCAATCATTTGAATATCTCTCTTGCAATATGGCAGTGTTTCTCAACCTCAGCAACTTTAAGATGTGTGGATGTCAACTCCAGCCAGCTGGAGAATTCTGGGAGTTGACGTTCACACATCTTAAAAGTCGCTGAGGTTGAGAAACACTGCCATATGGTATACAATTCTTTATTTTTTAAAACAGTATGCATTATTACTTCTATCCAGACTATGTATTAATTTTCACATCCAGGTATACCAATCTCTACACCATAGCTTTCCAAACTGTGTGTCGGGACACGTTAGTGTGTCGGCTGCAGTGTCGGTGTGTCGCGGCGCGCAGGTCCTAGTGCCTGCCTTGTGCCTTGCTGCCTCCAAACCTGCTGTGATTCTGCGCAGGTCCTAGTGCCTGCCTTGTGCCCTGCTGTAAGAGTGTGTCGCGAAATGATGCATGTCTAAAAAGTGTGTCACCAACATGAAAAGTTTGGAAAGCTCTGCTCTACACAACTGTAATTCTTGTCATCATTTTACAGAGCACTGAACGAATTATAAAATTGAAACCACCCTCTGAAACTCAGTGATATATCCTTCCCTTACATAAGAAGCTAATATTCTGCCTAAGTAAAAACTACAGTACAGTAGCCTTAGCTAAGAAGTATACATTTCATAAATAATGGCATGATGATTTCCCTTATGTGTTCCAGTGTTCCACTGCTGTTCCAAAAGAGACTTGGGAGCCATTAATACCAAGGTGACATCATCAATCAACCAGTCCCAAAATGCATCTTGTCAGAGTAGCAATGATATGTACACTGGAACCAACTTTACAGACTAGGAGGATCAGGTAAAGGGATTAAGGGGAATTAACAATAGAGAATGAATGAGATTTTAATAAAAAAGTAATAAAAACACTTCCACTCAGAATAAAGTTGAATAAAATAAAATTAGGAGCCACTGCCCTAACATCACACAGTTGAAGTTTTAAAACTCGGGAGGGGAGGGAGGTACAAAATGGTTTGGACCAGCAAATAACTGATACTTGCAACTTAGGAAGACTGCTGGAAAGGAAACATAAAAATTCAGCTAGTGAGCTGCAAAAGAACCCACAGTATGAATATATTTTTTCTTATAACATGCACATGTAGAGTTCATTTAGAGTTCAGAATCTTAAAGACAACATCAGAACATGATACACACTTAAAAGTATCAGTCGTGCTTTCCCAAACCAGACTCCAGATTAAAACTATACCTAATAAAAATATCCTGAAATACTAACAAAAGGGAAGAGAAAAGATACTTATCAGTTTACATTCTTGGACATTACTGTTTGGATTCTATAAGAGAAAAAAACTTTGGAAAATACAGACATCTGCAGTAAATATTATGCCGGTTAATACAAGCATACATACATTGACAAACACACACAAATTCCAATGAAGGAATTATATTAATAAAAATAAATAAATATGTAACTTCAATTTGTGCAAGCCTTATCCCCATAGTGTCCAACATATCCTTCATCAAATGCAACATTTAATTACCTTGTCCTGTGGAAGACATCACAAAATAATAATGCCAACAACTGGTCCTTAATCTTTATTTCTCTTACCACTCTATACAGACGTTCCTCAGATTCAGAGGAGCTTCATCAATTGCTGCTAATTTCTTGTATTCAATCTCCCATTTCCACCCCCAGCAATATTTTAAAACAATCCATCATTTTGAGATAGCAACCAAGGGCACATTCTTCAGTGACCCTCTGGAACAGCCAAAATCAGTAAATACATGCTTACTTGAATTGATGGTGTTCTCGGGAGCTACGAATCTTGGAGGAAAATCTTTCCGCTAATTTTTCCAGATTCCTGGAATATTCCAGTTCGATCTCAGCCTTTCTGCGGAAAAACTCCTGAAGGTCTTGCAAAAGTTGTAATCGGGATTCAGACTGTTGTTCTAGGCATTTGAACTGCTCCACCAACTGGGTACGAATTTCTGGAAGCACCAGAGAACAAAAATAATGTATAAATACACTGGAACAGAACCTATATTGTATGCAATTTGGTTTATTTTATGCCTAAACAGAGCAGAGCAATCAAGTCTGCAGTGTAGGAACCACAGGGATATTGAGAAATCCCCACACAAGACCAATGATCTGTGATTATTCATTCTGTAAGAATTGGTGTTTTTGCTAAAACATTATGAAGTATATAGAGAAGAATCAAGGAGATATAGGGCACAAAATACTGTATAAAGTGACAGCAAAACTTCTTATAAACCTAAGTAATCTAAGTACTGATTCTTATTAATTTACAAATCTCTCATACTTATATATCACAACAGTTCAGGTGGACAGGCCAAAGAAATGATCTTGTTCTGAAGCTGGCCCATGGTTGCAAATGAAGTCTTCTCTCTGTCTCTCCTGGGCTAGAGCTTTTGTAGGCCTCTGGCTTCCACCTCCTAGAGCAGTGTTTCTCAACCTTGGCAACTTTAAGATGTGTGGACTTCAACTCTCAGAATTCTTAAAGTTGCCAAGGTTGAGAAACACTGTCCTAGAGCAGGGGTCCCCAACCTTTTTGGCGCCAGGGACCGGTTTCAAAAGAAAATTTTTATGCGGACCGGGGGGCGGGGTTTCCGGGATTTCCGCGGACCGGGGGTGGGGTTTCTGGGATTTCTGTGGACTGGGGGTGGGGTTTGAGGGTGGGAGCCAATCGTGCATACTGGGGGGTGGGGTTTGAGGGTGGGAGCCAATCACAAGCACTGGGGGGCAGGGTTTGCAGGCGGGAGCCAATCGCGTGGAAGGGGGCAGGGTTTGCGGGCGGGAGCCCCGCATCCCAGTTCCTAAGCGGCTGCAGCCCACTAGTGGGCCATAGCCCACGGATTGGGGACCCCTGTCCTAGAGCCTTCTCAAAGGAGCCTCCCTCTCTGAATGCATAATGTTCATTACATGTTCGTGCAGGACCTGTTTCTTCTGACTGGTCCTTTTGCTTATCTGCAGACTGGTCATCAGTAGCGCAGGAGCCTAATGTTTGTTTCAGCAGGCTTTGCCCAACATTTCTGTGAAACATATCTTTTTCTTCTGAGAATATTGCCTTTGTCACTGTTTTGACATTCACTTCCCATAACATGTGAGACAGTCCCTGTTAACGTTCCCTCCTATCACTTTCCCAGCTTCCTTGATATTCTTTGTCTGGCCTTGTTGATCATCTTGCCCTGTCTGTATCTCATCTGTGGATTCAGCCTTGCTCTCGTTATTCGCTTCTGTCATTTCTGTGTGCTGTTTGTATGATTTTCCCAGCCTCATTTCAACCCTTTTAAAAATGTATTCTCCACTCACACATTAAAATGGCTATATTCAGATCAATGCTTTTTATTATAGTCAATTGCGATATATGTAATAAAATACAAATGATAACATAAATTGTAATAGCTTATCCGAAAACATGTTTTCCCATATCTGCACAAAAGCTGACCTCACGCTTCCTCTTATATTGTGCATGCCCAGATGAGCACGAATGAACAGGATACATAATTAAACAGACTGACTTCACATAAGTACATAAATGCATAATTGGATTGACTTTAAAATCTTCACACTGAATGATGGAGGGAAAATCTTCCCTATCTACTCTGGTAGGAAAGGAACAATTGGGCTAGAATTGAAGTATGTGTGGTGGAATTAGATGGAGAAAGCATTTTCATTGCCTTGAAAAGGAGAATGAAATACAGAATGAAGTGATGTAAAAGCCCTCCTGAATGTGTGATATATTTAACACAACCTGCTCTACGCTCTTTTGCTATAGTGGGCTACAAAATTAATAAAAGCCATACAGCCAAGCCATCTGTGTTCACAGGGCTTCCAATATTTTTTTACAATGCTATCAAAAATATTTAACAATCATTACCGTGTGGCAACTGCTAGCGAATGCCAACATCCATTAATGTTGGAATAATAAAATCTGACTCACACAAGTATTTTAAAATTGAGGTCCTTCTCTTCGTTCATTTCCCCACACACACTCTTGCTTTGGGTGCAATAAATGCAATACGAATTTGTGTTAAAGTTCATACTAATAGGAACAAGAATAAGAAATATCACTAAAGCCTGTGTTCTGGAGATGGGGAGGAATACAGCCTGCAGAGCAGTTTCTCCTGAATGCAACCTGCCCCTGAGAGAAACAGATCTGCAGCCTGTACATCTGCAAGAAAACCCGTTTCTACTTCTTCTCTCCCTCACTTAGCCAGCCACATGGCAAGAGGAGCGTTGGAGAGGAGAAAGAAACAAGTCTGTTTCCCAACCTTCTCTTGTCATGGGTGGCAGGAGACACAGAGCGGAAATTAGTGGGAGAAGAAAACAATGGGAAAAGGCTCTTCTGGACTTCCAGAGGAAGAAATGGCAGACTGAAGACAGCTCTGCAAAAAGCAGAGCTGACAACCATGGTGAAGAACAAAGAGCCGGTGAGACGACCAGCTCTTTGAACCTCTCCAGATAAAGAGAGGACGGGACATCACCCACAAGTGCTCCAGACAGTTGCTCCTCGCGAGGAGACCGCAAGACAGCAGTCTCTAGTGGATTTTGAGCACTGGGAGATGAGGGAATAGCCATCTTGCTCAAACCACAGTCGGCACCTTTAAAAGGACACTAAGTTTGCATACTTCCTTTTTAAATCACATTCAAAAATTGCTTATTAACTACTTTTCAGCTATTAGAAACCTTTGGATCAGCAAGTCTGAAAAGACCGGGGAGTCTGCCTTCAATCCTTAATGAAATAACATTTTAACTACAAGCTTAAGAACTTTAAAAAAATGAAATAAATAGCAAAAAGCTAATTAAGACTTTGATTTTAGGATGTTATACATGGATTAAGGGTCCAGATAAATTTGAAATAAGATTTTGGAATTAATTATTAAGATTCCTTCCCGTGGGAAAGTCAGCTTGTTTTGAATTTTTTCTAAAACATAAAGGAGATAAGCAATTTTAAAAATTGGACACCAGAGGGAACGAAGGATTTTAATTAAAGGAGAAGAATACATAAATCTGATTAACAGCTACAGAATGACACAAAATAGTATAACATTGGAAATACTGAAGGATACTTTTGAAAAATGGAATCAGAAATTAATATCAACAATGTCAATAGCAATGTTTGCTTCTATGGATAGACTGTGTCCAAAAGATGTTTTAGAAGAAATGGCAGAAGAGGAACAAGTTTTATTTGATAAGACGGAGGAGTTGACACTGAAAGTGGATCTACAAATGACAGGCTACAAGAATGACATGGAAAAAGATGTTTTATTGGACATACAAAAGAAATCAGTTGATGCTTTAAAAATCAAAAGGGAATTACAAATAATAAACCAAGAGAGTTACCTGGATAATTCTTTTATATTGGATTTACAAAAGAGGTTTGTTAAAGCTTGGACACGAAAGGAGCCTCCATGAAGAGTGTGTTGTTAACACATTCGGGCGTCCCCTGGGCAACAGCGTATAGCTGACTAATCCTTTCACTCCAGAAGCATCTCAAGTTTTACCTTTGTGTGACAAAATGTGTATCCCACAAAGGACCTTTTCAGGACCAAAGATGACTATTATCTCAGTAAATATTGAGGACTTGTCCGCATGTAAGGAAGAACTGATGCGGGATTTATGCCAAAAACATAATTGCAATGTCCTATGTTTACAGGAGACCCATAGAGACAGTCATCAGAAAAGACCTAAAATCCAGGGCATGCGGCTTGTAGCAGAGAGGCCCCATCGACAATATGGCAGCACAGTCTTTGTGAAGCCTGACATTCAGGTTCGGTCTACAACAATTTCAGAGATAAATAATATAGAAGTAATAACTGTAGAGTTGAGTAACTGTATTTATTATTTATATTTGAGTAACTGTATTTAATATATTTATATTTATAAATATAAATATATTATTTATATTTATATCACCACCCATCTCCCCCAAAAAGGGGGACTCTGTATGGTAACTTCAATATATAAACCTCCACTAATTGAGATTAAGGGTGACGAATTTAACACATTTAATAATGATAACATTCCGTCATTGGTGACTTTAATAGCCACAGTAGCCTCTGGGGGTATTCCAATGATGATAGGAATGGGGAGGCTGTGATACAGTGGGAGGATTCGAACAACCTGGCTCTTCTACACGACAACAAATTACCAGCTTCATTCAATAGTGGAAGGTGGCGTAGGGGATATAATCCAGACTTGATATTTGATAGCAATCGTATAATCCAGCAATGTGTTAAAGCAGTCTGCTCTCCTATCCCAAACACCCAGCACCGGCCAATTATGTGCCAGGTTACTGCTGTAGTTTGACCTCAAAGTATCCCCTTTAGACATAGGTATACCTTTTAAAAAGCCGACTGGCCTAAATTCCAGAGATTACTGAATAGTGCTGTTAGTCAATTAATACCTAAACCGATCTCCTTCGATAAATTTGTGGAGGCCATTAAAAAATGCTCTCGGTGTTTGGCAGACATGATTGATTGGGAAAAAGAACAGTTAGAGGAGGAAATAGAAACGATGTATCGTGTTAATTCAAAGTATGCTAGAGAACATAACATATCAAGAGACTTAGTTATTGAATTTAGTAGGAAAAAATTAAGAGACTTGATTTTGCAAACTGGGTTTGATAAAAGAATTAATATAGAAGGGAAAGATATTAAAAATTTTAAAGAAATACCAGCTGCAATTTTGAAAAAAAGAAAAGAATATCATTTTCTGACAGAGGTTTTGAAAAGAAAGAAGATTATGTATAGATGGGAGACTCTAGAAGGGGTGAATGTCCTGTACAAGGAGCAAAGGTTTAAATTAAATTCAGTTGAAAAAGCGAAAGATTTTCTTAGAAAATTAGAAAAAGAAACCAAGTACTCACCAGGGAATAATGCTCCAAAACAGAAAATAACAGAAAAATTTAAAATTTTTGCTCAAGCAGTAGGCTCCCAAGAATTAAGTAGCCAATCTGATAATGAGTAATTTAAAATGTCTTTCTTGGAACATAAATGGCTTGAACTCTCCAATTAAAAGAAATAAAACTTTTCATATTCTCAATAAATATAATTTGGATATAATTTGTTTGCAGGAAACCCATATTAGAGGTAAAGATGGAAAATTGTTATTGAACAAGAAATTAGGATTAGAATTTGTAACGACAAATGAAAATAAGAAAAATGGAATAGTTTGCTATGTTAAACCAAATTTAAAACCACATTTGATAAAAGTGGATGATAAAGGCAGATTTATTATTATAGAAATAGAAATTCAAAATACAAAAGTAATACTAGTAGGTGTCTATGCCCCAAATGAAAAACAGAATAAATTTTTTAAAACCCTGATGAAATGTTTATCAGATCTGCCTAATAAAAATTGGATCATTATGGGAGATTGGAATGGTGTTGTAAATCCGTCTATAGACAGAAAATCAGATAAGTCCATTAAATTACACCAAGGCAAATTACCTCAGGTTTTTTTTGAACTTATGAATAATTTAGAAACAATTGATGCCTGGCGACACAAAATGGGTAATGCTAAAGATTATACTTTTTTCTCAAATAGATTTCAATCTTTCTCTAGAATAGACATGATATGGATTTCAAAAAATTTAGCAAATAAGATCAGAGACATGAAGTTTTTGGCTAAAACATTATCAGATCATAATGCAATTCAATTAGACTTAAAAATTTCATCATCGCCATATAGGTGGAGACTTAATGAATCCATATTAAAAAATAAAGGTTATTTAGAAGAGAGTAAAATTAAATTAAAAGAGTTTTTCGATCTAAATTTGAAAGATAATATGAATATATCTACAGTTTGGGACGCAAGTAAAGCGTACATGAGAGGCCATTTTATGTCTCTAGGCAAACACCAAAAAAAAAATGAAATTACAAAAATTTACGAAATTATGTGAACAAATCAAATCAAAAGAAACTGTGCTGCAATGTAATCCAGGAGATAAAGATATTAAAAACCAAATTATCATATTACAGAAGCAATTAGAATTATTAACAACTGAAGAAATGGAAAAAAATCTGAGGTATGTTAAACAAAGATATTTCCAACATGCAAATAAAGCAGGTAAATGGTTAGCTTTTAAGTTAAGAAAAGAAGGGGATAAAAAAATTATAAATAAAATAAATGATAAAGGGTTAGAGTTAAGTGATAATCAAAGTATTAAAAAAGCATTCCATGAGTTTTACACAACATTATATCAAAAGAAACAACTTGATTCAGAAAAGGCGGACAGATATTTAATTGAAAGTAATTTGCAGAAAATATCTAAAGTACATCAGGAAAGGATAAATGAACCTATTACCAATCAAGAAATCTCAAATGCCATCCAAAGACAAAAATTAGGTAAAGCGCCGGGTCCAGATGGGTTTACAGCTATTTACTATAAATTATTCCAAGATCAACTATTATCAGCATTTAACTTATTATTAAATTCAATAATGACTGGCAATGTAATACCTGAATCATGGACCGATGCCAATATAATTTTGATCCCTAAGGCAGATCAAGATCAAACCCTTTGTAAAAATTTTAGACCAATCTCGCTATTAAATACAGATTATAAAATTTTTACCACTATCTTGGCAAATAGATTAAAAATGGTTTTACAGGATACAATAAATGTTGATCAATCTGGTTTTCTGCCAAAAAGACATATTAAAGATAATATTAGAACCATTATAAATTTAATTGAGTATGCTAAAGATCATAAAGAAAAACAAATTTTATTATTATTCCTGGATGCCGAAAAAGCCTTTGATAATTTAAATTGGGATTTTCTGATTAAAACGTTGAAAAGTTTGGAGTATGGTGAAAAATTTATAAAAGCTATTCAGGCTATATATACACGGCAAACTGCCAAGATAGTGGTAAATGGTGATACAACACAAAATTGTTTTATAGGTAGGGGCACTAGACAAGGTTGCCCAATTTCACCTCTCCTATTTATTTTGGTATTAGAAATTTTATTAGAAAATATAAGAAGAGATAACCTAATTGAAGGGATAAAAATAAAACAAGAAAATTATAAATTAAGAGCTTTTGCCGATGATGTGGTTATAACGTTACAAAATCCAGAAAATTCGATTAAACAATTGTTAAAGAAGATACATGACTTTGGTGAATTGGCAGGGTTCAAAATAAATAATAAAAAAACGAAGATGATAAACTTAAATATGAATCAAAAATGTTTACAGAATATGGAACTGCTTACGGGATTTGCAAATGTTAAACAACTAAGATATTTGGGAGTGGATATAACATCAAATAATTCGGAGTTATTTAAGAATAATTATACTAAATTATGGAACAAAATAAAAAACGATCTACAACTTTGGACGAAATTACAAATATCTTTTTTGGGTAGAATATCTACAATAAAAATGAATATTCTCCCAAAAATTATTTTTTTATTTCAAACAATACCAATTGTCATAACAGATAAAACATTTCAAAATTGGCACCGAGATTTGGCCAAATTTATTTGGCAAGGGAAAAAGCCAAGAATAAAATACAATTTTTTACAAGATATTAAAGAGAATGGGGGTTTTGATCTACCGAATTTAAAATTATATTATGATGCGAGTGTTCTTTGCTGGCTTAGAGATTGGATAAAACTAGATAATAGAAAATTACTTAACTTAGAAGGATATGATCTCAAATTTGGTTGGCATGGTTACCTCTGGTATAACAAGATTAAAGCAAATTTGGCATTTAAATATCATCCCATTAGGAAATCAATATTAAAAATTTGGCTTAAATATAAAAATACAATTTTACCAAATTTACCTCTGTGGATTTCGCCACAAGAAGCTTTTACATGGCATGGTAATTTAAATAAAGGGAATTGGTTAACGTATAAAGATTTATTAATATTTGAGGGATCAAACTATAAACTAAAATCAAGAGAAGATTTACTAAAGGAAGGGTTTAATTGCAATTGGTTTTCTTATGCCCAGATTAAAGAACAGTTTAAAGTGGATAATAAAAACTTTAAATTTAAAGAAAATGTGACCAATTGGGACAGTGTGTTATGGAAAGATAAAGATCACCTAATTGCAAAAATATATAAAATATTAAGTCAAAACAACTCGATAAATCTGCCTAAAAAGAAATGTATGAGTATTTGGGAAGAGAATTTAGGTCATAACATTCAAATTGATATTTGGGAAAATATGTGGTTAAAAGACTTAAAATTTACATTGAATTACAATATGAAAGAAAATTTTTATAAAATGATGTATAGGTGGTACTTAACTCCTAACACATTGTCTAAAATGAATAACAGATTATCTAATAGATGTTGGAAATGTAAAAAAGAAGTGGGTACTTTTTTTCACCTTTGGTGGTCATGTCATAAAACAAAAAAATATTGGAATACAATACATCGGACAATATGTGAAATATTGGAAGAAGATTTAAGTAAAGAACCTGAGATGTACTTATTGGGATTTATAAAACCAGAGATACATACGAAATATGGAAAATTATTATTCTATTTAATAATTGCGGCCAGAATTATATGGGCGAGACATTGGAAAGAGGAATGTTCACCTACAATAGATGAATGGTTGTTAAAAACGATGGATTTAGCACAGATGGCTAAGTTAACGGATTTATTAAATGATAAGAATATGGAAGAATTTAATTTATGTTGGGATCCATTTTACAGATTTATAGAAAAAACTCAAAAAATATAAATTATAAATTATTGTATATAAGATTTGTGAATGTTAAAAAAATTAATTATATATACTAAATCTATATAGAAAAAGTTCTAGAGAATAGTGGTGAGAAAGTAGGAAGTCCATTTTGTTTGTCTGGTTAGGTGTTTTTTTTTTTTTGTAAAGGAAAGTAGAGAAGGTAAGAGTAGGTAGAGGAAGGAAAGAAGGACGTGGTTAGAGTGTTTAAGAAGGTGCCGAAAAGAAGAGGGAAGAAGAGGGAAGAAGGATAAGGAAGTTAGGGAAAGAGGGTAAAGATGTATTTTAATGAAACAAGAAATGTAATTATGCAATGGATTGTGTTATGTAATGTATTGTGTTCTGTTTTATGTTTGTAGAATTTTTTCCTTTTTTTTCTGTGTTCTTTTTCTTGTATGTGTATTTTAACGGTGTAAAGAATAAAGATTCAAAAAAAATAAAAAAAATAAAAAATGCTCTCGGTTATCAATCCCATGGGGCTGTAGAACCAACTATATCCAAGGTCTAACAGCTGAGACAAAGGATAAATTGCAGAAGTATCTAGCTCTCTTTGATGATGATCCTACGGCAGAGGACACAGTGAATGCAGGTCAGCAGCTAATTAATTCTAGGAGGCCAAGAGAGAAAGTTGGATTAAATTAGTAGAGGAACTAGATATGAGTAAAAGTAGCCACAAAGCGTGGAGACTGCTGAGTCGCTTGAACCATGACCCAATGGGCTCTAGAGAATATGCCGATGTGACAGCAGACCAAATAGCCAGCCAGCTCCTTAAGAACGGTAATTCAGAACAAATGCCTCTAAAATATAAGACTAAAATCAACAGAAAGGAGGAGGATGAAACAACTAGCCTATCGTCCCCTTTCACTATGGAAGAGTTGAGAAATGCTATAAGGAATTGTAGACCATGGAAAGCTGCTGGCTTGGATGATATTCTTATCAAGCAGATAAAACATTTTGGGCTGAAAGCAAGACAGTGGCTACTGGAAATGTTTAATGATTGTTTGGAACAATGTAAGATCCCTGGTGTTTGGCGAAAGGCTAAGGTTATAGCAGTTCTAAAACCAGGTAAAGAAGCCAACAATCCTAAGAGCTACCGTCCAATTTCTCTCCTGTGTCACACCTATAAAATCTTTGAAAGACTGATACAAAATCGCCTCACTGTAGCTGTAGAACCTTTGCTTATACTGCAGCAGGCTGGATTTCGTCCCGAAAAAAGCTGTACCGCACAAATCCTTAATCTAACTCAATACATTGAAGATGGATTTCAAAAGGTCAGCGTAACAGGAACTGTATTTATAGATCTAACGGCCGCATATGATACCATCAATCTTAGAAGACTGAAGCAGAAAGTATACAATATAACCAAAGACTTTAAATTTATGAACATCATCAGGAATCTGCTTCAGAACCATATGTTTTTCGTGGAGTTCCAGGGAAGATGGAGTAGGTGGAGGAATCAGAGGAATGGCCTACCACAGGGTAGTGTATTGGCTCCAACAATCTTCAATATTTACACTAATGATCAACTGCTTCCGGCAGGCACTAATAATTATATATATGCTGATGATCGAGCTATGGCTGTACAGGGAAAAACATTTGAGGAGGTAGAACAACGTTTAACGGAAGCCCTGGAGGAGCTGGATCAATATTATTGTGATAACCAGCTAAGGCCAGATCTAGCAAAAACTCAGGCATGTGTCTTGAAGTTGCAAATTACATGGAAAGGAGTCTTACTGGAGCATTGCCCTAACCCTAAATATTTAGGGGTTACTTTAGATAGGGCCCTAACATATAAACAGCACTGCATCAATACTAAATTGAAGGTCAGTGGAAGAAACAACATCCTCAGGAAATTAACGAGCTCTACTTGGGGAGCCAAACCAAGGGTTCTTAAAAAAACAGCATTAGCCCTCTGTTACTCGACTGGCAAATACGCTTGCCCAGTTTGGTACAAATCAGCACATGCTGGGCAAGTAGACATTGCTCTGAATGAAACCAGTAGAACTATTATCGGATGTTTGAAACCTACCTCTCTAGATAAGATCTACCATCTAGCCGGTATTGCCCCGCCTGCTGTTCGTAGAGAAGTAGCAGCATATAAAGAAAGGCTTAAATCATCAATATCCAAACAACACCCTCTTTACAGCCTACAACCAGCCCCTCAGAGATTAATATCCAGGAAAAGTTACCTTAGGTCGATGGAACATGATGAATTTAAAAGTACAGTGGACCTATGGAAAGCTACAAAGAATCAACACTGGATGGAACCAGCAGAGGAGCTGGCACCTGGTTTTGGCAAAAGCTGGGAAGTTTGGAAATTATTGAACAGACTGCGAATGGGTATAACAAGATCTAGAGATACTCTGAATAAATGGAGTTATCCGGTGACCTCTGCCCTTTTGATTGTGGAGACTTGCAGACAACAACACATATGTACACTTGTCCTTTGTGCCCTGATCAATACACACTTGAGGACCTCATGACAGCGCGACAGAACACAATTAATGTTGCCAGTTTCTGGGCAAGATCTGTCTAATTTTTATATATTTTAACTTTTATATTTTATATTTTAAATGCTATGTTTTACAGTATGTTTTTAACTGTGATGCTTCTGACATGAATAAATAAAGCTTGTGAGAGGAGATAAAAAAGAAATGAAAAGACATCAAGTTCTAGGACATTACCTGAATGAACTAAAGATTAAGACTGTTAGAAGTAAAAGAAAGGAATATAAAGTTGGTTTATTTGATCAAGGTTAAAATAGATGTGTTGTTATCTCTGGCAATCCTTAATGGACTTTTGCTGACACCAGGACTGAAATGACGATGCTTTATGGATTTGTTTATAGATAAGAGATGGGACATGGGATGAAGAGATCATTGGTTGTAAATTAAGAGGAGGTGAAAAGTTACTAAAATTGTTTATACTTGTTGTGATGAAGGTTGGAAGTCACTTCTTTATATATTTCTTTTCTTTTTCTTTACTATATTTGTACTTTCTTTTCTTTCTATTCTGTTTTTTTTCTTTTCCGTTGCAGTTTTTACTCTTTCTTTCTACTCTTCTTTCTTTTTTTAGTTTGTATTAGTTTTTACTATTGCAATTATAATCTTTAATAAAATTATTTTTTTTAAAAAAAGGGAAAAGGCTCTTCTGATGCCAGTTCTCCACTCTGCCTCTCTGGACTGTCACTGCGGACAGAGCCCTTATTCTGCTTCATGGCAGAGTTTGGTTAGCCAACATCCCTTAGCACTGGCTCCCGCACTAGATTAAAGCTCTTTAATACTGCTGTGCAGAAGAGACCTCAGCCTCTGAAATGGCTACCGAATGGCTTTTCATCACTGCCTTTATTGTAATCATGGATAGCAGTTGTGGAAGAGATTACGTCATTTGTAACCATTGTATGGGAAAAGATTCTCCATGTTTCCACTAAGGCAGAGGAGCTTTCCACTTGAAATATGAGAAACAGGAGGTTTCCCCTCCATCCCAAATCGCCAATTCGGGGTTTTTCAAGGATTGTCCTGAGAACCTGATGAGGTTCCATGAGAGACTAAAGGGAGAAAAAAAGTGCCCTCAAACACAGCCATTTTTCTATCACTAGAGCTTTGCCTCTCAGTCAGGGGTTCGGGGGGGGGGGGGAATCACTAACAGGTCCCAAGGCCTGAAAGTTTCAAAACCCCTGCTCCAATTTTGCTTCATCAAACAGCCATGCAAGCTGCACAGACTGTGCTGGGTCTAGCAGCAGCCCATACAAATGTGCTAATGATACCCCACTCCCTCTAGTTCAATCATACATGCCTGAAATAGTATATAATAGACAAGAAAAAATAGTATATAATAGACAAGAAAAGTTTATGAATGTCATATGAATAACCAGCATGTAAAAACAAACTATCTATTTTATTCTTATGACCATAGTTGGATCGGAGGTTATCCAATTTCTTTGTTTGTGTTTTTCTTTCTTTTTTTTCCTTTACTGCACTTTTCTTTTTCTTTTAATTTGTAGTTCTATTTCCGTTTCATTCTTAACTTTTAGCTTTGTATATTTAAAATCCAATAAAATTTAAAAAAAAAATCATACATGCCTGCAGAAACAACCATTTGCAACATGCGTTAACAGCAGCCAAGAATTTATATCAACTTTACCCTTCATATTTCCCAGATCTCTATACCTTGCCTCAAATTTAAAAGTCATCCTGAAATAGTCAGCAGATTCAATCTCAAAGCGGAATTGGGCATATCTCTTTTCCCACTTTCTCCCATGCTCTCTTTCCACCCCATTCCCTCCAATACATTTAGAACCAAATACGATGTACTAACACGCTCCATGGCAGCTTTTCATAGGACATAGTGGGACAACGTTGTTCTTTTACAGCAGAGCTTTCAAAACTTTTCATGTTGGTGACACACTTTTTAGACATGCATCATTTCGCGACACACTCTTACAGCAGGGCACAAGGCAGGCACTAGGACCTGCGCGGAATCCTGGCAGGGCAGGTTTGGAGGCAGCGGCAGCCAGGACACACCCAGACACTGCAGCCGACACACTAACGTGTCCCGACACACAGTTTGGAAAGCTCTGTTTTACAGGCTGATGTGTATCAGGGACTAGCTGTATCCAGTAATATCTGTCACTGTGATACACCCTCTTTAGCAAAGCAAGTCATCTTACATGATATATCATCTTGTATGTCAAGAGGAAAGAACAGCTTCTGACACACCAACAGCTTCCCCTTTCTCAGTCCCCCTTCTAAGCCTCTTACATAATGTCAAGAAACTGCAAATCTCTTAACATGGGATTGATTCCTGGAAGCCAAACAATCAGAACCACAAAGGGGAAAATTGACCTTAGTTTCTATAAATAATTGGCCTCTAGCCACTATAGGACCACTATATTCCTTCCTAATGTTTGTAACCCGCCCAGAGTCCCTTGCATGGGAGATGGGCGGGGAATAAATTTGAATAATAAATAAATAAAATGTTGTCTAAGCAAAAACCTGTTCACGTATTTAAGCTGAAAATTTACAATGTTTAGTTATTAATTCACTATTTTATGAATCTAATCCCAATTTAAGAATGGAAAACGGAATATTGGTGGACAGCAAAAGAGATTCAAAGATACTCTCAAAGCTAATTTAAAAAAATGTTATATCAGCATTGAGAACAGGGAAGCCCTAACTCATGAGCATTTCAATTGGAGTTCAGCCTTTATTAAAGGCGCTATGGACTTTGAAGAAGCACGAGTACAGGGCGAAAGGGAGAAAAGAGCTAAAAGGAAGGCACGTCAGGCAAACCCTCATCATGACCGTCTCCCACCCGGAAACCTATGCCCTCATTGTGGGAGATTGTGCGGATCCAGAATTCGCCTTTACAGCCACTTACGGATCCACTGTTAAGATTTTACCCCTGGAAGACCATCTTACTCGGCTACGAGTGATCGCCAATGATTTTATGAATGAAGAGCAGGAAAGGGTCTGTTCTTTCCTTTAGAAAGCTCCTAGTGGAAAAGGTTAGCCACAAGGCACACAAATGAAGAAATCAAGGTGGTAGGAAAAGAACAAAAATAAATCCATGGCAAAAAAAATTATTGATAGGATGCCCACTAGGATTACTGCAGTTTGAAAAAATACTACTGTGTTTGCTTGTTGGTGGATTAGTTTTTTGCTTATATCAACCTTTTGGATTTGTCTTTTGCTTATATCAACCTTCTCTACTTTTATGTCCTCCAAACATGGACTTTAATTCCCTGCCAACATTCCTGGGCTAGAAATTCTTGGAAATACAATCCAACTCATCATACCAAGTTGGAGAAGACTGTCCTATATCAACATATGAAGTTGCTTCATCTAGAGCAGGGTTTTCCAAAGATTTTCCCGCGGCGACACACCAACCGGCGTTGGTGTGTCACCGCGGGAAAACCCAGAAGTGCGGCAGCGCGCAAAAACCCGGAAGCGCTGCTGCCGCTTTCGGGTTTTGCGCGCTGCAGTTGGTGTGTCGCCGCGGGAAAACCCGGAAGCGCTGATGTGTGGCGACACACCAGACTCTTTGTGGCGACACACTTTTGTGTCGCGACACACAGTTTGGAAAGCTCTGATCTAGAGGAGTTCGGTATTCTATTCTGATAAATGTCAGGCAAAAGTTTCACAGCTTAAAGATCCTTCTGAACATCTGGAACCATACATGGCATAAAACTATCTCCTTCATATCAATCTACCCAAACCTTCAGATCTCCTTCCCCCACCATTTTTCAGTTGGTTGCTGGCAGAAAACAAGGAGTGATTGTCAGCCCCACTGGACGTCCCATAATGTGGGACTAGTAACTGTTTCTCTCTGTTTGATCTAATTGGTCAGGTCAGCACTCCTTGGAGTTGGCAGTCCTGCAGATATCCAGGTAACAAGTCATTAAAAGCTTTATAGATTAAAACCAGCACCTTAAACTGTACCAAGAAACCAACTGGCAACCAATGATATACCAGGTCCTAAGCAACTTGAGACCACCAGATCACCTTTGCCATTATACCTTGTTCTTACTCTGATTATCAGGGGCTACATGCACCAAGAACTGCTGAATGTCATTTAGCAACTGCTCACAGGCAAGCCTTCTGTAGAGAGTAACAAACTCTCTAACAAATGGAGATGAGCACCGGCCCCTAGAGTCGGACACGATTGCACAAATGTGCGGGGGGAACCTTTACCTTTACCACATGGGGCGTGGTGGCTCAGCGGGTAAGATGCCAGGGTTGTTGATCGGAAGATCTCAAGTTCAGAGGTTCAAATCCCTAGCCCCGCCTGACGGAGTGAGCTCCCACACTAGCCCCAGCTCTTGCCAACCTAGCAATTCGAAAGCATGCAAATGCAAGTAGATGAATAGGTACCACTTTGGTGGGTAGGTAACAGCGTTCCGCGCGCGTCATGCAGCCACATGACCGTGGAAGCGTCTTCGGACAACGCTGGCTGTTTGGCTAACAAACGGAGATGAGCACCGGCCCCTAGAGTCGTACACGACTGCACAAATGTGTGGGGGGAAACTTTACCTTTACCACAGGCAAGCCTTCTGTGGAGAGTAAGGAAGATGACCTTGACAGAGATATGCAAGCTCCATTGCCAAGGCAATAAGGGATAAAACATATTTTTAAGTCCAGAATGTCCAGGCAAAATTTGGAAGTGGCTGAGACACCTCCCTCATTCACTGAATTACAAGAAGGAGGAGAAGATATAACACAGACTTGCAAGCTTCTGTTTTTATAGCCAGTCTCCATAAAAGTAGTTTTAGCGTTCCTATGGAATTGATTTCTTGGTCTGGTCTACCTAGTGGGCCTGACACCTTCTCTATGGTAGCACCTGCAGTCCAGAATGCTCTTTCCCTGAAATTCAGAAGGTACTTTTTGAAGATTCACCTCTTCACCCATGCCCTCCCAGAAGGAATGTTGGAAGAATGCTCCTTTTTCTTTACCTCACCCTTTTAATGAACACGTTTTACTGGTTTTGTGTATGTGTACTAAAACTATGCAGAAAAAAGACTACTGGAAAAGTAATCTCATTATAGTATTTGTTAATGTAAATATTGCTGAATAGATCCAAAAGCAGACCTACCAGGCCAAAACTTCAGTATGAAAATTGGCACTAATCATATAAGGTCCCCTCAATTGTATGAAGATCATCATTGTTGGGTGTGCCAAGACACCCCACTCCTTTTCTTCCCTTTCCTCTAGAGCAGTGCTTTCCAAAGTGCCGCCATTGGCGACACACCAATGGTGGCAGCGGCGGCAGCACAGGGGCGTGCGGGGGGCGCGCGTGCATGGCGGCAGCACGGGGGGAGCATGGCGGCAGTGGTGTGCACGGCAGCGGCGGCCTCACTAAAACATGGAAGCGCTGATGGCGCGCCGCTGCCGCCACCATACACACTGCCACCCCCACGCCGCCCCACCACCGCGCACGCCCCCGTGCCACCGCTTCGCGACACACTAAACTGTGTGTTGCGACACACTAAAGTGTTGCAACACACAGTTTGGAAAGCTATGCTCTAGAGTTTTGCCTTCCCTTTTGTCAGAATTACCTGCTGATGGGAAACATGCATCAATCAAGATGGTATAAAAAGAAAAAGTGGGGCTGCTATGACTACCCTAGCACCATTCCTTATTTACATAATTTCACTTTTGTGCAGATTTGCCTTCACCTTCTGTTCCTTCCCTCTGCCTCACTTTATTTTCAGGGGTCTGTGGTACTTTATGAGAGGCCCAAAGAGTGGGCCTCTGACGAAGAGTATTGGGCATTTGGAAATATGTCTCCTGCCCTTCCTGGGCTCCTGAATTCTGGACCTCATCACTTTGTAAAGCTACCCCTTTTCTAGCACACTGGAATGGAGAGCTGCGCTTGGGTGCAGTGAGCCAGTAGTTGTTTGGGAGGACAAGAGAAAGAGAGGTGGGTTGAGGGAAATGACAGGGCTTACATACAGCTAAATATTCTAGCAGTTTGATTTTAGAAAGAGGTGGAGAGCAAGGAAAGGATATTGGGACCTGATCCTAACCTAAGGTATGCTTTTTGTTGTTTATTCGTTCAGTCGCTTCTGACTCTTTGTGACTTCATGGACCAGCTCACTCCTGTTGTCTGTCACCATGCCCAGCTCCCCCAAGGTCGAGTCCGTCACCTCCAGAATATCATCCATCCATCTTGCCCTTGGTCGGCTAGCTTAACGAAAAGAAGACTGAGGGGAGACAAGTATTGGAAGACTGAGATCTTCCAATACTTGAAGGGCTGCCACAGGGCGTCGACTTATTCTCCATAGCACCTGAAGGTAGGACAAGAAGCAATGGGTGGAAGCTCATCAGAGGGAGATCCAACCTGGGAACAAGGAGAAATTTCCTGACAGTGAGAACTATTAAGCAGTGGAACAGCTTGCCTCCCGGAGTTGTGGGTGTCCCATCGCTGGAATTTTTTCAAGAAAAGATTGGATAACCATTTGTCCGAGATGGTATGAGGATTCCTGCCTTGGGCTTGGGCAGGGGGTTGGACTAGAAGACCTCCAAGGTCTCTTCCAACCCTATGATTCTATGATTCTAACTGAAACACAGAAAAAGGAAGGTGGCGGTAGTAATGGATGCCAGCTAATGACCAGACAACTATGACTACATTATCTACATACACTAGATAAATCTACTCCTGGGGTGTAGAGAACTACAGAGGTGACCTTGGAGAAACTATATGATGGTAGTTAGCAAAACATGATATACTGTAAACCCAGGACGGGAAGAAAATATTAGAAAGAAACTCAAACTAGCTCCATCTTAACTCTCTTGAATATAAGAGGGAAGGAGGGGAAATGCTGTCAGGCTTCCGAGATTCTGTTACTCCAGCCAGTATCAGTCACTTAAGAGTTCTAGTATTCCTTGTGGAATCTCTTTCCTGACCTGGCCTGCCTCAAAGGGCTGACATGAGGCAACTCCAAGAAGTAGGCTACTTGACTAAGCTGCCCCCAAAGAAACTGCAAAACTCCATAGATATTATAGAACGTGTGACTGTTGTGGGAATCTGTTGATTTTAAGTAGAAAAAACTACTTTTAATCTAGAACTCCAATTGATGACAAGAGAAGGCTGGTTAAATTCTGGAGGGAGATCTATATAAGGACAGCATCATATGATCAAAAGGAAACACGAGTTCACAGGGCATTCTGAGACTACTTGAAACTGCAAATAGGGGTAAGGTTTTGCTTAGCCAGAATGCCATCTGAGGATAAGAACAGCATATGCAGGGAGTGGCAGAAAGGAGAACACTAAATTTGCAGGAATATTTTTTTAATGATGGAGGAAAAACTTTAAGGAGAGGAACCAAAAGTAGCTGGATGCGAGAACTCAAATACAGTGAATGCAATGATCATGGAATGTGAACAGGCCATGGGGGAGGGTACAATCCTGAACAGCAGCATTTTACATGGCAACCATTTATTGCAAATCCCACTTTTTTTTTCTTAACTTGCAAACTTCCACATATATGTGTTTGGCATCCTGTGAATCATCTGACAATCACTCCTTGTTTTCTGCCAGCAACCAACTGAAAAATGATAGGGGAAGTTATCCTATTTCCAGTCCAAAAATCCAGTGGGATGTGATTTGTTGAAAAGCTCTTTTAAAAATAATATCCATTTCCAACCATGCCTACAGTATCCCCACACATAGCAGCTCTTTTGAAAGAGCTGACTTTTACCAACAGAGTAAAAATTTGAGGATTGCTAACAGCCTTCTTCCTCCAGCTTTGCTATTCAGCTTTTATCACCAAAGCTCCCTAATGTATTTGGGGATTTGAAATGAGATGATTTCCAAGAGATTTCCACTTGAAAATATCCAGTGTTTAATAATCACATTGATGCATCTATCATTTTATAAAACCAGCCCAACAAAAAGTTAAAACAAGAAGAGTGGGTTGCAGAGTAGGTCATCCAAAGGATATAAAAACGACAATATAAGACTGAATCTTTTTCTTTAAGTGCTCAGTAATTCAAGTTCCTTTTTAGCAGTGATTTTTAAACTGCAAGTGAGAAACTTTGAGTGTTTTGAAGTATGTAGCCATTAAAAGGCAGTGAAGGGAGGCAGAACTGGCAGTTGCCATCCAAACTTCTCTGGAAGCAATCAAAGAATTTCTGGTGAGCCCAGCTTACAGGTTCATTTCCAGATATATTACACAGACATCATTAATACAAAGGAAGCTGTTTCTTCCAACTGAGGGGCCAAATGTTAACTTAGGAAAAGCCCACTGTACAGTATGTGAGTCATAATGTACCAAGCAACAAGGGATGATAGATCAATGGACATGATTGGTTGCAGTTATTCTCAATGCAACATAGAAGCTCTAACTTAGAGGGAAGATAATGTGATCACTGGCTACTAGTTATAATAGATTTAAATGTAATCTTCATAACCAGAGGCAGTCAGCAGGTTAATAGTAATGCTGCAGAACAACAATAGGCAGGAGCAACGGCACTCATTCTCTGTCTGAAGGGGCTTCCCAAGAAGCATTTCATTGGCCAAAGTGGGTTTTGGACTAAACAGGCTTCTGGTGTGATCCAGCACACCTATTACTACATTCTGATCTTTTTTTTAAATCAACAATGCAAAAAAAAAACAACCCTTCTTCCAGAGCAAAATCACTCCCTAGCTGGAGAAGGATGGTGAAGCAGCTTATTTCCTCTTTTTCCTCCAGACTGGATTGCAAGTCTCTAGGCAATTGCAGACAAAAGCAGATCCTCTCCTTGCAAAGCACACACAATTTTACTGTTGAAACAACAAGCAATCTTTCAGTCCCCCAACACTATGTAGGACACTGCAGCAATGATGTGCCAGTCTGGAATCCAAAAAGCACTCAGCTGTGAGCACACATAAATACAGGGAGACAATGAGGGAGCCAATAGATTCACAGGGCCATTCAAAAAGAACGAGAAAGGGGAAACAAAGCCAGGGCCAAGCACAAAAGATTCAGACCACACCAGAAAACTATTTGGCAGCCTCCAGAGGGGAAAAATACATCTAATTTAAACATTATATATTTTTAAATCAGTAGACAAAAGCAACAATATCCAACTCTTTCAAATGGACATCTGAGCCATGAAATTCACTGTGTGATTTTGAGCCGTCGTCTCTCAACCTAACTCACCTCACAAAGTTGTGAGAGTTACAGTGGAGAGGAGTATGAAGTACATTACTATGAGCTCTGGAGGAAAGCTGGGATTTAAACGTAACCAATAAATCAATTGCGAAAAAACTGTTGGAAGTCCACAAACTGTATTTTAAATACTAACCTAGGATTTACTGAGAGTAATTCACACCTCATAATTTAAAACAGTTTTTCCAAATTGAACCCCCTTCAAATATTTTATACTATAATCCCTCTCCTTCCTGGCCATGCAAAGTACTTCTCAGAAAAAGCTGTAGTCCCAAATATCTACAGCTTGCAGGACACCACATTAAGAAAAGATTTATATCCATCTACCCTTCCAACCAACATCAGCTTATGCTGGTGCAGTTTAGTCAATTTACAATTATTCAGCACTCCAAAGATTTACCTGAGCTTTCCAAACTTTTCATGTTGGTGACACACTTTTCAGACATGCATCATTTCGCGACACACTCTTACAGCAGGGCACAAGGCAGGCACTAGGACCTGCGCAGAATCACAGCAGGTTTGGAGGCAGCAAGGCACAAGGCAGGCACTAGGACCTGCCTGGAATCCTGGCAGGGCTCGGAGGCAGCAGCAGCCGCGACACACCCAGACACTGCAGCCGACACACTAACATGTCCCGACACACAGTTTGGAAAGCTGTGTACTAGAGAAATGATAGTCATTTTTGAACCAATTCAGATTTGCACATTTTCATATACAGTAAATCATTGGTTTTAAATTGAATTTATTTATTTATTTATTTATTTATTTATTTATTTATTTCTCACATTTCTGTACTGCCCATCTCGCAAGCGACTCTGGGCGGTTTACAATTCAATTAAAGTAAGAAGAGATTAAAATCATAAAAACAAATACATCATAAAAATATAAATAGAAAATACAGAAAATATTTATTATATAAAATATAAATTCCTCGGGGCTATATCACTTGTGTGTCACAGTCATGTAAGTAGACATCTTCCTTACTCTGTAGTCACTTCCACATGGAAGAAAATGTGACAAAGGATTGTCCCATATTTAGCACCAAATTTAAAAATGCAGGTGGGAAAAAATGTTTGCAGGAAGGAAAAGGCACCTGAATTAAAAAAAATGTTGAGCTTCAGTGTGAAATTTAAACTCTCAGTAGTTATGAACATATATTGTCACCTAGGACACTGTTTGTGAGATGTTCCATAGAACTAAGATGCATGACTAACTACCCGTCATCTCTACTGATCAAAATCTATCTGAAGTAAGCTAAAGTTTGTTCAGAAGTTCAAAACATTAGAGCTTCAGAGCATAACATGAACATACGGATGAAACATATGGAATTCTCATTTGCAATTTAGAAATCAAAACCACAGAGAAGCTCTCCCCCACTGTTAATGTTCAATTTAGGAAAGCATCAGTTCTAACCATAGACATTCGATTAGTAGTGACAGAAGCAGTCTTCCCCAAACAACATTTATTAATACTGCAAATTATTTATATGGGGCATGTTCAAATGTTGTGCAGACTACTTTTGACAGCAATTAACCACCATGGAGGCATTTTACAGCAGTATCAAATATCACTGGAACAACAGTTACAACACAAATATTGATTTATTATCAGAAATAATTCCTTTTTAAAATCACCATTACCCACATTATTCAAGCAACTACATGGAGCAGATCAAGTGCCCTATTGTCAGAATCCTCTACCTAAATATTTCATAGGACTGTGGATCACAAGGGTCATCTAGTCCAACCCCTCTGGAAAACGTATCAAACCATCATTGATATGTGGCTGCCCAACTTTTTTTTAAAAAGCTCCAGAGATGGAGAACCCAACCCCCCCATTTCCATCTTTATGTCTACTTAGCCTGCTTGAAAAAGGAAATGCTCCCATTATTCACTAAATACAAGTAATTTACACAAAGAAAATAAGTTTATAAAGTTTAATTTATTTATTTATCTATCTATCTAATTTATTTTCTATCCCGCCTTTATTATTTTTATAAATAACTCAGGGCAGCGAACATACCTAATACTTCTTCCTCCTCCTATTTTCCCAACAACCCTGTGAGGTGAGTTGGGCTGAGAGAGAGTGACTGGCCCAAGGTCACCCAGCCGGCTTTCATGCCTAAGGCGGGACTAGAACTCTCAGTCTCCTAGTTGGCCATTGGCTCCTTCCTAGGGCTGAGAGAGAGAGTGACTGGCCCAAGGTCACCCAGCCGGCTTTCATGCCTAAAACGGGACTAGAACTCTCAGTTTCCTGGTTTGCCATTGGCTCCTTCCTAGGGCTGAGAGAGTGAGTGACAGGCCCAAGGTCACCCAGCCGGCTTTCATGCCTAAGGCGGGACTAGAACTCTCAATCTCCTGGTTTCTAGCCCAGCACCTTAACCACTAGACCAAACTGGCTCTCTTCAAGAGTTCATAAATAAGCACACACATACCAGTACTGTGTGATTCCTCTTTTTTGAAAGAGGACAGAAAGCTTTAGCAGATATTCCTAGAAATTATCCAGTTGCCCAAGAATTAGAAAAATGGACAGAGGGTGAGCTCCCTGTTCAACAAATGCTTGAAGGATATAACCCAAAACAAATATACTACAATTTTTAGAAAAGATAAATGCTGACTAGGCTATGCTATAAATAAGTATGTTGATTGGTCTCTTGTCCTAAAACAAGTGTTCCCTAATATAGGGAATTCTGGCTGGGAATTCTGGGAATTTTAGGCTTGCCCTATCTGGAGAGTGCCAGGATGGGAAAGGTATCAAGCAAATATTTTCCTACTTACAAGCTTGAAGATAAAATAAAGGAATTATATAATTCCTTTATATAATTTGCTCATGTCAAGAGAAAAATTAACGTTACTGATCAAAAAGGCCTCAAAAAATGCAGAACCCATTTGCCCAACTAGGTTTTACTCCCTGTTATTCTCATGAATTGTTTTAATGCCTTCCAAAAATTTTAGGTCTGCCTCTAAGTCTCTAGCTTCATGAAACTCTCAGATACCCAGGTAATAAATTATTTTAAATTATTGTTCCAACTTATTTCATTTTCAATTAGTTCAGTTTGCTCTACACCCTCCTGAGAAGATCTGTGTTCTGAAAAGGGCAGCTGTTCTTGGCATAGACAGACAAAAGAAGGGGGTTTCTCTAGCAACCAGGATCAGATGAAAGCTTTTAGAATCTCCTCCCTTCTCTAGTTTCTTTTCAGTGTACTGGTATCCATACAACTCCCACAGAGACTTAGACTCAAATACCCAAGAATCTGTGGGTTTTTCAGAGGGGGGCTAGGCAGACAGAGGATGAATCAATTAAGTGTGTATTGAGCTTCTCCAATTTCCTGCTCTTTTCAGTAGCTTTAGAAGCAGATGGCCCAGCAACTGAGAATTATTCACATATTGTATCTTCCCTACCAAAAGCAGAAGCAAAAAAATCTATCTGTGAAGTTCAAGTAAAAAACCAGATTATATCCCACTAGTTCTCTCTTTCATTGACCACAGTATATTCAAAATGCAGTATTTTAAGTCCTTTCAGCTATGGGGCATTTGCTATTTCTCAGCACAGTCTATCTCACAATTTGCTGTTGGGATGATATAATGAAGGAGACACCCCACCCGCCCAGCACTACCACCTTGAGGAAAGGTAGGACATTGTTGCAATAGTAAATTATTTACTTCAAGTCCTTCTTACAAAACTACACACTATGGAATTAATATGTTTATAAACAATGTTTAAATTTAAGGTTGACTTCATCTCTTCATTACAAAGCTTTCCCACGCAGCTTGTGTTAGCCATAGTTCTTCCTACAATGCAACTAATGCCATAGTTGTTGTTTTAAAGAAAATGCAAGGATTTTAAGATTGTACTTTTAGGATTCCATTTTGGACACATTCCATGATAAAACCGGGGATTAGCAATATCAATCAGCTACGACAGTTTGGACATATTAGATCATGGCACTTCGCTTCTGAAACTTGAGTACTCCAGATCAGCCAAAAAGGTATGTGCTGAATTCTAGGTTCATACTGGTAGATTTCCTGAAACCACTGACACCCAAAAATATCTGGCAGTGTCAGCAACAATCACAGCAAGGCCGGAACTGCTGCAATCTTTCACTGTTCTTTTATTGCTTTTCAAATAATTCCTCTGCTGGACAGAAGTTTACTGACTTCTACAACTCGCTTTGGCAGCAATTCAACTGTAATAGCTGTAACTACCAACATTTCTCTCACACACAAAGTAACACACGCAGTAACTTTTGTTTTAATTTCATACACACGTTTTATTTGGTTTTTTTGTTTTGTTTTTGTTTTGCCACATATAATGGAACACAAAGTCTGTATCTGCATTTCAAAACACTGCCAATGCAGGCTCTCAGTGAACAAGGTGGAATGTACTGAATTTGGAAATGTGGCATACAAGGACTGGCCTGACAGCATCCTTTAGCATAGTATATTAATCAAGGCCCACACAGAAATATATTTAAGTAGGCCTCATTTCCCCTGCTCTCCCACACTCCATACATAATGAATCACTTACCAACCTCCTTTACAACAAATGTATGCCTGTGAGTTCTGTGCATTGGATACAGGTGGCACATAATCTCGAGATTCAGGCATGTTTCCTGTCACATACTACCTACAGAACGGGATACTATCCAAACTGGACTAACATCAATTCCTAACTCTTCTCAGCTAGAATGTAACCATTCACTCTTTATTTTTATTTTTTTATTTTATTATTTTTTCAAATTTTGCCACCGCCCATCTCCCCCCAAAAGAGGTACTCTGGGTGGTTTACAACACAGCTAACAAGTTAAAACAAATTAAAAACAATACTCATAATAATATATAAAATATACATACAAATACAACATATAAATATAAAATAACAATCCAGATGGCAATAAAAGATCGTATAGATGTGGGGAGCACTCTAAGGCGCTAGCCATCCCCAGGAATAACTATTCCCCGCCCCGCCCCAAGCACGGTGGCAGAGCCCGGTCTTCAAGGTCTTCCGGAAGGCCAGGAGAGAGGGGGCTTGCCTCACTTCCGGGGGCAAAATGTTCCAAAGGGCGGGAGCCACTGCAGAGAAGGCCTGCTTCCTGGACCCTGCCAAATGGAATTCTCTTACAGACAGGGTCCGCAACATGCCCTCTCTACATGATCAGGTGGGACGGGTCGATGTAATGGGGGTGAGGCGGTCCCTCAGGTAACCTGGCCCCATGCCATGTAGGGCTTTAAAGGTGATAACCAACACCTTGAATTGGACCCGGAAGCAAACGGGTACCCAATGCAGCTCGCGCAGCAAAGGTGTTACATGTGCTGATCTTGGGGCACCAAGAATTGCCTGCACAGCTGCATTCTGGACCAGTTGTAGCTTCCGGATACTCTTAACGGTAGCCCCATGTAGAGTGCATTGCAATATATGGGAAATGACCAGGGCATGAGTGACTGTTTGGAGGGCTTCCCAATCCAGGAAAGGGCATAACTGGCACACAACACGAAGTTGAGCAAATGCCCTCCTGGCCACGACTGCCACCTGCTCTTTGAGCAGGAGTCGTGAGTCCAGAAGAACCCCCAGATTCTGCAGCGGGTCTGTCTGGGGCAGTGCAACCCCATCCAGAACTAAAGATGACAATTTCCCAGATACAGAGGAGCCATTAACCCACAGCCACTCCGTCTTACCAGGGTTCAGTTGAAGCCTGTTGTTCCCCATCCAGACCCCCACAGCCCCCAGGCACCAAGAGAGGGCAGTCACAGCATCATTTACCTCACCCGGGATGGAGATGTATAATTGGGTATCATCAGCGTACTGATGATACCTCATCCCGTGGTGATGGATGATCTCACCCAGCAGTTTCATGTAGATGTTGAAGAGGAGCGGAGAGAGAACCAAACCCTGCAGCACCCCACAAAGGAGGGGCTGAGGGTTGGATCTCTTACTCCCTATCACCACCAACTGGGAATGGCACTGGAGGAAGGAGGTGAACCAGTGCAGAACTATGCCACCCACCCCCAACTCCCTGAGCCGTCCCAAAATGATACCATGGTCGATGGTATCGAAAGCCGCTGAGAGGTCAAAGAGAGCAAGGATGGATGCACTGCCCTCATCCCGCTCCTGCCAGAGATCATACATAAGTGCAACCAATGCCATTTCTGTCCCATATCCGGGCCTGAAACCCGACTGAAAGGGGTCTAGATAATCTGTTTCATCCAGAGTCCTCTGGAGCTGCAACGCCACCACTTTCTCAACCACCTTCCCCAAAAAGGGGAGGTGGGAGACTGGACGAAAATTGTCCAGCATAGTAGGGTCCAGTGGTGGTTTCTTGAGGAGGGGGTGCACCAGTGCCTCCTTAAAGGCAGCCAGAAACACCCCCTCTCCCAAGGATGTATTAACCATCGTCTGGACCCAACCGCATGTCACCTCCCGAGCTGCGTTCACCAGCCAGGAGGGGCATGGATCTAGATGACAAGTGGTGGCATTTACAGTCCGGAGGATCCTGTCCACTTCCTCGGGTCCAACAGGATCAAACGGTTCCCATATAACTGGGTAAGTACGCTCCCTCAGCATCTTCACTCTTTATACATCACAGTAGCCCATTTCAAAAATAAGAATGAAACATACAATTTTCCAGGAATGCTGTTAACGTAAATAAGAACTGTAAAACATTTTCTCCAGCGAGTGTAGTATAAAACTGTTAACTAGAGATCTCTGTGCTTATATTACTTAAAATATGTATTTTCCAAGTTTGAGGTATGCACTTACACTTCATCCAGAGAAATCCTGGCTGGACTTATTCTCATCCTTTTTAAACCAAGGATATATAGAGATCAATGCATTAAGCTGTTTGGGTCAGAGACCACTGCTACAAATCATACTATAATTCACTCTAGAGGCATATTCTGTATTTGTTTTTATTCACAGAATTGTCCCAATTTCTCTTCAATTGTTTTGTAAACAACTTCACAGCTAGAGAAACACCCAAAACAGAAAAAGAATTTTACACACCCCTTCCAATTACTATGATCTCTAGCTTTGTCCTTTGTAAGCAAAAATCCCTCCAATTATAGTAAACGTTTTCAGATCACTTATAAATCCACCCCATCCCAATTACTTGTTACCCTTCAAGGCCAAGTAACAATTTACTTTACTACAATTTCGGTGGGACTCACATCACTGGCACCAAAAATCAGCCAAGGGTATTCATTAAATACCACCCAACCCATGTGTTTGACAAAGAAAGATGTGTCTAGGATTTCCCTTTTCTTGTGGCAGACTTCCCCAATCTAATGCTACCCAGATGTTGCCCTCCCAATCCATCTGGAGGTATTGTCGAAGGCTTTCACGGCCGGAGTTCGATGGCTGTTGTGGGTCTTCCGGGCTGTGTGGCCGTGTTCTGGAAGTTGTGGTTCCTAACGTTTCACCAGCATCTGTGGCCAGCATCTTCAGAGGGCAGGAGCACTCCTCGTGAGTACCAACTCATCATGAAGTAGCATCTTTATGCTTAATCATTTACGATAATAGATCTAGGCTGCTTTTCCACCAAAACTTCCCAGCAGCTAAGGTTCACACTTTCCCCTGAAGTTCATGATTCCCCTTTTTCTATTTTTCCCTATTTAGATTTCAGTTCATACGAAAGCTAATTATTCAGTTCTTTAAATTTTTTAAACTTCCTCTGTCTGGAGCATATGGAAAAGCAACTAGCAAGAGATATAAACAGAAAAAGGAAAAACTTGCCAGAACAGGATCCACCAGTCATTGAGTTGTAAACTTTTATTTTAAAAGAAGCACAGCAAGAAACTAGGAAGGATGAAAACACAAATGCTGTTCTTCTATGCAAAAATGTGTGATACTGTTCTAATTGGGAGTAGAAGATCCATGACTTTGCAGCAAAGCTGAAATACATTCCATTTTTAAATACTTATATAATTAATTAATTAATTAATTAATTAATTAATGTGCTTGTATTAAAGATTTTTGTAGAATACTTCACCAAAGATCCCATGATGACTTTTTAAAGAATTCCAAGGCTATCTTCAGACCTGATTTACACATTCCATAAGCCATGCCTTATTTAATTCTGGTTTATTGAATAAACAAAATTGGCTCAGGTTGGATGCCATACTAACCTTGATTAACAAAGCATATTATGGCTTAGCACAAAATGTGACCCAGACATAAAGAACAGCTTCCCAGAGGTCTATTTTGCTGTAGCAAAATGGTAACAGAAGGTAGAAAGATACCAAGCAGCACAGGAATTTTGCTTAAGGCTTAATTTTGTTGTCTGAAAGCAGTCCCGCTGCCCAGTTCTCGGCTTCTACCCTCTGTGCCAGGCAACCGGATCCTTGGTGGCCCTGGACTTCAGCTGTTGCTTTTGAATGCCAGATCGGTGTGTAACAAGGCTGCCCTCATCCATGATCTTATCTTGGAGGAGGGTACCAACTTGGCATGTCTTACCGAGACCTGTGCCCCTAGATCAGGGGACATTTCAGACTGTCACTCATGACCTAGGTACCTCGTGGCTTGACTACTGCAACATACTCTACATGGGGCTGCCCTTGAAGACCACCTGGAAGCTTCAGCTGATCCAGAATAAAGCAGTACGGGTGGTGATGGGCATGCCTCTGTATGCCCATGTAACACCTTTGCTTCGCAAGCCGCACTGGTTCCCAGTTTGCTTCCAGGTGTGATTCAAGATGCTGGTCACTACCTATAAAGCCCTACATGGCATAGATCCTGGCTACTTGAGGGACCGCCTGTCTCCCATAGTATCTGCCCAACTGGTTTCATCTGGCAGGGTTGGCAGGTTCCGGGTTCCATCGATTAAACAGTGCCACCTATCGGGACCGTGGAAGTGCACCTTCTCTGTAGCAGCACCTGCCCTCTGGAATGAGGTTCCCCCCAAAATTCAAATGGCTCCCATCCTACTGGTATTTTGAAGGGCCTTAAAGACCTGGCTCTTTGCCCAGGCCCTTGGAGAGGATGATTGATGCCCCTTTCTTCCTTTCTGTTCCCCTCTGGGTTTGTTTTCTTTGCCATCATTGTTCCTTTGTCTTGTGCTATTTTTGTGTTTTTGTATTTTTCTCTGTTTTTTAAATGTTTTAACAGTTGTCAACCGCCCAGAGTTGCTGGGAGTCGGGTGGCATATGAATTTAATAAATTGTTGTTGTTGTTGTTGTTAGACTCATATACTCCTCTTGAAATCTGTCAATTTCTCTTGCTCAAATTGGATTATCAGCAATCAATGTGCACATAACTGGATAAGAATACATGACAATCAAAGCTCTTTCTCTAGGAGAAGTCTTTTAAACAAGGGTGATAAAATAGAATAGCACCCCCAAAAAGTGGACATGTTTCACCAAGTTTCTATTCTATTTCAAAGCCAGCAACAGCCAGTTTTAAATTCTGCTGACTCAGAGGCAACATACTGTTTTGCAGGTCCTAATAATTCTAGGCCAACAGTTGCTACGGCAGCCCTTCCTTTGCTAGTGGCAAGTCACAACTCCTACTTGGCAACTGAACAATATAGCTCAGTACATACCTCTTTATCTGCATTTCTTTCTTTATTCTTTTCCATCTGCTTCTGCTTCAAAGTCCTTAGAGCAGAAAGGACACAGAACTGTAAAGCAACTGCCTAAATTAGCAGGAACCAGTGTCAGACCTCATTAGAGTTGAAGAGGATGCCCTTTTATATCCCTTCTGCTTTTTCTTTAAGCACAATGAGGAGAGAATGGCAGGTTAGGAATTTCCCAAATCCAGGAGACCATGTGGAAAATTGGATGGCATTTTCCTAGGACTCATTAGGAGCAAACTAAAGAGGAAGACACTGGAGGACATCTATCCAACGAGTGATTAATTGACAGACTTGTCCCAAATAAGCGTTCAATAATTTTCCTGCATATTTAAAATCTAAACTATTTAAAGTCAATCACACAGGGAAAACTGATCTTTGAACACCATTGACAAAATACAGGCTCAATTGTAATTTGGATGCTGCACATCAAATAAAAAATGCACTGAATTTTCAGGCTGGCGCAGTTAAAGGGGAAAATGTGGCTGTGGAATTGAGATACTTCCAAAATTCCCTTCTTTGCCCTTTTCCTTCAAACTAGTTTTTTACGCTATCTGCCACCAAATACTAACCCCTAAGATGCTGCAGCTCTTAAGATTTCAGGAGGATTTCCCTCTGTCTCACATCTGATCCAAAAAGGCCCCAAATCACATCACGGTTATTATGTTTGTATAAGGTTAGGTGAATCTGAAGTTCTGATGTAACAAGAGCTGCACCTGGATATATCAGCTTTCTTTTTCACTCTGCCGTCTATATCTTGTTAATTATTCATGGAATAATGGAATTCCAAATTCAGAAATTAAAAAAAAAATAGAAGCACGGAAGACAGATTAGATTTCCAGTTATTCCCCCTTGACTGAGCTTGCTATCTTATTCTGCTAATAGGGAAGATCTTTCAGTTTATTTCCATTAATAATATCCACTGAAGACCGTTTCAGAGCATTATGCAATTAGAAATCCTCTCTATCCAGTTCCCAATGATGCAAAGATCAATCAGTGGGCTCAGGTGAATGTAATTATCAGTTTACTTCAGACTTTACTCATCTACCACAAAGACTTTGTAAATGAAGGGGGCAAGTCCAAAATGTATGTCCCCATCACCTATTCTACTCTATTAATGCCTGAACAGATCGTACCAATCAAAGAGAACAGATGAACAAATGAACAGATCGTGTATATGTGTCCGCATTGATAAGTTCCACATAAAAATCTATGCTTTTTTTTCCAAAAAAAAAGCCTGCACGGTCGAAAATCAGATGCTATCTATCCATCTCTACTCTGTCATAGTCAGAGCAAGTAGTTTGTGATGTTGGCTCTTTTCCCAGGAAGCCACAAAAATGCACTTAGATGCAAGAACTGCATAATGCTTATTTCAGGTCTTACAGCAGCCGATTATTCTTCCAGGCTCCTAAAATCCATAGGATGTTTTAAATTATATAACCTCCTATAAGAGAAGGGGGGAAATCAAAGCCAAGAGAACTATCATGCAGCAGTAGAAGCAGTTTATTTATTTATTTAATTTATCCCCGCCCATCTCCCCGAATAGGGGACTCAGTTGTGTTCTGGAAGCTGCATGCTGAAGGTTACCATGTGCTGCAAGATGCTATTCTTCAGGCAAAGATGAGCAGCACAGAGGTCTACAACTTTTATGTGTTCAGATTTGTGGCCATTGCGCTGCTGGAAGGAGCCTGGCTTGGAAGGCTGACCTACCCCATAACTGAAATTATAATTTTCCTCTAAGGAGAAAAGAGCTGCACTGGTGCTGGTTGTATAAAGCCCTACATGGCATTTGTTGTTGTTTATTCGTTCAGTCGTTTCCGACTCTTCGTGACTTCATGGACCAGTCCACGCCAGAGCTTTCTGTCGGCCGTCACCATCCCCAGCTCCCCAATGGTTGAGTCTGTCACCTCCAGAATATCATCCATCCATCTTGCCCTTGGTCGGCCCCTCTTCCTTTTGCCTTCCATGGCATAGGGCCTGGTTATTTGAGGAGCTGTCTGTCTCCCACTCAGTATCTGCCTGGCCGACTCGATATTGCAGGGTTGGCACACCCCAGGTTCCTTCAATTAAACAAAGCTATCTATTGGGACCCCAAAAGTGTGCTTTCTCTGTAGCAGTGCCTGCCCTCTGGAATGAGGTTCCCCCTAAAATCCAGATGTCTCTTCATCCAGGCCTTCGGTGAGGGAGAGGGAGACCCCTCGCTTCATGCCATCTGGTCTGTCGCACTTGACATCTTTTATGTTTTATTGTAATTTCTTTGATTATTGTGACTCGCCCAGAGTCATTAGGAGTTGGGTGGCCTACACATTTAATAAATTATTATTATTAAGAAAGACAACTTGCAACAAAATATTGATGCTTGACCTGACTATTTCCATAGAGCATTTTAAAGTGCCATTCAGCAAGTGAAAAAGAAGAAAGAGTGTGCTGGTGTGATGGAATGTGTCTCTGAAGGAGAAGCTGATGTTATGGAGATCGCGGGCGAAGGAGGAGGGGGTGCTTTCCAGGGAGAGAAATGTGTTCACAGCATCGAGGACCTTGGGCGCCCGTCCAAGAAAGTCAGGGCAGATCCGCCTTAGAGCGCCAGGGGTTTTTCCCCAGAGAACTGGTTAGCGAGACTTAGTTTGGCAAGATTCTGTGTAAGGTAGAACAATAAAGATCTAGAGCTTCATTCCGGGCTCAGCACTGTTTCTTACCCTAACCCACGACAGCTAGACCACTTTTACAATAAAACAGCCATCAGTCCGTAAATGGAATAATTAGTTTTTTGCCACTTTGTGAGTAGACAGGTTTCCCACAGGAGCTTTTTAATGTATGCTCACCACATCTTCTCAAAGTTCCACAAATATTCTTGACTCAAAAAGGTTGCCTATACTGCTATCTATACTTCTTCTTACTCTTTTTTGGCTTCTCCGCCTAAAGGAAGGTAAGCTAAGAGATAGCTAATGTAATTTAGTGACCTTTAAGAATGACCACAGCTTAAAATCTACATTTCTCTGCTTTAAGCACTGAATTAGAAAGTTTGGCACTAGTTTCATGAAAGAATGACAAATTAAATACTATTGAATTCTACTAGTTCAATTTATTTGATCCGAAATTAATACATTTCATAATGAATATGTAACTTCTGCTACTCACATTCAAACACAATCATACTATTATGTATTGTTTCTGGTAACAATAGGGGGTTCGACCATCTTAGGAACCATCCTTTTTTCCCCAGAATATTTGCATATACAACAATATTCCAGGCACTTGGTAAAAAAAATAAGTATGTTAACTGCCAGTGAAACAAAAGGTATAGGGAATTCTAGCTTTACAAAAATTGTGACAATTACTCCTGAATATTTAAGGGAGGAAAAGGTAGCAGAAAATGCAAAAAAATAAATAAATTACAAGCATGTTATTAAGAGAAGCTGGAAAAAATGAACATAATTGTACAAGTTGAATGTCTGAACAAATGATGGTTTTAACAAATGAAGGGAAAAAAGTAGATGATTTACCTGTTTGGAATGAGATACTACTTTGATTTGAAAAAAAACCAGTTGTTCCAGGTGCTGGAAATCTGAACTCAAGTTGGATAAGGAAGAGCTGAACTCTACTGCTGTAAGGACCTCCTGAGCCACAAGTGCATGAGAACTAAATTGAGCATGAGTCCCAACATAACTGTTCCAGCATTCAATACTATTTGTTTTAAGTACACTTGGAAAGGAAAAGATCAATCAAACAATGATTTCACATCCAAACATCGACTAAACACTATTATAATTATTTATAGGGCAAATATTTTAAAGTGCATGAACTGTCACAAATCAAAGGATAGAAAAATGCTGAATAAAGGAGAAGTGATAAACAGCATAGTAACTTCTTTTCCCTGTTGCAACCCTTAACTAGGTATTTTTTTTTAATTGAAACCCCCTTTTTTAATGGATTATCTGCCATTAAGTTGGTATCAACTCATAGCAACCACTTACAGTAGGTAGATTTTCTCCATTATGATCTATCCCTAACCTGGGGACCTTTCAGGTCTTCCAATGGTGCATCCATTGCCACTGTAACAGACTCCATCCACTTTGCTGCTGGTCGTCTTCTTCTCTTTCCTTCCATGTTCTCCAGAGAGCTAGGTTTTCACATAATGTGTCTGAAGTAAGATCATTTGAGCCTGGTCATCTGTGCCTGAGTGAGAACTCTGGGTTGATTTATTTGATGATTCATTTGTTTGTTTTCTTGGCTATCCATGGTATTCTCAGGCGTCTTCTCCAACATCAACATTTAAAAGCATCAATACGCTTTCTATACTGCTTCTTCAAAGCCCAAAGTAACCCAACAGTAGCATTAATACTTAACATATACCAATGTATGGGATGTCAAATTGTTCTAAATTGTGCTATGTAGTTTTTAGTGGGCTGGTATCGCTGCAGTTGTGCTGGCATAAGTCAGCAAAAGGAGAAGGAAAAAGAGGAGAAGAAGCTCAATTCTAGCCTTGAAGTGTGGACGTACTGTCATGCGGGCTGATGAGTTGAACTGGCTGCTAGCCAGAACTGTGGTGGGGAGATGTAGACAGCATTCCCACTGGTCCAGCCTTGTATATAGGTGTTGGGGACTAGAGCCCTGGGGGTACACCCACCTCCTTAGTTGCTAGGGGACAAGCTGATGGTCTAACTTGAAAATTGAAGAGAAAGAGAGAGAGAATGAGAGGGAAGAAACTGAGGGGAGAAACAAGGAGAGAAAACGCAAACTACAACGACTGTTGTAGAAAGGAGTAGCTGGAGAGAAAAGTTGAGAGTAAAGTTGACCTGTGTGTGGAGCAGTTGTTGGTTCCCAGGTCGAAGAGGAAGAAGAAAAGTCAACAGGTGGCTTCCCTGGAGGAAGAGAAGCAAAGTCCCAGAAGGACAAAATCTTCACCCAAGGCCCAGACATGGGGGGAAGGAGAAGAAGTGAATGGGGAGGAAATTAAGCATTTAGGAGGAGAGTTAGAGGGGAATAGCCTCTGGGAGAGAGATTAAGAAGGAACCTGACGCTGGGTAGAAGCCAGGATCTTCTTATACATATCCACTGTAAATACTGTAGTTTTGTTGTATATAATAAAGAAAAAGCATAAACACTTCCACTGTCTTGGTTTCTCTTTGTCAATTGCCATCCTTGTAACTCTAAGTACAGTAGTTTTAAAAGAACACAGTCACACAAGGATGTACAAATGTTCAGATATGTTCTTAGAAATACATTATTCAAATAGACAAAGACAATCACTTAGAATAGCATGTTCTGCACTTTCCTTCTGTCTTACGGAGTTTGTCAATGAACAAGAATTTGGCTGCACTTCTAAGACAGAAAACCAGTGTTTTAGCATCCTGGAAAATAATAATTATTTTCCTCTTTCAAGTGCTCTAAAGAACATCACATCTGTCCTCTAAGTAGGCTTTGCATCTCATCCAAAACTGGATTCCAAAATGACTGGATTCAAAATAATGAGGAGAAATTTTAGGTTGTAAAAGGATAAGTCTCTGCATGATTTTACTTGTCATATTAAATATCAAGGGAAAAAAAGATAATCTGGCTACAGGAAACATGTAGGGATGAAGGAATAGGTTGAACACTGGCTTTTGTCCAGTGCAATGAAAAGAAAAAGAGAAAAAACTATGTACAAACAGAACATACTATACTTATAATTGTGATACTCTTCGTGCATATATAGCTCCATGAAGACTACAGTAAGGTTATACAGATTATTTAGAGGACAGGTCCAAAATAAAAAGGTAAAGGTTCCCACCGCGCATTTGTGTAGTCGTGTTCGACTCTAGGGGCCAGTGCTCATCTCCGTTCGTTAGCCGAAGAGCCAGCGTTGTCCGAAGACACTTCCACGATCATGTGACCGGCATGACGCACGTGAAACGCTGTTACCTACCCACCAAAGTGGTACCTATTAATCTACTTGCATTTGCATGCTTTCGAATTGCTAGGTTGGCAAGAGCTGGGGCGAGTGCGGGAACTCACTCCGTCACGCGGGGCTAGTGATTCGAACCTCCGAACTTGCGATCTTCTGATCAACAAGCCTGGCGTCTTATCCACTGAGCCACCACGCCCCCTAGGTCCAAAATAAGAATGCTTTATATTCTTAGAACAACCAAAGACCAAACCAATAGCATGTATGCAAGTAACATTTGTAGTTATCCCTGTGTGGGGGGCACTAGGCAAGAAAAAATCCACAGCATTTCAAAGAGGACGGTTTAACTTTTTCCCTCTGCTATGATCCACAGAATATTCATTTAAAAATTCATCACTTCAGGGCACTCCTTGTCTTAAGTAGTGGAAAATGGTAAATCAATCAAGCAATAGCTGCACATCCAAACTTCTATTAAACCTATTTTGCTTGAAATGGTACTGATCAAAGGGTAGAAACATGTGGAATAAAGCACAGGGAGGAGAATCATCCTTCTTCCTTGCCTACCATAGGCCCAATCCTATACACCCTACCCCCCCAGCCCCCAGCCCCATTGAAGATTTTAAAAGTATACTTTAAGCACTTCCATATGATTGGTGCCACATTTAGTTTGGCATAACTCAGCATATGAGCAGAAACAATCACATTTCTGTGTTATTCTGATAAAAGGTATTACCCTTATTTGATCTCAGAAGAGCTCTGCATGCACTGAAAAGCCCTGGGAAACACAAAGGATCCATGAAGCCAAAGTACTTACATAAATGGAAACAGGCTTCGATCTATCATGCATACAGTAATAGTTTGTAACTTTGAAGCCTGTCTTTGTACAGGGAAGAAAGTAGATTGCCATTTATTCACATCTGTAGAAAATTCAATCAAGCTTATTTAACTAATCATAAAACTATTTTGAATTTGGATACAATATGCTGGAAATTAAAAAAAAACACAAAAATACGCAAGCAGTGCTTTTAATTCATTTTCCAGTGCACTTTATCTGTTCCCTGAGATAAGCTTCTCATCCATTTTGTGCCAAGGCTGGGGGTGTTAATAGTAATCAATCATTCTCTTACAAGAACTCAGGAATCAGCTTCTATAGAGCCAATAGTGAATGATTTCAGATAACAGGAAAGGAAAAGCCAAATCAATGGACAGAAAAATAAAAAGAGATACAGAGAATTATTCTTCATCAGCCAGCTGTATTGACATTCCACATGATGCCAATAAGTCTCTAGTACAGAGACCCAAATATCAACTAATCCATAATGAAATGCAAAACTTTGATGACAACAATTGTCCCTCATAAATCTGACAATAGAACCAGCATCAACCAATGGAAGTAATGTTTTCCTAGTCAGGATGTGAAATTATACTTTGTATTTGAAACGACTGCATTGTATTCATAAACGGCAGCGGGGGAAGGAGTGCGTGGCTAAGTGGTTGGTTTTGAATGATGAGTGAGACTCAGACAGAAATCATCCAGCAAGACATTACTCAAAGCTGCAGGTTTTAGGCATAGAAAAGTATGACAAAAGTGGTCCAATTATTCCAGAGGCAAAATATATCCTTGAGTCCATTAACCAATGCTGAGTTTTTAGTTTCCTTGTTCCTTGCCAGAAAAGTTTTCCTCTTAAAAGGCACTGATTAAAAGCAATCACCTCCACAGTAAATAGCTGAGCTCCTGGTGATTCTATGTAATCTATGTCGCATCTATGTAATTTTCTTGGTGAGAATATGAAAATGGTTTGGAATGGCCTTGCCCAGGACGTTTTTACTTCCCAGGCTAGCCTACAGCACTGAGAGGTCTCCATTTCCAGTACTAAGTCTGATCCCCCTTAGCTTCCCAACTCAGACAAAATGGGCCAGGTACCACCACCTCCTGCAGAGTTTCTCAACCTCAGCAACTTTAAGACGTGTGGACTTCAACTCCCCATGCTGGCTGAGGAATTCTGGGAGTCCACACATCTTAAAATTGCTGAGATTGAGAAACACTGACCTAACTTTAGGATAACCATGGCATTAATTACAGTTGTACATTTAAAACGAATTGAAGTTGGGGAAGGCTCAGATAGATCATCTGACTTTGGGAGCCATCCCAATTACTTTTGCCATTACTGTTGATACTAGTACTCTGCGCTATTGATTCTGCTTTGCAAATATATTGAGAGAATTAAATTTAAATTACAATGAAGATCCTCCAAAAATTGAAAGAAAGATTGGCTCTGGTTGGTCTCTATGATCTAAATAAATACAGTTTCTCCCCTTGCATTCCTTCAAAAATTATCAGCTTGGAGAACGATTGATATTCCGGCAGCAGCAGCAAACAGAGGTCAACAACTAAATGCTGTTACGTAAACCTTGCCTCAGGTACGGCAGGAACAGGATTAGAGGAATTCTCTTGTTTTCAATTAATTGTCATTTTTATTCAAACTGTAGCTAAGAGTTTACTAAGAGCTAACCGCCCAGAGTCCCCAGGTATGGCGGTGATACAAATGTAAATAATAAATAAATAATAAATAAGGTTAAACAAACAGCTTCCAGTATTGGTTCATGATCCTAACACTAAACTTAGTTTATCTGGGCTCCGACTTAAGAAACTGCTATTTGTTGAAAAATTATGGCTTCCAATCTTCTCTCTGAGGTCACATCATGGTTAGAAAGAGAAGGGAAAGCTCACAAGCCTATGATTGTGTGTACAACATTTAAGTGTGATTTACTTGGCATTAAAGTGTATATCTTTACATGGAAACCACACAGTCAAATTATACTGATGCATGTAATGTTCTACTGTACATGAAAAGCTCTAATAGCTGATCTCTAGAAACTACAAAAATCAGGTTAAATGGGTCTTCATATCCAAGTGCAAAACACTGAATCAAAGTACCCTGCTATACAATCTACTGTGCATTTTTAATTTGTGTCTCAGTTGTCATTACAAAACAATCTCATGGTAGGATAGCAAAGAGTAAACATACAAAAGCATGACTTCTTTCAGAAAAAAACTGAAATTTTCAACTCTGGAACTATCACAAATTGAACATAAATAGAGAAGTAGATGCTTACTTGTTATACCCTCTGGAAACACTGCTAAAATAGACCATACATTTTAAACAAAATCACTATTTACTTTCAGTTCTGAGGCCCAAATCTGCATCACACTGAGCTCATCTTTAGGCACTGAAAAAGATTGTGCTCCTGGACAACAATCCCTTCCTCTCGCTTCTAATGTCACTATGGTAACTGTAAAAGCATACAAAGTTCAAAGAAACCAGGAAAACTCCAAATAGAAGCAACTATGGATCAGTGGATCAACTCAACCATCAGAATTATTCTGGAACCAGGCAGTGAAAGTTTGTGCAAAGATTAAATATGAAGGCAATTCAAAAAAAAAATCCAAACTGATTTTCCCAACTGGATTCATTCACTGAATTGCACAACTTCGTGTTATGCGCCAGTTACATCCTTTCCTGGATCAGGAGGCCCTTTGGACAGACACTCATACCCTTGTTATCTCCCATATAGATTATTACAACGCGCTCTACATGGGGCTACCCTTGAAGAGTATCTGGAAGCTACAGCTGGTCCAGAATGCAGCCGTGCTAGCTATTGTTGGTGCCCCGAGATCGGCACACATAACACCTCTATTGCACAAGCTGCATTGGTTACCGGTTTGCTTCCGGGTCCAATTCAAGGTGTTGGTTATCGCCTTTAAAGCCCTACATGGCATGGGGCCAGGTTACCTGAGGGACCGCCTCGTCCCCAATACATCAACCCGTCCCACCCGATCATGCAGAGAGGGCATGTTGCGGACCCTGTCTGTAAGAGAATTCCATCTGGCAGGGTCCAGAAGGCAAGCCTTCTCTGCAGTAGCTCCCGCCCTTTGGAACATCCTGCCCCCAGAGGCGAGGTTAGCCCCATTGCTCCTGACCTTCCGGAGGAACCTAAAAACTTGGCTCTGCCACCTTGCTTGGGGCCGGGAGGGGAATAGTTACTCTTGGGGATGGCTAGTGCCTTAGAGTGCTCCTCACACACATGGACTGTATTAGATCTACCAATCGAAGAGAATGTATTAGATCTTTCAGCCACTTGGATTTTATTCTTATTTTGTAACTATTTAATAACTGTATTTATATTTTACATGTTGTACTTGTAAGGGGCATGGTGGCTCAGTGGGTAAGACGCCAGGCTTGTCGATCGGAAGATCGCAAGTTCGGAGGTTCAAATCCCTAGCCCCGCATGACGGAGTGAGCTCCCGCACTAGCCCCACCTCTTGCCAACCTAGCAATTCGAAAGCATGCAAATGCAAGTAGATAAATAGGTACCACTTCGGTGGGTAGGTAACAGTGTTCCACGTGCATCATGCTGGCCACATGACCATGGAAGCATCTTCGGACAACGCTGGCTCCGGCTAACAAGCGGAGATGAGCACCAGCCCCTAGAGTTGGACACGACTGCACAAATGTGCAGGGGGAGCCTTTACCTTACCTTACTTGTATTTTATGATTATTACTTTAACAGATCATTTTATTGTAAACCACCTAGAGTCCCTCCTGTGGAGGGAGATGGGCGGTGATAAAAATTTGATAGATAAATAAATAAATAAATTGATTTCTTCTGATTCCAACAATGCAATGTCCTTTGATGCATGTTCAGGGAGTCTTTTTCCCAAATCAACTTTCTGAATCAGATTGACTCAGTTCAATGATCCGGGTCAGGATCTAAACTGAACTGATGAGTCAAACTGCATTGCTTCAACAATTCAAATCAGATCTGACACAAATCATAGTAAAAATGCCTTAGGAAGGACAACCAACACCAGATGGCTGGCTATTTTAAGGGGGGGGGGGAGAGCCAGTTTGGTCTAGTGGTTAAGGCAATGGGCTAGAAACCAGGAGACCGTGAGTTCTAGTCCCGCCTGAGGCATGAAAGCCGGCTGGGTGACCTTGGGCCAGTCACTCTCTCTCAGCCCAACTCACCTCACAGGGTTGTTCTTGTGGGGAAAATTGGAGGAGGAAGGAGTATTAGGTATGTTGTCCGCCTTGAATTACTTATAAAAATAATAAATGCAGGATAGAAAATAAATAAATAATTTTTTTAAAAAAACTATTTTAGCTGCAGTTTCCGGGCACCTAGGAAAAGTGTTTGCCTTTCCCTTGCTTAAAGATCAAGGTCCAAACACTATACTACCAAAAGGAAATATGGGCATTTGGAAATGCTCTTCTGCCAAAGGTCTTTTTTTCTATATAATTGCTGTCTGGATTAAGAAAAAAACAATAGCCCTGCCTGCAGGTAGCCTCACGAAAAGCAAGACAAAGTGCAGGCAACTTGCTGAGCAGGGGTCAAGAACTGCCTCTTTTGCCATCTGAGATGGAGTATAGGTAGTCCTCATTTAGCAACCACAATTGGGACCGGCAACTTGGTCATTAAGCGAAGTGGTCACTAAATGAAACCGCGACTGTGCCCATGATCTTACTTCAACTTTGCTTTGCTTTACAGACCTGCGAAGGTCATAAATGCAAGTATTGGTCACAAAGTTACTTTTTCATCACCATTGTAACTGTGAACGGTTGCTGTATGAGGCAGTTGCTAAACAAGGACTATCTGTATATGTCACTTGTGATAAGGAGACTGCAATTCCAAGGAATGGTAATCCAACAACAACAATCTTTGCTCTTTACTCATATTACCAAAGCCAATCATTCCTTGATTGGCTCTGATTAAGCAAGACTACTGTAATAACCAAAAATCTGCCAGAGAGATTTTGCCAGATGGTATCTGCTTTCGAGATCATGTAGTAAACAAACTTGGCCATCAAAACAGAAGAGGCAGAGAAGTGACAGACACAACATTTTACAAATGCTCACCATCCAAGAAAAAGACTGAATACAAAATAAAATAAAATTCCACATTCAGAACTTAATGTACTTTTCTTTCACCCCTTTCTTTTTTGATGTTCTGGCAGAGGGGAGAAAAGACACTCTTTATTGCATGCACAATCTTTGGCCATAATATTTGAAGTATTTCCTAAACGACAAGTCACAGAAAGTAGTTGCATGTTGCGTTCATTTTATCGGTATTATCTGTTGGTTGTTTTATGTAATTTGTTGATTCTATTCTATATTTTACCCTGTTCAGTGATTAGAATTCATTTTAATTTATTTATTTATTTATTTAATTAAATTTATATAACCGCCCATCTCCCCCAACGGGGAACTCTATCATATCTGTTTATCTATAGATGATAAACAATCTATAGATGTTTTAAAATAAGTAAATTTTCTCCAATCTGCACTACTACTTTTTTCTCCTCTGAATCATATTCATTAAGAATGTTCTACTATTTTCCCCAAAACAAACATCTGGTCTTTTAATTATCACATTACTGGAACTTAACATGAAAATACTACTAAACCATAGATTCCTACCTTCATGTGAATCCACAACCTAATGATACAATTACTGTTCTATTATTTAAAAGATCAGAGAGAATACCCCAACAACAAGGGCCATCACACTCCTCCTAACAAATACCTTTTCTTCCCCAACCCTATCTTTGACATTCTTTTCTCTGATCTAGGTTTTCTTTTCCTGGCTTGGGCCGGAGGGGCAGAATAATTTTAGGTAAGAGTCAGAAAGGGGGTAGAAAAGCTGGTAGATACCAATAAGTTGACATACAGAAATAGCTTATCCTTTACTTTCATTAGCTTAAATTCAGCTTTCACTTCTTTTCTCCTCCTTCTGTGTGCCCCATGTGCTCTGAAAGTCCTCCCAATTTTCTGAAGCAATTTGGAAGTAGTAAAAGATCAAGAAATGGGTTAAATCCAGTGTAATTTTGGGAGGAGGAGGAGGAGAGGGGAAGGAGGAGGAGGAGGAGGAGGGGGTAGGAGGAGGAGGAGGGGGGGGAACCTTCTACCGCCTATTAGAACAGTTCCTTAATGGCACCTTTACCACTTTAAAAAAGTCTTTCTACTGCTTCATGTCTCCTATAGTAATTTGCTGATTTGCCTGGAAAATTCCACCTAGGAAAGAAAGGCCAGATTCCCAACATGGAACATGGACCAGTTAAGCAAGTAAAAAGAAGAAAATGCAGGAACACGAAAGTTTGGAAGTGCCATACTATTCTGAACAGTTCCAATTAACCCAGTGGATCCCAATGAAATCAGCAGCACTAGATATATTTGATCTAATTATTCATCAATTAAATTAAAACCCACAACCATAGCTAATGTAAATGGCATCTGGCATATCAAATACATACACCCCCTACATATTAGTTCAGCTGCAACTCTTTAATCATATCCCATCCTTTGCACATGCATTTCCCCCCCCACAGGAAGTGAATCAAACATTCCTATTAGATAATTACTATGCATACGGTATAATTCAGCAGAACCTATACTTCAAACATCCCCAAATTACACAAGAGAGAAAATACCTTAGGCCAAATCATTCACAGACACCAAATAAGTATGCCAAGCGGTGGAGAGATAGAGAGGCCACCAACTTTACCACCTGCCTTTCATCATTGCTCGACATGCTTTGCCAGTCACTCTGCCATGGCTAAGACAAAGCTCAAAGGGGGGCTTATATTAGAGCTGCAAAGAACCCTCCAGTTATTTCCCATCACTGCTTTTGTTTAAAAAAAATGTTGTCTGCAACTCAGTTTTAAAGGATCTACAAAAGGAGTACAGAAGTAGGCATCAACTTAAAGTTATTATTAAAGTGATAATAAGGGATATCCATTAAGCTTAGTTTAATTCTTGAGTTTGTGCTCTCAGAAGCAACACATTAAGACATTTTTTGCATGCACACCATCTTCATAAGCATCCATTTGATATAACCAGGTTATTGCCAGTGTTCAGCTTTCAGGATAGGATAGCAATCCCAAATGATTTTCTAAATAATCAGGTCTGATATAAAATGTAGAAAAATCACCTAAATATGATTAGTAGTATCTCTTAATAAGAAAAGAGAAAACAGGTCTTCTATACAGGTTTAATAAATTACTATTATTTATTTAATTATTTTTTATCCAGCCTTTATTATTTTTATAAATAACTCAGGGCGGCGAACATACCTAATACTCCTTCCTCCTCCTATTTTCCCCACAACAGCAACCCTGTGAGGTGAGTTGGGCTGAGAGAGTGTGACTGGCCCAAGGTCACTCAGCCGGCTTTCATGCCTAAGGCGGGACTAGAACTCTCAGTCTCCTGGTTTGCCATTGGCTCCTTCCTAGGGCTGAGAGAGTGAGTGACTGGCCCAAGGTCACCCAGCCGGCTTTCATGGCTAAGGCGGGACTAGAACTCATAGACTCCCATGTTTATTAAAATTTCTACAACGCTAGCATTCACTAAGTATTCACTATTCAGCTAAGCTGGCTGGGGAATTCTGGAAGTTGAAGTCTACACATCTTCAAGTTGCCAAGGTTGAGAAACACTGCTATGATGAGCACCTGAAAAACCATCCTGGAAAAAAAGCAGTGGGAATCCTCTTCCGTAATGCTGCCCAAAACCCCACACAGATGCTGTCACCAGGAATCAAGCTCAACCTTAGAGCATACATGCATATGCACCCATTCTGCTATTCTCTCTCAGGGAAAGCAAAGTTATGCAAAAAGCAGAAATAGCTAATTCCATTCCCCAAGATCAGATCACACTCATTCTTCAATGAGTGGAACTGTCCAATTCATTGGTTGATTTGAGAAACTTCCAGCCTGCTTTGAATTCTCAGTTCCATGGACTTGTAAGCAAAACCACCTTTAACACGAACATAGGCATTTATTAATAAAAACAGAAATCAAAATGCAATTAATCAAATCAAAAAGATAATAATTGGTATATGGCATTTCTGCTCTGATAAGAAACCATACATAAAATGTAACATGATGTTACAAAAAGGTTTGGCACTGATGCTTATACCACGCATAGCACATCCAAAACAATTCTTCTTCCGCTCAAGCAAGTTTCCATCCTCAGTATAATTAACACTGCAAATTTTTCCATTATACTCAGTGCCTGACTAGGTATATTGGAAAGCAATAAAAAAAGACAGTATAAGTTATAGGGAATGCAGAACCTAACACCTAACTAAGGACTGTCAACAGTATATTAATGAATAAAGTCTAGCATCATAAAAGAGACAACACAGAAATAAAATGCAATCAATCCATTTCTAATTGACTTTCCCTCAGCCACTGCTGTCATGACAAAAGCAGTTAAGGGAATTGTAGATAGCCTTTGAACATAACCGCCTTTCTCACCTAATAATTCCTAGACCAGACAATTCTGGGAGTGACTAAAACAAACCACAGCCATTAACCCTATACTCTGTTGGATTGTAAACATATTCTTACATTTCTGTATATATAAATACAAATATATTTCATATTCATATATTAGAAACATTTGCACTTGTATTATGGCTCTGAAACCATGTTTTATTTCCTTGAAGACTTTTGTTGACTTTCTTACCCTTCCTTTCTAACAGGCCTTGATAGATAGCTGTGCCCATAGAAAGATAAAGTGTACTTTCCAAGGATAGCTTCTCCAGAGGAAAGATATTGTTTAATAACGGTCAAGGGGCCCTAGCAAGGATGGAAGGAAGTTCCTAATATGGAGTGAAGGAATGAAATTCCTAATATGGAATGAGGGTAAGGTGGAGTATGGGTAACTGAGTAAGGGGTGGTCTTCTAAAGGAGGAGTTGAATGGAATCTACTGTATATAATGTGCTGTAGGAAGGGGGTCCTGCGCGGCCGCCCACCTAACAGCTTGCTGTCATTGCTTTTGCTCTTGGGTGAACGAACTCCTAACTTCATGCAATTTGTCAGTTTCTTTACTCCCGGCTCAGGAACGAATCTGGTAAGATAAAATTTAATTCTAACACTCCATAGGCTGGAAAACATGTATAATCCCTACTGTTACAAGACAATAAAATCTGCTCTGAGGTTGGCTCAGTTTGAGCTCTCTTTGGTTTCTAGCTTTGAGGATGGTGAAGAAAAAGAAAATCATTGCTTGGCTAAGAGGCTGCTACTTTGGGTGACCATTTGGGTTTGGTTTTTCTGATAAACTAAGACGACGTCTCTTACGATGAGTAAAATCTGAATTGAATTAGTCACAATAACAAGAACTGCTGAGTGAGCTATTCAAACCAAAATATCCATGCAACCTTGCTTAATCTGTGCAACATGGGCGCAAAACTCAGCCTGGCCAAATTAAGTGTTTAAAAAAACACATGCACACTTGCATCTACGGCCAGTGTTGCCCATTCTTGAGGGTTTCTCCTGCATGCTCCAAAATAAATAAATCCAAACAACAAACCTTGCAAGATGCCAGTGATTTTGCACAAGAATGCCAAATACCACACACACACTCAGTCATATTACTTTTATTTTTTAATGTTTTCATGTAATTTTGGTGTTCTGCAACAACTATTTGCAATTAATTGCTAGGAACCAATGTCTAAAATCACACTGACCTTCTCTACATAAAGGCAAATGTACTGCATAATTTCTAAAAACATACAAGAGCAGACACTTTTCAGATAATATAAACAAAACGGCTTGAAATTCAGCATGCTTCCACTCAAACAAGCTTCAAAAGCCTCTATTGCTGAGCCTCAAACAAAGATTTATGGAAGAAAACTGAAAAGCAATTAAAGCAGAAGCTCAGTCTCTTAGTCAAAAGATGCACAAAGACTCAAATGAAACATGTTGTTGTTGTTGTTTATTCGTTCAGTCGTTTCCGACTCTTCGTGACTTCATGGACCAGCCCACGCCAGAGCTTTCTGTCGGCCGTCACCATCCCCAATGGTTGAGTCTGTCACCTCCAGAATATCATCCATCCATCTTGCCCTTGGTCGGCCCCTCTTCCTTTTGCCTTCCACTTTCCCTAGCATCAGCTTCTTCTCCAAGGTATCCTGTCTTCTCATTATGTGGCCAAAGTACTCGAGTTTTGCCTTTAATATCATTCCCTCAAGTGAGCAGTCTGGCTTTATTTCATGGAGTATGGACTGGTTTGATCTTCTTGCAGTCCAAGGCACTCTCAGAATTTTCCTCCAACACCACAGTTCAAAAGCATCTATCTTCCTTCGCTCAGCCTTCCTTATGGTCCAGCTCTCACAGCCATAGGTTACTACAGGGAATACCATTGCTTTAACTATGCGGACCTTTGTTGTCAGTGTGATGTCTCTGCTCTTAACTATTTTATCAAGATTTGCCATTGCTCTCCTCCCAAGAAGTAGACTTGTCTTCTGATTTCCTGGCTGCAGTCAGCGTCTGCAGTAATCTTTGCGCCTAGAAATACAAAGTCTGTCACTGCCTCCACTTTTTCTCCCTCTATTTGCCAGTCATCAATCAAGCTCGTTGCCATAATCTTGGTTTTTTTGAGGTTTAACTGCAACCCAGCTTTTGCACTTTCTTCTTTCACCTTCGTCATAAGGCTCCTCAATTCCTCCTCGCTTTCAGCCATCAAAGTGGTATCATCTGCATATCTGAGATTGTTAATGTTTCTTCCAGCGATTTTAACTCCAGCCTTGGATTCCTCAAGCCCAGCATGTCGCATGATGTGTTCTGCGTACAGGTTGAATAGGTAGGGTGAGAGTATACAGCCCTGCCGTACTCCTTTCCCAATCTTAAACCAGTCTGTTGTTCCGTGCTCTGTTCTTACCGTTGCTACTTGGTCGTTATACAGATTCCTCAGGAGGCAGACAAGATGACTTGGTATCCCCATACCACCAAGAACTTGCCACAATTTGTTATGATCCACACAGTCAAAGGCTTTAGAATAGTCAATAAAACAGAAATAGATGTTTTTCTGAAATTCCCTGGCTTTCTCCATTATCCAGCGGATATTGGCAATTTGGTCTCTAGTTCCTCTGCCTTTTCTAAACCCAGCTTGTACATCTGGCAATTCTTGCTCCATGAATTGCTGGAGTCTACCTTGCAAGATCTTGAGCATTACCTTACTGGCATGTGAAATAAGTGCCACTGTTCGGTAGTTTGAACATTCTTTAGTGCTTCCCTTTTTTGGTATGGGGATATAAGTTGATTTTTTCCAATCTGATGGCCATTCTTGTGTTTTCCAAATTTACTGGCATATGGCATGCATCACCTTGACAGCATCATCTTGCAAGATTTTAAACAGTTCAGCTGGGATACCATCGTCTCCTGCTGCCTTGTTATTAGCAATGCTTCTTAAGGCCCATTCAACCTCACTCTTCAGGATGTCTGGCTCTAACTCACTGACCACACCGTCAAAGCTATCTCCAATATTATTATCCTTCCTATACAGATCTTCCGTATATTCAAATGAAACATACTGTTAGGTAAAGAGCTGCATTGCATCTTTTCAATACATAAAGGTAAAGGTTCCCCCACATAGTCATGTCTGACTCTAGGGGCCGGTGCTCATCTCCGTTTGTTAGCCGGAGAGCCAGCGTTGTCCGAAGACGCTTCCACGGTCATGTGGCCGCATGACGCGCGTGGAACGCTGTTACCTACCCACCAAAGTGGTACCTATTTATCTACTTGCATTTGCATGCTTTCGAATTGCTAGGTTGGCAAGAGCTGGGGCGAGTGCAGGAGCTCACTCCGTCACGCGGGGCTAGGGATTCGAACCTCCAAACTTGCGATCGGATTGACAAGCCTGGCATTTTAACCGCTGAGCCATTGCACCCCCTGATTCAATACATATAAGGATCTTAAACCAACAGACCACGTGTAAAAAATCAAAGGCGGAACACAACAGAGTCTGTCAGAAGGATGCAAGAGCAGGAATGTGAAAATAAAGATTAAGGCCAATCTGCACACTATCCACTGAAGCCACACAGACAAGGAACAGGATTCATTACTCACTGTGCCATGGAACCCTGTTTCAGGGACAGAGTCTTCTTGGCTATGGCTCCAACAAGAAGATTGCCTATGATTTGGGACTGAATGCATCAATTTCCAGATCTGCATGTGAACAATAAATTGCTAGCAGATCTTTCCTGAAAAATGCACATGATCCAAGCTAGTTGTTATCCATAAATGTCATGTTATAGGAATTCTATAGAAAATGAAAATCTTGCACCAAGAATGGCCCTATCAAAGATTTACAGAGCTTTTCATACCATTATTTACAAGTTGTATATACTGTACCCATGATTCAGTGCTAAATGTGATGGTTGCCATTTTTAAAAAAGAGTGGAACTCACAGGCATTATTTCCAACAGCACAAAATAAGTTCAAAAACAGCAGTACATTTCCTTACCATTTAAACATGTTTTGTTACATGATAAAAAAAGGTCATACAAATTTCTGCTGAAACTTTTTGAAAGGAACACTGATTTAAAGTGCTTGCGAAAAAAATCTGAATGACTTTTAAAAGGAAACCAAATTTTAATTTATTTATCCTCATGCAAGGTCTATCTTTCTGATCACATTTATTAAGGAAGGCATTCTCTATGTCTGTATCAAATCTAATGAGTCCTGTCATTTTTTTCCTCTTTCAAATGAGGGGACACTCTACTGGGACTTCTCAGCAGACCTTTGTGAACTTAAAAAATAGAGCCTTTCTCTCAAAGTGTTGTCCTGAAAGTTCTGCAGAAGATACTCATTGAAAACTTCTGAACTGCCCTATTTCATTGCTCAATATATACAATGATCAACAAAAATAATATACACCCAAAAACCACAATATAATTGAGATAAAAAGGGAGAATTTGTTTCCATCAGGAGAAGAAGAGAAATGTAGGTAAAACTGTATCTACTTAAGCATAAAGTGACAAAGCAACCCTATGAATATTCCAGTAATAATGCTTAGTTCCAAGCACATGTGCATAGAATTGCAGCCTAATACATGGATGGGTGGCTCTGTTAATTTTACTTACATTGAACTTCTTGTTTTCTTAAATCTAATGTGCTTTCCATCAGATTAGAGTTAGGTCTTGAGGAAAAATTCTGTCATGCATGTTTTTGTACAAAAACTTTTGTAAGCATTTATTTCTGAAATATATCAGCTTATTGTTTGCTTTTTTATTATAATGCACATTTTTATACACATCCTGTGATCAGAGAACTGTACTTAAAATTCAGAGAAAGGCAAATTATTTCTACAATTGTCAGTGGGCTGTGACCCTCACACACACACACACACACACACACACACACACACACATATATATGTTGATATGACAACACTGTCCTGTCTCTGTTCTTCAAACTCTTTTCTTCCCCTGCATTCCCACAAGTCAAATGCTGCTCAGATACTTATACACTGCTTACATTTATTTCTTGAGTGTTTCTGTTTCATCAAGGAAGATTGCTTCTATCTTTCATTTTCAGATAAGATGCCTATTGGCACGATTCTAATATGGAAACATTCTGTGTATTAAGTTAAAAAAAATTAATTTCTTTTATAATAGTGGCACTCACAGTTCTGGCACAAACCAAATAGGTAAGGAACAAAATAAGCAAACAGAAACATTGTATAGATTGGCTTGAACAAATGCAGGATAATTAAAACCAAAGGAAGCATGAGGAAGTGACTGCTCTAGCAATGTTTCCAACCTCAGTCCAGAAGTAACTGAATTATGTTATGCAAGGAGCTCAGAATGAGCACTGCCCACCAAAAAAAACATACTATGAAAAGTGGCAATTCTAATCCAGGTCTACATTGGATCCCCACGTAAACAACCTTACAATTAGTCAGTTTTTAAGTCTTCTAAAGGTAACTTAGAATTGACCCATAAAATGAAATGCACGAAATAATGGGGAAACTATGCATGCATCTCTCCTTGTCTTCCTCCAATGTCTTCATGTCAAGCAGTTATCTCATACTCAAAAATTTCCCAGATATCTGAACATTACATAAGACATCGGTTGAGTTCACATACCATACTTGGCCCTAATGGCTTGTTTTAAACTAGCTTGATGAATGCTAGGTTAACACAATATACTGAACCAAAGCAAAGCACATTATGGCAGAGTGGAATAGAAGAGTTGAGTGTGGCTACCCAATGCAACAGAAAGGCAAAAGGTAAAATCCCTGGAAAGCATACACACGGTTCTTGCTCCGACCATTGAAAATTATGCTGCTGGCGACTTCCGGTGGGGATATGGTGGACTGAACAGCTGTGCCTGTGGGCTTAGTGGGAAGAACTGACAATGCGGCAGTTTTTTCGGGCTCAGGCAGGTTTTTCCTAAAGTCCAGGAGTGTTTTTCCGGAAAAAGGAAAACATTCAGAATCACCCCATTTGTTCTCCGGATGGCTGCTTACAGCCAGAAGATCGCAAACAGCGTTCACACTCGACTAGTAAGAGCTAGCCGGGAGGCTGGGATGTCACCATTTCCAAGCCGCACTGTAGCCTTAAAGGGACACTAAGACCGACCACCCCATTTCTAAATCACCCAATTTATATATTTTTTTTAAGTACGCGTACCCTAACAGAGGTTCTCTATAGCAAAGACAAGCCGGTTCTCTTGGTGCTTATCATTATTTTGGGGATTAATTTTTTTTAAAAAAAATATTTTTAAGTTTTCGACTTTGCTTTCCATCCAAATATTAAGGAGGATTGAGAGTAAATATTTGTCTCCCTGTTATTATTTTTGTACTAAATTTGAAGATATTAGTATTTTCCTATACGTTGAATTGGCTGTTTTGAACTTTTAGCTTTCTGCTTCTACTTTCCCTGGGGAACTGTCTGCAATCTCACTTTCGCTTGTGTAAACACATTCCATATCTTTGTCTTTTGCTGGTTAAGCTCCTAGAGGGCACCATAATTTACTGCATGAGACATGGAGGATTTTAATCAGACTTTCTCTGACTTCCACCGAGATTTTAAACAGATTATTTCTGATTCTTACCAAGTTTTTATGCAAGGCATTCAGGATATTGTGGAAAATATGAAGTCTAAAATGTATCATATGATTGGGGATGTCATGGATGAAATTGAGGAATTTAACAGCAACAGAAATGTCTCTTCTAAGTGTGAGATCGGGAATACTGCTGAAATGCTGGATGAAGATTGAATAGTGGAGTTGAAGAAATTAAAGGGAGAGATTGAGTTGCAAGCCATAAGGGAAATTGATCTTCTGATTGAATGCCATGGAAAAGAAGGGGTTATTATGTATGGGAGGTCTTCTGAAGAGAAGTTGGCGTTTTTGAGTGGGGCAGTTGGGCTGTTTGATTTTTTTAAGCAAAAAGCTCTGTGTGCATTGTGGGGATATGTAAATGCTCTGGTTTATTTTGAAGTGGGGTAAGGGTTTAAGAATATTTATATTTAGTGATTTTTATAATATGCCAATGGAATGATTTGTAGAAATAATGTGATTTTGGTTTAATATAGAGTAAGGGATTGATTATGGAAAATTGTTTTATATCCTTGCTGTTAAAAGTCAGAAGTCACCTCTTTGTAATCTTTTACTGTGAGAAAGAAGAGGGGGAGGGAAGCAGCCAGCAGGGTTAGGGTTAGGGTTAGGGTTAGGGTTAACCCAAACCCTAACCCCATACCATTCTGCAGACCCAGCAGAAGAATTCATTAAGCACTTGCTGAAAAATAAAATGCATTCTTTAATCCTCACATAGGGAGCCTTTATATTCTTTGATAGAAAACAGTAGAGTTGTTCAATGAAAATATGCTTTCAGATGCTAGATTATGTTACAACAAACATGTGAATATTAGCAACGGCATCTAACTTTAAGACTAGTATTTCTCAAAAGTATTGTCTCTGAAATTTTTTAAGACTTTTTTTTTGTAGGCTTTGGGATTACTTTCCCTAATCCTGTCTAAAAACTGCAAAGTAGGTATTTTTAAAAGGATCTCATTATTGTCATGAAATCTCTGTGAGAGGCTGAGGGCACTATACATTTCAAAGCCTATGCTTTAACTGAAAGATAATTCGGTTATCTACAGTATAAAAATCCATACTTGCAACTAAAACACTCTAGTGAATTATGAAGATGAATAATATGTGTGCCTTCAGAAAGTTAAAACAAATACACCCACATGCACTTGACTGAAGAAAAAGAGGGTAGGAGAAAGCAATTACAAACCAAGAGAAAATGAAAGAGGTGATGCTGAGTGAGCCTCTTAAGAAAGTTACATATTTAAAGAGGAAATTGGCTTGTGCCGTCCCAGGACCTTACTGGATATTCATTGGAAACTTGTGCTGATCACCAAAAATGCACCCCTTTCATGTTCTGTGCACTGTTTGTTCTTCTGAGAATATCCCTCATATTGGGAAGGGCAGAGGGGGGGGTCAATATACTGCCAGATCCAGCAAGGGTTGTTCACCTTGTTTTCTGCAGGCAAAACTTTTTTATGTGAATGACAGAGAAAGGCCAAAGAGCCATTATACACAAAGTGAGGTTACAAAACTAGTAGTATGTTATTTAGTCAACTTGAATCCTGTCTTTCTATATAATCAAATACTCAAGGTGGGTTCTGTTTTGTAACCCAACTCAGAGACCTCACTGGAAGAACTATTTCACTTGCTCATATACAAGTACAGGTTTCTAGTTCAGCTTTTATTTCTAATAAATCACTACTCTCATATAAAAATGAGGAAAACTGGAGAGTTGATTTTTGCTGCTGCGTGTACTGAAGGCAATTGTACACGTGCTTCACATGGAGTATACTGTAGATGAATGTGTGTGACCAATTTGAACTCCATGTAAGCTTTGTGCTGGGTTTTGCCTTAAAAAGCTTTAGGACCACTGGAATAAAATAGGCACCTGTAGAAAGTCAGGAATATGACCTTAATGGAGATATGCAGGAACTGTTGCCTAGGCAAAAGTATTTTTTAAGCAGGAACAGAAGCATTTTTAAGCTGAAGCTGAAGCATTTTTTAAGCCCAGAACAAAGAGATACCATTCAGAAGCAGCTCAGACAGATGCCTCCCTAATTCACTGAATGTAATGACCCTGACTTCAATGCCCAAATAAACACTTCTCCATGCACTTCATTGAAATGCAGAATAAGCTTTATTAAGGATACATGTAAATCAAAGCACTCCCAAAGATCCGAATGCCGGATTCCCGCCAAACTTAACTCTCCCCCCTGTGCGCCAATTTCTTCCTGCCTATGGTGTCAATGTCCGTTACTTCCACACTCCATACTCGGCCCCCTCCAGCTCCTGCAGGTGGACGACCTTGACGATGCATTCCACAGTCATCAGACCAGCCATCCCCAAGAGGAACTGTTAACATTTCCCTCCCAGGCAAGACAGCAGAACCAGGTCTTTAGGCCTTTCCAGAAAGTCGGGAGCGAGGAAACCAGCCTCAGCTCCGAGGGTAAGATATTCCAAAGGGCGGGCGCAACTGCAGAGAAGGCTTCGCCTCCTGGACCCCGCTAGATGGAACTCTTTGGTCGATGGGGTCCGTAGCAAGCCCTCTCTGGCTGATCGGGTGGGATGGGTCGATGTTCTGGGGAAGAGCTGGTTCCTCAGGTAGCCTGGCCCTATGCCATGTAGGGCTTTAAAGGTGACAACCAACACCTTGAATTGTACCCGGAAGCAAACCGGTACCCAATGCAGCTCGCGCAACAGCGGTGTCACATGGGCCAATCTTCTGGCCCCAGTAATTGTCCGCGCAGCCACATTCTGAACCAGTTGAAGCTTCTGGATACTCCTCAAGGGTAGCCCCATGTAGAGCGCGTTACAATAGTCTATATGGGAGATGACAAGGGCATGAGTGACTGTTCGGAGGGCATCTCGGTCCAGGAATAGGCGTAACTGGTGCACAATCCGATGCTTCTATTAATGCTTCTATTTTTTGTCAAGCAGCCCAACCCCTAAAAACACAGAAGTCTGAGAATGTTAACTCCACCCATTCCAATGATGTCAAATAATTGCCACACCTCCTCTGTCCCTGAGGCCAATTCATAACTGGTATTACTGATTATCTGCCCCAGGCAAAACAACAACACCACTCTGTCCTCCTACTTTTGGTGTTTCACTATGCTGACTCTTTTCTGCCTTGAGTAGGTCTTTAGAATTTTTCAGGGCCCTCCAGGCAGAGACTTCACAATACTCGTGATTTCACAATTCTTGTTGCAGGTGCCTCAGTAAATGGAAGACAGAAGCATTTCCCTCAACCTGGTTATCATTATTGCCTCTCCAGCCCACTTCCTTGCCAGGAAGTATGGAACCCAGGTGACACAAGATGTTGAAGGGGTCCAATGCACTAAGCTGTGCCAAAGTTGTCTGCTTGCAGAAGACAAGTTGCCACCCCTTCCCCAATTCTGGGCATAACTTCAATTAAAGCCCCTATTATCTTAAGACAGTCTGAACCTATAAACCCCTGAGTAAGAAAGCCTACTTCCCACACCATTTTTCTCTGCTCCATTTTATTCTCAGGTATCTTTTTCTGCTGTATTTGTTACCCAATAGAGAACTAAAACATAAGTTTGGGGGCATGCTTTTAGAACACATAAATGGATTTGTAAAGCACACAAAAGACCACCTTTTCTTTCCTGGTTAAATCGCGTTACAGATTTCAGCACAGAGTTGGCACACTGTCTTCATCCACAGAGAACACACATTGTTAAAAACCATGTGCCGGATTATGGGAAGGTGAACCAATGTGTAATATAAGCCAATGACTCATAAGCATTTTTTAAAAGCAGAAAGTAATACACAGCATTATAGAAGAATGAATTATAGACTCTTTTCCACAGATTATTCAAGAAGTCAATTCAGTTCCTTCCACAATATTCTTGTCAAACTGCTCCTTCACCTTAGAACAGGGCTTTCCAAACTTTTCCTGTTGGTGACACACCAACGGCGGCGCGCAAAAACCCGGAAGCGCCGCAGCGGGGTTTTCAGGTTTTCGTGCGCCGTGGCGGTGGCAGCGGCACTTCCGGGTTTTCGTGCACCGCCGTTGGTGTGTCGCCTGCGGGCCCCAGGTGTATCGCGTCAAAACCCGGAAGCGCTGATGGCGCCGCGCGGCCATGCACATGGCAGCGACGGGCCATCAGCGCTTCTGGGTTTTCACATGGCACACCAGGACACCGCTGCCACCACCACTGTGGCGTGCGAAAATCCAAAAAATGACAGCGGCGCGCCATCAGCGCTTCCGGGTTTTGACGCAACACACCTGGGGCCCGCAGGCGACACAGTATTGTGTTGCGACACACAGTTTGGAAAGCTATGCCTTAGAAAATATTTTTCTCCTATATTGAAGGACCATAGCATCAGAACTTTACTGCTATCTTCACTGTCCTTTAGTGAAAATCCAAAGCTATATGTCTGCTACATTTGCAATATTTGAATCTCTTCTTTCTGCTAAATCAGTATTGTTCCACGCCAATTTTAAAGATCTATTCCTGAGCTATACATATGTATCTCCATGTGTTTCCTTACCTGTTATCGATCAAGGTAACTGCTCCATTATGTCATCTAAAGCTCTTTCACTGCCTGAAACTGGATTTTCTGCAGTGCATAATTTTTTTGTCTTTTTCTCTGCTGACTCAGGCCAGGCCAGCAACAGCCACCCTGACCACAAAACCCATGTGACACAGCCACTTATAACTTTTTCTTAAAGTTTGATTTCCATATATGAGAGAAACATGACTCCACAAGTTTGTCGTTTCCATTGTTGAGAAATACTGTCAATGTGCACTCTTGCAATCCTCATTCTTGGGCTTGGTGCTGGAGCATATATAACATATGCTTTCAGCTGCAAGTATTTCTGGATGAGGCAGGTTATCTAGACTGAATTCAGTCCTAATTAAGAGAAACTACTTTTATCAGTGTTGTTCTATACTGAAAAGCAGACAATGATGGTGCATCTCTGTTGTTCTGCTGGACTTCTTAGAAACCTTCAGTACTGCAAATCATGGTATCTTTCTCAATGGCTCTGTTTGCACAACATGCTTAACTGGGTCATGTAGGCAGTAAACATGCTTGAACGCCCTATCCTGTACAAACAACCCATTTAATTAATCCAGAAGGCATCAGATTTCGCCCAAACAGACCTGGTTTTCTGTTTTCCGATAAACCATCTTCCCAATTCAACGTACTCCTCCCATGTTATGTAAACCACTTACAGTAGGGTTAGTTGACTATCCTCACTCACAGGGCTCTAGGAACTCCTATTTCTATCAGTTCAGTAATTTTAAAATCCATTTGTTTGTTTTATTCAATTTATATGCCCACTCATCTCACCATGGTGATTCTGGGTGGCCAATAGCAGTTAAATACATAACCAACAGCAAAAATAAAATGCATAACTGGTGAGCAAGGTAAAGACCAATCTTTTTGGTTTTTAATACTCCAGAACAGTGTTTCTTAACCTTGGCAACTTTAAGATATGTGGACTTTAACTCCCAGAATTCCCCAGCCAGCATGGCTGGGGGGAATTCTTTGAGTTGAAGTCTACACATCTTAAAGTTGCCAAGGTTGAGAAACACTGCTCTATACATTATCACCATTATCATCAGGGTTAGGCATTACTGTACCAATTTTCTGCAGGAAACCTCTTCCACGACGTGTCTGGCAGTGCTGCTGGGATGCGGCATCCCTCCCTCATAATTAGCATTATTAACAGTAGACGTCACCCATATCATAATTCTTCTCCTACCTTCCAGTCATGCTAACGTTTTCCAAATCTCATTTAACATTCCTTATATACAAGTATTTTACATTGCACATAACTAGTACGTAATCCACTTCACAGATTATTCCTGTAACTGCTTCTATGTAAGATTCTTTCACTGACCTGTGAATGAAGGAAGATTGGAAAATGGTATCTTTTCAAGGCCAGATGGAGCCCCTACATTCTCCCTGATGCTGCCAATCACTAACATTTTATGTAATAAAATGCTGACATTTCAGCTCCTGACCAGCATATGTAATTACAATGCTATAGTGACTGAGGGGAAAGAAACATTATTTGCAGACAAAGCAGACAGTGGATTCAAAATTATCAAATTCTTCAACCATATCTATGCCAGTCATCTTTGGGGGGGGGGGGGTGTTTCTGTCTGTTCCACTCAATTTTGCTGGTTTTTATGGTTATTTATTATGCTTTGAAGTTATACCCCACCTTTCCAGGAGCAACATGGGAGAAAGCATCGGACAATGCAGATGTCATCAGCAGTGCTTAACACTGGTTGGTTCTTACTTGGAGAGAAGATCCCTTAGAGACTCTGGCCCCAAATGATTAAGGGCTTAAAAGTAAAGACCAACAGCTTAAATTAGGCCCAGTAAGAAACTGGCAAGCAGTCCAGATTTTTCAGTACCAACGTCATATGATCTTATTCCTTACACTGACTAGCAGCCTTAGAGATGAAACCCCAGTAAGTTCACTGCCATGCAAACTCCCCATATGAACTGAACAGAACCCATGTTATTGGGCCTACCTATCCATTAAGACTAGCAGATAAAGAGTGGAATTGGCTTTTTAAAATCCAACATAAAGCAAAAGAAATAACATACTTGCCACTAAAAGCTGCATATTCAGGCACTGGGTTGGGGAATTTGCCTGTTCAAAATAGGGCTAGGGTTTGGGGTGCTCTTAAGAGACAATATTGTAACTGAAGGTCGAAGTAAGCTGGTATATCTATTGCATCCATTTCTGGCCAGGGAAAACCTAGTTATAGTAGTTCATGCACTGGTAACTTGACATTTAGACTACTACAGTCCGCTCCAGGAGGTCTTGTCAGGCCCAGCCCAAGAACTACGAAGAATCAGTCCATTCAAACTCCAGTCCTTTATTTGCTCACACCGTATAGACAGAATCTTGCCAGACTAAAGCTACTCTACCTAACCGAAGGGGAAATAACCTGGGAGAGCTCTAGGGTGGGGCTATTCTGAACCTCTTCGTTTTCCCACCATTGCTTCCCAGACTGTGCCTCCTCTTATCTCTTCCACCTCCTTGGAATATGCTCCCTCCTTCCTGAGAACCAGCGGCACCGCCAAAATCCACCACATCACCCCCCCCCCTTTAGAGACACATTCTATAACAGGTCTGCCCTAGTGCTTGGTCCAGAAGCTGCAGGATTTCCAGAATGAGGCAGCTAGGTTGCTGAATGGGACACCTGATCGTGCAAGTTACACTGTAGGTGAAACAGCTGCACTGGTTACAAATTAGCTATCAATCCAGGTCAAATATCTGCCCCGGACCTGTGAAGTCCATCAGGATAACTGGCAGATTGCTATCACTGTTACAGACCAGGTTAATTCCTAAGATCAACTTGGGAGGTCCTCCTGCATGTGCTGAGAACCACAGAAAACCTCCTTGTGGTTACTCACAGGCAGGTCTTCTCATTAATGCCACCTTCATTCTCAAAGGTTCTCCCTCCTGAGATTTGAGATCTGCCATCATTTAGGCTCCTTTTATAGACCTACCTCTTCACACAAGCCTTCCCTGTATAAATGCTACATGCATAGACTTGGCTTTGTTTCACTTCTTTTTTTTATTTCAGTTTTTAACTTGAATATATCATTTTAGAGTATTTTATATCATTTTAATATATAATTTATATCTAGCACCTTAACTGATTACAAACCAGTCATGATGTATAATTATTGGAAGCAATAAACAATGATATTAAATGCACATCTACCTGCCTACACAGACATTGCAATAAACCTTTTCAGCAGCTCTGACAACATAAAAGGAAATCAATTAATGGGGTGCGGTAGCTCAGCGGGTTAAACCACTGATGCTGTAGGACTGCCGATCAGTAGGTCGGCAGTTCGAATCTCCGCATGGCGAGGTGAGCTCTCGTCACTTGCCCCAGCTCCTGTCAACCCAACAGTTCGAAAGCATATGCAAGTAGATAAATGGGTACCACCTTACGTGGGAGAATGTGCTGGCATCCTGTTGGGGAGCCGGTTCCACCGGAGAAAAGATCGGAGGAAGACTGAATGCTGCCGGTGAGGACAGACAGACCCGGAAGTGACATCAACAGGACATCAGCAGCCGGCTCAAGGCATCCTGGGAATTGTACTCCAGAGCCTTAGAAGAGCCGGTTCCCTTACCCCCCCTCCTGGTGCGTGGGTTAATTACACTTGGTGATATTGTATAATGATAAAATGTATATAGATATGTATGTAAGCCGCCTAGAGTCCTCTGTTAGGGAGGGGATAGGCGGGGTATAAATACCACTATAAATAAATAAATAAAAATCATAAAATTAACACTTTAGGAAATAAACCCAGTATCTTCAATCTCACTATTACAGTGAAAACATACACAAGAATATAATGAACAGCAACATTTTGGTCTGTATCTGATGTCTCAAACAAATTGAGAACATATCTGATCCAATTACCTACCACCTCATCCCAAACCAAGGTGACCAAATCTCTGCATGTCTTTAAGGATAAAAATAATTGGGGCTTACAATCTATCTTTCACTTGGACTCTTTTTTTTTTACTTGCAATCTCATCAATTCCAACAAAATTAATTAATTGGAAAACTGGTTATGTTACAATCCTGTGGCATTTGTATGAGGCAAGAGCCTTTAATTTTTTTTAAAGTGGTAATTAGCTTATATAGCAGTTAATACTGTTCGATATTCCATAGGATGGTTCTTTTATATTATCTAACCCCCGTATACATCTTTCAGAAGGTACTTTTTTACTTTATTTAAAAATTGAAGGTCTGCATCTTGGATAATAAAATCAATACAAGCTTTTCACTTCTTAAATGTGCTTAAAGTAATGTACTACTTTGTTATCTCTCTCCATTTTGGCTGTAATTACAGCCATTCTACTATTATTGTTCTAAAACTTTATTGCCTACTCTGTCCTTTCTGACTTAATCAAAATTCTGCTCTATTGGATATTTGCCCTTTTCCTAAAGCTATTCATCCAGCATTTATGTTTGGAGGTTTTGTTACTTCCATCTCATTCCATTTAATTTTCTGGCAATAATCTCTGCTGAGCTCAACTTTGGGACAGAAATCTTCATTTAAGAAATACAACAAAAAAGATGCAATTCTCTGGCTTGCAACCATTTATTCCACTGCAGAAGTTGAATGTTTCTCTGTTCATGCAGGGGATGAAGAACCACCTATTCCACTTACTCTATAAGAGGACTGAGGAAATTACTCACTTTCTGCAGTTGCATCTTTTCTATCAATATTTCCTAGCCTTCTAGATATTTTGAGAGTGCAGAATTCTCAAAGGCCAGGCTGGCTGCAAACATTGAAAGCTGTAATCTCTCAAGCAGGTTGAAAAAGACTGCTTGGGAGTTAAGCATGTGCTTCTGTATTTTACTCAGGTTCAGTAGGAACCCCAACATTTATGACTGCTAGAATTCTGCTTGTCCTTCAAAGAAATGGAGCCGGGGAGAGCATTGCCCCCTGTATTGAGTTTCCAGATAATTTCTTTGTCGACAACTTGTCCAAGTAATTCAAGACAATCTTAAGGAGACAGCTGTATCTCAGGAACCTGAACAGAGATTGCAGAACAGTTACATCCAGAAATACCTGCTTTGCACTTCAGAATTGTGAACATTCTGGCACATTACGTTTAACTGAGAATGCAATGCTACAAAACACACAAGTGAATCAGGCCTTACGATGCAATAGTGATGAATAGATCTTGGTGCCCAGTCCTTAACAGGGCCTAGCAATTATCGTTCTTTAATTATTAAGTGACGTATTTGACCACAATCTAAATACAAAGATATTATAGGCCTAACCTTTCCACCTCTGGTGCTCTTTCTGCTTAACAGTTAGAATGGGTGTAAAGCCATTGATGGAAATTGGCAGGTTTAGCGAATTGGGGAATTCTGGGAGTTGAAGTCCACACATCTTAAAGTTGCCAAGGTTGAGAAACACTGCTCTGGAGTATTAAAAACAAAAAGCAAGAGAGATAGAACTCATACTACATAGGCTTCAGACAGGAAAGTGCTTTCAAAAAAACACACACAGCATTTTGACTGCCATCAATTTACTCTGCCTGTCTTCATATTCACTCAAGGAAGACAACATTCCTCCTCATTATTCCAAAAGATATGTAACTGCAATGAATAGCATGAGTAGGTTTTGAGATGGAACCCATATGACTCATGGGTTTAGATATTATCCCCATCAGATGGAGTTCAAATAATTACAACTCGGGAGAGAAAACCTAACAATTACTTGACATGGTCTGCTACATTAAAGTGTATCCCATTTCTTATGTGATGTGTCTTTATTCACTTTGATATATGATCACTGCATGCACCCCTTGATTGCTTTTCAAAAGCAATCTAAATTAATGTGGATTGGTAAAGGGTAATTATCACTATGAATAATTAGTGCATGCTAATAAATGCAAATAGGGCAAAGCTTACTAGTGCTAACAGATCTTGTTCTTGATATGCTTTCAGCTAAGAGAGTTTGGGTAGCATGAAAGAAAGCTGCGTCTACAGTTATAGGGAACATTTGGAGGACAAGAGGCTATTTAAGAATGGAAGGGTATCCAGAAAATGATTTAAACATTTGGACTGAAAACTAAAAGCATAGACTAGTACTAGTAAAATAAATCATTTGAATAACATTCCTATGAAGCACACCGCATGGCAGATTAGCTACAGAAACATCTCACAGCTTCCAAGTTTAGATGTATCTTAACTAAGGGATACCCTGAAAAATGTATCGTGGGTAAAATGGAAACAGGTTCACAACCTTTTCCTGGCTGAGGATCACCCTCACTCGGGCAGCAGTAACCTAGGGTTGTACTCCAAAGCAAATTTATAGATTGGGGTGCACATTCTAATAAAAATACAGCTTGTTTCAAGTGGGATATATCTTGTAAGCATATGTTTGCAGAGGTCTTGTTTTAGCATCAGAATAAAAGGATTAACTAAGGACTCAAGGGCCATCTCTGCATTAAGCTGTGAGTGTCCCATTTGGGAAGCTTCTGCTAATTACAGTGAACAATGCTGAACTAGAGGGCTCAATCAGCTGATTTGTATGAATACAGAAAACTGGTTTATGCCAGTAACGTATTATAGACAACAGAAAAACTGCAGCAAATGGAATAGTCTATGTTAGGAGCACACGATGTTTTGGACCAAGGGTTGTAGAGGTCCTTTGAATGGCAAAGTGGGAGCCAAACAAAGGAATGGAGAAAGCCAAAAAAAGAAACCAGTTATGAAAGAGAAACTAAAATATGCTGATATGGATAGAGGAGAACTCATTCCACACAAGGGCTATTGGAGAAAAGGTCCCTCTCCATGTCTTTGCCAATGACAAAGACACACCATGGACAGAGCAGGACCTCTCTTGAGGACTATAGATGTCTGAGAGGCTGATGAAAATGAAGTTGGTCTAGAAGCCAAGCATGTTTGGATAAACCAATTGGTATTGTAAATACTCTGTACAAATACCCTTAACCTGTCTCAGCAGCTGCTTTTTCCAAATACCAGATTACACATATTGTCCTAGTCTATTAGCCAGTCAATGAATGCCACTGAGAAGCTGCAACCTCAACTTTTAAACCTGGAAGATTATCAGGGCAACCATAAGACCAACATGGCCAGAGACATCAGCCACAGAAGGAGCAGCTTCACAGGAGATGCTTTATCCCTCTCTGCCAAATGATTTTTATTTTAGCTGCTGAAGAGTGAAAGGGTAAAGTATATCTCAGTCTCATACACCAGTGAAAAGACCAAGGGCCACCAGCTGCTACTCAGGCAAAGCTGAGAGTGCTCCCTCTCCTCTTTCTTTTCCTTCCACTTCCCTTTCTTTGTCCATCTTTTAAATTGGTAGGACACACTTTCAGCTACAATTGCCTGGAAAATAGGATAAAAACAAAGTACATAATATGCACATATTCAGGTGTGTGACTCCTGATACCTAAACCTATTGATCTTAGGATCTGGGTCTTCAGCAATCTGCAACAGGGTATCAAAAGGGTATGTCAAAAGGGTATCTCTCTTGCAATCTATCTGTATCTTACTGTGTTTGTATTCTCCGATATATTTCTATGATCATTGTGCATATAATACAATCCACACATATTGGACTTCAGGAAAAGGTCAAGTATAAACCTCTTTCTCCAGAGAAATCCTGAAGTTATCTAAAAGAGTTTGACATTTACAAAGTAAATGTGAAATACACTTTGTTTCCATAAATTTGACGTCACTCTACTCAATTATTCCTTTGCAGAAAAACTCATGACTGTGATAATATTTCAATTTTTAGTTCCATTATTTTTTTTATTTGTATTGCTTTAATGTACAAAAAAAACCCACACAAAAAATAAAAAATGAAAACGCTGAAACAAAAATCAATAAAAGAGAAAAAGGCAAGGAATACCTTATTTAGGTAGTTAGGTATGTTACGTAGTGAGTGTCCCCTAAATAAGAAAATAATTCCGCTTTTAAACAGTAGATTAAATGCTTTTAAATAGTAGATTAAACCTCATCCACACAGAATAACATTAGTCAGTCTTTCCAATACACTGATAGTAAGCCTATTCATACAGAGCCAGTTTGGTGTAGTGGTAAAGGCACCAGGCTAGAAAGTGGGAAACCGTGAGTTCTAGTCCTGCCTTGGGCAGAAGCCAGCTGGATGACCTTGAGCCAGTCATTCTCTCTCATCTCTAGGAAGAAGGCAATGGCAAACTACTTCAGAAAAACCTTGCCCAGAAAACTGCAGGGACTTCTCCAGCCAGTCGCCAGGAGTCAAGACTGACTCAAAGGCACCAAAAAAAGAAAAGAAAAGCCTATTCATAGCTGGAGAGTTCAGGATTTTAAATTAGGTATAGCAGTTTCTTTCCATTAAAATAAAACAATTAGGTCACACTCCATGCACTATAAATCCAGAATCCTTCATAAATCACTAGTTCCAAATTTTTGGTATGACATTCACATCTTGAACCTTGTCTTCCCAACACCATATTAAATGAGCTTATCAATATTGTCAAAATGGAATGCTATGCATAAATTTCTACACACTTCTCCATTCTTGCATGTTATTATTTTGTAGGTTGTTAATGAAAGAGACCTTGTACATTTGATACGAAGTCAGAATGTTTATGTTTTAAATTTTTAAATGGACATGAGCCTGTAATACAAAAGAAGCTATGGAATGGATGCACAAACGCCTTTTAAGGTTCTTAGCTTTATGCTCCATTCCTAAAATGTCTATTATGAGCTTGCCCATTCAGAAATATGATACCTTGGGGAGTACAGCCAGTCACAAAAGACTCATTTACCAGAAGGCAAACAATTGGTGAAAGGGTTCTTCACCATCCACCTTCACATTCAAGATGCTTTCTACCACCACTGCCACCTTAAACTTTTTTTGGGGGGCAGGTGATCATACTCCCAAATAGATTCCTGGGTTCCAATCACCTGTGGCTTTTTATTTTCTAAAAATACCAATGGGGCCCAGAAGAATTCTGCAAAATAAGTATAAAGCTTTTCTTTGCAACATGATAGTTTCCAATTCAATTTACTTTTCTGGAAAGTAAAACCACTTACCTTTTTTAGGAAACCTGAAGAGAGTTAAGAGCAGTGCCTGTAGGCATACGAGGGGGTTCTAGCAGGAGAGATACAGTATTGGGCTGAATGGGCCTTTCACTATATGCACTTCCCGGCTAGTCCCTCACAAGTCCCTGACCTTGCCACACAGCAAGGCGAAGTCTGAACAACCCCCAATCCTTACTAGACTAATTTCTGAAAAACACTACGGTGTATATAAACAATTGGAAGCTCCTCTGAGCTTAGAATAAAACAAACAGGGTTGTGCAAAGGATTTAAACGGGTCCTTCACTAAATGCAATGGTACAAGTGAAGCATCCCTCCTCAAAGCACTGAGGCAGCATTGGATGGCTGAGGGTTTTCCCAAGTTACTCCATTTATGACTGTGGATAGACATGTTGATAGATGTCCCCATCAAAGTATAGTCAAAGCAGGTACTTGTATAGGCAGCCCGACTGGGAAAGCCCTTAAAACAGCTACACAAGAGCCTTTCAGAGGAAGCAGTACCTCAATGCTTCAAGGAAGGGTACTTCACTAAAACTAAAGTGCTTGGAGAAGCATCTGTTCAAATGTTTTGCCCAGCAACAATATCCATTGTAATGCTACCGGCAAAAGTCTTTTTAAAAAACAAACAAACAAACTTGATTTTATTTTAAACTTAACGGAAAACACATAAAACATTTTCATTCCAAAGATTCTCTGAATACAGTTCACAGCTCTTAAGGGACAAAAGAAACTCTTCAATTTTGGAGGACATTTACTTGGAGAAAAAAATTATGAGCTTGTTTCCTTATTATCTAAGCCAGTGTTTCTATCAGCCCTCCCAGGTAAACAAGACAGGAAACACGATGAGATGAGCTAATTCTACTTTATTGTAAAAGTTTCTTTCTCCGGCTGTTACGGCTCCTTTCTCTTTTATCTGATCCTTCCCTAGGCGGCATCTCTTCCCCCTGTCTTCCAAGGTCACCCTCACATTCCATCACAGTTTCTGAACCTTAGCCGTAAGAGGTGTGGACTTCAACTCCCAGAATTCTGCATTCCCGTTAGGGTTCACAGTTATAAGAAGCCCAACTTTTCAGAAAACTACAGGTAGTCCTCGCTTAATGACAATTCATCCAGCAACCATTCAAAGTTACAACAGTGCTGAACGAATGGTAGTTACAGCCAGTCCTTGAAGTTACGACCGTTGCAGGGCCCCTGCAGTCACGTGATCAAAATTTGGGCGTTTAGCAGCCTGCCCGCATTTCCCATCTCAGTGTGCATTTCAACTTCCCCCACCCACCTATCTCCCCCCATCTCTGCCCTTCTGGCCACCCTGCACTCGCTGCTGCCACCTACCCATCACCCCCAGCTGAGCTTCGCCATCTTCTTCCTCCTGCTGCTGACGAGGCACACCCAACCAAGGCAGCTGCTGGCCCTTTGCCTTGGCCAGGTGCACCTCGTCAGCGAGAAGATGAAGAAGGTCAGCTGGGGGAGGCGGGGACGGCAGGGGTAGGTGGTGGCAGCGGAGTGCAAGGCGGCCAAAAGGGCAGATAGGCGGCTGGGGGGAGATGAAGCAGAGGCAAGCGTGGCAGGGCAAGAGAAGCGTGAGGTCCTCGCCTAATGACTGCAGCCAGGAGTACCAGGACTGCTATCACTAAGCAGTGCAGTCACATGGTGTTTTGCCTAACAACCACTTTGCTTAGTGACAGAAATTCCAGTCCCAGTTAGGGTTGTTAAGCGAGGACAACCTGTATGTGGAAGGCTGTTCTCTTACTAATTAGAAGTACATAATACTATGACTGCTATGGAGTTGCTTTGATCTTCTGTGTGGCATCTAATCTGATCCTTTTCTTTACAGACCTTTTTGGTGGTAGGCCCTTGGATTCTGAAATGTCCTCCCGGGTAAGCATCCCTGGCAATGAAATTGCCAAGACATTTTTATTTTTATTGTCTCAAATATTTCAACTACTCTGGAACTGAACTAATCTGGCTACTGTTTTTATTGCATATTTTAATTACTATTCAACATACAGTAATGACAAGACAGCACAGAAATCAGCCTCTGGTTAGTGCCCTCCTTTCCCCCCTTGATTTCCATCCTGCCATGTGAGTTCAGGTGAGAAATAAAGGCATAAAGTCCAGCGACAGTCCGGCACATCCCAGCTGAGGGGAGGAGAAAATTACAGTAGTGCAAGTTTCTACTAATGGGAAAGGACATGGGAAAAAGGGGAGTGATGCAGTTCTGGAATGATGTCAAAGGCCCACGTGGAAGAACCCAAACCATAATATTTAAGTTTCTCTGAAGCAAAATACCGCCAGAGAATACTCATCCACAATGGATGACTCTGGATGTAAGATTTATTTGTTTGTGTGTGTGTTATTTCAATTTATATGGCCACCCATCTCAACATCATGTCTCTGCGTGGCAAACAAGTTAAAAACACAAAATAACAGTAACACCACAATAAATATGCAATCGGCAGCCAAGGTAAAAACCATCACCGCCACCATCTCACAAGCTCTGCCACATGTTCCAGCTCCATGCTCAGTGGCATAGCTTCTTCCATCTCATTTGAACTTGGGCAGATACACAAAGCCAGCTATAAAACATTATCTATCTATCATCACTTATTAATATCAGACACCTCTATCCTCTTGTGTTAGAAACTAGACCTATATAACTTGGAAATAAAGGGCTACTGCAATGACTGTGAAAGGTAGGAAGGGTTTTTTTATTTTTAATTTAATATGGCATGGTAAGACTTATGTGTATATGTGTGGGTGTATTTATTACCTCAATTTATATGGCCATCTATCTCAAGTTCATGACTCTGGGTGGCTAGCAATAATTAAAATAGCATAAAAATCAAAGAAACAACAACACACATATGATCTGCAGCCAGGGTAAAAACAACCTCACCATTAACAAATCAACAAGAAGAATGTCCTCCTATAGCTCATAGCACTGTATTTTTGTCAGGATGATACGCTGGAATTCCTGACAGTAACAGAAATGCAACTGTGACTTCTATAAATATGTTCCATGAGGCTTAAGCTAACATTTTGCCTTCCCAGCAAAGAACAAAGTCATATCAAATTCACTAGGGTGTGGGCCTGCATGCTTGAGAACCTCCTGTGCCACGGAAGGATTATATCTGATGCAAGTACATGCCACTCATAGAAGATACTCTCTGGAGGATTGGGTATATGGTTTGCACCCAAATTGTACTGCTTTCTGCATGTGTGAGAGTGTGGCAAAGAGCTGTCATTCTCAACATCTTTTTTTTTTTGCCTCAACTAAGCATTGGGCTGACATTCTCCACAAGTTTTGTGGATACATGTTTGGTGGTTATCCAGTTCCTTATTCTATCTTAGCGGATATATATATTTGACAGCAGCTGGCACCAAAACGAAGTATTAGACCACATTGAGGCAATTCATAGAAAGAATATTGGCCTGAAGTTGTGTATATCCAATGTATACTGTGCACCTTTCCCCACCATCTTTGTCACAGCCTTACGCCTATAACTCCCTTTGCTTTATGGCAAGGCTGGCTCTAAGTAAGTTTTTGATTATGAATGCTATAGGATCTGCCATCTATTGCAGTGTTTCTCAACCTTAGCAACTTTAAGACGTGCTGGCTGGGAAATTCTGGGAGTTGAAGTCCACATATCTTAAGGTTACCAAGGTTGAGAAACACTGATCTATTCTAGGCTTTTAAAATATCACATTCACCATTATTTGCCAAATATAGTTAAGAATTTTTGTCCTGGCTGAAGGACAGAACACTGTCAACCTCCTTGCCGAAGAAGACATTGTTTGCTGCAATTCATATTAAATTAGTAGGGATTGCTGTACAAATGGACCTAAATTCATATTTGCAGATGACACAAGTTTCTATCTCATCTATAAATGTTCTCAAATTATTACTTTCAAGTGCCTTACTCTTACGTGGGTGTCTAATAGATACAGTAGTGCTAAAAATAATTGAAGTATTAAGCACAGACTACAACCAGTTCTTCATTGTATGTACTAGGAAAACTCATACTTCTACTGCCCCAGAAGTGAGCCACCCACTTACTTCCTATCCACTAAGCTACCTTCCTGAAACAGCACAGATTATTTTAATTATTTATATTATAATCACAAAATCCTAAAATTTACCATTACTGGCTATTTAGCCTATCATCTGAATGATCTACTGTAGTTTTCTTCTTAAGAAAATGTCTCCAAATTATTAGTTACTTCAAATACTGTCCGGCCATATGCATTATTTTTCTGAACTACAGAGATAAGGTCCTCCTTAATTACAATAATTAAATAATTATGTAGTTTGGTGAGTTCTTCATATCCTTGGATATCTTTTCTTCTGAATAACTTCACCAACTGATGCCCTACAGATGTGTTGGACTACTACTCCCTTGTGGGCTACAGAGGATGGGCACTATGGTCTTTAGTGATTTCTACTGCTGTATAATGGGGCAGCAAGTTAATTACACTCAGACCTTGAAACTTATTTGTTCGATGAGTTCAGATGCACATTCAATTCAGGTGTCAGGACTCATCCTGTTTATGACTGGCAGCATTCCAATGTTTTGGAGAGGCTTGAAAGCATAACTTCTCTTCAGCAATCTGTTGTCCCAAAGTTGAAAAATCCTTATTTAAAAGTTGAGATGCACTATTACCCTATAGGGTTTAAATTATACATTGTTAGTGCAGTTGCAATCATTTCCCCAGAGTCTTTTACTGGAAATAGACTGTTCTTCCTGTTTATGTATGTAAATGCTCTACTTTTAATTTTCCAGATTTTCGATCAACTCCTTACGGGGTTGTTCACATACCTAGGGATGCCAGAATTACTTTCTCAATATTGCTATCAAATCATACTAGAAATTGGGCAGAGATGAGATAGACGTGTGTACATTACCACACTAGTGAATTAATATAATATACATGAGGTCACGAAGAGTCGGACAAGACTAAACGAGTGAACAACAACAACTTAAAGAGGTCTTGTACGTATGTAAACCAGTGCTTTCCAAACTGCCGCTGCTGGCGACACACCAACGGCGGCAGTGGCGGCGGCACGGGGGCGCACGCGGTGGCGTGCACAGTGGTGGCGCGGGGGACACGCAGCGGCGGCGGCATGCACAGCGGCAGCCACAGCAGCGGCCTCACTAAAACGCGGAACTGCCGCTGCCGCCACCGCCATGCACACCGCCACCACCGCGCATGCCCCCCGCCGCCGCCGTGCACGCCCCCGCCGCCGCTTCGCAACACACTAAACTGTGTGTTGCGACACACTAATGTGTTGCGACACACAGTTTGGAAAGCTATGATGTAGACCCATCTCCAAGTTAACATAGAAAGAGTATTCCTTCACTCCCAAGGAGTACATTCCATTATTAAGTACTTTCTCTGTCTTCCAATAAGAGGAATCCATTGTTTCTTTCCCCATCTTTGGTGCCAAATGTGAACAGTTTTTTTTTCTTTTCTGTAAATAGTCCTCTTTTATTTTCAGCAGTTTGTCTTTCGTTAAACAGATCTGAAAGCAATGAAGCCACATAGAAGCTCTGAGAGATTTTTCTCTCCCCCACCCCCCATTTCACAGGAAGCATTTACTGGCCTGTTTGCACAACACAATTAGTTAGATCATGGGGGTGAGATGTTAGCAAATGGTGCCCCAAGAAAACTGGGTCAACTGACCCAGCCAATTAACCTTTTTTTTTTTTGTAAAATTTTTATTAAGGTTTTAAATATACAAAGTTAAAAGTTGAAAATGAAACAGAAATAGAAATACAAATTAAAAAGAAAAGAAAAGAAAAGTGTAATAAAGTAAAAGAAAGAAAGAAAGAAAGAAAGAAACAGACATAGAAATTAGATAACTTCCAATCTATCTATGGTCATAAAAGTAAAATAGATAGTTTGTTCTTACATGCTGGCTATTCATATAACATTCATATATATTTCTTGTCTAATATATACTATTTATATATATTCTAATCATCAAAACCCCATGCAAGCTTTACTCCTCCTGCTTTTTGTAAATAGTCCATCAAAGGCTTCCACTCTTTAAGAAAATAATGGTTTGAGTTTTCTTTTAATAAGCAAGTCAGTTTGTCATTTTCTGCTATCTCTAATAATTTCAACATCCATTCCTGTATTGTTGGTACACTTTGATTTTTCCAATTTTGTGCATATAAAAGTCTTGCTGCTGTAATCATGTATTGTATTATTCTAAGAAAATGTTTTTCTATTTGTACATCCTAAATTCCAAGAAAAAAGAATTCTGGTTTAAATGGTATTCGTATCTGTAATATATTTTGCATCAATGAATGTATCTCGGTCCAAAATTCTTTTGCAATTTTACATGTCCACCACATATGGTAAAAAGACCCTTCTTGTTTTTTACATTTCCAACATAAGTTGGAAATATTCCCGTACATTTTTGAAAGTTTTTGTGGGGTCATATACCACCTAATGCGAAGAGAGGACTCACTGGAAAAGACCCTGATGCTGGGAAAGACTGAGGGCAAAAGGAGAAGGGGACGGCAGAGGATGAGATGGTTAGATAGCATCACCGATGTAATGAACATGAATTTGAGTAAACTCCGAGAGACAGTGGAGGACAGGAAGGCCTGGCGTGCTATGGTCCATGAGGTCACGAAGAGTCGGACACGACTAAACGACTGAACAATAAAAAAAAAAAAATACCATCGGTACATCATCTTATAAAAGTTTTCTTTTAAGTTATAACACAAGGTAAATTTTAATCCTTTAGTCCACGTCTTCCCATTGTTGAAGTTGTATATTGTGACTGATATTTTTTGCCCATTGAATCATACAGTCTTTAACTTGTTCCTCCACCATTTCTCCTTTTAACAATAATTTATACATTTTAGCAATTAAATGTTCATCAGTTTCACATAATTGTATTTCAAATTCTGATTTAGTTTGTTCAAATTCCAATTTTTTTTATCTAATTTAAATTTCTCTATAAGTTGCATATCGGAGAGCCATTGAAAAGTATATCCTTCTTGAGCAAGTTCTTCTTTTGATTTTATTACATAATGTCCTTGTTCTTTTTTTAAAAGGTCCTTATATGTCAACCAATTATCTTTATTTCTTACTTCTGTTCTATAAAAAGCTTCTTGCGTGGAAATCCATAAAGGTCTCTTATAACATAAAGTTAGTTTATATTTATTCCAAATTCTCAACAAAGATCTTCTAATATAGTGGTTTTTAAAGTCCACATTAATTTTAGCCTTATCATACCACAGATATCCATGCCATCCAAATCTTAATTCATGTCCTTCCAGATTTAATAATTTTTCATTTTTCAAAACAATCCATTCCTTAAGCCATACCAAACCACAGGCTGCATGATATAGTTTCAAATTTGGGAGTCCTAGACCACCTCTTTCTTTTGAATCTTGCAAGACTTTATATTTTATTCAATTAACCTTAAAGAACTTACACTGAGCCCCAAACTGCTCCTCACCAGACACACCATCTTTGAAGCTTTTCTTATTTTCACTCTCACTTACCCCAGTATCCATACAGAAGATGGAAAGGGGCAGAAAGGGAAGTGAATATGCTTTTCCAGACCTGTCTGCACTGGTGCTTGCATCCTGACTTTAAAAAAAAAAATCCACCCATCTGATGAAAAAAAAATGGAAGAGCAGGAAGTTGAAAGAAGTGACAGTTTTCTAGCCTATTTCACACCAGATGGGAGGATTTTAAAAATGGCTGAGACAGAGTCCTCCTGGTTTATATGCTGCCAAAGCATGGAAGCAGGTCAACTGGCCAAGGAAGGGGATACTTTATTAGCTGTGTCTGCATACATAGCCACTGTTTCCCTTGCTCTTGCCCATTCTGACCTCAGCTTCCAAACAAATGAGTCCTTGGCACCTGAAACACTAGGAAAACCTTTGATTTGGGGCAGCTATTGTCTTTGTTAGGGAAAGTGGAAGGCAAAAGGAAGAGGGGCCGACCAAGGGCAAGATGTATGGATGATATTCTGGAGGTGACGGACTTGACCGTGGGGGAGCTGGGGGTGGTGACGGCCGACAGGAAGCTCTGGCGTGGGCTGGTCCATGAGGTCACGAGGAGTCGGAGACGACTGAACGAATAAACAACAACAACTTCCATAATGTATTTTCAGCTTCCCAATCTGCCCGAGGCCACTCCGTTTGGTATGGTCCATGCTAATTTCCCACATGGTTATTCCATTATCTTGGGAAAGTTCAGTCCTTTTAATTAATATATATATATATATATATATATATATATATATATATATATGTATGGATGATATTCTGGAGGTGACGGACACGACCATGGGGGAGCTGGGGGTGGCGACGGCCGACAGGAAGCTCTGGTGTGGGCTGGTCCATGAGGTCACGAGGAGTCGGAGACGACTGAACGAATAAACAAAACAAACAAATTGTCTTTGTTGATTCCTTATGGACGTTACTGCTTATTTCCTGCCTTACTTAGTAGTGCAATACAGTAATTTGACACAAACATTATTTTTAATTTATTTATTTAAATTTTGAAAAAAAAATACAAATATAGGCAAAACACCAAATCACACTAAAAACATCACAATTAAATGGACAATCCTTAAACTTTAAAAAATGATAGAAACCAGAAAAAGAAAAAAGGGTGGGTGGGGGACCAAATAGACTAAGAAAAATAAAACAAATCTACCTTACATATTAAACTTATCAATAGTCACAGGTTTACTAATAAATACTATATAGTACTATAGTATAATCAAATACAAAAGGTTCTTGTAAAATATCATACAGTCTTTGCCAAAGTAGTACATATTGCTTCATCCTTTGATTAGTTGAGAATATTGCCTTTTCCAAGACAGATAAGTTATTCCAGATGTTATTACTTAACATCTGGAATAATAACACTTTTGCAATCTCTCAATACAATTTTTTTAGCCACTACCCATGCACAATACAGCCATAATTCTTGATAAACGATCAGATTCCAAAGCTTTGGAATATAATTCAACATCACATTAACATCTTTAACATTTAAAGATTTTCCCATAAATCTACTTATATGCATTAAAATGTCATTCCAAAAAAGTACCAGATAATCATAGGACCATATCATATAGGTCAATGAACTCTCAAATTGTTTACATCTCCAACAAAGAAAATATGATGTCCATCCATTCAAGTACATTCTTTGGGGAGTCCAATATACTCTAATGAATAATGTTTAATGAATCTACTTCAATCTCAAATCTGTTGATACCATTTAAACATTTTTAAGGATACAAAATCACTGATGGGGCTTTATCAGAAATTCCAGTCTTTAGTCCATGTTTGGAATATCTCAGAAATATCCTCTTTAAAAATATTCTTGAGCTTTTGATAGCGAAATGTGATGGGTTTTACTTCTGTCATGGATTCCATCAAATAAGAGAGCATTTCAGGTGCCTTTGAAATGGCCAAGGCATCTGACCCATATTGAGACATTAAAACAGGCTTAAGTTGAAAATACTGCCACTGTTGTGAACTAGGAAGACCAAATTCAATTTAAAGTCAGGAGAAATCCTTAAAACAATCATTATATAATAATTGGTTTAAAATTGTAATCCCAGCTTCTACCCAAACTTTCCAATAGAATGTTTTACCACCTATTTTTAGTGTAGAACTTTTCCAAAAAGTTAAATATTTATGACTCTCATTATCAAAACACAATCTCTGTCCCAATATGGCCCAAAAATTTCTCACCACCTGCACTTCTGGAAATAAAACACATTTTCTACTGTATATTGTTCTAAGAACTTGCCATAACCACAAGGGAAATAGATAATAACTTTTCAACATAGCCCATAAAGGATAATATTCCCCTATATTTTCATTCCACATACTAATAGCTAATAAAATAAAATCCCAATGATATTTTTGCAAATCAGTTAAATTAAACCACTTTCCTCAAATGATAATCTCATTTTAGATAAAGAAAACCTTGGTGGTCCACTATTCCAAATAAATTTCCCAAGTAACTTATCAATCTGAAGGAAATATTTATTTGATATTAACATAGGGATTCAGCTCTTGCCAGCCTAGCAATTCGAAAGCATGCAAATGCAAGTAGATGAATAGGTACCACTTTGGTGGGAAGGTAACAGCATCATGCCGGCCACATGACCACGGAAGCATCTTCGGACAATGCTGGCTCTTCGGGTAACAAATGGAGATGAGCACCGGCCCCTAGAGTTGGACATGACTGCATAAATGTGCGGGGAAAACCTTTACCTTTACCTCTAAGGACATAAATCAAGTGAAGAGCAATATTCATTTTAATAACATTAATTTTACCCAACAAACTTAATGGAACTTTAACCCATCAATTTCTAAAACTTTCAGCATATCTATTTCCATATATGTAAAGTCCAAAATATTTAATATGATCAAAACCCAACTCTTTATATAACTGTGTTGATATATTAAAACCCAAGGGAAGTAAGCAAGATTTATCCCAATTAATCTTATAACCAGAATACTTTCCAAAATACTGTATTACTTGATAAGATTAGGCAAAGAGGTAGAGTACAGATCCAAAATTGCCAAAATATCATCAGCATATAAAAATAATTTATACACACAGCCTGCAAATTAATACCCTTAATGTCTAACGATTGCCTTACAATGGTGGCCAAAGGTTCAAGGATCAAATTAAATAGCAAGGGAGAAAGTAGGCAGCCCTGCCGAGTGCCACATTATAACTCAAAAAAGTTTGAAATCATCTGATTTGTTATAACTCTATCATAGGGTTGCAAATAATAAATCTCAATCCATTGAACTAAGTCCAGTGGAAAACATATCACTTGCTTTAAAAATTTAATCCAAATCAAATCAAATGCTTTTGACACAAATATTAACCTGGGGAGAGCAACAGAAGCTTAACTTCAAGCTTGCTTTAGCTTTGGGCAAGGAAATTAAACCTTTCAATGCCTATCAACTGTCCATAAGACATCCCCCATATTTATACTAAGGAAGGTCATGAACAGTGACAAGGCAGTGGCCTCACCCAACCCTAGTTAGTTTGATGTGTGCTCCAAACAGCAGAAAGACCCAATGTTCAGGTTGGTTGGTTGGTTGGTTGGTTGGTTGGTTGGTTGGTTGGTTGGTTGGTTGGTTGGTTGTTTGTTTGTTTGTTTGTTTGTTTAAATGTATTGGCGCCCAACTCCAGTGGACTCTGGTTAGATTTGTTAACAAAACTATAGCAATAAGGTAAAGATGGTAGAGGACCAGAATTGTAACCAAACCTTTATTATATTCCAACAATATTCCACTTCATGATGAAATATTGTTGGAATATAATTTTTTTCATGGTAATGGAAAAAAACTTTCAGATTACATTTCTCTGAAAATGGGATGAAAATTTATATACAAAATATAAATAAGATAAACCATTGAAGAACGTTTTCCAAAATTAAAAATATTACAGAAGCATGATCATGTAGCCCAGATATAACAAGTGAGAAATAAGAGTAGATATTACTTTACAAGACTGATCCTTATTCATAATGAAATGTAAAAGTCCTCAAAATAAGTATAAAGTTTATTGGGAGAGGGGCAGATTAGGCCCATTCAAATTTATTCTCGAGTCAGAAGAGATCATTGCAAGCAACATTTCTACCTCATCTTTTTAAAATTATTGAATTTATTTTGCTCTGTACTTGTCCCCACCCTGATCAGAACAGTATATGGCAGTTTTGCAAGAATGCAGAAGACCCCCAAACTACAGAGGATGTTACACATAGCTTCCTTTCAAAATTTCAGTGTCTCAGGACCTAAGCGTTATGGATGGGAAAGGATTGATATAACCTCCATCACGAAGTCCCAGAAGCCCAATGAATAAGACTGAGTAAAGCAAAATTTTAGTAGATTTGCAATCCCCATTCCTCAAAAACTAGTAAAACCCGATAAAAAGCAGCCAGGCAAAGGTGCTCAAAATTAGCTCAGTTTCAAGAGTTTTCAGGATGTAGCTCTTTCCAGTATAGCCTTTTGGAATGCTTTGGCGAGAATGCTTCTGATCATGACATTCACCCCCTCCAGCCATAGTTCACTCTTGACCAACCCACAGCCAGTTAAACTCACTGCTACAGCTAGAGAGAGAGAGAAAGAAGCTTCCCCAAGGTATGAAGTGATTCTGTGACCATAGCAACAGAGTCAGAGTCTTCCTTTTATGCAAACACTGCCAGTTCAACTGAATCATCCAGCAGAGATTGGGTATGATATTAGACGAAGCATGTTAAAAAACATGGGCTTAACAAAATCAGTATCATTTACTTGAAAACTCCTTCAGTGAGAACGTATCTATTTCTCTTACCATATGAGGAAGAGGAATTGGCTATATTCCTTTTGGTTTGAAGTTTTTATCTTTTTTTATGGGGGGGGGGAGTTTCTAGTTTTGCATGCCGCCCAGAGTTCATTGGAGTTGGGTGGCTTATACATTCCAATCAATCAATCAATCAATCAATCAATCAATCAATCATCCCAGCGGTGAATTCCCCAAATTCATGTGGAACAACCATGCACGCTATGGCTATGATCCAGCATCCTGCATCTACAGCATGTTTTTCAGTTATTTTTCCTCTCCAATGGCAATTTCTTTCCTCCCAGTGTAAAGCAACCACATTCATTGCTCCAGGTTTGGAACAGCCTGATTATGTCATGGAGGCAGTCACCATCAGACAAAAAAAGTCAGATGTGTAGCCAATCTCATACAAAACTTTGTATGCGCTTCAAGGGAAACCTGAAATATCGGCCAACATCCGTCTGATTATCTTCTGGTACAGAATCCAGGGGACCTCTCAATTTAAAACACAATGGTTCTTACATAATGACTTGCCCTCCCCATAATGCACTAAGGCACAAATGAGATGTAAGTCAAAGAGCCGCTGCTTGACAGGGAGAGGAATCACCCATCTGTTACTGCAAGTCTAGGACAAAACTGAATCAAATGCACTGGAGACATTTCTTGACATTCTGCCCTGATGTCACACCCACTCTTTATCAATATTATTTTACAAGATCTCCTTATCTCAAGTCAAGCCATCCCAGTTTTAGAGTGGTTTACAGATAAGATACTGTAGCTGATTTTTCTAAGATGAAGACAAATGGTTTTAAGTCTCTTGATAAAATAAGAGCATGCAGCTCAGCAACCAAAGAGAGGCATTGCACACAAAACGTCAACCCTGACACCCAAAGTTTAAAAATGGCTAGACCAGAGCTTTCCAAACTGTGTGTCGGGACACGTTAGTGTGTCGGCTGCAGTGTCTGGATGTGTCCCGGCTGCTGCTGCCTCCAAACCTGCTGTGATTCCGCGCAGGTCCTAGTGCCTGCCTGGTGCCCTGCTTAAGAGCGTGTCGCGAAAAGATGCCCTGCTGTAAGAGTGTGTCCCAAAATGATGCCCTGCTGTAGGAGTGTGTCACGAAATGATGCATGTCTAAAAAGTGTGTCACCAACATGAAAAGTTTGGAAAGCTCTGGGCTAGGCAAACTGAAGTACGAGGCTTTTTCTGAAAATCCTTAAGCGCTGCTGCTTTTTAAGGTTAAGTCCAACCTGGTGTCATTGAATCAGTTGAATTGCAATTCACCTAGTGCAGTTAACATGGCCACAGGGTAACGGAGCCGAGAATACTGTGTTTTAGATTATACTAGCTGTTTCAAATAAGCCTGTCTTTTGGTAAATAGTCAGCTCTACACTGCATGGTATCTTACTCCATGTACATATTTATATGTGCATGGATCAATTAAAACTGGCATCAGTATATATCATTGGACAAACACAAAATTGGAAGAATTCAATTCAATTCTCCTGCTTCTCGTTTGCTCTGTTTGTGTCTCTCTCTTTCCCATGGTCTCAACTCAAGAAAAAATTATGAACAGCACAACCCTATATGGGAGAGCCAATTTGGTGTAGTGGTAGGCACCAGGCCGGGAGACTGTGTGTTCTAGTCCTGCCTTAGGCACAAAGCCAGCTGGGAGTCCTTGGGCCAGTCACTTTCTCTCAGCCCTAGGAAGGAGGCAAGGGCAAACCCCTTCTGAAAAACCCAGGACTTGCCCAGGCAGTCGCCAGGAGTCAGCACTGACTTGAAGGCACACACAGACACACACACAAAAAAACAACTCTATATACTGTGGAGTTCAGTGAGTCTTAGGAGCAGGCAAGTAGGCACAGGACTGTAGCTTTACTTAGGAAATTCTTATCTGTTCTCATTTCTACCCACTCATCCACCCACCCCCATTTCCTTTTGTTGCCTGCAAAAGCACTGAAAGAAGGCATTTCATAAAGGAATATCGGTCAAAGTGTTAAACATTCAGTAACCCCTAATGTGCCTCTTCTGCTACAATTTTGACTGGCACAATGGACAATAGGACCCTTCTGGCATTACCAATAACTCAGCCAGCAGAGAACAGCAAATAAGGAGTGCTGGGGTTGTATCAGGTTAAGCCAAAACCAAATAAACCATGTTATGGCTGAGAGCACCTCAGCAAGTCCTCTCTACCAGATTTCACTGGGTGGGTAAATTCAACTTGGAGAAAGCGGTCTCAGACATATCCAGGCCCTAAGCCAGATAGGGCTTTAAAGGTGTTAACCAGTAGTTAAAATTGCACCTGGAGAGACTAACTGGCAACCAATGCAGCTCTCGTAGTATCAGTGTTACATGGGCAAACCTCAGTATAGCCATAATCATTTGAGCCACTGCATGCTAAATTAGTCAAGGCTTCTGGATGGTTTCAAGGGCAGCCCCATGTAGAGGAAGCTGAAGTAGTCCAGCCATGAAGTGACAAGGGCATGAGTGACAGAACACAAAGCCTTTTGTTCCAAGAAACACCACAACTGATATACAAGTTGCAACTCCCTCCCCCACAATCCTATCTGCTGTTTAAGAAGGAGCTATGAGTCCATGAGAACCCCACGATTGTTGGCTATCTCTGTATCAGGGAGTGCAACCCCAATGAAAGCTGGATTCAGTCAGCTTTCAAATTTACAGTCACTCCATGTTGCTGGGATTCAGTCTAAGCCTGCTTCTCCCCATCCAGATCTCAACAGCCTCCAGACACTGGGTCAGCACCTCCATTAGCTCTTCCACTCTGGCTGGAGTGGAGATGTATAACTGGGTATCATCAGCATACTCCGCTTATGCCAGCAGATGTCCTCTCCCAGATGATAAAAAGAGGGGGAGAGGACTGAGCCACACAGCACCCCATAATAGAGTTTAAAGGCTCCCCATCTCCCTCACCACCAACAACAACTAGAACTGACCATTCAGGAAGAGGCTACCCCAGAGCAGAATATTGCTGTCAAATCTAATCCAAATAAAGTACAGAAACCATTCTCTATATAAGTCCATGGTTTAACAGACAAATATTTCCAGAATATAAATTGAGCCTTTTGGAATTAGGGCAGGTTATACATGTTGTCTCGTCTCGTTTCGTGTCAGAAATGCAGGAAATAAAAAAGGGAAAAATATTAATTAAAATTTAAAAAGTTAAAACATTTAATAAAAATATAAAATTTATATAACTCTAGCCCAATGCCGGGCCACATTGATGGCAGAGGTGTTTCTGGCCAATAAGTCACTCTGTGTGCATGTCAGTCCCAAAGGGCACTGTAAAAGATGGGTAATTGTTTGAATATTGCCGCATTCGTAGCAAGTATCCTTGCCCTCAGGGAGAAACCCCCATTTTTCCATATTATCTTTAGTTCTGGCCAAACCAGTGCACAATCTGTTTAAACATCTCCAAACCGTCCACTCCTCCTCCGAACCTCCGGGCAGCTCCTCAAGCGGTTCTATCCAATTATGAAGATGTTTTGCTTGAGATTTCCATCTTTTTAATCGTTCTGTGTGAGGTGTAATAGCAATCTCCTCAGCGCAGTCTAAGAATCTCCTTCTTGACTTCAATCTTTTTGTAGGAGGTACTCAGTCAAATAATGGGTGTGCCGGATCATGTAACACCTTTCCATATTCCACACCTTGAGCCACACTCCTTCTAATGCCTGGTGGGACTATTCCCGCCAAGATATATAATTTATCAAGTGGAGTGGGGCGTAAACATCCAGTAACAATATGGCATGTGTCACCAAGCATCCTATCCACCTGCGTGGAGTGCGCATAGCGGCCCCAAACGGGGCAGGCATATTCTCCCACCGAGTAGCACAATGCAAGGGTGGCCATGCATAGAGTAGTAGGATGAGCACCCCAAGTAGTACCAGCCAACTTTCTGAGGAGATTATTACGGGTGGAAATCTTTTGCTTTAAGTTGCAACAATGTCTTTTAAAGGTTAATGTTCGGTCCTATGCCCTCATTGTGGGAGGTTGTGCGGATCCAGAATTGGCCTTTATAGCCACTTACAGATCCACCGTTAAAATTTTACCTTTGGAAGACAATCTTACTCGGCTACGAGTGATCGCCAATGATGAATGAATGAATGACTCCAAGGTAGCATGGTGTCTCACAATGTACGAGACTCACTCCATCCCAGATAACAGCAAGCCTGCGTCTGGCCTGCCTATTTTTAAGGTGAAATGTGCAGACATTAGTTTTTGATGGGTTAGGTTTTAGTCCATTCTCATTATAATATTCAGACATATTCTTAAGAGCCAAAGTGAGCTTGTCTTCCACTTCCTCGAAGCTAATTCCGAGCGGTAAGTGCCAAATCGTCGGCATAAATGAAAGACAATGTATCAGGACCGACAGGTTGATCATTAGTATATATGTTGAATAACAGGGGGGCAAGGACGCTCCCCTGTGGGAGACCATGCCACTGAACTCTCCACCAACTCTTTTTTCCCTGGAATTCAATGAAGAATCGTCGATTCTCGAGTATGAATTGAATACATGTTGTAAAAAAAGGTGTATACCACTTACTACAGCTTCACATTTCAGCACTATTGTATATATTAGTAATCTGTTCTGTGCCACTTTTTAACAGTCCAATGAATCAACTGAAGTCTATTGGAGAGATTACTGCATGGTTTGCCAAGGCAAAACTGAAGACAGAGTAGATGCTAAAATAATCTCTGTAGCCAAATTTGGATAATCCCCAGTTTAGAGCCAGTGGCAAACATCAAAGCCAGCACACTATGGGTAGGCTGAGGACTGAATAATTCAATCAATGGTAAAATATCCTGAGACTGAAAACTGAGTTAAAGCTTTTAAAAATATGCTGTTGTTATCATACCAGTACATGAACAAACCGACTTGAGGAAAAAACTCACTTGAAAAGGGATGTGCAAAATGTTTCCAGCTTAGAAGAGCTGTTTCAAGTATTCTGATCTTGAGGCAAAATGTTCCAATAATTTGTTCTGAGGTCGGAAACAAACACACTGTTTCGTTCCAGCCTTGGAACCAAACATGGCCATTATTATAATCCCAGTCATATAAAACAAGTTTGAAACTCAAAGTTTCAATCTCAAAACAGGTCATTTCTTGTGTTCTGACCTGGAAACAAACAGAGGTCTTCAAACATAACGAAGTCAGAATAAAACACTTCAGTCATTTTGAGATTTGTAACAACAGAACAGTAAATAAAAACATTCTCACAGGTTATTTCAAGGGAGGTTGCTTTGTTACAAGCTGAAAAACAAAGCATGATTTCCATTTCACGCATACCTCTAGAAAATTGGAGTTGAGTGGCTGTAATAAATTTAAATAATAAATAATAATAAATAAAATAGTTATCTGAGCTGTTCACCCCTATTATGCCATTTGTGACCTATATCATTTTTTACAAGAACTAGACAAACAATATGCATCAGACTTCTAACAGTACAAGGATTGGGATTCTGTTTCTGCCTGCAGGGTGCTTCATATCTGGCTTCTCTATATAAAAGTAGCCACCATTTAAAACAAACATCTATATATACTACTCCTATGAAATGTGCCAACATAATTTATTTTATTTCACTGACCAACTAACCACCTTCCAAACTTACAAAGCCAGTCTCACATCCACTTATATGCACGCAACCACATCTCAAGGTAGTGGTTCCTCACTGTAATTCTACATTATATTTAAAACGTAAAGACAAGATCAAAGTTGCCAGTACTTAATCCTTCAAAATTCAGATACTCTTCAAAGCAACATGCACTATTTCAACTTGACTTGAAAAGCTTTTTAATCATAGGAGCCAGCAAAATACGTTATGTGGTGAACTAAGCTTCAATCTTCAAGTTGTGTTCTTTAGCTTTACCTTGATATAATGACAATATCAGGGAAAACAGAGATTTTTAGTTTCAGTAAACAGTCTCTGCATGAACCAGAAGCTCACCCTGAAGTTCCCTTTTCATGCAGTCTTCATCAGATCCAACACTCAATTAAAAAGAACGCTGATAAAGCAGCTTATGGAGCTGCTCATCCAACCTTGAATCATTGTGAATAGGACTGTTCCAAAGTGGCAGAAAATATCCATATATTTGGGGGAAACAAAAGGAAAGGAGGTCCCTCTTGTTAGTGCTATCTTGTTTGCTGTTTTACTTCAGGAGTTAGAATTCTAGCAAGCCTGAAACAATCATAAGGCCAGTATCACAACTAATTTTATTCACTTATATAAGGATATACAGTCAGTTTGATCTAGTGGTTAAGGCACCAGGCTAGAAACCGGGAGACGTTGAGTTCTAGTCCCGCCTTAGGCACGAAGCCAGCTGGGTGACCTTGGGCCAGTCACTTTCTCTCAGCCCTAGGAAGGAGGAAGTGGCAAACCACTTCTGAAAACCTTGCCAAGAAAACTGCAGGAGTAGTCCAGGCACTCGCCAGGAGTCAAAAACTGACTTGAAGGCATGCGCGCGCGCGCACACACACACACAGGATATCACAATGGATTTCATGATGGATTTCATTTCCACTCCTTTCCAAGTGAGCAAAACTTACTACTTACAAAAACAAAATACGTACAGCTCAAAAATCTGTTCTTGGCCAAATTGACTTGTGAGAATTTACCAGCAAATTATGGGTATCCATTTTGTTTGAGAGGGAAGTATTCAGACTTCTGTTGATGCCTCTAGGAGATTCTGATGTTGTAATAGATGCAGACCTTTTAAAACATCTTAATTTGGAACCGTAATGAGATTCCATGTAGAGAAAAACCCAGCAAAATTATTTTAGGAAAAAGAATACATGGTGCTACTTCCCACAAATGTAACTGTCACCCATCTCAGTGAAAAAAGGCATTTGTACAGATGTTAGAAAGGCTAGTGCACTACTCCTTTTACTAAGAATTGGGCTAGTGCAATACGCCTTTTATCAAGGAATGAGCCCATGCTTAAGATTTGTGACAGTGGCTTCTCTTTACTGACAACAAATAAACTAATTATCAGCTAAAGGTAAAGGTAAAGGTTCCCCCTGCACATTTGTGCAGCCGTGTCCGACTCTAGGGGCCGGTGCTCATCTCCTTTTGTTAGCCGAAGAGCCAGCGTTGTCCAAAGATGCTTCAATGGTCATGTGGCTGGCATGATGCACGCGGAACGCTGTTACCTACCCACCGAAGTGGTACCTATTAATCTACTTGCATTTGCATGCTTTCGAATTGCTAGGTTGGCAAGAGCTGGGGCTAGTGCGGGAGCTCACTCCGTCATGCGGGGCTAGGGATTCGAACCTCTGAACTTGCGATCTTCCAATCGACAAGCCTGGCGTCTTACCCGCTGAGCCACCACGCCCCATTATCAGCTACCTTTAAGAAAATAGTCAGGAAAAAGTTCAGAACTGATTGGATTTTTCAAAGCAGTAGAATTTTGTTTTCAAATTCCCTTTGATTGAAACTTTATTTACATGGTAAAAAGACTATTTACCACATAAGCAAAACCAAAAAGGTAATTAAATACTCAATACATTCCTGTAACAGGGAAATATCTAAGTCAAGTTCTTCACTCTTGTTGAGTTCTTTCAATAATGGGTGCAATGGTCCCTTAAAAGGATGCTGCAGTTTAGTCATTACTAATTTTAAACCCAAAGGACTTCTACTGTGATTTTCTCAGCCTCTGTATCCTCCAAATACGCACACATATACACAAGGCCTGGATTAACAGTTAGGATTTGTATCTTTCCCCATAGGTTCTTCTAATGCTAAGGTATCTAAGGGCTAATCCTTAATTACACGGAAGTTTGACTTAAATAGACCATGGACACGATCAAGAAACCAAAGGGAGAAACACTGGCACTTTTGAACTAACCTCCCTTTATTTTAGCTGTCAAATCAGAGATACTTTTCTTTTTTTTTTACTTAGTTCTTAAATAAATTTGCCAAGAAAACGTTTAACAAGGCATGTGAATAACTGTTCCACTATCTTTAAGAATGCAAACACTTGTCCGGTGGGAAATGGTGGACTGACAAGCTGTGCCCGCGAGCAATGCGGGCAGAACTGGCATCATGGCAGTTTTTTGGGCTCAGGCTGGTTTCTCCTGAAGCCCAGGATCGCTTTTCCAGAGTAAGGAAAAGGATCAGAATCATTCCATTGATCCTCCAGACGGTGAGTTGCAGCCAGGAGATCGCAGACAGTGTGTGCGATCGACGGGTAAGACTTCGCCGGGAGGCTAGGAAGACATTATTTCCACGTCGCGCTGCAGCCCTTAAAGGGACATTAAGTCCAGCCACCCCATTTATAAAGCACCCAATTTATTTATTTTTTAAGTATTTGTACCCTGAGAGGCTTTCTACATTAAGGAGAAATGATCTGACTCCAAGCCTGGCTGGCAGCTCGACAAGTCAGAGTTTCTCAGAGCTCTGAGCTCTGAGACCTGGCTAACTTTCTATCTTGTTTGCAGGGGTCTACGGACCACTGAAGTTTCCCCCTGGAGAAGGGGGAACCAGAAGATTGCTCACAGAGCCATTGGAATTGCCCACTCCTGTTTTTCTTTGTTGTTTCCACCGCGGAGAAGAACGGGGGGTGGATGCAATGAAATGGCCGAAAGAGGATTCTAGCTCTGCAGAGAACAGTAAGTCTCTTGGGAGACACAAGAGTGACAGCCAGCTTTTAGACCACCTTATATTAGTTTTCTTTTTTAGATTAGTACATTTTTATTATTCTAAAATTTATCTTTGGACTTCGTTCAAAATGTTGGCTAATTTTGTGTTTTCTTTGCTATAATTAATTTTGGTGGAAGTTTGATAGATTTTATTTTGGCAACATAGTGAACAAGTTTTGTATTTTTCTGCCTTTCTTTTGTATCAGAGAAATTGGGACTTAAGAGACTTTGTTGGTATTTCTCACTCGATAAACTAACTGACTTTTGAGAAATTGTTTGTTTGGGTTAAGCAGCTTGCAGCCTGAAGAATAAAGAAGAATAAAGAATAAAGTATAGAGAATGTGTGCCTCTTTACCTTTTTTTTTTTCTCTTTTTCTACTTTTTTTTAGAAAGGACTATCTTTCATTTGGAATATATTTTCATCTTTCCTTTTACAAACTGTTTGAAATACTGCTCTGTGGAATTTTTTCATCTCTTACTTTAAAAGCTTTTCTCACTTAAAGAAATAGACATTATTGATAAATAATAGAACAGCTGTTCCTTGCTCCCTGAGAAAATTTTTTGTTTTGACTACGGCAGTTGATTACGCTTTGAACAATAAATAATGGCCTTTCTCACAGTACTTCAGGATTTTAAGGAAGAAACCAGCAAAAATTTTTTGCAAATTAAGAAATCCATAGAACGTATATTAATAGTTTTGGTGGCTCAGGAACAGAAGATACAAGGGACAGATTTAGAAACAGAGGAAAGATCTTTCGAACCAGTAGAGAAACAGGGAAAGAGGACTTTGAATGTATTGGTACAGAAGAAGATTATGATATTTTACAGGAAGTGGTCTATTAAATGTTTGGGCATAAATACATTGTGGCAGCTGAGACAGGAAGATTTTAATATGCAAATTGATAGATATGGCAAAATAAACATTTTGATATCCCACATGAGTTACAGAAATAAACAAGTTGCATATTGTGATATTGGCATAACCTAAACAGGAGATTTATTGATATTGATTTGGAATGCAAGGTGAATGAAAATGCGGATTTGGTATTGTACACAGAGTAAGCACAGATATGAGAAATTTACAGATGCATAAAAACATGATATTTTAAGTGTAAGATACAAGATTATAAATAAATATGTTGATATTATATATTACTCTTTCTGGAGACACATTTATGAGAAGACAATGAGATGATGAGATGGAATTAGAATGTAGGTTATTACAAGAATATGTTGTATGTATTAGGTTATATGTTATGTTAGGTTTTGTATTTTTGCTATATTATGTATTATGTTATGTAATATGTTAGATTATGTATTAATGGAATATATAGTCATAACATGAACAGAATATACTGTATTTTATTAGACGTAGATAAGGCCTTTATTTGTTATACTAATTGGACTTTATTGAAGATATAAATATAGATGTAAAAATGGAAAGAGCAAATGGAAAACATTTAATTGATGAAACAATGAACATTTGATTACTATTCTAAGGAGTAGAAACCAGAGATGGATTGTTGGAAGATATCAAGAAAGGCGAAACCTATATGAAGAACAGAAGATTGGATTATAGAAATCAAAGGGTATATGACAAAGAAAAGTTTCTGTGTATTGTATTAAGGACTAACATTTAAAGTTAATTGTTGTACTTAAAGTTCAAGGATAAATTGGAGGACATCTATTTTCTATATTTTTTCTTGTTTGTTATTTTTTGACTTCACTTTTTCTTTTCCTTTTTCTTACTTTGTATTTCTATTTCTTTTCTTTTGTATTAGCTTTTAATGTGTATTTTAAAATTAATAAAACTTATGAGAAATGATCTCTCTTGGTGTTTATCATTATTTTTGTGATTTTTTAAAAAAAATTTAAAGCTTTGGATTTTGCTTTCCATCAAACACTAAGGAGGGTTGAGAGTATGTTATCGTCTCCCTGTTGTTATTTTTACGCTAATTCTGAAGATTTTGGCATTTTTCCTACACGTTGAATCTGCCGTTCTGAAATTTCACTTTCCTGCCTCTGCGAACTTTCACTTTCCTACCGCTGCTTTCTCTGGGAACTGTCTAGTATCTTATCTTAACTCAGTTCGGTAATTTTCCATTGACTTTCAGTTTGGCCGGTTAAGTATCTAGGGAGTGCCATAATTTACTGCTTCAGAAATGGAGGATCTTAGCCAGGCTTTCTATGACTTTTGCCAAGACATCAAAGCAGATATTAAGCAGATTCTTTCTTGATTCCTGCCAAGTAATTTTGTAAGACATTTGGAGCATTGTGGTCTGAAATGTGCCATCTGGTTGGGGATGATGTGGATGAACCTGAAGAATCTAATAGCGATGGAAATGTCACTCCCAAGAGTGAGATTTGGGCTTCTGTGGAAATCCTGGATGAAATTGGCAATAAAATTGGCAATGCTGAATGGAAGAACGTAAATGGAGAAATTGAGCTGCAAGAAATGAGTGAATTTGACTTTTTGATGGAATGTTATGGAAAAGAAGGGGTTATTATGTATGGGAAGTTTTTTGAAGAGAAGTCTGTGTTTGTGAGGGGAGCAGTTGGGTTGTTTGATTTCTTTAAGAAAATAGCTCTGTGCTTGTTATGGTGATATGTAAATACCTTGGTCTATTTTGAAGTGGGTTAAGGGACTAAAATATTTATCTGGATGGTCTTCTGGTTTTGGGTGATTTTACTTTTTGTTAATGATTGGGATTATGATTATTAAGGTTTCTTTTTATTCATGTTTTTTGTATTCATGTTTTTTTGTATTAATTATAATGGTAGATAATTTACCTGCTTTTTTATTTTTAATCTTTATTATAGTAGACAGGAATGTATAGAATAGTAGTAGGAAGGGAACAATTAAGTAATTGTTAATTTGGGGTGGGGGATGTTGATTAGGTGATTTATATATAATTTTTCTTTTAATATAAAGGGAGGGAGCAATGGTATTTAGTGATTTTTATAATGTGCTAAGGGGTTGAATTGTAGAAATAATGTAATTTTGGTTTATAGAGTAAGGGATTGATTGTGGGAAATGGCTGCGTATCCTTGATGTTTAAAATCGGAAGCCACTTCTCTTTGTAATCTATCTAAAAAAAACTCTCTTGTGTTTTCACACTTTTCAGTTCTTTTTTTTTTGTAGTTTTTTGTTTTTCTGTATCTTTTATCTTTTTCTGAAATTCAATAAAATTCTTGTTTAAAAAAAAGAATGCAAACACTTTTTTTTCAGAAATAGGCCTCTTCCAAAACAGTGGTGCCATATTTCTCCACCAACATTTAATCTGTTACATTTCAGAGTAACGGATTCTCCAAATTCTCTAGAAAACAGAGGTTTATCAGGACATATCCATATGGGCTGGCTTCACCCTATGTGTTTATCCATCATTCCTTCCTCATCTTCTCAGCAGAAAATGCTCCATTGTGAGACCAGAGTTTCTACCCCTGTAATCAAGAGCTTATCCTTGCAGCATGTGTAAAGAAACAAATCACACCTAGCAACCTTCTCTTTGACCTTTTGCTTCTTTTAAACTATACACACATAATGGCCAGAATCCATTTGTCTAGAACACTAAAGCCCCATTCACACAAATTCATTCTTTATCAGTTCAAGTGATAGGAAGATCCTATTTATGACACACAAACCTCAAACCATAGAAAGGGGGAAGATCTAAAGCTTGAAGAAGCTAAGAAATAAACTCAAAGGAACAGTGTTATTCCACTCTAACACTAGGCAGTAGAACAAGAAATGCAGGAGCTTGGGATCAAAAGAGAAACTAGTCCCATTTGGATTATGAAGTAAACAATACCTCAATGAAACAGGAGAGGGAAGAACAACTGGTTTGCTAGATTAAAGTAAACAGTGTATTTTTGTTTTTGACCATTTTGCAGTATGTGACCACATCCCCTCCACTAAGGAATAGAGCCTTCAATGATGTAAAAATCCAGTTTTTCAAAAAAACTAAGAATGCATGAATGTTTGAATAGCACACTGAAAATCAGCAATTACATTTTTACTCAAGAAAGGAGGGAAGTGGTTTAGGAAAAACATGGCCTTACTCAAAACAGAGAACATGTTTTTCCTTACAATTAAAGGTACAGAAAAAAGTATGGAAACATCTTTCATATTGAGAAGATACCAAAGCTCCTCTTTCCTAGAGGTTCACCTCCTTCCCAACAGAAGAAGCCAGTCTTAGAAGAGGACCAAGCTGAATAACCCTCATATTAAAGATATGAACCTTATCTTCAAGTGAAGGCATCAAACCATAAAACCTGGTTTCCAACCCACAATGGCTGGGTTCATAAAACCAAATGAACCACATCACTTATCACAATGTAAGAACCCATATTTAGACAGCCTTGGCACCTAACACAGGAAGTTATGTATGATTGGAATGGAACGGAATGTGTCCATTGCAGCAATGAAAAATCTGAAACACTTTAACTCCATCCACTTGATATCATTACTCTGCCACCAAAGCCTTCAGCCTCTTCAGAAATGGTGTGCAGACCATAGCTACAAACAGATTGTCCATCCCTGGTTTAATCCATAACATCTTTCTTCCTGCTGATGTTCTTGATCTTAGATAAATTATTTTATTGTTGAATGAGTTAGGCAAATAAACATGCACTAATACAACACAGTTTGCTCCTAGAGTTCAGTCTTGCATATAAACAAACACATTTTCAGTTGGTTTGTGCACAATGCCAGCTGTGATATCCAATGCCTTCCAACTGCTGAGAGAAAAAAAGCCAATTTCTAGACCATTTTAATTTCTATCTAGTCATCTGCTAACCCAAAGATTAATATAAAGGGAATCTGATAGACAGCATTTCCAAGAACCTGCTGACTTAGTTGAACTCCCCTGGCTGTTATGCAAAAAATGTTCTGTATGTTAGCTTAACAGGAAGCACCTATGATAGATTCAATTTGTTTCCATTAGAGGGATCAATTCATCTTTATTATGGATGGTAATATTGCACCTTGGCTCATGGCCTCCTAGTTGGTACTTTTTTCTTTATACCAAGCTTCCTTCATTTGTTTGCCAAATATTCTCATATAGACTATATTGTGTTTAAATCAAACACATGAAAGCCTGGGTATGACGACACACAGGTCAACAGGGGGAAAACTATCGTTTAATAATAGCATTTTTAGGAAATATATCTAAAGATTCAGGATTATAGCTTCTCGCTCAGATGCAAATTACACAAGAGGACAAAGAGTGTGTTCCTCAGCTCCAGTGCTAGCTGCTACTTTTACTGCTTAAGCTAGAGGTCTACCTGTAAGTAGAACATTGGCCAATCCATGATGTCAGACACATTTGGAGAGCTAAAATATGATAAAAAGTCCTATAATAGAGAACAATATTCAAACCAGAAATCTAAAGAAAAACCACACATGCACCCCAGTATCTTTCTTAAAATATGTTTATTCTTTAAAGGCAATGCAATTAACATTTCCTCACATAGCTCAAATAATGTAGGCAAGATGATTTCTTAAAACAGCACAAGGTTTTCTACAGGCATGTGAGATATAAATCTAACAAGCAAAACAAAATGTTACATCAGGAGGTCACCATTTAGAAGAATATCCTGCATTTTTTACATTGGATTTTATTATGCTTAACTAAAAAAGAAGTAGTTTAATGCCACACAGCCTTAAAACTGATAAGCATCACAGTAAAAAGGAAAAAGAAAGAATAGACAGTCTGGAAATAATCTTATAAACAGAACTACAAAAACTTTGATCATATTGTTCTTCTTCTTTGTCCCTTTGCTGAAAAAAGACTAGTTCAAATATTGACGACAAAAGATATCAACAGTTCATTGCAAATGAGGTGCTTTTTCCTTCCAATGTTATATAATGATTCTTTTGATCAACTCCCATACTCAAAGAATCCACAATTCTTGATACCTGGAGTCAGATAAAATATCCTGAACTTAAACAGTCTCTAGAGCAGTGTTACTCAACCTTGGCAACTTTAAGATGTGTGGACTTCAACTCCCAGCTGGCTCCTAGCTCCCTTGCTGGCTAGGGAATTCTGGGAGTTGAAGTCCACACATCTTAAAGTTGCCAAGGTTGAGAAACACTGCTCTAGAGAAAGGAGAGTAAATCTTAATCAAGAAAATAACTTCTGATGATTGGCCCATACATAAAGCACTCATCCTATTTTCTACATCACTCCATTTCGTCACCCATTAATCAGACTAGGCCTGCTTTTCACAACTCAATAGTTCCTTCTCTTGCTTGATTTCCATTGCACTCAGTGAATCCATGTAGAACAACTGAGAAGCAGGAAGAACTGGATCAGCTGAGCAACAGGGGAAAACTGAAGGGAAAGTGAGATTCCCCCACTGACAGTCTCCCTTCCCTCTCCCATAATCACAGCTCAGTAAACTGCTGAGAATTGGGGAAAACTGGGCTGTAGGAGTCAGGACAGGTGAGGTGGAGTAGAGTGGTGCTTGAAAGGGGGTGTGGAAAGCTGTAGCATCTCCATTCCTACTCTAAAAGGTGAAAAATCAGATTTAGATTGGAAAATATACTTAACATTTATTTATGTATTTATTATGTATTTATTTATTTATTGAATAATGAATGGTACTCAGAAAGTAATTGACAACTAACACTCAGTGTCCAGCACAAGGATGATTCATGCATGGCAAACTGAACTGTTCCTTCTGGACTTTCTGAAGATTAGGCAATCCCATGAGAATACATCAAGGCAACCTGCAATTTGCTTTTAGCTAAATGGGTAGAATCAGAGTAAATGTACACAGGATTGCACATTAAACAAGTTATTTGAGTGTAATAGTAGTCCACACTTGTTGAGAAAAGAAGAAAAGAGGTGGGAAGAGGAAAAGGCAACTGTAGTCTTGATCCAAGGAAGAATTAATCTCTCAGGCAGAACAGGACTATCACTCTTTCATTACTAGAAGGATTAATCCTCCTCCAGCCCATTACCAGCCACCCATGTCATGTGCAAGACAAGCAGAGCAGGATAATCCACACACTGTAATGATTGATTAGTTGCATGTGAAGATGGATGTTCAAGGCTAAATAGCTACATGCTATTTCTTGAACAAGAGCCTTTCTGTTTCTTTGCTCAAAATACTGTACATGGAGTTACCTAGACTTAAGCCAGCCCTCCCCAACCTGGGGTCTTCCAGATTTCTTGGATTATTATTCCAAAACATTCCAAATATATATTCTGGGAGTTGTGGTCCTGATACATCTGGAGAGCACCAGGTGGGAAAGACTGCAGAAATCAATGGTCCTGCCCTCCATTCAACAACAGTTCCTTGACTACAATATCCTGATTATGACAAAAGCAGGAAGATCTGATTCTGAATTATTATTCTGAATTATTATCATCCTGAATTTGTTCTCAGTGCATATTCTGGGAAAGACTCACCCTGTCCATCAAATTGCTTTAAAACTTCTTCATTATTGTTACACTAGCTCAGTTACAGTATATCCAGTTTATATACCACCTATCTGAACAGAGATTCCAAGTCTCAGTTTTATTGGCTCATAGTTGTTATTCCAACATCCCGATTTCTTTTTCAAATATCTCATAACATGATTCTGTCTCATCTACTCTCCCATTTCAGTTTGGTTCATATGAGGTATATCTATGCCTTTTAAACCATTAAAATAATCTGTCTATTTCTTCCCTATAGTTACCAGTTATTCTAAAGCAGTGTTCCCCAATCTACTGCCCTGTAGATGTGCTAGACTACAACTCACACATTATGGGGTGCTGATTCCTTACATCTAAGGGGGCCAGGTTAGGGAAAGGCCATGGAATTCAGGGGGTGATTTGGGGCTAGTCTCTCTCTCAGCTCAAGGTATCTCACACAGCAGTTGTTCTAAGGATAAAATGGGGAGTGAAACACTTCTGCACAAGCTGTGGGGGGAAAAAGAGAAATAGAAATAAATAAGTAAATATGTTTAGCCATTTCAACATTATCGGTATTTCCCCATATAATACTGTATAGCAATTCTCAGGGCTTTCACTTGTACCCTTGCAACAGAATCAAATGCACTTCTTCATAGTCCAACATTTATATCATTATTTATATCACACTTCAAGGTATCAGTACAAAACAGTAGTAACTACTAGATTATTATAAAAAATACAAATTACCTGGCAACCCACTAAGGATTTTATTTTCCTTGTTCCTTCTGTTAATTGGCTGGACTTTAGATTATTTTATTATTAGGCTATATCCTTATTATTTAAATATAGATGAGTTCATTGCTTATCAAAAATGATTAGTATCCTCTTAAATGGATGGGTAAAATCAAGAATATCCCTACACCATTCTAAAGGGATTAAATTAACAATTTCTCTAAGATTTATAAACCAGAACGATGAATTATGCAATACAAAAAGACTAATTTGCTCCCAATGACATTGTTCCCATCTCATCCGTCAATACTGAGCCAGCTTGCAGCAGCCACTCAGTTGTGCAACCCACAACTAGATTTGCTCATATAAAGATACAGTGAAGTTCACGTCCCAGGCTCTCAGAAAATCTCAAGGCTGGTATAATCCTCTGCCCAAGATCCTGGAAAGCCAGGACTCAGACATACAAGGGTGAGATAAATGGATTACTGATGCACTTAATAGTACAGCACAGGCAGCTGGCAGTTACCACAATTTCTAGTGATGATAAGCAAGCCTGAACTTACTCAGACACCAGACATGGCTTCTGTATCATTCAACAATCATCTCAGAGATTTTGTACTGACAGCCATTTGCAAATGCAGCTACAAATCACAAGCTACATGCAAACAGCTTGAATAAGTTATGCCTTGTTGAGCCCTGGTTCATTGTTTAAGCCACATCTGACTGGGTTCACACAGCATATTAAACCATAAACCTTAATTTACAAATTACAATGGCTGGGTTCACAGAAGATACTAAGCCAAAATCAAGCAAACCACAGTATGCCTTAGCACCATGGTGAATCAGGTTTTCAATGGATCAACAGCACTTTGCTTTTCTCTACTGAAATCTGATTTTTTATTTTTCTAAACTAATGCAGTCAAGGGAAAATGCATTTTGATTTTCTCCTGTCAATCAATCTGTCATCACCCTGAATGATGCACAGAGTATATGTTTAATATCCTTTGCCTTATCCTTCTATGTTCATCGTGTAATTATCTGGAAGTAGTGAATTAGAGTTGTGCATGGGAAGGAACATATAATTTTCGGAAATCATGTTACGATTCTAGAGCCCAGAGTCAATCCAAGCTGAATTATGATAATAATGGACCAGTTAGCTAGCACACTCACCCCTCCAATATACCTTCTGCTCCCTCTCTCATATTCATATATACATAGGCTGTGCAATGATCCAGATTTGAAAGGGAAACAGTGATACATACATGACAACACTATTGCTGTCTCCTTAAACCAAAAGTACATTTTCTTGGGATCATGCAGCAAACAACAGCAAAAAAAAAATGAATCCAGAGCTCAGTATAGCCTCATATAAATTAAAGATTAGCTTCTCCAATCCACATACCATACTTTTGGTCTATCACTGTTTTATTTATGCTCACTTGGAAAAAGACTTCCATAAAATCCCTCAGAAAGGATATTCCACATCTGTTCCTTTTTATGTTTAGGATCTAATTCTGCATAGCAATGGTTTCAGTATAGCATCTAATGGTTATTGTACAACATTATTCAGCTCCACATATGTTCCCAACACAAACAGGTCAGAAAGCTGCCAATTAATATCACCATATTTGTCACAGCCATGTTAAATGTCTCTAAGACTTTCACCATAAAGTAGATTACCATGTTGGCTGTTACCCATTCTGTAGGACACATTCTAAAGATCTCTCATTTTGACTGTCAGATCTTAAAATACCACTATTCAATATTGCCTTTACTTCATGGCAATAGAAATAATATGTACAGTGGTGCTTAAAAGTTTGTGAACCCTTTTGAATTTTTAATATTTTCACACAAATATGACCTAAAACATACAAACTCAACCAAAACAGTAAATGGGAACAAATGAGCCATCATTTTTCCTTCCATGATGTCTGGACTGATTTTAATTTCCACTCAGCACATACAGGAATTTGAAACTGATTACTAGCTTTGATTTCAATTTCCATCTCACATGAACCAAGGTATAGGAAGGAATGTCTATTCTACAGCTATGCATTTGTGATGTGTGTCTATCATCTGACAGCAACAGAACATATGACTCTCACTTCTTTTGGGTGACAATTCCAAGCCTTACAAAGAAACTCAACACAACCCCTTTATCTCTTCCACACACAAGCAAAGAAGAAACTGTTATGCAACATCATCACAGTGAATGTCTCAGCTCAGCTACTTGTAAACAGTAGCCAATAGGATAAACTAAATATGTAGAAACTTGTATAGGTAGTCCTTGTTTGGTGACCACAATTGGGACCGGCAACTCGGTCACTAAGTGAAACCGTGACTGTGCTTAAGATCTTACTTCAGCTTTCCTTTGCTTCACAGACCTGCAAAGGTTATAAATGCAAGGACTGGTCATAAAGTTATCTTTTCATCGCCATCGTAACTGCGAATGGTTGCTAAACGAGGTGGTCCCTAAACAAGGACTATTTGTTATGTAATGTTGTCATACATCACAATAAGACCTAATACCTTATGCGAGCCCAGCCATGATGAAAACAAATCACTGCTTGGCACAAATAAGAACCCAGGCACACTGGATGCCCTTTTGGCACCAAACAGAACTGATATTCCTGACTTTAGAAGATTGGTTGTATCATATGCAGTATTCTCACCTGATCTACTTTCAGACTCTGTTGACTTCATCTTCCAACACTTCCCTCCAATTTGGACTAAGCAGTCTGCCTTCTGAAAAGAACTGTAGTAGACCCAAATGTGTAGATTTAAATACAGCTTATCTTTGATCACTGATGGTCCACACAGCCCTGACCTTGCTATTTCCTAATTAAACTTTTTTCCTGAGCTCAGACAAAAATCCCTTGTGTTTTGAGATACAGGAAATTGATTTGTATTAGATTATCACTCGTTTATAAGTTTGGCTGAATCCAGAGTAAAGCATCTGATTACAGTACATGTATACTGGGAGATAAATGAATAAGTGCAAAATATGCCCTTTCAAGAAATAACCATTAAAGCTTCCCTCCACAAGTGTTCCTGTATTTTACACCAGAATTATCAGCTACACTATAATTTGGGGAAAACGTTTTGTAACACCACAAGCTAGAAACATTACATAACTATTACTTTAATTATTCCCCCTCCTGATGTTTAGTTTCACCTTTAAAAGAAAAAAAGTATGCTCTTGTGAGCACTGAAAACAACTAATTAACTTTTTTACTATCTCAAAGTCTCAGGAAAGCATTTGATCATCTCATTTAATCTATTGTATACTAAGGCTGGACCCCTTCTACAACCTCCAAGAAACAAGCATACCTTCCCAGTTACCATCGTTCCAAAAAGCAGAACAAACAAGGTGCCCATTTCTGGGAAGTATATATGGTAGAAAGAAACCGAGCTGGTTTAGCTCTCCTTTCACCACTGGAAAAGCATCCACATTCCCATCTCCCAAACATACTATGAAGGGCCCAATTCACATAGCAAGGTGCTCATCATGCACCAGGGAGTTGGAAGACATACGAGCAGTCCTTGCTAAACAACCGTTCATTCAGTGACTGAAGTTACGACAGCGCTGAACAAATGGCATTTATGAGCGGTCCTCAAAGTTATGGCCACTGCAGTGTCCCTGGAGTCACATAATCAAAATTTGGGCGCTTGGCAGCCTGTCCATATTTACGACCACAGGGTACGCTTCAACTCCCCCCACCCACCTATCTCCCTCCATCTCTGCCCTTTTGGCCACCCTGCCTTCCTCTGCCCCTGATGCCTTGCCGCCCCCACCTGACCTTCTCTGTCTTCTTCCTCCTGCTGGCCCTTCGCAAGGCAGCTGCTGGCCACGCACGGCCTCAGGGAGACTGTGCGCAGCCAGAAGTTGCTTCATGAAGAGCCAGGCCCAGCATGCCTCAGCAGCAGCGGGAGGAGGAAGAGGGTGGAGGTCAGTTGGGGGCAGCAGAGTGCAGGGTGGCAGGGCAGCAGGGGCAGTGGAGTGCAGGGTGGCCCAAAGGGCAGAGATGGGGGGAGATAGACAGGGGGGAGTTGAAGCAGAGGCAAGCATGGCATGGCAGGAGAAGCATGAGGTCCTCATCTAATGACGGCGCAGTCCTGGCCTAATGACCGCAACCAGGACTACCGAAACTGCCATTGCTAAGTGGTGCAGTCACATGATGTCTTGCCTAACGACCACATTGCTTAGCAACGGAAATTCCAGTCCCAATTAGGGTCATTAAGCAAGGGCTACCTGTATTCCCTTTTGGACCTAGATCATGCAGCAAATGTTGTTTCCTAATATGTCTGGATTCATAAATGCCCAGAATGCCAATGTCATAAAGCAACAATAATGCCTAGATGAGAACTTGAGTGCAAATCTTCCATAATCATATCTATCTTAGTAGTTCTACCAGAAAGTTATTTAGAAGAGACTATTTTCTCAAACACAAAGGTCTTACAATTGTCACATGTTAACAAATTCTCACATAGAATGCAGCTTTATTTAAGAATCAGGGCTTCCTTAATATAGCCTAAAATGTACAAGAATACAGACAGCAATGTATACTTAAGTGGGAGCACACTTAGATGATGTTAATTTATGTATCTTTCAGGTGTGAATGTTATCACTTACAAGAAGGCAAGGGCCCATTTATCTATTTACAAATGGATTTGTCTACTTGCTACCAGAAACACAATCTAAAGTGATTTTCCGTGAAACAGCAATTCACAGGTAGACCAACAATTCTGTAACCAAAGCAAAGGGAAGGCAAAATACTTCTTGTCTGCTGATGCCTTCACTCAAATATTTGTTTCTCTATCAAGCATGAACTAAGCCTTGTCTTAATCACAGAGTGTTGTCTGGCATTATTATTATTATTATTATTATTATTATTATTATTATTATTATTATTTAAACTTGTATACCGCCCAACTCTCAATGACTCTGGGCATCTTACAACAGACATTACAATAAAAGCAATATAAAATGAAGATAAAAGATGGCAAGCGCAATGAAGTGAGGGGTCTCAATCTCCCTCACCAAAGGCCTGGCAAGAAAAGTCTTCACAGCTCTTCTAAACAGCAGCAGAGTGGAGGCCAATTGGATCTCGGGGGTGCTGTTACAGGGAAGGCGCACTTCCAGGGTCCTGAGACACGACATTGTTTAATCAAAGGAACCCGGAGCACACCAATCCTGCAGGATCAAATCAGCTAGGCAAATGTTATGGGAGACAGGCATATAATATATCAGGCCCTATGCCATATTATAAGTAATAACCAGCACCTTGAATAGCACCTGGAAGCAAACCAGCTACCAGTGCAGCTTGTGGAGCAGAGGTGTTACATGGGCATACGGAGGCATGCCCAATACGGCTCGCTCCGCCACATTCTGGACCAGTTGAAGCTTCTGGGTGGTCTTCAAGGGCAGCCGCATGTAGAGAGCATTGCAGTAGTCAAGTCATGAGTTGCCTAGGTCATGAGTGACTGTCTAAAGTGCCCCTTGATCTAGGAAAGGGCACAACTGGTGCACCAGATGAAGTTGTGCAAAGGTCTTTCTAGCCACAGCTGACACCTGCTCTTCAACCAGGAGCTGTGAGTCCAGGAAGACTCCCAGATTGCATACCAACCTTTAAGGGGGGAGTGCTACCCCATCCAAGGTCCAAGATAGAACATCTCCAGATCTAGCCAGTCCAAACACCCACAGCCACTTGGTCTTGGTAGGATTGAGTCACAGATGGTTCCTCCTCATCCAAACCGGCACATCCTCCAGACCCTGGGACAGAACCTTGACAGCCTCACTTGGCTGGCCCAAGGTTGAAAGATATAACTGGGTATCATCAGCATACCCCAAACCAGCAGATGACCTCACCCAGTGGTTTCATGTAGATGTTGAAAAGGAGGGGAGAGAGAATAGAACCCTGTGGCACCCCACAAGTGAGGGGCCTAGGGGATGATCTCTCCCCAACCAACACCAACCAGCCCTAGAGAAAGGAAGAGAACTACCATAAAACAGTGCCCCCAATTCCCAACCCGCTGAGCCAGCTCAGAAGGATACCACCGTCAATGGTACTGAAAGCCACCAAGAGATCAAGGAGCACGAGGATGGATGTATCACCACCTTCCCAGCTCCACAACAGGTCATTGACAAGCATGACCAAAGCCATCTCAGTATGAAATCCCAGCCTGAAACCTGACTGAAATGGCTCTAGATAAGCCGTTTCCTCCAGGGTTCTCATCAGCTGCAGACCAACCACCTTCTCAACAGAGCCTGGTCAATAGTTGTCAAAATCCATTCGATCCTAGGATGGCCTCTTGAGGAGGGGTGTGTGCCGCCCCCTCCCTCAGAGAGGCTGACACCATGGCATGGACCCAGCCACAGGTCACCTCCTTGGCTGCTTTTACAGCCCAGGAGGGGCCCAGATGATATATGATATCATTGCAAAGCCTTACTATCCAGATTGCCATTTTTCATGGCATAAAGAAAGTTTCTAGGTTCTTCCCTCTTAAATCAATAAGAGGATAAGGTGTGGAGGATGAGAAAGCATTCACAGATTCCCTGTCAATCAGATGAAAAGTTACTTTGGAGTCTCAACATCCTAAATCTTGATAATCCAGTCTATTATTGGGTTAGTGGCTTTTATATGCTTTTATAGTCTCTCCCCTATTGTATTTAAGTAATGTACTTCATTGTTTTTACAGTTTTAATATTTTAAGTAGTTTTGTAATCCACCAGAGAACTGAAATTATTAAGTAGATCAGAAATAAATAACCAGGCACTATTCAAAGAACTATGGGCAGGTCAAGCAGCTAGAAGTCAGAGTACATCCTAACTAGGATTCACTGCCTTCACACATACATTTCTTTCAAATAAAACTGGTTTCTTTGCAATAAAATGATTAACAGAAACTCACTGACTGGTGTTCACACACCTCACTAATGCTGTTTGTTAAGCTTGGCTTAAAACTACATAAGAACAAAGCTATTGTCTGAAAACACTGTTGCAGTTCAAAAATGATAAGTGCTTAATGCAAATTAAGGCCCTTATCTGGAGACAGCCAAGGATAGCTACAAGCCAATTTGTTTCTCATTCTTTCTTGTCAACTGAAAAAGCAACATAAATACAATGAACCAACAGCTGCTGTCTATCCTGTTGTCTGGAGAACAAATGGAGAGAAGTTACATGTTGAGTGGTCAACATGAATGAATGACAGAGGAGGTAGAGTTGCAGATATTTACATATACACAGCAGCCTAGTTGTTATACTGAAGATACAAATCATGCGTCTCAGCTGCCCAACCAGTACAACTTAATGCATAAATTAGTCCTCACACTTTGAATGGGTTTCCACATCAGGCCAAGCCATAATTTATTTATTTATTATAATTGTATGCCACCAATTCTATAATCCAACAATAAAGTAAAAACACAATCCACAACAAAACTAACAACAGTAAGAAAAATAGAACCCCTTTGACATACTCAAGAACATCATCTATCAGAATAATTCCATTTTGGTTACCCTTCTAAAAATCATGCAGTTTGTTTGACTTTAAATACAGTCTGTGAAGCCAACTATTGCGGCTTATAAACCATGATTAAAGGCACTGTATAAATCCAATCCTTGAGTCTACCTGCTCCTCCAACAAGACATCACTAATATAGATAACAGATAAGAGGATAAATCCATTTGTGAAAGAAGCATAATTACCCTTCATAAGCAAATTTTGGTTCAATTGTCTCAATAACTCCAGTTTAAATATTTTTCTTTTTAAACCCAGTTCACATTTCACACAATGGGAACAACTATTTACTTTGGTAGCAACAAGAAAGGAAAATTAACATGTCTGCTAGAGTTGCTCAGAAGTAATTGTACATGCACACCCACATTGTCCTGCTAAAAAACATTTCAAGACTATTACTACTGCAAGAAAAAAAAATTTTTTTTTTGCAATTCTTTCGCTTCTGACAAACATCAGTAAAGAGGGAGCATGCCATTTGGCTACTTCAGTTGTAAAGCACTGTGATACAAAAACTGCCCAAATTTGCTCTAGTTGAGCCAGTTTGGTCTAGTGGTTAAGGTGCTGCATTCCTTAGAGAGTCAGAAATCTATAGGACAACCTAGCACAGCCTTCTCTAACCTGATGTCCTCCAGGTGAATTGGGATTCCAATTCCAATAATTCCCAATCCATGTGGCTGAATATTTCAGTAACAAACTACCACCCAGAGCACCCCAGACTGAAGAAAGCCAATCTAGTGCAAAGAGAACCATTGTGTGTCCTTCAAAAGAGCTGAAGTTCAGGAGTGAATTAGACCTTTAGGTTTAGCATCAAATCTTCCAGGTTGCCTGTGCAAGGTTCATGGACCATCCTGATCAGTTCTGTGAGTGAGGGGTCAACCATAAACAGACAGCATGCACAGTAGACTTTATCAGGACCTTGCATGCACATCAAGGCCTTAGTCCTGAATGTTTTTGAAAAAATTCTGAATTACTCGGATGAAAGTATGCACAGAGTTTTCCAAGCTATCGTTTTCCACATTAAGTAATATTCCTACATTAAGCATCAACCACTGGATTCTGAAATGGTGTTGGGAGACCACTTTCCAAGCCAACTCACCCCCATCTCCATCTGGAAATCTCTCTTGCATAAGCACTGCCCACTACCAACAGCCTAATATGTGTGCATGCAAAACTAAAACCCCGTTCTTTCAGAATTGCTCCAGCAAAAATCTGTGAATTAGGAAAGCCCAATTGGATGCCAGCACTTGTATTCTACTACTGTAGTTCTATAACAAACACTCAAGTGCAAGTTGTAGATTCAGCACCCCGCTTACATTTAAGCTACTGATGGGTCTCGACTATGGGGAGGGAATGAACATGTAAGAAAGAAATATTTCTTTTTTAAATGTTATCTTAGGAGGGGGGGAAAAAACAAAGCCAAACGAAGAAAGCAATGTATCTTATAGGGTTTCTACTGTGTCAGGAATGTTGCATAACAGGGAAAGGAAAAATGTGGCTGCAATAGATTATAGCCACCCTGTTTAAGTCAGGCTTTCATCCAAGAAGGCATCATGGGTGCTGAAATGAGAATGCAGCCAGCTAGACTTGTTTCCCCAATATTCACCCCCTCTTTATGTCCTATAGCAGAGAACGCTCCCCTCAAAACCTCATCTAGGGACACTTCCATTCCCAGGATTGTGTGACCTAAGAGCTAAAGACCACAAATTGGGGAGGGAAGGGCCACAGATTTTAAGAAGAAAATCTTAGAATACCGACAGTCCCGTCCTCTTTGATACACGCAAGGGCACAAGTACTAGTTAATGAGGCAGCCCAGCCACTGCTTTCTGGAAGCAGCCTACATAGGGGAGATACGAGATTCACGCCTACGTCCCCAGCAGAGGCTCGGTGCAAACCGAGCCTCCAGGCGGATCTAGGATGTACAGAGGGATGCCCCGCCTGCCCTGAAACGGGCTTCCATCAAAGGAAGGCACCATTTATTTATCAAGCTAGGCATCGAGGAGGATAGCCCTCGCCGTCGAGAAGATCCAACCCGAGAGCGCCCCCCAAGCCACCATTCACACAACTGCAATGCAGCTTTTGCTACCCTCCCCCCCCCCCGCCCGACACACCGCCCGACCTCTGGCTTCGGCAAGTCCGCTCCGATGACCCCTCCTCCCCCCCCCCCGGTGCATTCCCACTGAGAGAACCGAAGCAGAATAAGATTCCGAACAATGAAGGGGCCGAAGGAGGAGGGGAGGAAAATGGGATGGGGAGAAAGCCTGGGAGAAGGGGAGGGGGGAGCCAGACTCACCTTTCACTTGAGTTTCATATTCCGCTATAATCTCTTTGTCTTTCTTGAACTTTGCTTGAGATGATGACATCTTTGGACAGCTCTGCTCAGCCTGCGGGCGACCCTTATTTTTGTTCCCTCGGCGCCCTCGCCCGCTCGTCCCTCCGACTCCCACAGCGCTCTCTCCCCCTCCCTGCCTGCCTGCCTTCCCGAGCTCGATCTGCTCAGGAAGAGAGAGTTGTGCAGCAAAGAGAAGGACGGCTTCTCCCCTCTCCCTCGGCCAGAAAATTTCCCGGCATTTGCCTTCGGCCAGCTGAGGAAAGGGAGAACCTGCTCGAACCGCTCGCGAGCCGCTGGCGCTAAGAAGCGGGGTGAATGAAGGGGAGGAGCGAGGAGGGTGTGTCACCTGCACCCGAGTAGGCTTCGGGGGGGGGGGCTAGAAAAAGACGCCAAGAAATAAATAAATCAATAAATAAAGCCAAGCGCCGGAAGCCACCCGCGAAAGACCTTCAAGGAGAAGCAGAGGAAGCGAGAGGGAAACTGAAGCGCCTCCTTCGTTTAGCAGGTAGGTAACGCCGCGGCGCGGAGAAGTGGCTCCGGCAGCGCTCTGGCCAGAAGGTCAGGGAGCCGCCAGAGCTGGCATCGCGCCGTCTTCCTCTGCCCTTCTCTCCCGGCGAACTTGGCCGGGCTGCCGGGAAGGCAGCGGCTCGGGTGAGCGGAGCTCGTGCACGGAGCTGCCTTCTTCTGACGGCAGGCTCGAATTAAGTTCGCCCCACGTCACGCAGAGCAAGCCCCGCCCTCCCCCTTTTGCAACAACTGACACATTGTAGCCTACAGGGCGTTTGAACTCGCTACGAGGGAGGGCAGGGGCAGGGGCAGGGTTTGGCCGAGGCACCGCGCAGGCGAGGGCGGGACGGGGCGGAAGGGAAGGTCTGCGGAAGCCTCTGGTCTTCGGGGTGCGCCGGGAGCGGTTTCTCCTCTTTGCGGGTCGAGTTCCGCGACTCAGGAGACTTTGGGAAGCGGCGCGTCCGAATGAAAGGCCAAATGCAGAATGGGGACCGGAGGGGGCTTTTTCTCATTGAGTCGACCCGCCGCGGTGTTACTCTTGAACTGCCTTGCTAACCTGACGACGTCGTGTGAAGCTTGACGGGAAAGGGACTAAATCAAACTCTCCGCACTGCATGGAAAATTTTCTTCTAATGTCTTTTCCCGTGTTCTTACCAGTAATCTGTAGTATAACTTTATGATCGGTTACTCAAAAATAAAGTTTACTTTCTATGCAGAGCCTCACTTCTCCATCTTCTCTGACCTGCAGAATCAGGTTCCACAATCTTTGGGTCTATGATCCTTCGCAGTAAGGCCTCAAAGGGCAGGACTACTCCGCACTCAACCCTGTTGAGTACAGGGCAATTTACTTCTGGGTAAGTATATGTCTATGAAGGTTCTCAGTCATCCAGGTGGAACAGTCTGTAGCTTGAATCATGTCAACTGGATTTCTATTTTCTCAGTGGAAAATAGAAATAGAAAATAGAAAATTCGCTCCTTATCCAAGGAGCTTCTTCAGTCTGAGCAAAGTTGGTAAGGGAATCCTAAATATGTTCCTAGGTAGCTGTGTGACCTTGCACCTGGGGTCATGGTTATATTGAGATGTTATTTTTAAGTCCTTTTACCATCTAAAGGAGAATCTTAAGATCACCATGCTGCTGTTGAGCTTCTGAAATGGTCTTAATCTTCCTAGGCACAGAAGACAAAGCCGGGAGATAGATGGGAGATAGATTGTGCCTGAGGCCCCCACCTCTATTCAAGGAAGGATTTTCCAAGTTGGCATAAATGGATTCCTTGACCCCTCTCTCAAACCACCTATCTTCTCTGTCTAAAATGTGAACATTAATGTCCTCAAATGAGTGTCCTTTTTCCTTTAAATGAAGATAAACTGCTGACTCTGGTCCTGTGGTGTTACTTCTCCTGTGTTGGGCCATCCTCCTGTAATTACTCCTCTGGGTAAGTATGAACAGAATTGCAGGTTTGCTTGCTACATCCATCTTATGGGTGTCTTCACATAACATACTTGGCAGATTTAAATTAATTGTGCTTTACTCCAGTTTGATGGGTTTGTTTAGCACACTGACCAATAGACTGATCAAACAGGTCAGGTTCACAAACCCCTTGATTGTCTGGTTTGTGGATCAGTACATCATGAAAGCATCCTAATTATGAGAAACGGAAGTTAGGACATAACTTAGTGCTGAAGCATGGTGTGCTTTAACCACCCTGGTGTTAATAATAAATAATAAATAATAATAAACAACTAGCAGGCTTCTCAGATAAGAGAGCATAATATATACATTCACCACAGTATCTGGGTTCATCAATTGTGCTAAGCCAAAATCAACAAAACAACATTGCAGCTTAATGCAGTGCTTGAATTTGGTGGGTGAAGGCTGTGGAATGAATCTAAGGAAGAAATGGCATTTGAATCAACTCTGGCAAAATTATGTCCTTAGCATGTCATAATATCTAGCTAAACTGGGCTAATCTTGAAAAAGCTAAGGAGAGTTGACCTGGTTTGTATTTAGATGGGAGGCTACCATCCCAGGGCTGTGGACTAGACTGTGAAGTTAAGAAAATGTCCTTGAAGAAAATAAGACCTTCTAAGAAAAGAACATACATGTCTATGTCCCTTTCTCAACCTTAGCAATTTTAAGATGTTTTTTCTTCAATTCCTGGCTGGGGAATTCTGGGAGTTGAAGTCCACACATTTTAAAGTTGTTAAAGTTGAGAAACCCTGATCTATGTAGTCAACTTGAATGAGACTTGAGTTCCATTGAAATTGTATATTAACCAAGAATGTTTTGTGCACTCTGACATGCAGATTTCCATCCAGAGTGTCTGAAGGGAGCTACTGTTATGTAAATGTGCATACCATTGCAAACAGAGGAAGGAAGCTCATCAAAGCATAGCGTAATTACTTTCAAAGGACTTAGATAAGCCTAACTCTACATAACATTAGGCTGTTAATTAGGACAAAGCGTTTTACAGTCCTAATGTTTCAGCAGGTTCTTCTGCTATTATTATAGCAGACTTTTACTCCAGTTTAAATCCTGTGTTGAATAAGCTCAGTCAAAACAGAGATGATCAGAGGTAATACTGTAGTCCAACCCATTTGAGGGCACCACCTTGGGAAAAGCTGTACAGTACTAGCATGTTTAGAATAACAAGCTTAAATGACATTACCACTCTATGTATTAAGTTAGCAGAAAACTTATATGAAAACAAGGCATATAGAAAATGAGTCTTTCTTTAGAAATAGATGTATCTGCAGCTTCTATAGATCTAGTTATGTGAATTTAAAACTAGACAGAAAATATCCTCTCTAGAACTGTTCCCCTTGTGAACTCGGCTGAAGGACATTGCCTGGATAAATCTATGTGTTGATGCAGTGCATTAAATTATCAGAACTCTTCTAATTAATTAAAGATACGCTGCTCATTAATAAAGCAGCCAGCCTTTTTAAAGAAGTGATTATTTCTTACTAATTATTTAAAAATTGTGGGTAATTAATGTCATATATTAATGTCAAGGGGCGTGGTGGCTCAGCAGGTAAGATGCCAGGCTTGTCGATCGGAAGATTGCAAGTTCGGAGGTTCGAATCCCTATCCCCGCGTGACGGAGTGAGCTCCCACACTAGCCCCAGCTCTTGCCAACCTAGCAATTCGAAAGCATGCAAATGCAAGTAGCTTAATAGGTACCACTTTGGTGGGAAGGTAACAGCGTTCCACGCATGTCATGCTGGCCACATGACCGTGGAAGCGTCTTCGGACAACGCTGGCTCTTCGGCTAACAAACAGAGATGAGCACTGGCCCCTAGAGTCGGACACGACTGCACAAATGTGCGGGGGGAATCTTTACCTTTACTAATGTCATATTAGAAGATAAATTTGCCTTCCTTTTACATGCAGGAAATGTGACTCTTTGTAACTGGAACCTATGTTGCAACATACATTAAAATGAGATTTTTTTGGTAGAAGATTAGTTTTTCCTTTTGCAAGTTTGTGCACATTTTAAATGAATATAGTGATTTCCCCCAGAGGTAGGAACAGACCCAACCCTGCTTGCTTTTTGCAAACAAATTAAATTGGTTCTGTTCCAACATGCTTTCAGCCCTTAATTGCTTTGGGCACTTTGATCGTGAGTTTTAAATCGTATTCATTCATTCATTCTTTATATTGTGTGCTTTGCCTGTTGTTCTCAACTCAGCATCCATCAGGACTGAGTTGGGACATAAGATATTGTTAAGTAAATAAATATAGTAATCCATTGGAACTAAGACAATTTGTCATCTTAAGAGTTCTTTCATGCATGTTGCACAACCTGAGGTGTCATGACCTGGAGTGAGGATTGCATGTGCCCCTCACAGCCCCTTCACAAGTTGCCACCAACCTGAAATTTTGAATGTGACAGAAATGGGATTGTATATCAGAGAGTGGTCAGATTAGTTGCATTCAGTGAATGGAATTTAACTTTTGTGAAAGGAAATGTGGTTTTTGTCCTGCTCTGCCCATTTCTTGAAAGTGCAGCTCTGGCAAGGGGGGCAACTACAGCCTTTGCCTTAAAATGGTTACGTACCTCTTTTTTAATTGGGTGACAGCTCTGTATATTATCGTTTTGTTTCATCTGCTCTTTAGCTGATGAGCATATGGCCTATTAAGCAACATAGGCAAGTCAGCTTTGTACGAGCTACATAAGATGTGGGAGGAAAAGAAGAAAGGAAAGGTGATCTCTAGTGAATGCCTGAGAACAACAAATAGAAGTTACCAAACAAAAGAAGTGTAAAATCCATCCCTGCCAGTTAAGTATTAGGACTGAAAAATGGCATGAATTGTTTACTAAGACCTAAACAATAATGCAGTGCAGCCCTATGTTTACTCCAGAATAAGACTCTCAATGCAGTTGGTTTAGTCCATAAATGTATGCAGAACTACAGACTTAACTTCTTCCAGATACTGCAGAGTAATTTCATTCAGCGTTTTGGAAAGTTAATACATTTTTGTTGTGAGAGTATGAGGCCAGAATGATTGCATATTCTCAATACTATCAATACATTTATTGATTGATTGTTCACATTTATATGGCCACCCATCTCACACAACGTGACTCTGGGTGACATACAATAATGAAAGAGGCATTAAAATACAATATTTAAGTGTATAATGATGTGTGTATGAGCATTTGATGTTTATGGAAACCATGTGCACATTTAAATGTTTTTGGATTGCATCCAATATATGAAACGTATTCCAGGAAAGCAGATCTGCATATAGCCATTTCTAAGACATGCATTGTTAGTATACTGGTTTGCTTCTATAGCCATTTTGAGTTATGATACCATCACTGTCTTAGCATTTCCATCCTTGCTGTAATGTTTGCTGAATATTTAATTACAACAAAGAGCAGGAATATTATGTTGCCTTATAAACAGCAAGTCATACATGGAAGATCATTGCCTCATAGTAAAATAGCCATATGCTTGCAAGTTAAAAAATATTTTGCAGCATAGAGCAATTTACTTAGTAGCTGGATTTACGCATATTTGTGTTTGGTTTGTTAAATCATGACACAATATTGATGGTTGGTTGGTACTGACCAGAACAAGATCATTTTTGTGTGGTGGTATCCTTTTTCTCCATCAACCCCTAGAAATAAATACTATTATACTACTATACTACTATTATAATACTACTTTAGTTGGCGCTTAAGCATGTGGCCAGGTTTTTTTTATAGTAAATTAAAGTTTCAAAGAAAGAATAAAAACTACAATAGAAACAAAAAACTAAAAAAAAGAAAAAAACTAAAAAAACTAAAAAAGCGCAGAAACACAAGAGAAGAAAAAAAATTGAAATTTACAGGAAGATGTGGCTTCCAACTTTTAACAGCAAGGATATACAAAATTTCTCCAACTCCATTATCCAATCTTCATCCAGCATCTTGACAGAAATCCCAATCTCAGTCTTAAAAAAAACCTTTCTATCGCTCTTAGATTCCTCAATTTCATCTACCACATCCCCAACCTGATGGCACATTTTAGCTCTCATATTTTCCACAGTGTCCTGGATATCTTGCATAAAGGTTTGATAAAAGTCAGAAGATATTTGTTTGAAGTCCTGGTGAAGGTCAGAAAGAATCTGTTTGAAATCCTCCATGTCTCACACAATAGATTATGGCGCCCCCTAGCAACTTAATCAGCGAAAGTCGAAGATATGGGAAAGTTCAAAAGTTGTTTACACGAAGTGAGAGTGAGATAGCAGACTGTTCCAAGGGAAAGTGAAGACAGAAAGCTGAGATTCAAATCAGCCGATTCAATGTGTAGGAAAATGCTAATATCTTCTAATTTAATACAAAAATAATAACAGGAAGACAATTGTTTACTCTCAATCTTTGGAATTTCCTTTGGAAGGAAAACGAAATCCAAAACTTAAAAAAACTTTAAAAAAAAAACAAATTGGTGATTTAGAAATGGGGTGGCCGGTCTTAGTGTCCCTTTAAGGCTACAGCGCAGCTTGGAAATGGTGATGTCCCTGCCTCATGGGTGCTCTTACCATCTACCACGAAACACTGTTTGTGATCTCCTGGCTGCAAGCCACCGTTCCGGAGGACAAATGGGATAATTCCAGGTATTCTCCTTGATCCGGAGATAGTTTCTGGGCTTTAGGAAAGCCTGCCTGAGCCCGAAGAAAGCCGCCGCGCTGTCCGCTCCACCCGCCGAAACAGCGGGCACAGCCGTTCAGTCCGCCATTCCCACTGGAAGCCTGCGTTTTTGTTTTTTAATTACTTTTGCATTTCATAACTTATCCTGCTGCTATTTTTTAGCCTTTAACTTAGTAGTATGCGATATAGTGTATGTTTTTATCAATAATATATATTTATTTTCTAGCTTTCATTACTGTAACCACTGGATATGTGGTACTTGATATGTAATACAAAATATTTTAAAATAAGTAATTAATGACATTTTTCCTCTGTACATTTCAGGCATTTTTTCTCTATACGTGCTACCATCCCTGTCCCTGGCAATTCAATCAAGGGCACCCATCAGTTTCAAAATAATGTATCCTTGGATTTTAAAAGGTGTTAAGAGAACTGACCCAAATAAAGAACGTATTCCCTAAACAAAAGGCTCTTCAGCTGAAGGATATTAAATAAATTTGGATTTCTACAAAGGAGCTGGTTTTGTAGATCACATAAGGCATTGTTTAACATGGAATGTTCCCCATTTCAGTGCTCCAGTTAAATCCCACAAACGTCACTGATATTATATTGGTTTTTGCTCTCAATCACATGTTCAGTGCAATTGCCCAAACGAAAAAAAGTTTATATGCATACAGCTGTGTGGGCATGAACCCAGATCCTAAAAATATAAATGCAAAATGGATTTCCACAAATCTGAAAAAAGAAGCTCCAGGTTCAGATGATATCAGAAATCTCTGATAAGCCTTTAATTCAGACTAACAATTCATAGGACGGAGTAAAATGGCTTAGTGTGCCAGGCATGTAGATCAGACATGCTGGCTTTTCTTCCTGGTTCACCAAAATCAGGCCTTGATTTGCACAATATACTATGCTGAAAAAAGGTGGGAGGAGCCTGTGATTCCATTGTCATGGTGAGATCATTCTCTGCTCAGTTTAAAACTTGTATGAATCTCTGGAGGAGTGAAGGGCCACTTAAAATGGTCCAATCCAGGTTTTTGATTAATTCAGATGCTTTCCTGAATTATTCGGAGAATCATATTTATAAATGATCTGGAAATGGGCATGACAAGGTTCAGAGTGGTAAAAATAAGGGAACTGCAAAGAGCTCCAAAAGGACCTCTGCACATTAGGGGCGTCGGCATCCAAATGGCAGATAACATTCAACGTGTGCGTCCAGTGATGCACAGGTCAGGATGGAGGCTGAGTCCGAGGAGTCCCATTTCGAAATAGAAGGGCCGTTAGCATTTGAAGCGGGAAAGGATGAGTATGGCGCAAATTTTGAATCAGCTTCTAAACAGCTGATTGGAGGCAGCTCAGAAGGAGACTCGCCTCCACCTATTAGCGTGCGAGAACGGAGGTGGGAAAGGCGGGCAGAGCAACATGAGGCGCGATTGGTCCCCACTCACAAACGGCATGAAAATCAAAGGGATAAAAGGCAAGCGCAGCGGGCAACCGTTGCCAGAGACAACCGTTCACATTCCTTACCGCATCCTGAAGTGAATCGAGATTTTGTTGCTGCGCCAGCACCTCTGCTCGGACCTAGCCCTGCTGCCAAGCCAGAGCCCTGCTTTCCAGCTCAGCCCAGCTTCATGCCAGAACCCTGCCTCACTGACAAGCCGAGCCTCATGACGGAGCCTAGTCTTACCGCCACACCCCGTTTCGCGTCGGAACCTCGCCTTCCTCCGGGACCAGCCTCGAGCCGGAGCTTCACCTTGCTGTCATCGCGCTGAGCCCCACGCCGGAATCCTGCCCTGCCTTCGCACCAAGCCTTGAGCTCCAACCTCGCCTTGCCACCGCCGCGCAGAGCCTCACACCAGAACTGTTCCTCGCCGCCGCACCGAGTCCCACACCGGAATCTTGTATTGCAGCCACGTGGTGGCTGCCCGCGTGCACGCCAACCGGGAACGTACCACCATAAGCCTCATGAACCTTGTGAGCACCTTGTGACACTTGTGTTTGTTTAGTTATATTTGTGTGCCTTGTTTGTAAATAAATACTTATTCCACACCTTCCCTACTTCGGGTCTTAGCCGGGACAGGACAGCACATTGGTGCCAAAAATCCTAACTACTCATACAAACTGATGGGATCAGAGCTAGCAGTGACTGATGAGGAAAGAGATCTTGGAGTGACGGTAAACAGTTCAATGAAGGTGTCAACCCAGTGTGTATCTGCTGTAAAAAAAGGCCAACAGCATGTTAGGGATAATAAGAAAAGGTATTGAAAATAGTGATGCCAATATTATAATGCCCTTATATAAATCAATGGTGCAACTGCATCAGGAATATTGTGTGCAGTTCTGGTTGCCACACCTCAAACGGAATATAGTGATGCTAGAGAAGGTTCTGAGGATAACTCAGATGATCAAGGGGCTAGAACAGCTTTCCTATGACGAAAGGTTGCAACATTTGGGGCTTTTTAGTCTAGAAAGGAGGCAAATGAGAGGCAACCTGATTGATGTGTACAAAATTATGTATGGTGTGGATAAAGTGGACAAGGAAAAGCTATTTTCCCCTTCCCAAAATACTAGATCCAGAGGCTCCCAATGAAATTGAATCTTTGAAGAATCAGGACAGATAAAAGGATTTTTTAAATAGATACAACGTGTGATCAAACTTTGGAATTTGCTACCAGGAGATGTGGTGCTGGTTACCAGCTTGGCTGACTTTAAAAAAAGGGCTGGACCAATTCATGAAAGGCATGGGGATCAATGGCTATTAGCCTGGATGGCAGCGTGACTGCCTCTGAGGGCCATCTGCTGGGAGACTAGTGGGCTTCCTTGTGCAGTTGGTTGGCCACTGTGAGAACAGACTGCTGGACTAGATGGGTCAGGGGTCCGATCCAGCAGGCACTGCTTATGTTCTTATATATTTATATATATAATTATTGATGAGACATAATATATCTGTGGAGTCCTTGGTGCTCTCTGAGCCTTGTTGTTTTCTTGCAGACGTTTCATTGCCAGGCTAGGCAACATCTTCAGTGCGAAAAGGGAGTGGGACTTGCTCTCTGTTTATATACCCTGGCTTGTCCTGCCTGTGTTGGTGGGGGTGTACTGTGTTGGTGGTGGGTGCACCCCCACCAACACAGGCAGGACAAGCCAGGGTATATAAACAGAGAGCAAGTCCCTTTTCGCACTGAAGATGTTGCCTGGCCTGGCAATGAAACATCTGCAAGAAAACAACAAGGCTCAGAGAGCACCAAGGACTCCACAGTTCAACCCTGAGCTACAAATATTTTCTTCAATTGGTACATAATATATCATCAACATATGATGAAAATTTGTATCCACCTCCTCTCACTGTTATGCCTGAAATATCCTCTATTTGTCTAATAAAATAGTAACAATATCAAATTAAAAATAAGAGAAGATAAGGGAATTCTGGGAGTTGAAGTCCACGCAATTTAAAGTTGAGAAACCCTGGTCTATGTAGTCAACTTGAATGAGACTTGAATTCCATTGACATTGTATATTAATGAAATAAGAGAAGGGCAGGCAGTTATGTATGCTTCTAGAATAGCACATTACACCTCTGCTCCGTAAGCTGCATTGGTTGCCGGTTTGCTTCTGGGTCCAATTCAAGGTGCTGGTTTTAACCTTTGGGACCAGGCTATCTGAGGGACCGCCTCTCCCCAATTATATCTGCCTGTCCCATTAGGTCTGGTAGAGAAGGCATGCTGCGGGTTCCGTCTGCTAAGGATCTACACTTGGCTAGTTCTAGGAGGTGGGCCTTCTCTGCCATGGCGCCTGCCTTATGGAACATTCTCCCCTCCCCAAAGTTAGGTTAGCTCCATCCTGCTAACGTTCAGAAAGTCCCTCAAGATCTGGCTTTGTCATCAGGCCTGGGGGTCCCAGGGGACAGGTGATGACATCTTATGATGGCTCCATCACCATGGCTGATCTTCACTCTCTCCTGTGCCGTGTGGTTTTATTTTTTAATAACAACCGTTTATATTTTTAATAATGATTTTTAATAATTTATTATTTTAATTAATTGTTGTACACCGCCCAGACTCACTTTTTGTGACCATATAAATTCAATAAATAAATAAATAAGCAAGCAAGCAGAGGGGGTATTTACCGGCACATGCCCCCCAGGCTTGGGAGTCAGGAGTTCAACCAAGAAAAGGGGGATTGAAAAAATAGCCTGTAGGTGACAGTTAAATTAAAGAATAGGGAAGAGAGAAAGGAGAGAGAGGGGCTGTGAGTCATCCCCTTGCCCAGGGGTATTCACAAGCGGCTTCTCAGTTATGACACTTTTTAAAAAGGTGATCAGCATTGATCACCTGTAATCCAATCAACCTTTCAATTGGATGTTTTTGCCTCCCTGCAAAGAAATCCCCTTCATGGATCACTGCCTTGTCGTGGCGAAGGGGCTTGCGTAACTCAATGAAGTCAGGTCAAGAAGAACAGGTCATGACGGAGAGTTCTGACAAAACGTGGTCCAAAACTGGAGGAGGGAATGGCAAACCACTCCAGTATCCTTGCCAAGAAAACCCATGGACAGTATCAAAAGGCTAAAAGATATGACGCCGGAAGATGAGCCCCTCAGGTCGGAAGGTGTCCAAAATGCTACTGGGGAAGAGCGGAGGGCAATTCCGAGTAGCTCCAGAAAGAGTGAAACGGCTGGGCCAAAGCCGAAAGGACGCTCAGTTGTGGATGTGTCTGGAAGTGGAAGGAAAGTCCGATGCTGTAAAGAACAATATTGCATAGGAACCTGGAATGTAAGATCTATGAATCAAGGTAAGCTGGATGTGGTCAACATGAGATGACAAGATTGAACATCGACATCTTGGGAATCAGCAAACTAAAATGGACAGGAATGGGTGAATTTAATTCAGGAGACCATTATATATACTACTGTGGGCAAGAATCCCTTAGAAGAAATGGAGTAGCTCTCATAGTCAATAAAAGAGTGGGAAGGGCAGTACTGGGGTACAACCTCAAAAACAACAGAATGCTTTCAGTTCGAATCCAAGGCAAACCATTCAACATCACAGTGATCCAAGTCTATGCCCCAACCACTGATGCCGAAGAAGCTGAAGTTGACCGGTTCTATGAAGACCTACAACACCTTCTAGAACTAACACCAAAAAAAGATGTCCTTTTCATCATAGGGGACTGGAATGCTAAAGTAGGAAGTCAAAAAATAACCGGAATAACAGGCAAGTTCAGCCTCGGAGTACAAAATGAAGCAGGGCAAAGGCTAATAGAGTTTTGTCAAGAGAACAGGCTGGTCATAGCAAACACTCTTTTCCAACAACACAAGAGACGACTCTACACATGGACATCACCAGATGGTCAATACCGAAATCAGATTGATTATATACTTTGCAGCCAAAGATGGAGAAGCTCTATACCAGAGCTTTCCAAACTCTGTGTCGCGACACAAAAGTGTTTTGCCACACACAGTCTGGTGTGTCACCACACAACCCAGAAGCGCTGATCATCATCAGTGCTTCCGGGTTTTCCCACGGTGACACACCAACTGCAGCGTGCAAAACCCGAAAGCGGCAGCAGCGCTTCCGGGTTTTTGCACGCTGCCGCAAAAACGGCACTTCCGGATTTTCCCGCGGCGACACACCAACGCCGGTTGGTGTGTCACCGCGGGAAAAACTTTGGAAAGCCCTGCTCTATACAATCAGCAAAAACAAGACCTGGAGCTGACTGTGGCTCAGATCATGAGCTTCTTATCGCAAAATTTAGGCTTAAATTGAAGAACGTAGAGAAAACCACTAGACCAATCAGGTATGACCTAAATCATATCCCTTATGAATATACAGTGGAGGTGAGGAATAGATTTAAAGGATTAGATCTGGTAGACAGAGTGCCTGAAGAACTATGGATGGAGGTTCGTAACATTGTACAGGAGGCAGCAACTAAAACCATCCCAAAGAAAAAGAAATGCAAGAAAGCAAAGTGGCTGACTGATGAGGCTTTACAAATAGCTGAGGAAAGAAGGGAAGCAAAAGGCAAGGGAGAAAGGGAATGATATAAACAACTGAATGCAGAATTCCAGAGAATAGCAAGGAGAGATAAGAAGGCCTTCTTAAATGAACAATGCAAAGAAATCGAGGAAAACAATAGAATGGGGAAGACTAGAGATCTCTTCAAGAAAATCGGAGATATCAAGGGAACGTTTTGTGCAAAGATGGGCATGATAAAGGACAAAAAAGGCAGGGACCTAACAGAAGCAGAAGAGATTAAGAAGAGGTGGCAAGAATACACAGAAGAACTATACAAGAAAGATCTTAATATCCCTGATAAATACGATGGTGTGGTCACTGACCTTGAGCCAGACATCCTAGAGAGTGAAGTCAAGTGGGCCTTAGGAAGCATTACTAACAAGAAAGCTAGCGGAGAAGACAGTATCCCAGCTGAGCTATTTAAAATCCTAAAAGATGATGCTGTTAAAGTGCTGCACTCAATATGCCAACAAATTTGGAAAACTCAACAGTGGCCACAGGATTGGAAAAGGTCAGTTTACGTTCCAATTCCAAAGAAAGGCAATGCCAAAGAATGTTCAAACTACCGTACAATTGCACTCATTTCACATGCTAGCAAGGTTATGCTCAAAACCCTACAAGCTACAGTAGGCTTCAGCAGTATGTGAACCGAGAACTACCAGAAGTGCAAGCTGGGTTTCGAAGAGGCAGAGGAACTAGAGATCAGATTGCCAACATTCGCTGAATCATGGAAAAAGCAAGAGAGTTCCAGAAAAACATCTACTTCTGCTTCATTGACTACGCTAAAGCCTTTGATTGTGTGGATCACAACAAACTGTGGCAAAGTCTTAAAGAGATGGGAGTACCAGACCACCTTACCTGTCTCCTGAGAAACCTGTATGCGGGTCAAGAAGCAACAGTTAGAACCGGACATGGAACAACCGACTGGTTCAAAATTGGGAAAGGAGTACGACAAGGCTGTATATTATCACCCTGCTTATTTAACTTATATGCAGAGTACATCATGAGAAATGCCGGGCTGGATGAATCACAAGCCGGAGTTAAGATTGCCGGGAAAAATATCAACAACCTCAGATATGCAGACGATACCACCCTAATGGCAGAAAGTGAAGAGGAACTAAAGAGCCTCTTGATGAGGGTGAAAGAGGAGAGTGCAAAAGCTGGCTTGAAACTCAACATTAAAAAAACTCAGATCATGGCTTCTGGTCCCATCACTTCCTGGCAAATAGAAGGGGAAGAAATGGAAGCAGTGACAGATTTTATTTTCTTGGGCTCCAAGATCACCGCAGACGGTGACTGCAGCCATGAAATCAAAAGACGCTTGCTCCTTGGGAGGAAATCTATGGCAAACCTAGACAGCGTATTAAAAAGCAGAGACATCACCTTGCCGACAAAGGTCCGTATAGTTAAAGCTATGGTTTTCCCAGTAGTAATGTATGGCTGTGAGAGTTGGACCATAAGGAAGGCTGAGCGCCGAAGAATTGATGCTTTCGAACTGTGGTGCTGGAGAAGACTCTTAAGAGTCCCTTGGACTGCAAGGAGGTCAAGTCAGTCAATCCTAAAGGAAATCAACCCTGACTGCTCATTGGAAGGACAGATGCTGAAGCTGAAGCTCAAATACTTTGGCCACCTAATGCGAAGAGAGGACTCACTGGAAAAGACCCTGATGCTGGGAAAGACTGAAGGCAAAAGGAGAAGGGGACGGCAGAGGATGAGATGGTTAGATAGCATCACCGATGTAATGAACATGAATTTGAGTAAACTCCGAGAGACAGTGGAGGACAGGAAGGCCTAGCGTGCTATGGTCCATGATGTCACGAAGAGTCAGACACGACTAAACGACTGAACAACAACAATGAAGTTTTATCGCTATAATACCCCATTGGCATTAAACCTAAGCTCAGGGTAACATTTGCAAGTGACAGGAAAAGAAGGCATAAACATTGCAATGTAGTACAGGTAGTCCTCAGTTAACGACTGCCCTTTTTAGCAACCTTTCAAAGTTATGAAGGTGCTGAAAAAATAACTTTACGACCGGTCCTCGCACTTATGACCATTGCGGCATCCCCACGGTCACATAATCAAGATTTGGGCACTTCACAACTGGTGGGCGTTTATGACCATTTCAGCATCCCACGGTCATGTGATCACCATTTGCATGCTTCACAGCCAGCTTCCAACAAGCAGAATCAACGGAGAAGCCGGCAGTAAAATTGCAAGTCACGGTCACGTGAAGTCTCGCTTAAAGACCAGGGGTGATTTGCTTAACGACCATAACAGAAGTGAGGTCATAAGCTCATCACAGTTACATGATGTCTCACTTAACGACCACATTGCTTAGTAATGGAGTTGCTGGTCCCAATTGTGGTTGTTAAGTGAGGACTACCTGTAACCCAATGTCTCCTCCTATACCTGCTACATTATTAAGGCTTTTCCTCCTGCATCAGCCTAGAATGGTGCAGTATTCTTATTTCATGAATAAGAGTCTCTCAGGACAGACTAAAGGGAAGGGAGTTGCTGATCAAATTGATGGCTTTGTTACAATAAAAAATTATGGACTTTTTTAGGGATTGGTTAAAAGAATTGTTATATGTCACTGAGAGCAGAAATCTATACCAGATGTGCAGTAGTTGATTATGGACATGTGTTCTCTGTCAACATTTGAGTTATTCTTTTTTCAACAAATGGTCAAGATAGAAAACTTTCAAATCATCTGAACAACATTTCTAGAGTTCTGCCTACTATGTTACTCTAACATAATTTTTATGTTATATGTATTACCATTTTTAACATCTTTTACACTTGGATTTTATATTATTTATTATATTGTAATTTTATATTTATGTTTTAACTATGTTTTATTGTGAACCGCCCAGGGTCCCCAATAGCGGAGATGGGCGGTAATATGAATTTAATAAATAATAAATAAATAAATAATTTTACAGCCTTTTTTGCCCTTCCTTGTTTTTAATTTGATGATGATATTAATTTTGAAGTTACATTGTATCGCTAGCACTGTTTTATATACTTATAATTTCTCTAATTTCTTTTAATTAGTTTAATAAAATAATTTAAAAGATATTGCATTTCTCCCTTTCTGTCAGCATTTAGAAAATCAGTAACAATGATCTCTTTTGCTATTCTTTTAATTGCTAAATAAAGCTGGTACCTATTTTAGAGTTAATACTTAATCTGCGCTTTATTTTAAAAAATATTATTACCTTTCTTGAGTACTTACCAGATTACAAAGATGGGATAGCAATCAAATAAATAAAATATGGTTGGCTAGTTGTGATTCAACATGCCATGCCAAAGAAGCCTATGTGGTTAGTTTATAGCTTGTCTGTGCAGCATATACAGTATTGTGCCTTCGAGTCAGTCTTGACTGCTGGCAATGGCATGGACAAGCTTATGGTTTAGTATGTAGTTTAAAGTCAAACAGCTGTGTTAATTCAGTAAACCTTGGCTATATAACTATCAGTATATTGTGTGTACACTGTCCAAGTATTATTAGCAGGGGAAGATCTCAGCACCAGAAGTTTGTTTTTAATTTGGGATAAAAGCAAGCATGGTTTCTGTTAACTACAACAGACTGATTCAATCCTTTTCTAATTCTGCATCCATGCAACTTTTTCAGTGGTATTATTCCTTGATTTATATTTTTGCACTGTAAGAGGTAAGCCAAGAAGAATAATGGTATTGCAAAACACATTGATAATAGCAAGAAGGAAGAAAATAGGACCGATGATGAAAATCTGTTATTTTGCAAATCTGTTTTGCCAAATATGTAACCAAGTCAGATTTGAAAAATGAGGATAGAGCTCAGCATTGCTTTGCAATAAGAGGTTTAATCTTCAACAATTCAGTGAAATGCATCCCAAATTGGACTAAAGTGGACCATTTTTTTTAGAACATCTGCAGAGCAGTTGCCAACACAGATAGATCCAGCTGGACTAAATAGCTCATTCCTAAGATTCAGTGGAAGGGAGTTCCTGACATCCTCTCCACCTACACCAAGTGATGCTGTTTGACGAGTCATGTAAGGGTCAAGGCACTGGCTAAAGCAACAGAAAATTAGGGGAAAAGTCAGAAGGAGCTCACTTCGTCAGATGCATCAGATACTCCCAACAGCTTATGCCTTTTAATAACATTGGTGAGTCAGAGAAGATGCCACCAGACTCCTCCTGATTTTTTGCTACCATAGACTTAACACAGCTCTCCTACAATGAGAAGATTAGGAGCGCACTTGAGATTCGGGACCACCTAGCCCAAGCATTAAAGCCATTGTTTTTGGGAAGAATAGGCCAAGACAATCATAACTTTATATTAACTTTTATAAGATGATAATAGTTCTGATTGGAGGGGGATACGTTTAGCAAGAATGGGAGAGCCCTACTGTAGACAAACATCCCAGCTATTCCAAAAGCTACTTTTTTGTATAGTGGCAAATGAGATGCCTAGGGTATAAGTACCATATCTTCCCCTTTTGACCCGTTATTCAACAGTACACTGGTCTGAGTATAAAGATTCCATATAATATATGGCATATAGAGTCCCCTTGGGGGAGATGGTGCGGTGATAGAAGTCGAAACATAAATAAATATAAAATAAATATAAAACTCTGGAGGACCCAGATTGTTACCTGTTCCTACAATTGGTTTGACCACCACACTGGATTTTGCACAGCACATCAACAGCAACCCTCCAAAGTGGGTGGGGCCATTTTTATTTATTTTAACTTTATTATTATATTATATATGTTTGATTTATTTATTTTAGTCTTCAATTTTGTTATTTTTGAGGAGTTACAATATCATTTTTTAACAAGCGGAAGCTTTCTTTTCTTCATCATCAGAGGGTGCTAGGACACTAATACTTTCTCTACCAATGAAAAATGCTGTATTTGATTTAGTGGAGAAGATGATGAAACAGTCCCATTTCATAAGTCCTATACTAATGGGGGGGGAAACTCTGCAACTTCTTTTCATTAATTATGGAATGGATAGAGGTGTTGCAGTCTTTCAACAGAAAAGAAGAAGGACATGTGGGCTGGAGAAGGCAGTGCTGGAGGGTTGGAAATTCAGCAAATCAACATGCCTCATTTGCATGTAGATGAGTTCATCCCAGGATGCAATTCTCCGTGTCTTTGAGGAAGTTGTTTTGTTGCCACTCCCACTTCCTCCTCCTCCACCGGAGAAGGAGGACCATGCAGATGCTAGTCCTTCCATGGAGAGGCCATGTGCTAGGCCTCAACTCTCCATCATAGGCCATGGATGTGCCTAGGAGATTTTTCCCCCTTTTCTCCATGCAGCCCTGGCAGCAACATAGGGCCAGGGGTCTAGGGAACCAAAGAAGAATCATTTCTCAACAAAATGGATGTAAAGGTAAAGTAAAGGTTCCCCCACACAGTTGTGTCCGACTCTAGGGGCCGGTGCTCATCTCCGTTTGTTAGCCGAAGAGCCAGCGTTGTCTGAAGATGCTTCCGCGGTCATGTGGCCAGCATGTCGCGCGCGGAACACTGTTACCTTCCCACTGAAGTGGTACCTATTTATCTACTTGCATTTGCATGCTTTAGAATTTCTAGGTTGGCAAGAGCTGGGGCGAGTGCGGGAACTCACTCCATCACGTGGCAGTCGGGTCTCAAACCACCGACCTTCTGATCAACAAGGCTGGCGTAACTGGACCAATAAATGTAAGAACTCTTTTGTACTTACTTTTTGAACCTACTATGTCTACTATGTCTGCGTGTTTTTCTTTATGCTTCGGTGGGCTAAAAGTGTAAGAGTAAAAGAACCTGGGTAGGTAACAGTGTTCTGCGCGCGACATGCTGGCCACATGACCGTGGAAGCGTCTTCGGACAACGCTGGCTCTTCGGCTAACAAACGGAGATGAGCACCGGCCCCTAGAGTTGTACACGACTCCACAAATGTGCGGGGGGAACCTTTACCTTTTTAAGAACCTGGATCTCTCTAACGTGCTCACTGGCTCCGTTTTTAAACAATATTCTTTTTCTGTTATGCTACGTTAAGCTCTGCTCCATTCACTGGTTCTAACAGGCCACTGAATGATCTTCAACTCTGCAAGTTCTTTTCATTAATTATGGAATGGATGGAGGTGTTGCAGTCTTTCAACAGAAAAGAAGGACATGTGAGTTGGAGAAGGCATTGCTGAAGGACAGCAGGTCCAAAGAGTTGTGGAAAAGCAGCCTTTGGGGTAGCAAAGAGACAAGACAAGCAGCAAGTTGGAGGAAAATGCAGTCATTGAGAGATGCAGTACTGCATGGGCCAATTGAGAAGAAAAGATGTTTATGTCAGATTTTTGGCTTTTTAAATTGAGGCTAACATACCTAGGCTGCAAAAATTTAAACAACCATAAAATGGCAAGAAAGGGTGCATACCTCTCTGCCATCTAATGGTCGTCCAGACATCTGCAGCCCAAATATGCTAGACCTAACTTCCAAGTCACCTCCTAGGAGCCTGAATTACAGTAGATAAGAAGTGAGTCTACTAAAGGGTGAAGATGCAAAGATGGAAGGCAAAGACCATCAGGGCCACCCTATTGGAAGGACATCCCTTCATGAAACTGGACTTTTTATATTTGTTTTTCCACAAAGCTGTACTCTTGGTGGATATTCATGCATTATAAAATAAAAAACACACCTTTTAATTTAATTTAATTTAAATCAACTAGATTTTATTTTGGAAAGACAGAACATTCATTAAAATATGTGTCTGAAGACATTGGTTCTGTTTTAATGTTAATAATTAATGGTTTACAGAGCAGTCTCATATCCAGTTTCCATTTGATGTAGAACAGCATATTTCTTTTATTACTCCTGGCATTGTGTTTCAGTTTAAAATTTGCTAAGATGCAAACATCAGCCAATAAACAATCTCCTTCATAGTCTGGCTTTGATTTCCTTTAGCAGATCAGTTTAAAAACAGTGCATTGTGCACTCCCCATCTAAAGCAGAATATCCAAAGACTATGGTCCACTTCCTCCAAGTTTCATGATGATCTTACCAGGAAAATAAAATCAATACGAAGGCAGTGAGGCTGCTGCTATGTAATCTAGGCAGGACTGGCTGCAATTCAAACAGCACTAAAAATAAAGCAGAGCATCTGGCAAGGTTTGCATCATTTCGCATCAGTTACCAGACAATTTTTTTTTAAATGGGAGGAGGGGACTGGAAGAACAAAAAAGCATTTAGCTGAATGAGTAAAAACTTTAGGGCTTTAAGGTATGCAAAAGCCAACAGTAACTATAGCAACTGGGTCCCTCCATTAAGGTTAATGCAGATTACTTCCAGGGCAGTACCCTTGCTTATGGTCAAGGAGCAGCGATAATGTCTTCAATGAAGAGCTTCAAGCATTGGATGACTTGCACTGGTTGTATATGATTTCCAACTGAAAAGTAGTATTGCATGATAGGCAGAATTTGTGTGCTTTACTATTTGAGGAGGACACATATGCTGATTGTGCATGGAACTCATGCCTGGAAGACAGTCTGTCTATGTATAAAAAGGTAAAGTTTCCCCCCGCACATTTGTGCAGTCGTGTCCAACTCTAGGGGCCGGTGCTCATCTCCGTTTGTTAGCCGAAGAGCCAGCGTCGTCCGAAGACGCTTCCATGATTATGTGGCCGGCATGACGCACACGGAACGCTGTTACCTACCCACCGAAGTGGTACCTGTTCATCTACTTGCATTTGCATGCTTTCGAATTGCTAGGCTGGCAAGAGCTGGGGCGAGTGCAGAAGCTCACCCCATCACGCGGGGCTAGGGATTCGAACCTCCAAACTTGCGATCTTCCGATCAACAAGCCTGGCATCTTACCCGCTGAGCCACCACACACCCCTTCTCTATGTATAAAACACCCTAAAATGCATGGATGACTACCACATCGCAGGCCTCTAAATATACAAACTGAAAAATCCTTTCTTAGTGCAAGGATTTTTATTTGTCAGAATATAACAAGCAGAGGTTACAGATGATTCTTCCTTTCTCTTACATGCATATTCTTCCGACTATGGGCAAAGCTTACAGTAACCTTGTCTCATTGCGGCTTGCAGTGGTGGAGCATAAATGGTGATTTGCCAGTATGATGGAAATGTACATTTCCAAAATACTGTACATTATCAAAATACGGCAGAACAAGAACAGATGGAAATTTCTGTGGAATTAAATAAGCAATTAGCATCCTTCCCATGCTAATTGCTTATTTAAGCCAAGACTCATAAGGAAAAAGATCAAAGGCAATAGTGAGGCCCCATCTTACCATTCTCACTGATAAATGAGAACCAAGATACAAAACCTAACCCCTTGCTCTTTGCAATAAACCTGCAATCTCTGAATCTATTGGAATCATGCTTTCCAGACTGTCAGCTGCCATAAAGGGCTTGAGAACCAACCTTTTGAGGTGGTTCACAAACATGTGTATTCCTTGACTGCACAAAGCAATTATTTTGAACTGACTCTACTGATAAGGCATTTTCTATTGAGGCAATGTGGAAGTTTTCTCCTTGTGACACTGTATCTACCTGACACTGTATCTACAACAACACACCAGTCCAAATTAATTAACATGTATGTGTGTACCCACTTGTGTGATAAGCTTTGCAACAATTATTACAATCAAAGTGGACAGAAGGGCTAGCTCGTAGTCTCCAAGTGTTCTGGTGAAAAGAGGAACTAAATTGCCCTCCCCCTCACTCACTTACTCACAATTATCCTGGCTTCTAACCACAGGTCCTAAAATCATTGCACAGTAAACTACAAATAAGAAACCACTTAATGAAATAATACTCTGTTTTGTAGAATGCTTCTGTGATTAAAAAGCTTTCCTGCTGAATCGCATCTGCTTAAAATGCTACCCCCTTTGGAGAAGAGACCACTATTTTGACTATTTTCACATCATGTTTTCCTTCTGTTTCATGCTTGGCATTTCCTCAGCCACTCCATCATGCAGTTCTTCACTACTCTACAATCATCCCTCCCTCTCATGAGAGCCTGTTAATATTCTGGAGTCAGAAGTTATTTAATTGCTTTTGAAAAGTTGCCAAAGCAAAAGCAACGTCTAGTGCAACCTTCTCCAATGTGACACTTTCTAGACATGCAGAGACAGCACTTCTAAGCATCCCCAGCCAGCCACTGTGACCCAGAACTGGCTGGAAATCCTGAACTTTGCAGTCCAAACATCTTGCAGGGCACCAGGATGGGTCAGGTTGGCATCTTCGTATTTAAATTTCTTCAGGTAAAAACCAAAGGCCAAGAGCTGCCTGGGGCATGCAGCACTCCAAAATGCAGACATGGCCAGGACAAAGAAACAAAAGGGCTTGGGGCAAAAAAATTGCTCTGGTCTATATTGACATTAATAAAGACAGCTAATATGATTATAGCCCATTTATTTAGTACCTTCCCACTTGTGCTCCCTTAAAATTACAGTTCCATTGCGACTTTTGGTAGGGGTCTAGCTGTCAGATTTCTCTTGAAGCAACTTGGACTAGAAATGGCTAGTTCAAAGAATTAGTGTCTCTCTGATTACCAAGATTTAGTAGGAAGTCAGTTAAAGTAACAACTGAAGAATTCCAGCCAGTGCTCTACTTTCAAGCAAGAAACACATAGGAATACTAAGGTGACAAGGTTCTGATTCTTTTTCTCTCTTCAACGTAAGGGACAGGTGGCTTGTCTCTTTTGGGAAGGAGGGGAAATCCATATCTGTTGATGGCTTTGAAAATGGCAACTACAATCCTTATCAATGTGAGAAACAGCTCTCCCACTAACACTGCATTCACGGCTTTGGGGAATATATCCAGCCCTGGGATCGTAGGGTAAGGAAGCCTAATAAATGGCCCCTAACCAATGGATCTTTTGCTGTGAGTAGGGAAGAACCCTATCTTTATACCTGCAACCCATACCACTTTCCATAGTGCCCGAGATTGGGAACCAAAGGACCAAAAACGTAAGAACTGCCTTGTCAGAACACAACAAAATTCCATCCTAGAGGGCTTCCAGAAGACCCTGTTCTTATGTAATGCCCAGCCTCAAATATAGAATTTTATTGGGTGGGGATGTTCAGATGGTATTTTCCATGCTGTTTTATCATTGTTTCCATCATTTCCTTTACCATAAAATATTAAAAAGATAAATCTGAGGAGCTCTGCCATCTTAAGTCACTAGGAGCACCAGGAGTCTTCCATCTGGCCCCAGCCCTAATATAGCTTTAATCTCCAACTGTTTATTGGGTTGCATGAACATTTCAGGTAGGCAGTGATAAGCAAATTGGCTGTCTCCAATCTTGACATTAAAAGAAATATTCACTGGCTGCATAGCACCTGTATGCCCACTAAAGTATATTTTCCTGGATCCCAATAAGCCTTCTTTCACTCTTGGCTCGGTCCTCAGCTGCTACTGTGTGTGCAAGTTTTCACAGTCCTTAAAAGTTTAAATAAAATGTTGGGAATATAAAGCCTTTTTGCAAATAACAGGTTAGGTAAAATATTGGGAGATCCCAATAACTTTAACTTTAAGCTACCATATGAAACAAGGGTGACATTTGATCTGGACTATGACTATATATGACTATGACTATGACTATGGGGGGCATGGTGGCTCAGTGGGTAAGACGCCAGGCTTGTCAATCGGAAGATCGCACGTTCGGAGGTTCGAATCCCTAGCCCTGCGTGCAGAGTGAGCTCCCGCACTAGCTCCAGCTCTTGCCAACCTAGCAATTCGAAAGCATGCAAATGCAAGTAGATTAATAGGTACCACTTCGGTGGGTAGGTAACAGCGTTCCGCGCGTGTCATGCGGCCACATGACCGTGGAAGCGTCTTCGGACAACGCTGGCTCTTCGGCTAACAAACGGAGATGAGCACCGGCCCCTAGAGTCGGACACGACTGCACAAATTTGCGGGGGGAACCTTTACCTTTACCTTTATGACTCTAGAAGGGACCTCCTTTTTTCATCCACACTGTTCTTTTAATTTTTTTTAAATTCCCATTAAAACTTCTATTTCCTTTAAGGGATAAAGCTTGCAGGCATTATGTTAGCCAGGGGAAGGCATGATGAACCTATCTAAAGTTACTCTCTTAACAAGTTCCTGCTAAGCTTTAATGGGCAGAAATTTGAGCCCAGCATTAGATTTCATAAGAAAAATTACACTGGCAGGTTTACAGAAGATGAATCACCATGATTATGAGTGAACCAACCTGGAACCAGGAGACTGAAAGATGCCACTAATAATAGAAAATAATAATTACTGAGAAGATGTATCAAATTTTTTCTCACTTTTGATTCTGGGTTTCTGCCTTGGTCTTCTAAGAGATATGCTAAGCTTCATGTGCCAGCTGAAAACTGTTTATTAGGACTCCGGGCATGTCATTTCATTGCTATCAGATCTCAGGAAGAACAAGCTGACAGCACGTACAGTCAGCCCTCCATATCTTTGTTGATTTTGTAGGAAGGAGATTTTCAGCTGTCTGTAACTCTGCTTCTTTTGAGAAACAGGCATTGTACTACTTTCAAGCAGCATATTTCATTTTACCAATCCAATTATTTTAATATGGAAAAAGTATATAGTATATCCATATTTAGTATAGGAAAAGTGTGTGTCCATATTTAGTACAGAAAAGTATACATCTATACTCTGAAATATTATACATTATATTTACCATTAACTTAATATAGATATTAAACTAGGATAAGTTATTAGGTTTTAATACCTGAGAGTCAATATTAAGAAGTAGTTTCTAGTCATAACTTTGGTTGTTCTTGCCTTTATCTTTAATGGGTGTTATAATTTACTGATATAATTGGCAGTATTCAGATATTATGAATCAGTAAGCATACTATACTCCACTAATTTATATAAACATATATACAACAATTAGTACATGAGACAGAGGACTCATCTGCATCCTGAATATATGTCGGTACATTGCATGTACGTCTGAACTGATGGAATGTGGGCTTCCACATTCCCAGCTTTCAAAGTATAGCATGAATAAAAAGGTAAAGGTTCCCCCTGCACATTTGTTCAGTCGTCTCCGACTCTAGGGGGCGGTGCTCATCTCCGTTTGTTAGCCGAAGAGCCAGTGTTGTCATGTGGCCGGCATGACGCGCGCAGAATGCTGTTACCTTACCACCAAAGTGGTACCTATTAATCTACTCGCATTTGCATGCTTTCAAATTGCTAGGTTGGCAAGAGCTGGGGCGAGTGTGGGAGCTCACTCCGTCACGCAGGGCTAGGGTCTCGAACCTCTGAACGTGCGACCTTCCAATCGACAAGCCTGGCGTCTTAACCACTGAGCCATCGCATCCCTATATAGCATGAATACACTTGAGATAAAACTAGTTCACAAATTAGTCATAGCCGCATGTTATGCTCCAGTGACTGTTTATATAGAAAGGACTAGAGCATGCCCGAGCCTCCCTGTTTCTGAGATCTATATATTTGAGAATATATTATCAAGTTGACAGTTAGGGCGTATGATTCCATTCATTATGGAAAACTCTTCTAAACAATGGATCCAAACTGAAACTATGTTAGAGCCAAATAATTTTATAAATCAATAGTTCTTTCACCCAAAACGTTTTTCTAGAATAAACAAGATTGAAAACATTCTCATTAAAATTATGCTTTGAATTTGGAAGAGTAAATGGGAATCCCAAACATCTCTTTGTCCTAATGAGAAACTTATATTCCGGTCAGGAAGCCATAGGATGGACACAACATGGCAAAAGAGACTGGCTCCAGATTGGTGTGGTTTTAAAACTGAAGGAAGAAATATTAATAACCTGAGCAAATGCAAAGGATCTGCAAGGTTTAGTAATAAAAGTCAAGAAGCATAGTGAAAAAAATGGGACTAAAATTAAATATGTAGAAAGACCAAAATAATGAAAACAGGTACAACAACCAGCCTTAGAATTTACAATGAAATTGAAGTGGTAGATAGTTTCTGCCTCTTAGGATCAACCATCAACAGTAAAGGAACAGGCAGTCAAGAAATACGCCACAGACTAGAATTTGGTAGAGTGGCCATGAAAGCCTTGGAAAAGATATTTGGCTGCCGTGATGTGTCTATACCTATAAAGATCAGAATAATGCAGGCAATGATATTCTCTGTGACACTATATGGAAGCAAAAGTTGGACTTTGAAGAAGCAGGATAGGAAGAGCATTGATGTTTATGAAATGTGGTATTGGAGAAGATTCCTGAGAATACCATGGATAGCCAAGAAAACAAACAAATGGATCATTGAACCTATGAACCCAGAGTACTCACTCAAGGCACAAATGACCAGGCTCAAGTTATCATATTTTTGGACACATTAGGCAAAGACCCAGCTCCTTGAGAAGTTATAATGCTGGGAATGGTTGAAGAAAAGAGAAGAGGACTATCAGCAGCAGAGTGGATGAACTAGATTACAGTGGTGATGGGTACACAACTGGAAGACCTGAAGGGTCAGACTGGGGAACCATCATAGTCTTTCTATGTGGTCTCTAAGAATCAACATCGACTTAATGGCACATAATCAATCAATCAATCCTTACCTCAAATACTTCAGCCTTTTCCCCCCAAACTCTATAAAATAGATAGATAGATAGATAGATAGATAGATAGATAGATAGATAGATAGATAGATAGATAGATGAGAGAGAGAGAGAGAGTGTGTGTAATATATTGTGTGTGCTCAAAAATATTCATAGACCCTAGTTATTCTCAAAGTTTTCATTAAGTTGCTGTATCATAATCTTGTACTTTATGAGGAAGAAAGCTATTTGCAAGAAAGGTATTTGCAAGGATTAACTAGAGCTGAGATCAACTGAGGAAGATCAGTATATTATGGAATTGTCCTTCAAGAGCGATGATTCATGCATTATCTATTAGAACAGGGGTGGCAGCCTGCGGCCAGAGGGCCGCATGCAACCCATCAGCAGCTATTTTAAAATCTCCATAGTACCTCCAAAAGTTCCCCTACATTGGGCAGGGCTGTTTTTCCCTGTCTGGGGAGATGCTTCAAAGGATGCTTCAAAGGGAGCAAAGAAAATGACCAATTTTCTTCCTTAACCTCTCTCCTCCAAAATTGAGATGACTCCTTTCATTGTTGCAGATTATAATCAGCCCTCTAGGTTAGGGTTCCCCAAAGTGGTCAATATTGACCCCCAAGGGTCGATGGGACTATGCATTGTTGTTGTTGTTGTTCTTGTTCTTGTTCTTGTTCTTGTTACTGCTACTATTAAAGTAGTATTTATTAAATTATTTTCATATCATAAATGTTTGGGGTTTGATGAACAATCTGAAACTTCATGAGGGGGTCAATGAGCTGAAGAGTTTGGGGACCCCTGCTCTAGGTCCTCCCACATTGGAGAAAGGATAGCTTGCAGCCACAAAGAGAGTAACCCATCCTTGTGTTATAAGCCTGGTTATTGCTTTTGCATGCCTCTTTCCATTCCTCAGAATCAGTATTACCATAAGAACCCCTAGGATATTCACTTCCCCTTTGTTGGTAAAATACCCAATTCTTTACATACCCAGAAAAATGTTCCTTTTATTCTGGGACTCCCCTTCCACTTAACTATATCAACGGGGGACTGGGGCAGGAGGGAATAATTTGTTATAATGATATGAATTGAATGAGTCAGTTAAGCTCCAGATGGTTAAATTTAATCCCAAACAGATCCGGTCATGTGCAGGGTTAAACTAACTCCACTCCACTCCATCTTTTGTGAGAACACCTACACGGAGGCATCAATCCACTTTGCCTCTCTAATCCTCCAAGAAACAGCTGGAAAAAAATTGCCAGAAAAAGCAAGCCTCTGCAGTACATTACTCATTGTTGCTAAGGCCAGACAGCACAGAAACCCTTCTCAGTTACCGATTGGCTGCACTGTCAAGCCCTGACCACCTTTATCTGCCTGGCCAATGGGAAAGAGTTGAATGAGGAAGCTTTGCCAGGACTTCAGTGATGCATGGATTCATTTGATGCTAGACATCTCCTGGATAAAGTTTTATTCTATATTCCCAAAATCATTGCTTCTGACTGCGTTATTGTGCTTGTGTGTTGCCAAAACTAGCAGTGAAGAGAATTGACTGGGTTAAGCCTACTGGGGGAACAGGGCCAGAAAGTTTTAAAAAAAGAAAGAAATAGTAGGCAGAAATAAGATGCAAAGCTTCAAAGGGCAAAGTTGGAGGATTTTGAAATTTTAGAATTTCAGTATAAAAAGCCATCTTAAAGAAAGATGCACACACAAGAATGCAAAACAGCTTTCTGCATGCTTACAATTTTGATGTTCAAGAGAGGGCAGCCTGAAGGGGAAGGAGCAGAGAGCGAAAGGAGATGAAAGCAGGATCACTGCTGCTGGTGGTGAAGTTATTTATAATATCTATGGGAGCAGCAGTGGATATCCCTTCAGAAATTTGCATTTCTGCTACGGATTGTTTGATCTATATACAGTATCCTTTATTCCTTTTATTTATTTTTATTTTGTAGAATTTATTTATTTATTTAATTTGAGAAAAAACAAACGGGGACTAGGCTAATGACTAAGGAAGACAGCAGTGTCTGGATGTCCATTAAGATTATGATATTTTCCTATGCGCATGACACATCATAACAAGGGTGGGCAACTTCTGAGTAGGTGGAACCATTAACTCGGCTTTCTGATCTTCTGGAGGGCTGCAGGAAATTATGTGGTGATACACTGATATCAAAAAAAAAGGCAGAGTTAAAATTGTCAGTCCATTTTTGGTCTAGTTTTAAGGATGGGAATCAGAATAGGAAGTAATAGTCCAAATTAGCCTATTTGGATTTTTTTTAGGCTTATTTATTTTATATACCCTTATGATTTATCCTATTTAAAGTTGGGAAAGGCTATACTTCAATTTTACAGGATTTTCAAATCAGAACAGATTTTTAATAATATGGATATAATATTAAAACTTACGATTTCACTCAGTGATTTATACCGTTTTGATCATGGTTACCAATATTCATCCCTTGGTTAGAGCTTAATAGTGATTTTTAGTCTTTTTAAATGATATAATATATTCAGTTACTCATAATTAATTAAATATTTATATTAGAAAATTTAAACCTTTGGTCAAGTGGTTAAGGCAACGGGCTAGAAACCAGGAGACTGTGAGTTCTAGTCCCGCCTGAGGCATGAAAGCCGGCTGGGTGACCTTGGGCCAGTCCCTGTCTCTCAGCCCTAGGAAAGAGCCAATAGGAAACCAGGAGACTGAGAGTTCTAGTCCCGCCTTAGGCATGAAAGCCGGCTGGGTGACCTTGGGCCAGTCCCTCTCTCTCAGCCCTAGGTAGGAGCCAATAGCAAACCAGGAGACTGAGAGTTCTAGTCCCACCTTAGGCATGAAAGCCGGCTGGGTGACCTTGGGCCAGTCCCTCTCTCTCAGCCCAACTCACCTCACAGGGTTGTTGTTGTGGGGAAAATAGGAGGAGGGAGGAGTCTTAGGTATGTTCGCCACCTTGAGTTATTTGTAAAAATAATAAAGGTGGGATAGAAAATAAAATAAATAAATAAATAAATAAATAAAAATAAACCTCCAGGATTTGTAAATCTCCTGCTTATTCATTTGTAATTTATTTATTTATTATTTATTTATTTGTCATATTTGTCTACCGCCCATCTCGCATGCAACGACTCTGGGCGACTTACAGATAATAAAATGACAAAACACTAAAAACACTACAATATAAATATAAGTATAAATACATAAAAATACAGATAAAAATATAAAAATACAAAATATAAAATATAAAATGTAAAATATAAAATATAAAATTCAAGATGGCATTAAGATCTTGTCCTTGGCACCATCATGGTGCCAACCACCCCCATGAATGGCTTTTTTCTTGTCTCCTTATCTTGTTTATATGGGTTTTCTTATACTGCATAATACTAGTGTATTTTGTTCTTGTTATAGTTGTTTGTTATATCTCACTAAAAAAATTTTTTTTAAATAAAGGGAAAGGAGCAGGAGGCTTTTAGGAGGCAAATCGCTATGATTCCTACCCTTAAACTATTCCTTGAACCAGTGTGTCTCCTAGAGATGCCTACGTTTAAGAAAATACACAGAGCAGAGATGGGGACAAAGATATCCTGCCTATATACCCCAAACTCTCCTATTTTGATAGGGAAAATTTCCTTGTGGGGAAGAGGGAAACCATGGATGAAAGATGCTAGACATCCATGAACACAGCATATGGCCACTTCCTTCCATGCGTTCTCTTTCACAATATCAGAAGAACACTTCAGTTCTTACTAAATAGGCTTTGTTGTTTATTCATTCAGTCGCATCCGACTCTTCGTGACTTCATGGACCAGCCCACGCCAGAGCTTCCTGTCGACCGTCACCATCCCCAGCTCCCCCATGGTTGAGTCCATCACCTCCAGAATATCATCCATCCATCTTGCCCTTGGCCGGCCCCTCTTCCTTTTGCCTTCCACTTTTCCTAGCATCAGCTTCTTCTCCAGGGTATCCTGTCTTCGCATTATGTGGCCAAAGTACTTCAGTTTTGCCTTTAATATCATTCCCTCAAGTGAGCAGTCTGGCTTGATTTCCTGGAGTATGGATTGGTTTGATCTTCTTGCAGTCCAAGGCACTCTCAGAATTTTCCTCCAACACCACAGTTCAAAAGCATCTATCTTCCTTCGCTCAGCCTTTCCTTATGGTCCAGCTCTCGCAGCCATAGGTTACTACAGGTAGGCTGACCATCCGTCCCGTTTTGAATGGGACAGTCCCGTTATTTAAGCATTTTTCAACCGTCCCGTCATTTTGATCAAAATCTCAATTTTGTCCCTTTTTTAAACCCGGCGGGAAGGAGGACAGGAAGACAGGAAGGAGGACTGGAGCCGGACTTGCCATTGGAGGCAGCCCGGAAGAGGCCCTATCAGCGCGGCAACTGGAAACCCAGTTGCCACGTGCGAGCCCAGCAGCAGACACAGCACCACAGTCCACCCGGTTCCTGCCTCCTTACCTGATCCTACCTGTGAGCAGACAAGGCGTAGAGGCGAAGGGAAGACCAGGGAAGACGCCCCCCCGTGCGCGCCAAAAGGAGGTGGTGGAGGGGGACAGACGAGGTCTCCCCGCTCCCCCTCGCGGTTGGAGCATCTCCATGGCGGGCACTAGCCATGCCTGAGTGGGACCCACACCCGGACTGAGGGACGCACATTGGGCACTTCCCACCGCCTGCGTTATTGTTCTGGACAGCCTTCTTTTTCCTTTGCTTTTTTCAATCCCCCTCATCGCCCGCCCTCCCTCCACCCCCTCCCCTCCTTCCCAACTTAAAGTGAGCGGTTGGGTGGTTGTGGCGAGAAAGAGGCGCCCGTTTCCTTCCTCGCTGAGGAAGCGGCGGTGGCGGCGGCGGCAAGTTTGGCGAAAGCGAATGGTGGGGAGAGGTGAAGGAGAAGAAAGGCAGTGATCCTCGGAAGCCCCCAAGCAGGGCCGGGGGGAGCCTCGGAGAGGGGAGGGGGAGGAGTGTGGCGGAGGACAGCGTGTTTGTTTTCGGAAGGCGTGCGGAGTGTAAGGAAGAAGCGGCCACTCTCGCTCGTCCACGTGTGCGCGCACATCGCTTTCCTCCCTGTGTACGTGCGCACGCGCTCAGAGTAATCGCTCTTCAAGGCCAAATGCAATCTGGTCAACCACATCCGCGTACACATCCGCGTCGGGGCGGCGGTGAGCCTCCGTCCTCTGCAGGAGACGGCCGCGCTGGGGGGCTTCAGCCGCACCACGCCACCCCTTGCCACCCGCCAGGCTGCGAGAGCTCCTGGCGGGCGGCAAGGGGCAGAGTGGTGTGGCTGAAGCCCAACAGCTCACCCAGCTCCTGCTTTTCCTGTGCGGCGGCGGCAGCAGTAGCAACTCTCCTCCTCACCTCGGCCAAGTCTGAGGAGGCTGGGGCAGTGGTGGGCTTGCGTCCTCGGCAGGAGCCGGCCGCGCTGGGGGGCTTCAGCCGCACCATGCCGCCCCTTGCTGCCCGCCGGGCTGCGGGAGCTCCCGCAGCCTGGCAGGCGGCAAGGGGCGGAATGGTGTGGCTGAAGTCCCCTAGCTCGGCCAGCGCCTGTTTCTACTGTGCGGTGGCGGTGGCAGCAGCAGCAGCGACTCTCCTTCCTCCCTCGGCCAAGCCTCTCCTTCCTCCCTCGGCCAAGCCCGAGGGGGATGGGGCAGTGGTGGGCCTCCATCCCCTCCATCCCTGCCCCTTGTCCCCTGGCTGATGACAGTGCTGTGTGCACAGTGTGTGTGCTCTGGCCTTCCCTAAACACATCAGCTCTGCCGCACCATTTACTGCTAGAAGGAAAACAAAACCTTTAAAAATCGGAAAAAAATATTAAAATCCGAGCCAATCGTGCTGATGGGGGCGGGGTTTGTAGGCGGGAGCCAAGTGTGTGGGGCAGGGGCGGGGTTTGCAGGCAGGAGCCAATTGCGTGGACTGGGGGGCGGGGTTTGGAGGCCGATATGGTGGGATAAGACCCTGTCCTGTTTTGCCATCCCCAAAGTCCCGTTTTCGTCTGAAGGAAATATGGTCAGTCTACTACAGGGAATACCATTGCTTTAACTATTTTATTATTTCAATTTATTCCCCGCCCATCTCCCCTGCAAGGGACTCTGGGCAGGTTACAACAATTGAAAGTTTAAAAACTATACAAAAAACATCATCTAAAATACATCGAATAATAAATTACATGAATCCAAGATGGATTGGGGACCGTAGTATCGATCGTATTACTACGGGGCCAGCCAACCCCAGGAGGCACTGCCGCCTCTGTCGTCCCAGGCCCGGTGGCAGAGCCAGGTCTTGAGAGCCTTCCGGAAGGCCAGGAGTGAGGGGGCCAGTCTCACCTCCGGGGGCAAGATGTTCCATAAGGCGGGCGCTATCGCAGAGAAGGCACGTCTCCTGGACCCCGCTAGATGGAATTCTCTTGTTGAGGGGGTCCGAAGCATGCCCTCTCTGCATGTACGGGTGGGGCGGGCCGACGTTATCGGGACGAGACGGTCCCTCAGGTACCCTGGCCCTATGCCATATAGGGCTTTAAAGGTAATCACCAACACCTTGAATTGGACCCGGAAGCAAACTGGTAGCCAATGCAGCTCGCGTAGCAGAGGTGTTACATGTGCCGATCTCATGGCACCCATAACTGCTCGCGCCGCGGCATTCTGCACCAGCTGAAGCTTCCGGATACTCTTCAGGGGTAGCCCCATGTAGAGCACATTACAGTAATCTATACGGGAGATGACAAGGGCGTGAGTGACTGTTCGGAGGGCCTCCCGATCCAGGAAAGGGCGTAACTGGCGTACAACACGAAGTTGTGCAAAGGCCCTCCTGGCCGTGACTGCCACCTGCTCTTCGAGCAGGAGTCGCGAGTCCAGGAGGACCCCCAGATTCCGCACTGGATCCGAGCGAGGTAGTGCCACCCCACCCAGAACCAAAGATGACAACTTCCCGGATCTAGGGGGGCCATCAATCCACAGCCACTCCGTCTTACCAGGGTTCAGTTGAAGCCTGTTGTTCCCCATCCAGGCCCCCACAGCCTCCAGACACTGAGATAAGGCATCGACCGCATCACTTACTTCACCTGGGATGGAGATGTACACCTGGGTATCATCAGCATATTGGTGATACCTCATCCCATGGTGACGGATGATCTCGCCCAGCGGCTTCATGTAGATGTTGAATAGGAGAGGAGAGAGAACCGACCCCTGCGGCACCCCACAAGTCAGGGGCCGCGGGTCAGCCCTCTCCTCCCCTATCAACACCGACTGGGAACGGCCCCGGAGGAAGGAGGCGAACCAGCGCAAAACTACGCCGCCCACCCCCAACTCCCTGATCCGTCCCAAAAGTATACCGTGGTCGACGGTATCGAAAGCCGCTGAGAGATCTAAGAGAGCTAGGATGGACGGACTCCCTCCATCCCGCTCTCGCCAAAGATCATCCATAAGCGCGACCAATGCGGTCTCCGTCCCATATCCCGGCCTGAAACCTGACTGGAAGGGGTCTAGATAATCCGTTTCTTCCAGAATCCTCTGGAGTTGCCACGCCACCACCTTCTCAACCACCTTTCCCAAAAAGGGAAGGTGGGAGACTGGGCGAAAATTGCCCAGGATGGTAGGGTCCAGGGACGGCTTCTTGAGGAGGGGGTGCACCAGCGCCTCCTTAAAGGCCTCCGGGAACACCCCCTCACTCAAGGACAGATTAATCATCGCCTGGACCCATCCACATGTCACCTCACTGGCCGATTTCACCAGCCAGGAGGGACAAGGGTCAAGCTGGCATGTGGTGGCGTTCACAGTCCGGAGGATCCTGTCCACTTCCTCAGGCGCAACAGGATCAAACTGTTCCCAGATAACGTGGTAAGTACGAGCCCCTGGCATCTCCACAGATCCTGTCTCATGCTTGGAGTCCAACTTGGAATGAATCTGGGCGATTTTATCCTGCAGATGCTCAGAAAACTCTTCCGATCGGCCCTGTAAGTGGGTCTCCCCCTGCTCCTGACCCAACAGTGATCTTGTAATTTTAAAAAGGGCCATCGGGCGGCATTCTGCGGACGCAATAAGAACGGAGAAATATTCACGTTTCGCCGCTCTTACCGCCAAAAGGTAGGCCTTAACTGCGGCTCTAGATTGTGTTCGGTCAGATTCAGTCTTCGTCTTTCTCCAGCGGCACTCTAGACATCTCTTAACCCTCTTCAAGGCCCTTAACTCTTCGGTAAACCACGGAGAGCAGCGGGCCAAGTAGGGCCGGAGAGGTCGCATAGGCGCGATCTTGTCCAGGGCTCCAGCCGCGGCCCTGTTCCAGGCCGCGGCCAGGAGCTCCACTGGACTGTGAAGCAAGTCCTCGGGAATAACCCCCAGCTCCTTCTGAAACATCACTGGGTCCATCAGTCACCGGGGGCGGACCAATCGAATAGGTCCCGCCTCCCTGCGGAGTGGGGCAGCACAAGAGAGTCTAAGGGTCACCAGGGCGTGGTCTGACCATGACAATGGGGAAAGATGTAACTCTCCCCTCAGATCACATTGCCACTGCTCAGACAATAAAACTAAGTCCGGGGTGAGACCACTGTCCCGAGTCAGGTCACGAATAATCTGAGACAGGCCCATAGCTGCCATGGTAGCCATGAACTCCCGAGCCGCCTCCGAGTCCCGTCCCAGAGATGGCAGATTAAAGTCCCCCAGAACCATAAGTCTGGGGAACTCCACTGCCAACCCCGAGACAGCCTCGAGCAGCTCAGGCAGAGAGGTTGCTACGCAGCAGGGAGGCTGGTACAGCAGCAACACTCCCAACTGTTCTCGTGAACCCAACTTGAAAAACAGGGTCTCACACCTGGCCACTTGTGGAGCAGCGCCCCTGAAGGCCACAAGAGACTCTCAAATGACCACTGCCACCCCTCCTCCCCTGCCCCGGTGTCTCGGCTGATGCCAGACCTGAAACCCGGCTGGGCACATTTCCGAGAGGGCCACTCCCCCCTCTGGTGCCAGCCAGGTCTCGGTAATACATACCAGGTCGGCCCCCTCATCCGTGATCAAGTCACTTATAAGGGGGGCTTTGTTGTTCACCGACCTGGCGTTCAACAGCAGCAGCCGGAGACTGGAGCCCACGAGGATCTGCTTACCAGGGCCTGGGTGTGAACACGGGGGGCCAGAACGCACCACCGGTAACAAACACCGGGGGCGCCTTCCCCAAAGATGGCATGCCCTCCGGTTCCCGTCATACTGTCCCCTGCCCGTCACCACCCGAATCAGATGGCCCGCCATATAGCCCCCGGAGAATCCCGGTTCTGGCCCAGTAGCCTCCACTCCCAGGCCTCCGGAATTCTTAGGGTTATTTAAGAGTCCCTTCTCCCAACCATCCATCATGCACTCCCACACACTCTTGGGCAGTGGTAAGACCCCCCAGTGCACCAGCTCTCGCTCTCGGCACTGGTAGGGTCTAGCACCACCCCACTCACACTGCACCTCTCCAACTTCTCTCACTGGTCGGACTATGCGGACCTTTGTTGTCAGTGTGATGTCTCTGCTCTTAACTATTTTATCAAGATTTGCCATTGCTCTCCTCCCAAGAAGTAGATGTCTTCTGATTTCCTGGCTGCAGTCAGCGTCTGCAGTAATCTTTGCGCCTAGAAATACAAAGTCTGTCACTGCCTCCACTTTTTCTCCCTCTATTTGCCAGTCATCAATCAAGCTGGTTGCTATAATCTTGGTTTTTTTGAGGTTTAACTGCAACCCAGCTTTTGCACTTTCTTCTTTCACCTTCGTCATAAGGCTCCTCAGCTCCTCCTCGCTTTCAGCCATCAAAGTGGTATCATCTGCATATCTGAGATTGTTAACGTTTCTTCCAGCGATTTTAACTCCACCCTTGGATTCATCAAGTCCAGCACGTCGCATGATCTGTTCTGCGTACAGGTTGAATAGGTAGGGTGAGAGTATACAACCCTGCCGTACTCCTTTCCCAATCTTAAACCAGTCCGTTGTTCCATGCTCTGTTCTTACCGTTGCTACTTGGTTGTTATACAGATTCCTCAGGAGGCAGACAAGATGACTTGGTATCCCCATACCACCAAGAACTTGCCACAATTTGTTATGATCCACACAGTCAAAGGCTTTAGAATAGTCAATAAAACAGAAATAGATGTTTTTCTGAAACTCCCTGGCTTTTTCCATTATCCAGCGGATATTGGCAATTTGGTCTCTAGTTCCTCTGCCTTTTCTAAACCCAGCTTGTACATCTGGCAATTCTCGCTCCATGAATTGCTGGAGTCTACCTTGCAAGATCTTGAGCATTACCTTACTGGCATGTGAAATAAGTGCCACTGTTCGATAGTTTGAACATTCTTTAGTGCTTCCCTTTTTTGGTATGGGGATATAAGTTGATTTTTTCCAATCTGATGGCCATTCTTGTGTTTTCCAAATTTGCTGGCATATGGCATGCATCACCTTGACAGCATCATCTTGCAAGATTTTAAACAGTTCAGCTGGGATACCATCGTCTCCTGCTGCCTTGTTATTAGCAATGCTTCTTAAGGCCCATTCAACCTCTCTCTTCAGGATGTCTGGCTCTAACTCACTGACCACACCGTCAAAGCTATCTCCAATATTATTATCCTTCCTATACAGATCTTCCGTATATTCTTGCCACCTTTTCTTGATCTCTTCTGCTTCTGTTAGGTCCTTACCATCTTTGTTTTTGATCATACCCATTTTTGCCTGGAATTTTCCTCCGATGTTTCTAATTTTCTGGAAGAGGTCTCTTATCCTTCCTATTCTATTGTCTTCTTCCACTTCTGCACATTGCTTGTTTAAAAATAATTCCTTATCTCTTCTGGCTAACCTCTGGAATTTTCCATTTAATTGGGCATATCTCCCCATCACTGTTGCCTTTTGCTTTCCTTCTTTCTTGGGCTACTTCCACTGTCTCATCAGACAGCCATCTTGCCTTCTTGGTTTTCTTTTTCTTTGGGACGTTTTTTGTTGCCGCCTCCTGAACAATGTTGCGAACTTCTGTCCATAGTTCTTCTGGGACCCTATCTACTAAATCTAGTCCCTTAAATCTATTCTTCACCTCCACTGCATATTCCTTAGGAATATTAGTGAGCTCATATCTAACTGATCTGTGGGTCTTCCCTATTCTCTTTAGTCTGATTCTAAATTTTGCAATAAGAAGTTCGTGATCTGAACTACAGTCAGCTCCAGGTCTTGTTTTTACCGACTGTATAGATGTCCGCCACCTTTGGCTGCAAAGGATGTAGTCAATCTGATTTTGGTGTCGACCATCTGGTGAAGTCCATGTATAAAGTCGTCTTTTAGGTTGTTGGAAGAGAGTGTTTGTTATGCACAGTGAGTTGTCTTGGCAAAATTCTATCAGCCTATGTCCTGCTTCATTTTGTTCTCCCAGACCATGCTTGCCTGTAATTCCAGGTGTCGTCTGACTACCCACCTTAGCATTCCAGTCTCCTGTAATGAAAATAATATCTCTTTTTGGTGTATTATCCAGTAGGTGCTGCAGATCCTCATAGAACTGATCTACTTCTGCTTCTTCAGCATCTGTGGTTGGGGCGTATATTTGGATCACTGTGATGTTAAATGGCTTACCCTGAATTTGAATTGAGATCATTCTATCATTTTTTGGATTGTATCCAAGCACTGCTTTAGCCACTTTATTATTAATTATGAAGGCTACTCCATTTCTTCTGTGGTCCTCTTGTCCACAGTAGTAGATCTGGTGGTCATCTAATGTGAAGTGACCCATTCCAGTCCATTTCAGTTCACTGACACCTAAAATGTCTATATTTAATCTTGACATCTCACCAATAACCACATCCAATTTGCCCTGGCTCATAGATCTTACATTCCAGGTTCCTATGGTGTGTTGATCTTTAGAACATCGGATTCGTCGTTCACCACCAGCACCGTCGGCCGCTAGCCGTCCTTTCGGCTTTGAGCTAGCTGCATCATCACGTCTGGGGCTAGTTGAACTTATCCTCTGTTCGTCCCCAGTAGCATTTTGACCATCTTCCGACCTGGGAGTCCCATCTTCCGATGGTATACCGACATTTCTCTGGTTGTACTGATCCATTTAGTTTTCACGGCAAGAATACTGGGGTGGGTTGCCATTACCTTCCCCTAAATAGGCTTAGCTTTGGATTATCTATTCAAATATAGAAGGCCCACTGGCTGATATATCATCCTAAATTTCTAAGTTATGGTTTGCTTAGTCATGGTTTATTGAATGAATCACAAGTGGCTGTGGTTATCTAACATACTATACTGTGAATCTTTGTTTATAAACCATAATCCGTGTGGTCATAGATGCTATGCCAAAACCAAACAAACCAAATTATGGCATAGTATATTATATGAATCTCACATTGACTGGTTTTGGTTGGGCTGCATCTCCTATGTTAAATTCCACAGTCCTCTCATTAAAGGTGGCTATACTTTGTCAGTTTTTCAAGAATGACTGCACTCCCAGCTACCCTACAAATTTTCAATCAAGGTAAAATCAAACTTTTTTCATCCTTTTGCTTAAGGAGAAAAAATGTGGAAAAGAAAGTTAACCCACCGTTGAATCTTTGAATTTGTGATGAAATGTGCATACTGTATATGCAAAAGGGGCGTGTGTGTGTGTGTGTGTGTGTGTGTATGTGTGTGTACACACACACACACACACACACACTGTATATATAAAAGAGGCGTTGTGGCTCAGCGGGTAAGATGCCAGGCTTGTCGATCAGAAGATCGCAAGTTCGGAGGTTCGAATCCTAGTTCCGCGTGACAGAGTGAGCTCCCACACTCGCCCCAGCTCTTGCCAACCTAGCAATTTGAAAGCATGCAAATGCAAGTAGATTAATAGTGGGAAGGTAACAGCGCTCCGCGTGCATCATGCCGGCCACATGACCGCGGAAGCATCTTCGGACAACGCTGGCTCTTCGGCTAACAAACAGAGATGAGCACCGGCCCCTAGAGTTGGACACGACTGCACAAATGTGCGGGGGGAACCTTTACCTTTTTATATGCAAAAGGACATTTTTGTATTTAGTGCACTGACTGAACATGTCATAACTTTGGAAGCTTTCATTGCTAAGTAGTGCCTTATTGTAGTGTTTGATTGCGTGTGAAGAGTTACTTTGTGTGATAAAAAAGATCATTTAAATTCTAGAAATGCTATTAGGAAAATAGAGAATCTCAGTCATATATGCTGTACCTCCCAGCTGTAGAACTCTTCTATGAAACTGTTCTTTTCAGGATGTACTTGGTTCAGAGCAGCATCCTTCTTGACATCTGCAGGCTGCAGGTGATCAATTGTCCATAAAGAGCCATTCAGAAATGATTAAAATATCTTGGTGTGAAGAGTCTGACTTCTACTCTAGTCTAGGGTGTTTTCTTCCTCTTCTTTTTATATATTGTTGCTACAGCAACTGTGTACCAAGAACAAGGATGACAGAAAGTTATTAAATTTTGTAGGAATTTAATTTACTCTGGAAGGGTTTCTTTTGCTTCCTAGAGGTAAATCCTACTCAAATAATAACATTACAGATTGCATAAGGAAAATAAAAGGCATAACTTCTCCATGTTGAGCTTACTTTCTTTAGAAATAAGCAGAATCAAACACATAACTTAAGTTATAAGTGCTAAGTTTCTGAAGTTCCCCTCATTCCTAGTTTCTAATATATTGAGAATTCTAACCCTGATCAGGTGTTATCAAAGCTAAAGCACTTCTACCACTGGAGAAGCCCCATACCCCACCAACATGGTTCCAAGCCTCCATTGTCAGGTTCTGGTTCACATGGAAGCCAATGCATGTACTCATGAAGGTTTTCTCTGGCTTACATTTGCAGCTAATGCATTGAGGTCTGCAGGAAAAAAGACATAATTTCAGTAATGTCATCAGGGGACAGGGTTCATCAGAGCACTCGCACAATGAACCCTCCAGTTTTGAGAAAGCCTGAATGTGGGTTGTTGTAAATATGCATGCCTCTACAATCTAACTTTTAGGCAAGATTTATATTTAGTGCAGGAAAACAAACTTAGAACAAATTACATTTCCGTGCACTTTAGCTTGTTCTAATGGAACCATAATGCAACAGAATGGCTGTTATTAAAGGCAAGTGCATGGACTTATACTATAGGGACAAGCAAACCACATCTTAGCATAGTGGGATGTGCAAACCTTGCTCAAATTATTAGGGCTATGTAGCATTTCAAATTCAAAGGGGAAAAGATGCTTCAAGTGTGTGTCAGCAGCCCTTTAAAGCAGCTGTGTCATCTTCTTATGAGATTGTACACTTCCTTCCATACCTGGCGTGCACTCTCAGGAAAAAACACATTTGGTTTAAGGAGCTGCTAACAGGTGCTACTTGTGCATTAACTCCAAAGCATCTTTTTCCTTTTGAATCTGAAGTGCTGCTCAGAAGTACAAATTATAACCTCTGTTATAAAATCTGCTCCTCATCTGCAAAATGGGACCAATGAATTATTTGCATTACAAGCTCATTGTGAAGTAAATTATAAAGTGTACTGAAAATATATATTATAAGTATCCTTATAATCAATACTGTTGAATATTTCCATTAATGTGCATTTTAGGAAGAAAGTTTAAAGTATTAGTGAGAGAGAAAGGCAAGGTAGTACTGTTTTCATCTGTGAAGATCTCAGAAACAGTCAAGGCAACTTTTTGATAAATAGCAGAAATGTGACAAAATGGAAAACCAGATTAAGTAAGTAAATGCTGTATACAAACCTGAATTCATAGCACGAGATGTGACTCAGAGCTTGCGTGGGTATGTATAGTTTGGTTTAAGGTATTCCTGACAGGTGCCACGTGCACACCAAAGCATGTTCCAAATCAATTTTTTCCCTTCAAATCCAGACCTATGCATTTCTCTAATAAATACGAAACCTCTCTGTCTCTATCGGGTGTTGAAGAAATGAAGGTTAAGAACAACCAGACAATGCCTGTGTATCTTCCTTTTCCCCATAGGGTTAGGAACAGGGAAGTAAAATATGCACAGCTAAGAAAAATTTGTAATAACGAAAGAAGTCTGAGGATTCAAGATTACTTTGGAAGATCAATAGCATTAAACAATCTTGCTGTACAATAAAAATTTGCAAGTTTAAGGCTGATGAAGCTTTAACAAACTACAGGCTACAACTTCCTCTAATACAACAAAGTTATTCATTAGACTTTTCAGGTACCAATGGACCTTTTGTCATTCTTGCTAATGCTATTAGGCTGTTTTAGCAATATGGTTCCTGTCCAGTATACATAAATATACAGTATACTTAATGGTGGAGGAAGCTTATACATGTGGTTTTTAAGCTTTTTCCTACATTGGTGCTTTCTTTATTAAAAAACAGTTTTACATTACCCTTCACAAGCCAGAGTTACGAATTTATGGACATTTACATAAGAACTTGATTTCTGCCACATGCCAGTTGATCACCATTCTTTAATGAATTCAGTGTTGCGCAATTTTTCAGGCCAAATCTCAAAAGTCCTGTGCTTAATGTTTATAATTTCAAAATCTTCACGTTGCAACTACAGATTCCAATAGCTGCATAAATAGCCCATATTTCCAAAACTTGTTACTTAGAAAGTCTGAACTGTTCAGGTAATTTTATACCAATTTACCAAGGAATTCAGTTGAGCTTTTTTTTTTTTTAATATGCACACATAGAACTGGACTGTCCAGCATGTTTCCAAAGCGCTACGCTTTGTAATTGCACAGAATTATTCCTCCAGATGTGCACATGCTAACAATGGCCAGATGTGTGACTGTAAACCCCACCAAAGGAAGCCTGGCTTTGTTTTCTTGATCAAATCATGTTTGATTAATGATGAACTACGCCTTCCAAAGACCTGCAACAAAGCCCAGCTGCTTTGGAGGGTCACTCCTGAAACACTAGGAAGACGGCTCTCTTTTGTCCAGCGGTAAGTCCCTCAGTCCAGTCCACTCCCTCATTGCCTTCATTATTAGGCATCCGGGGGCAAAAGAGAAAGAGTGGGAAGGCAGCAGCCTGGGAAACTGTGACTTCACTGTTTTCCTTCTACAAAGCTCCATTGTTAGGGGCTTCAGTCATTTATTTTAGTAGGCCACGGTGTACCCTTTGCTCGCTGCTGCCAATCGGGCGCATACAAATCAAAAGGAAGCCACAGGCAGGGGTCTTCTGTTACAGTGACAGCAATTGAAAATGGAAAAGGGGGCTGAATGGGAGACATGCTTTTCAGAGGGAAGTGAGCCCTCTCGTTAGGTCTGAATCAAACTGGTGACAGCCGCCTTCCCGTGACAAAACCTTTAATGCTGCTACCCAATCCTTCCCAGCTTCATTGTAAACCCAGGCATGGCGTGTCATTTCCTGAAACACAAGCGGGCAAATTTTTATCGCCCTCAGCAAAACATGCCTGTTTAAGGAAGGCTCTGCTAAACAGAGAATAGGAATAGGTACAGTTTTGCCACTTCCTTTTTCCAGTATGGCTAGGACATCTATATTTTGCTTCAGTTGAAAGGGAGAAGTTGGCCTTTTGCCAGAAGCCTCGGAGACATCTGCTCAGAAATCTTTGAGAAATCCAAGCCATTTTATTCCACCCCGCTTTGGCAATTATAATCTGTCAGCCCAAAGTGGTTTGCCTCCCTGCCAGCCTCTCTTCTTCTGTTCCCAAATTCCCAAATATACCTTAGTTGATCATTTTAGGCTCTGGACGAAATGGTAGTTGGGAGGGAGGGGGCTTCTTACATATATACCACCCCTCCATGAGAAGGGACATTTACTAGTTCCTGTGTGGATTTTTACACATACAAACACACCAGGCCCATTCTCACTGAGGGAACATACATGCATGCTGGGAAGAATGTGTCAGAGCACGCAACGCTGGGGCAGCCAGTGCTTCTCCAAAACATCAAAGGTATACGTTCTAAGCAGTAAATAGACACTCAAGCAGAGATTAGATAAAATAGTCTATTTACTCTATATACATACGCAGTCCAAAATACAATCCAGTTACGTCCAACACAGAAACAGATGAGATGAAGCAACGAGAAGAGAAAGAACACCAAATCTCCTCTGCTTATATACATAAACTGACCAATCACATTATAGGTCAAACAAATTATCTGCCACACCCAGCTAACCTACAGCACCTGTAATATGAGTCACATCATACCTTCTACAATGGCTGCTAATTGGATGACTTGCAGAAAATATCAACTCTCACCTATATACCTCTAGCCTCTCTTGTATAATTAATCTACTTGTAAATTCTGGGTGTTTTATAAACCCCAACAGAATGGTTGGCCAATATGGCAGCATGCCAACAATCAGCAGCTGGCACAATTCCATTTGGCCAGTGTTTGAAGACTACTCACTAAATATTCCTACTAGTAAGCAGGAGAGGAGCAATAGGAGTCACCAGGAGTGTCCACAGGATGTGGTCAAAAAAAGTCAAGATGGTGGCCACAATGGTGCAATCGAATCTTCACTTGTTTTTATGTGCATTGCACATACCAACACATAAAACAAGGGAGAGCTTTGATCGCACTGTTGCAGCCACCATCTTGACTTTTTTCTTTTTATCATACCCTGCAGATAACTCTGGCACCCACAAAAAATTCAGCTTTCCAGAAGAACTGCCCTTCTAAATGCAGGACTTACCCAGTTCCTTGGAACAAGTTTCTCAGTGCCAGTTCTGGTTATCGTTAACAAGAAGTTGAAACCCACTATTTTTTTTATAGTAAATTTTATTAGGTTTCAAGAGAAGAATAAAAACTACAGAAAAGCAAAAAACTACAAAGAAAGAAAAAAACTTAAAAAAAGTGTGGAAACACAAGAGAAATTTTTTTTCAAATTTACAAAAAGATGTGGCTTCCGACTTTTAACAGCAAGGATATACAAAAATTTCCATAATCAATCTCTTACTCTATATTAAACCAAAACACCACATTATTTCTATAAGTCATTCCACTTTAACACATAATAAAAATCACTAAGTACAGTTACTCCTCCCCCTTGTATTAAAATAAAGAAAAAAAAGTTCATATAATTTATTTTTATTTATTTATTTATTCAATTTATTCCCCGCCCATCTCCCATACAAGGGACTCTGGGCGGGTTACAACAATATAAACCTCCTAAACATCTTTCTCCCCTCCAAAAGATAAAACATATTTAATTATTCCGTTCCTACCACTATTCTGTACATTTCTGTGTACTATAATAAGAATCAAATTAAAAAGCACATGTTGTCTGCTATTATATTTAATAGTACAACAATTTTAATAATCCCAATCTTAATAAACCCAAAAAACAAAGACAATTCAAAACAGTAATTCCATATCTTTAAAAGGGAATAACATCAATCAAATCCTTAAAGCAGGGCTTTCCAAAGTTTTCCCGCGGCGACACACCAACCGCCATTGGTGTGTTGCCGCGGGAAACCCCGGAAGTGCCACCATTGCAGCAGCACGCAAAAACCCGGAAGCGCTGCTGCCGCTTTCGGTTTTTGCGCGCCGCCGTTGGTGTGTCGCCGCGGGAAAACCCGGTAGCGCTGATGATGATCAGCGCTTCCGGGTTGTGTGGCGACACACCAGACTGTGTGTGGCGACACACTTTTGTGTCACAACACACAGTTTGGAAAGCTCTGCCTTAAAGTAAACCAGATAAACATTCTTTAACCCTAATACAACAGTTTTAATAATTTTCATCTTAATAAACCCAAAAAACAAAGCCAATTCAAAACAGTAAATCCAAATCTTTAAAGACAAATAGCATCAATCAAATCCTTAAAGCAAACCAGATGAACATTCTTCAACCCTTATCCCACTTCAAAATAAACCAAAGCAGTTACATATCCCCACATTGTGCACAGAGCTTTCCTCTTGAAAGAATCAAACAGACCAACTGCCCCCCTCAAAGATTCCAGGTTCTTTTCATGGCATTCCACCAGGAGATGGATTTTACTTATGGCTTGCAGATCACTCTCTCCCTTAGATTTCTCCAACTCTATTATCCAATCTTCATCCAGCATCTCGATAAAAATCCCAATCTCAATCTTAAAAAAAATCCTTTCTATTGCTCTTAAATTCCTCAATTTCATCCACCACATCCACAACCTGATGGCACATTTTAGATCTCATATTTTCCACAATGTCCTGGATATCTTGCATAAAAGCTTGATAGAAGTCAGAAGAAATCTGTTTAAAATCCTGGTGAAAGTCAGAAAGAATCTGTTGGAAATCCTCCATGTCTCACACAGTAGATTATGGCGCCCCCTAGGAGCTTAACCAACGAAAGTCGAAGATATGGAAGAGTTCCAAAGTGTGTTTACACAAAGTGAGAGTGCAATAGAAGACAGTTCTCAAGGGAAAGTGAAGACAGAAAGCTGAAGGTTCAGATCAGCCAATTCAACATGTAGGAAAATGCTAATATCTTCAAATTTAATACAAAAATAATAACAGGAAGACAGTTGTTTACTCTCAATCTTTGGAATTTCCTTTGGAAGGAAAATGAAATCCAAAACTTAAAATAATTTTTTTAAAAAAAAGTAATCCCAAAAATAATGCTAAGCACCAAGAGAACCAGCTTCTCCTCGCTGTAGAAAGCCTCTCTTGGGTTACATATACTTGAAAAAAATACAAAATGGTGATTTAGAAATGGGGTGGCCAGTCTTAGTGTCCTTTTAAGGCTACAGCACGGCTTGGAAAGTGATGAAGTCCCCGCCTCCCAGCTGGCTCTTACCAGATGAAAGCAAATGCTGTTTGCGATCTTCTGGCTGCAAGCAGCCGTCCGGAGGACAGATGGGACGATTCCAGGAATTCTCCTTGATCCGGAGAACGGTTCTGGGCTTCAGGAAATCCTGCCTGTGCCTGAAAAAAGTTACCGTGTTGTCAGCTCCGCCCGCTGAACCAGCGGGCACAGCCTTTCAGTCTGCCATTCCCACCGGAACCCAAAACCCACTATTTTTATTCATGACAGGTCATGTGAATTAATGTATCGTTTTAGTTTGAGAATCCTGTTTGAAAACCCTGGATTAAAACTAAATATTGTTTGAACTCAGCCATCTGTAGTTAATTCAGTAAACCATGGATAAGCAAATGATGGCTTGGTGTAGTGTGTGAACCCACTATTTTCGAAAAAGCCTCCCACCAGTATCAACTTCCGTCTTCCAGCTGAAGAGAAAGGAGATTGTGTGGAAAAAAATAGGACACCTTCGCTCTCCTGCCCCCAAAAGTCCTTCTACCATACAGCATCCTTTGTTGTACTTCCTCAGACATTACAAATAAAAAATAAATTTCGGGGAAGAGGGGGAAAAGATAAATGTGTGTGGCTGCATTCCGCATGATCAGTAGCTACTTTTGATGAGGGGAAAGAAAATCCGCTCGGAAAGTCTCATTCTTCCTGTACATGGGTATGTTTTAGAAACAGCCTATCTTATTAAGAGTCAGGGGCTGGCCTGCTGGTTGGACTGAAAGCAACCATCTGGCCATGATTTTAAGCATGGGGAGGAATCAACCAGGGGAGAGGGGAAAAGCAATGCTTAACTGGGGAGGTGGAAGGATGCAGGAGCTGGGAGGGAGGAAGAAAATGATGGGATGCGGTGATAAGGAGCAAAGTAGACCCAGGCCTTGACTCTCTTAAGGTGTCTAGTGGCCTGTAGGAAATCTGTTCTGTTGAACCATCAAATGTGTGCTGCAAGCGTTGCTAACCATTTCCCACAAAGATTTGCATTTACTAAAAAAGCTCATACTGTCACGGAAGGAACAGGAAGTTGCTTTAGTCTTAGTTAGAACATGGTGTCTGTGCCTCCCTCCCCATCATTTTCTTTAATGAAGAAAAGCCGTTTTTCTTTTGGAAACTCACTACATTACCAGCATTGTTATTACATCAGGAGCTTCTGCTGCCTTTCTACAGCCCATGGAGGTGGTCTGTTTTCCATCAGAGAGATTTCTCACCATGCCTCCACTCCTGGATTCGGTTTAACCATTTAATTTCTGCCTGAAACCAGGGCAGATACAGCAGCTGCAATTCATCTCTCCTCACCCCCTTTTCCCTCTAAAAAGTTACTGTCTTGTCCATGAGGCTGCCATATCCTGATGCTTTCTATGCAGTTCTACAGCTGATCTCCCTTTACTTTCTCTTATGTGGATGTGTCACTATGTCCTTACAGAAAAGCTTGGGAGTGCAGCCATGCCACTTTACCAGCATTACTATAGACCAGTGTTTCTCAACCTCAGCAACTCTAAGAGGTATGGACTTCAACTCCCAGAACTCCCCATGCTGGCTGGGGAATTCTGGGAGTTGAAGTCCATACCTCTTAAAGCTGCTGAGGCTGAGAAACATGCTATAGACACTTGGGGTTTCTGCTTTTAAAGGTTTATTTGGCTCATCCCCCCATCAGCAGCCTCTCACAACAAATTGATGGAGGGAATGCTACCAAGTTACTTTTTGTACAATTTTTTGTGAATGAGGAGATTGCTTTGTTGTTGTTGTTGTTAATTCACAACCCTTGAAGTTCAAGTGGTAAGACATTCAGGTGTTGGCCAATTGGGAGATAGTAAGAGTGCACGCTAATCAGTTGATATTCTCTGCAAGCTGTAGATGTACTAAAAGTTAGACATATCCACAATTATAGCATTGTGAATCTTGATATAGATCTGAAAAAGGTAAAGGCAACTTGGAAATATCCTATTTCCATTTAAATGGGGATTATAAACAGAAAGGCTAGTGACCCCAAAAACCTTTTGAGCAGAACTGTTTCTAAGTAAGCATGTAGAGATTGTACTCTACATCTTGCAGTGCCGCATGATGAATGGAACTGTGTTTTCAGCCCATCAATAGCTCATCCAAAGTACTATTTTCAGCTCTGTGGAGAAATCTGTATTTTAGTGGTGCATAAAACAAAGTAAATGCTGGAAGTGGGGAAAAGAAAAGTTAATTATTGTATCTACATCATGGTTCTGGGAGAAAATGCCACCATATTGGGGAATAATTAATGAATTAATTTTAAAAGATATTAATTTCCAAGGGACCTAGTGGTATTGCTGTTAAATTATTTAAAGACATGTGGATGCAAACAATGCAACAAGAAATCTGTTATATATGTTTAATGGGCTACAAGATTGTCAATAGCATCAGACTGAAAGATAATGAAGCAGCTGCAACTTACAATGGTCTAAAAAAGACCTGGCAGATCATAGAAATGGTAAAGTAATTATGTTAGAGTAAGAAATGACAGGAATATAAATTTCCTTAAATTGGATAATGTGTACTTAGTACTAAGATAATAGAATGATTCTGTACAACTTTTCTTTTCTTTTCTGAATAGCATCATATGATTTCTGATGGGGCACTGTAGCAATGTTCAAACATGTATTTCTTAATGATGTATTTTTAAAAAATAATCCTCTCATTCCTTAATGAAAATAATAAAAGTTTTAATCAACTCAGAAATTATCAGAACAAAAAACAATATTAACATAAATGCTTCACAGGTATGTTGCTACAACCTTTTTATATATATCAGAACTCTCTCCTTTCCTTGATAAACAAATTTCTATTATGAAATCATAATCTTAATTATTCAGAATTAAGTTTAGACTGTCCCAGAACATCTTCCACCAACATATTTATTTATTTATATTTATTTATATTTCAAATTTTGTCACTGCCCATCTCGCACGAAGCAACTCTGGGCAGTTTACAATAAACCTAAAAATAAATACAAATTAAAATACACTAAAAAAACCACATTTCCCAAATACAAATATAAACACAAATATAAGTATAAAATATAAAATATAAAATCCAAGATGGCGATATTAACAGTTCTTAATTTAAATCTGTAAATTCATAAAATCATGGGGCCACTTTAGGGCGCTAACCACCCCCAGGATTGGCTCTCCCCCTTTCCGCCCCAAGCGAGATGGCAGAGCCAGGTTTTTACCCCTTTCCAGAAGGCCAGGAGAGTGGGGGCCTGCCTCACCTCTGGAGGGAGAGTATTCCATAGGGCGGGCACCACGGCAGAGAAGGCTCTCCTTCTCCTAAATTCCTCGGAAGTAAATTGCGGACAATTATCTGAGAACACCACATCGAGTATGCCATATCTGGCAAAGTGGCCCTTTAGCTTTCTGATAATTGTCAGAGACCTGGGGTCTGGCACAGGGGTCTATCTCCCAGAAGTTGGAATAATAGTCCACTGTTATGAGGTAGTCCTCCTGCAGCTTGAATAGGTCTACCCCTACTTTTTCCCACAGTCGACTCGATATCTCATGTGGGTGCAGTGTTTCCTTGGAGAAATATGGAGAAATCTGGGGTAGCTTCCACTGGCAGCTGATGCTTGTTCTCTGGTCAGCCGGCAAGGACAATTTGTTTAACTGTCTGCAGCTCCACGTCCTGGGCTGTGCATTCCTGTATTGCTTGTAGTCATGGCCGTGAAATGGGTAGATACTGCAGCATATTTATTGATTCTATGTCCCTTTCTACCGAGCCCTCTTCACTAGGCTCTGGTAAATATGCTCTGCTCAAGGTATCTGCCACTACAAGTTGGGAACCTGGAAAATATTGGATGTGCACATCATAATTTTGAAGTCTCATTAGCATTCTCTGGAGTCTTTTCGGAGCACAATGGTTTCCAGTGGCGTATGATCCAATTGGACATGCACTGTCTGTCCAAAAGTAAGCTGATGAAAGCACTCCACCCCAAAAAGCACCGCCAACAGTTCTTTTTCTATTTGGGGGCATACCCTTTCTCAGCTTCTGACAATGCTCTACTGGCAAAAGCAATTGGTTGTTGGTTCTGTAGTAGGGCTTCTCCTAGCCCTTTTTCTGAGGCGTCACACTGTAAAACCAACAGCTCACCTGGGCTGTAGTACTTTAGCACAGTTGTCTTAGTTATTTTGTCCTTTATTTTATCAAATGCCTGCTGATGACTCTTGGATCATTCCCATGCTGTTTCCTTGTGTGTCAGCTGCCTGAGTAACTCACAGTCTTTAGCTAACCCTTTGCAAAACTTTGCCAGGTAATTTACCATCCCTAAAAATCTTTGAACTCCTTTCATGTCCTCAGGCCTTGGCATCTCTCGGATGGCCTTAACCTTCTCTGGATCCACTTTCAGTCCCTCTGCCGTCAATAGGTGGCCTATGTAGGGTATTTATTTCAGTCTTAACTGGGCTTTCTCTGGGTTTAATTTGATATTTCTGTCCCTACAGCACTCCAAGAAACGGCATAACTTTTCATCATGATCCCTTGCAGCTTCCGTTTCCGTATCTCCCACTCCCACAATCAAGATATCTGCAATTATTTTCAACCCAGGATGTTCTCCAACTCTTGGGTTTGTCTGCGCTGAAACACTTCTGGGGTTGGGCTGATGCCCACTGGCATCCGTAGCCATCGATATCTGCCGAAAGGAGTTGCAAAGGTGGTCATGTAGCTGGATTTCTGATCCAGTTGCATGTGCCAGAATCCGTTCTTTACATCAAATACTGAAAAGACTTTGGCACGTGTGAGATTGCACAGTACAGCCTCAATAGTGGGCAAAAGATAATGGCTGCATTTTAATGCCTTGTTTAGCAGTTTTGGGTCAATACAAATGTGCAATTTTCCAGACCGCTTCCGGACAATGACCAAACTGCTGATCCAGTCTGTGCTGGTCTCTACCAGTGAGATTATGCCTTTTGCCTGAAGACTTCCAGTTCCTTCTTCAGCGGTTCTGCTAGTGCTCTAGGTACTCTCCTAGTGGGGTTCTTTACTGGCTCTATGTTGGGGTCCACCTCCAGTCTCAGTGTTCCTGTCAACTGTCCTTCCCCTTCAAAAACATCTCTATACTCCTTTAGTAAAGTTTCCATAGTCCAGGCTCTGGGCCAGTTTTCATCCATGGTTTCCACTGCCTGCAGGATGTTGTCATGGCACACCTGAATCAGCTGCATGGCCTGAACTGCTTTGCTTCCCAGCAGTGGTCTGTTGGCTTCCACCTCCCAGTGCTTGTGATTGGCTTCCGCCCGCAAACTCCGGCCCCCGGTCTGCGGAAATCCCAGAAACACACCCCCTCCCCCGGTTATAAATATCCAAATGGCCCTTGGCAGAAAAAAGGTTCCCCACCCCTGCTGTAGGGGTTCTGAAATGCTAGTAACAGAAAATCCCACACAGCGTTTTATTTAGTTTTAGCAGAGTAGAAAGTGTCCAGCAATAAACTTGCACAGAAAGGCTTAATTAAGTTCAGAGTAAATAACACTCTCCACACATTTAGTCAGTGTAAAAAGGGAAATAAAGATTGCTTACATTTTTATTCATAGGTCTTGTTACAAGCAGTTTCATTGTTGAAACGATCCCATGCGTGCAAGCGAGTTGTTCTGACCAAACCTGCTTTTGCCGGATTTGCCGGGTGCAAGTATGGGCCACGAGGAGGGAAGAATTCCCCTCATGCCTCATGCTGGTCCAAGGAGAGAAGAGAAAAAGGAAACAGGAAACCGGGATTCAAGCCCCTCCCACACAAAGCAGCAAAGCTAGGTTGCAGCAGAGCCGCCCCTCCCTTGTGTTTGTGTGAGACAGGCTTGGTTGAAACCCCATATTTCCAACAGTTTCTTTGTTTGCTGCTGTGCTAATCCTCCAAAGTGGGTTCACTTGTGAACTTCTGACACCATGTTTCAAGGTCTCTTCTAATAATAATGAGTCAGAGGTTCATTTATACTGAATGTCTTTATTAGCTAACAACTTCCACATCCAGCCTCCTGCTCTAACTACTTGTTGAATAGCAAGATGAAACTACTTCCCGGGCCAAAGGCCGTACTTCCCAGCACATGGCGTGTTTCCCCAATCTCAGTCCTTCCTCTGTTACCAACTTTGTCCTCCTGACTCTTCCACTTAGTTCCACCTATTGATATCAATAGGTATCAGCATCAGATTCAGACTCAACTCTTACAGCGCCTCTTTAAAGGAGGCCGGAAACACTCCCTCCCTCAAGGATGAATTCACCATCACCTGGACCCACCCACACGTCACCTCCCGAGCTGCCTTCACAAGCCAGGAAGGGCATGGATCTAATTGACAAGTGGTGTCATTTACAGTCCGGAGGACTCTGTCCACTTCCTCAGGCCCAATAGGATCAAACTGTTCCCAGATAACCGGGTAACTTATCTCCACAGGCCATGCCACATGCTTGGCATCCAACTTGAAATGGATCTGAGCGATTTTATCCTCCAGATGCCCAGAAAACTCCTCTGCATGACCCTGTAGGTGGGTCACTGGACCCACCCTCCCCAGAAGGGATCGAGTGATCTTAAACAGGGCCGTTGGGCGGCATTCTGCAGATGCAATAAGAGCGGAGAAATATTGACGTTTCGCCGCTCTTATCGCCACAAGGTAGGCCTTAATAGCGGCTCTAGCTTGTGTTCGGTCAGGTTTGATGCTTGTTTAGCAAATAACCATATTACCAAGTTGCAAAATGTGTGCCATTCTCCCTTTATGGTCTAGTTAACACATATGGTTATTTTGTTGTTGTTAACACAGACTGTGATAAGTAAAACATCCTATTATGACCAATGATGTCCAATACCATTGGTCCTTTGTGTTTGAGTAAATGGTTATCCAGGATATAATAAGGTAGCTAAATACTTTTAAATCATAGTATTAATTTATAATTAATACAGATGTTAAAGAAAAAGGTTGTCCAGATCAGTTCCTCAAATCTTCCATTTAATTCCCCAACCTTTTCTGCAAGTTTTCATCATTGTCCTTAGTGGTTTTCTTAATAATCATCTTGTGCATGCATGCCCATTCATACTCCATATAAACACAATAAGCAAGAAAATAAAATGGACAGAAATGCAGAAGCAAAGACGGGAAAGAATAGGAGGAAAGAAATGAAGTAGAAGAAAACAACCCTTCCCAAAATCAGATGGCCCTCTATGATATAGCAAGGTACCGTCCAATTTCCCACTAAGCATAGTAAGCAAATTGTATGCTAGGCAAATTCATGGGAAATTAGTTCACTGGATGGTGCAGTACAGCAGGGGTCCCCAACCTGTGGGCCATGGCCTGTTAGGAAGTAGGCTGCGGGGCTCCCGCCTGCAAACCCCGCCCCCAGTGCATGCGATTACCCCGCCCCCGGTGTGCGTGATTGGCTCCCGCCTGCAAACCCCACTCCCCCGGTGCGCGCGATTGGCTCCCGCCTGCAAACCCCGCCCCCTCCAGTCCGTGGAAAATTTTTCTTCCACGACCAGTCCCTTGTGCCAGAAAGGTTGGGGACCGCTGCAGTACAGTATTCTGGTGGAAAAACAAACCAGATTTGTTTGTTTGTTGTCAAGAGCTATAGCCTGCCACACTCCTAACAGTCTCTGGGCAGCAATCAACAGAATAACAGCAATGGTATATGGAAAGAAAAAATGCAGAAACATTTAAAACAATTAAAATAACCATATAATCATAGGCGCCAGGGCTGAAAGCATGTTAGAACTATATAGATTTAACTTGTTTGCAAAATGCAGGTAGGGTTGGGGCCATTCATACCTCTGGGGAAGGGTGTTCCACCAAAGAGAAGGCTTGTCATCTTTCAGAAAGGGTAGTCAACAACCAGTGAATTGTCCTGCATCTTTTAGTAGACAAAATGTATCAACCTCCTTTAAGGGTCTCTCTATATTGTCTTTCCCCTTCATGGATCACTGCCTTGTCGTGGCGAAGGGGCTTGTGTAACTCAATGAAGTCAGGTCAAGATGGACAGGTCATGACGGAGAGTTCTGACAAAACGTGGTCCACTGGAGGAGGGAATGGCAAACCACTCCAGTATCCTTGCCAAGAAAACCCATGGACAGTATCAAAAGGCTAAAATATATGATGCCGGAAGATAAGCCCCTCAGGTCGGAAGGTGTCCAATATGCTACTGGGGAAGAGCGGAGGGCAATTCCGAGTAGCTCCAGAAAGAGTGAAGCGGCTGGGCCAAAGCCGAAAGGACACTCAGTTGTGGATGTGTCTGGAAGTGGAAGGAAAGTCCGATGCTGTAAAGAACAATATTGCATAGGAACCTGGAATGTAAGATCAATGAATCAAGGTAAGCTGGATGTGGTCAAACATGAGATGACAAGATTGAACATCGACATCTTGGGAATCAGCGAACTAAAATGGACAGGAATGGGCGAATTTAATTCAGGAGACCATTATATATACTACTGTGGGGAAGAATCCCTTAGAAGAAATGGAGTAGCTCTCATAGTCAATAAAAGAGTGGGAAAGGCAGTACTGGGGTACAACCTCAAAAACGACAGAATGCTTTCAGTTCGAATCCAAGGCAAACCATTCAACATCACAGTAATCCAAGTCTATGCCCCAACTGATGCCGAAGAAGCTGAAGTTGACCGGTTCTATGAAGACCTACAACACCTTCTAGAACTAACACCAAAAAAAGATGTCCTTTTCATCATAGGGGACTGGAATGCTAAAGTAGGAAGTCAAAAAATAACCAGAATAACAGTCAAGTTCGGCCTTGGAGTACAAAATGAAGCAGGGCAAAGGCTAATAGAGTTTTGTCAAGAGAACAGGCTGGTCATAGCAAACACTCTTTTCCAACAACACAAGAGACGACTCTACACATGGACATCACCAGATGGTCAATACCGAAATCAGATTGATTATATACTTTGCAGCCAAAGATGGAGAAGCTCTATACAATCAGCAAAAACAAGACCTGGAGCTGACTGTGGCTCAGATCATGAGCTTCTTATCGCAAAATTTAGGCTTAAATTGAAGAACGTAGAGAAAACCACTAGACCAATCAGGTATGACCTAAATCATATCCCTTATGAATATACAGTGGAGGTGAGGAATAGATTTAAAGGATTAGATCTGGTAGACAGAGTGCCTGAAGAACTATGGATGGAGGTTCGTAACATTGTACAGGAGGCAGCAACTAAAACCATCCCAAAGAAAAAGAAATGCAAGAAAGCAAAGTAGCTGACTGATGAAGCTTTACAAATAGCTGAGGAAAGAAGGGAAGCAAAAGGCAAGGGAGAAAGGGAAAGATATAAACAACTGAATGCAGATTTCCAGAGAATAGCAAGGAGAGATAAGAAGGCCTTCTTAAATGAACAATGCAAAGAAATCGAGGAAAACAATAGAATGGGGAAGACTAGAGATCTCTTCAAGAAAATCGGAGATATCAAGGGAACGTTTTGTGCAAAGATGGGCATGATAAAGGACAAAAAAGGCAGCGACCTAACAGAAGTAGAAGAGATTAAGAAGAGGTGGCAAGAATACACAGAAGAACTATACAAGAAAGATCTTAATATCCCTGATAAATACGATGGTGTGGTCACTGACTTTGAGCCGGACAACCTAGAGAGTGAAGTCAAGTGAGCCTTAGGAAGCATGACTAACAACAAAGCTAGTGGAGAAGACAGTATCCCAGCTGAGCTATTTAAAATCCTAAAAGATGATGCTGTTAAAGTGCTGCACTCAATATGCCAACAAATTTGGAAAACTCAACAGTGGCCATAGGATTGGAAAAGGTCAGTTTATGTTCCAATTCCAAAGAAGGGCAATGCCAAAGAATGTTCAAACTACCGTACAATTGTGCTCATTTCACATGCTAGCAAGGTTATGCTCAAAATCCTACAAGCTAGGCTTCAGCAGCATGTGAACTGAGAACTACCAGAAGTGCAAGCTGGGTTTCGAAGAGGCAGAGGAACTAGAGATCAGATTGCCAATATTCGCTGGATCATGGAAAAAGCAAGAGAGTTCCAGAAAAACATCTACTTCTGCTTCATTGACTACGCTAAAGCCTTTGATTGTGTGGATCACAACAAACTGTGGCAAAGTCTTAAAGAGATGGGAGTACCAGACCACCTCACTCGCTGGATCGTCACCTTGTTGTGGTGAGTGGGCTTGTGTGTTCCCAATGAACCCTGTGAGCGAAGCCGTCGGGAGTCATGTACTCCTGGCAGGGTCACCCATGGCGGTAAGGTCCAGGGGGAGGAACCAGACAAAGAACGATCCAAGAAAGTCCTCAACGGCAGAACAGGCGGAAGATAACAAGGTGTATTGTTACAACGGCTGCGAAGGCGGATGAAGGCTGCAGCAGACAAAAGGTCACCAATCGTCATGGTATCCATGCCATTGGATTAGAGCCTTTTTCTGTGAAGGTTGTGTGCTGATCGTTGTGCACCGATCTCCACACATAAAACAAATTCACGCACAGGCGTCTTCCAACCACACCAAACCCAAAACAACCAAAAGTCCCATGGCGACTGACGAATGGCAACGGGGGCAGGACTGTGAAATCCGGAAGCTCCTAGTCATGGACCAGCACATGGGCGGTGGATACGGATTCAGTCGCCCTGACTCAAGGATCGAGGCAGTTGAGTAGTTCGGCAGCTGTATCCACGACTGAGCAGCCCTATTTAGGATCCACTCTGCTCACCCCATATGGGGAGGGGGCTAGAAAAGGTGCCCTAAACATAGTCTGCCTCATTTTTCTCCCTGACTGGATTACCGCGACCAGTGGGGTCACCATCTAGCGGTCATAAAAAACACATGAATTTTGGAACATGGAATATACGGACACTGCAAGACAATATGGATAGTGAACGACCTGAACGTAGGACTGCCATTATTGCAAGGGAGCTGAGACGTTTTAATATCGATATAGCAGCACTCCAAGAAACTCGAAGAGCAGGAGAAGGACAGTTGAAGGAAGAAAAAGGAGGTTATACCTTCTTTTGGAAAGGACTGCCTGAACAAGAACGACGAATACATGGGGTAGGCTTTGCTATCAAAAACGACCTTGTGAACTAAAACACTGATAGTTGGACTTTATGCACCGAATATGGATAAAGGAGTATTTTATAAAAACCTGATGGATAAACTTTTGGACTTAACTTATGACAATTGGTGTTTCATGGGGGATTGGAATGGGGTAATTTACCCCAGATTGGATAGACAGTCACAAAAAGAAGTGAAGCAAACACAGGGAAAATTGCCACAAACATTTTTCGACTTGAAAGAGATGTTGGATTTACAAGACATTTGGAGATGTATGAATGGGACTTCCAGAGAATTTACATATTATTCAGAGAGATTTAAATCACATTCTAGAATAGATATGATTTTGATATCTAAAAATTTGATGATGGATATTAACAAAGTTGATATATTACCTAAGACTTTATCAGATCATAATCCAGTAATGTTGACTCTTAAAGGGAAACGGAATGTATTTAGATGGAGATTGAATGAGTCACTACTACGGAATAATGATGTAGTTGATGTATGCAAAAAAAAATTAAGAGAATATTTTCAATTTAATTTGAACAAAGGGACTAATATTCAAACTGTATGGGAAGCCAGTAAAGCATATATGAGGGGTTATTTTATTCAATACAATGCTCAAATGAGGAAGAAAAAACAAAAAAGAATTCAATTGATTTTAGATGAAATTAAAAGTAAAGAGTTAGATTTGAGAGATAAACCAATGGATGACACTTTGCTCACTCAAATTAAATTTCTACAAAAGTAAATATCAATGATATTAACTCAAGAGATAGAGACTCAAATGAAATTTACAAAACAAAAATATTTTGAATATGCAAATAAACCAGGTAGATGGCTGGCTTATAAATTGAGGAAACAAAGACAAAAGAATTTGATTACTAATATTCAACATGAAGGAAAAACTCTGGTGAATAATATGGACATTCAAAAAACCTTTCATGACTATTATTCTAAATTATATAAAAAACAAGATGTCAACTTGGATGAGATTGAAGAATATTTGAATAAACAAAAACTAACTGTTCTTAATGACCAACAAAGATTGATATTAAATAATGTTATAACAAAAGAAGAATTGATAAAAGCTTTTAAGAAAATTAGTAGTGGAAAAGCTCCTGGACCGGATGGATTGTCAGCAGCCTACTATAAATGTTTTGAAGAGGATTTATGTCTACCTTTGCAGAAGACTATGAATTCTATTTTGGAAACAGGAATTATGCCTGAAACTTGGAAAGAAGCACATATAACATTGATACCCAAAGAACAACAGGATTTAACATTAACTAAAAATTACAGACCAATATCTTTATTGAATAATGACTATAAGATATTTACAACGATATTAGCAGAAAGAATGAAGAATATACTTAAGGATTTTATTCATCAAGACCAAACTGGTTTTCTACCCAAAAGACAAATTCATGACAATGTCCGAAACATAGTAGACGTAATTGAATATTTGGATCAACACTATGATAAACAAGCTGCCTTGATATTTATTGATGCTGAAAAAGCCTTTGACAACTTAAATTGGCCTTTTATGTTCAAAGTTTTGGAAAATATGAATTTTGGAGGAAATTTTATAAAATGGATTAAATCAATATATACTCCACAATTTGCCAAAATAATTGTTAATGGAGAATTTAGTAAGCCATGTGAAATACAAAAAGGTACTAGACAAGGTTGTCCATTATCTCCACTTTTGTTTATATTGGTATTAGAGGTTTTACTTAGAGATATTAGACAAGATGATGGTATCCATGGTATTAAAGTTAAAAAAGAAGTTTATAAACTAAGAGCATTTGCTGACGACCTAGTCATTACTTTGGAGAATCCACTAGAAGGAATTGAAATATTAATACAGAAACTAAAAGACTTTGGGTCGCTAGCAGGGTTCAAAGTGAATTTACAGAAGACAAAAGTTTTGACCAAAAATATGGATTACCACCAACAAGAGAAATTGAAAGAAATAACAGGATATTCAATGGAAGAAAAAGTAAAATATTTGGGAGTATATTTAACAACTAAAAATGTTAAGTTGTTTAAGAATAATTATATTCCACTTTGGATGGATATTAAAAAAGATTTGGAACATTGGGAAAAACTGCAATTATCATTATTAGGTAGAATTTCAGCAATTAAAATGAATGTTTTGCCAAGAATTTTATATCTTTTTCAAACACTACCTATATTGGCATCAGAAGAACCTTTTAAACAATGGCAGCGAGATATTTCTAAGTTTATTTGGCAAGGGAAAAAACCAAGAGTAAAATATAAAGTATTGCAAGACTCTAAAGAAAGAGGAGGACTAGGTCTACCGGATTTGAAATTATATTATGCTGCTTGTTGCTTGGTTTGGATTAAAGAATGGATAGTTTTGAAAAATGAAAAATTATTGAATTTGGAAGGACATGAATTAAGATATGGATGGCATGGATATTTGTGGTACGATAAAGTTAAAGTTAATGTGGACTTTAAAAACCATTATATTAGAAGATCCTTGTTAAGAATCTGGAATAAATATAAATTAATCTTATGTTATAAAAGACCCTTATGGATTTCTACACAAGAAGCATTCTACAGAACAGAAGTAAGAAATAAAGATAAATGGTTAACCTACAAAGACTTTTTAAAGAAAGAACAAGGACAATATATAATTAAATCAATAGAAGAATTGGTATCAGAGGGATACAGTTTTCAATGGCTTTCATATATGCAGCTCGTAGAGAAATTTAAATTAGATAAGAAAGACCTTGAATTTGAACAAACCAAATCGGAATTTGAGATACAACTATGTGAGACAGATGATCATCTAATTGCAAAAATGTATAAATTATTGTTAAAAGGTGAAATGGTAGAGGAACAAGTTAAAGACTGTATGATTAAATGGGCTAAAAATATTGGCCATAATATTCAAATGCAACAATGGGAAGATATGTGGACCAAAGGGTTAAAATTTACTTTGTGTTATAATTTAAAAGAAAACTTTTATAAGATGATGTACAGATGGTATATGACCCCACAAAAACTTTCTAAAATGTATGGAAATGTCTCCAACTTATGTTGGAAATGTAAAAAAAAAGAGGGGTCTTTTTACCATATGTGGTGGACATGTGAGACTGCAAAGAAATTTTGGACTCAAATACATGCATTGATGCAAAATATATTACAAATTCGAGTTCCATTTAAACCGGAATTTTTCTTACTGGGAATAATTGATGGACAACCTGGGAAGCAATTTACAAGGATTATGCAATACATGATTACAGCAGCAAGACTTATTTTTGCACAAAATTGGAAAAACCAGATATCGCCTACAATACAAGATTGGATGTTAAAATTGATGGATATGGCAGAGAATGATAAACTGACATGTTTATTAAAAGAAAATCCAAATAATTATTTCCTTAAAGAGTGGAAACCATTAACTGACTATTTACAAGATGCGGGAGGGGCAAAGCTTATATGGGGATTTGAAGATTAAAATATATATATATTGATGTAATAGACAAGAAATATTCTTTAATATTATATATAGACCTAGCATGTAAGATAAAAATTTTAAAATACCATGACCAGATACAAATCGGAAGTTGACCAAATTCTGTTTCAGCTTTATCTTTTTTTCTTTTTTCCTTTACTACACTTTTTTATCTTTTCTTTTTTCTTGATTTGTATTTCCATTTTCTTTTCTGTTTCAAACTTTTATCTATGTAAAATTAAAATCTAATAAAAATTTGAGAGAAAAAAAAAAAACACGACCTTGTGAAGCTCTTGCCAGAAGTTCCCACTGGGATTAACGAACGACTCTCAACTCTGCGAATAAAACTCGCCAAAAACCAACAGGCAACTATCCTAAGTGCTTACGCACCAACACTAGATGCAGATGAGGATATCAAGGAAAAATTTTATACCCAGCTGGACACCATCTTATCAGAGATACCAAAAGAGGATAAAATTATCCTCCTGGGTGATTTCAATGCAAGAGTTGGGCGTGATTTTGATTTGTGGCCAGGGATCATTGGGAAAGAAGGAGTTGACAACAGCAACACGAATGGAATCTTACTTCTGACTAAATGTGCAGAGCATAACCTTGTCATTACTAACACACTCTTTCGCCAGAAAAATAAATTTAAAACATCATGGAAGCACCCACGGTCGAAGCACTGGCATCTTTTAGATTATGTAATTGTCCGTGCTAGAGATCGCCGTGATGTACTTCTCACCAGAGCCATGACGAGCGCCGATGACTGCTGGACAGACCATCGATTAATTCGATCCACGATGGCCATAAAGATTGTCCCTCATCGTAGGCTCCAAGGAAGAAAACCAAGGCGTAAAATGAATACACTGGCCCTTCAAGATCCTATCAAACGAGCTTGCTTTCAATCAACACTCAAGGAACATCTGCCTATGGAACTTCCTGAAAATGTTGAGGAACACTGGAGTAAATTGAAGACTTCTATTATTTCAGCCTGTGAACAAACTATCGGATACCAGACTAAGAGACATCAGGACTGGTTTGATGAGAACGATAGTGAGATTGAACATATTATTGACAAGAAAAGGAAAGCCTTCCAGATATGGCAAAAAGATATTAACTGTGCCGTTAAGAAAAAAATCTACGCCAGTGCAAAAGCAGAAGTTCAAAGAAGAACTAGAGAACTTAAGAACATATGGTGGATAAAAAAAGCCCAAGAAACCCAACATTTTGCAGATGCTCATGATGCACGGGGCTTTTTTAATGCCATAAAGGCCATCTATGGACCAACAAACCATGGTACAAATCCCTTACGCTCAGTAGATGGTGCTAAACTTCTAAAGGACAAAGAGTCTATTGCACTGCGCTGGAAAGAGCATTACTACAATCTCCTTAATCGTCACTCTACTGTGGCTGATGAAGTCTTCTTGCAAATCCCGCAAAAACAAATAAGAAATGAGCTTGCAGTACCCCCTAGTTTGGAGGAAGTCAGTAAAGCCACTAAACAAATGAAAAATAACAAAGCTAGTGGACCTGATGGGATTCCTGCTGAAGTCTTTAAAGAAGGCGGGCCTGAACTTACACAACAACTTCATAAGCTCATTGAAAAAATCTGGATGAGGGAGGAGATTCCAGCAGACTTTAGGGATGCCATAATTATCACTCTCTTTAAAAAGGGTGATAGAACAGACTGTGGAAACTATCGAGGCATCTCCCTTCTAGCCACAGCAGGCAAAATCCTGGCAAAGATAATTGCAAACCGTCTCCTATCTGTATCAGAAGACATCCTCCCTGAAACGCAAAATTGTTTCCGCCCTTCCAGGGGAACAGTGGATATGATCTTCACTGCACGACAGCTTCAAGAAAAATGCAAGGAGCAAAACCGCCCTCTATACATGGCATTTATTGATCTGACTAAAGCCTTTGATACTGTAAATCGTACTGCTCTCTGGACCATCCTTCTGAAAATCGGATGCCCTGATAAATTTGTGAACATCTTGCGGTTACTCCATGACGACATGATGGCAACAATCCTGAATAACAATGGCTCTCAAAGCGATCCATTTAAAGTGGAATCCGGCGTTAAACAGGGATGTGTTATTGCTCCAACCTTATTCGCTATCTTCATCGCTATGATTATGCACCTTGTTGAAGAGAAACTTCCTACTGGTGTAGAAATTATATATCGAACAGATGGAAAGCTTTTTAATCTTAGTAGGCTGAAAGCAAAAAATAAGGTAATTGCAACTTCTGTTATAGAACTTCAATATGCTGATGATAACGTAGTCTGTGCACACTCCGAGGAAGATCTTCAAACTATCCTAAACATCTTTGCAGAAGCATATGAAAAACTCGGCCTCTCGATTAACATTAAAAAAACCAAAGTGCTTTACCAGCAAGTTCGAACCAATCCCTCCGCAGCGCCATCAATCCAGCTTAAAGGTGTGTCACTAGAAAATGTCGATCACTTTTCTTATCTCGGCAGCCATCTATCTACAAAAGCCGACATCGACGCTGAAATTCAGCATCGCCTGAGCTCTGCGAGTGTAGCTTTCTCCCGAATGAAGCGTAGAGTGTTTGAGGATCGGGACATTCGCAGGGAGACCAAAATGCTTGTTTACAAAGCCATTGTACTACCAACCCTTCTGTACGCCTGTGAAACATGGACCCTCTACAAACGCCACCTCCAACTTCTTGAAAGATTCCATCAACGCTGCCTCCGAAAAATTCTGCAAATTACTTGGGAAGATAGGCGGACTAATGTTAGCGTATTAGAAGAAGCGAAAACCACCAGCATTGAAACAATGATCATCCAACATCAACTTCGCTGGACCGGTCATGTTGTTCGAATGCCTGACCATCGTCTTCCAAAGCAGCTACTTTACTCCCAACTTAAGAATGGAAAACGGAATATTGGTGGACAGCAAAAGAGATTCAAAGATACTCTCAAAGCTAATTTAAAAAAATGTAATATCAGCATTGAGAACTGGGAAGCCCTAACTCATGAGCGTTTCAATTGGAGGTCATCCTTTATTAATGGCGCTATGGACTTTGAAGAAGCACGAGTACAGGGCGAAAAGGAGAAAAGAGCTAAAAGGAAGGCACATCAGGCAAACCCTCATCATGACCGTCTCCCACCCGGAAACCTATGCCCTCATTGTGGGAGGTTGTGCGGATCCAGAATTGGCCTTTATAGCCACTTACGGATCCACCGTTAAAATTTTACCTTTGGAAGACAATCTTACTCGGCTACGAGTGATCGCCAATGACCAGACCACCTTACCTGTCTCCTGAGAAACCTGTATGCGGGTCAAGAACCGGACATGGAACAACCAATTGGTTCAAAATTGGGAAAGGAGTACAACAAGGCTGTATATTATCACCCTGCTTATTTAACTTATATGCAGAGTACATCATAAGAAATACCGGGCTGGATGAATCACAAGCTGGAGTTAAGATTGCCGGGAGAAATATCAACAACCTCAGATATGCAGACGATACCACCTAATGGCAGAAAGTGAAGAGGAACTAAAGAGCCTCTTGATGAGGGTGAAAGAGGAAAGTGCAAAAGCTGGCTTGAAACTCAACATTAAAAAAACTCAGATCATGGCATCTGGTCCCATCACTTCCTGGCAAATAGAAGGGGAAGAAATGGAAGCAGTGACAGATTTTATTTTCTTGGGCTCCAAGATCACCGCAGATGGTGACTGCAGCCATGAAATTAAAAGATGCTTGCTCCTTGGGAGGAAAGCTGTGGCAAACCTAGACAGCATATTAAATAGCAGAGACGTCACCTTGCCGACAAAGGTCCGTATAGTTAAAGCTATGGTTTTTCCAGTAGTAATGTATGGCTGTGAGAGTTGGACCATAAAGAAGGCTGAGCGCCGAAGAATTGATGCTTTCGAACTGTGGTGCTGGAGAAGACTCTTAAGAGTCCCTTGGACTGCAAAGAGGTCAAATCAGTCAACCCTAAAGGAAATCAACCCTGACTGCTCATTGGAAGGACAGATGCTGAAGCTGAAGCTCAAATACTTTGGCCACCTAATGCGAAGACTCACTGGAAAAGACCCTGATGCTGGGAAAGACTGAAGGCAAAAGGAGAAGGGGACGGCAGAGGATGAGATGGTTAGATAGCATCACCGATGTAACGAACATGAATTTGAGTAAACTTCGAGAGACAGTGGAGGACAGGAAGGCCTGGCGTGCTATGGTCCATGAGGTCACGAAGAGTCGGACACGACTAAACGACTGAACAACAACAACAACAATATTGTCTTTATTATTCAAAGGCAGCATTTAATTTCATTCCCAGAAACAGGTTCTGGATGAGATGGGCTATTTCCTATATTTGAACAGCATCTTCTTTTCTTGATTATGAGATTATGTGACATTTTTAATGCAGGTCTATTATGGCACTACTGGTTTCCTTGGCCTCCAATTCCCATTCAAAAAGGGGTGAAACAGGGCATTTTGGCCCCTGCCTTTTTAATTTCTGCCCTGACAAAATTTAGGGTTCACTCCCCCAAAGTTAGCCAACAGAACCATTTCAATTTCCTTTATGCTGACAATGCAGGCATCCTGTCTACAACTCAAGTGGATGGGGTCTCTGAGTCCTGGCCTGTAAGAGTAAAGAGAAAAGATTGATAATCAGCTAAGATTCAACAAAAATAGTTTTTTCAAAAGTCTGATCATCCACGGTCACTCTGGGAAAACTAATGGGTTCTCTATTGAACAAATTAAGGTTTTAAAACCCTAAGCCTTTCAATCTTCAGCAGTCTGGAAAGAACAAATAAGGGCCATTTCAGCCAGGCCCACAGACTTTCAAATTACATTTTGCATTATACCAACTGTAATGCCAGTAATTATGCCACCACCACAATAATAAAAATCTTCAAAGCATGCACGTTTGTAATCACCATGAGTCAAGTCTTCTAGAAGTAGTCCAGTCCAAATTTGTAAGAACCTTGTTGCGAGTCCCCAGGTGTGTTTCAAACTCTTTATTATATCTGGTGACTGGACTAATTACAACAGAGGTTTGTATGCAGGTCTGCCACCTCAGATTCTGATTTAAATTAATGTTTACTGATAACTCTTTGGCTTCCCTGATCTTACAGGATAATTATATACTGTGTATATAATTATATACACAGAGCTTTCCAAACTGTGTGTCGGGACACGTAAGTGTGTCGGCTGCAGTGTCTGGGTGTGTCACGGCTGCTGCTGCCTCCGAGCCCTGCCAGGATTCCGCGCAGGTCCTAGTGCCTGCCTTGTGCCTTGCTGCCTCCCAACCTGCCCTGCCAGGATTCCGTGCAGGTCCTAGTGCCTGCCTTGTGCCCTGCTTTAAGAGTGTGTCGTGAAATTATGCCCTGCTGTAAGAGTGTGTCACAAAATGATGCATGTCTAAAAAGTGTGTCACCAACATGAAAAGTTTGGAAAGCTCTGTACCAGCATGTACAGAGGCATACAGTAGATTTGGACCTAACGTTTTGTGTTCTATCTGCTCCATGTTTGGCCTCTCTTGGCCTTAGGAGGGCCTTGTGGGGGCTGCAGTATGGTCTCCACTGAGACTTAAGCACAGGTCTTTCCTTCTATGGGATGGGCCTGACTGGAAGACAACAGTTCCCTATGCTAATTATTTAGCCGACTCAGAGAAGAGTTCTCACACCTGCTGGATTCAACAGTTTGCCCTGGAAGGAAGATTCTGTAACACTTCTGTGCAGGAATCTCTAGTCTCTTGCCCAGAAATAGAGACCATTTCACACATGTTTTTGTGTTGCCCTTTCTATTTAGCCATTTAGATATTAGGAAGATCTAATATTAGCCAGTTTGGTCTAGTGGTTAAGGTGCTAGGCTAGAAACCAGGAGTCTGTGAGTTCTAGTCCTGCCTTAGGCATGAAAGCTGGCTGGGTGACCTTGGGCCGGTCACACTCTCTCAGCCCAACTCACCTCACAGGGTTGCTGTTGTGGGGATAATAGGAAGGGGAAGGAGTATTAGGTATGTTAGCCGCCTTGAGTTATTTATAAAAAAATAATAAAGGCGGGATAATACACACACACACACACACACATATATATATATTATATTATATTATATTATATTATATTATATTATATTATATTATATTATATTATATTATATATATATATTGCCCAGAGTCCCCTTCGAGATGGGGCGGAGATAGATATAGATATAGATATAGATATAGATAGAGATAGAGATAGAGATAGAGATAGAGATAGAGATAGAGATAGAGATAGAGATAGAGATAGAGATAGAGATAGAGATAGATAGATATAGATATATATCACACTCCTCTAACCAAAAGCCATGATAGATCAGAAGAAGAGAATATTGTCCTCTCTTTAGTTGATACATCTCCTCTAATCACTGTAAAGGTGAAAGCCAAATTTTGTTCAATTACCATTGCTATTTGTTGTTTAATACTGTAGTTATTTTGTGGGTGTTTTATTCAGATATATATCCAGTCACACCTACATTCAGTTCTTTATTCTTATGTATATGTGTAACTATTCTTGGTCTTTTACTGCAAATAAAAATAGTGATGATTCAATGAAACAAGATTGCTGTTGAATAGAAATAGGTCAGCCTATGTGTAATCCACAATATTTGCCTAATTTGTACCTCATGGAATGGAGTTGGTCACTGAAGAGAGAATAGAATTATAGGGAGACTTAGCGTGAAAATCTATTGAAAATCAAAATGATGTACCGTTGGTATTTAACTCCCGATAAGTTGTCAAAAATGTATAATGGGGTAATGAATGTTTGTTGGAAATGTTCCCTTGGCGAAGGAACTTTTTATCATCTTTGGTGGACTTGTGAGAAGGCTAAAAAAAATTGGGATCAAATATGTGTTAATATTCAGAAGATTCTTAAAGTGGACTTACAAAAGAAACCAGAACTGTTTCTCTTGGGATTGATGGAGAAACAGCTCGAGAAACAACATGGGACTTTGCTTTTATATATGATTACAGCAGCAAGACCTTTATATGCACAAAGATGGAAAGACCCACAAATCCCTACAGTGGAGGAATGGATGATTAAACTAATGGAACTGGCCCAAATGGCTAAGTTAACAGCGCTGATAAGAGAAAATACCGTGTCTGGATTCGTTTCTACTTGGCAACCACTTTTAGACTATTTGCTTGTGTTGGAAAAAAATGAAGTTTTGATTTTGGGTTTTGATATGTAGGGTTTTGATTTTGTAGAAATAATGTTACTAAGGTTTAACTAATCGTAAGAGATTATATCTGTATAAAATGCATTTATATCTGTATTGGAGAAGGTCGGAAGTCACTTTCTTTTTCTGCTTTCTGTCTAATTCTGCACTTTTATAGTTTTTCTTTTTTCTTTAGTTCTGTACTCTGTCTTATCTATACTCTGTATTTTGTATTTTAACTATAATTTGAAAATCAATAAAGTTCTTTAAAAAAAATCTATTGAAAACCAATTAAGGCTGCCAAATGAAATGTAGTGACAGCAACACAAATTCAATAGATGTCCATAGGATAATAACAGCAATAAAACATTACACAGATTCTAGATAGATTTGTAAAAGCATTATTTATACCAAAGTGATTAAGTATAAAGAAGGAAAAGCGTCACTGAATATAAGTCAACATGGCTCCTTCTGGAATGGTAAGTCTTGCCTGACAAACTTTTTAGAGTTATTTGAGAATGCAGTATTAATAAGCATAGGAGTGATTTGATAGACATAGATTACTTAGGCTTTCCAAAAGCTTTGGGGAAAGTCCCTCACAAAAACGTCTGAAGAAACCCAACAGCCACAGGATAAAAGGAATGATAGAATCTTAAGGTTGGAAGAGGCTGTTTTAGTCATCAAGTCCAATCCTTACTCTGCAGGTATCCAGATTAAAGCATTCGTGACAGATGGATAGTTAACCTCTCCTTGAACACATCCAGTAAAAGAGAGCCTACCCCGTCTCTGGGTAATTGGTTCCACTGTCATACTGTTCCTACTGTTAGGAAGCTTTTGTCTGATTTCCTAAAGTCACTCATAAAGGATAGAAAATGAGTCCCACAGTGGTGGGATAAAACTATGGATCCACAATGATCTGGACTGATTCCTGTGTGCTAAACATTGCCCCTCTGCTGCTACCATTATCCTCAGCTACTGTTGGTCACTCACAATGTAAACTGGGTTGGAAGGGAACAGGGGGGAGGGGGGCAGAACAATGACAATCTTAGCACTGTGTTAAATTGGGGGTGTAACTAGACATACCCACCATGACAGACATTTCGTAAGCATGTAATCCTCCTCCCCCATGGCAGCTATTTTGGGAGAGCATCCAACATGTACTCAAAATTCCAAATGTCTCCAGAAGCTCCAGAATATTACCTGAACATTTCCTATGGCAACACTTCAAATGATAGCTGTGGTAGCTTGCCACACAGGACAGCTTCAACAGCTTCTGATGAAGTACGGCAGAAGTCCAAGTACATACAGTTCAAGAATCGCTTGTAGCAAGCAAGTCAGGGAATGAGAGTAAGAAGTCTGAAATCAGCTGGTTAGGGCAACTGGCATAAAATGTATGACAATGGAAAATCAGGTTGATACATCACATTTCCACCATTAGAAACTAAAGCGATGATGATGATGATGATGATGATGATGATGATGATGATGATTCCTGATTGCTGTAAATTAGATATGGAAATATTACAGTCCTTCCGAGCTTCATAGCTAGGGGTCAGCTAGGAAAACTGAAGTGGTCAAATTATTCATTAACATTCCACACTGTAGATTAGAATGTGATTAGATTTTTCTCCAAACAAAACACTCTGCCAGTAGTATTGAGGGGCACTCAGGGATTCTTGGTTTCAGCACTCAATTTACTAGATATCGCTCTGTTGCATCCCCCCCCAACTCAGTCAAATGTGAAATAGAATTGTGATTATGGCATTCTATCTGGAGCCACTGACAGTCTCTTGCAAATTAATAATGCAAGACTAGATATGGATTAGTCATCAGACAGCCAAATGAAAACAAGTCTTGTTTGGGGTCAAAGATGCTTCCTTCCTCTAAGCACCTTAGCCTTCTTAGAACCTAACCCTCCATCCACTTTGGAAATAACGGATAGGAAAAAAAATAAAGGGAAATATTTTCATTTTGTAATTCTGTTCACGTCCATTATGACAGATGTCATTCATTTGGTTCTCGTATTCCTGTTACGTTCGTTTTCTCTAGGCTTTAAATAGTTATATACATGGCTTTCTACCCCTAGGGTAGCTGGGGAATTCTGGGAGTTGAAGTCCACACAACTTAAAGTTGACAAGGTTGAGAAACACTGCCCTAGGGGCTCTGACCGTGATGACATCAGAGATCATTTTAGGGAGCTCTTTTACTTTCTTCCAAAGCCCTATAATATTCTAGAAAAAAGAGGCCCCTCAATGGAGGCTGCCATTGGGAAAACCTAAGTCCCTCACTGCTGACAGAGCGGTAAGTGAAAAAAGGGAACCAAACTCATTCATGTTCCACTGCTCCGCTTTTGAAAAGTGTCTCTGCTGTTCCACTTTGGTTTCACCCACACAGGTGCTGGGAAACAAAGGGGCTAGGGGTGGATTGGCCTCCTCTCACCCCACAGGCAATAGCTCCAATTCCAATGTGGCCAAAATGGGCTTTTTTGTTGTCCACCAAAACAAAGGAAGTAGTAAAACAAGAAATGCAAGCTGGAGCAAAGGCTGCTATAATATCTGATCCCAGCAACAGACGTTCTGCATCTCTAATTAAATGACTATGGTGACTTTGTTGGTTTGCATTTCTGTTTAAATTCTAATGAGAGGCACTGTACTTTTGTTTAAATGATAGTAGATATTTTCAGTGTCTATGCCAAGGCTCTGAATCTTACTCCCAATGGAGTCACAACTTGCTCCTCTTCCATGGACTTTTGCCAAGTTGTTTGTTTGTTTATTATTTATTAGATCAATTAATATAGCCTCCCAATCAACTTGTGATAGGCAGCATACAAAACAACTTATAGTAATAATAAAAACATGACATAAAATAAAACCTATTGTGCCAGCAGCAACTTCACACAACCAAAATCAGCCAGAAACAATCAAGGTGGACAAGGGTTCCCCAACCCACTGCCTGGGGATAAAACCAGGCCCTCAACGCCTTCTGAAAGGCAGGCACGGTCAGGGCCATCATACAGCTTTCTGATATCATAACCACTGAGCAGTCAACAGGAGCAGCCGCAAAAACTGCTGACACCACCAGGTACATTGCTGCTGCTGCCAAAGAGGCACTCAGCCCTGCCACAACCAGCATGGAGCAACCCAGTGCCTAAGAGTTGATCAATCGTGCCTCCAACCAAGCCTCCAAGCAAGCACCACCACCACACACCAACTTAACAGGACGTTGCTGCAGCTGCTCCCAAACACCCAGGGCCTGTCCAGAAGTCCCATCTCCAGCATCTCCTCAAGCCTCTGGACAATTTCTAATGGTTCCAACAGCATTTTAGTGGTTAAGGCAACGGGCTAGAAACCAGGAGTCTGTGAGTTCTAGTCCCACCTTAGGCATGAAAGCTGGCTGGGTGACCTTGGGCCTGTCACTCTCTCTCTCAGCCCTAGGAAGGAGCCAATGGCAAACCAGGAGACTGAGAGTTCTAGTCCCGCCTTAGGCATGAAAGCCGGCTGGGTGACCTTGGGCCAGTCACTCTCTCTCAGCCCAACTCACCTCACAGGGTTGCTGTTGTGGGGAAAATAGGAGGAGGAAGGAGTATTAGATATGTTCGCTGCCTTGAGTTCTTTATAAAAATAATAAAGGTGGGATAGAAAATAAATAACTAAAATAAATAAATAAATTCAGGAGCCTGCTGTCTTAGGGCCACACACTGCTGAATGCTTCAGAAGCTTTGTTCATCCCAGTCACCCCTGTTACCACCACCAAGGTTCATAAACTCTGCCAACAGTTTCAGCAGCACTAGAAGACCTTTCAAACCTTCCACGATTCTAACCTTTGCCCTTAACCCTCTCAGATATACTAAAGCTCCAAAATTCTAAAGCCCATCACAAAACCTTAAGGTTTCTTTTGTTGTTTATTCGTTCAGTCGCTTCCGACTCTTCGTGACTTCATGGACCAGCCCACGCCAGAGCTTCCTGTTGGCCTTCGCCACCCCCAGCTCCCCCACGGTCAAGTCTGTCACCTCCAGAATATCATCCATCCATCCATCTTGCCCTCTTCCTTTTGCCTTCCACTTTCCCTAGCAGGTTTCTTAAACCCTCTTAAAAGCTGGAGATGAGAGGACGATATGCGCTATACTGGCAGTAAGAAGAAATTCTACAAAATCAGAGCCTGTCCCTGCTAAATTATTAAGATTTGCTTTTGTTCATATCAGAATCACTAAAATATTGCAAAACCTTAATTTTTAAGACAGATTATTCCTACATAGTTTGACTAACTGGTTTACTTACCGATCTAAAATTATCCCCAAAGTAGATTATCTATTTATTTATTAAATATTTATATAATTCAAACAAGGCATTCAAAGCAGTGCCCCCCAAAAAATTTCCCTAGGAAATAAATCCAAAGCAACAACCCACTTACAATGCAGCTATCATTAAACCCTCACAAAGTAGACTCAATCACATATTAAAAACCATAAAGTGCTGAACTAAACAATGATGTTCCCAGACTATGTCCCTTGAGAAGTAATTTCACAGCCATCAAGAAGGCCCTATCCCACATTTCCATAAACCTAATTACTCATGATAATATAGCATCCTTCAGACAAGAGGATAAATAAGGGCTTCCAGATCTACACTGCAAAAATCCAAATGTCAAATATGTGGCAGAACATAAAATTTTCCGTATCTCCTTGCTGCCACCTTGTGGTCATCCAGATTTGTGCAGCCCAGATTTGTTAGCTCTACATAAGCAGCAGGCTCATGAAGAAAAAGAAAAAAGCAGTCTCAGTTCCAAAACTATTTTTAAAAGTATTCAAAATATTTCAAACTTGAAAAGTCAAAGCATGTTATTCTGATTATACGTAAATGTTCCAATGCTGTTTTATCCATTCAAGAAGTGTTCTGAGGTTAAAACATTTAATTTCAAGCTCAAAACATTTTAAACTTGAAACGTTTTGTACATCACCATTATTTAGGGAGTTATAGATAATACCCAAATCAATATGTTGTATTGGACCCAGAACAAACTGAAACTAATGCAATTGATGGAAAACTAGTATAATATGGTCAATAAAATAAAACAGAAAAAGTAGTTTGACTTGGGACAGCTTTTGAAGAGGCTTTGTACAAATCACAACAATCTAAATATGAAACAAATAAGGTATGGATTACTTTGACAAGTACTATAGAGCAGGATTTCTCAACCAGGGTTCCATGGAACCCTAGGGTTCCACGAGAGGTCACTAGGGTTTCCTGGGACATCAAGATTTATTTAAAAAAATATTTCAAATTCGAGCAACTTCACATCAAAGAGGTAAGTTTCATTCTTTATTTTTAGTTTAAGAACACTGTTAATGCATATATACAGGCCTACACATGAAACGTGTCGCCGCGGGAAAACTTTGGAAAGCCCTGTTCTAACAGGATACAATAGTATATCCTAAATATATTTTGCATGCTGTTTTAAACTGGAAAGACAACATCTTGTAAGTAAACAAACAGAAATATAAGCAAATGTTCCAGCATTTGATAAGAATATACCATTGAAAAGATGTACAGGTAGTCCTCGCTTAACAACCGTTCGTTTAGTGATGGTTCGGACTTATGACGGTGCTGAAAAACTGACTTATGACAGGTCCTCACACTTATGACCGTTGCAGCGTCCCGTGGTCATGTGATCACCATTTTCAACCTTCCTGGCTGGCTTCTGGCAAGCAATATCTGTTGGGGTTTGATATACCCAGGAATTTACAGCTACATATAAATTATACTGAGAGGCTTGATATTTAGGTGAAAGGGGAAATATTCTGCAGAGTCACCCAATTAGCAGCCATTGTTGTAGTGATGATGTGTCAGTGTGTGACTCATACAACAGGTGCTTAGAGTTAAGTTGGGTGTGGTGGATAATGAGAGTGACCTATAAGGTGATTGGTCAGTTTATATATAAATACAGAGATGTCCTGTATTCTTTCTTCTCAGTTCTCATTTATCCCCATTTCTACCTCGTGTATGCTGTATCGTTGGTTTATCATTTATTACCTGTGGAAGTGATCTGTAAATACGTATGTATATAAGTAAATAGGCTATTTTATATAATCTCTGTGTGAGTGTCTATTTACTATACAGCCTAAGGATCACTGGTGTCTAGGAGAAGAAGCAGGCCGCTCCATCCGCTCGCCCTGACAATATCAATGTGGAACCACATGATTCGCTTAATGACCACATGATTCGCTTAACACTTGCTGTGATTTGCTTAACGACCACCACAAAAAAGGTCATAAAATCGGGTCAGATTCGCTTAATGACCACTTTGCTTAGCAACTGAAATTCCAGTCTCAATTGTGGTAACTAAGCAAGGACTACCTGTACCTGTCTTTCCTCACTTAGTGGAAGCAGAAAAATGCAAATAATTGGTTCATGAATGTTAATTTGTTATTTAACTGCAATACCTTTGTGTAGTGAACTGAATCCTTTTTTTAATGATCAGAACTTCCACATGGGTCAGTATTAATAATAAGAATGGCAAAAGGCAACTGCTTAAATAATAATAGTCATTGGGTCCATGATTTGCTTCTGCTAGAATAGACCAATGTTGCTTAGAGTACATTTCCCATTTTGGCAGGAGAAAATTATGCAGAATCATCAGAGTTATTTAAATATTTTGGCACAAAATCAGGCTACATAAGATATCAATGGAGGATAATTTTGTGCTCATGATGCCTGCTTTTAATTTCTATTAGAAGCTCTCCCAGTTTGATCTCACATCTTCACCCCAAACCATACGGTATGAGCAATAACGACAGATGGTTCACTCAGATTTGTTTGGTATTGTTTTGGCAACATCTAGTTTTTAGAAATGCCAGAATGGTGTAGAAGAGGTGGGAGAATCCATATTCGTTTACAGTTCATTCAAGTTTCTTACAAGTTTTGTATATTTGGATGTGTGACTTTCCCCATTCATTTGAACAATCTTTGGAAATGAATAATTTCTTGTGTCAGCCATGTTATCTGATTTGCTCTGCTCCTCTAAATTGTATCACCAATTTGGCTCAGTGTTTCTGCAACCCTAATACTATGGTGCCTATGCAAAATGCTCCCCTTAACATGTATGTCTGTGTGTTTATACATATGTGTGTGAATGCTACATCTTGCAAAATTCTGATTTTCTTTGTTGCATAAACTACATCACTTCTTGAAAGCATCTCTGTTTCTTTTTTCTTATTTTTCTTCTTTCTTTGTTTTTTCTTATTTTCTATCTTCTTTTTCTCCCTTATTTTTCTTTTAATTTTTTATACTTTTATTGTATTGAAAAATTCTAATAAAAATAATTATAAAATAATTTAAGGAAACTTACCTTCCATTCTCTGAATTCCTATACTGTATCATCTTTCTCTGATTCATCTAAATGTGCTACTCTCTGAACTCCTTGCCTTTCTCACAGGGAATTGAATAATGTGCAAAATTCTTATAGATTATTAACTTGATTACCTCAAATATTATTTTTACTCAATTCTCCATATATAGGCAACTGCTTATTATTTGTTGTTGTTCAGTCGTTTAGTCGTGTCCGACTCTTCATGACCTCATGGACCATAGCATGCCAGGCCTTCCTGTCCTCCACTGTCTCCCGGAGTTTACTCAAATTCATGTTTGTTACATCGGTGAAGCTATCTAACCATCTCATCCTCTGCCGTCCCCTTCTCCTTTTGCCTTCAGTCTTTCCCAGCATCAGGGTCTTTTCCAGTGAGTCCTCTCTTTGCATTAGGTGGCCAAAGTATTTGAGCTTCAGCTTCAGTATCTGTCCTTCCAATGAGCAGTCAGGATTGATTTCCTTTAGGATTGACTGATTTGACCTCCTTGCAGTCCAAGGGACTCTCAAGAGTCTTCTCCAGCACCACAGTTCGAAAGCATCAATTCTTCGGCGCTCAGCCTTCCTTATGGTCCAACTCTCACAGCCATACATTACTACTGGGAAAACCATAGCTTTAATTATATGGACCTTTGTTGGCAAGGTGACATCTCTGCTTTTTAACATGCTGTCTAGGTTTGCCATAGCTTTCTTCCCAAGGAGCAAGCGTCTTTTAATTTCATGGCTGCAGTCACCATCTGCTGTGATCTTGGAGCCCAAGAAAATAAAATCTGTCACTGCTTCCATTTCTTCCCCTTCTATTTGCCAGGAAGTGATGGGACCAGATGCCATGATCTTAGTTTTTTTTAATGTTGAGTTTCAAGCCAGCTTTTGCACTCTCCTCTTTCACCCTCATCAAGAGGCTCTTTAGTTCCTCTTCACTTTCTGCCATTAGGGTGGTATCGTTTGCATATCTGAGGTGGTTGATATTTCTCCCAGCAATCTTAACTCTGGCTTGTGATTCATCCAGCCCAGCATTTCTAATGATGTATTCTGCATATAAGTTAAATAAGCAGGGTGACACTATACAGCCTTGTCATACTCCTTTCCCAATTTTGAAGAGAGAGAGAGAGAGAGAGAGAGAGAGAGTGTTTGTTGACTGATTAGTCTTATGACCATATCAAAGAAAATAAAATAAAGGTAAAATACAAGGCCTATTTCCAGGATAAAATAGGTAAAAGAAAATACAATAATAAAATACATATGTGCCAAATACAAAGAATCAACGTTCAGATAAATATATCTCCATTACATGATAGCCCAATCTGTTTAATATAACAGATTCTTAGCTAAACTGCCTTGCCTATAAAATTAGCAGATCTACTAACACTGTAAATGTTAGATCCCAGGAGGAAATAGGACAATCTGCAATTCAGGTTCAAGTGGGCTGTTCTTTCAAGTAGGGATGTTAAATATCTAAGCCTAAAAGGGGCATACAGTTGACAATCAAATAAAACATGAGCAATATCTTCGATGGCTGGGGCACCACATAAAAAAATCCTCTTGTGAAATGGAAAGACCCATATTTGACCATGAAATCCAACAACTCAAATCTTGCTCTAGAATAGGCCCTTAGGAATTATGTCAAGCTCATTGACAGGTATTTTTTGGTTTGGAAAGTGGTTTTGTTTTTAGCCAGCCAATTTAAAAATCATTTTTTTGCCAATAACTCCATGTCGGTTTGGGCACTGATATCTAGGACTTTCTGTTTAAAAATTCCCTTTGCCTGGGAGGCAGTTGAGAGTAAATATTGGGTGGAAAATCATGCTGTAAAATAACTTTAGTAAGTCGGCTTACCCATGAGGTGGGCCGAGCCATACTTATCTGTTCAGCTAAACGTATTTTGGGTAGCCTATCAGGGTCCATTGAATGGATCTTCTGCCAGTTCGTAACAACTTGTTTGAGTGGCTGTGTATGGAGTGGATACCTGTTTCTGCGCTGACCGCTATTGCTCAATAAATTGCCTTGGCTAGATATTAATTATAGTTTCATTTTTAGACTTCTGGAACTTATTTATTTATTTGTTCCGTTTATATGCCATTCCATTTCCAAGCACTCCAAGAAACTTACAAATAATAAACAGACATTTTAAAGAGCCAGTTTGGTCTAGTGGTTAAGGCAACGGGCTAGAAACCAGGAGTTTGTGAGTTCTAGTTCCACCTTAGGCATGAAAGCCAGGTGGGTGACCTTGGGCCAGTCACTCCCTCTCAGCCCAGCTCACCTCACAGGGTTGTTGTTATGGGGAAAATAGGAGGAGGAAGGGGTATTAGGTATGTTCGCCGCCTTGATTTATTTATAAAAATAATAAAGGTGGGATAAAAATAAAATAAATGTTTTTTTAAAAATTCAATAACAACATAACAGTAAGAAGGACCTCATGTGACCCCATTTTGGCAGCAAGATCTTCAAGCATCCTCAAATGCCTCCATGAAGAGCCATGTTTTCACTGCTTGTCATAATATAATAGAGTGAGGGTATACCCAATATCCGGGGGAGGACTCTTGCAGAGTTGGGGGGCATCACTGAGAAAGCAATGCTCAAACCAGGAGTCTCTGTAGATGTCATGCCTTTAGATTTGGGATCCTCAACCAGCCCTGTCTCCTAGATCTCACTGGACCAACAGATTCAACTCAGAGAAGGCAAACTTAGAGCAATCCCAGCTTAAACCTTCCAGGATTCATAAGGCTTTTTAATAACCTACATTGCTAAGATCCTGACAGAATCGCTACTGTGGGAGACACCAGTTCATAATAGCCAAAAACCATATTTTTGCCGAACGCTAGTTCAATTTATGTTTCTAAGTCTTATATACAAAGAATCAAAGTAAACAAAACAAAAACAACTAAAAATTTTATATACCGAATGAGCAAAATCAAACTGCCTGCTTGTCACTCAACATATACCAAACTGAATTAGTACTGTATTCATTTATCTTTGAAAAGTCAGTCAACTAATAATGTCAATTCATTCAATAGTGCTAGAAAGAAGCTTAGAACTACTGTAGGACTAAACAAAGTAAGGAAAGGATGCAGAGCAGGATTCCTGGAAGTTTTCCAGCCCCTGTACTAGTGCTGGCCATAGTAGGCATCTGTATTTTCTTCTGTGTCACTAAATAATGTGTTTTGTTTCTGCTGTCTCCTCCTATTGTATACGAGAAGCATGGGATGGGCTGCATATGCTCCTTTCTAGGTCATGCAACTAGAATGCATGATCTGACTCATTTTCAAACTCAATCTTTCTTTTGCTGGCCTCTCTCCCCACACCAAATTTGGTTTCCATTCTGTTCAGTCTTCAAAAGGTTATTGTGTTGGCAGACAAACAGAGAAACAGAGTCCCGAACTCCTTCACATACATTCTGTTGGGTTGGAAAGAATAAAAAACTGGAAGGGATGAAGTTCACATAAAGGTATAAATAACATTGTATGGTGTTTTACAGTATTGTACAAAATTTACAAGTATATAAATTTTGGCACAGAGAAAATAATAGAGGATGGGGAAAATGGAGATAGGAGTAAACAGCGCACTGTATATATTAGACACATACAACTATAGATATCTAAACAGAAGAGACCGAGTCACAGGTTATCAATAGTTTTGGTTAACATGGCTCCAACTTAAATCATTTTTGAATAAGAAAGGTGTAAGACATTCAGCATCTTGTTGTTCAACAAACTTTGAGAAATTAATAAATAATTCATTACTCTTCCCAACTTAAAGATAGCTAGATAGCTAGATAGCTAGATAGCTAGATAGCTAGATAGCTAGATAGCTAGATAGCTAGATAGATAGATAGATAGATAGATAGATAGATAGATAGATAGATAGATAGATAGATAGATTTAATGGGAAAGGAATTAGGTGATCTCCTTGTAGGTCTAAAAGAAGCTGGGGATATAGATTTAGGGAAACAGACAGAAGATATGAAATCAGGAACTATGGAAATCAGGAGGTTTTTTATCAACTTCTATACAAGAGCTACAATGGAAGATAATAAGATAAGATAATAAGATAAGACTGGCATTTAACTCCAATAAAAATAGTGCAGATATCTCACAATTACTCAATAAAATGTTGGAGGGGTTGTCAACAGAACGGAATATCTTTTCATATGTGATGGATATGTAAAAAATGTGCCTTTGTGAAAGAAAATATTTGAAGAAGTCATAATTATAACACAGAATACAATGGGCTCCAGAATTTGGACATTTTTAAGAGAATTAATGCTAAATCACACAATAGGGAACTTGCTTTAGTCTGAGTAATAGCAGCTAAATTAATAATGGCTCAATAGTGGAAGTTTCTTGATAATTTAACAATTGAAAAATAACATACTTAGCTATGGTCAGTTGCCCTACTGGAAAAAAGTTACTGATAAAATTCAAATATTAAGGTTACAGAAAGATTAATCATATTTTTATTGGATCTGGAAAGATTATAAATATTATGTTACTAATACCTGAAATTTTGTTGAATCTTGTGATTTATGAGAACACTGAATAAATTCTGATTTAAGCTGTTGCTGAATGTAAATTTTTTTCCAAATAATGTAACTTAAATTATTAAATAGTTTTAACAGATAAACAATAAACTGATGACTACATATCCTTTTATTAATTTATTACATACAAGTAGTCCTTGACTTACAACCACAATTGGGACTGGAAAATGTGTCGTTAAGCGGTGCGGTTGTTAAGTGAGGCATCACGTGATCACACCCAAATTTTTGACCTTTTTTGCTGTGGTTGTTAAGCGAATCACCTGCAGTCATTAAGCAAAACATCACATGACCGTGACTTACGACCTCCTGCTGGCTTCCCCATTGACGTTGTGGAAAGCTGGCTGGGAAGGTCGCAAATGGCAATCATGTGACTGCAGGATGCTGAAACTGTCATAAGTGTGAGCTGGTTGCCAGTGCCTGCATTGCAATCATGTGATCACAGGGATGCTGTGACACACGTAAGTGCAAGGACCGGCCGTAAGTCACTTTTTCCAGTGCCGTCATAACTTCAAATGGTCGATAAATGAATGGTCGTTAAGCGAGGACTACCTGTATACACCTCTCTCTGGCTGGGTTCACATAACACACTAAGCCATGGTTTGTTTAACCAAGGTTTACTGAATAAACCTGATATAGTTGGTTTGTGCAACATGCTAAGTCATAAGCCATGATTTTTCAAACTACAATGGCTGAGTTCACACAACATTTAAGCCAAGACATATCAAAACAGATTATTATTTAGTTTAGCAATGAACTAGAATAGTGTGACCAGTAATTACAATGCCTGCTTAGAAGAGACCTGGAGCATTCCCACTCTACTGGAAAGTACTGGGTGGTACAAGTTGTTAGAGTGTTGTTGTATCTAGGTCAAGATTATCTACCTAGGCTGGCATCAGTTTTCTTGCGATTCAGATAGGCAGCCTTGACAATCTTACTGGGAATTTTCAGGGATTGAACCTGTGACCTTTTGCAGACAAAGCAGACGCTCTGCCATTGAGTTAAATTCAATTATGTGAAAATGCAGTAGGTTAGTATATGCAAGTGTACAGTTGATACTGTTAGTGACAAAATTTTAAAACCAGATATGGGGAATCTGTAGCTTACCAGATGTAAAGGTAAAGGTAAAGGTTCACCCGCACAGTCGTGTCCGACTAGGGGCCGGTGCTCATCTCCGTTTGTTATCCGAAGAGCCAGCAACCGAAGACGCTTCCACGGTCATGTGGCTGGCATGACGCACGCGGAACGCTGTTACCTACCCACCGAAGTGGTACCTATTAATCTACTTGCATTTGCATGCTTTCAAATTGCTAGGTTGGCAAGAGCTGGGGCGAGTGCGGGAGCTCACTCCATCTGAGCTAAAATTCCCACTATCCATTTCCACTGCCCATATTGGCTGAGGCTGCTGAGAGTTGTAATTCAGCAACACCTGGAAGATAACACGTTCTCCCATTAATCTAAGGCCAGCAATAACCTTGTTTCAAATTCTATCTTCTTCAGAGTTCCTTCTGGTTTTCCAAAAGCAGAGCATTCTCAGCTGGTATCCAAGGTTTTGAAGGTCCTCTGCACAGGATGTTCTTTTAGCATCTTCTTACACAGTCTCTATCTTGAATCATGTCAACTGGATTTCTATTTTCTCAGTGGAAACGTTTCGCTCCTTATCCAAGGAGTTTCTTCAGTCTGAGCAAAGTTAGTAAGGGAATCCTTAAATATGTTTCTAGGGTGGCTGTGTGACCTTGCACCTGGGGCTAGGTCATGGTTATTTTGAGATGTTTATTTCTAAGTCCCTTTATCATCTAAAGGAGGATCGTTAACGATAGCCCCAGGTGCAAGGTCACACAGCCACCCTAGAAACATATTTAAGGATTCCCTTACTAACTTTGCTCAGACTGAAGAAGCTCCTTGGATAAGGAGCGAAACGTTTCCACTGAGAAAATAGAAATCCAGTTGACATGATTCAAGATACAGACTGTTCCACCTGGATGACTGAGAACCTTCATCGACTTCTTACACAGTATTTTAGAGATATAATATTCATATTATAATTGTTATGTTCTTGCTACACAATGGCTATAGATTCCATTGTGTGTATTATTTCTTTGGTTTGTTTAGATACTTTCCAATTGTGGTTAGATATTTTTAAAAATCTCCTTAATATTAGTGTGTGGAAGGCACTATATCGACAAGTTTGCAAATAATTTATGTTGAAGTAAAGCTATTAGTTCCTTTTTCATTCCTTGCAGCTCCCTCACAAAAATGGTTCCAAAGGGCACATAACTGTGTTTGGGACCATCTGGTTTCTGTGAGGTTACTTTGTACATCTGCTTGAGCATAAAACCTGCAGTAAATTATCCAGATGTTACACACACATATATGTCTTCCTGGACATTATCTCAGTGAAATATTGCAAATGCTTCATAAGAGAATCGCTGCAATTGGAAAATTAAAATCACAGTATAAATATTAGTTTTGCCATAATCAGAATCATATGTGCTCAAAAAAAATGGCATACTTAAAAGTGTACAATCCTGGACAATGAAGACAAATATTTTTGTATTCACTTGCCAGACTCGGGGGGGGGGGGGACCAAGAGAGAGATCTTGTATGCAAAGAGAAAGTTTTAGTAGTCATACCGTCTTACTAGCAACTGTACATAGCAGAGCGTTTGACCAAAACAAAGCAAGAAAATGGAGGCAAATACATGTCAAAGATTTTTCTCAACAGCTCAGAATGCTTTCCAGCGGGGCATTTCAGGCATCTTCCATCTGCCCCAAAGATTTTGGTGATAGATTTGGCTGGCTGTTTATTATTTTTCCTCCCTTTTTATAAAGAAACTGAACTATTAGTATTGTCTTGGATACAGCTTCTTCAGGCAACAAAACTCTTCAATTTATAGTTATCATATACTACTAAAAAGATAAGAAGAAGGGGTAACTTTGTCACAAAGGGAAAGAAGCAGGGCATGCTAGAGAGAGAGATCCAGGGGGCATATTTGCACTGAATGTTTACTAAGTCCTTGTGTTGCAAGCTAGGAGTTGGACTGAGGTCATGTGTGTGTGTGTTCTCAGCCACAAAGCTTGACTCTAAATTTTATTTCTCATCCCAGATGTCCTCTACAGAACAGGCTATAGGAATGAAGCACCTCTTTTTGAAATGTTGAGGGAACCATATCATTCAGAAGGCTTAGTGTAACTCCCTCAAAGGCTTTCCCAGATTATCTTTGTGCATGCCCAGAAACTCTGCCTGCAAAGCTAAGCAACGGTATAGGTGCATACATGTTGAGATGACCTGTGGAAGCCTTGAAAATTGAGCTTTCCAGACAACAATGACTACTTCAATGTTTCCAGGAGGGGTGCTTCTCTTGTACTAACATAGTTTATAACACGCTGCTCTGCGTGCTTTGCACAACCCTATTAAATAACATTTATTGGAAAGATAATATAGTTTAGGGCAGATTTTTCTAGGCTGATGTCCTCTGGAAATGTTGGATGTATCTGCTCCCATGGTTGTCAGTAACTTGGCTGAAATTATGGGAACTGAAGCTGAATAGATCTGGAGGGCACTAGCTTGGGGGAGCTAGAATGAGTCATGATTCTCACTGGTGCTATCCTGAGACTATGCTGTCACTGCTTACCCAACTGCAATTTATCTGTTATTTCTACCACAAACTTTTCTGCATGTGTACCACAGTTGTAAAATGAATATTCATCTTCTGAATTTCAACCAGAGTCTTCTGAAGTGGGGCAGCTATAACAAATCTAAATAACAATAATAAATATACTGTTTACCAACCATATATATGTTGGTAAACAGCATGTTTAAATGGGCAACAGCCTAGAGGATATGTTATGTCTTAGAAGTGCATATAATGGAACTTATAACAATACTATTTATGCAAGCTATTTTAAGTATTGTTTAGATGTTCATTTTTCAAATCTTTTTGATAACCATATACCTTTCAGGTAAGGAAAAGTATAATCACCTTGTCCTTCCTGAGATACTAATCTCTTCTATCTTGTATGTTCTATTATTTTTAAATGTTAAGATGGTTTGTTAACAAATGATCTATCAGCTTTTCTAATTTCATCAAATGCATAAGCCTCCTGCCTCAGGTTTGTAACATTTAAGTTGATCAAGATTAAATGTGAAAAGGAATTTGTGATTTAATCCTCCTTTTATTGTCTCTACAAGACCAAATCTCCTCAATGTACAGTATATCTTTCATACTGGTCACTCTGTTTTGTATTCAATGCACATTCATTCACCAGCCATTCATTCTTGTCTATATCTTTTCTTAGTTTACCACACATACTTCTTAATTACTCCATTCCCACCATATTAAACTTGCTGTTATATTTCTCCTGACACACACAACTCTCACTTCTATATAACAAAGTGGACAGAAGCACATTCTTACATAAAGCCACTTTTGTTCTTTTCACATATATTCGTTCTTTACAACAGACCACATAATGCCCACTATCTTTCTATTAGCATTTATATGCTTTACATTTTCTCTATTCATCTTTAGTAAATATTTTATCAAGATACATTCATTTACATGTTTTCATTTTGGGTTATGTCAAATTTGCAAATGTTTGCTCTTCAAGCACGATTACTTTGGTATTCAGTACATAAATTTTCGTATCTATATTTCTCATTGCATCATACAATCTATCTAACATTCACTGAAAAACATTCAGGTTCTCACCCAACAATGCAGGAACATCTGCATACAACAGTATATGTACATTCACTTTCCATAATTCAGGCCTAATCAACTTTAGCATACCCTTCCCCAAATCAACAAACAATAAACATTCTGTCTTACATCATACATTTCTCAGTAAGCTGCTGAAGAGTAAAAATTGTCTCCACATCTCCTGCTACACATAAAGCTGCATTGCACTTTCCAAAGTTTTGCTTGTCTCTTCTCATACTAATTTAGTCAGAGGCACACTTTGCCAGGCACACTTTGCAAACGAATATTCCTAGTTTTTGCATTCACTCTTGCTACTCTTCCCTTTGTAGAGGTAAACAATGACAGCATTCTTCCATTTGTCAGGCACAGATGCAGTCTTCAGATAACATAAAAGGGGTTTCACAGCCAATCCATTAGCAAACAACATCTATATTTTAACATTTCTCCACCATCTATGCCTGCATCCTTAATATTTTTTCAATAAATCTATGGCATTTATGACTGCCTTTTAAGCTATTTTTTTCTTGGAGACCAACATTTAAAACATTAGTTTCAATTCCTCTCTTCAACATCCCCTGCCAAAGTTGCCTTCCAGCCCTGCAATAATCCTCTTGCAGGATCGCAGCTCTCTCATGGAAAGTCAACTGATAATTGTGAGAGTGAATTTGCACACTGATAAGGGAGATGGCAGCCATATGGTAAACACTGCAAGTTGTCTCCCAATCCCAGAAGCGAGAGGTTGCATCTCACCTACACACACACATATCTATCCCCAAGGTTTAAATCCTGATATTCTTTTGTAAGGGACTCTTTGTAGTCTGTTTCTCATGCTGGCCAGTTGTTTGCACCTGACTGTATTTAAAAAAACCAGCAGTTGGCAGACACTAATCACCAGGAGTATATTATTCCTATGCTATGGGCCTTGTATTACTTGCCAATAGGTTTCTGGGTGCAATTCAACATGTTGATTTTGACCTACAAGGCCCTATGTGGTCTGGTACCTAGGTACATCCAGACCACCATCTTCAGCCAGAATCAACCTGTCCAGTGTGTTCATCTCAGGAAAAGCTGGTGGTTGTCCCTCATTTTTGTGAAGTGTGGGGGGCTAAGTTTTTTCGCTTGCAGCTCCAGACTTATGGAACAGCTAGTTACCCCGTCCTTACAATGTTCCAGAAGTTATTAAAGATGGAGCTCCTCTGAAAAGTATTTAATAGTTATCACATCAGCATTGGTTATTATTTTTATTGAGTTATTATTACTTTCTCTGTATTATTATTTAGGATTATAATTGTTTTATTATATTAATGTTTATATTAGGTTAATGGCTATAGACAATCTAATTTTGATTTAATTGTATATTCTATTGTTGTAAATGACCAAGAGTCCTTGGTAGACTCAACAATATACAAATGGAATGAATGAATGAATGAATGAATGAATGAATGAATGAATGAATGAATGAATGAATGAATGAGTTCTTTCCAATCCCAGGTGCTTTGTGTTCTGTCTTGCCAGTTCCAATACTCACAATCGTTAAGATGTTGGACTAGAAATTGGGAAACCATTAGTTTTAGTCCTTCTCTTAGGCATGAAAGCTGGCTGGGTGATTTTGGACCAGTCTCTCTCTCTCAGCCCAACCCACCTCACAGAGTTGTTAGTTGTGGAGAAAATAGGATGTATGCCACCTTGAGTCAAACAAAAATAAAGGCAGGATATAAATCTAATAATCAATCAATCAATCACTAAGATTTGCATGCAGATTTCTAAAACACTCCTTCCAGCATTCCTTCACTTCAGTTTCATCTCAAATCACTTCATCACTTTTATTTTAAATCTCTTTTTTTCTGCTGGAGGATCATTATCTAGCCCTCTTTACCCACTTCTAAAACAATGTTTTATTTCTATCAAAATCACTCTGCATTTGTCTGCCTCTCTTACTCTTAACTGTTCCTTGCTTTCATTGACTATATTCTTTGCAACTCTTTTTCTCAATATACACTGTGCAATATCTGATTCTATTTAATATATTTTATTGAGTTTTAAATATACATAGATAAAAGTTTGAAAAGAAAAAAGAAATACAAATACAAATCAAAGAAAGAAGAGAAAAAGTGTAGTAAAGTAAAAGAAAAAAAGAGAAAGATGAAACATAGAAATTAGTCAACTTCCGATTTATCTCTGGTCAAGTTAATTTTAAAAAGTTTATCTTACATGCTAGGTCTATATATAATATTGAAAAACATTTCTTGTCTAATATATCAATTTATATATATTTTAATCTTCAAATCCCCATATAAGCTTTGCCCCTCCTGCATTTTGCAAATAGTCCATTAATGGTTTCCACTCTTTAAGAAAGTAATAATTTGAATTTTCTTTTCATAAGCATGTCAATTTATCATTTTCTGCCATGTCCATCACTTTTAACATCCAATCTTGTATCGTAGGTGTAATCTGATTTTCCAATTTTGTGCATATAGAAGTCTTGCTGCATAATTCTTATAATTTTTTTTCCTATTTGTTCTTCTGTTATTCCCAATAAGAATAATTCTGGTTTAAATGGAATTCGAATTTGTAAAATATTTTGCATCAATGAATGTATCTGAGTCCAAAATTTCTTTGCTATTTCACATGTCCACCACATATGATAAAATGATCCCTCTTTTTTTTTGCATTTCCAACACAGGTTGGAAACATTCCCATACATTTTAGCTAACTTTTGTGGGGTCATATACCATCTATACATCATCTTATAAAAGTTTTCCTTCAAATTATAACACAAAGTAAATTTTAATCCTTTGATCCACATATCTTCCCATTGTTGCATTTGAATATTATGACCAATATTTTTTGCCCATTTGATCATGCAATCTTTAACTTGTTCCTCTACCATTTCACATTTTAACAATAATTTATACATCTTAGCTATTAAATGGTCATCTGTCTCACATAATTGTATCTCAAATTCCGATTTGGTTTGTTCAAATTCAAATTCTTTTTTATCTGATTTGAATTTTTCTACAAGTTGCATGTAAGAAAGCCATTGAAAGGTATATCCTTCTAAAGCCAGTTCTTCTTTTGATTTGATTTTATATTGTCCTTGTTCTTTTTTTAAAAAGTCTTTATAAGTCAGCCATTTATCTTTAGCTCTTACTTCTGTTCTATGAAACGCTTCTTGTGTGGAAATACATAAAGGTCTTTTATAACATAAAATTAGTTTATATTTATTCCAAATTCTTAACAAACATCTTCTAATATAATGATTTTTAAAGTCCACATTAACTTTCACTTTGTCATACCACAAATATCCATGCCATCCATATCTTAATTCATGACCCTCCAAGTTCAATAATTTTTCATTTTTCAACACTATCCACTCTTTAATCCATACCAAACAGCAAGCAGCATAATATAATTTCAGATCCGGTAAGCCCAGTCCGCCTCTTTCTTTTGAATCTTGTAAGACTTTATGTTTTATTCTTGGTTTTTTCCCTTGCCAAATAAACTTAGAAATATCTCGCTGCCATTGTTTGAAAGGTTCTTCTGATGCCAATATAGGTAATGTTTGAAAAAGATATAAAATTCTTGGTAAAACATTCATTTTAATTGCTGAAATTCTACCTAACAATGATAGTTGTAATTTTTCCCATTGATCCAAATCTTTTTTAATATCTGTCCAAAGCAGGATATAATTATTCTTAAACAACTTAACATTTTTAGTTGTTAAATATACTCACAAGTATTTTACTTTTTCTTCCATTGAATATCCGGTTATTTCTTTCAATTTCTCTTGATGATGATGGTCCATGTTTTTAGTCAAATTTTTGTTTTCTGTAAATTCACTTTAAACCCTGCTAACGATCCAAAGTCTTTCAATTTCTGTATCAATAATTCAATTCCATCTAGTGGGTTCTCCAAAGTAAAGACTAAGTAATCAGCAAAGGCTCTTAATTTATAAACTTCTTTTTTAACCTTAATACCATGGATACCTTCATCTTGTCTAACATCTCTCAATAAGACCTCTAATACCAATATAAACAAAAGTGGGGATAATGGACAACCTTGTCTTGTACCTTTTTGAATTTCACATGGTTTGCTAAATTCTCCATTAACAATTATTTTTGCAAATTGGGGAGTATATATTGATTTAATCCATTTAGTAAAGTTTCCTCCAAAATTCATATTTTCTAGTACTTTAAACATAAAGGGCCAATTTAAATTATCAAAGGCTTTTTCAGCATCTATAAATATCAAGGCAGCTTGTTTTTCATAATGTTTTTCTAAGTATTCCAATACATCTAATATATTTCGGACATTGTCTCGTATTTGTCTCTTAGGTAGAAATCCAGCTTGATCTTGATGAATAAATTTTTTAAGAATATTTTTCATTCTTTCTGCCAATATAGTTGTAAAAATCTTATAGTCATCATTATTCAGTAGAGATATTGGTCTATAATTCTTAGTTAAAGTCAAATCTTGTTGTTCTTTAGGAATCAATGTTATATGTGCTTCTTCCCAAGTCTCTGGCATTGTTCCTGTCTCCAAAATCGAATTCATAGTTTTCTGTAAAGGTAAACATAATTCATCCTCAAAACATTTATAATAGGCTGCTGACAGGCCATCCGGTCCTGGTGCTTTTCCACTACTAATTTTCTTGAAAGCCTTTACCATTTCTTCTGTTGTTATAGGGTTATTAAGTATTAATCTTTGTTGGTCATCGAGAACAGTTAATTTCTGTTTACTCAGATAGTCGTCAATGTCATTTAAATTAACTTCTTGTTTTTTATATAATTTTGAATAATAGTCATGAAAAGCTTCTTGTATATCTATATTGTTCACCATAACTTTTCCATCATGTTGTATATTAGAAATCAATTTTTTTTGTCTTTGTTTCCGTAATTTATAAGCCAACCATCTACCTGGTTTTTTAGCATACTCAAAATATTTTTGCTTTGTAAATTTCATTTGAGTCTCTATCTCTTGTGTCAATATCATTGATATCTGTTTTTGTAAAAATTTAATTTGAGTAAGCAAAGTATCATCCATTGGCTTATCTCTTAAAAATGTCTCTTTACTTTTTATTTCATCTAAAATCAATTGAATTCTCTCTTGTTTCTTTCTCCTCATCTGAGCATTATATTGTATAAAATAACCCCTCATATATGCTTTGCTAGCATCCCATACAATCTGAGTATTGGTGCCTTTGTTTGAATTCAGTTGAAAATATTCCCTTAACTTTTTTTTGCATGCATCAACTATATCATTTTTCCTAAATATTGACTCATTTAATCTCCACCTAAATACATTCAGTTTTCCTTTAACAGTCAACATTACTGGATTATGATCTGAAAGAGTCTTGGGTAATATTTCAACTTTACTAACATCATTAGACTTTTAGATATCAAAATCATATCTATTCTGGAATGTGATTTAAATCTCTCTGAGTAATACGTATATTCTCTAGAAGTCCCATTCATAAATCTCCAAATATCTTGTAAATCCAACATCTCTTTTAAGTCAAAAAATGTTTGTGGCAATTTTCCCTGTATATATTTCACTTCTTTTTGTGATTGTCTATCCATCTTAGGGTAGATTACCCCATTCCAATCACCCATGATATCTGATTCTCATTTTCTGCATTAATCATATTCTTATATTTTTTCTCAGCCTCTGCCTCTCTTATTAATTCTACCAAACATCATTTTTCATATTTCCCATTAATATGACTCTATGCACCTCCATTACATATAAATAATTATTTTCACTGTTCCAAGTAGCTTCCATGTGTTCTTTAAACAACCCCCCACCCAGGGTCACAATGCTTCCTCCTCCTCCTCTTCATCCATTTTTCCCAAGTACCTCTTTTGAAGCCACCAAAAATGGTCTGTCCAACATTCAGAACCTCACATCACCACTAATTATCTAAACTTTCATCATAAACAATTAAGTCAGATGTACATTCATTCCTTTGACAAGTACTGAATGTATATAAATAAACTTAAACTTGAATCAATACATACTTCTTTCTAAGCAGCCACCCACCAGTTACCATTCTTGCTGATTTTTCAGTTTTCAAATGACCCAATCATTTTTTCTCTCTCTGTTGTCTCATTCCCCTCATCAATTAATGTGACCTAGCAGTATAATTTCTCCTGGATCAAATTCATTCAGAATGTTCCACAATTTTTCTCAAAACTCATATCTGGTTTTTCCATTATCACCATTCACTGTAGCATATCAACTATCAGTAATCTATTAATTTTTACTTTCATGGCCACAACATCCTAGATGATATCAATTCATGCTTTCTGGTATACATTTTAGCTCTTTCATTCATAAGTAAATGTATACCTTCACTTTACTGCATGTATTCATCAATTCCACTCCACCTGATCAGACCTTTAGTTGAGTTACATTTTTCCCTTTTAGCTTCACAGACATACAACATACCTGTTTTTCTTTCTCATGTTTCATTAATTAATTCATGCTCTTTACTTTTTTCTTTTTTTTTTTGGTTCCTTTGAGTCAGTATTGACTCCTGGCAACTGCCTGGACAAGTCCCTGCAGTTTTCTTGGCAAGATTTCAGAAGCGATTTGCCATTGCCTGCTTCTTAGGGCTGAGAGTGAATGACTGGCCCATGGTCACCTAGCTGGCTTCATGCCTAAGGCAGAACTAGAACTCATGGTCTCCCAGTTTCTAGCCTGATGCTTTAACCCAGGGCTTTCCAAAGTGCCGCCGCTGGCGACACACCAGTGGCGGCGGCGGCAGCACTGATACCGCGCCGCTGCCGCCGCCATGCACACACACACCGCCGCTTCCGGGTGGTGTGGCGACACACCACGCTGTGTGTGGCGACACACTTTTGTATCGCGACACACAGTTTGGAAAGCTCTGCTTTAACCACTATACGAAACTGACTCTCTTTACCATTTACTCCTCTTGTATTCCAAATCAAAATTTTCCACATACTATAGTTATCACTAAATGGGCCCATAAATATGGCTTTGGTCAACTGAGGTTTTCACCTAATGTTTTTTGTAAAAAGAGAGAAAGAGAAGATATAGATTAGGTTACCAGCCTTGGTCATACCCATGCTACATGCAGTTATATGGCAACAGCAAGGACTATACTGGTCAGTTTAGGGACATTTTGGACAGTATGTTACAAGTATAAACAAACCCCAGCTTTACCCCAAGTGAGGGTAAAAAGTAGAATCTGTAACCTAGTGACAGCCTTGCAAGCCAACCGAGTGTTGCCTACATCCCACCAACCAGAAGAAATGTAACAATGAAGATACCATGCCAAGATATTGTTATAATATGCCTCTTTATTATGTGTATGCAGCATTATCGAATATAATTCCAGCAAGCTTTTAAATTAAGAATCAGAACTTTCCCTGGAGTGTTTTGATAGACTTTGAGAGCTGCTCTTGTGGTCTGCCCATCTCATTTTATCTTCAATCGGCATCTGTGGTATATGTAGGCAATTTTCACCAAAGGTGTACATGTTTGATTACCTAGCAAAGCTTACAGTCACATGAAGAATAATAATAGAACTGCTTATTAGCAGACAGTGAACTCAGAATCTTCCTCAACACAGAAGTGTTAATTTAGCCATTCTGTTTTCACATTGAAGGTACCACTTTGTAAATTGAAGAGAATTCTCCAGAGAAATATACTTGGACCATCTGCATGCTATGCTGAACCATAAGCCTGGTCTAATAATGATTACACCACGTGTACCTCCTGGCTCCAGCTATGATAGGATATACTGTAGCTAGGTAATCAAGCTATGGATTAATCAGACTTGAGATCCAAATGCAGGGCTGTAGTTTCATCTGTTTGGGAGAAGCCAAAGAATATAGCCATCAGCTATAACAACAAATAATGGCTTCACTCCCTTGTTTTCTCCAGGCAAATAAAGCCAGAGTACCTTATTTTGATATGTCACAGAATTTGTTAGTTAGCTGGCTAATTTCTTGCACAAACTCACAGGTGGAGTCAGTGGGGTGACATGGTGGCATTCACTGCTGAAGCAGGTTAAGCCTTAGTGGGACACATGAATGCTATTGATGAATGATACAAAGGCATTATTCATAATGTAATTTCTTCCTATGTGCATGGGAGACTCTCCTCCGTTATTAAAAACTATCACTGAGGCTGCTTTGGCTGCTCTGCTCTTTGGTTTTCTGCAAGCCTGGATTTAAAGGTGTGGAAATACTATGCAGACTCTGTTACATGGACAGCTTTTGAGTATACGTCCTATTCCTCAGTGTGGCACAACTACTGGAAGATGAGTCTAAGAAGGATAACATGATTCAAGTGAGGTCTGCAAGTAATAGCCCATAGGTTGGACAACCCACCCAGCTGATGGTGGCCATCAGCTCACTGGGGACTGTAATAGCAGCTGTGAAGCTGGCTGCCATTTTGAATTACCAGTCTTCCAGACATCCTCAGCCTAATGCATTGGGGGAAGTTAAAATTGGGTGGCTTCTCAGATGGAAGTAAGCCCACAGTTTGGGGAGTGAGCAAGGCCAACCACCATGGGCAGGCAAAGCACCAACAGAGGAGGAGGCTCAACACAGACTGGTTGCCATGGGAACCCACAAATCTGGCACTGGGCCCAAAAATGCATTTAACGTATTTGTAAATTATGTCCTTTGTTCATGAAATGAAGCTGGTTGCACCACTGTAATTACAAATGATATGACATTCTCCTCTTTCCTTTTTACAAGCAGGCGTCTTTGTAATAGCCCAGTTCATTCATACAGCACTGTTATCAGGTTTGCTCTGCTGGCATGACCACTTAACTTCCAACATGCAGTCCTGAGCCTGGGCAAAATCATCACCATTGACACTGAATGCTCCCCAAACTTAGCAATTTAAAGGTTAAGGAGACAGTAAAGGCATAATTGCTTACCTAAGCATTGCTTTATAGAGAAGAATTATTTTTCCCTCTACATCTAAACATCTTTCCCTAGGAGGTATTAATTAGCAACAGGCATTTGTAAGGTTACAACTCGTGACTAATCAGCTCTAATGACTTCAACAGATACTTTAAAAATAATGGTCTGATCCATCAGCATGAGAGCAAAGAGAGGCAACCAACAAGGTTTTATCTCCCAGGAACCACACAAATAACTTGGGAAGAGGTAGAAAGAGGAAAAGCTGGGGGTTCTCATTAAGAAAGGGGGGTGGGGGAGCTGTTGGACGGGCATTTTTGGAGGGAAGGGTTATAAAACTTTTTTTTTTAAGTAATATTGAGTGTTGTGAAGGTAAATGCAATGGGATACTTCCTCCATAACAAACGAGAGAGAAAATAAAAAGGGATTCTACATGATTCTTTTGTTACATGAAAATAAAATTTTGTTGGATCTTCCTCACAGCAGTGTTAAAATTCAGTCCACTAGTTCTTGCATTGGTAGAAATGTATGCCAGCTTAAAATTTGCTGCCCTGAGAACTAACCTCTATTTTGCCTCAGTCACAAGACCGGAAAGTGGTTCTATCCTTAAGATATCATGAGAAAGGTTAAAGAAAATGATAGATGGATTCCCCTCCACCAGATGTCACCAGCCAGCATTAAAATATCCACCAATCACTCTCCTTAAAGTGGCCTGGGGCTAGGGAGGAGAAGAGACCCATGGTTTTAGCCATCTGTGAAAACCTGGTACTGAGAAAATTGCATTAGGTGGGTGGGTGGGGGCTGCCCAGTAATGCAGAAGAGGTTCTCCCATTTTGGTGGGCAGCCCTCTCCTAGTTGCTGGACTTGCAGTTGACCCACAGGCAGCTTCTGCCACCCAATCAATCATCAGCTGCGAGGTGGGCTGGCCAGTGAAGCCAAAAGGCTTCCTGCATTACTGGGCAGCCTCCATTGCCCTGTGGATCATCATCTGTTCAGCAGCCCAAAAAGCAGCTAATGGCATTGGCAAGAGAATACAGGGAAGTGAGAGAGAGCCCACTTTGCCACACAGAGCCTATCATATTTTTTTTTTGGCTGCATTAAATATGACTTTAATGCTCTTTCAAAAGAGCACTAAACCCATGTTTAGAAAATAACTCTGCAAACAGCTGACAATAAAGGCTTGTTTGCTTAGTGTTGTGGGAGAGCTCCTCCCTACTTTACCTCACAAATGCTGCCCCCCATGCCTGTCAGCTCTTTTTAGAGCTATTTTTGAGCAGCAGGTTTGCACTCATCTGAAACTGTTTAAAAATAACTCTAAAACCAGCTGGCAGTGAGGGCAGTTGTTCAATACTGTGGAAGAACTCCTTTCCACTTCACTCCTCAACTGCTGCCTTCCACACATATCTTTCCACTGTTCTAGAGATATTTTACGACAATCCCCTTCTCTCTCTCTCTCTCTCTCTCTCTCTCTCTCTCTCTCTCTCTCTCTCTCTCTCTCGTGTTTTCTTGCAACTGAGAGAAGGGACAGCTACGATTTTCCATCCATCCTTCTTTCTTGCCTTTGGCAGACAGTTTTAGGCAGCAGTTGGGGGCAAGTTTCTGCAGCTGTCTGTTGTCCTTACCACTGAATATTGACAATGCTTTAAAAAAAAGGTGTGCATTCTTCAAGACAGGTATAACTTGAGGTGTAACCTCACAAGAGTAAGTAGACTTGAAGTAGACAATGGGAAGTGTGGCAGGTCCAACCCCAGCTCCTTCCAACCATCCCCTGCAAGAGGCACTGGTGGGCAGAGCTGCCTCGTTATCTGCCAGGTCTCTGATTCCGCAGTACCTCCTGAGTTGTTATCAATGAAACTCAAACATTGGCAAAAATGTTTTGCCTACCTCCAGCATCTCATTGAAAATCAACCATAATTGTTAACCATTTTAAAAATTGCTAGCCTAGGAGTGATCTAGCACTTTTTCTTCCTCCCAGTTAAATCAGGAGAAAAAGAGTTAATAAGCACTGGATAGAATTTACTTGGTGACCTTCTATTGCTGACATCTACAGCATAATCACAGATTTGCAAGTAATATCCAAGGAAGAAGAATAGGTCAAGGGATTAAATCTGAAGAGCAATAGAGATGTAAAAGGGAGGTGACATCACATGCTCAATTCTACTTTGAATCTCAAGCTTGGCCCCTAAGATGCCTCTCCAAAGAAACGCCTTGCTTTTGGCAAAGCAAAGATGGCATTAATTCTGTTTTTCCAAACAGAAGCTGTCTCACCAGCCACAGAATATGGGGATGTGGTAAAATCAAGCCACTAATGTGCTGCACCATTAGGCAGCACTACATGCTTTAATTGCAAGCTGTCCAATAAAAAACTGTCTGCTGAATTCTGACTTCTTGAATAAAAAATATGGTCATTCAAACAGTATTGAAACCAGGTAAAGTGGGTAAAGGTTTTCCCCTGCACAGTCGTGTCCGACTCTAGGGGCCGGTGCTCATCTCCGTTTCTTAGCCGAAGAGCCAGCGCTGTCCGAAGACGCTTCCGCGGTCATGTGGCCAGCATGACACGCGCGGAACGCTGTTACCTTCCCACCAAAGTGGTACCTATTTATCTACTTGCATTTGCATGCTTTCGAATTGCTAGGTTGGCAAGACCTGGGCAAAACCAACTTCCTTAAATTTAATTTAAAGTTTATTCCTTGCCATCTTGTTCCAAAAACTGATCACGTTTCCTATATATATTTGTTCTTCCATCAGCTGGAATGGCAAGCCTGAAAAATGTTCTTTTCCGCTGAAGTAACATACATTTCAGAATTATATCTATGTACTGTTGTGGCCAAAACCTGGCTCACCTAAAGCAGCCAAATCACTTGGAAGATACAACATCATTTTATTAGCATGCAAACAACAAAACAGTATACACCGGACTCCCAGCAAAGCATTGGCAGTTTGCTGGGCAGCCCTGAGCAAAGGCAGAACCAGAGCTTATACCAGTGCTTCCCAAACCTGGGTAAATTACCCAAAATTGGGTAAAACTGGTTTTTCTTTGGGTAACGACCCACGAACCCATTACCCAATCACAACAGGGACATTTAAATTGACTTAAAGTGTTTTACCTAAAAAGGACTTTCTGATAAGTGGTTTTGGGTAATGAAGGAAAATGTTTGGGAAGCACTGGCTTATACAGTACCTATATACTGTATACCTACAGTGTGATCACTGTAGTAACATATGGCTATGGTAGTAACCTATGGCTGCGAGAGCTGGACCCTAAGGAAGGCTGAGCGAAGGAAGATAGATGTTTTTGATCTGTGGTATTGGAGGAAAATTCTGAGAGTGCCTTGGACTGCAAGAAGATCAAACCAATCCATACTCCAGGAAATAAAGCCAGACTGCTCACTTGAGGGAATGATATTAAAGGCAAAACTGAAGTACTTTGGCCACCTAATGAGAAGTCAGGATACCCTGGAGAAGATGCTGATGCTAGGGAAAGTGGAAGGCAAAAGGAAGAGGGGCCGACCAAGGGCAAGATGGATGGATGATATTCTGGAGGTGACGGACTCAACCATTGGGGAGCTGGGGGTGTCGACCCTATCTGTTTAAATTTCAACATGAGAGAGCTAGAAGTGCTTAATCAGAAACAACCAAAAAGACAGATCATAGGCTGTGATGTGAGCCCAACCATCTGATTTTTGTCTCTTTCTATTCACACGTAGGGGCGTGGTGGCTCAGCGGGTAAGACGCCAGGCTTGTCGATCGGAAGATTGCAAGTTCAGAGGTTCGAATCCCTAGCCCTGCGTGCGAAGTGAGCTCCCGCACTAGCTCCAGCTCTTGCCAACCTAGCAATTCGAAAGCATGCAAATGCAAGTAGATGAATAGGTACCACTTCGGTGGGAAGGTAACAGCGTTCCGCACGCATCATGCCGGCCACATGACCGCGGAAGCGTCTTCGGACAACGCTGGCTCTTCGGCTAACAAACGGAGATGAGCACCGGCCCCTAGAGTCGGACACGACTGCACAAATGTGCGGGGGTACCTTTACCTTTACCTTTTATTCACACGTAATGGAACAATGCATTGCATGATGCCACTTGTCTCTAGATTGTTTAGGGTCCAGCAAACCAGAAGATCTTTTATGAGGGGACCTTCAACCCAACTGTGTCTGTTTAGACTGATCACAGCATTGTGGTACCAACAGCATCCTCCCTCCATCTCTCTTTCAAACCCAATGTTGCCGCTGTCCATGCGTGGAAACATATGGCATCAGCTACTAACAATTTTTCCCTGTCTCTCAGAAGTGCCTAGCTTCTGAAAATGTTGTGGACTCTACTACCGAGACACCCCTGGCTCCTGTTTTCCAACACATCCATATTTTGTCAAATAAAAGCTAGATGCTTGTCGAGTTAGGTCCTGAGAGAGAAGAAATCAAAGTGGAAGAGGAAGCGGTGGAAAGCTGCAGTGCTGCTTCCTGCTCGCTTGACTTGCTTTTAAAAGCACTTTTGTGATGCAGATCACAGCAGAGCAGTTATTCGCGTATAGCAGTGATGGATATGAGCAGTGATTTCCAAGCAGCGGTGGGAGGGGGTGAAGCCACCATTTTATTGTAAAAAACAAAAGACTTTCCTCCCCCGTTCTACTTTGCTTTGAAATTAGTGAGAGTTTTGCCACTTGCTTCCATGTGCATCTAGGCTCCCCATGCAGCTCTGAAATGTATTTTGAGTGAACATTACAATCAAAGAGCTATTTGACAGGGCCAAGAAAACAGGCGAGAGAAGGGGGGGGGGGGAGGCAGCCTGCCTTTATCACACCAAAGGCCAAACAAGCTCCTTCCTACAGGCTGTCTGGCCCTGTCACCGTCCTCCCGACTCCTCTGCGCTCATTCCTTTTTCCTACCCAGTGAGCGTGAACAATTCCACATTGCAGCCCGTCTGCATTTCATTCCTTGAATCCTTCGGCAACTTCTTCACAAAGAGAAAGCTCCTGTAGATGGGTTCTTAAAATGAACTTTCTGCCAAGCATTGCAAAGGTGTTCATTCCAATTTGGAGCCAAAAAAGACTTCCAGTTTTAAAGTTGTCATAGAAAGGCAAAACTGAATTGTATATGATTCCCCATCACCACCAATCTTTTAACCATTTTCTGTTTGTTAAAACTGACTGGGGATGATTTTATATGTCACACTGTCACAATGAAGTTTGTTTGGTTTGGGGTTACAGTATTTTGTTATTTGAACCCAGCAAATTGCAGTTTAGTCAATAAATCATAGTTAAAAGAAACCAGAGCACCGCAGACATTGTGAATCAGCCATTATCTTGGTATTACGTAAGTCACATAAATGAGATGGGCAGCTATATAAATCTTAATTAATTAATTAATTAATTAATTAATCTCGATATCTTTGTTGGCTGTTGATTTTTGGACTGACTTCGGGTTTGCTGTTGGCATTGGACTCCATCTGTTCTTCCCTTATCTGCCTGAAATTCATGCTGAAGCCCAGAACTGCCAGTTGATGCTGCCATACAGTAAATTATTCAGTGCTCCAGATCGCCTGGCAGTCCGCACCTTCAAAAGAATGCTGATCTTTCTTTTTGGCTTACTGTACAGGAGGCATATAGGTCCTCTATCCAGGGAAGGGGGAGAGGGGAGAAACATTCCTGCCTTTTTCATGCTTGTGATAGTATTTGGAGCTTGTATATTTACTTCTGGGAGAGGAAGGAAGGAAGGAAGGAAGGAAGGAAGGAAGGAAGGAAGGAAGGAAGGAAGGAAGGAAGGAAGGAAGGAAGGAAGGAAGGAAGGACCCCATGTATGCTGCATATTTAATACAGTAAGTAGTCTCATTTAATGTCACTTGGTTTTAGAATTCATTCTTAGGGCAATCTATCTACCATGGAGTCTGATACTTTTCTAATATCTGAAGATTTCTATTTTATATATATTCATAGGCTTTTTTATGTCAGATTTCTCATATGAAATTGGAAAATTGGGTTTCTCTACAAAGCAAAGGCTTCTCATGGTGACGTGAAGTGCAGGTGCAAGATAACAACTGTCACGTGTGTATTGTTTTGGCTAGATTGCATGGGAACAAGGTCTCCTGAATCCTTCCCTCGGAAGCCTGCTCCAGGGGGAGCAGAGGGGGGAGGAAATCACATGCTCGCTTAGATGCAGCACTGCTACCCAATAGCAGGTCATGCTATGTGCTTTAGGCCTAATGCTTTAGGCCTGGTGTGTGTCACAGCTAACATCCAGCCAATCAGAAAGCTAGAAGAACTAAATATACAACCATGCAAAATGGTGTTCTATGCTTCTTGATTTTTTGTGTCTTTAGCCATGTAGTTCTTCACGTGTATTCTACTTCTGAGGACTGGGCAGTGTGAGCTATGCCTGGCTTTGGGTATAGGCCATGGCAGGAACTCTGGCCCTGGGATCAATACACGGAACTCTGCTTATAAGTTTGTATTTGTTTTCCTTTTGCAATGCTGTACCATGTATATTCAGCTTTCATTTTTGCGATAATGTACTGTATCTGCATTATTGCCTTATGCTACAAGTAAAATACTTTTAGCCCTAAAAGCTGCACTCTTGTCTGTTTATTCTCAAGCCTTGGGTTTTTCCCCTTTAAGCCAGCGTATATCCCATCATTTTAATCTGTTTGCTTTATACTTGTTTTTTAGGTCTTGTTTCTCTTTGTATTGCTACATTATACTACTACTTTCTTTTTATTGCAATTTAAAAAATATTTTAAAAGATTAGAAAACATTCTACCACTTCAATATATTCTTGTCAGTTCTAAGACTGAACCTATTGTCATTAATTTGGTCTTCTTTATATTGTTTTTCATTGTGCTCCTTGACTTTCTAGAGCAGGGCTTTCCAAAGTGTGGAAAAGACTTTCCAGTCTGGTGTGTCACCACACAACCCGGAAGCGCTGATCATCATCAGCGCTTCCAGGTTTTCCCGGGGCGACACACCAATTACAGCGCGAAAAACCTGGAAGTGGCAGCAGCGCTTCCGGGTTTTTGTGCGCTGCCGCACTTCCGGATTTTCCCGCGGCGACACACCAGTTGGTGTGTCACCGCGGGAAAAACTTTGGAAAGCCCTGCCTTACTGGCATGTGAAATAAGTGCCACTGTTCGATAGTTTGAACATTCTTTAGTATTTCCTTTTTTTGGTATGGGGATATAAGTTGATTTTTTTCCAATCTGATGGCCATTTTTGTGTTTTCCAAATTTGCTGGCATATGGCATGCATCACCTTGATAGCATCATCTTGCAAGATTTTAAACAGTTCAGCTGGGATACCGTCATCTCCTGCTGCCTTGTTATTAGCAATGCTTCTTAAGGCCCATTCAACCTCACTCTTCAGGATGTCTGGCTCTAACTCACTGACCACACCGTCAAATCTATCTCCAATATTATTATCCTTCCTATACAGATCTTCCGTATATTCTTGCCACCTTTTCTTGATCTCTTCTGCTTCTGTTAGGTCTTTGCCATCATTGTTTTTGATCATATCCACTTTTGCCTGGAATTTACCTCCGATGTTTCTAATTTTCTGGAAGAGGTATCTTGTCCTTCATATTCTATTGTCTTCTTCCACTTCTGCACATTGCTTTTTTAAAAATAATTCCTTATCTCTTCTGGCTAACCTCTGGAATTTTGCATTTAATTGGGCATATCTCCCCCTATCACTGTTGCCTTTTGCTTTCCTTCTTTCTTGGGCTACTTCCAGTGTCTCAGCAGACAGCCATCTTGCCTTCTTGGTTTTCTTTTTCTTTGGGACGTTTTTTGTTCCCGCCTTCTGAACAATGTTGCGAACTTCTGTCCATAGTTCTTCTGGGACCCTATCTACTAAATCTAGTCCCTTAAATCTATTCTTCACCTCCACTGCATATTCCTTAGGAATATTAGTGAGCTCATATCTAACTGATCTGTGGGTCTTCCCTATTCTCTTTAGTCTGATTCTAAATTGTGCAATAAGAAGTTCGTGATCTGAACTACAGTCAGCTCCAGGTCTTGTTTTTACCAACTGTATAAATGTCCACCACCTTTGGCTACAAAGGATGTAGTCAATCTGATTTCGGTGTCGACCATCTGGTGAAGTCCATGTATAAAGTTGTCTTTTAGGTTGCTGGAAGAGAGTGTTTGTTATGCACAGTGAGTTGTCTTGGCAAAATTCTATCAGCCTATGTCCCGCTTCATTTTGTTCTCCCAGACCAGGGGTCGGCAAACTTTTTATGCCGGGAGCCATTTTGACATGCTCATGCACATTTTGAAATGCTCGAGAGCCAGGAGACGGGGTTTGCGGGCGGGGGCCAATCGCGTGGAAGGGGGCGGGTGGGAGGGCCCATGTAGCAGTTTTCCCCCCCCACCGGCTTCCCGCCCCTCCCTCCTTGCCTGCAGAAGGCGGCCGGCCTTCTCCCCCCGCTATTTCCGGAAGCGATCCAGCGCCGATCTGTGGGCTGCGGGGGCTCCAGCTTCGGAGGGCGCCGGCTGCGCCTCTGCCTCGGCAGCCAAGCTGTTCCGAACCAAGGAGCCAGGGCGGAGCCGGGGCAGGGGAGGAACGGGGAGCGTCAGGGGACTCACCCGCTGCTGCTCGGCTGCCACCTTCTTCCTCCGCTTCAGCCACCCGCCCGCCGAGTCCTGGCCCTTCAGCCCCCGCTGGGGGGAGGCCTCCTTCGCCTCGGGGTTGTAGCCCTGGGGGGAGGGGGCAGGGACTCAGCGCCCGCACGCCCGGAGCCCGGCAGAGCTGCGTCTCGCCCCGCCCCACCCCGCCCTCCCAGAGTGGCCAGCGGAGCGCCACCGGCGCCCACCTGCTCGGGCAGGTATCAGCCTCTCTGCACGCTCCTTCCGCTGCTTCTGCTGCAGGGAGACGGCGTCCACCTGGCCCAGCTGCCCAGGGTCCAGGGAGATCAGCTCCGGCAGGATCTGTGGCGAAGAGCAGCCGTGGGGGGGGAAACGAGGCGGGCGGCGAGAACAAGCGGCGCGCTTTAGGGTAGCCGCTGCCGCCGCCAGGTGGTTCCCCTCAGGGCAGGCGGAGGCAGGTGGGCAGCCGCTCCTTCTCTCCCACCGGCGGAGGAGGAGGAGGAGGAGGAGGAGGCGTCCTCTTCCTCGCCGCCCGGCTACGGATCGAGCGCGACCTCTCGCCGCCGCCGCCGCTCCTTCTCCCTGGTGAGCTCCCCTCAGCGCCGCCTCGCACTCATACACACACATACACAGAGGCTGGCTGGCTCTGGGCTCTGACAGCAATGGCTTTCTTCCCCAGGGTTCGCGCTGCTTCCGGAGACCGGCTTTCCGAATGTCGGGCAGCAGATAGAGAGAGAGAGCCAGAGCCGAGGGGCCAAAGAGCCAGATCTGGCTCAAGAGCCGCCATTTCCGACCCTTGTCCCAGACCATAAAAAGGTAAAGGTAAAGGTTCCCCCTGCACATTTGTGCAGTCGTGTCTGACTCTAGGGGCCGGTGCTCATCTCCGTTTGTTAGCCGAAGAGCCAGCGTTGTCCGAAGACGCTTCCACGGTCATGTGGCCGGCATGATGCTGTTACCTTCCCACCAAAGTGGTACCTATTCATCTATTTGCATTTGCATGCTTTCGAATTGCTAGGTTGGTAATAGCTGGGACTAGTGCGGGAGCTCACTCCGCATGCAGGGCTAGGGATTCGAACCTCTGAACTTGCGATCTTCCAATCGACAAGCCTGGCGTCTTACCCGCTGAGCCACCACGTCCCTATCCCTCCCAGTCCATGCTTACCTGTAATTCCAGGTGTCGTTTGACTACTCACCTTAGCATTCCAGTCTCCTGGAATGAACAAACCAAAACTGCTTTTATTTCGGAGTTATCTAAATGTAGAATCCTGGCTTTGCTCTGAGACAAGTTACTGTTTGTACGCCAGCAACAAACCTGGGTGCAGAAGGAAGCTGACTGCTCCTGTGATGATTCCAGTGTCTTGATTGGGGAGGTGGGGGAGACAATAAATGAGGAATGCAAGGGGAAAAAACACTCTCCAAGACAGCTGAAATCTGAGTTTCTGGCTCTCTCCTCTAATAGTTTGCTTCTGCCTCCCAGTATCAAGAAGCAAGCATAATAATGCTCCAAACTGTAGAGTGAAAAAAAAAGTGTTTTATCCCTTAAATGCAGTAGTTCTCATCTTCAAAGCAAGAAACAATCTCAGTGTGTTGCCTCTATTTCTGCTTCAGAGGTCAGAAAATATTCTCAAGCTGTGATTAGCCTAATTGTGATGCAGCCTGGAGGTTCTTAGGGAAAGTAGATGTCTGATTAGGCCCTGATTGGACTTCCTTCCCCTGTGTTCAATTGCACAGCAGAGCTCAGCGCTATAAATCTGTGATTCATGCCAGGGCTCAACCACTGAGCTAGGAAATCAATGCACAGCCAGGGGAAAAAATATGGATGGAAAGCTGACAAGAAAGAGGAGAAGGCAATGAGATCAATTCTCTGCTTTTAGATATTGTGAAATCAACATGACCATGCAAATAGATTAGAACAGCTGATATACTAGCCTGGCAGCTCCAAGCTAACTTGAGCCATGGAAGTCCTCCTTTTTCAGAACTGGCCCTTCAAAATTGTTTCAGTGCTCTTCCCCGCATTACAAAGAGACGACCAGGGGGCAGCACCTAGACAACTTTGGCTGATAATTGGATGAAAGAGCACCTAAGATTATGGACTAGATTGGGAAATTGAAAAACACTTCCTGGATGCAAACCACTCACAATTGCTGCCAAGAAAACAACCTGGACATGTCCATGTGGTCACTGGGAGTTAAGGTTGACTGAAGGGGATTGTAACTTGAAAGGATCTTACTAATCCACAGCACAAGCTGCTTTGCAAACTTGGGAAGGGGAATTGGCAATAAAATGCTACCCTATACAGTCTCCTGTTCAGAGTTTCAGAGCAAGTTGCCTCTTTCCTGGCTATACTATCCCAAGCCTCTTCCTTCCTGCCCATGCACAGCCAGAGACCCTCTGAGCAATTCCTTGATGTGGAAGTCATGCTGTTTCTTTGCTCCAGATTGCTCTCGTCTCCCATCCATCCAATTCCAAATGCATGTTTACTTCTGTCTTCACATGGGCCTAGGGGTGTTTGCAGGGTAAATAAAAAAATCAAGATGGTGGTCATCTTCAATCATCTGTGATTGAAGTTTTGCTTGTTTTGATGTGCAACAGGCAGAGCTTTGATCGCACTGTCATGGGTGCCATCTTGAATTTTTTGACCATGGCCTGTGGACACCCCTGCATGGGCCTTTCCATGATCAGATGCAAGACATCTCATAGATGTATTGTTATAGGAAAGCAAAAAGTCCCATATCTCTTACTGAATGAGTCAAACATCAATGTTTTTAGAACAGAAGTTGAGACAATTCTTACTTGGGCTGTCAAAATGAACAAATATAAGATGTGATGTTGGATGCTTAAATTCTTCTGAAAAAGAGACCCTAAAGCCCTTCACGGTCCTAGTGTTTTATGACAAATGGAACTGAACTGAACTGAATTGACGAATGGGTTAGTAGGAGCAGCTCTGTTCTTACTAACACAATAGATGTATGGATAAATGTGCTCCCCCAACCAAGTTCCCACAAGTGCAGATGAAAAGAACAGACAAAATATTTATATTATGACATCAATGTTTGAATGCATTTTGTGTGAAATTTGTAATGGGATAGATAACCTTTCATATGGCATGGCTTTTCAATCACTGTACCATTTCTCTTGGTTCCACATCAATTATTTTCAGCCTAAACTATTTACTTGCTTATTTATTTACAGATTTCCTAACCAATTTTCTAAACAGTAGACACTCAAGGAAGATTTGTGAGACCGCTCTAGATGGAGAGACAGAATTATATAGATAAAAGCAGTTCTTCATATAAGCTGATTCCAAGTCTAGGGTCAGAAACTATGTTATACCTCACCGAATATAAATGCAGAGGGATGAGACATTTGTGGTGAAGCTCATAGACTATGACGGAAGACAACTGTACCTTGTCACTCTATTTTGAAATCTCTTCCCTGCAAATGCTTTCTAACAATTAGTTTTCCTCACAGTCAGCTACCAACCTCATGGATTAATCAAATAAATATTGGGGATGGCAGAGAACTGGCAGTGTATTAAGGATTAAATTCGGCTTTCTTACTTCATCCTTCTACATTATCAGCATTGTCATGTCCCAAACACATCCTTCATCCTCAGATGCAATCTCAGAAGGGCCCCAAATCTTCCTTATATAATGCCAGCTCTCCTTCCTATTTTTGCTTCATCTCAGTTACTTTGGAGAAATTTTTTCAAAGGCAGGACCGGCCTCTTTGCTCTATTTTGAAATCTCAGAGAAACAGTGGAGTGGTGCTAGAGAGGATCTGCAGCTGCTGGGAGGGAGCGGGGTGGTGGGGGGGGGAGTGTGCGGGGGGGGGAGTGTGCGGGGGGGGGAGGAATCCAGGAGCTAGAAAGAAGACATTGCACATAAACCAACCAAAACCAACCACATGGCATCACCGTAGCACATAAACCAACCAAAACCCTTCAGAACATTGTAAGTAACCCAAAAGACCCAGTAGCCCAAGAAGAAAAAACAGGAGTTATCTACAACATACAGTGTAAGGACTGTAGCAGCCACTATGTATGACAGACCGGCAGAAGACTAGCAGAACACATCCACGAACACCAACTAGCAGTCAGAAGACACAATGAAAGCTCCTTAATCTCACAACACATGGACAGACTCAACCATACTTTCAACTGGGAAACTGTGAGCATCTTAAACCAAGCCAAATCCAAAAATGCTAGAGAATTCCTGGAAGCTTGGCACTCAGACAAAGCAGCCATCAACAGACACACAGAGGTAAACAACATTTACATACCATTCATAAGAGACAATAGAAAAGCCAGAAGATCAGAACACCTCCTTGCCAGCAATCAACACCCAGATATGCAAAGATTAACACCAGGATTAGCACCAGAGAAACAATCAAACAGCATAATATACCCTAATCAAGGAACTATTAACTCAGTCAATCAAACCAAGCAGCAAACAACAACCCAATCAAGGAACTACCAAGGAGAGAACAACACCCCAACCCCAGGACAAGCCATGGTATATAAAGAGAGAGCAAGTCCCACTGCCTTTTCGCACTGAAGATGTTGCCTAGCCTGGCAATGAAACGTCTGCAAGAAAACAACAAGGCTCAGAGAGCACCAAGGACTCCACAGTTCAACCCTGAGCTACAAATATTTGCTTTGATTGGTACTCAACATATATTTCCATTATCAAAATAAACATTTTGACATCCCGCATGAGTTACAGAAATAAACAAGTTGCATATTGTGATATTGGCATAACCTAAACAGGAGATTTATTGATATTGATTTGGAATGCAAGGTTAATGAAAATGCGGATTTGGTATTGTACACAGAGTAAGCACAGATATGAGAAACTGTACAGATGCATAAAAACATGATATTTTAAGTGTAAGATACAAGATTATAAATAAATATGTTGATATTATATATTACTCTTTCTGGAGACACATTTATGAGAAGACAATGAGATGATGAGATGGAATTAGAATGTAGGTTATTACAAGAATATGTTATATGTATTAGGTTATATGTTATGTTAGGTTTTGTATTTTTGCTATATTATGTATTATGTTATGTAATATGTTAGATTATGTATTAATGGAATATATAGTCATAACATGAACAGAATATACTGTATTTTATTAGACGTAGATAAGGCCTTTATTTGTTATACTAATTGGACTTTATTGAAGATATAAATATAGATGTAAAAATGGAAAGAGTAAATGGAAAACATTTAATTGATGCAACAATGAACATTTGATTACTATTCAAAGGAGTAGAAACCAGAGATGGATTGTTGGAAGATATCAAGAAAGGCGAAACCTATATGAAGAACAGAAGATTGGATTATAGAAATCATAGGGTATATGACAAAGAAAAGTTTCTGTGTATTGTATGAAGGACTAACATTTAAAGTTAATTGTTGTACTTAAAGTTCAAGGATAAATTGGAGGACATCTATTTTCTATATTTTCTTTGTTTGTTATTTTTTGACTTCACTTTTTCTTTTCCTTTTTCTTACTTTGTATTTCTATTTCTTTTCTTTTGTATTAGCTCTTAATATGTATTTTAAAATTTAATAAAACTTATGGAAAACATATATTTCCATTATCATGCTAAAATAAGAAGAAAGAAGAATAGATGCTACTGGTCTGTCCCATAATAATCAAAATAAGTTCCTAATAATGACAGTGGGAATAGCTTAGGGTGACACAGCATTTGGGATAAATAATGATTTTCAGACTACGTAGGGGGTCAAAACTATTGATTCCTCTTGAATATTTGATAATCCTGACTGAACTCTACATACATGGAAACATTCAGCTATATTGTTTGTCACTAATAATTAAGAACATGAATATACTCTTGTACTAAATTTTCTTTTGTGAAATAAATCCTTAAAATATAATTTTACTCAGCCTTGTTGCACTTGGAGAAGGGCAGTGAACATATAAATGTAAAGTCTTATCCTGGGTTTTAGAGTTTGGCTTGTTCTGTACTCAGGACAGCTAATAAGAACAGCTATATAACCATTTTCTTACAACGGACATGCACTGCTCTTGGCATAGCATGTAAGCCCTTTATGGAACTGTTCATTTCTCCCCTGAAATCAAGTAAAAATCCCAGAATTATGTTAGCCGGGTTCACTTACCATTCTGTACCAAAATCAAATAAACTACTTTATCTTTTATCATAATTCCTTAATTCAATACATGACTATGCATATACATGTGACTCTACTTCAACTAAAAGCAATTTGAAGTGGCTGTGCTGATTAATAATTATGGTCCACCAGTGAGAGACTAGGTCTGGCAAGATCAGAAGTAAACTACCTGAGATCAGACTATGATACTACAATAACAAGAGACATTTATAACAGTAAGTCTCCATCCCAAGCCATGATGATACCAAAATGTGCATCATTTATTTATTTATTTATTTTATTATTACATTTATATCCCGCCCATCTCCCCCACAAGGAGGGACCCTGGGCGGTTCACAACAAATTTAAAACAATTAAAACAATAAATATCAGTAATAAACAATATAAAATTATATGTATATGTATATGTATATGTATATGTATATGTATATGTATATGTATATGTATATGTATATGTATATGTATATGTATATGTATATGTATATGTATATGTATGTAGCTTGAATCATGTCAACTGGATTTCTATTTTCTCAGTGGAAACGTTTCGCTCCTTATCCAAGGAGCTTATAACCATGACCTAGCCCCAGGTGTAAGGTCACACAGCTACCTAGAAACATATTTAGGATTCCCTTACTAACTTTGCTCAGACTGAAGAAGCTCCTTGGATAAGGAGCGAAACGTTTCCACTGAGAAAATAGAAATCCAGTTGACATGATTCAAGCTACAGACAATTCCACCTGGATGACTGAGAACCTTCATAGACATATGTATATGTATACACACACACATACACACATCATACAATTTGATCCAAAAGTGGTAGATCTTATTCCACTGATCGACAAGGCTGGTCGGGACAGAACTAAGGGGCCAGCCAACCCCAAGACTGGCTATTCCCCTCCCCTCCCCAACCCTGATGACATAGCCAGGTCTTCAAGTTTTTCCTAAAGTCCAGGAGAGAGGGGGCCGATCTTATTTCCCGGGGAAGAATATTCCAAAGGGCGGGGGCTACCACAGAGAAAGCATCATGTCACAAGCTCCACCTTTTTGTACTTACACTGGAATTTTGCACCCCTGCAAGAACATAAGAAGCGACATTTGCATCGTGACATCTCAGGGCATATTTCGTTATTTGCTACCCCTTGCCCCTTCCATAGACGCCTATGGTGCCAACTGCACCTACCGTCCAAAAGCAAGAAGCTCTCAGCTTGTAACATAGCATGGGTCAGAGGAAGAGGCACAAAAATGGACTCTTCCTTCTGTAATAAATATGGCTTAGCTTGCATTTTACTCTTGGCAGTTGCCAGGCTCTTCTTAAATGGCTTTTTAAAAATTCCTGCAATAAACAATGCTTATCAATGTGTTTGTCCTTTAATTGCTGCCAGTGAGGCTTCTAGTTCCAATAGAAGCTGGGTGAAGCCTGACAACCAGGTGGGGAAGGATAATCTAGATCAGTGTTTCTCAACCTTGGCAACTTTAAGATGTGTGACTTCAACTTCCAGAATTCCCCAGCCAGCCAGGCTGATCTAGATCAATCAAGAAATTCACAGAGGCTATTATGGGAAAGCTTTCAAAGAGCTTTCACCTTCCTTGCAATTGATCACATTTCCAGAATTTGAGCCATTTCACCCTCAGATTATAAAGTCTGCTGTTTTTTGTTTTTAATGGAAATGGAAATAAAAAGAAGATCCATCCTCTAATTATTGGGACAAAAAGTAACTCATGAAAACCTTTAAATGTTCCAGGACGTCCCTGTCAAAAGTCAGAAGACACAAGCTGATCAATGCAAGCAAACTCAGAGATGGACCCATTTTAAAATCGGGCCATTTGGCACTAGGTTGTTCTGTGTAGATACTTTATAAAGCTTCACACTCCATTGCAAACTTTTAATCTGGGTAACAAATGCTAATTTCTTGACCCATCAAGTTTGCCAGACAGAAATCATATCAGGGCACTCAAGTGTTGTAATATGAAATGTTTGGGGAAAAATACCTTTTAAATTGTGAAATCTTATTCATGGTAGTTGCATATTTCTAACTATTCAAGACAGGAGTTACAAAACATATAGAAAGTTCTCTCTCTTTTTTTTTTAGAAACAGCTCTAGCAGCAATCTGTTGCCATGGAAACAATCCTTCACCTTAAGGTGCTTGATGTTTGTCTTTCTGTTTAATGACACAGCTTGTGTGGCTCACAGCTTCCATTCCCATTTGTTCTTTAACTCCAACAGAGATTCTTTAAGTTGGCTTCCAATTGCCATATTTTATTTCTTAATGATGGCCTTCTTTTTTTTTCTTTGTCAGCCATCAAACACTTCATTCTTTATACTGTTTCACAATAGTAAAGTGTTTATGCTGAACTGAGAATAATTCAAAATTCTCAAGTGCCCAATTTCCAAAATAAGACAAGGCAAGCTGAGCTTCTCACTTAAAGGGTTTACGGAGAGATGCATTAATCAAAACTGCCCCATAATAAAAAAAATGGGCAGATTGGAGCAGAAGATCTAACAAACAGCATTGTACCATAGCAGCCTTCCGGAACTTGATAGTAGCCCCCCAGGTGTGTTCAAACAATTTCCATAATCCTGTGGGCTATGCTGGCTGGGAACTATGGAAGTAGAAACCCCTGTGGTAAAGCCAGGCAAAAGCTAGACTGTGTAAGGTCAAATTGCAGCAGTCTATATCTTCCTTTCAAATAGACTGCTGATATTTCATCCTTGACTTACTGATGTCCTTCTAGCAGAATTGGTATTTCACTGTAAATGCCAGAGCCAGAATTTTCCAAAGTGTGTGTTGTGACACGTTAGTGTGTCGGCTGCAGTGTCTGGGTGTGTCGAGGCTGCTGCTGCCTCCGAGCCCTGCCAGGATTCCACGCAGGTCCCAGTGCCTGCCTTGTACCTTGCTGCCTCCAAACCTACTGTGATTCCACACAGGTCCTAGTGCCTGCCTTGTGCCCTGCTGTAAGAGTGTGTCACAAAATGATGCATGTCTAAAAAGTGTGTCACCAACATGAAAAGTTTGGAAAGCTCTGGCCAGGGCCCTCATCCATGGCACACAGAGAAAGCTGTCCACACAAGCTGTTTGATTAACAATAGCTCTGCATACATAACCATTTGGTTCAAATACCCCCAAACCATCTGAAAGCCACTGCATTAGGCAATAATTTTCACTAATATTTGGCTTGGAATAGTTCCTACTGGCCCAACATAGACATTTGCACTTTCAGGGCCAGAAGAGGCAGCCTGTTCTCTGTATCAGTGCTTCTCAAACTTGGCAACTTTAAGATGTGTGGACTTCAACTCCCAGAGTTCCCCAACCAGCATGGGGACATTAGCACTGAGACATTTCCAGGCTCAAAACCCTTTACATTTAACAGTTTTGACAAGCCAGTGAGGCAGTGGTGCTTGAGAAAATCATGAAAGGAGAAATATTAAATAGATTGAAACTAAACTTGGTTCCAAGCTCGAGTGACTGCATGGACATAACTGTAGAGTTTTCTTAGCAACAATGCAGTATTTGTCACTGCCTTCTTTCTTCCAATATTTTCTTGGACTTCCCAGTATAGCTTCCATCCCTGGGATTGTCTGGTGGTGCTGATCAAGAGCAACCCTGCTTAGCTTCCAGGCCCAGAGAAGTACTGCCCTCTGCTGAGACATTACGTACAGTAGGTAACATCTGTAATTTGACTCTGTTGGCAGTGGTGAGAGATGCCTCTAATCCCATACTTTGGTTTTAATTTTAAAATGATACAAGGTAAGATGGTTAGTGAAAGCTGAGTACAAAAATCTACATTCAATATGGAACCCAAGCTGATGTAAAAGACAAAGTACTATTAAATTTGAAAATCATATCAGGCTGCTTTGCACTAAAGTGTAATTAGAAATGCATTATCTATTTGTGCTGGGGTTTTTATTTTCTGCAGTTTTTGTTATTCAATTTATGATATTGATCTGAAGGAAAGGACACAACAGGCGGTGGAGATATCTTGCAGAGGTGGAGGAAATTCATATTCTGCTTCAGGCAGCAAAGTATCTTGGGACCGATAAAGATAATCATGCAAAGTTACAACTTCTAGAAAAAGAATGTGAAACAAGATGTTTTGGTGGAAAATCTCAGTCATGCTCTTGGTTTTCATATGTTCTAAATATCTTTATCACTGAAATCTTCAAGGAGGACACATACATTATTGTCACCTCTCTCAGCAAAATGACATAGAATCATACAATACTTTCATAATGCTGGAAGGGACTATAAATATAGGCCACCAGATCTAACTCCAAGGTTGATTTGTCCTGCTTATTGTATAAGTAATGTGTGTTTCTCCCCAGTAGTATCCCACAAGTAAAACTGCACATGTCACAACTTTGAGACACATTGGGTGTTCTTAAACCAGAATTTTGAGAAAAAAATAACACCTGGAACAGGTAAACATGTGCAATGTGTGTTTTCTAACTGAGGCGACTGATATATTATCAGGATATAATGCATGCATAGATTCCTCTTATGTTGATTTCCAGCTTCTGGAAGCCTTAATTCCATCAAGACACACAGTGATCCTCCCTAAATCTTAGTAGAAATAAAGCCCTCTTCAGGTTGAGCTTGATTCTGGTGACTTCAGGGATATCACCATGTACTTTAATTGCCAAATATACAGATTTCAGGTCTGGGTCCAGATGGACACATATATTTTAGTCCAGCACTGACCTCTTGAACCTGGCTATTCCGTACATGGGACAGTCCATGCATAGAACGTTTTGAACATCTCTATTAATGAACAGTGTAAAAAATTGAGTCCTACATCATATAAGACATTAAAAGGAATTTTGCTATGCAAAGCTGACAGCAACTCATGTGATAAAGCCAACAGAGTCTCCTCTTACGATTGCTATGACCTGCTGGATTCCAGGCCGCTCCTCATAAAGCAACTGCCTCGTGGGAAAGAACAAAAAAAGCATTTCCTCTTAAGATGTTTGTGTCAACCAAGTCTCCCTTAAAATCAAGAACCCCCAACATTGCATAGTCACTCTATCCCAGTGTTTCCCATGCTGGCTGGGGAATTCCGGGAGTTGAAGTCCACACATCTTAAAATGGTCAAGGTTGAGAAACACTGCTCTATCCCAATGTTGCATCTACTTAGTAATGTAATATTAATTACTAGTGCCTGAATTATTCTGCTTCCTATCTCATCGCCCATCCCTTTTCTGTATCATGCCTGAAGACAGGGGCTATCTCTTCCTATTTCTGGGAGGCTTTCAGGATGGAGGATAGAGTTATATTTAAAATAAATAAATAAGCTCAATACTTAAATTAAAACTGGAGGGCTGGTTTAGCTACTGCTGTGAAGTCACCTTATAGTAATTATTTTAAGATGGGCATAGCCTAGTTTCTGTAGGTATTCATTTAGTACTTTATACCACTTCTAATTTGCAACTATGTATTTAAAACTCTATACATTACAAACATAACCTGCTAATAAAAGATCCAATTAAATATGTGAAATTTAATGACAACCAAGAACTTACAGCAACTTATTTTTTATTAAAATGGAACAAGAGTATCAAAGCAATTAATATGAACACATGCCTCATTCATTAAGTGCTTAATGTGTTGAAAACAGATTATTTTTAATCACAGTTACTTATGTTCAAAAGGAAAGGTTCATGCAGTGAGTTCATATAATGATTAGCATATGAGATAACTTATCACAGTCACACTTCCCTACACATAAGTATATGTCATAGAGCAATTGTCACAGTCGGAGGAAATCTACCTTGCAGAAGCTATTACAAATACTAATATGACACTAGGTATTTCAAAGCATCTCTGTGTAATTGCAATTGCCTTATGAAAAATGGTTATGTGGTTAAGTTCTTCCTATTAGTACTGAAGTTTGGCTGCCAGCTGTTCTGTACTCAAGAAGGCAGTGGACATAAAAGAGAAAAAGATATCAGGATTTCTTTCATCCTCTATAATTTTATTTTTTTTCAGTTGTTTTTCCATTTTTCAACTTAGGTTTCCTTACTGAAAAAATAAACTCCATTTGGGAGGAAGGTGAAAAAAATCTGGAAAATAGTAAATGAAGAGAGGATGTTGTTATAGGATCATGCAAAGGGGGGAAAAACGAAGGAAAAAATAGAAACCAAATCTGGAAGTGTGGGTTCATTCAGACAAACTTAAAGAATGAGCCAGATTCAACCTGTATATGCCTCTGAGCTATAGGGGGAAAGCTTATGGTGGCTGGTGGAAGGAGGAGGAGAGGGTGGAAGAAAGGGGGAAAAATAGGGGGAAATGGAAGAGGGATAGTGAACAGAAAACAAAGAAAATGAAACATTTACAGTACAATCTTCTCCTCCCAACAAAATACACAAACTGAATTAAACTAGCCACTATGGGATAGGGTGGTATGGAATGGAGTGCCCTGAAGCATGGCTGGTGGTTGAACCCTGAACAGGAGTACTCCACACGGCAAGCTATGCTTGTTATCTGAAATTCCCAAACTGACTGAATACTGTAGATCTACACAATAATATAGTCTAAAGAAAGTCCTCAGTTCAACTTTGAGTTTGAGAAGTCAAAAGTTCTTCAGAATTACAACCGTGGGTTGCCACTGAGTTTATCACTGATATACGTCCAAGCGAGACTGCCCTCTAGTGAGTCATTCAAAGCTATCCACAGAATAAACACCATCAATGAGGGAATCAAACTGAAATAATTGTCAGTCCTCATTAAGGGGTCCAAGGCTATTTCAAATTTAGAACCAAATTGTAAATAATTAATTCTCTAGCAATCTCACATTATCTTTTCAAACAGAAGCCAGTGCAAGTTTGAGAGAGGGTTTGGTGTAGTGGTTAGGGCACCAGGCTAGAAACTGGAAGACTATGAGTACTATTCCTACTTTAGGCATGGAAGGCAGATGGTGTGATGGAATGTGTCTCTGAGGGGGAAGGTGATGCTATGGAGATTGCAGGCGAGGAAGGAGGGGGCGCCTTCCAGGGGGAAAAGCGCGTTCTCGGTGTGGAGGACCTTGGGCGCCCAGCCAAGAGAGTCAGGCGGGAACCGCCTTAGAAGTTTCAGGAGTTTTTACCTCAGAGCCTGTTAGCTTAGCTCAGTTTGGCAAGATTTTCTGTATGTGCTGGAAACAATAAAGAACTAAAGCGTCATCTCGAGCTCAGCATGGTTTCTTCACCTAAACCCTGACAGATGGGTGACCTTGGGCCAGTCACTCTCCCTCAGCCCTAGGAAGGAGGCAAGGGCAAACCACTTCTGAAAATGCTGACAAGAAAACTTCAAGGATCTGTCCAAGCAGTCACCAGGAGTTAAGACTGGAAGGAGGAGGAGGAGGAAGAGGAAGAGGAGGAGGAGGGTTACATTTTCTATGGATCTGAACACATTGAACCTACACTCTGCTAATTGCAATATATGTTCAGATTGTAGTTCCCCCATTTCCCAATTCAACCCATTTCCCCAAGACTTCAGAAAATATGATGTGTGGCAACTCAAGTTACATATTTTCAGACTTGACAAAAAAGGCTGAGTAAATGACTATCAGTGTGCTAAAACAAAAGTCAGATAGGCAAAAGTGTGCCAAACCCAATGGCTGGCTTCACTCCAAACCCTAAGTGGTAAGGTGTTTCATTTTGGCATGGCCAATGAGTCACTCTAGTTCCTGTGGTTCTAAGACATTATTTATAGCTCAGTATTATTCTGAACCAGCCACTGTGTCTTGTTCCACAAACCATAGTTAAAACAATCAATGGCATGGCAAGGTATGAGAAACCAGCCAGCATGGTAACCCTTGCAGGAAAAAAAAAACAGGAGGACACTGATGAAGGGGGTTAAACAGCCAAAACATTACTGAAGCAACATGACGTACATGCATCAGCCACAACTACTGTAGAAGGGATCATTCTAAATCCTTTTTATAAGATACTAGTTGCCTTGTTGGAAACTGGTTCCCAGCTCTCACTCCTGCCTCTCTTTCCCACTCCAGAAAAGCCTATTGTCTCCTTTGGACCCTGGCAATCCCTCTTCTTCACAATATTTTCTGGATCTAGGATTAAAAATATATCCATTTTATAGTAAGTTACATTTTGTAGAGGAGTACAGAGATAGCCTTGAAGAAGGTATCAGCAGCCATTAGGAAAATATGAACTTAGCCCTGAATTTTGGTTATAATATACAGATGGATCAATAGGAAAATATGTGGTTAAAAGGGTTGAAATTTACCTTGTATTAATATCTGGAAAAGAATGTTAATAAAATGATGTATCGTTGGTACATGTTGCCAGAGAAACTATCAAGAATGTATAAAGGCACTTCAAATGTATGTTGGAAATATGAACAACATGAAGGAATGCTTTATCATGCTTGGTGGACATGTAAAAAAGCTAAAAATGTTTGGATTCAAATACATACTTTGATACAGAGGATATTAAAGATCAATATTCAGTTGAAATCAGAACTTTTCCTTTTAGGATTGATGGATAAACAGAGAAATGCTATGGAAGATTGTTTCAATATATGATTACTGCAGCGAGATTACTATATGCACACAGATGGAAAGATTCGACACTACCCACTATGGAGGAATGGTTGGGGAAGTTGACAGATTTTGCTGAAATGGATAAATTGACTTCTTTGATTAGAAAAAAGATACTACTGTATCTACATTTATTGGTGACTGGAAGCCTCTTATGGACGTTTTGTGTAAAAATGAAAAAATGAACTTGTGATTTATGATTTTGATGATTAGATAGGACAGATTATAGAAAGAAGAGTAATATGATATATTGTTAGAGAGAGAGAGGTTAAAATATATTGTACATATAACTGCTGTGAAGAATATTGGAAGCTACTGTTGAGTATTTTTTAATTATTGAAGAATGACATGCACATAGAGGTTAGATTTTAAAGTGCACCTCAAAAGAAAAAAAAAGGTGGGGGCTTAGAGTAAGGAATTTGGAGTCAGGAGTTGATGCCAACAAGTCCATGATAAGGGGCTGAGTTGTTTACTTTGGCCTGATCACGAGGTTTCTGCTATTGTGTTCTTAAAGAGTAAAGGTTAATGGTTAAAGGAGCTTGCTGATTGGTCATTTGTGAATATATAATATACTCTCCTACTTGGTAGGATAGGTAGGAAGCTCCTCCTGCTTCCTACCTATCTACTCCTGTTTCTACTGCTTGCTTCTTGTTATTTTGTTCTAATATGCTATGTTTTGCTTGCTTGTAAGCAATGATTCTAAAATACAGTTTTTTATAATATGCCTGGTCTCTTAATTTTTATTTGCTACTGCGTTTATGGATTTCTGCTAAATGGCATATCCATTACAGCTACTCCCTTATATATTTCTTCTCTTTCTTTTCTACTTTTCTTTAACCTTTTTTCTTTTCTTGCACTTTCTGCTTTTTCTTTTATTTCCTTCTTTCCCCCTTTTCTTTCTTACTTTCTTTATATTAGGTTGTGTTAGTTTTTAATCTTCTTGTTTAAAAGCTTTAATAAAAAATTATATATTAAAAAAAAGGAAATATGAACTTAGCCCAGAGAGGGAGGGGTTAAGAAGAAACTCAAGAATGCTTCTCCTTGACTGTCTTTCGTATAAGAGGGAGGGAGAGAGAAAGAAAAGAATCTGGCTTTCATGATTCTGATATTATACCTATAACAGTGTTTCTCAACCTTGGCAACTTTAAGATGTGTGGATTTCAACTCCCAGAATTCCCCAGCCAGCTAAGCTGGCTGGGGAATTCTGGGGGTTGAAGTCCACACATCTTAAAGTTGCCAAAGTTGAGAAACACTGCCCTATAACAATATAGTTCCAGTACTTCATGCAGTGTTATTTCCTGACCTGGCCTGCCTTGAATGATTAATACTTTTTACATAGATGTATTGTCATACCATTACAATACTTCATTATAATTTCATAAGAAATTGTTTATTATAATTTCATTTATTTGCTACAAAGTGTCAGGAAAACTTACTGACACCAACAGGAGTGATATTTCCATCCAGACACCCTCCATGTCCAGACGTTCTAAATCAGCCATTTATTTTACCAGATACCAATGCTGCCTTCCAAATGAGTTAACAACCCAAATCTGGAGGCAACACTATTGGACAGTAGTAGGGTTCATCAAAACTCAGACAGCCAAACCTTTCCCGGAAATGAGTTGTTTTCTATAATACCCTGTAGACAGAAAAGCTACTTGAGTAAAATGTTCCAGGAGACATTTAATGAACAATACTTTTTAAAAACTAGTTTTACAATGTAATAATCTGCTCATATGTATAACTTGAGAGGAATACATGGCTGAATTCTTTCCTATTCTGTGCATATAAAATTGACCCAGCCACTGGACAGGCATCTGGCTCAAACAGCAGCCTTGTAGAGGTGCCATCCAGGGTGTCATTAGTCATTTTACCTCTCTTGCTTAATAGTCCCCAAAGGAACCCAACGTGCTTCCCACCCTCTCCAAGTAGCTGTAAGTGCAATGTAAACTTCAGCCTTAAGCCACTACAGCTATGTATGAAATAGAATTTTAGACAATTTAAACATGCAAAAAAGAAAGTAATTTTGTATATATAGTCTAATTTTGTCTGGTGTCTCAGTGTTGTCTTCTCTATAATGTGGCATTCTCTAAGTTAGTAAAAGAGATCATCTGATACATACATACATACATACATACATTAATATGTAATACATACATACATACATACATACATACATACACATACATACATACATACATACATACATACATACACATACATACATACATACATACATACACATACATACATACATACATACATACATACATACAATATTCCATTTGGCTCCCTGGCAACTATGCAGGACTCTAACCACTTAATTTACATTTCTGAGATGAGAAAGATTTTCTCTGGGCTATCTAGATTATGTCATTTATTTACTGTTCAATAAAACATAATGCAATTTTATAAATATATACAGAGATAAGAGAGAGAGAACGGTTTTAATCTCTTTCCATCTATTATTTTTTATATTCAATTTCTATATGTACAAGGGGGCGTGGTGGCTCAGCAGTTAAGACGCCAGGCTTGTCGATCTGAAGGTCGCAAGTTCAGAGGTTCGAGACCCGAGCGCCACGTGATGGAGTGAGCTCCCGCACTCGCCCCAGCAATTGCCAACCTAGCAATTCGAAAGCATGCAAATGCAAGTAGATTAATAGGTACCACTTCGGTGGGAAGGTAACAGCATTCCGCGTGCGTCATGCCAGCCACTGTCAGATTTCTCGTATGAAATTAGCAAACTGTTTTCTATACAAAGCACAGCTTCCTCACGATGATGTGACGCCAGGTGGCCAGATAACAACAAAGCCTTCTCATAGCTTTGAATGGCTTTGCTTATATCTTCATTAGATATGAAGCTAGAAGGTACCATGTGATGTATTGTTTACGTCTAGTCTCTAAACCTTCCCATGGGAACAGTTTGCCATGATGCGTCTGTGGGAAGCCTTGCTCTGTGTAGAGCAAGGGAGGGGGGGATCACATGCTTGCTTAGATGCAGCACTGCCACCCAATAGCAGGTCATGCTATGTGCTATGGCCTATGCTTTAGGCCTGGTGTGTGTCACACCTAACTTCCAGCCAATCAGAAAGCTTGAAGAACTGAATATCTAACCATGCAAAATGGTGTTCTATGCTTCTTGACTTCTGTCCGGTCTTTTAGCCATGTTCGTGTGTGTGTTCTACTTCTGAAGACTGGGAAGTGCGTAGCTATGCGTGGCTGTGTGTGTAGGCCATGGCATGAGCCCCTTCATGTCTGTCAATGGAAACAATACACGAAACTCTGCTTGTAAGTTTGTTTTTCCTTTTTGCAATAATGTAACTGTATATACATTTATTGGCTTTATTACAAGTAAACATTTATAGCTTTTACAAGCTGCACTCTGTCTGTTTACTCTCAAGCCTTGATTTTTCCCTATAAGCCAGCGTACATCCTATCAGCCACATGACCGCGGAAGGGTCTTCGGACAGCGCTGGCTCTTCGGCTAACAAACGGAGATGAGCACCGGCCCCTAGAGTCGGACACGACTGTGTGGGGGAACCTTTACCTTTTCTATATGTACATTCTTAGAAAGAAGCCTCATGTGTTTTAGCAGAACTTATGGCTACTTAAGAACTGGGTATTTAGGACTGCGATATTATTGCTATTGATCAGGGACGAATCAAAGATCTTTTCCTAGTCTAACTCCTTAGTTTCAAACATCCTTAAAATTAGTCCTCTTTTCCTGATTACAGTGTGCAACATAGAATGGTTTTTATTATATTCCTTTCATATTAGCCATCAAGAGTGTCAGTCTTTGGTAGAAAGTGAGATAAAGTCCTATAAAAATGACACTAATAGGTGCCAGCCATGAAACCAGATTTAGATAGAGGGTACCCAGTTATTATCCCTATGGAAAAAAAACCTTGGGCTACACTTAAACTAAGTTGTAAATTACTATATATCTAATAGGCAAGTTGAAAGAGAAGGCTTATCAAATATGAATTCATATGTAGAGCTCTGCAAAATGTTCACAGGTTTGGTAATTGTCAGTTCCCCTTACAGTGTGCATTTTAGAAGCTGGATACATAGGGTTACACCTGGGATAGAATTCTGTTTAGCTATACTAACTCCAAGGTAGACTCCAGCAATTCATGGAGCGAGAATTGCCAGATGTACAAGCTGGGTTTAGAAAAGGCAGAGGAACTAGAGACCAAATTGCCAATATCCGCTGGATAATGGAGAAAGCCAGGGAGTTTCAGAGAAACATCTATTTTTGTTTTATTGACTATTCTAAAGCCTTTGACTGTGTGGATCATAACAAATTGTGGCAAGTTCTTGGTGGTATGGGGATACCAAGTCATCTTGTCTGCCTCCTGAGGAATCTGTATAACGACCAAGTAGCAACGGTAAGAACAGAGCACGGAACAACGGACTGGTTTAAGATTGGGAAAGGAGTACGGCAGGGCTGTATACTCTCACCCTACCTATTCAACCTGTACGCAGAACACATCATGCGACGTGCTGGGCTTGAGGAATCCAAGGCTGAAGTTAAAATCGTTGGAAGAAACATTAACAATCTTAGATATGCAGACGATACCACTTTGATGGCTGAAACGCAAAATGGATTCCGCCCTTCCAGGGGAACAGTGGATATGATCTTCACTGCACGACAGCTTCAAGAAAAATGCAAGGAGCAAAACTGCCCTCTGTACATGGCGTTTATTGATCTGACTAAAGCTTTTGATACTGTAAATCGTACTGCTCTCTGGACCATCCTTCTGAAAATCGGATGCCCTGATAAATTTGTGAACATCTTGCGGTTACTCCATGACGACATGATGGCAACAATCCTGAATAACAATGGCTCTCAAAGTGATCCATTTAAAGTGGAATCCGGCATTAAACAGGGATGTGTTATTGCTCCAACCTTATTTGCTATCTTCATCGCTATGATTATGCACCTTGTTGAAGAGAAACTTCCTACTGGTGTAGAAATTATATATCGAACAGATGGAAAGCTTTTTAATCTTAGTAGGCTGAAAGCAAAAAATAAGGTAATTGCAACTTCTGTTATAGAACTTCAATATGCTGATGATAACGTAGTCTGTGCACACTCTGAGGAAGATCTTCAAACTATCCTAAACATCTTTGCAGAAGCATATGAAAAACTTGGCCTCTCGATTAACATTAAAAAAACCAAAGTGCTTTACCAGCAAGTTCGAACCAATCCCTCTGCAGCACCATCAATCCAGCTTAAAGGTGTGTCACTAGAAAATGTCGATCACTTTTCTTATCTCGGCAGCCATCTATCTACAAAAGCCGACATCGACGCTGAAATTCAGCATCGCCTGAGCTCTGCGAGTGTAGCTTTCTCCCGAATGAAGCGTAGAGTGTTTGAGGATCGGGACATTCGCAGGGAGACCAAAATGCTTGTTTACAAAGCCATTGTACTACCAACCCTTCTGTATGCCTGTGAAACATGGACCCTCTACAAACGCCACCTCCAACTTCTTGAAAGATTCCATCAACGCTGCCTCCGAAAAATTCTGCAAATTACTTGGGAAGATAGGCGGACTAATGTTAGTGTATTAGAAGAAGCGAAAACCACCAGCATTGAAACAATGATCACCCAACATCAACTTCGCTGGACCGGTCATGTTGTTCGAATGCCTGACCATCGTCTTCCAAAGCAGCTACTTTACTCCCAACTTAAGAATGGAAAACGGAATATTGGTGGACAGCAAAAGAGATTCAAAGATACTCTCAAAGCTAATTTAAAAAAATGTAATATCAGCATTGAGAACTGGGAAGCCCTAACTCATGAGCGTTTCAATTGGAGGTCATCCTTTATTAATGGCGCTATGGACTTTGAAGAAGCACGAGTACAGGGCAAAAAGGAGAAAAGAGCTAAAAGGAAGGCACGTCAGGCAAACCCTCATCATGACCGTCTCCCACCCGGAAACCTATGCCCTCATTGTGGGAGGTTGTGCGGATCCAAAATTGGCCTTTATAGCCACTTACGGATCCACCGTTAAAATTTTACCTTTGGAAGACAATCTTACTCGGCTACGAGTGATCGCCAATGATGAATGATGGCTGAAAGCGAGGAGGAGCTGAGGAGCCTTATGACGAAGGTGAAAGAAGAAAGTGCAAAAGCTGGGTTGCAGTTAAACCTCAAAAAAACCAAGATTATGGCAACCAGCTTGATTGATAACTGGCAAATAGAGGGAGAAAAAGTGGAGGCAGTGACAGACTTTGTATTTCTAGGTGCAAAGATTACTGCAGATGCTGACTGCAGCCAGGAAATCAGAAGACGTCTACTTCTTGGGAAGAGAGCAATGGCAAATCTTGATAAAATAGTTAAGAGCAGAGACATCACACTGACAACAAAGGTCCGCATAGTTAAAGCAATGGTATTCCCCATAGTAACCTATGGCTGCGAGAGCTGGACCATAAGGAAGGCTGAGCGAAGGAAGATAGATGCTTTTGAACTGTGGTGTTGGAGGAAAATTCTTTAGATCGCAGCATGTTGCCCTCAGCAAGTCAGCTGGCCAAGTTGTTTATTCAACACATGTATCACCCACACGGGGTCCCTGAAAGGGTTATCTCCGATCGGGGCACACAGTTCACCTCCAAATTTTGGCGAGCATTTTTTAAACTTATAGGGGTGGGGCAAGCGCTAAGCTCCTCCCATCACCCCCAGACAGACGGAGCGACGGAACGATGGAACCAGGTGTTAAAGCAGTACCTGAGATGCTACACTAACTACCAGCAAGATGACTAGGTGGACCTTTTGCCTTTCACCGAAGTAGCATATAACAACACAGTGAATCAGAGCACCAGGTTCACTCCATTCCAAGTGACCACAGGACAAGAATTTGTCGCCATTCCAGAACTCCCAACCGAAACACCCCCAGAGCTGTCGCCTGAAAACTGGATCAAGCAATTGTCAGAGAGTTGGACAGACATCCAAAAAGCCCTACAAGACACCCAGGCCAAGTACAAAAAATACGCTGATCACAAGCGAGATCCAGAGTGGAAATTGAACGTAGGAGATAAAATTTACTTATCTACAAAGTACCTAAAATCGATTCAACCATCAAAGAAATTGGGGCCTAAATACATAGGTCCATTTCCAATAACCCAAGTGATAAACCCTGTGACAGTGAAACTGGAGTTGCCGAAGAATTTGAGACAAATTCATCCTGTATTTCATTGCAGTCTATTAAAACCATTTAGAGAATCAGAACAATGGCACCCTGAAATAAAACCACCTCCTCCTATAAAGATAGAAGGAGAGCAGTATTTCGAGGTACATTCCATCTTAGATTCACGAATCCATAAAGGACAGTTGCAATACCTAATTAGATGGAAGCATTTTCCCCCTACACAAACCGAATGGGTAAACAGCACCAATGTGAAAGCAAAGAAGCTAACCAGAGAGTTCCACAATACCTATCCCGATAAACCAAAATGAGATATTGAATTGTTTATGTACCATGTGTATTAACCTGTTTCTCTTTTCTCTTTTTCAGGAGGGGATCTAATTTTCAGGGGGGCAGTATGTCAGAGAATGATCGCAGAGTATTTGCAAAAGGCTTCTGGTATGCATCCCCTGCTAGCAAATGTAAAAGGGGGAGGGGGGAAGACTAATTTGTTGCTAGGTTACAGGAGTCAGAGAAAGTTCACAAGCAAGAGAATTGTTGTGGCTTCCTCCCTTATCTGAACTAACACCACTTTGGAGAGAAAAGCCTGGGAACGGAGTTGTAAAGCTGAGAGAGGTGTTTCGAAGGATCGATTTGAAAGAGAAGGCAGGAAAGAGAAACGGACTTATGTGGGAGGAGGAAAGTTAACACTTGCTTGTAACTTTGCAGAGGAACAGTCTGTACCTTAATAAAATATCTTTTCCATATCCTAAGAGGCTTGTGGTGAAGCTTGTTAATATTGAGGTAACTGAACCTACGACTCTCACATTGGGGACGCTGTTTTATGCTTAGGAATTAGCAAACTAGAGATAGATGTGTGGACGCAGGAAGAGTATCTTTGGTGGTAGCATCACAGCTATTGAACTGTATTGGGGAAGGAGAAACCTATCCTTCACAATTGCTTCGATTACACCTTTGGGGATAAGAATCTTCCAAAATCAGCTTACAATCAGCACCTACAACTCTAATTTTAAAATGCAATAACTATTATTTTTAAATAAACAAGGACACTTCTAGGATTCTTTCTACAGAGCAGTTGGTGGTGATGGTCCAAACAAAAGAGGTTAGAATCCAGCTCAGCAGATGGCCAGGATGGTTGTGGCCTGCCTGCCTTCCTCTCTTCAGGGAACCCTCCTGCGCCTGAAATTACTGTATGGTCCTCTACCCAGAGAAGAGTAAAAATAAAAAGGTTCCTCAAGGGAAAGAGAGAAAAATTAACTCTCATAACTTCTGTGCTTGCATAGAAAAAACTTAATCTAGGTTATTCATTTAATTTATTTGTATACAGTTTTCCATTACTTTTTATTTTGCGTATTTGAAAATGGGAGATAAATAGCTTAGAAGTAAATACATCAAATTTTTCTTAGCTCCATTTAGTCATCTGTAAGCTTGGGCACTGAATAAAACCACACATGTCATGATAATGATGAAAACATACAGACAAATGCATCATAATTTTTCTGTCTGTAGATCTTGCCACCAAGAGTAAAAAAGCAGGAACAGACTTGGGACGCTACTGTGGTCTTGTGCAATACACTAGATCAGTGTTTCTCAACCTCAGCAACTTGAAGATGTGTGGTCTTCAACTCCCAGAATTCCCCAGCCAGCTGGAGAAGTCTGGGAGTTGAAGTCCACACATCTTAAAGTTAACAAAGTTGAGAATCAATTGTTTATTCATTCAGTCGCTTCCGGTTCTTCGTGACTTCATGGACCAGCCCACGTCAGAGCTTCCTGTTGGCCATCGCCACCCCCAGCTCCCCCATGGTCGAGTCCGTTTTGACCATCTTCAGACCTGGGAGTCCTATCTTCCAATGGTATACCAACATATCTCTGGTTGTACTGATCCATTTAGTTTTCACGGCAACAACACTGCATTAGGTTAAAATGTGGCTTCCTCATTTGTGGTTCAGTGTATTACGTGATTCCAGCCCTTAGATAATATATGCCCCCCCTTGTAGTTTTAGTATTTGTAATAAACTTCCCCTTTGTTGTTTTACAGTCCCTAAATACAGTCCCTAACATTCTATAGTAGGGCTTTCCAAAGTGCCGCCGCTGGTGACACACCAGTGGCGGCGGTGGCAGCGGCGCGGGGGGGTGCGCGCATCGCGGCGCGGGGGCACCTACGGTGGCGCGTGCGTGCACGATGCTGGCGCAGGGGGCGTGCGGCGGCGCGGGCGTGCACGGCGGCGGTGCAGGGGGCGTGCGGCGGCGCACGCGTGCACGGCGGCGGCAGCCTCCGCTAAAACGTGGAAACACAGATACCGCACCGCTGCCACCGCCACCATGCACGCACGCACCGCCGCTTCCGGGTGGTGTGGCGACACACCACGCTGTGTGTCGCGACACACTTTTGTGTCGCGACACACAGTTTGGAAAGCTCTGTTCTATAGCATTCTATGTTAATCAGTTTCTTCTTTGAAAAGTTTAGTCTATTTCACCCCAACAATAGCCTTCTAAATAAAGAATGTGTTAATTGTTTAGAGAAGACCTTAATTGGAAGACATGAGCTGTAAAAGAAAGAGATAAGAATGTTTGTTCTTTGGAAAGGGTGTCAATGTAAAGCCAGAGCCAGCCAGGAGGAGATTGCCCTTCAAGGTCTCTCTCTCAGCTCTCTAAGATACATAACCGGGGGGGAAGGAATTAGGGAGGATCAAAGAGTGATTTATTTTGTTACTGCTTTATGTTACTGTGTGCTGCCTTATGTTACTGCCTTATCAAAGAATTGCCAATTGTTTTCTTTTCGTACCTACATCTGGAAATGCCCGGAGAAGGAGGTGATAATAAAATTCCAAGCTATTGCCTGTAAATTGTGTGATTGGTTACTATATTCGTGATGTATAAGTACGCTATATAAAGCCTTGTAAATTTACACAAAGTTGTTCAGCCCACCTCTGCTCAACCCAGGTTGTGTGTGGGGAGGGGGCTCACCCAGCTTCCCTGCTTGGCCAAATAAAAGCTGTTTTTCTTTTGAAACCTCCGTCTGAGTCTCTGTTTGGTAGTTTGGGATCTCAGGTTCTACAGGAATCCAGGGGTTGGATAGCAAGGAGCTACGAAAACCACTCATTTTGTTTGCTCCCACCTACCGGTCATCCCTATTCTTTCAACCCAGCCAGTCTAAGCCTGGTCCATTTCACCTAAGGCGTTTTAATTTTCCTTTAAAAGGAAAAAAAACGCCACTAAGTTTCCTTACTACACTGCCCTAGTAAAAAATGGCCCGGATGCTGCTGCAAGCGAGGGAAAGAGCCTAGTCTTCCTTTCGGCCAGCAGCAAGGAACAAGCCCAGTCGAGCTGCAATAGACGCCATACCCCGCCCTGGTGAAATCCTCGCGCTGGATTTCTATGACAACGAAGACTCCCCAAGGCACGGAGGTGGAACCGCCCGCTAAGCGGCGCTGTCTCCGCACAGGGGGCAAGCCGAGTCTACGCCCGCCCGTCGCGTGGACTCTTTCGTCAGGAAGCGTCCGCGCGATGCCTCGCTCCTTTTTCCGGAAGAGGCTGTGGGTGCTCCTCGTGCCCAGGCGCGAGGGGAGAAAGTGCGCCGGGTCGTCGTGAAAGCTGGGGCGCTCCGCGCAGGCCTCGGCTTCTCCCGGCGTGGCCGCGATTCTTTCTCCCCGCTCCGTCGCAGCGCCTCGGGCTCCAGGGTACGCGGGCAAGCAGACCTGACCGGGTGGGGAAGGAGAGCCTTTTCTTTTCCGAAGCCACCCACTTGGCGTCGGTCGGGACTGGGTGTGTGTGGGGGGAGGCGGGGGGTGTTCTTTAACTTTGGCTGAAAAACCCAAAGGAGCAGCCCGATTTCTTATCAGCATACCGAGGTACGTGCCCATCACGGTATTCGCCGTCGGGGTAAGCAGTTTACGCAAAGCCCAGAATAAGAAATGGTGAATCAAAGAAATAAGGCGATAGCTAAGAAAAGCAATATTACAGATCCACATCTTTGACCCTCCGTATCTTCCGGTCCTCGCAAACTCCTTATTTCACCTTTTTTTAAATGTCTCTGTATTTGAGGACCTTGTCAGCTTCCTCCAGTCGTGTCTTTCTTGATCTTCCTCTCCAGCCATCCATTCTTTCATCTGCCTGCTTCGTAGTTTGATCCTCATTTGTTTTCTCTGTATGGCCAACGCACCTCACTGTGCTGCTTTTGTACAGTCAAATGCTTTTATACTCAGTCCACATTTGTACTTCACTCTTAATCCTAATTTCTTCTTACCACACATACTTTTTAAGTAATCCATTCCCACTGCATCCAGCTTTCATCTTCTGGAATACCAGACTCTCATTTTTAAATAACAAAGTGGGCAAACACACACTTTTATATGTAGGTATTTCTTGTTTCTTCCCACAATCATTTATTCCATACAACCGGCTACATGGTACCTTCTACCCTTTTCTTTCATTCATTAATTTTCAGATCCATACTCCTCCTCGTATTATACAATTTATTTAACATTCACTGGAAATCAGTTGAATTCTCAGCCAATAACATGGCATCATCTGTGTACAAAAGGACATGCACATGGATGTGCGCAGCTAACACATCTGTAACATCCCCACAATCTTTCTCTATGCATTTATCCATAAGTGCATTAAACAACCAAGCAGACATTACGTATCCTTGTCTACTCCCAGCTCAGTGTTGAACCATTTGCTAAACATTCTAGTTTCATGCACACTTTATTTCCATCATTTACTACTATTACTGCATTAGTACTAACCTTCAACCCCGTATTTGTACAAAACATTGCATAATTCAAGCCTATTCATTTTATGTGCTTTCTCTAAATCAACAAACATGCAATAAACTCTTGCATTCATAAGTTTCTCAGTGACCTGCTGAAGAGCAAAAATCTGGTAATAACACCACTTCTCTGGCATAAAGGCACATACTTCCAAAATTCTGCTCATTATTACTTTATCCTTTCAGTCAGAATTCTGCCAAACACGTCCAAGGAACACATAATGAACTAATCCCATTGTAATTTTTGCATTTACTCTTGCTACCTTTTATATTGTATAGAAGAATAATAGCATTCTTCCAATTTCCAGGCATGGATGCAGTCTTCACACATGTTAACAATGTCACTAGGATGCTCTATAAGCAGGCCACATCTGTACCTTAATATATTTCTGTTTATACTGTCAGCTCCTACAATCATTTTTCTCTTTTTCCAATAATTTTATTGAAGATTATATTATATAAATAAAACTAATATAACCTACTTAGTATAGGAATATATTTTAAAAATTAAAAAGGTGCAGAAAAAAAGGGAAAAAGAAACCTCCCCTTCATCCTCAGCAAGTGTAATCAATATTAAAAACTTATTGCTATCTCTTAAAATAAAACCGAACACTTCTTCATCCCATACCTCACCCCATTCTCTATAAACCCATCTCTTAAACCTCATCTCTCCATATTAATCAGCAAAAGTCCATTAAGGGTTATCAGAAATAACAACAACTATTACAAACTATTACGCCCAATTTGAATCCTTCCTTTTATATTTATATCTCCATTTCTATTTAAATATATTCCCCCTATTTCCTCTCTTCAAATAAACAAAATCTTTAAGACATCATTCAGTCCCAATCAAAAAACCATTAAACATTACCAGAAATAGCAACCCATTATTTTAACCTTGATCAAATAAACCAATTTCATATTCTTTATTTCTTTCTCCCAACAATCTTTAAGTTCCTCAAAGAAAGTTCTAACATCTGCTGTCTCATACTGTCTTTGTCTCTTCTCTCATCTCAAAGTTCTTGACATCTTTATCAAGTCCCTCTTGTAATTCCAATGTGGCAACTCCAGAAAATCCCTTTTGTAAATCCAATATAAAAAAAATTATCCACATCACTCTTCTGATTTATTTGTATGTCTTTTTTGATTATTAAATCATCATCCAGTTTCATTTATAAATCTATTGTTTCCATCGTTTTCTTGTAAGCTATCATTTTTTAATCCACCTGCAAGTCAATTTCAATTTTATTCAATGGAGCTTGTTCCTCTTCAGTAACACCTTCTGATTCTTCTATAAAAGTAAATAACTTTAAAACTACCTGTACCCATTCATCAAAAATCTCTTTTAAGGTAGCTATCTGGTGCCCTCTAGTGTCCAACCATCAAAGTCATCAGTTATTTTGAAGTATAAACAAAGACATTTTCCCACGAGAAAGGATCCTTTCAATTAGCTTCAAAGTCTTAAATCAAGTCCATTTGAGCCCTTAATCCATTTAAAACTTTCTAAAGCCAACATTAATCATCCTTTTGCTGTATATTCAAAAAAAATTTTGTTACAAATCTTTAAACTTGTAGTTAAACCTCTTTTTTTTTTTAAAGGATTGAAGGAGACTCACCCAGTGATTTCAATAAAACTTGCCAGTCTGAAGATTCTCGATCTTTAAAAAACAGCAAAAGAAAAAGAAAAATTAAATCCAAAATGATTAAGAGATGAGCCTTGGGTGAACTTAAAGTCCATATAGGCAACATTTGCAGCTATAAGCACGATGAAATCCCACAACTCACAACCAATCACAAGCCGACTGCAAAAACACAGTTCTTGCAGTCTGCTCTCAAAAAAACAGCTGTGCGTAGTAAATATGGGTAATCTTGCGCTCTTTCCTTACTCTGGAGAGATTTCAGCAGCCCGAATTCAGATTCAGCAGAATCATGCATTCGAGCGCCGTTTTCAGCCGCAGTGTGTCCCTCTATTCTAGAGGACCGTCAGTTTGCTATTATAGCTCACTGGAAGGTCCAAGCTCCTACAGTCATTTTTCAGCCTTCTCACAGCATTACGTTTTCCTTTTAATCATTTTTTCCCTTGGGGATTAATGAATGTTAATGTTTATGCTATTAATGTTAATAACATTTCTTTAGTTCCACTCTTCAACATATTGCTATCATTCAAATCTCTAAAATACTTCTTTTAGCATTCCCCCTCACTTTGGTTTTATCTTCAGTAATTTCATCACTTTCATTTTTAATTCCTCTGCAGACACTCCTTGTTTAGCCCTCTTCATTCACTTCCAAACAATATCAAAATCACTCTGCATTTTCTCTGCCTCTTTTAATCATAACTGTTCCTTGCTTTCTTTGAGTACATTTTTGCAACCATTTTTATGCACATTATAAAGTAGCTTTCTCTTATCATATTTTTCTTCACATGATTAATTTTCTTATACTGTATATAGTTTTTCCTCATCCACAATCTATATCACTTTATCATTCCACCAAACCTCCATTTGCATGCTTCCAATTATAATTCTTTCCTTATGCTCTTTTTCCAGTCATTCTGTTGGAAAGTTAATCTGTCTTCTAATTCTTTTTCTGGTATTTTCCCTTGTAGTCCTTCTTTTTTCAATCTTGTTTTTTTCACATCTTTCCTTTCTTTCCATGTATTTTTTTTCCCAAATCCACTCTTGATTTTGTTCTTCAGTCGTTTAGTCATGTCCGACTCTTCGTGACCTCATGGACCATAGCACGCCAGGCCTTCCTGTCTTCCACTGTCTCCTGGAGTTTACTCAAATTCATGTTCATTACATCGGTGATGCTATCTAACCATCTCATCCTCTGCCGTCCCCTTCTCCTTTTGCCTTCAGTCTTTCTCAGCATCAGGGTCTTTTCCAGTGAGTCCTCTCTTCGCATTAGGTGGCCACTCTTGATAATACCAAATAATGATCTGTCCCACATTCAGAACCTCTCACCACTCTTATTTTTCTTTAATCCTCTTAATCCTTAATTAACAGCATCAGCTCCATAAAATCAGTCCATCTTCATTTAGATCTATTAGCACCTTCCCTTTTTATCTTAGTTTCACAGACACATATCTATTTTTCATTTCATTTGTTAATTTATGTTCATCATTTATTCTTTTTACATTCCAAGTTGCAGTTTTCTATATGCCAAGTCAAGATATTTATTTTAAGTTTTTAAACCATTCAATAGCCAAAGCACTCTGGGTGATTTTTAATAAAACACACTAAAATAAAATCTGAATAAAAATATATACAATAAAATCAAATAAAATACAGGTAGTTCTCGCTTAACAACCACAATTGGGACTGGCAACTCCATCACTAAGTGATGCAGTTAAGTGAGACATCACGTGACCGCGACAGATTTACGGTGTCACTTTAACCCATGGTCGTTAAGCAAATCACCATGGTAGTTAAGATATCACATGACCGCATCTTGCCAGCTTCTCCATTGATTCTGCTTGTTGGAATCTGGCTGTGAAGCATGCAAATGGCGATCATGTGACTGGGATGCTGTGACAGTTGTAAATGCCCGCTGGCTGCGAAGCACCCCAATCTCAATCATGTGACCACAGGGACACTGCAACGGTCATAAGTGGAAGGACTGGTCGTAAAGTTACTTTTTCAGCACTGTCATAACTTGGAACGATCACTAAACAGGGCAGTCATTAAATGAGGACTACCTGTACAAAATAAAAGCACCATATAAACTAGGTAGCAACAAGATGGTCGTTCAAAAACTAAAACAATATGAATTAGGGTACAATTAAAAGCCTGACACCAAATGATGCTAACGTGGGCGCCTCTCTGGGGAGGGAATTCCATAAATGGGGTGCCACCACAGAAAAAGCTCCCCCCCCCTTGTAGAGGTCTGCCTCACTTTCTTTGGTGAGGGAACCTGGAGGAGGACCTCATTAGATGATTTTATAAGCTCACTGAATTTAGTATAATAGCTTTTGAATAAAAAAAAGGTAAAGGTTCCCCCCCCGCAAATACCATCAAATTATCTTACATAAAAATATATGCTATTTGTTATGAACACATTTTTTTACATGGATAAACATACAAGAACTTGTATTGGCTTTGGATTTTACTCCTATTCCTGTTTCAAAGACTGTAACAAGCAAATTATTTTAAATATTTGCTTATTTGTTTATATTTTCCTTATGGAAGGTCTTTAAAAGCTACCAGGCTGCCAGAATGTCTGAAGTTGCAACGGTTGCCGATGAGTTATCTGAAGCGAATCTCAGTGACACATGTACGCCACTAGATGAGAATAAAGAAGGTCTTCCCAGCGCAAGTCCTAAAGATGTTGTGATCACTATTGGAGCTACTATACCAACTGGGTTTGAGCTGACTGCAGCTGATGAAGTACAAGAGAAACTAGGATCAGAGTCTAGAATTAGCAAGGGTCGTGGGAAGATCTACTTTGAAATTCCGGTTATAAGTCTTCCAAAGGTTTGGACATTTTATTGTTTATGCAATTTGCTATTTCTATATTGGTTTGAGGCTGCAACATTCCTTGAGGTTACCCACATGTACATTGTAGCCTAATGGCTACAAATTTCAGATTTATAGCCTAGCAATCATTCCAGCTCATGGCAAGAAATTCTGTAATATTACTTCACTGATTATACTAGATTATCTCAAATTCACATGCTGGGACTTGGTTCATACACTTTACTAAGCCATATATTGTTTAATCATTGTTTGTTGTAAAAGTTAGAGTCGGATAGCTCCAAATCACAGTGAGTGGATTAAGAACATAGACTATAAGCCTAAGCAGTCCCCTGCTGGATCAGACCACTGATCCATCTAGTCCAGCAGTCTGCCCTCACAGTGGCCAACCAACTGCACAAGGAAGCGCACTAATTTCCCAGCCGACGGCCTTCAGAGGCAGTCGCGCTGCTATCAAAGCTAATCGGCGTTGATCCCCATGACTTCCATGAATTGATCCAACCGTTTTTGAAGCCAGCCAAGCTGGCATTGGCATAGTATAGCACATTATACCAAATTACATAAGGTTGCAATGGATCTATACCTGCTAGTATTTTTTAATTTATTTGGTAGATTTATATTCTGCCTTTTAAATAGAACCCTCAATTTTAAAAAAAAAACATAGTACTATGGAATGCAGCAGTTTTAGCTTGTACAGTTTTGAAGCTGTACAAACTAAAACTGTACAGTGTACTCTACATCTGTCATGTTTGAAGATTGGAAGTTTTGAAGCTAAATGTAGGTGCTACCTTAAACCTGTACTGTAAACAAAATAAGAGGTTGGTCCAAAAATAAGAATTATCCGTAATTTCATCCAGGTTCACCAGTTAAGATCAGTTGACAATTTATTTGTCGTCGTTCAAGAATTCAAAGATTACCAGTTCAAAGAAACTAAGGTAAGTTATTTTTTCACTCCATATTTCTAAGCAAATTCAATTTTTAAATTACAAAAATAGTTCAATAATTAGTGGGTTATAACCACTAACCACTATAACCCACTAAAGCTTGGTAAATTTTAGAAGCTTTGGGGAATGATAAAGTATCAATACTACCCCCAAATAATAGACAAAATAAATACCATTTCAGGAAAAATGGCGGAGTGACCGGTCTTCCCGAACTCCGGGGCTAGGACTGACAACGTGGCGTTCATTGGTGGCTCAGGCAGGTCCTTGGAGCCCCAAAATAAATACCACAACTTCTTGATGCATTACGACCTTATGTAATTTGGTATACATAGAAATTGTGATAAGAAATTGTGGTATTTATTTAGTCAATTATTTGGGGGTAGTATTGATACTTCATCATTCACCAAAGCTTCTAAAATTTACCAAGCTTTATTTCTGTTTCTAGATGTGCAGGCTAATAAATACAGTGCAAGAAGAAATAGGGAAGAGAAAAATAAGCAAACTTAGGCAGCATTTCCTCAAACTTATGTTGATTTTATATACTGGTCTTTGACCATACTAAAGGTTTGATTTGATGATATGTTGACTTTATAACAGTTCATAAAAATGAAGGCTTGAAAGGCTTTGATCTGAACTGCAGGAATAGAGCCGCCTCTTTGAAATATACCTCACCATTCTTTTTAAGAGAAAAAACAAAGATGCTTAATACACAGTATCAAAACAATATAGAAACAAAAAGCATAAATAGCTAAAAATGGGGAGAATAGAACCATCTGAAACTAAAATAAAAAAAACATAGCCATATAAAAAGCTTTAAAAAGCCCCCAAACAATAGCAGATTCAATACCATTTAACTCAAATTTTAAAAGTCACTTGAAACTACTTAACACGTGGCCCTTCCTCAGAGAGGCATTCTGTATTATTTGCACCAAATTAAAAAGACACTGCTCCTAGTGGGTATTATTTGGAGAACATTCCTGAAGCTAGTCCTCTGATCAGCACTGACAGAATGCACAGGTATTAGCAGACCATCCTCGGCTCTCCAAAAATGAATTCATTTTCTGAAATTTAGCAAATATGGAAAATGTTTAACTGTATAAAATGAGTTTGTCTCAGAACTTTGATTAAATTGTTATAGGAAGAAGCTCTAAAGGATTTAGAGGGGTTGGTTAAGAAACTCCCTTGGACCAACTCTTTGGAAGTATGGAAGTTAAATACAAGTCTTAAGAAAAGAAAAACTAGACGAAATAAGGGCAACCATCAGAGTCATGCAAAGAAGGAGAAGCTAGAGAAAAACAAGGATCAAGAGGGAAATGAAGAACTGCAAAAACCTGTGCAAAATGATTTCAAATCTTCTGAAGTCCAGGACCCAGAAAATACTAATGAAATAGAACCATCCGATGATGATGAACAGTCTGAACCCAAAGAAGAGTTAACATCCAATGGTGAAAACAGAAATGAAGCAGGTGATGGCAGGAAGCATGAGATGGAAGCTGAAACCCTGAAGTTCCGGGTAACGTGCAATAGAGCTGGTGATAACCACAACTTTAAATCGGATGAGGCAGCAAGAGATTTTGGAGGAGCTGTGCAAGACTTCTTTCAGTGGAAAGCAGACATGACCAATTTCGATGTGGAGGTAAAATTAATTCATTTGAAAGTCTTCTCTTGCACCTTCAATGGGAAGAATAGTTTAAAATACAATAAGATTTAACTCTATATATGTCTGAGCAATGGGCTACTTCAGATAGTACTATAAACTATGATTTATCATTATGGGAGTGAACTACATTAAGCTTTTGGCTTGTGGGCTCCCACTTTTCTGTGATTCAACTGAAAGAAGCTTGAAAACTTTGATTTCTAATACAGTGCTGCACTATGCTTTATCTGATCCTGATTCACTGGATAATTTGGGTTATTTCAGATAGTCTAACTTCAAACAAAGAGGTATGGAGCAGCTATATTTCAAGTAACATGTTTAGGAGTAATCACAATTATTTTGATTTAGATGCAACACAAATGCATTTTAGTTTGTCAGAAAGAGAAATGAAAGTTTTCAGTTTCTTCACAGCTATAGCAGGAGAGAATAGACAGGGCTGTATGAATCAGAGGTTCACTGCTTCAGTCCCATCTCAATATGTTTTGAATACTGTCTGAAGTTCAGACAACTACAGAAATAAAGGTATTAATTCAAAATTGGACAACCATAGTCCTTGACTTTCTTTTTTCTAGTTCTCAGAGCTCCACTGGCCATAATAGCAAAGACAAACAGCACAGTGTCCCACCATTAACCCCCCAACTCAACTCTGTTCACATGTGTAATATGCCCCATGCAGCTTTGATGTTTAGCCTATCCCTACCCTACTATTCACAGCTCCTAAAAGTACACAAAATAGTGGGGTCCCCAATTGGGTAGCATTTGAGCTCTTTTGCTTTATTTCAGGGATTCAGACAGCTGGTGCATGAATAGTGTACACTACAGTGAGGAAGGACAGGATTTTTATCCCCCCAATAGAACTCTGTTTATGGAGGGTCTAGACCAGGGGCAGGCAACCTGTTGGCCCCAGGGTCATATATGGCTCCAGGTTTCCTTTTGCTAACCATAGAGGACCTTCTGGATGCGATTGCTGAAAATGGATAGCATAGTTTCCCACCATTGGCATATCATATTTTAAACAAAATGCATGACTTGAAATTAACAACCAGTTCTATCCACCTATAAGATGTAGCCCTTTTATTTTTTAGCCCTCACCAGTTAGAAAGTACAATCCTTGAACACCAGAGATTACTCACCACTGGCTTAGACCATGAATAGGCAATCTGATACCCCCCCAGGTAATTTGTGCTTCAACGTTTATTAGCCTTAGTCAACATATCTAATAGCAACAAATTGTGGAAGTTGTAGTCCTAATTTTTTTATGACAGACAACAGTTTTTCTACACTCCCTGGGTCCCTCTCTAACATGATATATGACTGTGAAGGAGAAATTTTTAGAAAATCCTATATTAGTACATCTTATACTTTACTCAAGGTTCTTCTCAATATCCACAATAATGAAGTAATAGTGGGGATTGCATTAACAGAGGAGAGTCTTCATAGAAGAAATATTACACATTTTGGGCCCACAACTCTTCGTTCCACTCTTGCATATGGAATGCTGAGGTATGTATGAAGATTTATTTGAAATTTGGACCAAAATCATACGGCATAATAAACTCTGCAATATACCGTACATTCTAACCTGGTGTGTATATGTTTTAGTATTCTATATATTATGATATTTAAAACTATTCCACAAGATGTTTTGCTGTAGTTCTTTTCTGGGTTTCTTTTGCTTCATTTAAAAAATAACTTTCATTTGATTTCATTTCTGATACATTGAGTCCAGGTATTTTTCTGCTGATAGGAGCATTCCCTGAGTGGAACGCTCTTGCCGGTGGGAGCAGGAAGAGATGGGTGATCTTTACTGATTCTCTTCCTCTGGAGCACTTGGAGCACTTTCCCACTATTCTGGGAAACTCTCTTTAGAGTGGTTCTTTATGGAGGGGAGGACATATGCAGAGGGTGTGGTGGCAACATTGCTATGTCACTTGTTCCCCAACAGAAATACTTTCCTAAATTAGAATTTCTATGGGTAGAAGGAGCCCTTCCTTTTATGTAAGGTTGTCTCTGCATGCCATATAAGGCCAAATTCCATCTTAGTCCAGCATTTTGTTTCTTAGAGACCAACCAGATGCCCCTGTGTTGTTCACAAGCAGGAGGTGAAGACATACCCTTCTGCCATTGTTCTCCTGCAAGTGGTATCTCTGCCCATGTCCAGAGATAATACTTGTCTCTTGAGACTAATAGACCTGGATGGATGTGTTCTCCATAAATTTATTCAGTTCCTTTTAAAGCCATCCAAACCTCAGGGTCATTACCAAATCTGGGAATGAATTCCACAGATTAATTATGTGGTGTGAGAAGAACTGCTTTTTATTGCCTTTTCTAAATTTCCTTCCAATCAGCTTCATTAAATGATTCCCAGTCATAGTGTTTTGAGAGTGGGAGAACTTCTCCTTGTCTACTTTCTCCGTGCCATGCGTGATTTTATACGTATACATTAATCATGTGCCCCCCAGTACCTTTTTTACAAGCTAGAGAGTTCCAAATATAGCCTTTTCACTGAAGCCTGCAGATCATTTTTGTTGCCCTCTTTTGCACTTTTTAAAGCTCTGTATGACTACCATTGGTATATGGAATTCTAGATATGGATGGGCATACCACATGCACACTCACACACACGTGGGTATTACAAGATTGGCAGTAGCACTTTGATGTACACTGAGTTGACATCATCACTAAATTATCCACTATGACCCCAAGATTCTTTTCCTGGCTAGCTACAGATAACTCAGATCATGAATTATGTATGTGAAATGAGGTTTTGATCCAGTATGCATTATTTTAAACATTCTTAAATCGAACTGCAAGAGATCCTTCTGGAGTGCTTCATGATAATTTTTAGTTTTTACTGATCCAGAATATTTTAATGTTTTTCATAGGAATATTCAGTGAGCTGTCCAAAGTTTCAAACCATTATGCATGCGCAGCTATTCAGATGTGAAGTGGAAAAGGCATTTCAGAAAGTGAAAGCACACTGCTGCACCTGTTGATGCCTCCTTTAAGAAGCTGCACCTTTTCCTGGGTTCACATAGTAACTGAGTAGCCCTAGAAAATACATGTTTGAGTTATGGAAGTACCAACACAGTGCAACAAGATGGTTGCACCCTATCACCATTCCCTTACCAACTTCTGAGCTCAAAGAGATATTTTCTTGATGCTGCACAGTTACCGTGCAAGCACACCTTCCCTCCAGCACCATGTCCACTTCAGATCTGAGTAACTGCACATAACCAATCATCCACAAACTTGGCCCATTCACAGCTTAGCCCTGAGAAGATCATTTATGGTCATTGGTCCCAACAGAGTTCCTTAAGGGACTCCATATCTTTCTTCCCTTTATTGGAGATAAATGCTCATTTATTCCTACTGTTTACTTTCTCTTTTTTAACCAGTAGTCCATAAAAGGAAGGTCGTCTTATCCCATGACTGCTAGATTTATTGAAGCGCCTTTGAAGAACTTTTCCAAAGGGTTTTTGAAAATTCAAGTATATAAATTTGATAGATAAATAAAGTGTTGACAGGGTCATCTCGATTTTCATGCCTATTGACACCCTTAAAAAACCTCTAAAAATGTCCTTGGTGCTACCTGCTATTGAGGTGGAGGGGAGGGAGATGAAAAAACTAATGATATTATATCATAATAATATAATAATATCTTGCCCCCAGAGGTGAGGCAGGCGCCCTCCCTCCTGGCTTTCCGGGAGTCTTTAAAAACCTGGTTCTGCCGCCTGGCTTGGGGCAAAGGAAGTGATAGTTCCTCCTGGGGGTGGTTAGCTTAGTAATAACCTCCTTTTATGATCTTACCATCCTCTGGATTTTTTATATTTCTATTTATTATGATATTGTATTTTAATGATTTATAGGTTTTTTAATTTTAATATTTATTGTAAACCACCCAGAGTCTATTGCGATAGAGATGGGCGGTGATAAATCTGATTAATAAATAAATAAAATAAAATATTAAACTTGTATATTAGTGTTTTGCTTTCCGTTTTTGTTTGCTGCTGTTACTTTGCTCTTCACGCAGTCCTTGATATGGTCAGTGGGTGTTTCTTTTGTGTCTTAATACTGTATTCTGCTTCTTTTCATCCTGGTTTTGTTTAGATTGGGTGATCCTCAGCCAGCTGATGTAATAATTGATCCCATGTGTGGGACAGGCGCTATACCAATAGAGGTACTGCTCTTTCCCTGCTTCCTTGCCCCCAAGCATATGGGATCTTTCTTATTTCTGAGTAGATGTGTATATCTACTGGCAACTTCAGCTTCCAGCCTTGAAGCTGAAATTAGTATGCCATATTAGTCTTATCAGGATGCAGAGATGCTCTGGCATGTTGGCATAGCATTGTTAACTGTTATGAAATATGGCCTGTTATAAAAAAGGGGTTATATAGCCATTTTAAACATGTTTACTTGGAAGTCAGAGTTCAGTTATTCTGTGCTGATGGGGGGTAGTCTGCACATCTTAGATTTTGTCTGGGCTTTCTATATATAATGTAAATCACTACTGCTATTAAGTACATATTTCTTTAGTGTCTTCTTAGAATCTTTACAGCATCCTGATTCTTGGAGGTGTCGAGTCTAGGGCTTGCCTAAACTCTTCAGTGACTGCAGTACTGCGTGTTGTACTTTAATAGCACGTTGTAGCTGAATTTGAAAAAGGAATTGTCTTTGTGCTGCCTGACTGAAGAGGGTAGCAAATAAATGATAGAAGACCAAAAGAGCAAGTTGCTTTCTACTCTACCCTGAGCTCAGATGTGATTACACTACAGGTAGTCCTTGATTATGACCATTCGTTCAGCGGCTGTTTGAAGTTGCGGCAGAGGTGAGCAAATGGTAGTTACGCCCGGTCCCCAAAGCTACAGCCGTTGCGGTGCCCCCATGGTCATGTGATCAAAATTTGAGTGCTTGGCAACCCACCCGCACTTAAACCACAGGGGTGCTTCAACTCCCCCCACCTGCCTATCTCCCCCCATCTCTGCCCTTTTGGCCACCCTGCACTCTGCTGGCCCAGCCAGCCTGCCGCCCCTGCCGCCTGCGCTCACTGGCCCTGCCGCCCCTGCAAGGCTTCCAAAACCTCGCAAGAAGGCTGCAAGCGATTTGGAGAAGGGGCGGGCGCAGCCTCGGAAGGAAGGCCTGGCACAGCCAGCAGCTGCCTCACGAAAAGCCAGGCAGGGTGCACCTCATCAGCAGTGGCAGGAAGGAGATGGCGGTCATCTGGGGGTGGCAGGCCAGTGAACCGCACGGCGACAAGGCCAGCAGGCTGGCAGGGCCAGCGGAGCGCAGGGTGGCAAGGCTGCAGAGGCGGCGGAGTGTAAGGTGGCCAAAAGAGAAGAGATTGGGGGAAGACAGGTGGGTGGGGGGAGTTGAAGAGGAGGCAGTCCCTTGCCTTACCTCAGGGCTCGGGGCTGGGAGGGACCAAGCCGGGAGTGGCTTGGATCGAGATGGGTCCTCGGCTAATGACTAGTGGGGTTCGGTTAATGATGGCAACCAGGACTGCTGGGGTTGCCATCACTAAGCGATGTGGTCACATGACATGCTTTATGACTGCATCACTTAGCAACAGAAATTCCGGTCCCAATTGCCGTCGTAACTTGAGGACTACTTGTATAGCCATAAGGACAGGGACATAGGGAAGAAACTCTTAATCTTGATCTCATATACTTAAGTAACCTAACCAGTTAGATTTATACTAAATATATACTACTTAGTTATGGGCAGGCTCTTAAGTACACAGCAAAGAAACGCTTCTGGCAACTTAGAGTCAGGCAGGTCAGCAGGCTGCTCAGCCATTGACTGTTTATTAGAAACCCTGCCTCCCAACAGTACAAACGGATTGTTGCAAGCAAATCCCTTCCTTTCCAGGGCATCTCTGAAGTGAGTGCTGTGGACAGTGGTGAACTAAGCATCAGTCTCAGTTTTCCTTATGAAAACATATAATATAAATTGTTTTTCAGAAATAGGTTTCAGATGCATTGCTACATTGCCAAGTTCACTTTCTTTCTCATTAACAGGGGGTTACTGTATGGTCAAATTGTTATCATATTGCCGGGGATAACCATTCACAGGCTGTGAAGAAAACAGCAAATAATATCTCCTCTTTACTGAAGCAAACTCAAACTGAAGAAAGGTAAGAATTAAGAACAAAGAAGTAGTATAATCTCATATTTTTTAAACATCCAAATAATAGAAAATACTTAGCAATTCATAATCATGGATATGCAGATCTGAGCAATTCTTTCTCCTTGAAATAACTTACTGCTGATGGGAATTTTTAATTTGTAACAGCACTTCTACAGGAAAGCCCATAGATAGCATCCAATGGGATAGCTGCAATCTCCCCCTAAGGACCGGCTCTGTGGATGTCATTGTAACAGACCTGCCATTTGGAAAAAGGTAAAGATCCATTAAATCTGTTTGAATGATTCTGTTCCTTTGGGGTGGGGGGGAATTACTGATCATGGAATTACTATCCAAATACAAGATGTTTCATGTTTCTTTAGTTTCCTCCTCTGCCCTACAGTATTTCCATTAAGAAATAGAGGGGTTTTGACCATTATTGTCAGATGCAAAAATAGCCATTGGGGCAAAAAAGCTACTGTCCCAGGGTATGGAATTATATACCAGAAATACTTCCGAATGTCACCAGCTAATTAGTAATACAGTGTTTGATTATGCAAAGTAAGCATAATTTAGAGAAATTATTCTGTTTATGTAGTTTCTATCATGTTCTCTTTTGAGGTAAGCAATGACTGTTATTATTATATACACAATGTGAAATCACAGCTGCCGGTTCTTTAGCTGGTGTTGGCCTTCAGTCGCTTCAAGTTCTTCCAAGAAATGTCGTAATGTATTGGTGTAGTATATGTGCGGATCCAAGCAGTGTGGCCTTTTGTAATTGACATATGGAAATTTTGTCAATGCGCAGATTTTCTAAGTGTCATCCAAAGCTTTTTGGTATGGCACCCAGTGTGCCAATAACCACTGGGACCACCACTGCCCGTTTATGCCATAATCTTTCAACTTCAGTTTTCAGATCTTGATACTTTGTGATCTTCTCCAATTCTTCGTCTTCTACTATCCCCTGGTATTGCCACATCAATTATCCACACTTTCTTCTTTTCAACCACAGTTAAATCTGGTGTGTTATCTGGTGTGCGCCAAGACTTTTATCAGTTTGTGTTTGGAAATACCACATTTTAACCTGCTCATTTTCGACTACTTTTTCAACTGTATGTTCCCACCAATTTTTCATTACTGGCAAATGATAATTTTACAAATGTCCCAGTGAATTGTTTTGGTGACTGTGTTATGTCGTTGTTTATAGGCAGTTTGTGCAATCTTCTTGCATGAGCTATGATCTACTGTTTCTTCTGCTTCTTTGCACAATCTGCACTTTGAATCGTTTGATGATTTTTCAATTCTGGTCTTGATTGCATTAGTTTGAATAGCTTGCTCTTGAGCAGTCAAAATCAAGCCTTCAGTTTCTTTTTTAAATGTTCCAGTTGTAAGCCATTGCCAGGTTTTATATTTATCCACTTTCTCCTCGATCCTTTGTAGAAATTGACCATGTAATGCTTTTCCTTGCCAGTGTTCTGTTTGTGTTTTTATTACATTATTTCAATATTCACTTTTTATTTCCTGTACATTCAGTGAGTTCCAATTTTTAATTTGTATCAGTGTTTGTTCATGGCGGTCTTTTACATAATCAGACAATGCATGATTTTTTTCTTTGACAGTTTGTTTGACTTGAAGTAAACGTCTGCCTCCATTACTGTGGGGCAGGTATAATCTATCAATATCACTATGGGGATGTAAAGCATAGTGAATTGTCATGAGTTTTCTTGTTTTTCGATCCAAACTGTCCAGTTCAGCTTGTGTCCAGTTAATAATTCCAGCAGTGTATCATATAACAGGTATGGCCCAGGTATTGATGGTTTTGATGATTTCCACCATTCAGTTTTGTCTTTAGCAATTTTCGCACTCTTTGGATGTATTCTTTACTAATCACATTTTTTATAAGAATTTTATTAAATTTCAAGCAATACTAATCACATTTTAACTTGTCCATGCTTGACTTTATCCAACTGTAAAATGCCCAGATACTTGTAGGCTTCATCCTGATGGCTCCTGATGGTTTGGTCATTTGGCATTTCAATTCCATTACTGTTCGTGATTTTACCCCAATTTATTGCTAGTGTAGCACATTTCTCTAGGCCAAACTCCATTGCTATACCTATGCTAAAAATTCTTACAGTATTTGTTAATGACTGGATTTCGATTTCTGATTTTCCATAAAGCTTCAGATTATCCATATAAGGCAAATGTGATATTTTATTAGCATATAATAATAATAATAATTGTATAAGAAATAGTAAGTGAAAGAAATTATTAACAATATCGAATCACGCCTTTTTTATCTTCCTCTTCCACCCATTCAGTCTTCCTTCATATATTTGTTTTGTAATGCATGATCAAACGACAGATAGTCCTCACTTAACATACGCTTGTTCAGCAACCATTCAAAGTTACAATGACGTTGAACAAGGAGTACTTACGACAGGTCCTCGTGGTTGTGGCTGTCGCAGCGTCCCCACTGTCATGTGATCATGATTCGGTTACTTGGTGATTAGCTCGCAATTACAATGTCGTAGCATCCCACAGTCACATGATCACCATTTGCGACCTTCACTGCCAGCTTCCAACAAGCAGAGTCAATGGGGAAGCCGGCAGGAGGTTGCAAATGGCAATCATGTGACCATGGGACACTGCAACTGTGCGGGACTTCACTAATGACAGCAACTGGACTGCCGGAACTGCCGTCATAACTCGGTGACTTCGCACCTTACAACCGCATTGCTTAGCAATGGCGTTCCCAGTCCCAATTACCGTCGGTAAGTAAGGACTACCTGTACTTAACATACGCTTTGTATTGGTCACTCAATTTGTAATGAAGCCACATTCATTCAGCAATAAAAAATTCTTGGTTTTTTCTCTTCATTTTATCACATGCACTTCTTAAGCATCCCAAGTGTGTATAGGCACATTGCACACACTCATCACCTTTACTAACCTCCTAGTTGGTAAGGTGCAGGCAATTTCATTTATTTATTTTAACAATTTGTATGGCTGCCCATCTCGCAAACTGACTATGCTTTGGTTGGGCTTGTGGCATGCTGGTCAAAATGTATCAAAACTGGTACTATCTGTATTATTAGCAAGAAATGCTGAATATGCCATAAGTATGACATAGACTATACCTTCTCTGTATTACTAAAAAGTAGAATGTGTTGTTTACTTAGTTTTAAAAAATCAGTGACTACAGCAACATAAAATGGAAAGTTGAACAGAGTTGTGATATTACAGGATTTGAGGCTATGAAGATACACTGAATAGGATGGTCTTATTTTCTGCCTACAGTACTGTGAATTTCCATACAGCTCTTTTTCCTTCACTAGGCTTTTCTTGAATTTATCAGCACATTTCCTGAAATGTACTGTGCCACCATGGCAATAATGTTTTGAAAGCGATAAATCTGAATTTAAGATTCTGTATGAATGATCTGCTTCCAGATTAGAACCCTTCTGCATTTGGACCCATAGAACCTTCTGCAAATCTTGAGTAGAGTATGCTCATTGTTTAAGATACTAATTAAAAATAGTTAAACTTTTATTTGAGGTTTTGATTTTCTTCTAAGTTGAAACTGGCTGTACAAGATTAAAAATCATTGGAAGTGTGGCTCATTACTGTAGAAATACGTAATAGCAGGAGAGCGGTTATTTATATCATAATTAGCTTAAAAGGTGAATTAAAAACTGGAAAAACTAGTGCAACTTACTGTCTTCTTCTAGTTTCTCATTCTAATTTAAATTGTTACATTTGTGAAATACCATTGCTGGACAGGCACCAATATGGAGATGAAATCAAGGATCTGAACACTTCTAAAGATACTCATTTTCTACTGATAATCAATTTCACTGTAGGATGGGGTCCAAGAAAAAGAATTGGGATCTCTACCCCTCTAGCCTTATGGAGATGGCCCGAATTTGTAGACCAAGGACTGGGAGAGCTGTGCTGTTGACTGAAGATAGGAAATGCTTTGCCAAGGTAGGCATGGATGGCTAGCCTGTGGTGGCAGTATGTGAATTCATTCATTCATTCATTCATTCATTCAATTTTTATCCCACCAAAATCTTACAACACTCAGCAATTACATTGTCACAATAAAAGCAACAAGAGAATTAATACAACATACAATCCAAAACAAAAAACAAAGTGAGAGAGAAAAATAATAAGAAAAGGCAGAGATGATGTTACTGAAAGCTCTTTGAAAAAGCTGTTTTTAATCATTTCCTAAGAGCTACCAGGGAGGGGGCCAGTCTGATCTCAGCGGGGAGCCCATTCCATAGCATGAGCATTGCTACAGAGAAACCGCCCCTTCCAGCTTTGGATCCCCTGACATCCCAGAAATGCAAGACAATAAGGAGACTCTTCCTACATAATCTAATAGGCTGTACCAAATCTGATTGGAGGAGGCAGTCCTGTTGGTACCCAGGTGTCATAAAGGGCTTTAAGGTTAACACCAGCACTTTAGAACTGGCTCCTGATGCTGGAAGCTTATTAGCCTTTATTACCCTAAGACAGTAACCAATGCAGGACCCACAATAAAGGCTAATAAGCTTCCAGCATCAGGAGCCAGTTCTTAACCTAGATGCAGATGACTGCTTCTGATTACGAGAAGAAATAATCCACAGCTTTATCTTGGTGGAATTTTGAAATCATTGATTACTTCCAACATTCATGTCTAATATACAGCAGTCCCATGTCATAAGACAATGACAAAAACACAATAAACAAGGTTGAATACAGAAAAACAGGCCCCCGAGAGTTACTAAATATTCTGAGTTTTCAGTATTGCCCTGAATAGACACAAAGCCACTACAGCCTCATCCACATCTCAAAATATATTTTTGACGAATATCTCTGAAAAGTCTACAATCTAAGTTTCCTCCTGAAATCTTCATACTGTCCTATAGACCTTACAATTTCTCTCTACCACCACCAGCCTTCCTAAGCTGTTAGATTGATATCAGTGTGCCCATCAAACAAGCTTTCCTCATAGCCATTTTAGTGAGGAGATTAGCATAATATAATATTATATCAGCAAGATCCTCTGCATCTTCTACAAAGACACTGTAGCCCTAAGAACCTAGGGCACATTCTGAGATCCCATGCTGTTTACAAATGTTAAAATACCATAAAAGCCAATAAAACATCATATATAAAACACTCATAGACAGAATATATGCAAGGAAATCCCAATGAACTGGCAGTCTACCATCTCTTTTAAGCTTCAAAACCCTGCCTGAACAGAATAGCTTCTGCTGGACCAGAGTCAGCAGTTTATCTTCATCTAAAGGAAAAAGGACACTCATTTGAGGACATTAATGTTCATATTTTAGACAGAGAAGATAGGTGGTTTGAGAGAGGGATCAAGGAATCCATTTATGCCAACTTGGAAAATCCTTCCTTGAATAGAGGTGGGGGCCTCAGGCACAACCTTTCCCCTATCTTCCTTCCTGCTTTGTCTTCTGTGCCTAGGAAGATTAAGACCATTTCGCAAGCTCAACAGCAGCAGGGTAATCTTAACGATCCTCCTTTAGATGATAAAGGGACTTAGAAATAAACATCTCAAAATAACCATGACCTAGCCCCAGGTGCAAGGTCACACAGCCACCCTAGAAACATATTTAAGGATTCCCTTACTAGCTTTACTCAGACTGAAGAAGCTCCTTGGATAAGGAGTGAAACGTTTCTACTGAGAAAATAGAAATCCAGTTGACATGATTCAAGCCACAGACTCAGGATGAAATGTTTCCTAAGTATTCCAGGCTAAAACCAGCACTCTGAATTGGACCCAGAAGCCTATCTGTACCCAGTGCAATGTCTGCAGATTCACTGTTACTCTGCAGTAGTGACTCTCTCCCCACTAGATCTGCTACAGCATTCTGTACCAACTATGCACATTGCAGTAATTTTTGGTGTTTATCCATCCCACATTCATGAGAACAAGCCCAATTCTACACTAGTAAGCTAGATAACAGGTCACATTTATCTTGCCCAGGATAAATTGCAGCTTGCACATGAGGCGCTGTAAGTTAGATAAAATCTTTCAAGGGGAACTTTAAAGACAGCTCCAAGTATATGTCCCCTTCTTCCTCCCATTTAATAGTATCCCCAGTATGCATTAGCAAAGTTAAGATACCTGCCTGTAATAACTGTAAATCTTGTATTACTAGCTTGGCCAAAAAAGAGAGTAGTGGTAGGCTCTATAGATGGGAAGAATAACACAATTTAAAAAATGTAGGTTACCCACTAATGAATGTCTTTGCATACCAACGAAAAGGCACCTTCACAATGAATGCTAATATTCCATTCTTTCTCCGTTCCCCCCTCCTTTTTTCCTTAATTATAATCTGTATAGTTCTGGATTGTAAAAATGTACCTCAGAATTAAAGATGGAAGGCTGTTTGTAATGGAAACAGAAGCAGGCTTTATAACTGCATTCCTGTTATATATCTATTTGGTGACTGAAAATAATGGAAATTTCAGCTCAGGGTTGCAATAAGGCTTTAGCTTTAGGCATTTATTTACCAAATGAAGTTGATTTATTTATTTGAATTTATATTACCACCCATCTCCCCCGTCAGGGGACTCTAGGCGGTTCAGAATAAAACAGTAAAAACAAAAATAAAAATTTACAATATTAATAAATAATATAAAATCCAAGCATAAAAGATGTTAAAAAGATGGTAATACTGGGGAGCTTCATGGGACCAGCCATCCCCAAGAGGAACTGTTGGCATTACCCTCCCAGGCAAGCCGGCAGAATCAGGTTTTTAAGTCTTTTAGAAAGATTTGCTAATCTTCATGAAAAACTTTGAATTATTTTGTATTTCAGGCATTGTCAAAAATGGGACACCTGTGGCAAAAGTCTCACACAATCTGGGTGAATGTTGGAGGCCTCTGTGCTGCTGTATATCTCCTGAAACGCACTTCAGAAATAATTGAGCAGACAAGATCATATTGGTAACTTTTTAGGCATATCTAGCATTCTTCCATAATCTGATAGCTTTACTTGAGATTTGGTATCATCTCAAGCAAAATGAACTACTGAGTAAACTTACTGTATCAAACCCAACTTGAAACTCTTGAAGGCATTCTCAGGGCTTAAGTAGGAAAATGTAGTAAGTTGATCAAGCTTGCAGTTCTCCTATAAGCCTAAAAATGACAGTTACTGTGTCAACTTAAACGCAAATGCTTTCATATTCATAAGGCAAGTTACCCGAATTTGTGAAAAAGCTAATAGGAGCTTCAGAAGAGCTCCTTCAAAATACTATAGTGTTAGAGGATTATTTCCTTTAGTATTGTTCAGTTTAGAGTATCTTTAGGTAAGAGGGTGTATAATATTTTGTCACTGGAGAATCACCTCCATTTTATTTTGTTTGGCATGCCAAAATAGGGGCAATAAAGTTAGTAGAGTTTTACAAACTTAAATAATTGGGCTCTGAGTTACAGTCTGTGATCTCGCCTTTGTTGTTTCCTTATCAGCTGTCTCAATGTAAGTGCTAAATCCTTTGTTTACAGTCATATGCCATATGCTACTTATAGCCACATCTGAGAACGTGTTCTGTAAGCCTTCATACTTTTCCATTGTCATCGTTCTAATTCAGATTTAAAACTAAAAAATGCAGTAGTAATCTTCACATGTACTATTGTTGATTTGAACCTGCAGGATACATGAGAATATTTATAATATAGTTAATTTTAACCTGAAAATAACAGCTGAAGAATGTGCTCAGTAGTTGAATAACCGTAACTTGTAAATGATTCTTGAACGTGGTCCAGATTAACAAGGTTTATGCAAGTTTATAGCTATGCTTAGATATCATAAATGGATTGTGTCCACTGTTTATATGTGTATTAGAGCTCATCTGTCAAATCTGAAGCTTTTTTCAGCAACGTGAAATGAGTGGTCATAAAAACTCCAAAAGGTAGAGATTGAAACTCATTTGTGTTTGAAAAATGGCCTTTCTCCTTTGAAATGAACAGGGGAACTCACAACTGTGACGTCCCATTGGCTATCATGCAGCCCTAAAATGTTATTGCAGCCCTCTTTTGGAACTATGTGGTCCAGAATTGGATATAGCTGGGAATTTTTGAAATTGTAGACCAAACATACCTCCATGGCATGAAGTTAAAGAAAACTGGGCTGCTGACTGATCCTCTGTGAGAAATAAAGCCGCTGGTATTAGTACAGTAGAAAGATCAGTCTGTTCTTTAAACACATCTGCAGTCCCAGCTCCCACCATCTGCTGCTTATTCCGTGAGCAGGGCTTGCTTTGGTTCTCATGTTAGTTGTTGCTGTTCACTGAATTCTAACATCATAATTTTTACCTGTATATAATAAAGCTTTTACCAGGATTATCCGTCCTTTTTTTTCCTGGTGTTTATTTTCATATATATAAAACGACACTGGCAGTTTCTTGTAAGGCAAGTTATTTAGGCATACTTGTTACTTCTTTAACATCATAATTCAGAGAAAATCAGAAGCCTGTTATTAATATTTACAATTATCTTAATTCTTTTTAATGCAAGTTTATAACTAAGAGTTTAAAGCCTTTGTATTCAGGCATCACCGATGTAATGAACATGAATTTGAGTAAACTCCGAGAGACAGTGGAGGACAGGAAGGCCTGGCGTGCTATGGTCCATGAGGTCACGAAGAGTCGGACACGACTGAACGACTGAACAACAACAAAAATTCAGGCTCTTAAATATGATACAATAATTTAAGTTTTCTATTGCTGGGAGAGAACTTTCTGAAACCCTTACTTTCCAGTTTAAAATAAATATTTTTTTAAAATACTAATGACAATTTCACAGTTGTGGTTTGATTCACTGAAATTAATTTAAGGACTAGAACTTTTGAGGGTCTCTGGGGACAAGTTTACTTTATTAGCTTGATTAATGTTATTACCTGCATTTTTTTTACTGAATAATGCATCTGGTATTCCAATGAAGCATTTTTGAGAAAATGAGACATAGAATCAGTTTTGATCATTGCTCTGCCCATTATCAGATGATCAACCTTTTAAAAACAAAGAACTTACCTTTTTGGAATGTAACCAGAATTTTAACTACATATTAAATGTTTTGCAACATACGTATAATTGGTCTAATTCTCTTAATTAAACATCTGTTTTGTAAGTGAAGGATTTTGAAACCAGATGTGATTGGGCACTTTTTATTTAGTGATATCTCAACTGCCCAATACCTGTAACTTTAAACCTAGTCCTTTGACCTGATTCATTAAGGGGTTTTTTGCTTTTATTTTTTGAAAACTATAGAGATCTGGCAATTCCTATAGAAAGCACAGCTAGTATAAATTCTGTACCATCTCATTTCTTCAAAAGAGACTAAAAGATAGTAAGAAACTGCTTCATGTTTTTCAAGTAGTGTTGTAGCACCAATTTATTAGAGGCGGCAAAGAATCTATAAATTAATTTTAGATCTAAAATTACCTGCACACATTGGGCTGATCCTTAAAGAGCTAACGTGCTAATAGCTTGAGTCTTACTGGATATTTAGATATTTATTAGATTTATATCCCTTTTCTTCTGCACCCTCAACAACAACCTTATGAGGTAGGCTGGGCTGGCAGTCTGTGGCATCTGAAACTGCTCCATTGTCATTGAGGGAGCTTCCATAGCTAAAAGTGGGCTTGAACCTGGGACTCCCCCGTCCCAGGCCAATACAACAGGCACGTGCTAGAACGTTGCCTTGAATGCATTTCAGTACAGTATTACGGTTCATAACCAAGCAAGGGAAGGTGGCCCTCAATATTGTATGGCCTTCAGTGTTGTAAAACAGGCTTCTGCCTGCGTAAGCAAGACCAAGAATTTCCTTGTAAATGGTGGTCTCAAAATTGCAGAAGGAGTGAGATTTTTTTTTCTGATGTGGGCTTGAGGTAAAACTTTTCTGAAGGTTTGCTGACACAACTCACTTCCTTGACGTTAAATTTTCAGTTAAGAACTTTCTTGAATTACAAAATGTTTCAAAAGTGGAACTCACAGCTTAAGAGAAAAAGAGCTTGGGAACTGCCTTATTTCGTTCAGCTCTTTTTAGAGCTGAACTAGGTCTCTCCTCAGTCCCATGATAAATTTTGATTGGAAAGAAGCGAAAGTTTTCCTTTTTTAATAAAAAATGGATTTATATTCTACCTTTCCTACAGGTGCTCAAGGCAGCAGAAATGGCCTCCCTCCATCATAAATTAATGCTGCACATTCCAATTGCTATCAACTATTAACCTGTATTAAATCAACGCATAATTGTTGGGCCAGTTCACACTGTCATAATTTAATGTCACAAAAACCATGCAGTAGTTATTCGAGGGGAAAAAAATTAACCACCAGAAAGGACAGTGACAGTGCAAGGCATAAAAAAGGGGGGAAAGATGATGGCCGAAGAGAAAGAGGAGTGGTTGAATTTAATACTGGCCTGAAACCCCAACAGATTTCTCCTGTGGAAGTGGGATTCTCAACAGCAGCAACAATGACTGCAGAGAAGATATCACTGGCCCTCTTTTCTACAATTAGCTCTTACATGAAAAAGCCCATTCTGCACTGAAAGCTATTTTTGAAGCCCATGAGCTTCAGTTAGTTGTATTCTAGCTTTGGCCTTGTTTGAAAAAGAGAAAGAAAAGTACCAATTTTACACTGCCATGCAATCTAGACGATGGATTTGTTGTTGTTCAGTCGTTTAGTCGTGTCCGACTCTTCGTGACCTCATAGACCATAGCACGCCAGGCCTTCCTGTCCTCCACTGTCACCCGGAGTCTACTCAAATTCATGTTCATTGCATCGGTGAAGCTATCTAACCATCTCATCCTCTGCCGTCCCCTTCTCCTTTTGCCTTCAGTCTTTCCCAGTATCAGGGTCTTTTCCAGTGAGTCCTCTCTTCGCATTAGGTGGCCAAAGTATTTGAGCTTCAGCTTCAGCATCTGTCCTTCCAATGAGCAGTCAGGGTTGATTTCCTTTAGGATTGACTGATTTGACCTCCTTGCAGTCCAAGGGACTCTCAAGAGTCTTCTCCAGCACCACAGTTCGAAAGCATCAATTCTTCGGCGCTCAGCCTTCCTTATGGTCCAACTCTCACAGCCATACATTACTACTGGAAAAACCATAGCTTTAACTATACGGACCTTTGTCGGCAAGGTGATGTCTCTGCTTTTTAATATGCTGTCTAAGTTTGCCATAGCTTTCCTCCCAAGGAGCAAGCGTCTTTTAATTTCATGGCTGCAGTCACCTTCTGCGGTGATCTTGGAGCCCAAGAAAATAAAATCTGTCACTGCTTCCATTTCTTCCCCTTTTATTTGCCAGGAAGTGATGGGACCAGATGCCATGATCTGAGTTTTTTTAATGTTGAGTTTCAAGCCAGCTTTTGCAGACGATGGATGCCCTGTGGTATTTTGAGGATATTTTAGACCCAGAGTGGAAAGAGGAGTTGTTTTTATCAAAATATATGTGGACAACTATCATGAGCACTAGACAACTATGATACAGGTAAATAGGTGCAAACAGTTCAGGGGTTGGGATATACATGGAAGATTCCCTTGTCTTTCACAACCTGTGCAATCACAAAACTTCTCATTTTCGTATTTTGGGATTATGCTCCATTTAACACTCATTACTGCTGTATCTGGTAGCAAGATTATTTTTATTTTACTGTGGGGAGTTACGTTTTACACAATTTTGTAACCCACCTTAACACTATTTGTGAGGTAGATTTTTAAAATAATAAAGGTAGTAACAATGTAGTTACAATGAATAATGAGTTTCTTTTCATCAAAGGAGAAAATAACATTAATAGCAGCCAGTAAATTTTCAAGGCACTTTAAAAAGTGGAGATTAAAAATGCTTCTGGAACTAATCTGCAACTGAAGATGGTTTACAAGCAAGTGTTGGGGTTGTGGGTTTTTTTTTTTAATGTCTCTGCTGTTTGACTTGCTTTCTACAGTTCATTATTTCAAATCTCAGCCAAATGCTTTTCTCTTACTAGTAACCATTTTACTAGAGGGTTACAATGTATCTTTCAAGCAATTCTTACAGAACATACATATGGCGGGATAAAAATTAAATAAATAAATATGATTTATTCCAAAGAATGCCAGCCTACACCCCCTCCCTCCAGGAAACCCGAACTGCGCAGGCGCTTTCAAGGTCTCCGCCTCTAAGGCACGGGATTTCCGCAAAACAATGGCTGCTGAGGGTGCGCATGCGTAGAACATCGGGGGTGGTTTCTCTGCAAAATAATGGCTGCTTGCGTACGGGGGCGTTTGCGCGCTTAGGCCTCCCCCCGATTTGGGTCGCGGGAGGTGCCGCTCGCTCGGGCCAGAGGCGCTCAGGATGCCGCAGAGACCTGGGGAGGAGGAGGAGGAGCGGGAACGGGAGGAAGCTGCTCGGCGTCTGTGTTCGGCAAAGACGCGGGAGCCTTGCCAAGTTATTTTCTGCAATCGCACCCCCCGCCTGGTGAGCCCCGTCTGGCTGGACTGCGACGGGGAGCCGCGGCCCTATCCCACCCTGAAACCGGGGACCGGCCGTCGGATGCACAGCTACCTGGGTGGGTACTTTGGGGAGGGGGCGCTGCCGGCTTAGGCGCTTTGCGGTCGGCTTAACGGGCGCGGCGCGCGGTTTGTTATGCGGATCGCCGCCTTTCCGCCGCCGAGGTTGTCGTAACTTGCAAAGGGTTAACGTTGCAAAATGTTTGTTAGGGAAGTTCTTCACTTCTCGGAACATCCGAGAGGACACTAAAACCCGTAGATGACCTATTCTCTGCGTGAGTCATGTTGCACAAAGCAGTTGGGTGATACTGAAGTCAAGATATACTGCACGGTTAGCCTTAAAACAGGAACGTCCAATTAAACAGCTGGCCCTGCGGTGACTTCAGACTGCACGTAGAAGGGCTGGGTGAGGAAACAACGCGTGGATGGTGGCTGTTGTGGGTCTTCCGGGCTGTGTGGCCGTGTTCTGGAAGTTGTGGTTCCTAACGTTTCGCCAGCATCTGTGGCCGGCACCTTCAGAGGGCAGGAGCGTGCTGGCGAAACGTTAGGAACCACAACTTCCAGAGCACGGCCACACAGCCCGGAAGACCCGCAATAGCCATCGAACTCCGGCCGTGAAAGCCTTCGACAATACAACGTGTGGATGATCCCTTTCGCTCTTTTCTTCCCCGCCCTCCATGTTTGAAAATATGCAATCTATTGTTTAGGGCAGGATCCTTAGAAAGGCGATTATATCCAGCCGGTGAAGCTTTCTGCTGTGAATCTGAAAGTTCTGGGATGCTCTTCCATAAAAGGCCATGAAAGACGGCAGATTTAAGCATTTACTGTAGTAGAGAAAAGGCGTAGCTGCAGCAGAAGAGACAGGTTTTAAGCAAAGGATATTGTTGCGCTTAAGGAGGCAGAGGGAGGTACCTGTGAGAAAGAGGGCTGAATTTCCTGGAGATGAAGAATTGGAATGACAGCAAAAGAGCAGGCCTGAGTAGTGTAATTCAGACTGTGGGCTCTCCCACCTTGCAGCTTTAACATGCTTCCCTCTGTGCTGAAAAATTCCGGTCTTGGTGGATTTCCCGTTTCTTTATCTTTCCCTGCTGTGCTGTGAAGAAAATGCCAATCACTTTCTTTTCCCTGGGTCGGTCTTTGAGTGGATGTGGATTCTATTGATAAACCTTTTGAATGAACCCGTTCCAGCGACTTCTGCTCATGCTAAACACCTTCCACCTGGTGCATCTACTGGTGGGCCAGTGGAAAATGGCCTCAGTGTTATCTTCCTTCCTGTTCACTTGGGCCTGTCACTTGGGCTAGAAGGGGAAGCTGGAAACTTGTCAATTTCACCTTTTTTTAAAAAAGTCCATGGTTTCACTGGTCCACCAGTGAGCTACAGACTTTGAAGAAGCACGAGTACAGGACGAAAGGGAGAAAAGAACTAAGAGGAAGGCACGTCAAGCAAACCCTCATCATGACCGTCTCCCACCCGGAAACCTATGCCCTCATTGTGGGAGGTTGTGCGGATCCAGAATTGGCCTTTACAGCCACTTACGGATCCAGTGTTAAGATTTTACCCCTGGAAGACAATCTTACTCGGCTACGAGTGATCGCCAAGAAGAAGAAGAACTGAAAGCACACAATGACCAGTTGGAGCCAAGAGATTTGCCTACAACCACATGAAGCACAGCAGGCAGACTGCACAGCCCACTTGTACCAGCAGAAGTCGGGAAACAATACAGATGCAGAGTAAGAAAAGGGGGGCAGAAGCTGCCTTTGCAGCGGCCTGGGGGCAAATTGAGAATGCCATGGCACAGTTCTGACCCCAAGAAACAGCCCTATGAATCTCTTTGCAAGGGACTGATTCTGGAAAATATTTCTATTATAAAAATGTATATGTATATCCTTACATTTCAATATAAATGTAAAAATTGCCAGGACTACTTGAGGCATCAAAAACAGTAAAAAATAATAACTAAAACAGGATAAAAACAGAAGTAACGTGCAGTATTAAATATGTTTTCATCAACGATGGAAAATTTTAGGAAATTAAAGAAATAAACCTTGGGCTACTATCAAATTAGCTACCAAACAAGTCTCAGTGTGGGAAACATTTCATAGGACAAAACAAAGATCCTCTAACCATTTGCCCATCTCAACAGGGTCTCCAAATACGGAGGCAGGTCCATGTTGGAGTAGGCAACTCTTTAGGCACCAGCTGTAGAGCTTCAGAAGCAATGAAATATATGTTTCACTGATTGGCCTAATTTTATCTAACTGCAGGTAGTCCTTGCTTAACGACCCTAATTGAAACCAGAATTTATGTCGCTAAGTGAAGCAGTTAGGTGAAATAATCACGTGACTGCACTGCTTAGCAACGGCAGTTCCAGTAATCCCAGTTCCGGTCATTAGGCAAGGACCTCACGCTTCTCCTGCCGTGCCGCACTCGCCTCGCTTCAGCTCCCCCCCCCATCTCTACCCTTTTGGTTGCCCTGTACTCCGGAATGCAGGGCAGCCAAAAGGGCAGAGATGGGGGGGAGTTAGGCAGGCGGGAGTTGAAGCGCACCCTGTGGTCGTAAATGCGGGCAGGCTGCCAACCGCCAGAATTTTGATCACGTCACTGCAGGGGTGCTGCAATGGCCATAACTTTTTCTTTAATATAATATTCATTAAGAATTTATATTATCGTAGTAAAAACTAACCCAAACCAAACTTAGAGAAAGAAAATAGAATGGAAAGAAAAAATAGAAAGTGCAGGAAAAAAGAAAATATAATAAAGAAAAAGAAAATAAATATATAAAGAAGTGATTTCCAACCTTCATCACAAGAAGTATAAACAGATTTAATAATTTCACTCCCTATAAGATTACAAACAGATATCTCTTCATCCCATATCCCATCCCTTATCTATAAGCAAATCTATAAAACATCAACTTTTCAATCCTGGTGTCAGGAAAAAGTCCATAAAGGGTTGCCAGAACATTGCAAAAAAAATGGTCTTATTTTAACCTTGATCAAATAAACCAACTTTATATTCCTTCCTTTTACTTCTAACAGTCTTAATCTTTAATTCAATCAAATACTGTCATAGGATTTGATTTCTCTTCAATTCTTCTTTATCCCATCACACAGATTTCTTCAAGGCTTTAACAAGCCTCTTTTGTAGCTCCAATAAGAAAACATTTTCCAGGTAATTCTCTTGGTTTATCATTTGTATTTCCCTTTTAATTTTTCAAACGTCAGCCAGTTTCTGGATCGGGATGCCCTCCATACAGTCATTCATGCCCTGGTCATCTCCCATATAGACTACTGCAACATGCTGTACATGGGGCTACCCCTGAAGAGTATCCGGAAGCTTCAACTGGTCCAGAATGCAGCTGTGCATGTAGTTATTGGTGCCCCTAGATCGGCACATGTGACACCTCTGCTGCGCCAGCTGCACTGGGTGCCAGTATGCTTTCAGGTCCAATTCAAGGTGTTGGTTATGACCTTTAAAGCCCTACATGGCATGGGACCAGGTTACATGAGGGACCGTCTCATCCCCATAACTTCAAACCGTCCCACTCGATCATGCAGAGAGGGCATGCTGCGGACCCTGTCGATAAGGGAATTTCACTTGGCGGGGTCCAGAAGACGGGCCTTCTCTGCAGTGGTGCCCGCCCTTTGGAACATTCTGTCCCCAGAGATGAGGCAGGCCCCATCACTCCTGGCCTTCCGGAAGAACTTAAGGACCTGGTTCTGCCGCCTCACCTGGGATGGGAAGGGGAACAGCTCCTCCTGGATTTTATATTTAATTTATTAGTATTTTATGATGATTGTGTATTTGTATGGCTTTTTATTTAGTTTAACTGTTATGTCTTGTAAACCGCCCAGAGTCCCCTTCGGGGGAGATGGGGCGGTAATAGAAATTGATAAATAAATAAATAAATAAAATAATTCTGCCTTAGGCACAAAGCCAGCTGGGTGACCTTGGGCCAGGCGCGCGCGCTCAGCCCTAAGAAGGAGGCAATGGCAAACCACTTCTGAAAATGCTGCCAAGAAAACTGCAGGGACGTGTCTAGATAGTCACCAGGAGTCAAGACTGACTCGAAGGCGCACACACACACACACACACACAAACATTAACTGCATCTCCACAGTTTTTTTGCATCACGAGTTCTGAGAACACTCTTATACTGGTAATTGCCTCCCATTCCATAGAAGGCTTCATCTTTGCAGCTGCTTGTGGATTTTGCTAAACCCAATAACTTACTGACATTCTCTTCCAGCAATCTGTGTGTGTCTACAAAAATGTGTGACTCTTCAATATATGTATATGACTTGGATAGTTGTTAGCAGATACTTTATTTTTCTTTTCTAGAACATCTTTGGTTGTTCAGAGATGCTGGGACAGATGATAGTCTCCTTGTCAACCAGACAGAGCTATTTGTAGCTACTCGCAATGTGAATGGACAACCCATATTTGCAAATATTACATTGCCAGGTAAAGTTAGCAGTGGATATTCCATAATAAATAAGATTACAGTATAGTTTTATTCTATTGTATGGTGGAAACTAGAATGCAATTACTAAATAGCAGTTTGGTTCTCTCTTTTCTTTTTTTTTGTCTGAAGTAAGCAACAGCTGAAATTTTCTGAACTTCTGATCTCTCTCTTGCTTTTTGAAGATCACATCAACTGCACCCAATCTCACAACTGGTCTTCCTTTCCCTGTCATCTCTTTCACTCTTCCTTTATGTGTTTGTTTTGCAGTCCTCCTTTACTCTCTCTATATGACAAAACCACCCCAATGTACTACTTTGGATTCAGTAAACATTCAGCCTTCACCTTTGGTGCCATTTTTTCTTGTTTTACCAGATACACTTCTTAAGTATCTCATTCCTGCTTCATTCAACTTACTTTCATGTTTCTTCTGACATATCCAGCTTTCGCTTCCATATGACAAAGTGGCCAGAACCACCCTTTTACACTAGCCTTTCTGTTTCTTTCAACATTCATTCCTTACCACAGATCACATACTGGCCACTACCTGACTGTCAGCATTTGCACATCTTAAAATTTCTCCATCTGTGTTTCCACCTTTAGTTAACATTCTACCGACACAAATTCATCAACTTGCTCTAGTTATTCACCATTCATGTATAACTTTCAATTGTTCAGTCTGTTTTCTCTCTCAAACACAAAATACCTCGGTCTTCAATGCCTTATCTTCAGAGCCATTCTCCTCCTTACATCTTAGTCTATTGAAAATTCACTGCAAATCTATCAAGTTCTCAGCTGACAACACAGCAATGCCTGCATACAAAAGTACACATACATTCATATTTTCTTTTTTACAAGTTTCACATTTTTACAAGTTACACATTTCTGCATAAGAACAAACAATGAATTAATAACTTTGACATCCTATATGTTGAGGTCCTCCCTAACTCAGGGTTTATTTACAGGGTATTACCAGAATGCAGAATGTTCTATTCAAGTTGTTGTCACACCCTTACAAGATGTTTTCCTGCATTTAAATGGGCCTTTGTGGCCAAATGCTGTTCCCTTAAGAGAAATAAGAATATGCTTTTTCTTTAGAGTATTTGATTCACTAATGCTCTGTTTCAAATCAGATGATATTTCCTGTCACAATGCTGTCAGGCAAGAATCTGAAAGTGGTAGAATTACATTTCTTTTAACAGATCTTTTTTCATGTATTTTAGTGAATTGTTGTAATATATGTCACAAGCAAACCTTAAACTCGGTCCCGTGAGCAGCTAAATGCAATAATATTATTTAAAGTGCTATATCACATTTAGGAGAGCCAGTTTGGTGTAGTGGTTAAGGCATCAGGCTAGAAACCAGGAGACCATGAGTTCTAGTCCCACCTTAGGCACAAAGCCAGCTGGGTGACCTTGGGCCAGTTGCTCTCTCTCAGCCCTAGGAAACAGGGAATGGCAAACCATTTCCGGAAAAACCTTGCCAAAAAAACTGCAGGGACTTGCCCAGGCAGTTGGCAGGAGTCAGTACTGACTCAGAGGCACTGAAAAATATAACATTTAGGGGAAATTCCTGTAAGGGGAATTAGCATTCTAAAGCATTATAAAGCTCTGTAAATAATTATCTCAATATCTGATTTGCCAAATATTTTAGGTGTTTCCTACAACATTCACATTCAAAATAAGTCATAAATTATATGCCTGAATAAGAAGGGACTGAAATTGAGGAAGTAGATAAATGCTTTTCTCAAGCAGTTTATGTTAATTGTTGCTGTTGTTAGCTGACATGTATAATTTCCTTTTTTTTTCCTAGTAACATTTCCTATTAGTCTAATTTATCATGGAAGACCATGATTTTTGTTTTATAGCTAATAAGAATATTTTATATGTAAGCTTGTTTCACATTAAGTGTTTGAGTATCTTCAGCCAAGCACTAAAAGGCCACTCTTCTCTCTACAGTATTCACTCTGAAAGAAAGATGTCTGCAGGTTGTCCGCACTTTAGTGAAACCAGGAAACTACAGGAAATTAGACATTGTTCGCTCATTATATGAAGATCTAGAAGATTATCCAGACATTAGGAAGGATCTTCAGCGGCTTTCTCTGGAAAGGCATAACCAGCTGAGGAATGGAATCTCTGACCGAAGTGAGGAGTCTTAAATTAGAAAGCTACTTGGGTTAATAAACTGCTGTGTACAAGAGTTATTAACTATATTTTATGAATGGAAAAGATGACATCGACATTCCATCGTGTGTTAGTAGTCAGCCCTTGTTTGGCTTAGCGTATGTAAGTTATATGTTGACAGCTGTAGGCAAGGGGTAACGAGTCAAAATGCCAGCATGCTACAGCTGAAAACACTAATAAAACACAAAACTGTCTTTTACATTAGGCAAAGTATAGAAGCTTGATTAGATGTCATACAGGAGAAGATGGAGGGTTGCCAAAGCTGTTCTCAGGTGGCTCTTCACATATTTCAACTACTGTTTTATTTTATTTTAATTTTTTATTGTAGAAACTGATACTTGGACAAAATAATTCTCATATTTAAGAATAAATTACTATTAAACTTTCCACCCCTCTATATTTATCTTACAAATTGATTTTGAGAGAAAAGAACATTAGGTTTGTCTTTTATTATTCTCATGTTTCCTACAGGTCATTGTTATTGCTGCAGAAATCTGACATAAGTAGAGGAAAGATGGAAATTCTGTGTGGTAGTGGTGTTAAAACAGGAGACATCTTCTTGGCTACTATTCTTCCCACTGCCACTAACCCAAAAGTCTGACCACTCTCTGGCAGAGGCCTAGTTTTATGACAAATCACAATTTTACCGTGGTTCATTTCACTATTGCAACAAAAACGAATGAACTAAATGTGAAAATAATAACTTCCATTTCTTTGGTGTTCCAGGCAGGAGCTCATGACAGCAGGTATTCTGTAAACCAGAGCTTTCCAAACTGTGTGTCGCGACACAAAAGTGTGTCGCCACACACAGCGTGGTGTGTCGCCACACCACCTGGAAGCGGCGCCGCACGCGTGCACGGCGCCGCACGCCCCCCGTGTGCCGCCGCACACCCCCCGCGCCGCCACCGTGCACGGGCACGCCCCCCCGCGCCACCGCCATGCACATGCACCCCCCTGCGCTGCCGCCGTGCACGCACACCGCCGCCACGCTGCTGCCACCACTGGTGTGTCGCCAGCGGCGGCACTTTGAAAAGCCCTGCTGTAAACAATAGGAAAAAACTTCCTGATTTTCCTATTCTCCCTCAGCTCATCACACTATACCACACCACTCCCCAAAATTCTCCATGCTACCTTTTAACAACTTTCAACAGTATACTGAGGTAGTATTCAGCTGTTTTATAAAATATTTTTGTTTGAATTTCAGCAGGTGATAGATGGAATTACTGTTGTCCAATTTTCCAGTGTCTTTTGTATACAGCTACTAAAAACTGGTTTTCACAATTATTTTTATGTTATTAGGTGTCAGCAAAGAGTGCTTTCACTATTTAATCTTAGAATTTCAAGATGGAATAATTGAGGGGAGAAGAGAGCCAAAGTTTAAATATCATTTTCCAGCTGAGGCAGGTTTGCTAAATAATTTCATGTTCAAAACAGTTTCTAATTTGTGTAATTTCTGTACATATGAACGTTGAGGGCTGGAATTTTATATAAATAGAGTACTTCTCCCGTTTTTAAATCAGGCAGCAAAAATAGCAACATAAACAGGAATAAAGACTGAAAACAAAGTCCATAACAGCCCAGTTTTAGTAACTTAAAACATTCAGTTCTATATCTTGAGTTCGTAGACAAAAGCATGTTGTTTTTGTGAAATTGGGCACATCATTACTTTTGTGTAATTCTGTGTTTATTTGATATAGAGAGATAATAGTTGTCCAGGCTGGCCTATTTGACTTCTATTTCTGAATTGTTAAGAATTGCTTTTAATGTGTATCCGATTAATTCTTAGCATTCCATATAATGCAGCTTACCTTTTTTTAAAAAAATCCTTAAAGACATTAAAGCAGCTTGTTAATTGCATCTCTGTTTTTCTTTTCTCTCTTTCCCCTCCAATTTGCATAAAAATGTAAAGTATAGGCTGTGTTAACACACTAAACCATTGTTTACAGAACTCATTAGCTGGATACACATCAGATGATAAACCACAAGCAGACAAACCACATTTTGTCTTAGCATATTCTTTGTAGCCAAGGGTAATGTTACTTTGGCTAGTACCCTGCTGGATTCTTAAGCAATGCAGAGAAGCAATAGTGAGAAAAAAACGCTCCCACAGATAGGAAGCACAATGAGTTAACTGGCAACCTTTTCCTTTTAATTCATGCAGGCATCTCAGGGCAATGCTGTATCTTTAGTTTTCTTGACAAGAGTGCATTTCTTAGCCAGTGTTTGGCTATGGATCTGAAATACTATACATGTGCATTTCTCTATTTTTCATATGGGATTAGCTTCTCCTTTTCAAATTTCTCTTTTGAAGCAGTGCAGATTACTAGACCTGGATATCACAGCTGTTACTTTAAGTAGCATTACATTGTAATTCAACATGAAATAATGAACCTTTTATATATATATTTGGTAAAATGTTTTACAGTAAGGATGGGCCATGTGCAGTGGAGGCACTAAAGCTGAAGCAACCACATTTTGCATTGGCACGCAGCTCCTGTCTTAGTTCGAAACAGTGGCTCCAACATGACTCTCAGAGTTCATGAACATCAACGGATGTTATCATCTTAGAGACCTCTTAAATGTGGAGCTAGTACTCAGAAACACTTTGCTTTAGGCCCTGGATCTATCAGATACCAATGTCTTACTGTTATTTCAGAGGTGTATAGTTGGGGGGGGGGGGGCAGTGCACACCTTTGGAACTTTGAGAGCATGTTATGGGCACCCTCCTAAAATGCTCATGACCAACACGGCAAGTAAAATAATCCACCCATTTATTAGAAGCCAAGCCAAACACTTATTCCCTCCCATAATCCCTAGCCTCTTTCTCCCCACTTTGTCATTAAAAGAGTGTTAAAAGATGAACGTCAAGTGGGGCAGGGAGTTAGATGTACTAACAGGCATGGGGGCACATTGGCACCCATCCTTTTAAGCAATGAAGTTACAGTATATCCGGGAGCACATCTAAAACAATCGCACTGGCATCCATAGTGTCTTTCCGCCCAGGACATAACCTGGATTGGAACTGTAATTTTACTGATTTTAAGTATGAAAATGAAATGCAGAAGCAATGTGTAATGTTTTACCAATTGTCTTAAAGTTTAAAAATGTTTAAACACTAAATAACTAAGTAATCTGTAATCTTATATTAGTTATACAGATGAGAACAAGATTATATTCTGATGGATGGACATATTTTTTTTGCTTTTGTATGTATATGCTTGTTTTTACAGTTGCTCCTACAAATGAACTTTGGACTCTACACTTGGGGAATTGTTACAGTAATAAACTGTTTTCCTAGAGTTTGTTACAGATTCTTGGGGGGGGGGGGCGCTGTCAGGTGAGATAGGCATTCTGCTATTTTAGTGAATAGCATCCAAAAAAGAACAACTCGGCTAGCAGATAAGAAACTTCCCAAGGCTGTTCCCCTCCCCTAGATGACTCTCTGCAGCTGGTATAAAAGGTGTGATGGATTCCTTCTGAGAGAAAAGGCACGTGCATTTTCCACAGAACTGTCATTGGAACTGAATACTATTTCCATGTTCTATATCCATGCAGAAACTTTGGTATTCTCTAAAAACTTCAGGATCCTGGGAATCCCAGGATTTCCACCCAAGTTGCTTGTGGGATTTCAAAACATGCTGGGCTGCCAATTCAGGTTCCCCTAGTTCAGTGGTCGGCAAACTCATTAGTCGAAAGAGCCAAATATCAACATTACAACGATTGAAATTTCTTTTGAGAGCCAAATTTTTTATACTTAAACTATATAGGTAGGTACATTGTTATTAACTTAATTAGGGTACTCGTAAGCTGGCCTTTGCTAAAAACGTCCTCAATCTAATTGAGGTACGTTCGCTGAGGTCGACCCCTTCCAACTCTCCCATCCACACTCGTCTTGTATACTTGTTTTGTCTATCTCCTTTCGTTCATCCTCTCTATATGTCCAAACCATCTCAACATACCTTTCTCAATCCTCGACACTACATCTTCTTTCACTCCACAACGCTCCCTAAAATTAACTTAATAAACTTTACTTAAAGTTTTAAGTCTTGCTTGGTGTGTTGAATAAAACTTGATATCATACTTAATAACAATATTATTTATTGATAAAATTAAATTGTAAGGTATCCATAAAATTAAATCATGACAATGACTGACAAACACTAATGTGAACAATGGCCTTGCATCTCCTGGGAAAGTTTGGGTAAGTCAGGTTTGTATGTTGTTGTTTTTAATTTTAGGCACGATTCCAGGTTCTCATCAATAAGATGACTTCTCAATTTACTCTTGACCTGCTTGAAAATGATTGTTCGCATGAATATGTAGACCCGAATAAGGAAAGAACAGCAAACGATAGTTTTTTCAGCTGATTATATGAGTCAGGAATACTATTCCAGGTGTTAAAAATCAACATATCTTCCTTCTCCAGGTCTTTCAAAGCAGACCACTTGTGCTGTGAACTAAGTTCACATTTGTTTTTCTCCAATATTTCTATATCAGCACAAAGACGTTCAAATTTCGAGCTCCACAATTCTTTGTTTTTTAAATCCAGCAATTGCATTTCAAAGTTGGCAATGTCAATATTAAAGGGATAAAAATTTAATTCTGTTACAGTAGCATTAAGAGGTTTTTTAACAAAGGCTAACGTCGCTTTGCTGTTTCTGAATTCCTGAAACCTGTTGAGAAAAGCTTCCCTCATATTTACAAGTGTTGTTTTGAAATAGCAAATGTCAATATCAGAATTATTTTCTTGGCGATGTTTCAACAGGCTTGGAAAGTAAATCAAAGTTCCTCTTTCAAAATCTTGAGCAAAAAGAGATAATTTGTTTTCGGATGTTGTTTTCTAACATCGAAAGAATTGTGTTTCCTTTCCCCTGTAGTTTACGATTAAGCTGATTTAGATGAGACGTAACGTCTACCATGAAATAAAATTTTTGGATCCACTGATCATTCGTTAGTTCTGGATAGTGAACACCCTTCTCAAGGAGAAATGCTTTAATTTCTGTTAATAAGGAAGCGAAATGTTTCAAAACGTTTCCTCTTGATAACCAACGCACCTTGTTATGCAGCAGAAGATCTGCGTACTCACTCTCCATTTCAACTAAAAATTCTTTAAATTGGCGATGATTAAGAGCTTTAGCTATAATGGAGTTGATAATCTTAATCACCAATTCCATAACTTTGCAAATTTCTTCTGGAAATGTCTGCGCACAAAGCGCTTCTTGATGAATGATGCAATGGTAAGTAAGTATCTCATGATTAATTTTCTCTTTCAAAATAGCAGCAAACCCGTTTCTTATGCCGGTCATGCTTTTCGACCCGTCTGTTGAAATTGAGACAATTTTATCCCATGGAATATGATGTTTTTCAATGCACTCAATTACAGCATTTGCTATATCCTCTCCACGTGTTTGACCTTTGAGTGGCAATAATCCTAAAAGTTCTTCTTTAGGACCTGTAGGTGAAATAAATCGTACAAAAAGTGAAACTTGCGCTGTATCATTTATGTCACAAGACTCGTCAACTGCTATTGATAAAGCTTAAACCAATTTAAGATCCTCGACTTGCTGGTTGGTTATATTCAAAGACATTTTGACAGTTCTATCTTTCACTGTTTTAGCAGACAATGGTAACACTTTAATTTTTTTTAGAATATCTGCTTTGTTCTTAAAATCCCAAAATAGCTCTTCGGATGCATTTATAAAACAACTTTTTATGTATCTGCCGTCTGTATATATATATATATGTATTTGCTGTCTTAGCAATCTCTTGACTAACCACAAAACTTGCAATATTAACATTGTTGGAAGATTGCATCCAGTAATTAAATACAGAACTTGATTTTTCTTGACTCTTCTGAAGTTCCTCAACTGCTTTCTTCCTTGCATCACCGACAGGATATTTAGTACTAAATGACACGTGTTTAGTTGTAAAGTGTCTCTCCAAATTTGATTTCTTGTTATGCGCCAATTTTTCCTGACAAATAAGACAGGTCGGAAGGCCATTTAAGTTTTGAATAAACGCGAAAGTCTCGGTCCATTCAACTTTAAATTCATGGTTTTCGTCTTCCGTTTTTCTTTGCTGCTTCTTTGTAGCCATGTCAAACAGGGCACCTAAAAAAATGTTTCATTTTATAATAATAAAGCCACCAACACAAAATAATTACAATTCTTAAATTGATGACAAAAATACCTGTAGGATTTGCAGCTAGTTGGAAAAATACAGGTAACTTTATGCTTCGAGTAGGTACTTTACTTTTGTCACCCGCGCGTGCCTCCCCCGCGCTGCGTATCCCGCGGCCCACCTGCGCCGCGTCTCCCGTCGCCCGACCGACACCCCCGTGCGTACAGGCCGATTGAAACTTCATGGCCCCGAAATGCGCAGAACGGCAGCGAGTGGAGAAAATGCCGCTGGTGGGGGAACCTTGGAGGGGTTCTTGTCCTGGGGGGGGCGTCTGTCCCCGAAAGGGCAACTCCGGACCCACTGCACCTCCACAGACTGGATAGCAGCGAGTCCCTTGGGTGACCAGCCAGACAGGACAGGACAGAGAGGGCGCAGGCGATTCGTAAGGTGCGGCAATCGGCGGCAGACTGGAGCTAACAGGTAAGGTGACCGCGGTTGTGGATTGAACTTGGCTGTCGGGGCTGGAAGTAGACCGGGGCCGACAAAAGCAACCCACTGGTGGCCAGCATCAACTGGACTTGGCAGCTGGTCGGGGCTGGTGGCCGTCTGGCTAGGCTGGGGACTGACAAAAGCTGCCCACTGGTGGGTAGACCGGGGGCCGACAAAGGCAGCCCAATGCCAGCCGGCGTTGGTCAGGCTGGACTGCTGCTCTGGGCTGGTGGAAACCGGGGTAAACGGGCAAGGAGCAGGCAAGGTAGCAGCGCTTACCCCGATGCTGGTTTCTTCCGTAGGGAGCAAGGACGAAGACGCGGCGACCGGCAGCGGTTTGGGCACGAGGCTTGGCACGGAAGCAAGGTAAGGCTTGGATTCTAGGCGTGGTGGCGGGAGAAAGTGTGGAGTCAGGGTCCGGCGCGGCAGCAAGGCAGGGCTCTAGAGCGAGGTCCGGGGCGGTAGCAAGGCGAGGCCCGGAAACAGGATCCAGCGCGGAATCTAGAGGCTTCTGTGCGGGTTGTCTCGGGCAATGGAGGTAAGTCGCGCCGGTCTTTTATTTTGTTTTTCGCACCTTTGGGAAGCAGGGCCAATCGGGCTTCGCGTTCAGCCCGCCTCTCTGCTCTCCTTTGGCGCGCGTTGATTGGTGGAGGTGTCCCTCCTTCTGAGCCTCCACCAATCAGTATCTCTGTTTCTTCCCCAGGGTTCGCACCAAGCCTGCTGCTTCCGGAGACCGGCTTTCCGGCTGTCGGACGGCAGACAGGTAAGTGACCCGACTCTCACAGAGTAGTTGTGAGAGCCACAGTCAAGGGGCCAAAGAGCCGCATGTGGCTCGCGAGCCGCGGTTTGCCGACCCTTGCCCTAGCTTGTCGTCCTCCTGAGATGACCGTTGAGGACAACAGTGGGGTGTGTTGTCCAATACTTCTTGCAAAGGTTGCTTATGAACACGAACACCAGATAATTCCTGTTGTCCCTGCCGCCTCAACCGCAGTGCTCTTACTCAGTTCAATCCTCCTCCGCATACAGTAAGGTCTCCGATCTTACAATCTAAAATCAGTAACTTTCAACACAAGCCATAAAGGATATGTGCAATTCTTTATTAGATTGGCATCGTGCCACATCAAAGATACAAATGAGTTCCCTTGCCCCTGGTCCCTCCTTAAACCTCTCAGTTCTCATTTCACCCCACCCCTCCCTCTCAGTTTCTCTTCTTTTGTATTTTAGTTCCATTCTTTGCTGATTGCTTCCTGCTTCGTGCCCGCCAGCCCCGATAGCTTTTTTTCCGATTGCCTTTGTGTCTCAATCTGAAGGTGTTAATCGTTGTTTGCTTCTTTGTGGGCTTGTGTACTCCCTCCCCCAATCTCCCTTACATTCCTTTCTCTATTAATCCTCTGTAAGGTTGGAACATCCAGGTGCAATTAATCGTTGTTCCTGGATTTTCCATCCTTACAAAGGGTATCTTCCACAATGAAAAACCCGCTTTTTCCAAACTGTGTGTCGCGACACAAAAGTGTGTCGCCTGTGGGGCCCAGATGTGTCTCATCAAAACCCGGAAGCGCTGATGGTGGGCCACCGGGCCATCAGCGCTTCCGGGTTTTCCCGTGGCGACACACGAAAATCCAAAAGCACCGCAGCCACGGCGGCGCGCAAAAACCGAAAGCAGCAGCAGCGCTTCCAGGTTTTTGTGCGCTGCCGCAATGGCGGCACTTCCGGGTTTTCCCGTGGCGACACACCAACGGCGGTTGGTGTGTCGCCGCGGGAAAACTTTGGAAAGCCCTGCCATAGAGTCTCTAGAGCTCAATTTTCAGGAGCCTTTCTGTGAGCTGCACAAAAGGATTTTGGATTTTTTCAACCAACCACTGCATGTATTTTTAGGGTGAAGTGAGAGTGGAGATGTGCTTTGTGTCCTTCTAGAAGCAGATACACACCACCAGATGTACTGATCAGGCAATTCTTCCTCATGAAGCCATTGGCTGCAGTGAAACATCTGCCACTGGTTCCTCTAATACCAGCCCAAGGAGCAAATGCTACTGGCAATTCCTGGAGCTGAAAAATGCTTTTTAAACATGTACAACTGGAAGATTTTGCAACCGCCTAGATTGCAAGACCCTGTAGGCCAGGGGTGGGCAACGGCCAGCCCACGGGCCGTATAAAGCCCGCGAAAGCAATTGATCTGGCTCGCGGTAGTGGGCGTTTTAGGGCGTGGCAGCAGCGGGCATGCTGGGCGTGGCGGCAGTGGGTGAGTCTGGCCATGCTGGGCGTGGCGGCGGCAGGCGTGGAGGCGGGCGCAGCAGCGGATGTGGCAGGCAGGCGCAGCAGTGTGTATAGTGGGCGTGGTGATGGGAATGGCGGCAGCGGGCATGCTGTGCATGGCAGCAGGTGCAGCGGCAGGCATGGAGGCAGCAGGCAAGGCAGCGGACATGCCGGGCGTGGCGGCAGCGGGCATGCCGGGCGTGGCGGCGGGCAGAGCGGCAGGCATGACGGGCGTGGCGGAAGTGGGCATGCTGGGCGTGGCGGCGAGCGCGGCAGCGGTGGGCGCAGCAGCGGATGTGGCGGCGGCAGGCGTGGCAGGCATGGCGCCGGGTGTGGTGGCCCCCCAGTGCGCGCGATTGGCTCCCACCTGGAAACCCCGCCCCCTTCCGTGCAATTGGCTCCTGCCTGCAAACCCCGCCCCCTTCCACACGATTGGCTCCCACCCGCAAACCCCACCCCCTTCCACGCGATTGGCTCCCGCCCGCAAACCCCGCCCCCCAGCACTCAAGTGATGTTAGAAATGTCAAAATGGCCCTTGGCATAAAAAAGGTTACCCACCCCTGCTGTAGGCTATTAAAGTCTGTTGAGTTCTCCTTATCTTTAGAGTGCTGGTACTTCACCTGGCATTGCCAGCCACCACCCATAGCTTTTATGGTAAGCAACTGGCGGCCTCCCGTTGTGCTCCTCCAACAGCCTGCAGAACACAGTCTTCAGGTCTTGTTGTGGACCTGGTTACCCATCCCAGGAAAGTTCTACTCCGCAGCTTCCACGCCATCTTCTGGTACAGGCTGCTGAAGGAAGGCAGTTGCCGGTGATAAGCGTCTCTACCTTTTGGGATGCTAAGACCAGACTTAGCACGACCTCCACCTTATCCTGATACACTCCAGCAAAGGCAGCCATGCTTGCTTGGATGTGAGCATAGTGAAGGACTGTGAGCAGAAGGTCATTCCATGTCAGAGATCAACGCTCATTAATAACTGGTTGACCAGAGAACAGGGCGATCTTTGCAACCAGAGGCACAGCAACACCCAGCAGCAAGGAAACGTATTTTGACTCTCCAAGAATTTCTTCTCTGTCCCAAAAAAACACTGCCCCCATTCAGTCTTGCACATTGCAATTTCATCTGATTCTGCTGGATTTTATAGTTGGATTCCTTGCCGCTACCACAGCAGAGATTGTTAAATTGATAATCCTGCCGTTTAATTAAAAAAAACAACCAATTGGACAGAGTATCCAGAGTCACCAAGCAATGGCCCACCAAACATTTTGGATGGGTATTTTCTGCCACCTGGTGAGGATGGGCAGGAGTAAAATCTTAGCCAGGAAAATCACCCGTTGCTGCCCAGAGAGTGTTGCAAGGCATAGTGGTACTGTATAGGAGCTTATTTATATATATCATGAGAAATGCCGGGCTGGATGAATCACAAGCCGGAGTTAAGATTGCCGGGAGAAATATCAACAACCTCAGATATGCAGATGATACCACCCTAATGGCAGAAAGTGAAGAGGAACTAAAGAGCCTCTTGATGAGGGTGAAAGAGGAGAGTGCAAAAGCTGGCTTGAAACTCAACATTAAAAAAACCCAGATCATGGCATCTGGTCCCATCACTTCCTGGCAAATAGAAGGGGAAGAAATGGAAGCAGTGACAGATTTTATTTTCTTGGGCTCCAAGATCACCACAGAAGGTGACTGCAGCCATGAAATTAAAAGACGCTTGCTCCTTGGGAGGAAAGCTATGGCAAACCTAGACAGCATATTAAAAAGCAGAGACATCACCTTACCAACAAAGGTCCCTATAGTTAAAGCTATGGTTTTCCCAGTAGTAATGTATGGCTGTGAGAGTTGGACCATAAGGAAGGCTGAGCGCCGAAGAATTGATGCTTTCGAACTGTGGTGCTGGAGAAGACTCTTGAGAGTCCCTTGGACTGCAAGGAGGTCAAACCAGTCAATCCTAAAGGAAATCAACCCTGACTGCTCATTGGAAGGACAGATGCTGAAGCTGAAGCTCAAATACTTTGGCCACCTAATGCGAAGAGAGGACTCACTGGAAAAGACCCTGATGCTGGGAAAGACTGAAGGCAAAAGGAGAAGGGGACGGCAGAGGATGAGATGGTTAGATAGCATCACCGATGTAATGAACATGAATTTGAGTAAACTCCGGGTGACAGTGGAGGACAGGAAGGCCTGGCGTGCTATGGTCCATGAGGTCACAAAGAGTCGGACACGACTAAACCACTGAACAACAACAAAATAGGAGAACAACATGTCTAAGCCCGTTCCAAATGCACATTAAGGACACGGCATGAGGGCAGCAGAATTTAGGTTGACACAATTTCCTCTTGGAGGAAAGCACAGCTCTTGTTCCCGTTTTGCCCACCACCAGTGTTAAAATCTTACATCTGAAAAGAGTTTGCCTGCCAGGGACGGAATCGAGTGGTGCAATATCCTTCTTGTGGTTACGGCAGGGGTACATGAACTTGCAGAGGTAGCTGTCAACCTAGCCCTAATCCAGGGCGGGACAGGGAGGGGGGACATGACACTGCTGAAATAAGCAGATGTAATCGATTGGTGTGCAAAACTCACTGGGGAACGAAAAGGTACAAGAGCCGAAAACTCATTAAAACACCCTGTGGATGAGCTCTAAATCCTTCTGCAATGTTTTTCCATTTATCTCCATAATTCAAAGAATTAGATACTTCTATAAGAAACACGCAGTTTGACTCAGAAATAAGCCCCGCTGCCTTCCTTCCTCGGGACTTATTCTCGGGGAAATAAGTGTATGACTGCAGCCCCTGTTTGCTTTTTTCCCATTATCAAAGTGATGTTCAGGGCATGGAGAAATTTATTCAGGAATGTTAGGCTCCACCCTTTTCCCAGGGGCCAAAAATAGCTCTTAGTTCGCACCTAATAAGAAACACGGTCGTTTTCTGAACGTGAAGCGTCCTGCCCCAAATTCTGGCCGTACGAAAGTGTTTACCTTTCCTTTCAGGCCCCCGCCTCCTTTTCAACAAGAGATGACCTAGAAACGGCTGCGATCAAGACTTCCGCTGGTGTTTTGCAATGCCCCACTTTGCTAAAAGCCAAATGCTTGACGCACCACTCCGGCAAGAGCAGCAGACAAACGCTGACCTCGGGCCGGTCGGGGACAAACCCTGGAACGAAAAACCAGCTTGCGTCACGTGTAGAAACTGACGTCGGGGAGCTTGGGTGGAGTGGAGCGGAGCGGAGCGGAGTCTCATCCGGCAGCCTCTCTGCAAGCCGAGGTCCGCGCGAAGAGCTGAGCCAGAGCCGCGCCTCGTCCTGGACGGTAGCTGTAGACTTCGGCGAGTTGGAGGAAGCGGTCTCGGCTTTCTTCATCGGCCGCCCGCCCGCGCCCTGAAGGAAAGCAAGCCCGGCGCTGCGGGGTCTCGCTCTCCGGGGAGAAAGCGCCAAGTTCATCTCCCCTTCCCACTTGAACCTCTCGCCCGTTAGTTGCTGTGGATGGCTAAAGGGAAAGAGACGGGGATTTCCACGCCTGTGACGCGGGCGGAGAGCGAAATGGCTCGGCCGCCGCCGCCGCCGTCCTGCCCGTTGTCCTCTCTCGACGGGTCCAGCCCCTCGTCTCCGTACATCCACAGCTTGCCTTCCTGGGTGCTGGAGGACTTTTGCCAGAAGATGGACTGTCTCAACGATTACGACTGGATGCGCTTTGGTGAGCAAACCGAGTGCGGGTGGGGTGGGGAGAGCCAGGGCGGAGGGCCGTCCCCAACCCACCGCGCCCGGGAGAATGGAAGGCGCCGCTCTTCGGTATTCTCCGAAGGGCCCTTTAGCAGCTGTACGGAACAAGGGGAATAGTTTTCACACACAAACACACACACACACACACACGCTGTAAAAACTCACACAAGTATATTATTGATTATATATCCACTGTATATAATCGCTCTAGTTAACTAAAATATTTGGTCTTGCAAATTCTGGTAGTGTGGTCCCATTCCGGAAGGAATCTCACCTGACATAGGTGAAGGAATCTCTAAAAGTTTTAGAAATCTAAAATAAATGTCCCTGGGCATTTCTCAAGAAGATGCAGCATCTATATGAAAAATCAAAATTATTTTGGAGTAATGTTTCTTATTTCCACTTCTGTTTTGTTTTTTTATAAAAGAACTTTCTCTTTTTTATGAAGATGATGAAATGATGAGAATGCATCTGATCTGTCAGTGAAAGCATCTTACAGCAGTATGATTTATGACTCCTTTAAGAGGCTTCAGTTGTTTTGACAAAAGGCATAATAATAATAATAATAATAATAATAATAATAATAATAATAAAAAATAGAAAATTATTCACTTATTGTAATCACATCCTTGTTGCTTAGCATAAATAAGCCTGATAAAAGGCTTCTTGATAGAGTTGTACCTCTTCTTCCATCTCTTGAAATAAAAAAGAGCTTAATGAAAGAGTTGTCTCTGTGCCTCTGCAGGTATGTTCTGGCTACAAGGGTCCTCTGAGTGTCTTTGGGTGCAAACCATTTTTTTTCAATTTTGCCACATGGTTTTCCACGAATGAGAGTATTTCAAGAGATACGTCATACATTAGAAAGCCGGCCTTATCACTGGCTTTCTAGTTCATTCACAAACAATTGTGAGTCATGGTTTATGAGTTGCTGGATTGCATTCCTGAAGAATGTGGGATTAACTGTCTGCTATGCAGTGATTTCCCACCAGTACAGCAGTTCAGATAAATGAGGAAGTGTGCAGCTGTTCTGTGCATGGGGTTGCATGGCGCAGGCATGGCAGGGGAAAGACACCTCTGTGGTCTCCTAGATGTTCCCCCTTGCACCGATGCATGTTGAATCCCAATTTGTAAGCAACTACTTTCCTGGTCACCTATGGCAAGGATGACCTTCAAATGAACAGCAAAACTTGAACATTATTTGAATAGTAGGAATATTGATTGTCTTTCAGTATCCCCTGGAAGGGCAAGAAATATGTGTAGTTGGCCGCTTGATGCACCACAAATGACTAATGTTCTTAAAGGTGAGCAGACAAAGAAACATTTAGCAACACTTACCAACTTCTTTGCAGTTGATTGTGAGCACAAAATGAATTCAATGCTGCATTTGAGGCCCCTCCCACAAACAGCCTTTCTCTCTTCCAAATTTTGTTGTATCAGTAATTTATAGATTGCCAATCTCCTCCATCTTCATGGAGCAGTAAATAGGGTATTGTATGGGCAATGTAGAGACTTGCAGAGAACTTTGGCCAAATGTTTCCTTGCATTTGCCAGTCATGTGCTAAAAAGATGAGGAACTGTGGCGAGACTAACGTAGTTACCACTACCTATAAACCCTTCTGTTGCATTATACAGCCTAATGTTAAGCTGGAGTTGGGTAACATATGGCCTTCCAGATGGATTAGTTGACCACTGTTCTGTTGCATGGCTTTAAGCATTATTATTCTGTTTCATGTTGTACCTTCTGAATTGTTAATGTGCAGGCCTGTGTCATCATCCAGAGAATGTCCGTAATTGAATAAGCTAAAAATAAAATATAACTCAGATACCTAAGTTACGCTATACGAAACCTCTCTCTCCAATCTAAGGAGCATCAGTGAATCCAAAACTGATTTCATGGCCTGAGAAAATAAACAATTATCACAGTCAAAACTATTCCCTTTGATCACGGTGGGGAACTTGTTTCATGTCAGATGTTGAACTACAAATCCCAGCTTTCCTCATGATTGGCCATCCTGGTTTTAGTTGAGATTTGTAGTTTAGCAACATCTAGAGGCAGTAGGTTCCCCACCCACAGCTCAATGATATAAAGCTGTGGATTGAACTCTGAGGTAAAATCGTGTGAGTTTTCATGTCTTTCAAATTTAACAAGTTCAACCAGATGATAAATGTGTGTGAAAGGAAAGTGACCTGTTAATCAAAATTGTCTTGTTTTCCTTCCAGCATCCCATGTGATAACTGACCAGACTGAGCTGAGAAAAATCAAATGCATGGAAAAAGCAGGAATTAGTATAACAAGAGAACTGATGTGGTGGTGGGGAGTGAGACTTGCAACGGTCCAGCAATTGTTGGAACTTCTGCAGGAATTGGAGTTCTATAGAGCAGCACAAGTGATTGCAGATTGTGAGTACCTTCTCTCTTTTCTTGAGCTCGGTAGCAGTAGTTCATAACCAGTCAGTCAAAATGTTGCTTGTCATTTCTTCTGATGCTCAGCTCAGTGTACCCACAGCTTTATAATCAAAATGGGGTAACGGAGCAAAATAAGTGCACCCCTCCCCCGATGCCCAACATCAGGAAGACTGTCCATGGCTTGCAATTGTGCAGAAAGGAGAGGAGAGCAATTGGATGGACAACCGCAGCAAGGCAATCAACTGAAGGCATTGAAGATCTGATGAGGGCAAGACAACACCATGCAGTTTCCAGATTTTTCTCTTATTTCATTCAAAAACAAAGACAAACGGTATAGCCACTTTGGATATAAGCTCAGCTTTAGCAGACTAATACTTCACAGAATGCTGTAGCTTCACTTTTCACCCGCTTCAGTGGTGCTAGTTGTTTGCATTCTGTAGAGCAGGGGTCCCCAACCTGTGGGCCGCGGCCTGTTAGGAACTGGGCCGCGGGGTTCCTGCCCGCAAACCCCACCCCCTTCTGCGTGATTGGCTCCCGCCCGCAAACCCCGCCCCCGGTGCGTGCGATTGGCTCCCACCTGCAAACCCTGCCCCCAGTGCTTGTGATTGGCTCCCGCCCGCAAACCCTGTCCCCCGGTGCACGCAATTGGCTCCCGCCCACAAACTCCACCCCCCCAGTCCACGGAAATCCCAGAAACCCCGCCCCCCCCCGGTCCACGGAAAAATAGTCTTTTGAAACCGGTCCCTGGTGCCAAAAAGGTTGGGGACCCCTGTGTAGAGGACATTGACCCCCTCCTGACTGATAGCCAGACACAGTCTGAACTAAAAGAACCAGACAAGCATTTTTTTTTTCTAGACCTGCATTTCTTCTCAAAAGCATTCCAAGTAAGCAAATCTTAACACAGTATGATGTGTGCCTAATGTATGGATCTTCCTAACGTATATGTATCCCCCACCCTGGCCCCTAATTACAAGTCCTACTCCTATTTACCCTTCTAGGTCTTGAAAGGGCTTGTGAAATTAATTTCATTTTAGCATCCACTCTCAAACTGGAGCTCTTGGTGACTGGCTGCTGAATTCTCTGGCAGGCAGACTTTTTGATCTTTTTATTCTCCATCATGTTCAGTGCTAGTCAAACCTTAGGGTCATCTAGCCATGTGTCCTCCTCATCCTCTTCCCTTTCTGTGTTCTTCTTTCCAGGGTTGAGCCCTCATATGCTTCGGTGAGTCTTCTCCTGATCTCACCCAGCATCCTATAAATCCTAATTAGTGTCAGTTGTTAAGTCCACTATAGATTTCCCAGCCAACCTTTCTCTGGATAGAAATTACCATACTCTAATAGCTCCTAGAGTTGCCTAGTCCATTTTAGCCACCGTGGAACCGGTAGGTGCCAGCCAGCTCCTCCACCACTCAGCTCAAGGAAGAGTGTGTTTGGGTTACTTTCCTTCTTTCCCACACTTATTCCAGAGTTGACACAGGTGTGCAGAACTGCTGCCTTGTCAGATTAATGTTAATATATTGCTCTTTGACCTAAAGATGTTCACAGCAGTACACAGAACAGTAACTGTCAGAGTATACAACGCTGGGGCTGTCAATGTTCCTTCTGGACCTCAGAGTAATACGTTCTATTGAGTAAGCAGACACTCACAAGAGATTAGATAAAATAGTCTATTTACTCTATATACATACGCAGTCAATACACAGTCCAATAACGTCCAACAGATACAGATGATAATGAAGATAGTAACGAGAGAAGAATGAACACCAGAGCTCCTCTGCTTATATACTTAAATTGACCAATCACATTATAGGTCAAATTCATTATCTAGCACACCCAGCTTAAACTATATCAGCTGTGGTATGAGTCACTTCTTTCATCATTCTTCAACAATGGCTGCTGATAGAATGACTTGCAGAACTTAATGCCTCTCACCTGTCTAATTAATCTAGCTGTAAATTCTGGGTATTATACAAACCCCAACAGTAACAATACAAAATAAAATAGAATAAAGGTACATTTAGCTACAGTATGTAAGAATTAAGCATTTATTAAAATTAAAGCAGAGAATAACAACAAACCCTAACATAACAAATATCTGTTAGGTCAGAGCTTTCCAAACTGTGTGTGGCGACACAAGAGTGTGTCGCCACACACAGCGTGGTGTGTCGCCACACCACCCGGAAGCGGCGGTGTGTGCGTGCATGACCACCCGGAAGCAGTGGTGTGCGTGTGCATGGCAGCGGCGGCAGCGGCGCGGTATCAGTGCTTCCGCATTTTAGCGGAGGCTGCCTCCACCGCCGCCGCCGTGCACGCGCACGCCACCGCACGCCCCCCCGTGCCACCGTCGCGTGTGCGCCCCCCCATGCTGCCGCCGCCGTGCACACGCCCGCTGCCACCGCCACCGGTGTGTCGCCAGCGGCGGCACTTTGGAAAGCCCTGTGTTAGGTAGTATTTTGGCAGTATTTTGGGTGAAGAGTCATGTCTTAAGCTGTTATCTAAAACTGGACAACTTGAGGGCCAGGGAGAAAAGTCCACAGTGAAGGAGAGAGAGAGGCGGCAAAGAAGGGGTGACTGAAATAGAATGAAGGATGAAGGAGAAAGAACAATGTGGATATGTTGGAAAGGCGGGGGGGGGGGGGGGAAGACAGTTAAGTGGGAGGAAGCAGGAATGGGAGAGGAGGGATGGGATGGGATGGATGGACAAGTGACATTACCTAGAATACAGAAGAAGGATGAGGGAGGCATAAAGCAGAAATGGGAACAGATGAGGATGGCAGGGGATGGGGAAGAAGAGAGGTGAAGGAGTCAAGGAAAGGTAGGAAAACAAGTGGAGGTAGGAAGGAAGGCAATAGCAGGACAATTTTCATAAAGGGGGGGAAGCTGTTGTGGAGGGAGAAGAAAGCTGGATGAAATGAAGGGGTGGTGGCCAAGACCAGAGTGAGGAACTGGGAGCCCAATGTGAAAGAGCAGGGAGAAGAAAGAAAAGGAGATACAGGAATGGAAGTTGATGTGGAGCACTGAGTCCTTTCATTGTTTCAAGCAGCATTTTACTGTGAGTCCATTTATGTTCCCAAAGAGCGAGAGGTTCAGTGCCAACAGAAGCCCCCAGAAACCTGCCAGGGTCATTGCTTTTCCCTGTTGCGGGTTGTGGATTTCATTTGGTTGGCTATGTTTCCTAATTAGTGCTTTTTCTATAGTTGTTTTTATTCTATAATTATTCTGTTTATTTTGTAATATTTAATGTTACTAAATGTCTTGAATACTTAATGTTGTTGTTTCGTGTCAGAAGCTTTCACTTCTGTAGTGAAAGGATTTGCCGGTGACATCACCGTTGCCCGGGGGACGCCCAAGGAGGCTCCTTTCATGTCCCTGTGATTTTTCCCACCGGAGTGGTACCTAATTTATCTACTCGCATTTGCATGCTTTTGAACTGCTGGGTTGGCAGAAGCTGGGACTGATTTTACCAATTGCCGGGAGCTTACTCCGGCACGGGCTCACGCTCGGGTTTTGAACTGCCGAGTTTTCAGCCTTAATGGCTTCTGACTCAGCGTCTTAACCACTGAGCCACTGCGGTCCCTTTGAATACTTAATAGTGCAGCAAAATAAGATAGCCGCAAGTGACTTCCGGTCGTCGGCTGACCCTCCGTGCGCGTGTTGGACACAGCTCAGCCAGGTGCAGTATCACGCTACTTTGCACATCGCCCCCCTGCCCGTGCACGCGCTCCCGGATGGTCTCTCTGGGTCACTCCAATACTGCATCATATCCGCCCGCTACAGCTGCAAATGCAGCCTGGCAAGCTATATGTGCTAAAATCCCAACATCTCCCCCTTTATTGTTTTATTTGGGCGGGGGAGCCTCTAGGGAGTTCCGGGCAAATGCTTATGGACTGAGTGGGCGATGCTAAGCAGCGGGCGTCGAGTTAATGTTGCATTGCACCTGCCTAGCGCGCTTAACCTGGGGGTTACAGCGAGTCCTCCTCGGTGTCACTTAGCAGGGTGAGCGGTGGTTTTGATAGCAACGGCTGTTCCGCTGTTGCAGTCGAGCTGGAGATGATGTTGACTTGCTGTGAGTGGGTGATTTTTGAGGCAAAGCTTTTAAATATTTGCAATAAAGAAGGCAAACATTGAACACAACAGCAAAGGACAATCAATATTACTATAACAGTTATTACGACAGAGACTAGTGACCGCAGCCAGGTTCCAGCAGGTAGCCAGGACCATAGCATGCCCCACAGGTCCAGCGCGCCTAATTCGTCAGTGCGCAAAGGGCTGTTTTTGACCATGGACTCAATTTTTTCCACCGTGGCAGTAATATTGGGCTGAAAATCATGAATATACATACAACAATGAGAATGAATCAATGCACACACACCGCCTTTTGCCGCCAAAACAATATCTAATGCATATCTGTTTTGCAGCACAACTTCTCTTATTTCTCTCATTTCCTGATTAAGCATCTTAAAATTCTTGATTGTTACATTAAACATAGCGGTGGTCCAATTATTCAAGGCATAAATGTCTCTATAGTTCATTGCCACTCCCAAGGGTGGGATCATGGCTCTTGCTAATTGTGTGCCTACGTTGCCTAGCCCTCCCAACCCATTGGTGTTTAACTCTCGACGATTGCGCAAACGACCAGAGGGAATTTTGCGTGAGAATATAAAGGATGGGGCAATATACCCAAGAGTGCAACGGCCAGACCAACGTGGGGGAACGCGTTGATAAGCCCTTCGACCACAAAGCATCCAAATGTTGCCTAATAAATTAGCTGTTTCATTTCTGTCCAAGGTCGGCTCCGCCTGTTTGACCATAGCCGCTACAAGGTTACAAAGAGGGAGAGTTACCGTGGCTTTGCTAGTAGGACATAGTCCTTCCACGGGACACCCGGTTATTTGATAGTTACACATATAGTTGGTAAAATTTGATAAATGTTCAACAAGAGTTTGATTTAAGTAGGTATTGTTTCTTGTCATAGATATGGATAGTCGAAATGTGGTGTTACAATACGGATATTTTCCCATCCTGGAGGCATTGGAATTTGTGTTGTTGAATTCCCAGCAGTAAGCTGCTGGTTCTTGTATCCTGCTTCCTAAAAAATGTGTTGTATAGTTAGCTGTTTCCCGGATTAGGTGTCCTCGAGCCCATGGATATTGGCGCCATGCTGTAAAATTGAAGGGAACAGCATGTACCAAGAGTCCTCCTGTGCCTTGGGTTGGGATGTGCATACAAAGCCAACAATCAGTTTTATTGATAGTTTTGGCAATATAGCGCAAGTCTGTAAAATAAGAATTGGGAGCCCATGGGCCGAGATTTTCACGCGCCTGGGTTAAAAGATGGCGACTAAACCAGGTGAGGGCATACACAGCGAGCTGGAGCTGATTTTATGCGTCTTGTAGATGTTGCCATATTTGTAAGAACTCCGCAGGCACTTCCCTGTTAGCGAGCGATGGCGGGCTGTCCTTGGCGGGTGGGGCTAATATCGTTGTGGTCGAGTCAGGGGGTGGCACTAGGTGCATCCACAGATCTGAAAAAGGGACGAACACAGCGGCCCGGAACCCAAGCGACTTTGTCGGCGTCTTGTATGGCCGCGTAGCCCCGCCCCCAAGTGATCAAATCAGCTGGGCCTCGCCAGGTTGGGTCTGGAAGTTGTCGATAGTAGACGAGTGGTCGCTTGGGGGGCGCGGAGACTGTTGAAAAATGTCGAGAGGCAGCCGTTGAGGGTGGGTCGCCGGTGATGTTTAAGAAATTCAAAGTAAATAAGCAGAGATTAAGAGTGTTTTGCACTGCTGGGAGGCCAGGGGCGATTTTCCCCTTCTCATTTAAAAATCGGTTGAGAGCTGCTTTTAAAGTTTGATTAGCCCGTTCAACCAAGGCTTGACCTCGGCTGTTATAAGGGATGCCAAACTTATGGACAATGGACCATTTAGAGCAGAAGTCTGCAAAACTAGAGCTGATATAAGCTGGGCCATTGTCCGTTTTTAACTCTTTGGGGCGTCCCAGCGATGCAAATGAGCGAATGCAGTGATTGATTACATGTTTAGTAGCCTCACCCCTCTGGGGGGAAGCCGTGATAAAGCCAGAATAAGTGTCAATGGAAACATGAAGAAATTTCCATGGGGCAAAGGGAGGAAATTGAGTAACGTCCATTTGCCAGATTTGGCAGCTCTCTAGGCCGCGAGGATTAACTCCAAGCGGGATGGAACCCGCCTGCTTGCTGCAGGTAGGACATTGTTGAATAATTGCAGCGGCCTCAGTGGCCGAAAGGTTGAACTGCTTCATCAAAGATTTTTTGTTTTGGTGAAAATACGAGTGGCTTTCCCAAGGTGTTAAAAAGGTAAGTGGCAGCAGCGTGGGAGAGGCAGCAGCATCGGCCGCATTGTTGCCTTCCTGCAGTGGGCCAGGAAAAGGCTGATGGCTCCGAATGTGAGCCACAAAAAACTGATGCGTCCGTTGATGTATTAGCTGCTGGAGGTCCAAAAAGAGGAGAAGCAAATCATAGGGAATATTTGGAGCCAAATAGGAATCATAAATTGTTGTGACAATTTGAGTGACATATAAGCTGTCTAAAATCAAGTTAAACGGTTGGTTTTTAAAGCGGTTAAACGCAAGGGTGGCAGCGACCAATTCTGAGCGCTGTGCCGACGTTTGGGGCGGCGTTAGCTGAGTGTGCCACTGATCATGCTCTTTCCAGACACATGCGCCACGAGTCTTACTGCCATCGGCAAAAACCGTGGTGGCGCCTAGAAGGGGGGAAGCAGCACAAGGGGATTGCCAGTGAAAAGGAACTGTTTTTAAAAGGAAAATGCGAGGATCTGGTGGTGGGTGGCAGGAGATCACTCCTGGCCAATCAGCAAGCGCTAACTGTAACGCTTCCGACGAGGCTAGCACAGTTTCCCAAGCAGACAAAGAACAGGGAACATAAAGAATAGAGGGTTCTATGCCAGCCAGGGCTTTTGACCTGAAGCGAGATTTGGTTATAAGCTGAGCAAAAAGCGAATGCCTCTGAGAGATGGTGGTTTTGGGCGTGTTAGACAAATGGATCCACTCAGCAATTAGCAATTTCTTATTTGCCCCGATCTGAGCCAGAGCTGCCGTAGGGAGATTCACAGTATTGATAAGCAATACGACCAAAGACAGGTTGGGCTGTACGCGATCCACCCAGACCTGGGAAAGAGCCTCGTTAACAAGGTCACAAACCTGAAGCTGCTGTTGAGTCAAGGCAATTTTGTCACCAGGGTGTTGACCCTGTGTGAGGGCTGCGAATAGCGGGGACAATTGAGAAGTGGTAAGCCCCATATAGGGGCGAGCCCAGTTAATGGATCCCAGATATTGTTGCAGTTGAACCAATGTGGGACAAGGAGGCAAGCACAAGCGCGAAAGCTGAGGCTCAGAGCGGGCGGCCAAAAGCTTGTGGCCCAAATATAAAAAAGGTGGCTTGACTTGAATCTTTTCTGGTGATATAAAAAATCCACACTTTTGAAAAATGGAGGTTAAAACAGGCAAAGTGGCAGAAACTGTGCCCGAAGGGCCTGGGGCTGCTATCAAAATGTCATCCATGTAATGATAAACAGTAAAAGTGGGGAATAGGTCCCGATACGGCTGCAGGACCTGATTGACCACATATTGACACATTGTGGGGCTGTTAAGCATGCCTTGAGGTAGCACGGTCCATTGATATCTAGCCGTGGGTCTAGAGTTATTTAGTTCGGGGACCGTAAAGGCAAATAGCTGCTTATCCTCGGGATGTAAGGAAATAGAAAAAAATGCATCCTTCAAATCAATAATCATCAAATCATAATTTTCCGGTATCAAGTTAGGATTAGGCAGGCCACACTGAAGCGCCCCCATGGGGCGAATAATTGCATTAACAGCTCGCAGATCATGCAAAAATCTCCATTTTCCTGATTTTTTCTTTATAACGAACACTGGGGTATTATAGGGACTGAGAGAGGATTCGATACGCTTTTGCGCCAGTTGGTCTTGTAGGAGCTGCTGCAAGGCTGTTAATTTCTCCTGTGTCAGGGGCCATTGGTCGACCCAAACCGGGGTAGAAGTAGTTAAGCGCAGCTTTAAAAATTGAGACATGTCAATTGAAAATCAGTTTCGCGTCAAACTGGCTCAGTAAGTCCCGTCCCCACAAATTAACATGAAGAGGAAGAACTATTGGTTTTACATGAGCGGTCACTGCGGATTCAGAGGAAGTAACCGAAAGCCAGTGTTTGCTTACTCTTGCGTGTTGGACTCCACCCACTCCACGGACCGACGGTGTACTGTCCGTCTGCCAGTCAGAGGGCCATTCTGTCTCTCTTATGACCGACACGTCAGCTCCGGTATCTAAAATACCAAAGAAGGGGTGGCCGTTGACTTGGAATGTCATGGAGGGGCGAGACTGTTGGATGTTTCGCTCTACTGATAGGATGTGCGGCGATTGGGGCACAGGAATACCCGTAGCCACCACCGTTCCCTCCGAGATCGTCATAGAGGAAGTATTTGGAATAAAGGCAAGCGCGACTGATGTAAAGTCAGCTGAATCTCTTAGAAATGGCGCGGCCATCACGCCCTGTGTTATAAAATCACGGTAAGGAAACACTAGCAGCGGGGTATCGAATCCTGGTGGAAAAGGAAGCGCTGGCCGAATTGGTAAAAAATATGAAAGGCCAGGCAGACCGGTGACTATAGTTTCAGAGGCTACAAAAACAATGTGATGGATCTCAGCCTTAGGGACGGGGCTGGCTGACCGCCCCGCTATTAGTTTTCCGACGGCTGAGGCGTGGAAGGCATGGGGTTGGAGCGACACTGGTTTGCCCAATGAAAACCTTTTCTGCAACGTGGGCAAACAGTTTTCGGTCGGGCGGCTGCATTTCCCTGTTTATGGGCGCCGCCACCAGGAGCACGGCATTGACTTTTAAAGTGGCCAGGCTTGCCGCAGTTAAAACAATTACCAAACTTCGTTCTGGTTTGCGCGCCGGGGTCCCTTGCCCTTTGTAACGCCATGGCCAAGGTTTCCATATTAAACGCATTAGTCCCCACAATTCGACAAGCCTGTATATAATCTGCTAATCCTGCATCGGGCTTGCTCATTAAGGGTTGGAGGACTCTTTTGCAATCTTCATTAGCATTTTCAAAAGTGAGCCTTTTAAGCAGTTCGCTCTGGGCTATCCCATTGGTGATTTCTCTAGATATTGCTTCTTGTAATTGGTCTACAAATTCCCCATATGGCTGGTTGGCTGCTTGAAAAATTTTAACAAATGAGCCCTTGGTTGCCATGTGGGCATCATCGACTCGGGTTAACGCGGTTCGCACCGCGAGAGCAGAATGAGCGATATGGAGGGGATCCATGCCCTGTTGAATATTAAGCTGGCTAAAATTGCCGGTACCGGTCAGTAGGTCGGCGGTAGGTTGGTTTGGACCCTGCCAGGCTAAGGCGATTTTTTGACATTCCTTTCTCCATTCTGATTCCCAAACCACATATTGAGATGAAGTTAGAACCATATGTAATAGCCCCCTCCAATCCTCTGGTAGCAAAGGAAAGGTCGAAGCCATGTGACTTATCAGACCCAAGGTATAGTGGCTAGAAATACCATAGGTGGTGGCGGCTTGTTTAATTTCCTTGATGGTTTTTATGGGGATAGGTTCGTAAGTACGCTGACCTGTCGTAGGATCTATATGGACAGGAGCACAGAACGGATAGTCCTCTGGATCAAGTTCCCCTTTTTTATAAGCCTCCGCCAATGCCCTGGAAAAGGCACCAGCGGGGGGGCGAACTTCCTGTTCTGTTGGCGCCGTTGGATATGGCACCATGTCCGCCTGGTAGACGGACGACGGACTCGTTACCTCCCCGTCCTGTCCCTGTTTTTTATTATCGTCGGGCTTCTCAGACTCATAGGGAGGAGGAGGATCCGTCCTCGAGCCCTGTTGTAACGCATCCGCGTGAATTTCTAAACACTCAAATACAATTCGCCACGTGGACAAAATTTTTGGAGGAGCTCGAGGAGATTCATGAAAATATTTGCCTAATTTAGTCCAGGTAGATAATTTAAGAGACCCAGCTTCTGGATATATCGGGCAATTCTGATAGATGTATTTTAAAAGTTCAATTAGATCTTTTCGGGTGGGGAGAGGCAAATTATTCCCCTTATATTTTAACACTAGGATTGCAGACTTGGTCAATTCCCTAAGTTCTGAGAGGTGCGCGACCTGAGGTTTAGAGAATTTTGCCCCCATACTCACGACAAGATTTGGGAGGGTGCTTCGTCGATTCCTGACGACCGGCCCTGAGTTGCAGTAGGCTCTTCTGCCGAGTGGGTATGAGGGTCCAAGTCCGGGGAGATCCAAGGGACGTATTCAGCAATGAATCACGTCGGGGTCACCAGTTGCGGCGTTTCGCTGCCGGCGGGCCTCTCATGGATTCCTTGGATCTGGAGAAATGAAGACACCACACGTGGTTTCCTCGGGATGAGGGCCCCGAATGCCGCTCGGGGAACCTCTTTTATTAATTCCTTATAAGGCGTTCCCCGCCAGGACTACGTATACAGGCATGTGACATACATCGTCCATACATAGCATAGAAGAGGCGTGGCTGCTGGGGTGTGTACGTGCCGTTTGTGCCTTGATAGGTGATCACGGCGTGCTGTCTGCGCGCTTCTTCTGTTTCTGTGCTCGTGCCGTGAGCGTGCTTGCGGCTGCGGTGCAAGTGACTTCCGGTCGTCGGCTGACCCTCCGTGCGCGTGTTGGACACAGCTCAGCCAGGTGCAGTATCACGCTACTTTGCACATCGCCCCCCTGCCCGTGCACGCGCTCCCGGATGGTCTCTCTGGGTCACTCCAATACTGCATCATATCCGCCCGCTACAGCTGCAAATGCAGCCTGGCAAGCTATATGTGCTAAAATCCCAACAGATGGAACTTTAAATGCAACACATAAATACATAATAAAAAATGCTTAACCTTCACTGTGCTATACATGCTAACCTGTATTCAAGCGCACTGAGAAAGAAAGAGGGAGGGAGGGAGGAGAAATGACAGCGGAAGGGGAAAAAAGTGTTGAATTCACCAGAATTAACATAGCCATGGGAGGTGAGGAACCTGAAATATAAAATCAAGAAAAAAATGAGCTTTTAATGATATCTTAAGATGAATTTTATGAGCTATTTTTTAAAATGTTACAGTTCTTAGATTGTCAGCTCTGTAAGTCAAAATTGCTCCGTTCAGGTTTTTGTAATATCCATCATATTGTAGTTCATAGATTTTAGTTGTATCCATTGATCTGGAATCCCTGTTTCACCCTTATGGCATTCTCTTACAGATTATAATCTGCATTTCACATAAAATACATTAAAAGGTAAGTGTCCCTTCAACGTGCTGGTTGAGTATAAGCGAGCAAGAAACCAGCCTTTTAAAAGTATAGTAACAGGGTGTGGGTATCGTATGTGGCTTATAAACACATACGTGAACAGGGAGAAAGCCGGGAAGTCTTGTCTTTCACCAGCATCCATGACGTCTGCATCCACACCCTGGAATCTCCACCCTCTCACTCCTTCTCTTTGTGGTTCCTGATGGGATTCTTCTCCCAGATCAGAGAAGCTCCGGGTGTGATGGAGCTCGGAGAAGGGGGAGAGGAGAGCGCATTCCATACTGATAAAAGAAGTCACAGCTTGCTTAGTGTGGAAAGTGCGGTGGGGGGGAGGAAAAGAGTCAGGCTGGAACCGCCTTAGATTTCCCAAGGGTATTTTTCCCCTTGGCTCAGAGAAGCAACCTTTAGTTTGGCAAGATTTCTGTGTATGGCAGAAACAATAAAGATACTAGAGTTTGGACTTCGGCTCAGCGTTGTTTCTTCGCCTTCTTCGCCTTTTCCCTGACACCAGATGGGTATTATGCTGCCACCACCTCTTCTTGATTGAAGAGATGCTTCCCCCAAATATGGATGGAGCAAAGCCGGAAATTCCCCTTCCCCAAACAACACTTTCCTGTTTTTTACCAGGCCCAAGCTTGTTTGGAGTGCTAGATTACAAACTCAAGAAAAAATTATATTGATAATAATATTAATATTTAATATTTATACACAGCCATTATGTTATTATCTTTGGGGGTAAGTGAAGATATTCAAAGAGCAGAAAAGGAGTAAGAATCACTAAGTACTAAGCTAAATAAAGACATCAGATGAGAGAATGGGAATACAGCTAAATCTAGTTTATACTAACGTTTGTCCTTGCAAATCATCCTTGCTTACGCCTCATCTACATACATTGATACCTTCCCTTTTGTTCTTTAAATTTCTCACCTCACCACTGCATTCCACTCTAGTAGATTCCACACCTTCTCAGTAGTATGAAATTTCTTTCTTCTGCATTTTTTTCAACAGAAGATTGAACATGAACATGGAAGAAAGGATATGAATTTCCTGAAATATAATAGCAGCATCTGCAGTATTTTGGAATGTTTCCCTGAGGTCATATAAAATTTAGCAAAAGAAGTATCAGTCCCTCCCACAATATTTCTGGATGTCTGTTGTTCTTATTTAATTTTCTCAAGGGAAATTCAGTTTGAATTGAATTGAATCAGTTCAACTAAGCTGGGCTTACAAGGACATGCTGATTCTTAATTATTGTTCATCTCAATATTTTTAAACCTCTGGTGACAGAAGTGTTACGGTTGGAATGCACTTTGAGGGTTCCATAGGCATCTGGAATAAGTCACAATGATGTCACTAGCAATTTAATATGTTATTAAAAGAAAGTTTCAAGCAAAAGACTGTCAAATCCACAAGTAAAACCCACAAAGCAGAAACAGAAGTTTAGAGGAAAAAGTAAAAAAAGGAAAGGAGAGAAGATAGGAAAAATTTGACTGAAAAAGCTCTTGAGTTAATGTTTGCCTGCCTGGATGCTGAACAAAGTAGGCCTTTCCAGGCCTTTTCAGTAATGCATCCTAGGGAGTCCAGTGAGATTTACTGCTAAATCAGTGACCCAGGATTGCAGTAATAAGAAATAAACCATGACTAATGACAAGGTGACAAATTGTCATAGTCATCAGATTACTGAGACAGCAAATTTTATCTAATTGTTTTCTCTCCAGCCACTAGGATTAGAAATTTGGTATGAGTAAATTGCACTGTTTATTTTAATTTATCTACCCCTCCCCCTTCCATCACCAGATATGCAGAAATTTCAGCCATTGCTCCCATGATGCAATTCTGGGGTTTCTAAAGTATGCTCAGTTTGGTCTCTCATTTCAGGAAAGAATGAGTCTTACAGCTGTTTGTACTCTCAAATATCCTTTCCCTATAACTTTATTTATAAATACTTACTTAAATCGCCTCCTTTACTTTTCTTCTTAATTTTCTAAAATGGCTTTCTAAAACTGCATTATAATGTAAGATTGTTAAAAATATGTAGCAGCCCTAAAAACAGTAAGTTAATAAAAACAGTGGATTCAGTCATAATTACTTTCTGGGCTAGTTTATGTGGTGAACTGAATTCCTGTTATTTGCTACAGGGAATTCAGATATTTGTCTCAATGCATCTTACAGTATCTTGTTCTAGAAGTGGCCTTTTGTTTGCACTTAGTGTCCTACCCAGAAAGAAATGAAATATAACTGAAAATTTTAAAAGATTGTTATAGAGAAAAAATAGACCTTGAAATCTGTATATTGTTATAGATGGTTCTTCATCCTCCTGCATACAACTTCTGAATCAGTTATTTAATTTTTTAAGAGAATTAGGGTCTGCTCTAGATAAAATGAATTCCTTGCAAGCACCACTGATTTTGATGGACAGTTAAAAAAATACCTCCTATTTTCAGCAAAGTAAATAAAATTTAAACGTCATCTAACTGGATTATATCTGATTCTCTTTTTCTCCTAACATTGTACAGTAATTAGATAAGTAGCTTGCAAGAATCAGTTTGGTGTAGTGGTTAAAGGTGCTGGACCCAGAGTGGGAAACCAGAGTAGATCCCTGAGCTCCTTGGCCTTCAAATATTAATGGGTAAACAGTGAGTACAATCTTATTCTGAATCTGAAGGAACATCCTCCCACTTTGAGGATGCTACTAGTGGGTCTTCTTTTATCAGGAGACATTCTCCAGGCAGGTATTGCCACATTTTTTGATCGCCATTAAAGGAATGAGGTATTGTCCTGACTTCGATCGTAGGAATAACACGCTGAGGCTTGGGATAGAAGCTCTCTGTTTATTGTCCTACCTTCTTGATAGAATCCAGCTAAACTAACATAACTAGTAATGCTCAGAGAAAGCGTCCACGAATTCAGGGCGGGGCTTTCTTCAGCCTCTTGGGAGGGAAACATAGAGATTCAGTACTACGCATGCGTTTCCCTTCCTGGAGGGAGCCCCCTCCTTCTCCGCCCGTTATCTCCCTGACAGGTATCCCTTACCAAGAATGCATTGTTCTCTAATGCAAGAGAAATTAATCCTTGCACTGGGGTGAGCAAGGAATAATTTCCATTGGCATTGAACTTTCTGAAGTACAGGTAGTCCCCTTTCAGCAACTGCCTTGTTTAGCAACCGTTCACAGTTATGACAGTAATGAAAAACAACTTTCCGGCCAATCCTCGCATTTACAACCTTCTCAGGTCTGTAAAGCAAAGTAAAGCTAAAGTAAAATCATAAACACAGTCATGGTTTCACTCAGTGATCGCTTCGCTTAATGACTGAGTTGCCAGTCCCAATTGTAGTCGCTAAACAAGGAGTACCTGTACAAGAGTAGAGGCAAGTATTCTGAGCAGAGAACCCATCTGAATTGGACTTGCAAGCTTCAATATCCTACCACTCTGACTCTGCATGTGTACAATTAGGTATATTCTATCAATGTATTTTATTTTTACAGGGAAGACACTCAATCATGATTCTGCCAGGGCTCCTTTAAAGCCCCCTGAACAGGAGAAGGAATTGCCACATCCAAGTGGGAAGAAAAATAAAGAGAAAATAGGAAATGGGATGGAAGTACCACCACTATTGCCAGACTTGACACAGATGCAAAGAAGACAGAATGGTACAGTACAAAAAGCATTTAGAATTTTTACAAAAACATCTTTAAGTTTTGTTTAGTTAACAAAGAGAAGTTCTCAGCCACTACTAACTGTGTATATGCAACTTCTTATTTCTTAAATGTGCTATTTTTTAATGTTTCCTTTCTACAAGAAAGGAGGTGGTTTGTTGTTTTCTTGATTCAGTCAAAATAATTTAATCTCTTTTCCATACTAGAGGGTGATAATAGTCAGGCTTATCTCGCATAACCACTATCACCCAGATTCGTCTGTCTCCTAGGCCACAGGAGAGTGATTAGACTCATGCATCATACCATCCCATGATTAATTCCACACAGTTTGTTGAACTATTCATAATGGCCTGATTCACACATAATACTAAGCTATAAGTTATGCTCTATAAAACACACTTTACAAACCATCCACATGATGGCTGGATGCAATGCTCAAAGACAATAGGTGGCCAGGCACGTAGTATTGTGTGAAAGAGAACATTTCAGCAGTAGAACTACAGAGTGGACTTAGTTCCATCGGCTGAAGGTCTTTGCAACTGGTAAAGGCATTAGGAGCCCTGCCTATGGTAGCATCTGGTTTCCCTTCAGAGTTGATCCATTCTCCTTTGCACAAAGAAGCCTTGAACTAGTTTTATAAGACTTAAAAGTAGTGTAATTTTTTTCTCCAACTTACATCCCTGAAAGCTGTAAAAATGACTGCATTGTTGGTAGTCATGTTGGTCCCAGAAAATAGTAGAAGCTGTGCTCTGTGCACACATGCTTTAGAGAATATCCCACTCACTTCAACTAAACAAAATAAGGTCAGGAGAAAAGCAGTGAATCTGCTCTCTCAGGGCAATTTCCCCCATATTGGTGTCTGTCAAATATATTGGATTTCAGCTCCCATAAATTCTAAGTAGCATGACAATAATTTCTATAGATAATTGAAATTTGAACTCCAAGACTTCTGGAGAGCACCAGGACAAGTGGATCTGCTTTCTAGCACAAAGGAGTAAAGTCTTCATTGAGTTGAGCTCAACCTCTGATGACCATGTCAACACATCCACATAGTTTTTTTTACAATAATGCAGAAGTGAATTTGCTATTTCTTCCTTCCAGGATGTTTCATCAAGTTCCCAGACTAGCCTATAGGCCAGAATTGCTTAGTGGTCTCCTGTCTAAGTCGTAACCAGGTCCAATCCTGCATAGCTTTGTCAAGATCAGCCACGATTGGCTAGGGGCTGCAACCCCATTTAAAATGCTAGAAGATTTGTAACTGTGTTGATTTTCACTGAGCACAGATATTTGGAATGAAACAAATCTGTTTCTATGTATTGTCGAAGGCTTTCACGGCCGGAGTTTGATGGCTGTTGTGGGTCTTCCGGGCTGTGTGGCCGTGTTCTGGAAGTTGTGGTTCCTAACATTTCGCCAGCATCTGTGGCCGGCATCTTCAGAGGGCAGGAGCACAGACAGAAGTGAAATCTCTACCTGGGCACAGAGATTACGCTTCTGTCTGTGGTCCTGCCCTCTGAAGATGCCGGCCACAGATGCTGGCGAAACGTTAGGAACCACAACTTCCAGAACACGGCCACACAGACCGGAAGACCCACAACAGACAAATCTGTTTCTCCTGTGACTCCAAGCTTCAGAAATAGCCTCTAATGTATTTCATTTTTGTCACTTTCAGATCCTCTTTTAAGAGTAGATGCAGACATACTTCCTTTATCTCAACCACCAACTTCCATGGACCTCCCACATTCTTTACGTTCAAACTTCTCAGATTTATCAAACGGAAAGGTAAAGAGCAGGAGAAGTTACCACTAATTTAAATGGTTTTCTGTGGATCATATTTATTGCATTTAGCTAAAGTCCTCTGCAGACAGTAAAATATATTATATTACTTAAGCATATAGACAATAAAACATATTATATTAATTGTATATTAATTAATTAATTCAAAATGTACAGTAAGAATAAAAAACTCACAGCAATATATTATCAGTATTATTGGCCATAGTTTTATCAGTAAGAATAATCCTATGCTTCGTTAACAACTACCTCTGTTAAATGTTTCGTTCAAATAAGATAAATATTACAGTAGAGAGAGAAAAACTGTTTGATGGTGTTATTATGCAATAGGCAAAGTAAAGCATAACAGTTAAGGATATTTTATTTTAAGGCAGCTCCAAATCAAAACCCTGGATCCCAGCTTTTTTCGCCAGAAGCTGAGCAACAATACAACACCCCTTCCAAAATTTTGAAGTTCAGCCAAATTATTCTTGTATTTGAGGCAGAGAATCCCACAAACATCTTGGATCTGAATCTGGTGTTAAAATGCAATTAATAAATTAAATAATTATCAATTTGCTAACCATTTGGCACAAAAACTAAGCCAATTGCCCAGTCTAATCTTATGGAAAGCCATCCATACTATATATTCAGGGTTGAATATGCCATTCCAGCAAGTGGCATCCAAATATGCTGCAATCTGAAGATATACAACTTTAGATCTGTGAAACAATGCATATTACTTGTACCTCAGGGTTGAACTGCAAAGGTCTGAGCACAAGCATTGGGGTAGAGTGGGGCTGGAGCCCAGCATAACTGAATGTTGGATGTTGATGAATGGAGGAGTGTTTGCCTTTGGGTCACCAGGAGTTTTTGCTATGGTTTTTGGGTGTTTTTGCTTTTGTTTTGTGAGCCAGGGTTATGGCACGTAAGATGGGCAGCCATATAAGTCTTTTAAATAAGTAAGTAAAATAAAAGACTTAACTCTTCATGGGCAGGTCCATGGTGGTGAGTGTTAACTAGGACTCCTTTTGGCCTGAGGACATTGTTTAAGTGGACTTGCTAATGTGTCTTCTGCGGGCTGGATCCATGTGCCTTCTCAGCTCTTGCTAAGTCTAGATTTTTTTAAAAATCATGGTTTGTTGAACAAGCCATAGCAGCTGAGCACCCACAGTATTATGCCATAACAGTCCCAGGGCATAGTGTTATATGTGAACCAGGACATTGAATTAGACCATTGGCCTATGTAATTTGCTGCTCAGACTGTTAACAGTTCTGGTCTCCCCCAGCATATCAAGATTAGCTTTTCTCTTCCATTTAAGGGGCCAAAAGAGAAACATGGGGCTTCCCTTATATATAGCATGTCCTCTACACAGACTTGCCCATACTTTAAGCATTTATTTAATGCTTAAGCATTTACTTCTGTCTTTCTCAAGAATGTTCCTGCAAAGATGTCAGAGAAGTGCTCCTTGAACTGGTTTGCAGGTTTGAAGTACATTTAATTGAATAGGAAATTACTGTTAGTTAGGTTTCATTTTTGCTTTTCAGTAGCTATCTGTAGCTACTGAAATTTGTAAACACATTTTTTTAAAAAGCATTTGCCCAAACAAAGCTTATATCATTTATAAAATAAATACTGTAATGTAATGTAGTACCTAAAATATGTTTTGGATTCCATGGTAAAGTAAGCAACATTTCCTACATCTAGAGCAGAGCTTTCCAAACTGTGTGTCACGACACAAAAGTGTGTCGCCACACACAGTCTGGTGTGTCGCCACACAACCCGGAAGCGCTGATCATCATCAGCGCTTCCGGGTTTTCCTGCGGCGACACACCAACTACAGCGCGCAAAACCCGAAAGCAGCAGCAGCGCTTCCGGGTTTTTGCGCACTGCCGCACTTCCGGGTTTTCCCGCGGTGGCACACCAACGCCGGTTGGTGTGTCGCCGCGGGAAAAACTTTGGAAAGCCCTGATCTAGAGTATATTTCCCTACAGTGCACTCATTTGGGTTTGACAGTTTGATGATTGCCTGGTGGAACTGCCAATCAAAGGATAGGAACACAGGGTACCTCCTCCCAATTTATATTCTAGAAGGGAACTGAAGGGTAGAAAATTGGAGGGTAAAAATAGGAGGACAGGCCTGAGGGAGGCTTGGATCCTATCTTACGAAAACCTTCATCTGTCAGGGTGACAGAATTGGGAATAGATTTAGTGCCAGATAGGTAAGAATTGACTGAAAATATACATACGTACATACATACAGACACATATTTGAATTAAGTGAACCTGTTTACAATCCATTTTAAGATATTTCATAAAAGTCAGCTTGTTTAAATATTATCTTCCCCATGTTCTAACTAGTTGCATAATCCCATAATGCATAACAAAATAAATAAGAAAAGAATTTCTAAATCAGAAAAGGGTTTAGTGATGGCAGCAAGACAAACAGACCTTATAAAGATCTTGCAGAGAGTTTACGGGACTTCATTTAATATTGAAGAACAAAAAAGAATTAAAAAGGGAATGCCCACAACCAGGAGGATATGTGACACAAAATAACTTTAAAAACCTAGCAGGTTTGCAGCTACATCCAGTATTATGCAGATGAACATATAACCTCTTCCAGCGGGACTTTCCTTTGCTTAATGCTCTGCCACATGGCCCTAAGTGACCATTAAACCTGCTCCCCCAAAACCACCTGGAAGACATTGTGAATGCACAGGATAATAGTGGAGAACGAATTCTACTGTTTCCCTAATAGAATTGATACCATTAATCTAATCAAATCAAAATGTACACTTTTTGGTGTGCAGTTCTAGTGGTAACCAGAATTAGGTATAGTTGTATTGTGGAGTCCTTGGTGCTCTCTGAGCCTTGTTGTTTTCTTACAGACATTTCATTGTCAGACTAGGCAACATCTTCAGTGCAAAAAGGGAGTGGGACTTGCTCTCTGTTTATATACCATGGCTTGTCCTGCTTGTGCTGGTGGAGGTGTTGTTCTCCCCTTAGGAGTTCCTTGATTGGGCTGTTGTTTGCTGCTTGGTTGATTGACTGAGTTGATAGTTCCTTGATTAGGGTATATTATGCTGTTTGATTGTTCCTCTGGTGCTAATCCTGGTGTTAATCTTTGCATATCTGGGTGTTGATTGCTGGCAAGGAGGTGTTCTGGTCTTTTGGTTTTTCTATTGTCTCTTATGAATGGTATGTAAATGTTGTTTACCTCTATGGGTCTGTTGATGGCTGCTTTGTCTGAGTGCCAAGCTTCCAGGAATTCTCTAGCGTTTTTTGGATTTGTCTTGGTTTAAGATGCTCACAGTTTCCCATCAAAAAGTGCCTGACCACCCAACCCACTACAACACAACCAACAGAAGCTATGAAAAGGATAACACTGCCATACATCAGAAACATCTCAGAAACTACCAATAGACTGTTACAACCGCATGGCATCACCATAGCACATAAACCAACCAAAACCCTTCAGAACATCTTAAGTAACCCAAAAGACCCAGTAGCCCAAGAAGAAAAAACAGGAGTTATCTACAACATACAATGTAAGGACTGTAGCAGCCACTATGTAGGACAGACAGGCAGAAGACTAGCAGATCGCATCCACAAACACCAACTAGCAGTCAGAAGACACAATGAAAACTCCTTAATCTCACAACAAATGGACAGAGTCAACCATACTTTCAACTGGGAAAGTGTGAGCATCTTAAACTGTGAGCATCTTAAAGTCCCACTCCCTTTTCGCACTGAAGATGTTCCCTAGTCTGGCAATGAAACGTCTGCAAGAAAACAACAAGGCTCAGAGAGCACCAACAACTCCACAGTTCAACCCTGAGCTACAAATATTCTCTTCGATAGTTGCATTGTAATGGCAGCCTATGGTCTGGCTTGGGATTGAAAGTAATTTTTCTGATGTTTACCAAAATAACAAAGTCATGTCTTTTCTCTTAAATGTATAGTTCTACAGTTCTTCCATTCCTCAGGAGGGGACTTCTCCTAATCGTGACACTGCAAGCCTTTTGTGGATGCCAAGGGAAGTAGAAATTGCCACCAGTGGCTTCAGTGAGGAAAACCGAATTAGTGAAGGCATTTTTGCTACTACTTACAGGGGTCAGAGAGACAATACTCACTATGTTGTTAAAAAGCTAAAAGAGGTAGGTGTCTTTCTTCATTTATCTCATGAATTGAACAAAATTAGAAAGGCATGTGCAAAGCTGGTTAACAATAGGGGCGCCACTGAATTCCCATATTGGATTCCTGACACCGCCACTCCCACCCATAGCACTGTATCTTTGGAAGAAGACTCTTGGGGGACATCCCCCAAATGCTGGAAAAGCTCTGAAACAATTTCACAGGGCATCTCCCGTTTATCTGTCATAGAATTAGATTGTTGAACCTATCTATGTTGGTGAAAGTTATGAAAGCCTTGTCATTACTTACTTTCTAGCCATATTTTCTACTAAGTGATAAAAATTATTTATAACAAATTTCATACAATACAAATATAGAATTAACCTCCCACTTAAATCAGTAAAACAATCTGGTTTAAAATAGCAGAATTAAAAACACGGAAGCAAAAAAAGAACTTCTCTTCGAAAAGTGCAGGTATAATAATATAAAGGGATTTCATTCTACACAGGTAAATAGTGTTAGTGAAATGCAATGTATGAGCATGTTGGCAGAGATCTCTTGGAGCTTGAACTACTGATGAAACTGGAGTATAGCAGAATAAACATACTGGCCTCACCTTCTCCAATCCTAATTGCCATTTTGAGTACAATAGATCTTTAATTACCTGTTTAAGAAAATGGCCAGTATATACTGTATATAGTGTGTGTGTGTGTATGTATGTATGTATGTATGTATATATGTATGTGTGTGTGTATGTATGTATGTGTGTGTGTGTGTGTGTGTGTGTGTATATATATATATATATATATATATATATACTTATATACTATATATATAAGTGTGTATATATATATATAGTATATATATACTTATATACTTATATATATATAGTGTGTGTGTATGTGTGTATATATATATATATATATATATATATACATACATACATACACACACACACACACACACACACAATATATACACACACACACACACACACACACACACACATACTGTATACACACTTATGGTGTAAGTATGCACTTGCTGTTCTGAAATATAAAAGGATTCTCTTTATTCCAGAATGAAACACAAATATTTTTTCGTACAGAAGTACAAATCTGCTTTCGGTAAGTAGCTAGGCAACTTATGGGGGGCGGGGGGAAGTAGCAGATAACAGTGTTAGTTTACCTTGTGAACTTTAGCATTACTTTCTGTTGAATTGTTTTATCTTATGCTTTTTTTTTTAAAGTTTTATTAGATTTTTAAATATACAAAGTTAAAAGTTGAAAGTGAAACAGAAATAGAAATACAAATTAAAAAGAAAAGAAAAGAAAAGTGCAGTAAAGAAAAAGAAAAAAAAAGAAAAATACAAACATAGAAATTAGATAACCTCCGATCCATCTATGGTCATAAGAATAAAATAGATAATTTGTTCTTACATGCTGGCTATTCATATAACATTCATATATTTTTCTTGTCTATTATATGCTATTTATATATAATCTAGTCATCAAAACCCCATGCAAGCTTTACTCCTCCTGCTTTTTGCAAATAGTCCATCAAAGGTTTCCACTCTTTAAGAAAGTAATTATTTGAATTGTCTTTTAATAAGCAAGTCAGTTTGTCGTTTTCTGCCATCTCTAATAATTTCAACATCCAATCCTGTATTGTTGGTACGCTTTGATTTTTCCAGTTTTGTGCATATAAAAGTCTTGCTGCTGTAATCATGTATTATATTATTCTAAAAAAATGTTTTTCTATTTGTACATCCCAAATTCCAAGTAAAAAGAATTCTGGTTTAAATGGTATTTGTATCTGTAGTATATTTTGCATCAATGAATGTATCTCAGTCCAAAATTCCTTTGCAATTTTACATGTCCACCACATATGGTAAAAGGACCCTTCTTGTTTTGTACATTTCCAGCATAAGTTGGAAATGTTCCCATACATTTTTGAAAGTTTTTGTGGGGTCATGTATCATCGATACATCATCTTATAAAAGTTTTCTTTTAAGTTGTAACATAAGGTAAATTTTAATCCTTTAGTCCACATGTCTTCCCATTGTTGAAGTTGTATATTGTGGTCGATATTTTTCGCCCATTGAATCATACAGTCTTTAACTTGTTCCTCCACCATTTCTCCTTTTAACAATAATTTATACATTTTAGCAATTAAATGTTCATCATTTTCACGTAGTTGTATTTCAAATTCTGATTTAGTTTGTTCAAATTCCAAATTTTTTTTGTCTAATTTAAATTTCTCTATAAGTTGTATATAGGAAAGCCATTGAAAAGTATATCCTTCTTGAGCAAGTTCTTCTTTTGATTTTATCACATAATGTCCTTGTTCTTTTTTTATAACATCCTTATATGTCAACCATTTATCTTTATTTCTTACTTCTGTTCTATAAAAAGCTTCTTGCGCAGAAATCCATAAAGGTCTCTTGTAACATAAAATTGGTTTATATTTATTCCAAAGTCTCAACAAAGATCTTCTAATATAATGATTTTTAAAATCCACATTAATTTTAGCCTTGTCATACCACAAATACCCATGCCATCCGAATCTCAATTCATGTCCTTCCAGATTTAATAATTTTTCATTTCTCAGAACAATCCATTCCTTAAGCCATACCAAACCACAAGCTGCATGATATAATTTCAAATTCGGGAGTCCTAGACTCTTTTGAATCTTGCAAGACTTTATATTTTATTCTTGGTTTTTTCCCTTGCCAAATGAACTTAGAAATGTCTTTCTGCCACTGTTTAAATGGTTCCTCTGATGTCAATATGGGTATTGTTTGAACAAGATATAAAATTCTTGGTAATATATTCATTTTAATCGCTGATATTCTCCCCAATAATTATAGTTGTAGTTTTCCCCAACGATCTAAATCTTTTTTAATGTCAGTCCAAAGTGGGGTATAGTTATTTTGAAATAGTTTAACATTCTTCGATGTTAAATAAACTCCCAAATATTTTACTTTTTTCTCCAAGGAATATCCTGTAATTTCTCTCAATTTTTCTTGTTGATGATAGTTCATATTCTTGGACAAAACTTTTGTTTTCTGTAAGTTAACTTTGAACCCTGCTAACGACCCATAGTCCTTCAATTTCTGCATCAGTAATTCAATTCCATCCAATGGATTCTCTAAGGTAATAACTAGGTCGTCAGCAAAGGCTCTTAATTTGTAAACTTCCTTTTTAACTCTAATGCCATGAATACCATTATCTTGTCTAATATCTCTAAGTAAAACTTCTAATACCAATATGAACAAAAGCGGAGATAAGGGACAGCCTTGTCTTGTACCTTTTTGTATTTCACAAGGTTTACTAAATTCTCCATTAACAATTATTTTTGCAAATTGAGGTGTATAGGTGTATAGTTTTATCTTATGCTTGATATTAATAGGGGCATGGTGGCTCAGTGGGTAAGACGCCAGGCTTGTCGATGGGAAGGTCGCAAGTTCGGAGGTTCGAGACCCTAGCCCTGCGTGACGGAGTGAGCTCCCGCACTCGCCCCAGCTCTTGCCAACCTAGCAATTCGAAAGCATGCAAATGCAAGTAGATGAATAGGTACCACTTCGGTGGGAAGGTAACAGCGTTCTGCGTGCGTCATGCTGGCCACATGACCACGGAAGCATCTTCAGACAACGCTGGCTCTTCGGCTAACAAACAGAGATGAGCACCGGCCCCTACAATTGGACACGACTGCACAAATGTGCAGGGGAAACCTTTACCTTTATGCTTGATATTAAAGTAATGGCCTTTTACTTGTAATTTAAATTAAAACATGAGAGAGAGTGGTGATATTGTTATTCCTAACCCCATGTATTGCCCTGAGGACAATTTACATTATCATTTTATCCTATTATTGTAATGTCTAGCTCTCTCATTTACATAGGATATTCTCCCCAACCCATTCTTCTTTTTCTGTCCATATGTCCTAGATTTATTCAGATTATTTTCATTATTATTTTTTCAGTCCTTTGTGGAGAAGATACCAACATAAGTTGGTGTTGCTAACTTTGAAGTATTGTAATGCTATGGAAATTTTATATAGGTAGTCCTCTCTTAACAACCCTAATTGGGACCAGCAACTCCATCACTAAGTGATGCGGTCATTAAGCGAAATGTCATGCGACCGCCCTGCTTAGCAATGGCAGTTCCAGCAGTCCTAGTTGCTGTCATTGAGCAAATCCCACGTGGTGGTTAGGCAAGGAGCCACCCAGATCCAAGCCATTCTTGAAAGACGGTAAGGGACTGCCTCCACTTCAACGCTCCCCCCACCTCTCCCCCCCATCTCTGCCCTTTTGGCTGCCCACCTACCTGCCACCAGTCCCACCGGCCAGGGCCTTCTTTCGCGCCACCTTCTTTCCCCCCAGGACAGCCAGGGCCTTCCTGGCTGCGCTGGGATGAAAGAAAGACCCAGCCAGTGCGTGAAAGAAGGACCCAATTTTTTTCCTTCTCAGTCCAGTCGAGTGAGATAGATTTTAAATGATGCAGATCCACTTCAAAAAGTATTACTAACTTAGGGTTTACATCAGAGAGCCCAGAATATTGATGGATCGGGGGGGGGGGGTTGCATTGTAAATGACCTCAAAAAAAATAATGTTGGGGTTAGTTAAGGGCAACTGCACCTCAAGGTTCAGAGAGATAAACAAACACATATGCATGCACAAACACAAATGCCAATATTCCCTTAGTTATGTTTTACCTTTTTCCAAAGTCAAATTCAACCACCAGGATTTTCTTGAGATCTAAATCCAAGTTCCTGGAATTTTCCTGGTCTGCTTTCTTGCCTGACCAAAAACTGCTAGCAATCTTCAGCTTCTTACAAGCCTGACACCTTTAAACCTTAAATTTAAAATGCTGGTTCCTGTTACTAAGCTTGCTTAAATATTTATACTGCAACAAAATAATTGCTCTAGATATTTACCAGGGAAAGTTGCCTGGAATCCTTGTGAAATGCAGGCTCCTGTTATCTGAAAGGGAAAAAAAGGTCTCCCTTTAATTAAGTGGCCACACAAGAGCAGAAATTTGCTAGACACAATAAATCTTCTTGTTTGTATAACAGGCAAATCCCATTAAATAAATCAATATAAGTAGCACAGCAATGAAAGGAAAAAGTAAAACAAGGGAAAATGAGAAATGGATTTTCTTTTTAAAGCTACAGTAACAAAAATGTAGTGGAATAAAAGATTCAGAAATATATAATTTCCACAACAGAAGCACTTCCTAATGAGAATTACTAAAGCCTGTAGAATCAGGAAGTGAATTTTTAATCCAGAGGAGAATTCTTAATTTAGTTGTGGATTTGTGATGGAATGTCTAACAGAAGAATTCTTAATTTAGTTGTGGATTTGTGATGGAATGTCTAACAGACCCTGAGAACATGGAGGAGGGAGTCCAGATTGTTACAGGAGAAAGGAGGGCCATTACAGAAGAGATTCTTGAGTCTAGGGGAGGGGAAAAACACAAGAAACTCAGAGTAACTCTGCCTTAATTATGCTATGTGTAAGTTGATCTGGAGAACTGCTTTCGCAGGCTTGCTAGATTCTGTTACAGAACCCTACTTTTTATTTTTTATTTTTGTTGTTTAAAACAGGGGCATCTGCAAGGGTGAGTAAAAAAATCAAGATGGCAGCCATGATTGCAATTAAAGCCCTGCCTCTTGTTTATATGTGTAACATGTAACTTTTTAAAAACAGATAACAAACTCATATCAAGGATCCATTCCTTAAAAACAGAAGAATGACTTTCTTTCCAATTACGTAGGATTATCCTCTTTGTTGTGCCCCAAGATTGATAGCCAAAGTTCTTCATAAGATGACAAGTTCCATATTTTAGGAATATAATTCAACATCACATTTGTCATGGGTTCTTTTCTGAACCACAAACAATTAGATTGACCCAGACTCAATTACAACACAAAGCACTGGAAATGAACAGTTGTTTTGTTTTGCTTTTATATCTCCCTTCAGTGGCTGGGGGAGACTTTTATTTTACAAACAAGGAAAGCTTACAAAAAATTGTAAATTATAAATGCCTTCAATTATTTCAGAAACTAATATCTTATTGCTAAAACTATATTCTATTTCAACTATTACCTATAGGCTCTTTCTTTATGCTATATTGTTTAAACTCCAATTTCATGGTATCTTTGTATCTGTTTTATATCTGTAATATATTTTTTGCTGACCTCTGAAACCTGTATGCGGGTCAAGAAGCAACAGTTAGAACCGGACATGGAACAGCCGATTGGTTCAAAATTGGGAAAGGAGTACGGCAAGGCTGTATATTGTCACCCTGCTTATTTAACTTATATGCAGAGTACATCATGAGAAATGCCAGGCTGGATGAATCACAAGCGGGAGTTAAGATTGCCAGGAGAAATATCAACAACCTCAGATATGCAGACGATACCACCCTAATGGCAGAAAGTGAAGAGGAACTAAAGAGCCTCTTGCACTTCCTGGCAAATAGAAGGGGAAGAAATGGAAGCAGTGACAGATTTTATTTTCTTGGGCTCCAAGATCACCGCAGATGGTGACTGCAGCCATGAAATTAAAAGACGCTTGCTCCTTGGGAGGAAAGCTATGGCAAACCTAGACAGCATATTAAAAAGCAGAGACATCACCTTGCCGACAAAGGTCCGTATAGTTAAAGCTATGGTTTTTCCAGTAGTAATGTATGGCTGTGAGAGTTGGACCATAAGGAAGGCTGAGCGCTGAAGAATTGATGCTTTCGAACTGTGGTGCTGGAGAAAACTCTTAAGAGTCCCTTGGACTGCAAGGAGGTCAAATCAGTCAATCCTAAAGGAAATCAACCCTGACTGCCCATTGGAAGGACAGATGCTGAAGCTGAAGCTCAAATACTTTGGCCACCTAATGCGAAGAGAGGACTCACTGGAAAAGACCCTGATGCTGGGAAAGACTGAAGGCAAAAGGAGAAGGGGACGGCAGAGGATGAGATGGTTAGATAGCATCACCGATGTAATGAACATGAATTTGAGTAAACTCCGAGAGACAGTGGAGGACAGGAAGGCCTGGTGTGCTATGGTCCATGAGGTCACGAAGAGTTGGACACGACTAAACGGCTGAACAACAACAAATATTTATTTTGTCTTAAACCCTATATATATATGTATTGTTACTCTTTATAGAACTATACTCCTTTTCTGTAGGGTTCAAATTGTTTGTTTCTGTTTCCTATTCCTGTTCTGTCAAAGACTTTGCTTTTTCTTTGCCTTTTCTGCCTGTTTGTTCCTAGCTGGGCTTCTAAGCTCTTCTCCTCTTCAGCTGAACTTTCAGCTCCATCTGAGGGAAAGGGCTAGAAGAACTTTTCCCTCATACCAGGTCAGAGGGAAGGGGGGGGGAAAGCCTCTCTCTCCCCCGTTTTCTCAGCTGCTGCCTCTTTTCCTGTGACCTCTTTCTCAGCAGGGCTGCCTATCCTTTAGTGTCATGCTTTACTTCGACTCCTGGGTTTTGACTCTGTTTATTCAGCCTCTTCTTCATGAGGCCTGTGGCTGAGCTCCCAGGTAGCCATCTTCTCCTCCCTCCTCCTCTCCCACCTCCCCAATGATGCTGTTTGATTGGCAGCTGCTGTTTGATTGGCAGCTGCTGTTTGATTGGCAGCTGCTGTTTGATTGGCAGGTGGGTCCTGACAATGGGGGAGGGTTGAGAAGGGAGGGGCAGGAAGTAGCATAGGTGCTTATAATCTGCCCGGGCAGTCTGTCCTTCCACAATATTGAGATCCTTAAATATAGTATTTCTTCCCAGAATTATGATAACATGTTAATTTGAATCCAAAAGGAAGCCATAACACAAGACCAAGTAATGTGAAGTAAAGAACCTTCAAGTTTCTTTCACCACCAACATAAGAAGTCTAAAGTTCATCCACTTTTAAACATTCTTTGTTACATTAAGCTCCTAGTAATGAAGTTCTTTCCAGAAATCCAGAGTTGTTTCCTAAGTTTGCCTGTTTCAATGGCTGGATATAATTTTTACATGCAGGAAGCAGCAGCAGAGAAATAAGGAAGTAATTATAAATGTACAATGAATGTAGAGGAAGTATATACATGTGAGGCTCCACTCATGTTTGTCACATGTGTTGGTGGGCATAAACACTAAATTGTAATTATAGTGCTAGTAAAAAGAATTCAAATGTTCTAGTTTAAATTGCTTATTAAGTCACATAACATTATCATGTATGTTTTTGATGTGGTTGATGCTGCATGAGGTGGTTTTAATTTCTTACAAAGGATCATATGATATGATATGGTTATGATTATTGTTGTGAGCTGCCAACAAATCAGCAATGTACAAATCATTTTTTCTGGATTGTTTCTCCTTTTTTTTATTTTTCGTTTGTGTGTTTTATGTTTTTTGGATCATGTTGGATTGTGTATGTTATAATGTTTGAATTCTTGGGAAACTGTTGAGATTGCGATGGGGTATAATTGTAATAAATGAATAAATACAATTTCTTCAACTGCCTTTTAGATGTTGCCATCCTAATATTCTGCAGTTGCTGGGTTTCTGTGTAGAAAGTGGACTTCACTGCTTGATTTACCCCTACATGGAAAATGGATCACTGCTGGACAGGCTACAGTGTCTGGTAAACAACAAGGATGCATGTTCACGTACCACATCTGTCAAAAGGAAGCACTTCTGTCAGCTCAGCCAGCATGGGAGGAATTTTGGGAGTTACATTCCAACTAACATTTGGAAGACCTCAGATTGCTCATTGTGGCTGCAGAGAAGGGGGAAAGGATGCCTTGGCTGCATCACTGACAGGAAGGCAAAGGGCTAATGAGGGATCACTCACTCCCAAGTACAGGAACATCAGTTTGACTCGCTACTGTTTAGCCTCAAGAATTTGCTTCCCTAACCCTTGCAAAAAAAACTTGGTTGCAATGGTAACCCAGTGGATACTGTAGCTCTGTAACTCTGGTTGTGTTCAGACAACATGCTGTGCCAAAATACTTACCTAAAAGTTTGTGTGCTTGACCATATGACCCTGTTGAGTGTTGCTCTTTGGCTTACTCAGTTATCCAAACTCAGTATGACTGTCAGTGAATTTCCGAAATTATGTAAGTAATACAGTATTTTATAAGCCACTTTTGTTGTTATTGTGATTGAAGCAGCTTGAGAATGAATGAATGGAAGGAAGGAAGGAAGGAAGGAAGGAAGGAAGGAAGGAAGGAAGGAAGGAAGGAAGGAAGGAAGGAAGGAAGGAAGGAACTCTGATTAAGGAGTACACAGTTGAGGGGTTGTACAATGGAGGTTTTGTCTTGGCATGTTATTTTGAGGGCAGATTCTCTGGTGTGGGGGGGTGTATTATATATCTGTGCATAGACTGTATGTATGTGAATTGCTCAGATAAAAGTTTAAGTATAGAAGTAAATAAATGGAATATTGAAGGAGTGAATAAACAATATTACATTGTGTAGACTAAATCTTGTTTCCAAATGTTTCAAGAATTAATCCACATTAAGCTGTATTCTTGCTAAAATCGCTTGGGATGGGAAGAGTAATAGCTCTTCGTGGGGATGGCTTGCGCCATAGAGCTCTTTTAATACATAACATCACAGCCTCTTGGATTTTATATATTTATATATTTATATTTAATTTTTAAATTGATATATTGTGTTGTATATTTTATATGTTTTAATCACTAACTTTATTGTAAACCGCCCAGAGTCCCCTCTACGAGGGGAGATGGGCGGTGATATAAGTTGGATAAATAAATAAAAAATAAATAAATAAAAGTCAAATATATGGAGGATTTTTTTCTTTTTTTCTGATTATTTTTTTCTGATTATTCTGATCTATTAGTCATAGATCTCTGAGCAATAGGAGTGAGGGGAAAATGAGTATAAGTGTGTATCTACGTCAGGTTGTAGATATATATTTAGAAAAAATTTTCAGCTACAAAATTAATCAAAAGAGGATTATCTGCTTTTCAGTTTCTATGTATGTTTTAAGAATCTGAATCTAAATTATTAATTGCATGAATTAATTGATTGATTGATTGATTGATTAAACAAACTTATATTACTGCCCATCTCCCCCAATCGGGGGACCCTGGGCGGTTCACAATAAAAACAAGGTTAAAAATACAAATACAAAATCATCACATCAATAAATAAATATAAAATCCAAGGGCGATGGCTGTTAATACTAGGGAGGGCTTCATGGGATCAGCCAGGCCCAGGAGGAACTGTTGGCATTCCCATCCCAAGCAAGGCGGCAGAACCTGGTCTTCAAGTTTTTCCAGAAGGTCGGGAGCGAGGAAACCCGCCTCAGCTCGGGAGGCAAGATATTCCAAAGGGCGGGCGCTACTGCAGAGAAGGCCCGCCTCCTGGACCCCACTAGATGGAATTCTTTGGTTGATGGGGTCCGTAGCATGCCCTCTCTGCATGACCGGGTGGGGTGGGTCGATGTTCTGGGGATGAGACGGTCCCTCAGGTAACCTGGCCCCATGACACTTTATCTCAACCTAAGCTTAACAAGGATGTTGCCAGAGAGGATTCTACTTAGCAAAGATGTCGTTCTTTTCAGAGCAATGGAGCCATTTCTTCCAAAGGAGCAACTGTCAGGGGACCAGGCAGCAGTTTCTGTAAGGGTATTAAAGGAGCATTTTCCCCTTTATCATCCAACAGCAGCCTCCTGGTGTATAAAATGTATTAGGTTTGGTCATCCATTACAGCAGGGTTCCTCACCCTCAGCCATTTTTGAATGCTCTTGGGTAGCTTTAGGTTTGTGTTCTGTAAAAACAGTTTCAAAAGCAGTCGATCATATAAAATAGCAATCTGCTGACACAAAGAAAAATAAAGCTTAGAAGTCCCTTTGGCACTCATAAAGTTACCTTCCCTGTCCAAGTACCCTCCTCACGTATTGGACTTCAGCATCTATAAATTTCTAAAAAACATTCTTGCTGGGGGACTGTGGGAGTTGAAGTCTACCATATCCAGAGGATAACCAAATTGAGGAAGGTGGTTATTTGATTTTGGGTACTTCAAACATGTTTTTTTTAACCTGCTTGTGGGATCTGCCCAGGTATTGCAGTATCTGCCAGACATGAAAATCTATTTTACACAGTGAGACATGACATCAAACCATATATAATAATTTTAGTTGGCTTCAGTATGTTTAGCTGTTGCTGTATAGTTAGTTTTGACTTTTTTTTCTAAGGGCCCAACAATACCATTTCCACATCCTGTAATTCTGTTTTGGGAGAAAGTATGAAAGCTTTTCCAGAGCCTGGTGTCCTCCAAATATATTGAACTACAATTTCCATCCCCAATCGTCATGGAGATGATGGTAGTTGCAGTCCAATATCAGGCTCAAGAATATATATCAGGCTCAAAAAGGCTGAAATACATGGCCGCAGAGAAGTATGTGAGAACTATTCCCAATACATTATTCCTTTTTTGCAACAAGAGAGTTTTGACATTCATTGCTAAACAGTCATTATCTTTTCAAAGAGCCGTTTATCTTTCTGTTACAGGATGGTTCTGAAGCATTAACCTGGGAGAAACGCACCAGAATATCTTTGGGACTAATTAAAGCCATTCAACATTTACATCACTTTGGAATTATTCATGGGAATGTAAAAAGGTGGGGATCTGTATTTAAAATACCATTTACTTCTTCTTTATGCATCCCATTATAAATTATTTAATGAACTACTTAAACTTTTATCTGATTAAAAATGTTGTGCTTTCATAGGATGGCAATTAGCTCTACATTCATGCAGTATCCTTCCTAGCAACTTCCCCTACACATTGCTTTTTTAAAATATTTTTTTATTAAAAGTTTTACAAAGCACAGAAAAACTAGCACAAACGAAACAGTAAAGAAAGAAAAAAAGAAAAAGTGCAGAAAGAAAGAATAAAAAAGAAAAAATAGAAGAAGCTTCCGATTTCCTTTGCAGCAAATATAAGTATTATTACAAAGTTCTCTCTTACTCTATGATTACAAAGAAAGCTCACTTTTTTCTATTATCTGGGGTTTTTTTTCTAATAATCAAAACTACAAATCATACGTGCATTTTTTTCCATTTCATGCAAAAAGTCTGTAAGGGGTTGCCAGTCAACCATAAATGTAGATATTTCTTTTTCTCTCACCGGCCCCTAGAGTCGGACACGACTGCACAAATCTGCGGGGGAACCTTTACCTTTTTTAATCAAAGAACACACACACATTGCTAGGTTGGCCTTCATGACTACAAAAAGAGAAAGCAAAATATAGCTCCAATGCATCAAGCCCGAACTAACGTTTAGAAGTGATCCAAAGTGTCAGACAAGAAATCCTCAAGAGGCATGAAATTGTTAGTAAAAATGTAATTTTTTCCTACCTGCTGAATCTACAGTACAGCTGGTTTTGGCTCTCTTTCCCCTATCATAAGTAGGATCAAGTAAAAGGTAAAGGTTCCCCCCTCACATTTGTGCAGTCGTGTCCGACTCTAGGGGCCGGTGCTCATCTCCATTTGTTAGCCGAAGAGCAAGCATTGTCCGAAGACGCTTCCGCGGTCATGTGGCCGGCATGACGCACACAGAACACTGTTACCATCCCACCAAAGTGGTACCTATTCATCTACTTGCATTTGCATGCTTTCGAATTGCTAGGTTGGCAAGAGTTGGGGCGAGTGCGGGAGCTCACTCCGTCACACGGGGCTAGGGATTCGAACCTCCGAACTTGCAATCTTCCGATCAACAAGCCTGGCGTCTTACCCGCTAAGCCACCACGCCCCTTAGGATCAAGTAGGGGCAGAATAACTAGAAGAGAGCATTTGAAGGAAATAATTTGTGTATACACTCTGTTCTTCTGCCCATTTATTCTGCCTACAAACACCGAGCCTCATTGTTTTACCTCCAGATGCATGTTTGTGAATACATATTTTCAGAAGAAAGTCACTTGTCTGCCCTAATTAAGAAATTGCCACTGTAAATAAAATATTGTTGGCTGACAATATTGGCATAATTTATAATTTGGAGTACCTTCTTAGCATTATGCTGTGTTAGAATTCAAATGTTTGTATTAAAGGTCTGAATTAGCTGCCATTTCTTATAGCGTAGACTTGCCTTTTCAGACCAAGTTTTGGTCACACATGGGTCTGAGAGACCCATTTCCTGCTTGTTTAACTGCTGTTTATATTTGAATAATGACTATGGTGTTGTGATCTGTTTAAGATGAAGCTCTAATTCACATTCAAAGATCAATGTAGTAGCTGATTTTTGTTGGTATTTTTGTCTCCTATACAAACAGTTCCAATGTTTTGCTGGATGCAAACTTTGTACCACAACTTGGACATTCTGGTCTTAGGCTTTATCCTGTGGAAAAGAAATCAGAATATACTGTGATAAAAACCAAAGTCTTGCAAGCTTCACTAGCTTATTTCCCAGAAGATTTTGTCAGGCATGGGCAGCTAACTGAAAAAGTTGACATATTTGCTTATGGAATTGTAAGTTGTTGTTATTCATGAATAATCTTACATAACCCCAATGCCAAGAATCAGATATGTTTTCATTTAATTAAGTTTGATATCTTGCTTCCGGTGTATAGATTAGTAAAATGTCAAAGTATTATTTCATAAAATTATGTTTGGGGACTGAAAATCTATGAATAAGCCCGTATTTCCATGCCAGAGCACATTCTTTGCATGGCAGGCAAAACATTTGTGCTGGGTTCTGTCCAGGTGTCTAGAGGAAAAAGATTTTTGGATTATAAGACTAGGAAAGACCTCTGCCTAAGATTGAAGAGAGAAGCTGGCTGTCAGCATAGGCAGTATTGGTCTCTACTGTAGACTTGGTTAAAAGCTGGCTTGTATCTGTTAGCAAGATCTTCTTCTATGATAGGACTGGATTGCACCTAGATAGTGCCAGATGAACTGAATAAATAGTCTGAAGGTCAGGATGCTCAGCTGTCAATTCTAAATTAAAAAAAAACCTAATTGTAATTATTTTTCTAGGTTTTAGCAGAAATACTGACTGGCATGAAAGCAGTGGATGAAAGAAGAAATCCTATTTTTCTGGTATGTAGAAAATATATTTTTGGTGATTTAAATGCTTGAAGAAAGGCCCTAAAATGGGAATTCCTCAGGCTGGAGAATATAGTTTTTGAATCAGTGCTATTATTTCATGCAGCTCACTTGTGCCACATGGACTGCTTCTTGTCTACTAGTAGGAATGAATCATCACTTCCAAAAACTTAGTCTTGCAGGTCCAAATGTCAGTTTTCCCAACATGATGCTGTCCAGATACGTTAGCCTTCAATTCCCACAAATATTTGACCATGTTTACTGGGGTTTATGGGAAATGAGATTTTAGATATTTGGAAGGCTGCTCTACACAGTGATTTAATTTTTTCAGAAAATTTTGAAAATATCCAGAACATGTTTGTATGTATTGTTACATTTGAGTTAATTGACTGTTGATTTTGCTTCTGTGTAATAAGTTAAATTAAATTAGCATACCATATTAATTTAAATGCTATATAAATTCTATGAATTTTTGTTCCTTCCTTAAAATATGTGGTAGTGATGGTCCCTTTTTTTTTCAACAGAAGGATGCCTTGCTTGAAGAACTCAGAGTGGCAAAAGAATTGTCTTGTGCTAAGGAGAAAAACTTTGAAAATCTTGCTGCCATGGAAATATGTCACAAATATCAAGATAAGCGAACAGTTTGTTTGCCAGAAACAACTGCTTTATGTTTGGCCACTACTGTCTGCATTTGCCTGCGGAAAAAGAATGCAGACACAACAGAGGTAAATATAATCAGCCTGCTAGTGGAGATACCCTAGTCCTTGTCACTTAGGCCTTTTATTTTCCTTATTTTATTGTATGTCAGAGTCTGTTAGTAAATGTAGAAAATAGGGAAACGGTGTTATTTCAGTGAGGAAAATAGAAACAATCTGTTTAACATTCTTTTTTTTATTATTTTCCTTATTTTATTGTATGTCGGAGTCTGTTAGTAAATGTAGAAAATAGGGAAACGGTGTTATTTCAGTGAGGAAAATAGAAACAATCTGTTTAACATTCTTGTCAAAAACAGGTGAATGAAATGATGGAAATTGCAGATCATCAAACAAGATCTCAGAACATGTCTGAAAGCAGAAATCTTGGACTCTTCATCAATACTCCAGAAGAAACCAATGATGAACCAGCTAGTCCCTTCAATGTTGACTTCTATAGTCACAACTGTGAGGGTTGTGACAATTCTGGATCTCTAAACTGCGCAACTACATTACCACCTGTAATAAAAGTTTTGCCTCCTGAAACATACTCTGAGCAGATGTTAAGGGTCCCTTGTGAGTCAGATGAATCATGTAACTTTTCATGGGATCCTGTAGAAGATTCTACCTGTTGTCCACCAACCAAAAGCAATCTGGAGCCAGAAAATGTTTCTTTCACTAAGCCTGTGATGTTCACAGCAAAAAATACAGACTCTGACAGGAAAACAAATCAACAGGAGAGAAAAAATGATGGCACTGCTTGTTCCTCACAAGGTAAAAGGTAATATTTAAATATTCTTTGAGGCTGATAGAAATTAATAATGTAGAAGATTCTATGGAAAGTTTGATATAGCATCATAGAAATAACGATGACACACAACTCTGTTTCTCCTCAGATCCAAGTGGGGAGAGTCTGAAACAATGCCTGCAATCAGCAATAGTTTAAAAAGGGTAAATAAGGTGAAGTAAATGGAAGTACAGTACTGTATACTGGGAATATATTCACTCCAATATATACTTATACTTGTGCTGATGGGATAGCACTTGTATTTAAAAACCTACATAGTGCTGGATGCTCAGATGGTAGATATAGTGAAGAATATACAGTATTTTACCACCTTGGCTAGTTCGCCAGCTGCATTATTTCATGAGGATGCTTGCATTGGTGACATCCAGATTAGATTTTAAAAGCGATTGGAAATATCAGAATATGCCTGATAGAATTTTGATCAGAGCTGTCCATACAGAACATGTACTGCTAATTTGATAACAGTTTGGCTAATTGGTTGGTTTCCAGGTCTATTGATTGGGATTATATCCTGCCTTTCCTCCAAGAGTTCAAAGCAGCTTAAGAGATTTCTACTCATTTTATCCCTATCACGGTAATCCTACATGTCAGGTTTAGTTGAGAGAAAGGGACTGGTACAAAGTCACCCAAGTCAGTTTCCATAGCTGAAAGTAGACTTTAACCTAGGTCTCACCAGTCCTACTCCAGTACCTTAACAATTATACCACACAGACTTTAGAGCAGAGCTTTCCAAACTGTGTATCGCGACACAAAAGTGTGTCGCCACACACAGTCTGGTGTGTCGCCACACAACCCGGAAGCGCTGATCATCATCAGCGCTTCCGGGTTTTCCCGCGGCGACACACCAACTGCAGCGCGCAAAACCCGAAAGCAGCAGCAGCGCTTCCGGGTTTTTGCGCGCTGCCGCACTTCCGGGTTTTCCCGCGGCGACACACCAGCGCCGGTTGGTGTGTCGCCACGGGAAAAACTTTGGAAAGCCCTGCTTTAGAGTATTAATTCTGACTTTAAAATTCTAAACGGTTTGAGTCCTGAATACTCCAGGATCTGTCTGCTCTTATAGGCACATACACAGACCGTAAGATTTCTGTGGAATCCTTGATCTTGTGCTTTTTCCCTGGTGATGCTCAAGCACTGGAATTCTCCCCATACGGGTGTTCCCTTTGCTTTTTGCATGATTCGGCTTTAAAAAGCAAACTAGGGCCACTCTTTTTCCAGAAAGCTTTAGCTGTCTTGGACTGGTCTTTTATGACAACTTCTGGATTCTTTTAATTATTTGCATTTTTTAATATTTTGTCTTTGCATGGTAGTTTTCTGATGAATTTTTAAGCTGTTTTAGAAGTTGTGTTAAAAAGCATATTAATGAAATGGAGCCAAGTGGGGTTTCTTGGCGCTTCATGCCTCTAGTTCTCATTATTTCATATGTTTGCCATTCTATTTATTTTAAAGTTATTTTTGCAATTTTAAATTAAGAAACATTATTTTACATGAATGCTTCAGGATTCTAATTCTGCAAAATGCCTGCGTATTATTCACTTTTGCTGAGATATCTACAAAAGGAATTATGTTTCTTTCCTCAACTTTTCTTCTAATTTGTACATTAGGCTTTTGCAGATAGCTTTAGTGAGGGGAATTTTTATAGTGTCCACTCATATTACACTGGACAGGTTACAGAATAAAAAAAAAAAAAAAAAAGGTAAAGGTTCCCCCCACACATTTGTGCAGTCGTGTCCGACTCTAGGGGCCGGTGCTCATCTCCGTTTGTTAGCCAAAGAGCCAGCGTTGTCCGAAGACGCTTCCACAGTCATGTGGCCGCATGACACGCACGGAACGCTGTTACCTACCCACCGAAGTGGTACCTATTAATCTACTTGCATTTGCATGCTTTCGAATTGCTAGGTTGGCAAGAGCTGGAGCTAGTGCGGGAGCTCACTCCGTACGCAGGGCTAGGGATTCGAACCTCCGAACTTGCGATCTTCCAATCGACAAGCCTGGCGTCTTACCTGCTGAGCCACCACGCCCCTTCAGAATAAAAATTCAGAATAAAAGCATAACATAAAATCAAACATTCCAAACCAAAGCTTCTCCCCACCCCCTATTAAAATAACAAAAAAACATTCCTAAATGGCTGCCAGGTTGTTGTTGTTGTTATTGAATGCACACTGAAAAAGAAGTATCTTAAGCGCCTTTTGGAATGCCAGGAATGAAGGGGCCAGTCACATCCCTGGGGACATTGGGGCCACTACCAAGAAGACCTAGCTTCAAGCCCAGTTGAATGCATATTATTCAAAGTAACTACTTAAACTGTACTTAACAACAAGCATGGATCCTGGAGACTCAGTTCACTGTAGGTCCTTACAAAAAAAAATTCACTGTAAAATTACACTGAATCATTCTGGGAATTTTAGAATGGATCAAAAAGACACAATCTTCTTTTTCTAACTACATTTTTCCCATAATTTTCCCCATCATTTTTATTTCCAGATAAAACTTATTTAGGAAGAAAAGATGGAATAACTGTACAATTGCTTTTGGCTGCTCGGGCTTGGAGCCCTTTGTTTGGAAATATTCTTAATTAAATAAAAAAGATTTTTAATATGTACTGATTTATAGGATCTTTCCCTGAGAAGCCAGTTTTCAACATTTCCTGACCTTCTAAAATAGAACATCAATCTGGAAAAGAAACAAAAGTTTCATAGTAGTTCAAAGTAATTTTTTATTTATTTGTTCCTTGAAAGGGATTTGTTTTTGACAGTGATAATTTGAAAGCAAGTGTATTCATTATTTATGTCAGTGATATTACTTTGTATTTTATTTCAGCTTTAATGAAAGAAATAAAGATCAATGATAAAAAGAAGCAGCTAATGGAAAAAATAGCGTTATATGATGAAAATAAGATAAACAGTTATGACCTCTTTGAATCTTCTGAATAAATTTCCATCAATTACGTCTTCAGAAGATGGGGCATTTCTTCAGCAGCAAAATGCATTTTATACACATAACCACCCAGAGTCGCTTGAGTGAGATGGGCAGTGAATAAATTTGAAGTATAAATAATTAATAAATAAATAAATAAAATTTTTAAAAAATTACTGTTGTACTTACTATACATACAAGAAAGCTACTTTGATGTTACACAATGAGAGAGCATCAGTTTCAAATTGTATATGGGGTTCTCTTATTTTCTTGCTCTGACTGAAATTATTTTGATGGATCTAGCCAAAATAGTAGCTTAAGCAAAAGGAAGAAGAGAGAACAGAGCAGCATCTTTCAGTTGCAACTGATTGCTGGCTGGTGTTTTCTCTGGGAAAAAATGTATTTTTCCTGTTTTGTACATGGTATTGAATTGGATGATCGCTAGGTCTACTGTGATTGTAAGATAATGACTCAAAACCTGGGGTATGTATATGTGTATATATTTCTTGCTGCTTAAGGACTTACTGCTTGAGGAAAAGCATTCCACTAAAAGTATTAAGATGGAACCATGATAAGAAAGTTTTATCTGTTGTGCTTAATATATAAAAGTTCATTAGATAGTCCTCACTGCTCTGTGAGAAGCACTGTAGAACATTTAATCATAATAGAAGGAATTCCACAATTGGAAGGTAATATACATCTGAAAGGGAGATACTGGGGGTAAAAATATATGGTTTCTTTCTGCCATGTGGATGATTCAGTGGGCTTAGAAAATTCTCCTGCTGTTGAAATACTTCCCAAAGTCAGGATAGACAGTTTTTTTCCTTCCATGTAGATCAGGGCTTTCCAAAGTTTTTCCCGCGGCAACACACCAATCGGCGTTGGTGTGTCGCCGCGGGAAAACCCGGAAGTGCGGCAGCGCGCAAAAACCCGGAAGCGCTGCTGCCGCTTCCAGGTTTTTCGCGCTGTAATTGGTGTGTCAACCCGGGAAAACCCGGAAGCGCTGATGATGATCAGCGCTTCCGGGTTGTGTGGCGACACACCAGACTGTGTGTGGCGACACACTTTTGTGTCGGTGTGGCGACACACTTTTGTGTCGCGACACACAGTTTGGAAAGCTCTGATGTAGATTCTCTGTTATGGGCAAAGATGGCCTTCAAAAAGTCCCTGCCAATATTCTAGAAACTTACTCAGTTTCTTGCAACAATTTTCTTGTCCCATAACAAAATTCCTTTCTAAACGGAAGGACATCATTTAGAGCAATCAAGCACACCACCAAAAAGTGCTGGTTTCATATAATTTAGCTTTGGTAATTTCAGAATTCAGCTCCTCTTATTCTCTACCCTGATTAAAATCCTAGCACGTATTGCACAGAAAATTGGCTTTAAGCAGGCCAACTTCGTTGCAGCAGAGAAAACTGGATGGCTATGAAGTGTTTCACATATTTAAGGGATTTTCTGCTGCTTTGGGGTTTTTTGCAGACAATATATAATACTGCAACTTCACTTCCATATTTGGAGAATTTGGGGATGGTTGAATGGTGTGATGGGCTCTCCTGACACTGACATGAATAGCCAGTGAATGAGTTTTATCTCATGAATAAATTCACAAATTTTATGAATATTGGAGCTCTTTTTGGGGATGGGGATGAGATGGGGTGTATATTAATAACATCCTATTTGTTTGATCCAGTCCCATCAGTTTTTGTCTAGTCTCAGGTCATTCATCTCATTTGCCCACCTGCCAACACAAAACAAGAAGAAATCCTGTTGTCTGCTAAATACTTTCCAGTCGACTCACTGAAGACAGCACGACATAATAGAATTTAGTCTGTTTTTATATTATGATGCATTATAACACACACACACACACACAGAGACAATTTGCCCAGCTAAGCAGACTTCTGGGGAAGCAATGGCAGACTGAAGATGGCTCCACTTTCAGCGGAGCCGATGACAGCGGTAGAACAAGGAGCCAGTGAATGGATCGCGCCTCAAAATTTCTCTCCAGATAAAGGGGAGGACCTGGGATCACCCACAAGCACTCCATGCAGAGGCTCCCCATGATGAGACTGTACAACAGTCTCCGGCAGGTTTTAGAGCTCTGGGAGCCGAGGGAAAGTCAGTTTTGCCCAAGCCACAGTTCAGAGCCCTCAAACGAACACTGGGTTTCCCCACTTCCTTTCTTAATCACTTCTGGAAATTGCTTGTTAACTGCTTTTTGGATATTAAGAACCTTCAGAATGAAAAGTTTTATCACACTGGTGATTCTTCAATCCTCAGCGAAAGAAGTTTCATGTAAGTTTAAGCAAGCTGGCTGGGGAATTCTGGGAGTTGAAGTCCACACATCTTCAAGCTGCCAAGGTTGAGAAACACTGTTCTAATGCTAACCCTTCTGCAGGGCTGTGGTGTGTAAACTGGAACTGGTATTACTTAATATTATTTATTGTATCTCTTGTTTTGATTTAGGTGGTGGTTGTTTATTCGTTCAGTCGCTTCCGACTCTTCATGACTTCATGGACCAGCTCACGCCAGAGCTTCCTGTTGGCCATCGCCATCCCCAGCTCCCCCATGGTTGAGTCCGTCACCTCCAGAATATCATCCATCCATCTTGCCCTTGGTCGGCCCCTCTTCCTTTTGCCTTCCACTTTCCCTAGCATCAGCTTCTTCTCCAGGGTATCCTGTCTTCTCATTATGTGGTAATGTCCAGTAACAATCTCCTTTGCTGAAGTTTGATTTAGGAAATTCTATTATATATTATAAGTTAATAATATCTATATGTAATAATGATAATTCAGAGGTTTTTAAAACTAGTTGCAGAAGCATCAAGAATGTACTACTAATCTACTACTACTTATTCTTCTATATCAGTGTTTCTTAAAGTGTGGTCTGAGGACCCCTGGTGGTTCCCCAAGACCCTCTCAGTGGTCCGTGAAATCAAAATTATTTGCCAAATATTTAAGATACTTGCAAAAATTTAAAACAATGTCACTCTTCTCATTTTTATTTTTTGTTTAAAAAAATGCAGGTTTTTTCATGAAAAATATTTTATTTATGTTATTCTAATGGTTTTATTATTTTTATTTTTACATGATTCAATAAATAAATATTCTACAAATGCATCAATTTTAATTTTTAATATGGTAAAAAAAATAAATATAACCCCTACAAACCAAAAAGAGCTTTTGTTTTTTGGGGTTCTCCAAAAATGGGAAGGGGTCCTGAGAGCAAAACGTTTAAGAAACTGTTCTATATGGGTTTCTCTTTTTTTTTATTAAAGCTTTATTTAAAAAATTTCAACATATACATAAAAACTAAAAGAAATGAAATAAAAAATACTACAAGAAAAAAAAACTAAAAAGTGTGAAAGTACAAAGAGGACTACTACATACTACATACATAATGACTTCCAACCTTTTACAACAAAGATATACTGTACATAACTCAATATCAATCTCTTACTCTAATTTAAACTGAAATAAACATTACTTCTATAAAGCATTTCCATTCTCAATATAACATTTCCTCTAAAACAAACTATTTTTTCCTGAAGACTAAATAAAGAAAACATTTTTACAACATATTTTTCCCACCTAATAAACAGATAATCAAATATTATCCTTCTTCACTACAATTTTACTCCTATCTGCTAAAATAACAAAAACCATCCTAACAAACCTATTTATACAATTAACCAAAGCATTTATATAGTTAAACATTATATCTCCACCATTACATATTTAAACAATAACCTTATTAGTATCCTTTTACCCAAAAGAGATTCATTGTCCCAAAAACAAAAACATCTGTCTAAACCAGGGCTTTCCAAACTGTGTGTCGCAACACAGTACTGTGTCGCCTGGGGGCCCCTAGTGTGTCGCAGAACAACCCGGAAGTGCTGATGGCGCACCGCCTCCGCCGCACACAGCAGCAGCGGCGGCGGGCCATCAGCGCTTCCGGGTTGTCGCGCGACAAACCAGGCCACCGCTGCTGCCATGCTGCCGCCGCTGGCACAACACACAAAAACCTGAAAGCGCGGCAGCGGCGGCACTTCCGGGGTTTTGAATGCCGGCCATTGGTGTGTCGCCAATGGCAGAAGTTTGGAAAGCCCTGGTCTAAACCTTTAAAAAAACATCCTAATAAACACAATTAAACAATTACCCCACTGCAAAATAAACTAAGGGATTTACATATCTCAATGTTACAAACAGGGCTTTCTCCTTGCAAACCTCAAACTTCAGTTTCCACAAGTTCTGAAAAGTGTTCCAGAGTAAGAATAACCTTGAGATAAAGTTCCTTGAAGATAGCTTTGATATCCTCCATGCCCCTCTAGAGAACGTTATGTTGCCCTCTAGTGCCTCAGGAATGTTTAGATTATGCTAATTAATGTATTGTCGAAGGCTTTCATGGCCGGAGTTCGATGGCTGTTGTGGGTCTTCCAGGCTGTGTGGCCGTGCTCTGGAAGTTGTGGTTCCTAACGTTTCTCCAGCATCTGTGGCCGGCATCTTCAGAGGGCAGGAGCACAGACCTTCTGCCCTCTGAAGATGCCGGCCACAGATGCTGGCGAAACGTTAGGAACCACAACTTCCAGAACATGGCCACACAGCCCGGAAGACCCACAACAGCCATTTTTGTTGTTCATTCGTTCAGTCGTCTCCGACTCCTCGTGACCTCATGGACCAGCCCACGCCAGAGCTTCCTGTCGGCCGTCACCATCCCCAGCTCCCCCATGGTTGAGTCTGTCACCTCCAGAATACCATCCATCCATCTTGCCCTTGGTCGGCCCCTCTTCCTTTTGCCTTCCACTTTCCCTAGCATCAGGATCTCCTCCAGGGTATCCTGTCTTCTCATTATGTGGCCAAAGTACTTCAGTTTTGCCTTTAATATCATTCCCTCAAGTAAGCAGTTTGGCTTTATTTCCTGGAGTATCGACTGGTTTGATCTTCTTGCAGTCCAAGGCACTCTCAGAATTTTCCTCCAACACCACAGTTCAAAAGCATCTATCTTCCTTTGCTCAGCCTTCCTTATGGTCCAGCTCTCGCAGCCATAGGTTACTACAGGGAATACCATTGCTTTAACTATGCGGACCTTTGTTGTCAGTGTGATGTCTCTGCTCTTAACCATTTTATCAAGATTTGCCATTGCTCTCCTCCCAAGAAGTAGACATCTTCTGATTTCCTGGCTGCAGTCAGCGTCTGCAGTAATCTTTGCGCCTAGAAATACAAAGTCTGTCACTGCCTCCACTTTTTCTCCCTCTATTTGCCAGTCATCAATCAAGCTCGTTGCCATAATCAATTGCCAATCAAGCTCTGCCAACCCAGCGATTCGAAAGCTAAAATAGCAAGTAGATAAATGGGTACCACTCACGTGGGGCAATATGCTGGCATCCTGTCGGGGAGTCGCCTCGGAACCGAAGACGAAGACCTGGAGAAGCCCGTGGATGGCGGCTGAGGACGGCGGCAGAGGTTGACAGATCCCAATTACAACTTCCGGGATGTCAGCAGCCGGCTCAGAAGCAAAGGTTCCTGGGACATGTAGTCCGACCTGCGATTAAAGAGCCGGTTCCCTCTCCCCCTCCCTAATCGCGCGGGTAATATATAATATGATGTACTGTATAATGATAATATGTATGTACTGATTGTAAGCCGCCTAGAGCCCTCCATTAGGGAGGGGATAGGCGGGGTATAAATAAGATTAAATAAATAAATAAATAAATAAATAAATAATCTTGGTTTTTTTGAGGTTTAACTGCAACCCAGCTTTTGCCATAATCTTGGTTTTTTTGAGGTTTAACTGCAACCCAGCTTTTGCACTTTCTTCTTTCACCTTCGTCATAAGGCTCCTCAACTCCTCCTCGCTTTCAGCCATCAAAGTGGTATCATCTGCATATCTGAGATTGTTAATGTTTCTACAACAGCCATATGCTAATTAAATTGTAATTTTATATTTCTATTTTAAACTTGATTTTATTGTAAACCACCCAGAGTCCCCCATTGGGGGAGATGGGCGGTCATATAAATTAATTAAATAAACAAACAAACAAACAAATAAATAAATGCATTAGGCAAGAGACTGAGAAAGTCCTTTAAACAGGAAATGTTGAATAAACATGAAAGCAAGAGTGAGAACAAACAAAGCCCTTCTCTATCTGCGAAAGCAGATAGATCAAAATTCAGCTCCACAGATTCAACGAAGTAGCTAATTCTTTTGTAATCCTTAAAACTTTAAAAAAAATAACAGTAAACAGGCAAAAATCTTTAAATCCCAACAATATAATTTAAATATTAAAAAAAGCCAAATTGACAAATTAATAAATTCCAAAAATAATGAAAATCACCAAGAGGTTCCGCATTTCTTTGTTGCAAAAAGCCTCTCCTTAATAACAAATAAACAAAAAAAAATGTGTTTTAGAAATGGACTGGGCAGCTTTTGATTCAGTTTTCAGCTTCAGCAGTTTAGGAAAAGATGGCAACCCCGCCTCCCAGCTGCTCCCTCACCAGTTGATCGCGAAACGCTGTTTTGTGGTCTTCTGGCTGCAACCAACCATCTGGAGAACAGATGGGGCAATTCCTGGGATTCTCCTTAATCCAGAGAACACGTCTGGGCTCTAAGGAGACTTGCCTGAGCCAAAAAACCAGTCCGCGCTGCCCGGTCTACACGTCTCAAGTCACCAATCCCCCACCAGAAGTCTCTACATGGCTTCCTCGTATTCTAAATTATTAAACTCAAAATAAACCACACTGGCAGTCATGGGGCAGGATTGAGAAGGGAAAATCATGATAAAGCTGTTGCTTGCAAGCTGATCTGCCACTGGTTCTTCTGTCACCTTCATCAGAGACCTGAAATAAGTGCTGGGGCAATTTCCCTCAACTCAGTGCCAGCCGGAGGCATCGTTAGTCCTATGGCACTGAGGGAGGCAGAAGAGTTTCCGGTAGGGGAGGACAATATTGCAGAAATAGAGAAAGAGTGCTTGGAAGAAGAAGAGGAGGAGGAGGAGGAGGAACTCTGAACTCTCCTTTTCCTCCCGCATTTGGCAGTAGCGGGGTTCTTCCCATTCAGCCTGCAGCATTTAGTGGCACTGAGGGCACAGAGGAGGCAGCAGGATTGAAGAAGCATGCATATTACTATTACATGGGATTTCATAAAGCAGAAAAGGATCCCTGCTTTGTTATATGTACCCACAGCAAGAGCATGGTTAGCTGGAGCAAAGATGCCCAGTGTTTGGGCATGACATCATGATGTGTGGAAGCGGCGGCTGGATCTGAACAGTGAGACTCCCCACCCCTTTTTTGTGAAACATACTGAACAAATAAAAGTACAAATGCTAGGGATTGAACACATTCCTTATGGTTTTTTGATGGCTGGGTTCCTACTGAACCCCAGCCAGCCAACCACGTTTTATCTTAGCACGCTGTGCCTTTCTCATAGTTAAGTGAATCGCAACTGCGTCTTAGGAGTCTTATTTTAAGCCTATCCTCTTGCCCTTTTAAGTCACATTCAGTTCCTTGAGAGAAGAACAGCAAAAGCATGTGACATACTGGATTCTCAAACTGACGCAAGCAGGAGGCTTCTGACCCATTCGTCTCCTAAACGACCATTACTTTCCCTTTCCAAGAAACCACTTCCGGACCGGCCGCTCGGCTCACACCAATTTCCATTCAAGCACCCACGTGACCTGAATTCGAGCCCCGCCTTCCAGGCTCAGGCCTCCAGTCACGCGAGCTTTTCCAGCTTCGCGGCTTCCGAGTCTCCTCTGCCCAATCGGAGGCTGGTCTGACGGCAGCCTCTTCCCGACGCTTTAGGAGGCGGTCCCCAGGCCTTGCGGGAGAGCGCGGGGTGGCGCGCGGCGGAAGGAGGGTGCGAGGAGGGATCGAAAGCAGATCCAGCGGGGAGTCGCCCGGGGGAAGGCATTAAGGGCGGGCTCTCGGCGGAGAAGGCTGGAATCAACCAATGAGCGGCGCAGCTTAGCGGCGAAGGAGGCCGCCTCCAGGGCCTGAGAGAAGGTTCTCTGCCCCGCCTCTTTTCCTTTCGGGCTCGTCCGCGAAGTACCTTTCCGGGCTTCCCTGGGAAGCCGGGGGGCCTTCGCCTGTCTCCCCCTAGGGTTGCTGTTCTCGCAGAAGGAGGCTGGAGGGCGGGCTGCGCGTGGCGCCCCGGGGTGGAGTCGGGGGGCTGGGGCGGCCTGTTAAGTGCTGCTGAGCAGGTCCGCGCTCCCTTTCCGATATTTTGGCGTTAGAGGTGGCTTTTGTTGGCGATCGTTCATGTGAGGGCATGTGTATAAACCACTTCGGTGGAATATTCTGTGATATTCCTTTATTTGCATTTTCAGCGCGTGCAAGGTTTTTTTTATTAAATCCGTAGCATTTTTAAAATAAAATGACCGATATCAAGGCGGAAATGCGTTAAAACTTGACTTTTTTTTTCTGTTTTAATGTCCAGATAATTTAGCCTCGATGCAGCCTAGCAGGAGACGCAAAATAGAGTGGGACAACTTCGCTGTAAGCTCGCCTGCGAAATTCTGCAGGCTCACAGAAGCGCCGCCCCAGCCGCCTTCCGCGAGCCCTGGTGGAGGCGAGGCGGCTGCGTTCGGGAAGACTCAAGTCTTCTCCCCGGCATCTTCGTGCAGGGAGTTCTCCCGAACTTCATTCGCTGCAGGGGACTCTTCCTCTGATGAATTTGAAGCAGATGATGGCGTCAATAGTGGAACTAAGGAAGGCCAAGACCATCCTGTCCTCAGCAAAAGCTTTCTTGTAAAGCCCACCGCTTCTGATATGTCTATGAAAAATGTGGCATCTTCCTCTCAGGAATCTCTGAAACAGAAGGTATGTAAGTAGCAACCGAAATTGAGGTGTAAAAATAGTTGCAGAGGGAATTATAACATAGATCGGTGTTGATTCCTAGGTGTATTTGTTAACTCTGCAGTTACTTGTTATACAATGCTACTTTGTAAGGACTTACTGATGAATGTAAATCCTTACAAAATCCTTTATTTGACTAAAATATATTATGCTATGTGTATTTTGATAACATTTTCCTTTTGAGGATAAATTAATTTTTATTTATTTATTTATTTTATCCAGTCATTAGGCTTTTATTTTTTATTTTTTGAAGTATTTTTCTATAATTAATGTCAGTTATGCAACCCCCCACCCCACCCCCATTTAGCTTTTAAAAATATTTTTAGCAATATATTTCCTGGAATCCTTGATAAATACTAGGTTATTTTTTCAGGACTGCATGCTTCTCTTTGTAACAATTTTGTTCCCACCAGCATAAACATTTAACTTAACCAGTATTTGATAGCTTATGATATCATCTAAATTATTTTGGCTGGTTACAGCCCTTGTAGTAAGGAATTATAAACTAAGAACAAATGTTGACTTGCAGTTTTGGTTTGTAAGAGGTTGCCAGGAGTCCTGGTTCAGATGACATGGCAAGCTTTCAGTTTCTGGCAGGCTTAGTGTATTAGGTGTGAGGAGCCAAGTGAGAGGAAAAAGCGTTTCTGTACCACCATATAACTTGTGGTCTGTAAACGAGAATTCTTTCAAATCTCAGTTTATTATTGCTGGTGAACATGGCCATTGCTACCTAACCTGGTGTGGGGTTAATATTTCTGTGAGTTGGCCTCTACTTAAAATTTATGAAGCTTATCTTACTCTTTATTATCTAGATTAAGCAAGAAGATTGCAGTGATACAGGAGCAAACATTGCAGCAGTTCCTGGAAGAAAACGTGCTTCAAAAGAAAGGTGGACTGAATGTGGCCAGAAGAGAATAAAAGAGAAAGATCAGGACCAGGGATCTCGAATAATATATCGTAAAGCTCTGCTGGGTATACTAGCTCAAAGAAAAACTGCATCTATAAATGGAATTCATAAAGAAAGCCCTTATAGAAAAGAGGAATTTGGATCAGTTAACAATCTGAGGCAGCTTTCAGTAGTATCAAAAATTAGAGAGCAGCAAACTGGAAACAATTCACATTGGTTGAAAACTACACCAAAGGAACATATTAATATTTCTGTCAAGCAGGACAGTAAAGAGTCATGTTGGTCAGATGGCAGTTCAAGACATGTATCTGTAATCTCAAGTTCAGGAGAAAAAGAACAAGAGTCCAACATTCAGAAGGCTTCTTCGAAATCAGAAAATAATTCTAGACACAATGTAAAAGCAATTTCTCAGCCTCGGCCTAATTTAAGACACAGCTCTGCAGTATTGGGATTTGAAAAAAAATCAGAACTTCAACAGGATACCAACTTTGAAAAAACTGCTACAAAAAAGGAAAATAAAACTTTGAAATGCAGTATAAAAGAGATTTCCAAACCAGGAGTTGGTTCAAGACAAACCCCTACAGTATCAAGACTTGAGGATGAAACAGATCTTCAACAGGAGTCCAACTTTCAGAAACTTTCCTCAAAATCAGAAATTAATACTCAATTCAGACATTGTGTGAACAAGATTTCTAGATTAGAATCTAATTTAAGACATAGCCCTGCACTATCAAATTTTGAAAAGGAATTAGAAGTTCAACAGGATTCCGACTTTCAAAAAGCCAGTATAAAAACAGAAAATAAAACCTCTAGGCATAGCATAAGAGAAGCTTCCAAATTGATGGGTAATTCACAACATATCCATACAGTATCAAAAACTGAAGATGAATTAGAACTTCAACAGGATCCCAATATTGAGAAAGCTGTTACAAAAACAAACAATAAAATTTCTGGGTATAGTGTAAAAGAAGTTTCCAAACCAAGGGTTAGTTCAAAATATAGTCATAAACTATCAAGATCTGAACATGAATTAGAACTTCAACAGGTTTCCAAATTTAAGAAAGCTGATACAGAAACAGAAAATAAAGCTAAGTATATAAGAGAAGCTTCCAAACCAGTAGGTAGTTCAAAGTATGTTCATACAGTGTCAAGATATGAAGATGAATTAGAACTTCAACAGGATCCCAGCTTTGAAAAAACTGGTATGGAAACAGAAAATAAAACTTCTAGGCATTGCATAAGAGAGGTTTCTAAGCCAGTGATTAGTTCAAAGCATAGTCATAGACTGTCAAGATTTGAGGATGAATGTGAAGTGCAAGAAGTTTCCAATGTTGAGAAAGCTGCTACAAAAACAGAAAACAAAACTTCCAAGTATAGCATAAGAGAAATTTCCAAACCAGTGGTTAGTTCCAAATATATCAATACAGTATCAAGATTTGAAGATGAACTAGAACTTGATCAGGGATCAGATGACTCTCAGGTTTCAGTAAAAGAGAAAACTGATGCTTCTGTTGGACAGAGGAAAAGGTTTTGGAAAGAAAATTGCCAATCAGAGCACAAATTTAAAAGCAAGTTTAACTTTTCACAAACTGAAGAGCAAAACGATAGGCAAGTCTCTCCTAAACAGCTAAGTAAAACCTCTGATGAGAATATTTTTGCTAGCCAAAGTAAAAAAGAATATTGGAAATCAGAAACCCACTTGAAATGTGTATCTGAAGATTCAAAATATGAAGGTGAACAGACCAAGCAGAATAGCAACAATCAGAAAGCTCTTGTAAAAGGTGTTAGTACTTGTACAAAACAAAAAAACATAGCAAAAGACAAATGCATTTCCTCCACTTCATCTAATGCACAAAGTGATGCCACAGAGAAGTTTGTGAATTTCCAGAGGACAGTTATTGTTGAACCCTCTCCAGAACCAGTGTTAATGGATGATTCAGAAAGAGATCAAAAGGTAAAACATTAACCTATAGAGCAGTGCTTTCCAAACTGCTGCCGTTGGCGACACACCAACAGTGAGGACGTGCACGGGGGCGCGCGGCAGCAGCCTCCGCTAAAACGCGGAAGCACTGATGGCGCGCCGCTGCTGCCGCCGCCGTGCACACCCCCGCCGCCGCTTCCGGGTTGTGTTGCGACACACCAAACTGTTGCAACACACTAAAGCGTCGCGACACACAGTTTGGAAAGCTGTGCTATAGAGGGATATTTCTAAAAGGAAATAATTACTAAATAGTATTAATGTCACTGTTTTAATCAAAGTAAACTGTCAGAAACCTAAATTGAATGAAAACACATTTACAACTTAGTCTGGAAATATGCTAAATTGCCCTCAGATTTTCATTAATCTTTACATTGATAGGGCAAGAATTGTAACAGACTTAAATATCAAGGGAATCGTTTTAATTGACAAAATATTTAGGAATTCTAATTACATAGACTTTTAGAAGTGGCACTATTGTGGGAGATTTAAGTGATGGATGGAAAGTTGATCTTGAAGAGTTTTTAATGTGTGATTCCAGATACGCAGATCATCTATATTTTTAATGAAATATTATTTCAGTACTTTGCAAACATTTAATTTCATAACTTTTGAGGCTATGTTAGCTTTTCTGTGGTGCTTTTAACAAGTTGCATAATTTTTAAAGATTTCTGATACAGAAGTTATTAAGAATACATACATTTTAGTCAGATTTTCATAATAGGCCTAGCAAATTACCCAGAATGACTTACCCTCAGTGAATCGTATTGCTTCCAACTATTTGCTGAGTAAAAAAAGTATGTTTTACTTTATTTAAATTTGCTGAGTAAAGATACACACACACACACACACTGGTTATAGGTGTTTAGTGTAAACCAGCCGCTCAGGTGAGACAGGAAAGGGAGGCAATGAGAAGATTGTGCTGGCCTGCTGGTAGAATGTGTTGCACTGGGACCTTGGGGGAAAGCCAAGGCTTTGGGAAGGCTAAGGGGCAGGGCAGGTGGGTCAGTGGGATACGCTGCAGTGGAAGCTGCTGAGGGGAGAGAAGTTACAGGCACCAACCTTGCCTTCTTGCCCATTGGTATTTGTTTCATCTGAAGCCAGGAACAAGAAAAGCATTCCAACATAGAATATTTATACTCTTGTTTAACTTTCTTGTCCTGTATGATAGACATTAGAAATCCATACAAAGGGAGATGGCTGTCATTTTAAATATAGAAAAAAACTGGACCTGACTTTTGAGTAAGTCTCATCGTTAAGTTATTTTGATGCTCATCTTGCGTTTTTACACTCATCTTGCCTTTTCTCTCTTTTTTGCAGTGTATGGAGGACAAGAAAGACCTTTCAGCTGAAAATGATTGGTCTGACATGGAGGATGGAGAACCTCTGGATTCTTTTTCAAAAGAAGATTCCATCCCTAACCACCATCTTTCAGAAACGATGGAAACGTCACTGTCAACAACAGAATTTGTGATGTATCCTCCTCATTTGTACAGTCAGAAAATGAGCAATTATGCAAAATACTGGACAAGCAGTCCAAAGCCAACACATTCTTTTTCAAGCCCCACTGAAAACACTTCATATTCTAATAGTCTCTGTGATATTTCTTTGGATACCCCAATAAATACATCAAAGGATAAAAAACGTTCAGTGGAAAGTACACAAGAGAGAGTGTGGTCATATGGTTCTCTACTGGACTATAAAGAGAAAAAAAGACGCCGGAGTATGGAAATAGGAACATATGTTCCTATCTTCTCTTCATCGCGCAAGTCAGACTCTTTCACTAATAATTGTGTAAACCAGGATTTGCCTAGGAGCTTGCCCAAATATTTAGAAGAAGGGTTTATTGATACGCACTGCCATTTGGATATGTTATATTCAAAAACAGCTTTCAGAGGCACTTTTTCTGAATTTAGGAAAACGTATAGTAGCACCTTTCCTGAAGAATTTCAAGGCTGTATAGCTGACTTTTGTAACCCTCGTACTTTGAACAACAATTTATGGGAAGATTTATTAAAGGAAGACATGGTTTGGGGGGCGTTTGGCTGCCATCCCCACTTTGCTCGTTATTACACAGACCTTCATGAAAGAAACCTCTTGCAGGCAATGAGACACCCCAAAGCTATTGCCTTTGGCGAAATAGGACTGGATTACTCTTACAAGTGTAGTACAGAAATCTCAAAGCAGCATAAGGTAAATTTTTATGCTACAATGTATTAAATAATTTATAGTTGTGTAGTACTAAACAACAGTAGTTGAGTCGATTAACTGGCTTTAGAGAAAATTTTAGAAGTGTGCAAAATGTTTTGAACTCCAATGCCAAATTTTGAAATCAAATTGCTCTGCTCCAAGTTCAAAACAGCTGTTTTGGTCTTGCTAGAATTGCCCAAGGTTGTTCAATCAATTCAGGGAGTGTTCTGAGCTTGAAATGGCCCCAGTTCCAGCTCAAACTACCAGTTTCAAATGTAAAGTCAAAACATTACAAATTCAGAACATTTTGTACACCTGGGTGGGTTGGTGCATCATTGTGAAGTGCTGCTGCCAAACGAATGAATGCAGTCCTGTCCTAAAATGTTGAAAGTGATACATAACTGAAAACAGCCCAGTATTTCTTGTATCTAAATACACGTAATATGCTTTGATTTGGATGTGAAAGTGAAAGGTCCTCTGTGCAAGCACCGAGTCATTACTGACCCTTTGGAGGGACGCCACTTTCGCTGACATTTTCTAGGCAGACTATGGAGCGGGGTGGTTTGCCATTCCCTTCCCCAGTCGTGATTACCTTTCCCCCAGCTTAGCTGGGTACTCATTTTACCGACCTCGGAAGGATGGAAGGCTGAGTCGACCTGAGCCGGCTACCTGAGAAACCAGCTTCCGCTGGGATCGAACTCAGGTCATGGGGAGAGTTTCGGTTGCAGTACTGCCGCCTACCACTCTGCGCCACATGAGGCCCTTTGGATTTTGATTTGGATACATTTGTAAAATAAAGAAATGTTGTCATTTGTAATGTTTATAGAATGTAAGCAGTACTTTATTTCTGTATCCTGGAGGCGATGTGTTAATACAAGCTCCATACATATCACTTAGTTTTGTGAGGTTTGGTCAGTCTCATTTAAGTAACCAGAAGAGGAATATGTATCAAGAATAATATCATCTGTATGGTTTAGTCTTAGATTGTGCAAAACATTTGACAGGACACTGGCTGTCGTCAATGCAAAGCAGTGGTGTGTGCACATTCATTCATTGATAACCTACCGAAGCCTTTGAAGCAGCCAGGGGTTTTCCAGAAGATGCGGCTGCCTCAGTGCATCAAAGAATGTTCTTTCATAAAGCACCTCTTTGTGCATAGTTTTTAGTGCAGTTGCTACGAAAACTAAGTGGAATCTGTGCTGCTAGAGAAGGCTTTTGTGTTTTGGAATGGATTTTGGAGTATAAATCATAAAGGCTGTGCTTAATGCTAGCATATTTCCCCCATGTCTTACTTTTGTTCTCAGGGCAGTTGTAATGGCCTTTGAAGATGTGCTGCTTTTTACTTGCTTCAGGTTTTTGAGAGGCAACTGAATCTAGCTGTTTCCTTAAGGAAGCCATTGGTCATTCACTGCAGAGATGCTGATGGTGATCTGTTAGAAATCATGAAAAAATGTGTACCAAAAGACTACAAAATACACAGGTAATTGTCCTATGTTCCAAAGTTGTACCATTCCTTTTATTTTAAAAAATAGTAATAGAATGCTGAAGGCAATAATAGTCTGCCTGATTAGAATATTACTATGAGGTGTAGACCACAACATCTTGGACAAATTCTAGAAGCTAAGAAGAGATTTCAGTTCCCCAGATCTTAGATTTATGGACAGCTGAACAATATCTAATCATTTTTCAACGGAATCTTCTAACCAATAAATCAGAGCTGAAAATGAAGCCATAATCTGAATGAAAGAATTTCATTGAAGTAAGATTCCATAAATGATTGTTTTCATTCAAGATCATTTTGGCTAAAGCATTTGTATTGGAGTTTTTCATACAAAAAAAAAAGAATTACCGAAATGGCAACTATCATGCTGAATAACTGTTTTGTCAAGTCTTTAGTATGATCTTCCTTAATGTTTTCTTGTTACTGGTTATTTGTCTGACACTGTAGGATGACCGTTATTTTTGCTCTCTTCATAGGCATTGTTTCACCGGCAGGTACAGTGTCATTGAACCACTTTTAGACTACTTTCCAAATCTAACTGTTGGATTCACAGCATTGCTGACTTACCCATCAGCAAATGAGGCTAGAGAGTCTGTTCGAAAAATCCCATTAAGTAGAATAGTGGTAGAAACAGATGCACCTTATTTCCTTCCTCGGCAGGTAAGATTGTTTAAAAAATAAATCCATTATCTTTCACTGTTTAATACTGCATTAACCTAAGTGGGTTTTTTGTTGTTTTGTTTTTGAAAGGGAAGGTCTTAGGAATAGGAAAGATTTTGAAATGTGTAAAAGCTGACGTGTTGTTACCTTTCCTTGTGACTTGGGATAAAATAGATGATGCATGTGGTGTCTTGGAAAACTGTAACAAAAGATTAATAGGAAAGATATTGCAAAATTAAAGGTACCAAAAGATTCCATTAGTTCAAAGTTTTGCATATCCAGTAAAACTGAATTCAGTGTTTTGTAACGCTTCTAAGTAGATCTAATTTAATTCTGTCTTCATTGCTGTATTTTTTTATGATATGCAAAAGAAAAATAAAGCAGAGGAAAAATAGCCCTCAACAGCTACATATTTTATGTATTATAATTATTAAGTCAATTTACATAGTAGGAAAAAGAATTAAACATATCAACTAGTATTGGCAGTCCAAATTTCTGAATATTTCTCCAAATGGGACACTTACCAATAGAATGCAAGCATTATGGATGAAAGAACATACAGTAGTCCTTGGTTAACAATAGTAATTGGGAGCAGAATTTCCATCGCTAAGTGATGCAGTTGTAAAGTGTGATGTCATGTGACTGCATCGCTTAGTGACAGCAATCCCAGCAGTCCCTGTTGCTGTTGTTAACCGTATCCCACCAGTTGTTAGACGAGGACCCACCCTGATCCAAGCCATTTCTGGTTTGGTCCCTCCCAGCCCCAAGCCTCGGTAAGGTAAGGGACTGCCTCCTCTTCAACTCCCCCCACCCACCTATCTCCCCCACCATCTCAGCCTTCTGAAGCATTGTGAGGAAGCAGCGTGCGGTTTGGAGAAGTGCGCACGCGGCCTTGGGAAGAAAGCCTGGCGGGGCCAGCAGCTGCCTCACGTAGGGTCAATCAGCAGCAGGAAGAAGACAGCAAAGGTCAGCTAGGCGTGGCAGGGCCTGCGGAGCACGGGATGGCGGGCTTTGCACTGGGGTGGCTGGCTGTGGTGCGGGGCTTGAGGCAGCGCCGGCTGGGGCTGAAATAGAGGCACGGGGTTGGCCAGCTGGGAGTGCTGAAGACTCCAGGCCTCTCTTTCAGCCCCAGCACTGCTGCCACTGCCCAGGAGTGCCACTGTGCAGGGAGGCCAAAAGGGCAGAGGTGGGGAAATAGGCGGGGGGGGTGAGTTGAAGTGCCCTTGCGGTTGTAAGCGCAGGCAGGTTGCCAAGCGCCCACATTTTGATCACATTGTGAGGGTGCTGCAACAGCCATAACTTTGGGACCAGGCATAAGTACCATTCGTTCAGCACCACCGTAACTTTGAACGGTCGCTGAACAAATGGTGGTTAACCGAGAGCTACCTGTGTTTTCTTAAACTAATGAGTCTTGAAGAACAAAGTAGTATGCGAAATAACATCTGTCAAAGACAGCCGTATAGTATGTACCACATCATATGAAGCTATGTTGCATTTTGAGCACATCTCTTAACAATTTCTTTCTAAAAAGACACATAGATATAATTATGAATTATAGTAACAATATACTAGTAGTAATATAACATATCAGAATTTCCAATTCCTTATTCCATGCTTCTGTATACTGTTAAATATTTAATGTGTTCCAAAACCCTTATAAAGGTTACATAAAGAAACTATTGTAGGCTGCTTCTTTAGTAGTTTTGTTGTTTATTCGTTCAGTCGCTTCCGACTCTTCGTGACTTCATGGACCAGCCCACGCCAGAGCTTCCTGTCGGCCGTCACCATCCCCAGCTCCCCCATGGTTGAGTCTGTCACCTCCAGAATATCATCCATCCATCTTGCCCTTGGTCGGCCCCTCTTCCTTTTGCCTTCCACTTTCCCTAGCATCAGCATCTTCTCCAGGGTATCCTGTCTTCTCATTATGTGGCCAAAGTACTTCAGTTTTGCCTTTAATATCATTCCCTCAAGTGAGCAGTCTGGCTTGATTTCCTGGAGTATGGACTGGTTTGATCTTCTTGCAGTCCAAGGCACTCTCAGAATTTTCCTCCAACACCACAGTTCAAAAGCATCTATCTTCCTTCGCTCAGCCTTCCTTATGGTCCAGCTCTCGCAGCCATAGGTTACTACAGGGAATACTATTGCTTTAACTATGCGGACCTTTGTTGTCAGTGTGATCTCTCTGCTCTTAACTATTTTATCAAGATTTGCCATTGCTCTCCTCCCAAGAAGTAGACGTCTTCTGATTTCCTGGCTGCAGTCAGCGTCTGCAGTAATCTTTGCGCCTAGAAATACAAAGTCTGTCACTGCCTCCACTTTTTCTCCCTATATTTGCCAGTTATCAATCAAGCTGGTTGCCATAATCTTGGATTTTTTGAGGTTTAACTGCAACCCAGCTTTTGCACTTTCTTCTTTCACCTTCATCATAAGGCTCCTCAACTCCTCCTCGCTTTCAGCCATCAAAGTGGTATCATCTGCATATCTAAGATTGTTAATGTTTCTTCCAGCGATTTTAACTCCAGCCTTGGATTCCTCAAGCCCAGCACGTCGCATGATGTGTTCTGCGTACAGGTTGAATAGGTAGGGTGAGAGTATACAGCCCTGCCGTACTCCTTTCCCAATCTTAAACCAGTCCGTTGTTCCGTGCTCTGTTCTTACCGTTGCTACTTGGTCGTTATACAGATTCCTCAGGAGGCAGACAAGATGACTTGGTATCCCCATACCACCAAGAACTTGCCACAATTTGTTATGATCCACACAGTCAAAGGCTTTAGAATAGTCAATAAAACAAAAATAGATGTTTTTCTGAAACTCCCTGACTTTCTCCATTATCCAGCGGATATTGGCAATTTGGTCTCTAGTTCCTCTGCCTTTTCTAAACCCAGCTTGTACATCTGGCAATTCTCGCTCCATGAATTGCTGGAGTCTACCTTGCAAGATCTTGAGCATTACCTTACTGGCATGTGAAATAAGTGCCACTGTTCGATAGTTTGAACATTCTTTAGTGCTTCCCTTTTTTGGTATGGGGATATAAGTTGATTTTTTCCAATCTGATGGCCATTCTTGTGTTTTCCAAATTTGCTGGCATATGGCATGCATCACCTTGACAGCATCATCTTGCAAGATTTTAAGCAGTTCAGCTGGGATACCGTCGTCTCCTGCTGCCTTGTTATTAGCAATGCTTCTTAAGGCCCATTCAACCTCACTCTTCAGGATGTCTGGCTCTAACTCACTGACCACACCGTCAAAGCTATCTCCAATATTATTATCCTTCCTATACAGATCTTCCGTATATTCTTGCCACCTTCTCTTGATCTCTTCTGCTTCTGTTAGGTCCTTACCATCTTTGTTTTTGATCACACCCATTTTTGCCTGGAATTTACCTCCGATGTTTCTAATTTTCTGGAAGAGGTCTCTTATCCTTCCTATTCTATTGTCTTCTTCCACTTCTGCACATTACTTGTTTAAAAATAATTCCTTATCTCTTCTGGCTAACCTCTGGAATTTTGCATTGAATTGGGCATATCTCCCCCTATCACTGTTGCCTTTTGCTTTCCTTCTTTCTTGGGCTACTTCCAGTGTCTCAGCAGACAGCCATCTTGCCTTCTTGGTTTTCTTTTTCTTTGGGACGTTTTTTGTTGCCGCCTCCTGAACAATGTTGCGAACTTCTGTCCATAGTTCTTCCGGGATCCTATCTACTAAATCTAGTCCCTTAAATCTATTCTTCACCTCCACTGCATATTCCTTAGGAATATTAGTGAGCTCATATCTAACTGATCTGTGGGTCTTCCCTATTCTCTTTAGTCTGATTCTAAATTTTGCAATAAGAAGTTCGTGATCTGAACTACAGTCAGCTCCAGGTCTTGTTTTTACCGACTGTATAGATGTCCGCCACCTTTGGCTGCAAAGGATGTAGTCAATCTGATTTCGGTGTCAACCATCTGGTGAAGTCCATGTATAAAGTCGTCTTTTAGGTTGTTGGAAGAGAGTGTTTGTTATGCACAGTGAGTTGTCTTGGCAAAATTCTATCAGCCTATGTCCTGCTTCATTCTGTTCTCCCAGACCATGATTGCCTGTAATTCCAGGTGTCGTCTGACTACCCACCTTAGCATTCCAGTCTCCTGTAATGAAAATAACATCTCTTTTTGGTGTATTATCCAGTAGGTGCTGCAGATCCTCATAGAACTGATCTACTTCTGCTTCTTCAGCATTCTTTAGTAGAGAACAGGTTAGATATCCTATTGCTAGAGGGGATTCCAAAGCATGTTTAGAATCCAGTCCATTTCTGGACATCAAATCTATTTTAACTTAATACATTACCATTACACTTTTTAGCAAATTATGCCTATACTGCAGCTCCTCAAACGGCATGCTATATTAAGGCAGAATTTCAGTTGGAATAAGGAGAGGTTAATGTCTTGGAAGTAATAGTGGTTCACATGGGATGACAAGAAGCTATTTTGTGGACTTAGGGGTGATGACTGTTTTAGCTGTACTGTATATAGGAGATCTGGATTTTATTGGGATTGTGGGGGCTGAGAAATACAGAGAAGGGGGTAACTGAATGTTGTATGGGAAGTAAAACTTGAGGCTGAAATTGCTACCAGTTGCACATCCGTTTATTGATAACATTACCTTTTTTGGAGGAATGAAGAAAGGTAGACATCAATCTCTCTCCCAGTCTAGGCGTAAATGAGATGTGTAGCTCTGTCAGCAACTGCATCCTTTTTTAGACTCTCCAGTGTTGTTAGACACATTGTTAGTCAAAGCAACTGTTTGTTTGCAGCAGTAGAAAGACGTACCTTATCAAAAGGTCTACATCTAGCTCAAGATGTAATATTCTTGACTTCTTAAATCTACATTCTGGTTGGTTCTTGTGTATAGAATAGAAACCTGCTCTTTGTCTAAAGCTCTTTTTCCCCCCCCTAGGTGCCAAAAAGTGAAAGCCGGTTTTCTCATCCTGGAGTAGCTCTGCACACAGTGAAAGAGATTGCCTGTCTCAAGGAGGTGTCATTACCTGTCATGTTAGCTGTTCTAAGGCGAAACACCAACAAAATGTATGACTTGTAAGAAGGTGCAAAAGAGAAGGGGGAAGAGCCGAAGAGGAAATGCTTCTGTAAAGTGATTTGATCCTTTTAAATTTATTTTGTAATGTAAACATAGATTTGGACTTCTACACTAATACTGAATACCCCTTTAATAGCTTTTTTTTAATTCCTCCAGTTCCATTATTTGTTCCTGCTGTTTAAGGTGCCTCAGTGTTGATTTTAATTCTAATAGCTTTGTTTTTTAGTTGTTAATCCTTGGGGGCAAGAGGACAAACTGTCAGTATTTTATTTTTTTTTAAAAGAAAATAGAGACAAACCTAAAGTGCTCTTAAAACTATCAAGCTAAATCTAAGTATTTCTTCTGAGCAGCAAACCACCTAAATGCTGCAATATTTTCTTCATTGTATACCACAGTTAAAGTATTTCCCATTTATGTAACATGTATATAGAAATAGCCTCAAAGAAGTAATGAAGTGTATTTCCTGTTTCTGATTGGGTTTTTTCAACGTATTAACATACTAGTTCTTTTCACAGGATGGAAGTAAATGATGAATAATTTTTTAAAGAGAAATTAATATTGTACAATACACCAATATTGTTTACAGCACTGTTCGTGAAAGTCACATATGTTCTCTAGATGCATTATGTTGTAGTGAAAAAACCCCACACGCATGCAGGATAGTGCAACAAAGTTAAGGGAGTAAAGTAGGATGTCAAGATTATTCATGGAAAACTGGTAGACTTTTAATTTCCATTTGGATTTGGTCATTTTTAATCTCTTCAGAGAGTTCTTAATTAGGGAAGTGATTATATGTTTCTATAATTTTATGTATTATTTTGACTTTAAACAACTTATTTGTAAATAAATTATTTTTACATCAGTATTCTTACAATTAATTATCTCAGCGAAGAAATTAATCTTGTAGTCAGTAACACTGAAAAGAAACATTCCGTATCCTTCGTCTTCAAAATAGCTGTGTTTTATCGTTAAAACTTATTTCTGTAGATACTTGTGCTGTTATTAAATATGTTCCCCAGTATTTGTGAAAGTAGGTTTTTAAATAGTTTTTCCTTTTGCACACATGCTCAAAGTGTATGCTTTAAGAATAACAATATGATACTATCATCTTGCAAAAGCTAAAGAAATGTCACAAGATTAGGAACAAAATTGTCCTTTCCTTTAATGTCATACTTACCCCTTTGATTTTGTTGGCTTCCTGTTGAGCAGATTTATTTATTTATTTGTTCAACTTATATCACCGCCCATCTCCCCCCACAAGGGGACTCTGGGCGGATACTTTTTTGACGTAATTATTACCAGAATAATTGTTTCTACAAAGAATATGGGTATACTGACCTTTATATTATATACTTGCATGTAGATGTATACCATTGGGATTTGTAATAAACTTAATACATTTTCCCTTTTTGGACCCAAAGATGAGGCAGGCATTATCCAGATAAATTCATTTTATAATCTTGTTGAATGGCTACTTGGGGTTATCCCCTTCCTTTTCTGTCCTTCTCCTTCCCTCAATATTTGCTTTTATTTTTGGCTTTCAACAGTTAAGCGCCTGGGTTTATCATCACAAATCTTAGTTGCCAAATACATAGTTTTGCATTCTGGAATCAGATGGTTTATTAGATGTTAAATAGCATAGAGCAAGATTTGGAGCAATTTAATTAAAAAACATTCAGTTTATTTTATGTTGAATCTTGTGCTTCCCAATTCATTTCTTGGGGGGTTGCTTGGCTGAGAGGTGAAAAGATAATGTATTTTTACATTTTGCCCATGTACCCAGAGTTGTCAGTGTTACGTTAATATAAACAACTTACAGGAATATGCCATAAAATAGCCAGCAACGTAGAAATAAGTAGAGATGGAAGGTTTGTTTCTTAGTATGAACAAGGGGTCAAACTCTAGCAATGTGGCAGTAAAATTAGGTGATTTTTTGGTTCACAAGATAATTTTTTTCCTGAAGTTAGGTCCGATCAAAGGCCCTTTTATTCAAGCATCTTTCTCCTTTTAGTTGCCTATCAGAAACTGATGAAGCAGGGATTAGGAGATAACTCTGATCGTTGCTGTCTTGAAACTGGTATTCCATAAAATGCTGACTCTGAAGTGGCCCTCATAGTGATGCTCAAATAAAAGGGCCATTCAGAAGCAAATTCAGTGAGAACAGAAAAAAACCTGTAGGTTAGCAATCATCAATATTACTTATACAATAAATTCCTGCATGAATAATGAGTTGGATCCAGTTAAGTAAATTGCACTATGTTCCTTATTGGGATTGCAGATTGCAAAAAGAGCAAATGTGTCAATTGCCGTCTTCACCTTCCTGAACTGAGGTGGGCAAACCACAGACCAATACTCAAGAAAACATTGTTTATTTTACAAAGTTAGACCATGCCTTTGTTTTAAAAAAATTGAATACTTAAAATTTGATACATAAAAACCTATGAAGTCTAAACCAAAAGACAGTTGACTTGAGAAGAAGAAAATAAACATTCTAACCCGATGCCAAACATTTGTGCCTGTCATACCATCATCCTTTTTCAGAAGGATGCCTTCTGATTATTTTTTTTAATACACAGGTTAATATTAGGGCAGGTTTTCAGTTATCTGGGCTTAAAGTATCTTGGTCTTTAAAAGGTAAGAACTAATTATTTGAATTGGGCTCAACAGTGAATAGTTTGGTCCTTTACAATTGGTAAAAAGCCATTTCACCAAAAGGCAAACTAGCTAGAATTGTAGCAGTTGAATATTACAGTATATTAAATTTCTGAAGCTGGCTTTCTAGAATAGCATTGCAAAACCAAAGAGCAAGGTGATTGTTGTTGTTCAGTCGTTTAGTCGTGTCCGACTCTTTGTGACCTCATGGACCATGGCACACCAGGCCTTCCTGTCCTCCACTGTCACCCGGAGTTTACTCAAATTCATGTTCATTACATCGGTGATGCTATCTAACCATCTCATCCTCTGCTGTCCCCTTCTCCTTTTGCCTTCAGTCTTTCCCAGCATCAGGGTCTTTTCCAGTGAGTCCTCTCTCCGCATTAGGTGGCCAAAGTATTTGAGCTTCAGCTTCAGCATCTGTCCTTCCAATGAGCAGTCAGGGTTGATTTCCTTTAGGATTGACTGGTTTGACCTCCTTGCAGTCCAAGGGACTCTCAAGAGTCTTCTCCAGCACCACAGCTCGAAAGCATCAATTCTTCGGCGCTCAGCCTTCCTTATGGTCCAACTCTCACAGCCATACATTACTACTGGAAAAACCATAGCTTTAACTATACGGACCTTTGTCGGCAAGGTGATGTCTCTGCTTTTTAATATGCTGTCTAGGTTTGCCATAGCTTTCCTCCCAAGGAGCAAGCGTCTTTTACTTTCATGGCTGCAGTCACCGTCTGCGGTGATCTTGGAGCCCAAGAAAATAAAATCTGTCACTGCTTCCATTTCTTCCCCTTCTATTTGCCAGGAAGTGATGGGACCAGATGCCATGATCTGGGTTTTTTTAATGTTGAGTTTCAAGCCAGCTTTTGCACTCTCCTCTTTCACCCTCATCAAGAGGCTCTTTAGTTCCTCTTCACTTTCTGCCATTAGGGTGGTATCGTCTGCATATCTGAGGTTGTTGATATTTCTCCCGGCAATCTTAACTCCAGCTTGTGATTCATCCAGCCTGGCATTTCTCATGATGTACTCTGCATATAAGTTAAATAAGCAGGGTGATAATATACAGCCTTGTCGCCAGCTCAAAATCCTTGGTTCAGAGAAGTATTAGAAAAGGAACCCAGATATCTCATCAGTGATCTTATGTCACCGTCTAATGCCAGCACCATTCCCCTCTGCATGACTAATGAAATAGGTGAACACCACCTTTCCTGGTAACCTCACTTTCAGGGATTGTGGGATAAGGGTAAAAATGGGAACTTTTAAGCATGTATATTTTGCCTCTTTAATCGCAAAATCCAACCCCACCCCGCCCCAAATAGCGTAAATGTGCCTGCCTGCTCCACTGAGGTTATATCTTGCCCCCTGCTGTCCCCAGACCAAAACAGGCTGCCCATTCCTGCCTTGGGTCTCCTGAAAACGGCTTCATGATAATTTGAGGCAGAAAACACCAGAACTATAATTGCAACCCTCAAATAAATGTGAAACCAAAGTAGTTTAAGAATCTCAACAACCCCCAACCTGGGAAATTATGGAAAATCTGAAACCACCGCCAACCCCCTTTGTATCACTGCCTCAACTCCTGTGCCCCTTAATTTTAAATATGGTCATGTGCTATCAAAAAACCCCGTTCTAGAACCACAGGTAAAGATTATTCTAAGATAATGCTTCGGTTTCTATGTAAAAGCCCCATAGGTTGCCCTGAATTAGTAATTCCCAAAGGGACAATCCCACTACTGAGTTGTCCTGTTGGCAATAACACCTCCCAGGCCATTTTCCATGTTCTATCAATACTACAACTAAAAAAAAGTATCGGGGAAAATATATATATATATATATATATATATATATATATATATATATATTGCAATAATGAACAATCACAGTATTTACAGCTAACCCAACTTTCTTATCTATTCTGAACCCCCACTTGTGTGTGTAGCAATGATTTACAGAGCAATGATTTATAGAGCTGGGAAGGGCTAGATCATAAAAGCAATAAAATTCCCCATTACACAAGCTGGTGGAAATTCCTATAATTACATTGTAATTGGGCCTTGGGTACAGTTTTGGTCTCCTTGAATGAAGACATCTTGCTTTGATAATTTTTATTGAAGAAATGTTTAACAAAGTAATAACCATAAAAGAAAATAAAGACAATAAAGAAAAATAGTAAATAGAGAAGGAAGGAAGGAAGGAAGGAAGGAAGGAAGGAAGGAAGGAAGGAAGGAAGGAAGGAAGGAAGGAAGGAAGGAAGGAAGGAGCTTCTGATCTTGACAGCAGTTATAAATACATTTATATTTTGCCCCCTCTAAAGTTACATAATCATTTCATTCTTTCCATAAGATACCCTTTCTAATCTTCAAACCCATAAACCACAAGTCAATTTTTCTCTTTTTTCAGCAAAAAAATCCATAAGGGGTTTTCAGTCACTGATAAATGCAGTTGTTGATCTTTCTCTAATCAAACAAGTTAATTTTGCCATCTCTAGTTCTGTCATCTTCACCAACCATTCCTCCATTGTGGGTATTTCAGACCCGTTCCATTCTTGCAGCAGTAATTATACATAAAAATAATCTTCCATGGCTCTTTTCTAATTGCTGTCCATTAATCCCAACAAGAAAAGTTCTGGTTTCAATTAAATGTTGATCTTTAAAATTCTTTGTATCATTATAAATGTATATAATACATTTATATAAATGTAATAAATAAAAATAAATAAAAATTATATAAATTTGAACCCAGAAATTCCTGGCTTTTTTACAAGTCCACCAGGCATGATAAAATGACCATGTTGTCCACATTTCCAACATAAATTTGAAGTACCGTTATCCATTCTAGACAATTTTTCTGGAGTTGTATACCAACGGTACATCATTTTATAAAAATTCTCTTTTAGATTATAACAATGTAAATTTCAATCCTTTTAACCACATATTTTATTTTATCTATTATTTGGATTTATCCCCGCCCCTCTCTACCGTTTTCCCACTGTTCCATCAGTATATTGTGTCCAAAGTTCTTAGCCCATTTTATCATTCAGTCTTTCAGTTGACTTGTTCTTCCATTTCAAATTTCAATAAAAGTTTATACATTTCAGCAATTACATGTTCATCATTTGTACATCCATTTGCGCAGTATCCTAATTGGAATTTCTTTAAGTACAATCACATCTGCATTGTTTATCTTCAGTCTGGTAGTAAAATACTGCTGCAAAACTGGATCTCTGGTCTTCTTCCTGACAAAGTGCACAAGAATATCCCTTGGTATATTTCTTAATTTTGCAAATCACATATTGATTCTATAAATGTTATCAATTTCTACCTCCATATCATCTTCATCCCATTCCAGAAAGTTTGTTAAAAGACTGAAAAACCTTTTCTCTAGTGCAGCATGGTGGGAAATTCTGGCTGGGGAATTCTGGGAGTTGAAGTCCACACAGCTTAAAGTTGCCAAGGTTGAGAAACACTGCTCTAGTGTCTTCTCTAGGATCCTCTGGAACTCAAAAGAATCTCAAGGAGAATTCTTTTTCTCTCAATTCTAGTAACGCCAGATTGTCTAAGTCCTTTTCCACCTCTCTGTTTATTATTTCTGTTTTACTTTCTAACATTTCCACTTTGTCATTAATTTAACTTCTCCTGTCAGGTGCCCTATAGATTCTTCAACTTTTTTGTAACTTCTTCTTTCATCTCCTCTTTCATCTTTACAAACCTTTTTTCCATTCTCTCTTCAAATGCAACCAGCTCACTTTTAACAGATTTGACAGGTTGAGATACCTGCTTTCCCATCTCTTCAAACAACTTTTGTAATATTTCTGGAGTGATTCCCCTTTTTGTTGGTTGCTCTAATGAACCTCTTCTTCCTTCACCCTGCTTTGCTACTTTTCTGGTAGTCATCATTTTTTTATTTATAATCCAAACAGTAGAAGTAAATCAATTACAAAGCTGAAGGTAAAAGGCAGGCTCCTCTTTTTTCCCCCCCTTTGCTTTCTTTGTACCCTTAAGGCTTTGGTCCATTCTGTCTTTCCGTAGTTTTATTGACACAGTCCATCTCCTGTTACACTTACCTCCTTGTTTTGTAAATTCCACCAATTATCTTTTCCCTTTGATGTTTCAACGTTCCCAGGAAGGTCTGGTCTGTTTAATTAATTAATTAATTAATTAATTTTTATCCCTCCTTAATTTTTTTTTATAAATAACTCAAGGTGGCTAACATACCTAATACTCCTTCCTCCTCCTATTTTCCCCACAACAACCACCCTGTGAGGTGAGTTGGGCTGAGAGAGAGTGACTGGCCCAAGGTCTGGTCTGTTTAATTAATTTAATTTAACTAATTCCACGTAATGCCAAAAGCACTTTGGTCAAAAACTTTAACTTTCAAATTAATACTGTCCCCTTTATCCATTTATAACTTTCTTAATTAAAATCTTGATTAAGCTCTTTGCTGTTGTTTTAAAGTCTTTTAAAAGTATTATTTTCCTATTTATTTTACTTTCTGTAATTCGGAAGGAAGGCTGACTCAAGTTTTCTTTATCTCACTGTTTTAAAAGACCTCTTTTCAACTGTAAATTGATTATATCCCAAAGTGATTAAGAAAGTGAGGGCTGGTTGAACTTAGTATCCTTTAAAAAGCTGAGTGTTGTGAGTGAGATGTTTCTCCCAGAAAACCGCAAGACTTCCATCCTGCAGTCTCATCCCAAGGATCTGTCCCGGGCACAGGTGGGCAATCTCTCATTCTCTCCTTTATCCGGAAAGACTTGCTGGCCAGAAATCACCACTGGCTGGCGTTCACTTGGCTGTGCTGTCTCCGCTACTCTGGAGACATCTAGTCCGCCATAGAACCTCACCCAGAAGCTCCTTGAAGGAAGACATCTTTACTATAAAATCCTCCAGCAGCTTCTCCAGTAGTTGTCCATACCGACCTTCAGATATATTCAAAAGGAACAGTACAGTGTGAAAACTGACAGAAAGTGAATTTGATCACCTACTCAATATTTTTACATTTAATAGGGTGAGATCATATATTTTAATAGTTCAATCATGTTTTTGGGAAACTAGAGCAGAGAATTTTCAGAGAGTCATGCAATATGTGAGCTGTGACTCAGAAATAAAGCTGATAATGTGAGATTCTATTTAGGGATGAAATGTGAGAAAATGAATTATGTACTGAAACTTCTAATTATTATTTTTAATTTGTTTTATTATATTATTATAAGACAGATTCTAATTATTAAGGAAAAAATTGTATTTTTAGAGTGTTCCTTAACATTAGGTGCTTGATTTTTAGAATATAATCTGACATTTATTCAAAGAATGTATAAAGATTGGATGAATCTTTATACATGAATACAGCTAATGAAATGTGCAACTGTTACATTTACTACAGTTTTGATAATGTGATCCATTAAGATCCTTGCATATATCAAGATACTAACAGACTTAATACTAAAGTTTATAAGGATGAAAGTTGTTGTGATATTTAACAAGGGGGAAAAAAGTTAGTTTGCTTACAACAGAGCTTTCCAAACTGTGTGTCGTGACACATTTCTGTGTCGCGGCAAGGGCCCAGGTGTGTCGCAGGGGAACCCGGAAGAGGAGGCCATGCACCACGTGCAGCCCCGCCCATCCCTTGCCGCGCCGAAAGGTCCCTGCTCAACCCAGCTGTTCAGCTCTCCCCGCAGAAGCCAGGTAAGTTACCAGCCCGGTAGGGCTGCAACTGGGGGGGAGGGTGCAGGGACGTCGCTAGGCCGCTGCGTTGGGGGGGTGGGGGAGTTCGGCCCCAGGCAGAAGAGACTCGTCGCGTTCCTGGTGCTGCTACAGGTGGGCGGGGGGCTGGAAGGGCTCCTCTGCCATCGTCGGTTGGCTGCCCCCTCGTCGGTCCCGTCCCCTCCTTTCCCACTCGTTGAGCGCAGAAAGTGGGGGGGTGGGGGAGCGTAGCTGGCATCATCGGGGCAACGGGCAGGACGTGGGCGGATCCCGCCCTCCTACGGTGGCTGGTGTGGTAGGGACCTCACGCATCTCTTTCGCGCGGCCACGAAGATGGCTCAAAGGTCTGGGCTCAGCTCTCGTGTTTGCTGGGAGCGACGAGCGTCTCCTTGGACTTTGTGGTGGTCGTAAAAAAGCGGGTTTGCAGCTATCTTGGGTGGCCCTTTTTCCTGGCATAATTCAGACGCGGAGGGAGAGAGGCAGATGTGGAGGGAGAGTGGAAAGCGTGGGGGACAGAAGTGGTTATCCCCAGTTCACATGGCCGTGTATACAGTATAGCCTCAACCTCAGCACCTTTAAGATGTGTGGACTTTGACTTCCAGAATTCCCCAGCCAACATGATGCCTGGGGAATTCTGGGAGTTGAACTCCATACATCTTGAAGTTGCTGTGGTTGAGAAACACTGTTCTAAGCGATCTCATGTTTATAGCATTCCACTGCCGAGGTGTCAGGTAGATTGAAGTGGTAAGGGTGATTGCCCCAAAGGCACTCTTTGGGCGGATTAGAATATGGGTTCCCTGATCCTATCCACCCTCCTTAGCCACAACTCCTTACTAGCTCCACAATGTGCAGATGAAACACCTTTCTTAGTGCTTGGTCCCTGCACCCCCCACCCCCAGTTTTCCCATCATCTGGCAGTGTTTCTCAACCTAGGCGACTTCAGGAGTTGTGGACTTCAAATCCCAGAATTCCCCAGCCAGCCTTGCTGGGTAGGGAATTCTGGGAGTTGAAGTCCTCATATCTGAAAGTGGCCAAGACTGAAAAACACTGCTCATGGTCTTGGGTCCATGACCTCCCCATCAAACACACCTGGAGGGCATTTTTGTATTTTATCTACAATTACATACAACACAATACATACAGTACAAGACTGGGGGGCCGGGGGGCGGGATTTAGAGCCGGCAGCCAATCACGTGGGGTGGGGTTTGGAACCGGGAGCCAATCATGTGGGCTGGGGGGAGGGTTTTGAGCTGGCAGCCAACCACGTGGGCCGGGGCGGGGTTTGGAGCCGGCAGCCAATCACGTGGGCCGGGGGCGGGGTTTGGAGCCGGCAGCCAACCACGTGGGCCGGGGATGGGGTTTGGAGCTGGCAGCCAATCACGTGGGGCGGGGGGCGGGCACTCATTACTGTGTCACGAAATTATGCATGGCTAAAAGGCATGTCACCAACATGGAAAGTTTGGAAAGCCCTGGCTTACAAGTTACAGGAAAAATGCAGACCATTAAATAATAGAGTTGGATGGGGCCACCTAAGCCAGCAAGTCCAACCTCCGATTTAGTGGAAGAAACCAAATGAAAGTGAGTGTAGCCTCTGCTTAAATGCCTCCAGCAAATGGAAGCCCACCATTACTCTACATAAGCATTTATGTGGTTGAACCACAATCACGATTAGGAAGATTTTTCTAACATTCAATCAGGATCTGCTTTCCTGGAGCTTAAATCCATTATTCCATGTTTTGCATTCTGGAACAACACAGAACAGGTCTTGACTTTCTATGCAGCATCCTCTCAGATATTTAAGAACTGTGATCATATCTATCTTCTCAATGCTAAACATTTCTAATTCCTTCAATTGCTTCCCAGAGGAATTTGTTTCCTTGATTACCATTTGTTGTCCTCTGAATCTCTTCAAATTTCTCTGAGTCCCCATTAAAGTGTGGTACCCAAGGCTGGAAAAAGTCCTTTGAGTAGGTTCTGGTCAGTGTAGAATAAAGTACAGTTACTACTTTCTTTGTTTGAAATGTATGTATATGTACTGTACTTCTGCTGATGCAGTTTAATACTGCATTTGCTTTTTTTTTTTGCAAATCTCACAGCTTTCAGTGTGTAATCATCAACTATTCCAATACCTTATTAACAAGTACTAATATAATCCAAGTATTCCCTATTTGATACCTGTGCATTTATGTATGTATGTATGTATGTGCAGCCACATTGCCATTTTCTATCGTCCTCCAGTCTTTCTTCAGCGGCATTATTTGAAATTGTGCTTTTTAATATCACCTTTAGGAATTCCTGCCCATTTTTAGCTCCAGCCCCCCTCACCTCACAGGGTTGCTCTTGTAGGGAAAATAGGAGGAGTATTAGGTATGTTCGCCGCCTTGAGTTATTTATAAAAATAATAAAGGTGGGATAAAAATTAAATAAATTTGTCCTACTGTAGAATTCCTCTTATACACTCCAGTGACTGTGCTCAGTTAAAGTTTCCCTTAAAATCAAGAACTCTAGCATAGCATGGTTACTTTCACCCAGTTTTCCTACTACTTCCACCTCCGCAATTAAGCTGTCCCTATGCATTAGTTTCAGGATGAAGATACCTGAATCCTCTTGCGCTTTTCTCCACCTCTGAAGGAGAAAATATCAGCAAAACAAGTGAGGAATTTATTGGAAGGACCCATGCTTGACAGAGTTTGTCTCCCAACCTATGTCAGGGTAATTAAAGTCCCCCATAACTACTACATTAATCTAGAAATCTAAATCTGAACTTATATATCTTAATAGAATATTGTCTCCTAAATCTGCTTAATTCTAAACATTTATATAAACATAATAGAGCAGCATTTACCACAAGGAAAAACACACAAAACCCTTAAGAAGCAATACTTTTATAAAAATGATATTTTATAAAATATTAGCAAATACTTCTGTGTATCTAAAACTGACAAAAAATGATTCCATAGTAAAAGTGCCTAATACAAGAATGTAATTTTTAAGTATCTGAAAATTAATAAGAAAATTACTCAAATTATATGATATTAAGTTACTGGAAAGTAATTACCTTTATTTCTATTAAGTTACTGGAAAGTAATTACCTTTATTTCTATTTTGTTGCTGCCTCTCTCCGTTTTATGAATGTCCCAAAATGCTTCTGCATCTTGGCAATGGAACTTCGCTGCAGATTTTTTGGGCAGTTTTTACTTGAAGTAAAACAGATGTGACTCATTAATATTCTAGAATAAAATGTGTCAATTAAGTGTTGAGGTGTTTTTTAATTACCTGTACCTTTGATTGTTTAGGACTTAAAAAACTGGAGCCAGCTATTGTGATTTTGTCCAACCTGAAAAGATAAGAGCACTCCAGCTAATGTCATGGTTGTCTGAAAGATATCCCAGATCACTCACCTGTACAGGTAAAACAAACTGTTTTGAAGATATTACTAAAAATGAAGATATGGTACCAATTAGCCTTTCACATAAACCTATTTGTAAATTATTAATTTTCTAAAGTTGTATATCTTAATGTGCATACCTTAATGTGTTCCATGTAAAGGGTTTATTCTATTGAGTTAATAGATTTATTAAGTGAAAAACCACCAAACTAAGATTGAGACTTGTATGTGAGGAAACAGAAATAGCAGGTGGAAAATACTCCTACCTAATGCTTCCTATATGAATCAGTAGAATGGTATAGAAAGGCTTTATAGTCTAATCCAGAACTTTCCAAACTGTGTGTCGCGACACAAAAGTGTGTCGCCACACAGTCTGGTGGGTTGCCACTCAACCCGGAAGCGCTGATCATCATCAGCGCTTCCGGGTTTTCCCGCGGCGACACACCAACTGCAGCGCGCAAAACCCGAAAGCAGCAGCAGCGCTTCCGGGTTTTTGCGCGCTGCCGCACTTCCGGGTTTTCCCACGGCGACACACCAACGTCGGTTGGTGTGTCGCCGTGGGAAAAACTTTGGAAAGCCCTGGTCTAATCAGTAACATTTGCTTTGTGCATGTAACATCTTTTAATCCAAGTAATACTTGACATTTCTTGGATTAAAAGGCTATATTCCAATGGTGTAAAAATAAAGATGAGGGAGAAAGCATTTTAATTTGGAGTGGGGTCAGTTTTTGATAAAACTGATTGATTTGCTTACATTTTTAAAGCATGTGTAGCAAGCATTGAATGAAGTCCCTTTATGGATAGAAAGTTACACATTCAAGGATAACACAAGTTATTGTCTCACCATTGTGCTCCAAATGTCATCCTTCTGAACCATACAATGCTGGTTGATAATATTTGAAAATCCAATTAAACGTTTATATTCTGGGAATATGTATTTGAGATACTGCAAGATAAGATAAGCATTTCTTGATGCTGAAGCAACCCGAGTCTGGACTTTTTCTTCCCTTTTCTTATTTTTTTCTTTTCCTTTCCCAGCACTGATACAATGCTGTAATCTTGAATGATGTTAAGAGTGAAAGCTGATCCTAGGCTAGAGCTGTTATGTCAGCATTTTGCTTCCCAAGGCCACTAAGAAACCTGTCAAATATCCATTAATTCACAACGGTAGGAGGCAGAAGCCTAGAGTGTATAACCCCATGCTGGCTGTGGAATTCTGGGAGTTGAAGTCCATGTATCTTAAAGTTGCCAAGGTTGAGAAACACTGGTGTAGAGAGTAAGGACGATGACCTTGACAGAGATATGCGAGTTCCGTTACCAAAGCAACAAGTAGTAAAACAAGTTAAGTCCACAACAGGCAGATAGTGTTCATAAGCAGCTCTTAAGGTTTTGTTATTATAGCCAATCTCAAGTAAAGTAGTTTTAGCCTTCCTGTGGAATTGATTTCTCGGTCTGGTCTAGTGGGGTTGACATCAATCTTGCAAGTCTCATTGTGCTGTACATCCTCCCCTTCTTCTACTTCAGTGAATTAGGGAGGTGTTTGTCTGAGCTGCTCACGAACACTAATTTAAATTTAATTTTTAAATAAATAAAAATGATATAACATCTGCTAACATAATAATCTAGCATAGGAAAAGCAATATGCTTTTGCATCCTTTTCTTTATTCTGGCACTATTTAAGAGCTGTCATATTCCTCCTTATACATACACCGCCTTGAGTTATTTATAAAAATAATAATAAAGGCGGGATAAAAATTAAATAAATAAAATATTGCATCACATTTTGTTCCTATTACTTTAATTACATAATCCTCTTAAGCCACATTCTATAATGCATGGTTTGTTGAACAAGCCCTAATGATTTGATTTGTGATACTGCTGTCATAAACCAAAAGCAAACAAACCACATTATGCATTATAAACAAAGCAGATCAATAATTTCTTCCTGTTCTATCTACTGTTTTTAAGAAAGGACTGAAATAATCCTATGAGCCCAACTTAAACCACCTTTTGAATTTATTACAACTTACTGGAAAAGATGTACAAAAAAATTATACCAAATAGCATCCTTTGTTCTGAACAATTTAATGAATTTTAATTGGCCTTTATTTAATTCTCTTTTTGAACCAAAAGAAGAACAAAATGTTTATTAGGTATGCAGTATTTTAGAGATCAAATTTACATTTTCGGTTAAACACATGAAGGTAAACCAAAAGCAAAGGTGACTTTGTATTGGATCATAGTGGGCATAAATTTCAGCTCCCATCTCTCCCTCTTAGATTCAAATTATCTATCAAGTAGTTCTTGATGGAAGAGAAAATGTCACGTTTTAAAAATGTAATTACTAAAACATGTACTCTGAGGAACTCTTAGACTCTTTTAACAGAGAAATACTCACTGAAAGGTTGCCAATTTTTTCAAATAAAATGATGAAACTGGCATTTAAAAAAAAATCACACCAAAAGGAACAGGATTTTTTCATGTCAATTTTGCCTTGAATTTTAAAAGTATAAATTAAGGCAAATTGTTACAGGGGCTTTCCCTAATCTGGTACCCTCTAAATGTGTTAGTTCACCCTTCTCATAATTCCCAGACAGTGCTGCAAGGAATTATGGAAGCTATAGTCCAATGAACTATTGGATACCAGATTGGTAAAGGCATTCCATAGTATATTAATTCATCAAGAGAATATTCATAACAAATTAAATTTTACATGGTCCACATTCAGTAAACCTGGATTACTAAGAAAAATAGAAAAATTGTGTCTGTTTCTTTAAACTGAAAATCTTAATGACATGTGTCACTGTTCATTCTGTTGTCCTTCTGTAATGGCAGATACTGCTCCTTGGCCCTTATTCACATCACTAATGCATGCCCACTGTCCATCTACTGATTCTTTCCATAGCGTTACCTAGAAAAGAACCATGAGAACATTTATTTTAGAATTCATTCTACAAACAACATAAATCTTGTCCTGAACACTTTTTCTTCATTAACAGTCCTAGATTCTGTAGCTATCAATCAGCCTTATTATATCTGCTTTTAAATTTAATTAAGTATATTTTGGTCAAGAAAAGCAATTCTTGCTGGCAGAACACAGACAAGGCATCCTACAGCTTCTTCTCCCCCATTCCACAGCACTCTCAAACTCTGCTTTGGAGGCTTCCCCAAATTAGTAGAATCCATTTTGAAAGGCTGGTACAGGAAGGAATAAGCGCTGTTGCTAGACTGGATTTTTCCTCATCCAATACTGGATTCTGCTAAATATATTCAGTAAAATATACATTTAAAAATGGTTGGATTTGTTGCCACTTATACTTGTTTATACTTCTCTACACCTATTTACATAAGGTCCCATAGTCAGTATACAACTATAAAAGCTGCACTGGAAGAGGAAGGAGGAGAAAATTAAGAGCTGTGTACTAGATAATGCCGATGACAGATGAAGGTTACAATCCTATATTTACTAAGGTAAAGGTTCCCCCCGCACATTTGTGCAGTCGTGTCCGACTCTAGGGGCCGGTGCTCATCTCCATTTGTTAGCTGAAGAGCCAGCGTTGTCCGAAGACGCTTCCACGGTCATGTGGCCGGCATGACGCACGCGGAACGCTGTTACCTACCCACCGAAGTGGTACCTATTAATCTACTTGCATTTGCATGCTTTCAAATTGCTAGGTTGGCAAGAGCTGGGGCGAGTGCGGGAGCTTACTCCATCACGCGGGGCTAGGGATTCGAACCTCCGAACTTGCAATCTTCCGATCGACAAGCCTGGCATCTTACCTGCTGAGCCACCATGCCCCTTTATATATTTACTATTTGACAGTAAATCCTTGTGAAAAAAAGGATTTAGCTAAAGGGGATGACTAATAGGCATGTGACAGAAGTTATGAAATTTATGAATGATATGGAGAGAGTAGGTAATGATCTCTTTCTTTATAAAAGGAAGATAATGACTTAGGTTAGATTTAATTATCTCAGTCTAATAAACCAGGAACATACATTGCATAGCTCCCACTTTCTCACACCCTCATCAGAAACTTCCACAGAAACTGATTTACTTCAAACTATAAAACAGGCTGTCATTGAGCACTTGCTTCAGCTAAAACATTTGGAACTCTTAAGTAAGTGAATCTATGAAACAGGTAACAGCAAAAGACCACTTGGACTGATAAAAGGGTTTAGGTATAAGCTGCTTTAATACTTACTTTATTATCTCCTCCAGACACAGCAAGAATATTTGCAGTAATGGACCAGCTAACATGCCAGACTACATCACTGAACTTATGGAGTAATTTTGGTGACCATGAGTTTCCAGAGGCATCATCACACATCCAGATAAACACTCTGCCATCCTAGAAGACGACAAACAAAACTCTCCAGACAAGGGCAAGGGTACATTCAGCATCTCCTGTGGCAGAATGATACTGACATTTTAACAAGGAAATCCTCCCGTCAGAGCTGCGGGTACAACCACCCCATGACACATGGAGCTGATTCCAATCATTCCTCAAGTCGGCAACTGTCAATCCGTAAGCGTATCATACTTCTAAGGTTAGCAGTTAAAACACCTTGATGCAGGTCTCATCCAGATGTACTGCTTCAGATTACAAATAGGGAACTGGAATTCTAAATGCCAATATCCATTCAAAAAATTGTACCACTTCACTCATTTTACTAAAGGTTGACTAAACAACAACTTTGCTAAAAACAAATGTGCCAGACAAGCTGAAGTTCAACACCTTCTCCTCGATAAGCTGCTTTTTCACAGCATGTTAGGTATTATATAATCAGGCAATAACAGATCTGTCTTCACTGGCTAAACATTAAAGTAAAATTACCTGTGAACAGCTGGCAATAGTACTTGTTGGCAAACCTATAGAAGGAGCCCAGGCTACATCTCTGACCCAGTCACTGTGAGCTTCCAGTTTTTGTTCTTCTTTCCACTGGCCGTCTTCTTCTCTGGAAATATTGGGAGGGGGGAAGATGAAGATTCAGAAAAAGCAGTCAACCCCCCCAAAGGTAAATATATTGTGATAAAGGAAACAGTCATCTTGATAAAATCAGCAGCATTAGTACAGATAAGTGTTGCAACTATAGGGTTGGCCTGCTTGCTTTCTGATCGAAGTATGCAATGGAGAAGAGTTTCAAACAACTTTGCTCCAAAAACCGACAGATGTAGGTTTTTGCACCCTTTGCAAGGTATTTATTATTTTATGTCTGCTTTGAACAACAATAATTCAGACTCTCACAGTTACAAGAGATCCTTTAGGCAATTAACATCAATTCCCAGCAGAGTGCAGGAATCAAAGAGAAGCTTCCACAATAGAGGGCTGTCAAGCCTTTACTTGAACACATCCAGGGAAAGTGAACTTACCACTGCTCTGGGTAATTGGTTCTATTACAAAACTTGTACTGTTGGAAGTTTTTCTAAAATTCAGTTGGAATCTGCCTCCCTGTGTCACCCTTTCAGATATTTGAAAACAGCTATCATATCACACCTCATTCTTTTCTTCTGAAGACAAAAAAAAAGTCCAATTCTATTTGAAGCTGCTTGTGACTATCAAGGGAATTTTTGTAAGTTTCCTTTGAAAAAGATCCAGAAGAACTGGTATTTGAATCACCAAAGGAAAAACAGTTCTGCTGCATACCCATAGTTTTCTTCATTTAGGCACTGAATCATAACCACCCTAGCCCAACAAATGAATGCAGAATAAAATGGGAAAAATATAAAATAACTATTGGAGACAAACTAGGAAAGCTTTTAAACTATTTAATAATTTGGCAGGTGTAAGAAGCGAAGAAGGTAGCTTTGTAACAAGGACAAGCAAAAAAAGTTCTCCCTCTTTTTTTAAAAGAAACTATTAGATAATTTTGGGGGGGCTAACTTACCTCCAAATTTTGATAAGATTATCACAGCCACCCGATGCAAATCGTTTGATGTAGTTTGGTTTTTGGTTTGAAGGTTGATCTATAAGGCTTCCTGGTACAATGGCAGGTGCCCAGCTAACCGCGTTGCAACCAATCTATGCAAAAAATAAACATCTGCATTTCATTTCTAAAAGCCTCCTAGGGTAGCATACTAAAATAATCATCCTCTTATTATGCCATGAACAATAAAAATATTCCCTCTGTTTAATGGTGCATGGAACTGCTTATGCAATTAAAGAGGCATTACCTTTCCTTCCCTACACACATAAAAGTTTATTTTGACTCAGGTTGTTCCAACTTGAGATTGTAGTAAAAAAAGGATTCTGCATGCTTTAAATCTTCCCATCCCTTTGCCACATAAAATGTTCAATAAAATGACTCTATACTCACTGTATGTGCATTGCTGATCTTTTTCACTTCCCACTGTCCATCACCAGTATAGTTCAACAAAGAGATAGCCCCATCAGAGCTGCCACAAGCCAGGATCAACCCATAGTCTTGTGGTGCCCAACATACAGAATTGACTGTTAGAAAATGTAGAAATAGATTACATTATTATATGAATCACTCAACTAAAAAGGGAAAACATGGAAATCTTGACTTTTTAGTCTAGACTACTTAAATGGGATGAAAGACGACTACACTATGGCAACAGCCTCTTTTTTTAAAAAAACCTGCAGCTACCAAGTATTAAAAATTATAATGGTACCAACAGCACAAATGCCTCCAAGGGCAGGTATTTAATTTGCGTATCCCTAGACTGCTTTATCGCAACAGGCAATATTATTATATTACTGTACAGTATCATATATTTGAGTAAACTCCGAGAGACAGTGGAGGACAGGAAGGCCTGGCGTGCTATGGTCCATGAGGTCACGAAGAGTCGGACACGACTGAACGACTGAACAACAACAGTATCATATTTGCAAATACTGGTGATGGCAACAAAATTGGTTTGAACAGGGATGCACTTAAAAGTTGAAGTGCATGCACCATAAAAAGATGAGAAAGCAAGAAACACACATAATCAAAGTAGCAGGTAAACTACTGCTGAAACATGGAAGCAATCTGTTCCTGTGCCCAAATAGCTTGTAGAGGAATATCCCTACCTGAGGAATCATGCCCTGTATATTCATATGTCTTCTCCCATGTACCATTCTCTTCTTTCCAGACAATAACCTTTCTGTCATAGGAACAGGAAGCCAGGATGTTTCCATACATGGGATGAGCCCAGGCAACCTGCCACACAGGGCCTTCATGCCTATAAAAAACATTAAATTGAAAAAAAAGAAATAATTTTATTTATTTTATTTATTTATTGAACTTCTCGACCGCCCAACTCGTACATAACGACTAGTACATAATTACTGCATCAAGACCTTCCTTTTAATTATTGTATATTGAGAGCATTTTGAAACCACTTTAATATCATGCATTATTTCAAGTGATTTATATCCTAAAACATCACACTAAAAGCCATCCTATCTTTATTCTGACATATCAGTCTTCTTATCAAAGGCTTCAAAGCAGGCATCAGCATACTTTTTTAAAAAAAGAAAAAGTTATAAAATTTCCAGTTGCAAAGAAGATTCACTTCTAAAGTTTACACATCCTATCTGGAGTATCCTCCTAAAGAAAGACAGGATATAAATCAAATAAATTATTGTCATGGTAAGCCAACATTTTTATCAATTAGTGTGTATAGAACTCAAAGCTTACTGCTTAGTGTGTTTGTGAGCCCAACCAATTGTTGTTTAGTTAAATCACTATTTAAATGAGATGAAGCCTAAGAAACTGGATCACACAGAATATAGGATAGGCCAGATAAAAGTTTATTCACAAAAGCTGTCAAGTTAATTAAACATCAGATATGTAAAAAAAAACAACCTCCCCAAAAGCCAGCAATTGTGCCTATAACCAAAATATAAAAATGGCTCATGCAACAAAGAATGATCTTGCCATCAACTCACCCTCTTAAGTCAGCTATGAGAATTTGCCCTCCATTCCGGACATCAAATATTTTCACAGATCTGTCTGAAGAGCAAGTTGCCAATCGTGTGCCATAGTAATCCATCTGAGCATCATGCTAGGAAGTAATATAATAAGCTTTCACTAATCTCACAATTCTGGTTCTATTACAACCATTTTTAAATCTTTAAAAATGTAATATTTATTCATTCATTCATTCATTTTGTATGGCCGCCCATCTCAGCAAGTGACTCTGGGCCAGGGCTTTCCAAACTTTTCATGCTGGTGACACCCAACGGCGGCGCACGAAAACCTGGAAGCGCCGCCGCTGCAGCGCTTCCGGGTTTTCGTGCGCTGCGGTGGCGGCGCTTCCGGGTTTTTGCACCCCACGGCAGCGATGTCCTGGTGTGCCGCGCGAAAACCCAGAAGCGCTGATGGTCCGCTACTGTGTGCGGCACCAGCGCACCATCAGCACTTCTGGGTTTTTGCGCGACACACCTGGGCCCCACAGGCGACACAGTACTGTGTCACGACACACAGTTTGGAAAGCTATGCTCTGGGCAGCAAACAATCTTAAAATAAATTAAAAACAAATCCCCATCAAATACAAAAAATTAAAATACACAGCAGCAGAGGAAGTTGTCATAATCAATGGTTGTTAGCACAACCAGGATATATTATATGTATATACACACACAAACACACGAATCTGAATCCGTATCCGTATACAAGTTCAAGAATGGAACTACCATGAGCCACCTCCTCTACATGGATGACATCAAGCTGTATGCTAAGAGTGAACAAGACATCAACTCGCTGATCCACCTGACATGGATCTACAGTGAGGACACTGGGTAGGCTGACCATATGTACCGTTTTAAATGGGACAGTACCGTTTTTTTCACATTTCCCGACCGTCCCGTCATTTTAATATAAATGTCAATTTTGTCCCGTTCTTTAAAAAAAATTAGCAAAATGTCAGGCATGGCAAGATTGATTCAGCCAAGATGCAATTATCATTTAAAAAGTGCTGATTGAGGGAGACAGAGAGAGACGGGGAGAGAGATCTTTGCCACCGCCTCTGCTCTGCTCTTAGCTGGTCGCTCTCTGCTCTTTGTTTTATTAAAATGCGTTTGGGATGTGATCCCACCCCCTTTTTTCAAGAGTGAAACTGATTATTTCTCCAGCTCAGCAAGACAGTCTTTTGTTTGGGATTGTAGGAGAGAGAGAAAGGGGGAGAAAAAAAAGCAGGAGGAGGAGGAGGGAAGGCAGAAGGAAGAGAAGCCTCGCCGGGCGTGGAGTTTTTGAATCCTACCTTCCCTGCCTCTCTTCTCTCCCCCCTCCCCTCCTTCCTGCGATCTGTGATGTTACAAAGCCCGTGAGCTGTGCTTTCCCCATTCACCTCCTGTCAAATACAGTCCCCCTCTACGACTACCTAAATTTTTGTATGAGTTCTGTCACTGAAGAATAATTGTTAGCTCAATATGTTCATGTAATAAAACTTTTTCATTTTAATGAAAACAAAAATACTTGTATATATACAGTAATCTGTTTAAGGACCAGCAAATGGATCTTAAAAACTCTTTAAAACTTTTTTATCATCTTACTTTTTCATGAATACGGAATATTACATAAGTTTAACCCCATCCCATTTTTTCCATCCCAGTGTCCCATTTTTGTCTCAAGGAAATATGGTCAGCCTAACATTGGGATGTCATTCAGACTGGAGAAGTGTGGCCAGATGGTAGTAAAGAGAGGGAATGTAGTCAAGACTGATGGGTTGGAACTACCAGCAGGCCACATAGCTGACATACAGACCAGCTACAAGTACCTTGGTATCCCACAGTCACATGGAACCATGATGATGCGGCAATGAAGACAGCAACATCCAAGTACCACCAAAGGATAAGACAGGTCCTGAAGAGCCAGCTCAATGGGAAGAACAAAATCCATGCCATTAACATGTATGCCCTGCCAGTCGTCAGATTCCCTGCCGGTATAGAGAGCTGGCCAAAGGCGGACATGGAGGCTGCTGGTGTGAAGACCCAGAAGCTCCTCAAAATGTACGGAGGTTTCCACCCCAAGTCCAGCACCCAGATACTGTACACTAGCTGAAAAGAGGGTGGACAGGGTCTGGTGAGTGTCAAAGCCACTGTCCTGAATGAAACCCAGAGCATCCAGGGGTATATCAGTAAGATGGCATCCAAAGATGAGCTGCTGACAGAATGCCTGAGGCAGCAGCAGACACGGGAGGAAGATCAAGCAGAGGAAGTGCCATGGAAAATCCTACCAGTGGCTGGAAATGGCTGGACTAAAACATACCAGCCCAAGAACAGGCACCAAGCACCAGATCTATAGAAGCAGGGGTCTACCACACTAGACAGGACCCGAGGTGCCGACTGTGCAGAGAGGCCTCCGAGACAGTCCAACACATAGCGGCAGGGTGTAAGATGCAGGCAGGAACAGCATACACTGAAGGGCACAACCAAGTAGCTGGCATTGTGTACAGGAACATCTGCACAGAGTATGGGCTAGACCCTCCCAAGTCCAGATGGGATATTCCACAGAAGGTTGTGGAGAATGACAGGGCTAAGATCCTGTGAGACTTCCAGATCCAGACGGACAGGCAGGTACTAGCCAATCAACCAGACATCATGGTAGTAGACAAGGACCAGAAGACAGCAGTGGTGATAGATGTAGCGGTGCCAACATCAGGAAGAAGGAGTATGAGAAGCTGGAGAAGTACCAGGGCCTGAAGGAGGAACTAGAGAGGATGTGGAAAGTGAAGGCCAAAGTGGTCCCAGTGGTGGTAGGAGCACTCGGGGCTGTGACTCCTAAGCTGGGAGAGTGGCTCCAACAGATCCCAGGAGCAACATCAGAGCTCTCTGTCCAGAAGAGTACAGTACTAGGAACAGCTAAGATACTGTGCAGAACCCTCAAACTCCCAGGCCTCTGGTAGAGGACCCAAGGTTGAAGAAGACACATACCACCCATGGAAGTGAGAAGGGAATTTTTTAAAATACTGTATATAATATAAACTGTGGAGTCCTTGGTGCTCTCTGAGCCTTGTTGTTTTCTTGCAGACATTTCATTGCCAGGCTAGGCAACATCTTCAGTGCGAAAAGGGAGTGGGACTTGCTCTCTGCTTATATACCCTGGCTTGTCCTGCCTGTGTTGATGGGGGTGTTGTACTCTCAATAATATAAATATAAACTAAAATATAAATATAATTTATATAATATAAATATAAACTCTCAATAATATAAACTATGGCATCAATGAGCTGTAGAATGCACATTTATATAGTATTTTACTGGAAAAGAAGTTATAGGCAACAATACATCATCTTAGCAGCTAAAATTATAGCTAGGGAACCAGAAAAATGTGACTAGACTCCCAAGAAGAAAGAAGCAATCATACTGTCACAGCTCCATGTGCTAATTTTTCACTGGGAAAGCATTTCATTTGCGTTAGATATATGGCTAGTATTACAACTGCCATAACATTTTTCAAAACCTAGTAACATTCCAATATAAATTGTTACAGTGGATCTTTTTTGAAAAATCATTTTGTTTCAGTGCAAATTCCCGGGTATTTATTTATTTAAGGAATTATAAGGCCACCCAACTCATAATTTATGACTATGGGCAGCGTACATAATTTTTTTAAAAATTAAAATAAATAAGAACATAAAACCAATATAACAAAGCTGAGTCTGGGCATAGCAAGCACTTACTCTCACAACAGAATGTGCTCAGTTATGACTGAACAGCTGCCTTACTTTGAGCATGTTCATCATCTAATGCCGCCTTTCCCGATTCAACTATGCCATTCTATCTTTCCAAAGGAAGGGGAAAACTGTCAGCCTTACCATCATTTTCTTTTACCTCCCAATTGAAAAGTGGTTTCAGCATATAGATGTTCCTTTGAAGTTTTCTACGGTACATTAGACAATGTCCATTCCTTGCATTATCCTACTAAAATCAACCTCATTGTACTTATTTTTTTGGAGAGGAACATATTTTTAAAAAGAGAGAGACAAAATACTTACTATCATGTCCTCATGGGAAGTGTCCACTGTATTAATTACAGACACCTAGTAGGAAAATACACAGAAACTGTAATGACACTAATAGATCCTGACCTTATATTTATAGTCAAGTATTAAAGTATGTAGGATTTGGCCATATTGTTTACAGTAGTATATGTACATGAACATGATTAATCTTCAGATAATTCTGCAGCATCCCATATGCATTTTGACTTCTTTGTCCTCAGTTAATATCTAGAATCTCAGTGACATATTGAAACTGATGCTGGTATAAGGTAACACAAGGAGCTGATCCTTGTGCCTCCTTTAGCTGAGGGGAAAAAAAAGTGGTAACAGAACATCTGGTTTTGAAAACTTGATTCTTATCCTTGCTGACCACCTTGCCTGTAAGTTCATGGCTAGCCTAGGATGCAAATGTATCTTAGACCCAGGATAAAGGCTTCTGTGAACAGATAATTTTTGTAAACCGCCCAGAGTTCCCCTGGTCTGGGGGAGATGGGCGGTGACAAAATAAATTTATTTATATATATATATATATATATATATATATATATATATATATATATAATTAATTTTAATTGTAATAGTTTTATGGGCCATTTAAGCACATCTATTAGTACTATAATCTGTCCTGGTCTCCAGCAGGGTCAACATGGGTTAAGTGTCCAGAAGGCTAGTATAGCGTTCAGCATAAATATGCCCTAATGAAAAAAGATACCTGCCTTTGCCCTGGCTGCTACCCAGCTTCCCAACTGTCCTCCAGAATATCAAATTAGGTCTGTCACCAAATCCTAGTAACTGGTCTGGATCAGAAACATCTAAAATCAGTAAGTAGATCTTTGATGTGGCCTGCTCCTGAGAAATACCTGCTTCTGTTTTCAGATCAGAGCAAGACAACCCCCCAGAATTAAAAAGAAAATTAAATGAAAAAAAGGAGGTGAGTGAATTGACTAGATACATCTCCTGCAAAGCGTTCAGCAATTCAGGACGGGCGCTTTCAGGGTCCCAAAGGAATGGCTTGGAACAACTGCAGGAGTCTTAGACGTGGCCGGGATCAGACGGGGGCTGGAGTGGGGGAATGGGCCTCGACCCCGCCTCGCTCGACTTTCGCCGCTTCGCCATCCCCGGGAAAAGCTCGGTGCCCAGCTCAGCCCTGGCAAAAAAAACTGGCGAAAGGACCACCATCACCCGCTACCCCCGCGCTCCTCACGCCCGCAAGACCGGAGGGAGCACCAGGTACACCGCGGCGCCAATCCGAATACCCTACGCAAAGGGAGCGAAGCCTGAGCGCCCCCCCGATCCTCACCCCTCTCAATCTCACCATGGTGGCGACGACAGAAGAATCCCCGCGGGACTAGCCCAGCTCCGCGATCTGCTCCCCTGGACGGCCGCTCTCAGACGTGGCAAGCTACTGCAGCCCGGCTGTGCGTACGACAGACAAAGCCTCCCGGCCGGAAAAATCTTCTTCCTGCGAGGCGCATAAAAGTTCCTCCTGCTGCTGACGCCTCCTTCGTTCCTACCTTCCTTCTCCCGGGCCAGGGGAGCGGCGAGTTTCGGGGCCTCCGCCTCCGTTTTGTAACCTTGATGTCTTTATCCCTCGCTGCTTTGGGAGTGGGGGCAGGCTGACTTTACTTACGGGGTTAAGTCGTAGCCTGTTTGGTTTGAGCTGAGCGGGTGTAAATCGTGGCTTATGTGTGGTGTGAATAAACCACTATGGCTTATTCAGCAAGCTAGGGCTTGGTGCAGTTTGTAATCCCAGCCAGAAAACAAATCAGATTTGTCTCCTGCCCTTGGTAACAAAGTTCCCAAACCTGATGCCATGATGTTGAATCATCAGTTGCTCCAGTGGCTGGGAATGATGAGCATTAAAGTCAGACACATCTGGAGGTTGCAAGTTTGATAAAGATGCACTATTGCATAGTAGTATTGAAAAGTTAACAGGTTACAGGGCTGTTGAGAGGCAGAGCAGGCTAAATTGTGTTTTTACTGCAAGTAAAATGCTTCCCACCCCCAACATTAAACATGATTATGCATTTGTAGTGTTACGTGTTATGGTTATACCATGTTATAATATTGACATGTATCAACATTGTCTACCAGTTTCCTTCAATGCAATCAACTTTTAGATAAGAATTTGGGAACAGGACAAAGCTGAAAAATAATTTCATTCCGTGAGCTGTGTAGCAAAAACATGCCTGGAGCAGAGAAGGATTTTAATACAATTGTTATAGATCCAACTCTCACATTGATGGTGGTGCTGCTTTCTTTCTCTCCCTTTGCCAGAGCTTGGTAGAATGACTATTGAAATCTGAGTTTGTAAATACTTTTTTCTTTAAATAAAGTGGTTTGACTCTTGCATGTGGAGGGATCTAGTGATAACTTAGTAACTGTTACTTAATGCTTGTTACATTGAATGTATTGATTGTTGTCAATCATTAAACATTTCCCATTTGGTAGCTGTAAATTGCAGTGGGAGAAAAAGTCCTGAAAGTGCTGGAAAAGAACATTCTTGTACAGGAATTATGTGCAGCACCTGATGCCAGTTAATAAGGTTCTACAAATATCTAAAATTGATTTCAGAGAGCTTGGGTGTGTCATTGCTAAAAAATCAGACTGGCTGCAATTTTGTGTCATCATCTAGCAGTAATTTTAAACAGAATTCAAGCAGACTTATTTTTCAGTAGATATGCATTGATTTGTCCTGTAGTTCTGCATCTGTCCTAGATGCATTGGCTGTATTCACGTGACACATGGAAACAAACCACATTTCAATCTAGTGTGTTGTGTGAACCCAGCCTGGATGGTTCAATGTGTTGTGCAAATAGTTCAGTTAACCAGGAATAAATGTGTCATGGAACACAACTATTATGCAGCAGTGGGAATTCTTTTAACCTTGTTCATTGGAAATAATACTGTAAAGATATGAGTAAAAGCAAACTGACCTAACAGCAGTTTTAGATGTTATGAAGAGCATTCGGTAGCCAGAACAAATTTACTGTAACAATTCCAGTTCCTGGAAGTGAGAAGTTAAAGCTTTTGTAATAAGCTGTTTTCTCAAAAGCGAATACATGCTTATCCAGCATATATTTTAGAATTTATGATGCTGCATAGACCTCAAATTAATTTGTATGATATTCTTCAAAATTGAAAAGTACTTTGCAAACAATAAGTAGGAACAGCTGCTCTTACACTTGGGGGTGGGTTGATGAATTCGAGAGAACTTCGCAAATGAACTGACACTCTTCTATGTTGAGTGTTGATATCAGCTGTCCCCACCAGAGAGAGATGACTCATCACTGGTCTCTCTCTCATTTCAGGGTGATTTGCCACTTGATTGCAGTGTGTCAGCAAACACCTGCAGTACTGGCCAAATAGCCGCTGGGATGGCAGCTGCCACCCGCACGTTTCCCTCCCAGAAAACCTGAGAGGCTGTAGATGTCTGCCGGTAGGGGGTGCCATTAGCTCAGCCACAGCTCCAACTACAGGCTATATATATCCTATGATAACAGTCCAGGGGCTTAGCTTTTCCAGTGACTTCTAACCAAGGGGTGGGGGGAGAGGAAAAACACTACCCCAGTCTCACTGTGTCCCTTCTGTCGCCATATTCTCCATGCAGATTTCCAGCAGGCAGTGCCCCCTGATTAGGGCAGCGACAAACTTGAACTCTTTCTTGAAATCTCTGTATTAAAGCGGGCTGTGTAGAAGAGATCATCTTCCAAGACCAGCTGTTCAAGATGACCAACATATCCTATCATATCTCCAACCTCCTGGAGAAGATGACATCCACTGACAAAGATTTTAGGTAGGATCTCGGGTTTCCTGGAGGGGGGGCTGGGTGTGAGAGCTGCAATGCCCCGTTTGGAGGTTTGTGTTGCTTTTGTGAACTGTTTGGTGAATTGCACACATGTGTCTGTATTTGCAAAGGGAAGGCGGGGGGGGGGGGAGAGGCAGTTATGGAGGAAGGGTGATATTTTTAATAACGGCAGCTAAAAAAGGAAACCTTTATCATGAAAAAGATACTTAAGCTTAGCTAGAATTGATAGCGTACAGGAGGCAGGCAATGCTAGCCGTAGGTTGTGTTTATAGATAAGGCAGATAGGAAATTTACTGCAGGCTTCCACACGGGGGAGGGAAAAGATTACGTTCTGCAATTTCTCATGCGGCTAACATTATGGTAACCTTTTATACCCCTCCTCTGAGACGAGTGGAAACACGTTGTAGGGAAAGAAAACCATCTTCCTCAGCTGTTACAGACTGGTTACCTTCACTGGGTTGTTTAAAGAAAAACAAAAGTAATCTCTGCTAATAAACTGGAAAGCTAGAGTGGTCGCTAGGCACTATTTTGCTGCATTGCTGAAACAATTCAAGTTGGAGTTTAATCCTCTTTAAAAGAAGCTGCATTTAATTGGAAATATTTATTCCAAAATGAGTAACTGTAAGCTACAAATTAGATGTCCTGGTATATGTTGTACATTTGGAGATTATTGAATGGTGAAATTAAAGAAGGTGAAATAGTGCTGTCAAATACTTTAAAGTGGATAAACTCAGAACAATCAAATGTTCCCCAACCTACTATCTTCCAGATGTTCAGGGTGGGGGAGTGTAAATCCCAGAATTAGCAGCCAGGAATTCTGGGAATTGCAGTCCCAACACATCTGGACAGCAGCAAGTGAAGAAGGTTGAATTAGACAAGAAGTACAGAAACTGATAGAGTTCATTGTTTCAAGATGTTAAATAAAGGAAGCTCCTTTTGATTTCACAGCATATATGGCTTACACTGGCTTAAATCTAAGCACATTGAGTCTGTTTTACTCTGCTTGTGGACTGAACTGTAACAAATTCACTGACTTGCTAGACACAAATGTGTTGCTTTTGTCCCTTGTTTGAAACATGGAGATATTTCTACGTCACTACAAAAACAGTCAAATTCTTACCAGAGAATACAAAGCTGTCTGGGATCAAAAGATTATGAGATCAGGCAGATATTACTGATCTAGTTAAAACACGTCTCCCTAATTTCTTACAACATTTGGGAACTCAGAACTTTTTTTTTGTATCCCGTACCAGATATGATTGCTTTGAATAAGCAGTAAACACAATTGAAATAAGTTATTATTAATCTCTATGATGATCTAATGTATATTGCACGTGACAAACTCAGGAGCATCTATTTTATTTTAAATTTTTTACAAATATGTCTCATATTTTTAAAAATCATGTTCTTATTTTATAGATCAGTCTTTATAAAATCTTTAAGAATATGTCACTGATAAGATGCTTAGTAACTACCCCATATTTTCTGAATATTGTTTTAAGTATATGGTATAAGAGAAGACAATAGAAAAAGAAACTAAGTAAAAAGTGGCTTACAGTAAGACAGGATTTTAACCATATTTTATTGATTAAGCCATAAAGGTAAGGAAAGCCTTGATTAAGGTAGGCTCATAGATCATACTAAATTGAAAGCAAAGAAACCACATTAGAGTTTGGGATCTGCATGAAGCATAGTGGCACAGATCAAACATTGGGAATTCACAAGCCAGATATGGCTTATGATCCCTTTTTTTTAAAAAAAAAAAAGAACTTTATTAATTTTCAGAGTATAGTTAAAGTACAAAATAGAAAGTATAGAAAAGATAGAAAATAGAACTAAAGAAAAAAGAAAAAACTATAAAAGTGCAAATAGACAGAAGACAAAAACAGAAAAACGACTTCCGACTTCTCCAATACAGATATAGGTAAATTTACAAATATAATCTCTTACCATTATTTAACCCATAGTAACATTATTTCTATTAAAACAAACCATTTAATCATTAAAACCCAAAATCAAAGCTTCATTTTTTTTCCACCACAAGCAAGTAATCTAGAAGTGGTTGCCAAACATTTATAAATCCAGAAACAGAGTGTTCTCTAATTAATGCTGTTAATTTAGCCATTTGGGCCAGATCCATTAATTTAACAATCCAGTCTTCAACCGTAGGTATTTGTAGATCTTTCCATCGCTGTGCATATAAAAGTCTTGCAGCTGTGATCATATATAAAAGCAAAATTCCATATTTTTTCTCCAACTCCTTCTCCATCAATCCCAAAAGAAACAGTTCTGGCTTTTTTTGTATATTCACTTTTAAAATCTTTTGGATAATAATACATATTTGATCCCAACATTTTTTAGCCTTCACACAAGTCCACCAGAGATGATAAAAGGTTCCTTCTACCTGTGAACACTTCCAACAAACATTTGTTACACCATTATACATTTTTGATAACTTATCAGGAGTTAAATACCAACGATATATCATCTTATAAAAATTCTCTTTAAGTTATAATTCAAGGTGAATTTCGAACCTTTATTCCACATATTTTCCCATTGCTCCAGCATAATGTTATATCTGAGCTGCTTAGCCCATTTAATCATGCATTCTTTAACCTGTTCAGATATGGCTTATGATTCCTAGCCTGAGGATGAGCTACTTCATTACAAGTTCTTAATTAGTGACTGACTTCATAGATAATGCTATACTATCTTTTTAACCATGGATTATTGAACAAGCCATACACATAATTTATATTAAGCTATAAATCATGATTTATAAACCATAATGGTTGATTTCACACATTACACTGAGGTAAATCTAAGGAAATCACATTATGGCTTAGGGATATGTTGAACCCAGGAAATGTGGCAGGCAAAGATACAGTTATAAAAGTTTGGTGTGCTTGTCCCTGCTCCTGTACATCGTGATTCTGTTTTTACAGTGCAAACTCTTACGGAAGTCTGAAGGACTTTTCCCCATTCCAGACATGTAGAGAATCTTGTCCCAATGCTCAAGGTTGATCTGACATATCCGAGTTTGCCAAGTATTAATGGCTAGCTCTGCCCCAATCTTATGCTAATGAGATCCAAGACAAGATAGATCTGTATTAAAATTTGCTTTTTAGGTGTATGACAATTGTGCTAATAGTTATGGTGTAGCAATTGTGGAGTATTGAAATCTACAAGCTCTACAGTTGTCTCTGAAATGTATTCCATTAAAATAATTAAAATTAAAATTAAAATATTTTAATTTTAATATTTTACTGTAAACCGCCCAGAGTCTACTGCTGTAGAGATGGGCGGTGATAAATTTGACTAATAAATAAAAATAAATTCCTAGGAAAATAATATTTTGGAGTCAGTAAGGTTAAATCTAGGATAGTCATCCCCATCCTTCCAAAATTGTTGAACTACAGTTTCTCTCATGCCCAGCTAATATAGTTAATGACCATACAGGCTGGAAAAGTTGGGAGTTTGGGTCCAACTTATCTGTAATGGCAGCGAGGTGGAGAAGGATCATTTAGAGCAGGGGTGTGGAACGTCCGGCCCACAGGCCGTATAAGGCCCGCGGAATCATTTGGTCTGGCCCTGCCAAGGCAAACGCAGGCGGGACTCGAAATTCAATAACTCTAGGAGCTCCTGCCCGCAAACCCTGCCCCCTTCCGCGTGATTGGCTCCCGCCCACAAACCCTTCTCCCAGTGCGTGCGATTGGCTCCCGCCCGCAAACCCCGCCCCCTGGTGCACGAATGATGTTATAAATATCCAAATGGCCCTTGGCAGAAAAAAGGTTCCCCACCCCTGATTTAGAGGGATGTCAATTTTAAATTCTGAGGATGTATATAAGTGTGTTTCTGCTTTGAATTTACTCTCAGAAAAGCTTAGAAACAAAGTAATAAAGGCTTTCTGGGCTTGGGTGCCACAGGCTGAGAATATCAGGTGTTCCATTGGTTTTTGCTGTTGTCAATGGTTAAGTCAAGAATGTGGCATGCAGAAAATGGTTATGGGAATCTACCAAGCACAAGCACAGGTTTGGGGGATGTGGGCCATACCTACTTAGCATGGTGAAAATTCTCCTCATTCCCAGCTGCATAATGAATGAAGCACTTCTCTGGATAACAGCTAACAATCTTCCTGGCCATGCACTGCTGGGAGTGAAAGATATTCTTCACCTTCAAGTCAGATGACTTGCTGGGCCTTTGAAAAACAAGGAGTTCCTGGAACAAGCAAAAATTGAGTGACGCTTCAAGTGTTTTAATATTTCCATATTGTATTTTAGTTAAGAGGATTCTTATTCCACATTTAACATTTAAATTATTAATTCATTACTCCTAGTAAAGAGTTAGTTTTACTTAAACTTTGGGTCGATAGATGTTGATCTTGCTTTCTACCACAGAACATGGATTTATGACTCCCCACTGGCCAACTCATTACTGATATTCATTCTTCCAGATTTATGGCTACCAATGACTTGATGATGGAACTGCAGAAAGATTCCATAAAGCTAGATGAAGACAGTGAGAAAAAGGTGGTGAAAATGCTCCTAAAATTGCTTGAGGATAAAAATGGAGAAGTGCAAAACCTGGCTGTCAAATGGTAAGATCTTCTTACATTAGCTATAAGAGAACTCTACACTGCTCTGGTTGGACCCCCGTTGAAATACTGTGCCCAGTTCTGCGCAGTTCAAACAAAGGTAGTGACGAATCTCTGCCGTGGCCCCTACTGTCTGGAACAGCATCCCCCCAGAGATACAGACAGCGGTCTCTCTCTCAGGTTTCTGAAAGGCCTTAAGACCTGGCCTTGGATTCAAGCTTGGGGTGAATGTATTTGTGGGGGCCCTGGTCTAGTTTGTTATTGTTATGACAGTTTTAGTCCTGGTGTATGTTTTTCACTGTTTTGGTTGTTTTTGTATTTGTAAGCCACCCAGAATCTACTGGAGTGGGGTGGCTATAATAAAGTTAAAGTAACAACAACAACAATAATTTACTTGGAGCAAGTCCAGAAGAGGGCTACGAAGGTGGTCAAGCATGTGGAAACCAAGCTTTGTGAGGAACAATTATTTTTGTCATTTTGGCAAAAGCAATGGATCCAACAGTCACATCTGTCCAGGCCTTCAAAAGACTGTATCTACAAGTTTGTTCAGGATTTGGTGGGCTTACAAATTTTGAAAGAGTACTAAACCTATGCTTTCCTACCTGAAAGCAGGAGAGCATAGAACTAGCCTCTTTCAAAACTTGCCACCTCCCCAAGAATGCTAGACTTGCAGAATTGATGAGCAGACCTCCTCTCTTCTGCTTTGCTGCACAATGTGAAAGAGGAGAGATGAGTTAAGCCATTGGGCAAAACTTGCCATCTTCCCAGCTCCCGTCCGACCCCGTCCTTGCATCGCTATCATGATTGGTAAATGGTTTCCTGTAGTTCGGTGGCATTTGGAAAAGGGAGGGCAGCAAATCCAGAGTGATTGAGCAGTCACTTTGTATAGCACACCTTGCACATGAAAAGTCCTGATGCCCACCATTTAAGAGCAAACCAAGACACAATGATAGACGCAGGAAAAGTGATTGGACATGGGAACAATAAATGTTATGCTGGTATAATTTTCTGCTGGCATACAGATGGGTGCTTAGCACTTAAACTCAACAATGGGGAAAGGTCCTTAATAAAAATGTTGAGACAAGCTTTTTGTTTGAGAAAGGTTGTGTGTCCAGGGTTAGGATCTGAGATAGAAAGGCTAAGATACGAAGAAGCTGTTTTGAAAGGATTTGAAATTACTGGGTGTTCTGATTCCTTCCATAAGAACTTCAATTCCACACTGTGCAGGTTTAATTTCTGTTTTCTGACTTTGCTGCTGACCAGCCAACAGACTCATATTCTGGGAAGAAAGGGACCAAGTTATTGGAGAAGCACTGTTATGTGTGAGTAGGCGTGATTGGCATGGCAGAATATCTTTCATCTTGGCCCACAAAGGCAGCAGAGACCCGCTTGAAGTGCTGAGAGAGAAGGATATATTTTTAAGAGATCAGCTTCAGTGTTAAAACCTTTCCAGTGGTGTGGGCTTCCACAGCAAAGGATAAGACACCAGGACATGGTTCTGTACTCCTTTCCCTTGATCTTTACTTTCCAGTCTTGTATTGTGGAGGATATCTGTCAGCTGAGAGACATCTGTGCAAGGCAGGAAGGGGCAGGTTGGGTTGTATTTCCTCACAACTCCTAACTTCTATTGGGAAGGCCTTTTTTGTTTTTATATGGGATTTCTCTCTCTCTCTCCCCCCCCCCCCAGTTTAGGTCCTTTGGTGAGCAAAGTGAAAGAATATCAAGTGGAAACTATTGTTGATACATTGTGTACAAACATGCTGTCAGATAAGGAACAGCTTCGGGACATTTCTAGCATTGGGTTGAAGACGGTCATTTCTGAGCTGCCTCCCCCATCTACAGGTAAAAGCCTTGACCCTCTGTTCAAATAGTGAGGCTGATTCTTCCTTTGCAGTCAGGCTGTACATGATTGATCAGTCAGCCTGCCAGCCTCCAAATGTGATTGGGAAGCCTATGCTGGGTGGAGCTTGTTTTGTGGGATTTATTTTCCAAGTGCTGTTGATTATTAAAGAGAAAAATGTCCATGTCTAGACTGTAGAGGGTTTTTTTAAAAAATCAATAATAAAAAAGTTAAAGATCATGACAAATGAGTTTCATGCTGAGAATTACAGCTAATCTCATTAGAAACACAAGAGAGGAAGCAGTCTAAATGAAATGAAATTTCACATTTTGCAAATAAATTCTGACCTTGTTCTGAAGAGAATGCTATGGTGAAATGATTTATAAATGGTGCAAGTTATGTTCTAGTGATGGAAGACGCAAGTGTAGATTTAAAGGGATGGTCACTGTCTGGTTGAAGTCACTATTATCAAAACAATGCCCTGTCAACATATACACGCACACAGTGGTTTTGACAATATGAATAATCTGTTTAGCATTGTGATTGAAGGAACGCTACATGTGCATCCCTGATATATGGCCCGTCCTTTCTCATCACAGACACAGAAGTTGTTTTACTAGTGATGGGAGCATTCTGGATAATAATCTATTTTTGTGTGTGAGTTGTGATCCTGTGACTGACTTGGTGAGGGTACCATGTGGATCTCTTTTTCTAAGCAAACATAGAAGTTTGTTTCAATGCCTCCTTCAACCTAGTCATTCTTAGGTAGTTCTTCCAGAAATGTACTTCATACTGAGTTAGCTATTCACTTGATGAGCATTGGAACTGAATTCTACCAAATTCATCAGATTAGATTCTTTTTCTTTAATTTACTGTTATTTTTTTTCTTTAACTTTGACATGAGTAATGCTAAGAAAGAAACTAGCTCTGGTAAACATGAGTAAAAAATCCAAAATTGCAAATTCACAAAGGTAATTATGTATTTGTTTGAAGTGGCAAAAAGGTCTTCATAAACAATCTGACCAGCCCTAAGGGGCATACAGTCAACAGTACGTGCAACATACAATAATAATAGCAATTACAATGGCTGTTGTGGGTTTTCCGGGCTGTGTGGCCGTGTTCTGGAAGTTGTGGTTCCTAATGTTTCACCAGCATCTGTGGCCAGCATCTTCAGAGGGCAGGAGCACAGATAGAAGCAAAATTTCTGTGCCCAGGTAGAGTGGCAATGTTCTATTTATAGAGCTAAATTATAGGAGATTAGGTGGGGTTTTGCTAATTTTTAAACTTTCTTCTTTTTTATTGTAACTGTGCTGGTGTTTGTGAATTTCAATGGCTTCTCTGTATAATCTGGTGTAGTGGCTTTTGGTGTTGTCCAGTATTTCTGTGTTTTCAAATAGGATTTTGTGTTCCGTTTGCTTGAGAGCATGTTCAGCTACTGAAGATTTTTCCGGTTGCTGTAGTCTGCAGTGTCTTTCATGTTCTTTTATCCTGGTGTGAATGCTTCGTTTTGTGGTTCCGATGTATACTTGTCCACAGCTGCATGGTATGCGGTATACTCCTGCAGCGGTGCGGGGGTCCCTTTTGTCTTTTGCTGATTTTAGCATTTGTTGTATTTTTCTGGTGAGTCTGAAGACTGTTTGAAAGTTGTGTTTTTCCATCAGTTTTCCCATGCGGTCAGTGACTCCTTTGATGTAGGGCAGGAATACTTTGTGGGGGGCTGTTTTTCTTCAGTTGGATGTTGTTTTCTTGGTTTGATGGCTCTTTTTATTTCATTCTTGGAATAGCCATTTGCCTGTAGGACCCTACACTGACCGCATGGGAAAACTGATGGAAAAACACAACTTTCAAACAGTCTTCAGACTCACCAGAAAAATACAACAAATGCTAAAATCAGCAAAAGACAAAAGGGACCCCCGCACCGCTGCAGGAGTATACCGCATACCATGCAGCTGTGGACAAGTATACATCGGAACCACAAAACGAAGCATTCACACCAGGATAAAAGAACATGAAAGACACTGCAGACTACAGCAACCGGAAAAATCTTCAGTAGCTGAACATGCTCTCAAGCAAACGGGACACAAAATCCTATTTGAAAACACAGAAATACTGGACAACACCAAAAGCCACTACACCAGATTATACAGAGAAGCCATTGAAATTCACAAACACCAGCACAGTTACAATAAAAAAGAAGAAAGTTTAAAAATTAGCAAAACCTGGCTACCAGTCCTGAAAAACACAGCCTGCAAAAGGTCAACGAACTCAGTCCAACCACCAGGACATGGGAATACTTCTCACAATGAACATGCTAATCACGCTCATCAGCCACTCGTTAACATTTCAACACAACAAAAAACCCCACCTAATCTCCTATAATTTAGCTCTATAAATAGAACATTGCCACTCTACCTGGGCACAGAAATTTTGCTTCTATCTGTGCTCCTGCCCTCTGAAGATGCTGGCCACAGATGCTGGCGAAACGTTAGGAACCACAACTTCCAGAACACGGCCACACAGCCCGGAAGACCCACAACAGCCATTGAACTCCGGCCGTGAAAGCCTTCGACAATAGCAATTACAATTTACAATAATACGTTAAATGTCAACCTCCAATACAGCATTTCTACTCATTATTCAGGCAGCAAATTGATACAACTAGTCTCTGAGCGCCTTCAGAAATAACCAGGTCTTGACAATATTTTGGAAGATAACGAGGGAATGGGTCACCCTTGCCTCAGGGAGAAATTGTTCTGTAGGAGGGAGCCCCTGTACAGAATGTCAACTTTCAGGCACCTCCAGCTGGATTTCCCAGCAGGAGGAAACCTCATTAGATACCTTCTGTTTGTGTGGGTGCATTCTACCTAGAATAGGTAGTTTCAAAGATATCCATGTTCCAAGCCATATAGGGCTCTATAGGTGATATCAAGGACCTTGAATTGTGTTTGGAAACAAACCAGTGACAAATGTAACTCCCAAAGCAGAGATATAACATAGCAATAATGGCTCTGATCTGTTATCCGATGGGCAGCTACAATCTGAACCAGTTAAAGTTTCCAGGTGGTCTTCAAGGGCAGCCCCTTATAAAGTGAATTATAGTAATCTAATTAACAGGTGACAAGGGCATGAGAGGCTATACTATAGTGCCTCCTGTTCCAGGAAAGTTTGCAGCTGGTGCACTAGCTGCAGCTGGGCAAAGACCTTCCTGGCCATGGCCCCCACCTGTTCTTTGAGCTGGAGCCATGAATCCAGGAAGACTCCAAGATTGTGAACTTGCTCTTTCAGAGGGAGAACAACCCTTCCAGAGTTAAAATTGGTACAGATCTGGAATTGGCTGGCTTCTTGGGTTGAGTCTGAGCCTGTTTTTTTCCTACCCAGAGCCTGACAGGCTCCAGACACTGAGTCATGACTTCAGCTGCATATCCAGCTCATCTCAATGTAGAGATACAGTATATAGCTAGACATCACTTGTATATTGATGGTACCTCAACCTGTGCCAACAGATGACCTCCCCCAGTGGCTTTATGTAGATTCTAAAGAAAATTGGGAAGAAAGTTGAACCCTGCTGGATTGCTTGACAGTTCAATCTCTTTTCTGGTACAACCACCAACTGGAACTGCCCACTCAGGAAGAAGCACCATAGCATAGTGCTCTCCACTCTCAAACCTTGTAGGTGACTCAGATTACTATGATTGATGGTGTTAAAGGTTGCTGAACTATCCAGCAAGAGAAAGATGCATCATACTCTCCTCATCCAAGTCCCATCATAAGTCATCCATGATTGTGACCAATGCAGTTTCTGTCCCAGGCCCAAATTCTGATTGCCAAGGGCAATCTACTTTTCCAGGGTTTTTGGAACTGTTGTCCTACCATCTTTACCACCTTCCCCAAAACTGGAAAGTTGGAGATACGGTGACAATTATCAAAATTTGCTGGGCTTTATTTTATTAGGCCAATTAAAATAATAATCAAAAGTTTATAATTAATATAATGTCAGAGCAGGTAACAGGTCCTAGCTAACCTTGGATAATCTCAAAAAAAAAAACAAAAAAAACTAAGTAGGTACTTTCATTTTGTTGCCAAGATTGCAAGATGGATGTTTCCAAAAAAATACTAGTTATCAAGCTGAAGTCTAAGAAATCTTTATTTTAAGTACTATATAACTAATTTATAAAAGGTAGCATGGGAGACAAGGGCAAAAAGTTTAGATAGGGCTATGGTTGAAGGGAGGAAGAAGGATCAGAACCTGGGTCCCCAACATGGCACCCTGAGTGTCATTGTTTCTGCAGACACCTTCCTTGGTGTTCCACCTGACTTTCTATGTGTTCAGAAAAGGGGAAGGGGTGATGCTGCAAAGAAATGCATTAGCCTCTGATAGCATCATCATTTCCAAAAATTTCCTTGAGATTCATATGGATCTTAAAATTTTTGTCAAAAAAACAAAATGATGATTGGCTGCGGTTCAGGGCTTTTTAGAACTCTGCCCACCTGCCCTGAAAAAGAACAGAGGGGGCAGGAATAGAAAGAAGCTTCCTGGGGGGTGGGGGGAGTGGAATTGTTTGAAGCATGAATTGGTAATAGGTAGCATTGTAGCATTTGGTCCATCCACATTTTGTAACTGGTTGTGTCCCAATGGCATCTCTTTTGTGAACCAAGAAGTCTTCCCAGCAGGCTTTTTATGAGAATACTGACAGCATGTATTCAAAACTTCAAATAGGCCCACCAACCCTAAAACGTTGGGGGCCCTGGAGTAAAATCTATGCAATATCCATTAATACTGTATTTTTAATTCTGTAAGCCGCCCGGAGTCACCATGTGTGAGTTGGGCGGCCTTATAAATCTGTTACTTACTTACATACATACATACATACATACATACATACATTACATACATTACATACATACATACATACATACATACATACATACATACATACATACATTTGGATTGCTGAAATCTTGTGTAACAAGTCTGGCAAACATTTCTCTGTAGTTTTAGAGAATCCATGCGTTATGATAATTGCACATTATGCCGCCTTCTTCAATCTGGTGCCTTCCATGTATTTTAGAACTGAACTTCCTAGTTCCTAAGCAGCATGGCTCTCGGTTGTATTTACTGAGGAATTTGGGGACTGTAACCCTAGCCCACCTGGAGGGTGTCATTTTGGGAAGACTGATGTAATATGACCATCCCTGTTGCCTGAGAACAGTCTATGACTTGAACCATTCCCAGTTAAATTTGCTTGATCTTGATCAAAGCATTGCAAGCAGAAACGATTTTGTTGAAACCGCCACTCTTTTTTCTCTCCAAATTCCCATCTTGACAGGTTCCACCATGACAGCCAATGTTTGCAAAAAAATCACTGCTCAATTGACTGGAGCTATTGGAAAGCAAGAAGATGTGTCGGTACAACTTGAGGCCCTTGACATTTTGTCAGACATTTTGAGCAGGTACAGAAAAAAAAAGTTTTTTTCAAACAATGTTACTTAAAAAAGCTTTAACATGTTCTTCCCTGGTGGTTCTCTCTAGATCAAAGTTTGTCAGCCTCAGCAACTTTAAGTTATGTGGACCTCAATTCCCAGAATTCCCCAGCCAGCTTGCTGGGGAAAGCCAACGTAGCCTTCCCCGTCACTGGTCCTTTGAGATTAAATAGCCAGGAGTTTGTTGGAGGCTTTTGTTCTTAGATTCATCCTGAGAGAGCAGCAGCTGACAGCAAGGGAAGGGAAAGGGAGAATTTGAGCTGCTCTGCCTTATCAAGTGGATCCTTCCAGGATTTAGGAAGTAAAATCTAAGAAGCAGTAAGTAATCAGCGAGAGTATGTTAGAGATTTTTATTTTATTTTAGATACGCTCACAATCCTGCCCCTTTCTTTAAAATGAGGGTCAGTCTCCATTTTTTATGAGCCTACCTATTGTGCCTTTACTTACACTTGCTCTTGAATCGTAATTCTTTTTCTGTAAGCCTAACCCCTACCCATGGTTCTCTTTGCTGCTTCATGTCTGTAATGAACTAAATACCCTTTTAAACAGGCATTTCAGTGCCAGTTTATGTTTTGGGAGGTTGTGGTCTGGTAACATACCTCAGAAGATTTAGGCCTGTGTAGATTAATTATCAGTACAGTGACCATATTTTCTTGGAAAAAATAAAGGACAAGCCTGAAAAAGGGGCAAATCTGAAAGAGGTTCATAAAGATAAAAAAAAATTGTTTATGTTTATAACTTTTCTTTATAAAGGAAAATTCAAGAGCAAAACCAAGAAAATAAATAATTAAATAAATCTAAAGGACAGCTTTCTGAAATAAAGGACTGTCTTTTATAATAAAGGACATATGGTCACTGTAACTATCAGTTAGGGGTCTTAAATGGCCCTGGGGCCTTTTCAGTGAAGAGAAAAGGGAAGGCATCTTTCTTCTTTTGGCCTTGCTTATATATCCCTGACTGGAGAGAAGGAAGGAAGGAAGGGACAAATAATGCCACTGATAGATAGATAGATAGATAGATAGATAGATAGATAGATAGATTGTTTGTTTGTTTGTTTGTTTGTTTGTTTGTTTAATTCGGTCATTGACCAATAAAATGTTATCGACCCGCCCCACCCGGTCATCCAGAGAGGCCCTGCTACGTACCCCATCAATTAGAGAATGTCATCTGATGGGGTCTAGGAGGCGGGCCTTCTCTGTGACAGCGCCCACGCTATGGAACAGCTTGCCCCCAGAGTTAAGGCAGATCTCCTCCCTCCCGACCTTTAGGAAAGAGCTGAAGACCTGGTTCTGCTGCCTGTCATGGGATGGAGGAAGGGATAGTTCATCATGGAGATGGCTAATCCCTTGATTTTATTGTCCTTCTTTAACGAATATTTTACACATCTGGATTCATAATTTATAATTATTTTATATGGTCTGTAATTTTTATGTATAGCTTTTTAACCATTTTATCCTGTAAACCGCCCAGAGTCCCTTATTCCGGGAGATGGGCGGGGATAAATTTAAATAATAAATAAATAAATAAAAATAAATAAAATACATTCTATAAAACAAACAGAGTTATCCCCTAGTATCAATTTAAACCCAGAACCCAACTTGAGAAACGGGGTCTCACAACCGGCCACTTGTGGAGCAGTGCCCCTGAAGGCCACTAGAGACTCTCAGATGACAACAGCCACTCCACCTCCCCTGCCCTGGTGTCTCAGCTGGTGCCATACCATAAACTTGGCCCGGCACATTTCCGAAAGGGGCACCTCCCCCTTGGGGCCCAGCTTTATGAACTTTTAACATTTCTGGGTTCAACTTCTAAAAAATAAGTGTCATTAATTCAGTCAGCCTTACTCCTGTCCATATCGAAACACTAGATTATAGTTGAACATGTTGATTGACAGCATTGTGCCAAACGTGCAATCAGAAACAAATGCCTTGATATTTGGTGTGTAAATATTCTTAGATATTTTCTAAGAAGTTTATTTAGATTTGCAGGTGAAGCTTTGCTTGCACTGAATGGAGAACTGCATATTGATGATGGAAAGTCGTATTTCAGATTCCTCTTTTTGCATTACAAAATGTATTGAGTTCCCAATGTCTCCTTTTAGCTGGATATATGAGATGTGGGGCTCATGTGCACTAAGGATGTGTTTTTATTAGCCTCCTGAGGCCTTAAAGGGACTGTTGGGAAAACAGCATTAATATAAGCTGTAGCTTTTGTTTATTTGGATTATACTGTGTTATACAAATACTGTACATTATTTTTTGCAGCGTCCTCTCTCTCCTATACATACCTTATGGTCCGAAAAGCTTATTCTTGCAAACAGCAGAACATGTTTTCACTTGTTTTAGTCATGGAAGAGAAGCAAAGCAATGTATTGAAATGGCTTTCTTCAGGAAATTAACAGTTAAGGCCATCTCTGTTTGGAGAACGTTTGGTTGATGCAAGTTTTGTCTATGGTTTCAGGTTAGGGGGAACTCTGTATTCCTTCCATTCCTCCATCCTGAACTGCCTCCTTCCTCAGCTCATCAGTCCCAGGTTGGCTGTGCGGAAGAGGGCCATCATTGCCCTAGGTCACCTGGTCTTGACATGCAATGGGAACATCTTTGCAGAGCTTATGGAACATCTCTTGTCAGAGCTGAAGAGGAATAATTCCACTTCTAGTACAAGAACCTATATCCAGTGTATTGCTGGTATCAGCAAACAGGCTGGACACCGCATAGGTAAGTCTGGTGCTTTGGGTTTTTATCTTGTTTTGATCTGTGACAGCTGTTACCACCACTGCTGTTTTATGCCTGTTGCTTATCCCAAGAACCTCCCTCCAGCCCTCTCTTGTATTTTTAGTGAGGCGTTCACGTTATTCTGTCCTTAGTGCCCATTTTTGCTTTGAATTTCTACTGTTGCAGAAAATCTTTGGAGTTCCTTAGAGGGCAAGCTTAGTTGGGTATGTTCAGAACTTTTTATATACAGTAATTGGTGGGTCTGAATGAGGGCCAAACATAAGAACGCCCAGAATTGTGGCCTAAAATAATTCTCCATAGATGGACCTTCTACATAATCAATATAATGCTTATTCTAATAGGCCACAAGCTAAGAATAGAAGTGAAGAAGGTATTCCCTACCAAAGGTATCTGCAGAATAGATCCATCCAGATGGCTCGAGGCAGTGAGCCCAACCATGGGTGATAGGGAAAATCTTCATATGGAAAATGGTAGGGCTTAAGAACATCTATGGGTGATTTCAGGTGGAACCAAAAGTGGTCTTCTTTCTCTGACACTATTTTCTTGGGTCTCTTGGGTCTTGAGCTTTTACCTCCCAAGACGCAAATTCTGGCTGCACCCTTGGATGTGGATATGGGCTGTCATATCAGAGAAATTAAGTCATACTGTGATATTTTTGATATGCTGGATGTTCCTTCCAATCCTGCTTTGTAAAGGAATAGAAAAATATTGTGGTGGATTTCCTATGCCACAACCTCCACGTTCCGATTGAAACACAAGTATATTAACTGAGTCCATCAAGCAGCTCTAAGTGGGAAGGACGTTTCTTTAACAAAACAGAACCTGAGCTGACATTTTGCTCTTCTGTGATGCTCCTTGTGATCTCTTTCCTGTGGGACAATTGGGTCCATGCCCACCTCACCTCAAAAGTGTTACGTTTTCAGTAACCCCAGTTGTTCAGTGGGCCTGGGAAAGTATTTTGTGGATGGCTTACTCTGTCCCTGTCTTTTAGGGGACTACCTAGAGAAGATGATCCCATTGATAATTCAGTACTGCAACGTAGAGGATGATGAGCTGAGGGAGTACTGCTTCCAGGCCTTTGAGTCTTTTGTAAGAAGGTTTGTACCTTTTACTCCAGTGTTATATGCTGTAGACTTGGCTGTCATGTTCTTTTGTTCTAACGTTTGGAAGGGAGTCTATTTTCTTGTCACCTGCTATCTGCTCCAACTATCTGTGCTTGATCATAATTACCAGAAAAGTGCAGTTTTATCTATAGGTGTCATGGTTTCCTTGGGTGATAGACCTGCCTCTGCTAGAAGAGTGACCTATCTCTAAGTGAGGACCTGTAAGGATTAGTAGGATTCTGGGGGGATTTAGAGGGCCTGGACAAGTCTGTAGCACCTTGTAACACTTTCTTAAGTCAACTGTAGCTTTTCATAGGGTCATATGGGAGGAACTGCACAAACCCAGGAAAATTTGCAGTAGGTTTATGGAGTTGCCAATAGATGCAACACACGTGTAATCCAGCACACTCCACATCCCCCTTTCCTTCCAAATCTGGATCGCTGTACACTCCTGATAAGTCTCATCTAGTGGCTCTGGACCATTTAAATGATCATTACCATTTTCTGCAATTGGGATTCTTGAGATTGTGACTTTTTAAAATAGGATTTTATTTTTTAAGGGTGATAATAAATAAATGAAAGGGATACTTCTGTTAGACAGGATGAATAAGTGAAAATTGAGTAATGGGGGATGGAACATAGCTGTTGCAAGGAAAAGCAATATGATTAGATTAGCTCCTTCTGGGCTCTTGTCCTGAATCTGTCCTGGATCGTGATTTTATGGGAACCCCAGTCTTCAGTTGTATTTCAGTAGAATTATCCAGATTGCCTGTATATTTTTTAAAATAAGCTTTGATAAGGAGCTTTAACAGAAATAAATGAAAGATTACATGGCTATGGTTACATGTGTATTTAGGACGCCATGCTTGTAAACACTCACTACAACACAATTAAAGCATTGGGAAGTATGCTAAATCTTGAGACTGATGTATCACTGTGTGCTGAACCCGGGGATTATCTCCAGAGATGAATTGCCAGTTAATTGTTTGGAAAACATGATTAACAGAATTAAGCATTATATTCTATACTAATCTATGATTATCTTGCTGTTTCTAAAGGTGTCCAAAAGAAATTGGTCCTCATCTTCCTAGTGTGACAGGATTGTGCCTCAAGTACATAACGTATGATCCGAATTACAACTATGATAACGAAGAGGAGGATGAAGAAGAAATGATGGAAACTGAAAATGGAGAGGATGAGGAACAAGGTTTTACGCAATTAGGATTATGATGATATTCAGTAAAGCTGGGTCTCCTCTGCCACCAGTTCAGGCAGTTCTTTCAAACCATTCTGCTTCTTTCCTGAACCAATATTTCTGGGGTCAGAAAAGCATGTAAATTATACAGACATCCATTCAACAATTAGTGAAAATCTCAAAAATATGTTCAGATAGAACTTTGATACATATAAAGGTTGGGTTTAAATGAACTGGTAAGGGTACGTGATAAAAGTTGGCAATCTTTTTAGGCAGTGGCCACCACTGTGTGATCGAAGGTTTCTATACATTAAAAAAAGGATTCTGAGGGTACTCTTTGTGGCTGTCATATTATCACTCTCTGCTATCAATCTTACATAAATAGGAAAAGCCCTGTGACCTGACTTGACTAGGATCACCTGCTGCCACCCACTCCCTCTCTCCCAGACCTGAGGCTTTCATGGCTATCATTACTTGCGTGTGAAAAAAGGAAAGGCAAGAAGCCCTTTTCCACTGTCCTGGTGTAGACCGACTATCAGTTACTCCTTGCCCCTCCTGTAGTAGATGTTACTAGCAACTGGTCTGTGCAACTTAAGGAAGACATGGGGCAATTTCCTCTTCCCACTCCCCACTTTAAATTTGTAAACTGAAATATGTCATCATGGCTCCCCATCCTTTGTTCTTGTCATTCTGAGGTGAAAATGCAACTCTCACGTGAGCCAAGGGCTGCATTTGACATTGGACTGGCATGCTTGGAGGAGATCTGAGCCACACTCCCAAAATTAAAGGAACCCAGGACAAAACCAAGTTGGAATTTTGTTGTTGTTTATTTGTTCAGTCGCTTCCGACTCTTCGTGACTTCATGGACCAGCCCACGCCAGAGCTTCCTGTCAGCCGTCACCATCCTCAACTCCCCCACGGTCAAGTCCGTCACCTCCAGAATATCATCCATCCCTCTTGCCCTTGGTCGGCCCCTCTTCCTTTTGCCTTCCACTTTCCCTAGCATAAGTTGGAATTAGTTTATATTTAATTAAAACCGCTATGGTAGCTCCCCTCTATGGAATCCTGTCCCACCAGAGGTACTTATGGCCCCCACTTTGATAATGTTTCAGAAACAAATTGTTTCTATTTCAGTGAGCCTTTGGCCCTAGTTGACTGGTTGTGGAGCACCTATCTTGAGTTTGCTTTTGCTTTTGACAATGTTTTAGTGGGAGATGAGTTCTCTGTTTTTGTCATTTAATGCTGTCAAGAGTCCTCCATGATTTGGGCAGGTTATAAGTACTGTTAAATTAATAGATAAAGTTCATTAATAAATACAGTTAATATGGCTTTGCATCATACTCAAAGCTTTGGAGGCGAGCTGCATAAGGTTTATGGCAGTGTTATGCGAGAATTTGACCACATGGTCTACCTGCAAAATAGCCACAGTAGAGTTTTCTTTTGAAAGAAAAAAAGGAGCTCTGTCTGTCTGTGTGTCTACAACTCTCCTTTCCTCCCCTTTGTATTTGCCTCTTCCTCCTCAGAAAGTGACGATGAGTATAGTGATGATGATGACATCAGCTGGAAAGTTCGTAGGTCTGCCGCGAAGTGCCTTGAGGCCATTGTCAGCACCAGGCATGACCTTCTGCAGGATTTCTACAAAACACTCTCGCCAGCTTTAATAAGCAGGTTCAAGGAAAGAGAAGAGAATGTTAAGGCGGACATCTTCTCGGCGTATATATCTTTGCTGAAGCAAACTCTGCCCATTCAGAGCTGGCTGCAAGCTTCAGACGAAGCAGGCAAAGAGGACATACCTCTTACCATGCTTCAGAACCAGGTGAGTTGACCTTAACCACATGTCGCTGTTTTGCATGATAAAGGTGCAACTGCTCTTTCAAAATACTGTTTCAACTGCTCCAGATTGAGTTATTCTGTAAGATATCTGGGCTCTTTCATGAAGTCTCATGAGGTTTTGATCATTTTAACTCTTATTTGATCGACTTGGTATTATGCAGCTACTTGAAAAGGTTGCTGCCCCTTGTCCTATTTGGTGTTCTGAGGGGATGGCTGTGCCTAGTAGATAGGACTAAGAAAATATGCCTGACGTGCAAGATGGTGGGTCCACAAGACATCTTGTCTTAACCTTGAATTATTGTTTCTGGCTCTATTGCCCTTAAAAAAGGAGGGGGAAACGATCTTGCAAAATGACTGCCATATTAGGGAGAATTCTTCAATCAGTAGTGAAACACTCAGTGCTAAATGTCTATGAAGGTTCTCAGTCATCCAGGTGGAATTGTCTGTAGCTTGAATCATGTCAACTGGATTTCTATTTTCTTAGTAGAAACGTTTCGCTCCTTATCCAAGGAGCTTCTTCAGTCTGAGCAAAGTTGGTAAGGGAATCCTAAATATGTTCCTAGGTAGCTGTGTGACCTTACACCTGGGGCTAGGTCATGGTTATATTGAGATGTAATTTTTAAGTCCTTTTATCATCTAAAGGAGGGTCGTTAAAATCACCATGCTGCTGTTGAGCTTCTGAAATGGTCTTAATCTTCCTAGGCACAGAAGACAAAACGGGGAGGAAGATGGGGGAGAGTTTGTGCCTGAGGCCCCCACCTCTATTCAAGGAAGGATTATCCAAGTTGGCATAAATGGATTCCTTGACCCCTCTCTCAAACCACCTATCTTCTCTGTCTAAAATGTGAACATTAATGTCCTCAAATGAGTGTCCTTTTTCTTTTAGATGAAGATAAACTGCTGACTCTGGTCCTGTGGTGTTATTTCTCCTGTGTTATTTCTGTGTACAGGAGGATGGCCCAACACAGGAGAAATAACACCACAGGACCAGAGTCAGCAGTTTATCTTCATCTAAAAGAAAAAGGACACTCATTTGAGGACATTAATGTTCACATTTTAGACAGAGAAGATAGGTGGTTTGAGAGAGGGGTCAAGGAATCCATTTATGCCAACTTGGAAAATCCTTCCTTGAATAGAGGTGGGGGCCTCAGGCACAAACTCTCCCCCATCTTCCTCCCCGTTTTGTCTTCTGTGCCTAGGAAGATTAAGACCATTTCAGAAGCTCAACAGCAGCATGGTGATTTTAACGACCCTCCTTTAGATGATAAAAGGACTTAAAAATTACATCTCAATATAACCATGACCTAGCCCCAGGTGTAAGGTCACACAGCTACCTAGGAACATATTTAGGATTCCCTTACCAACTTTGCTCAGACTGAAGAAGCTCCTTGGATAAGGAGCGAAACGTTTCTACTAAGAAAATAGAAATCCAGTTGACATGATTCAAGCTACAGACTCAGTGCTAAAAGAAACAGGCGAGACACTCTTTGTCACCTCTGTAGAATGCTCTCTATTGTCCCAGATTATTTTAGTATTTTGGGGGTGGGGTAGGGGAATAGACAGACACAGCTACCAAGAGAAAAACTTTCTGGCCTGCAACTGCCCACCATTTTTATTTTCTAAGAAAACCTATTAAATATATGGGGCGGGGAGTAAAGCAGTGTTTCTCAACCTTGGCCACTTTAAGACGGGTGCACTTCAACTCCCAGAATTCCCCAGCCAGCATGGGAGTTGAAGTCCACTCGTCTTAAAGTGGCCAAGGTTGAGTAACACTGGAGTAAAGGTATTCCTGGAAATAAAGGGGATGTTAGAGGCTGTGCTTTGCTGTCTGCCTTCCCGTTTAACCATTTTCTCAATTAAACAGTCTTAAAAATAGAAAAAGCAGGTATAGAGAGTCAGGAGGATGACTTTGACAGAGATAAGCAGGAACTGTTACCTAGGCAAAAAGGGATGAAACATTTTAGGTCCAGAGCAAGATAACAGGTGCCTCAGGCTGATGACTCCCTAATTTATTGGACTATAAGGAGGAGGAGGAGGAGTTATAGCACAATCAGATTTATAAGATTCTGTTATTAGAGCTAATTCCAATAAAAGTACTTTTAGCCTTCCTGTGGAGTTGATTTTCTGGTCTGGTCTACCTAGTGAGGCTGACATCAGGAGCCTAGCAGATTTGAGTGGCAATATTTGTAGGCAACGTTGCCTGTCCACATTTGTTTTTGTTGCTCATCTGTTGTGACTTTTACCGTGATGTTCTGGGTTGCCGAAAGCTGATAAAATACATTCTGGACCAATTCTAAATAGCCATCCAAATATTAGGTAGGATATAAGCTTATGTAAATAATCCCAGCTAGGTGGTAGTAATTTGCTCAGTGGTTTGACCGCACTGTGTGAGTTTTGGAGAGCGTGGTGCTTGTCTGCCCATTAAAAATAGCGGTTGCTTAAGTAAAGGTCCCAACACTAATTGTTAGAAATCATTACAGAGTCCACTGGATTTGGGCGGCCAATGAATTTAAATAAATAAAATAATAAAATAAAATAATAAATAAAATAAAATAAAATAAAATATAAAATAAAATATAAAATATAATATAAAATAAAATAATAAAATAATAAAATAATAAAAGGCTGTTGGAAGAAAAAAATATTCCATAGTGACCATTTCTTCCCTTATAAAAAACTGACACAATTTTGTGTACCTATCATTCTTCATTTATAACTGAAAGCATTTTCCAAATGGATCGTGTTTCTTTTTGGTAAAGTAAAGGTAAAGGTCCCCCCTGCACATTTGTGCAGTCGTGTCCGACTCTAGGGGCCGGTGCTCATCTCCGTTTGTTAGCCGAAGAACCAGCGTTGTCCAAAGATGCTTCCATGGTCATGTGGCCACATGACGCGCACGGAACGCTGTTACCTTCCCACCGAAGTGGTACCTATTCATCTACTTGCATTTGCATGCTTTCGAATTGCTAGGTTGGCAAGAGCTGTGGTGAGTGCGGGAGCTCACTCCGCACGCAGGGCTAGGGATTCGAACCTCCGAACTTGCGATCTTCCGATCAACAAGCCTGGTGTCTTACCCGCTGAGCCACCAAATAATTAATGCAGATTTAGGCTTGGATTTCGAGTTCTTTTAGCTTTGAATCAGATGACTAGTGAGCTTCTTTCTAACCTCATAGGTTCCAAATATTATCAAGGCTTTGCACAAGCAGCTTAAAGAGAAGAGTGTCAGGTCGAGACAGGGATGCTTCACTCTTTTGACGGAACTGGCGAATGTCCTTCCCGGTTGCCTTGCGGATCACATACCTGCGCTCATGCCTGGTAAAGTTTGTCTCTTGGCTAAACAATCACAGGACAGTTTTCAGCAAGGAACACTTTTCATTCTCAGAAGCCGAGCAGCTTCTGGTCTACTTGTATTTTCTTCTCTATATTCAAGGCCATCTTCCTGTTCCTCTGCACATATCAGTGGATGTTATGCCATTGGTTTAACTGAGGCGAATGGCTGTGGATACTGGGTCATGTTTTTCATCTTTAAAAAATCCATTTGAGCAGCCAAAGACTGGCTGAATTGAACTTGGGCATCTGCTTTGCTTAATTTCCACATACCATGATATGGAGAATTCTGAAAGATCACATCTTTTGTTTTTCTTTTTAAGCCAGTATTCTGCAGAATTCTGTTAATTGAGGTACAGTATTTTTCTGTGGGAAATACTGGAACACATAACTTTTTCTGCAGAATATCATCTGTTCTTAATTTATGGTCTCATATTGGCCTCTGTTGAAATGAATGAGAATGTGACTAGCTGGGGTTTATTCTGTCACCTGCAATTCCTCAAAATATGACAGAAAAAATATGCTAGTATTTTAAATCTATATGATTTCTGGTTATTTGCGGTTTCCCTTTTCTTTTTGTAGTTCTGTATTCCTAGGTATGTTATATAAAATAATAATTGCAAAGTACTGCAGAGGTTCAGTGAAAAGCTGCTCCAAACTGGCTTTATCTTGACCCAGAGGTAAACTCTCTACGCAAATGTGCAACACAAACTTTTCATTTGATAATATCCTTTCCAAATAGATCTTGTAATTCATAACCACTTTCTGAAGTCAGTGGAAGTTTTTGAATCCTAGCAGCCATTTGAAACATCTGTAAAGCTTCTTAAAATAAATCTGAACCACTCAATAATCAATTTGAAGATGTTGTGAATGGTATCCAGTGGTATCTGTCTACCAGTGTAGTAGATAGTAAAGGTTCCCCCCGCACATTTGTGCAGTTGTGTCCGACTAGGGGCCGGTGCTCATCTCCGGCATTGTCCGAAGATGCTTCCATGGTCATGTGGCCACATGACACGCGCGGAACGCTGTTACCATCCCACCAAAGTGGTACCTATTCATCTACTTGCATTTGCATGCTTTTGAATTGCTAGGTTGGCAAGAGCTGGAGCTAGTGCGGGAGCTCACTCCACACGCAAGACTAGGGATTCGAACCTCCGAACATGCGATCTTCCGATCGACAAGCCTGGCATCTTACCTGCTGAGCCACCACGCCCCTTAGTGTAGTAGATACCACTGAGGAAATAGATCCCTGTCCCCAGTGTAACCTCTTACAGGTACCCTAGTCTTTTGTTTATTAGATTTTTTAAAAATAAGGGGACTACAAAAGTTTCTTGGCAGCTTACAATGCTCTAGAAGTTTGGGGAATCCTCTGGAGCAGATCTGAGGGAAACATGGGATGTGCAGAGTGTGGAGATAGCAAACCACCTATTGTATAAAAGTTTGTTTGTCCGAGGTTGGATGAGGTGCAACTGCAAAGCAAGCTGACCAATATCTTTTTGGCACAGGTATTGTTTTCTCCTTGACGGATAAATCCAGCTCCTCCAATATGAAGATAGATACACTGTCTTTCCTTCATGTTGTTCTTTGCAACCACTCCCGAGAAGTGTTCCATCCCCATGTTAAAGCACTGCTACCACCAGTTGTAATTTGCATCGGGGATCCTTTTTATAAGATAACTTCAGAAGCTTTGTTAGTTACTCTGCAGCTTGTGAAAGTAATTCGTCCCCTGGATGTGCCGTGTACGTTTGATGCCAAACCTTATGTAACAGACTTGTTTTCTGCAACTTTGAAGAGGCTGAAAGCAGCTGACATTGACCAGGAGGTGAAGGAACGGGCTATCTCTTGTATGGGACAGATTGTTTGCAATCTGGGGGACTACTTAAGCAGTGATCTTCAGCCAACCCTGAAGATTTTCCTGGAGAGACTGAAAAATGAAATAACTAGGTTGACTACAGTCAAAGCACTTACTCTGATTGCAAATTCTTCACTCAAAATAGACTTGAGGCCCATTCTAGCAGAAGGCTTCCCCATTTTGGCTTCCTTCTTGCGTAAGAATCAGCGTGCCTTGAAACTGAGTACTTTGACAGCTCTGGACATCTTGATCAAAAACTATAGTGATAGTCTCAAGCCAGCCATGATTGAATGTGTTCTAATGGAGCTTCCTGATTTAATTAGTGAGAACGATATGCACGTTTCTCAGGTGGCCATTGTGTTCCTTACTACCTTAGCTAAGGTCTATCCCTCATCCTTGTCCAAGATCAGTGGTACAGTTTTGTCAGAGCTTTTCCAGCTTGTTCACTCGCCTTTGATGCAAGGAGGGGCCCTGAATGCCATTGTGGACTTCTTCCAAGCACTGGTTGTAATTAAGGCAGTCAACATGAGCTATGCTGACTTGATGAAGCAGCTAACTATTCCTATATACTCCTCAACCCCTAGCGGAGTCTCCACCACTTTGCACAAGCAGGCTTTTCACTCTGTTGCGAAATGTGTGGCGGCTCTTTCTTCTGTGTGTCCCAAAGAAATCCCTGGCATAGTAAACCAGTTCATTCAGGATGTGAAGAATCCAAAGTCCAGCGCTGCTGTCAAAATGTTGGCTTTCCTCTCGCTAGCAGAAATAGGTCGCACCACAAACCTGGGTGCTCAGAAGGAACTCAAAGCCGTGATCCTGGATGCGTTTGCATCGCCCAGTGAAGAGGTGAAATCGGCAGCCTCCTATGCTTTGGGCAACATCAGTGTGGGCAACCTGAAAGAATACCTTCCCTTCATGCTGAAGGAGATCGGTGGCCAGCCTAAGCGGCAGTACTTGCTGCTTCACTCCCTGAAAGAAGTCATCAGCTCCTCCCCAGCAGAGAGCCTGAAACCTTATGGGGAGGACATATGGGCCCTGCTTTTCAAGCACTGCGAATACACAGAGGAAGGAACCCGCAGTGTAGTTGCTGAATGCTTGGGGAAACTGACTGTGGTAAACCCTTCTCAGTTGCTGCCCAGGCTGAAAAAACAGCTGTTTTCAGGTAAGGGAAGGGAAGGGAAGGGAAGGGAAGGGAAGGGAAGGGAAGGGACTGGGGCAATTGCTCAGCTGAGTTGAGGACTGTGCTCTTCTCCTTGAGCCATGCGGTAGACGTGTGGGATCTTGTAGAATATGTCCACCTTCCAGTGTCCATCCTTACCAAGCTGCTTTTGGGAGATTGTTTGTATTCTGCTATGGGCTCCTTCAAGGGGACGAGCCGTAGAAAAAGAGAGCTTATAATAATAACTTCCACACAACGCGTGCTGGAGTTGTTTGTGCTTTTTCAATATTGTCTGTATTCTGGAGAAAATGAAGAAGAGCGATCTTAAGGGGAGAAAAGGCGGTTGGAATGATCTGTGTTCTTTTTAAGGTAAACCATTTTTTCCCACTTCTCATTGTAGGCTCCCCATATGCTCGGAGTACAGTTGTTACTGCAATAAAATTCACCATCTCGGATCACCCACAACCCATTGATTCCCTTCTTAAAGGATGCATAGGTAATTCTGTGTTTTGATAGAGAATTCCCTGGGAAGTCAGAGTAGTGGGCCTTGTTAAAATTTTTAAAAAACATACACAGAGTTACAAAGTAGAATGAATGAAAAAGAGAAATAACCCAGGGTATTGCTATAAGAACATGATAATTAACTTGTACCTGAAATTTCAGGCTTTGGTATCACTGTTGCACCCATATCATCCAACCCTTTTCTGTTTCAGCCTGGGAAACACTTCAAATTCTAAATTGTTATCTGATGTTATCTTGTTACCAAAATGGATTGGGATTTGGAAATTGAATCCAAAGAAGAGCTGCTTCTGACCAGTTAAAAGGAAAAAACAATATGTATCCAATATGCATGGAGAGTTACTCTTCCAGTTACTGAGAATCAAAATCCATGCAGATCTTTAACCAATTCCATTCTCAATAAGCATATTGGCATGCCATTGCCATACTGAACTGAATGCACAATTGTTTTCTAAAATAATTAATTAGAGAACATATCTGTTAAATCACCTGTATTGTTTCTACGTTGTTATCTTTAAAGTACCTGTATCTATGACTGAGTCCAGATGTTAATGCAACTTGAGTGTTGATGCAGGCTCTAAGGGAAAGATGACAGAATAGGATATCCATTTGCTGTCTCCTACTTGGTTTGAAAATATGAAAATTTTTATCTTCCTTCTGCTTTTTGAGAAATATTATGTGCATCTCAGAATGTATTTAAAGCTAATTTTGCTGCCTTTTTTTACTGTTGTCATGCTATAATCATGCAGGTGACTTCTTGAAAACACTTCAGGATCCTGATTTGAATGTCCGTCGTGTTGCTTTAGCGATGTTTAATTCTGCTGCTCACAACAAACCTTCCCTAATCCGAGATCAACTCAGTACAGTCCTACCCCACCTATACAATGAAACCAAGATTAGAAGGGAACTCATACGAGAGGTACGGACCATATTCCGTTTCAGTATGATCCCTTACTGAGGCTGGGTGGTTCCCCCAGTACTCCTAACCTATGGTGGTTGTTATGAATGAGGCCCAGAGATAGCGCTGCTTGACCAGATCAAATGGGAATGATAAGCAACATAGATACAGTATAGACGTGTGTGAATATAATTGAGCCAATGCTCTTATGAGATCTGAAAGTAAACTAATTCCGCAAGTGTATGGAAATGATTGTTTTTGTTGTTTATTCGTTCAGTCGCTTCCGACTCTTCGTGACTTCATGGACCAGCCCATGCCAGAGCTTCCTGTTGGCAGTCACCATCCCCAGCTCCCCCATGGTTGAGTCCGTCACCTCCAGAATATCATCCATCCATCTTGCCCTTGGCCGGCCCCTCTTCCTTTTGCCTTCCACTTTCCCTAGCATCAGCTTCTTCTCCAGGATATTATTATTATTATTATGGAAATTATTACTGAGCCTATAATTTAAAGCCTGAAATTGGAATTTAACTGGAAATGAACTAAGCAATTCTGTGGTTTCACGCTGGGCCAGATAAAGTTGGCATGTGAATGTTTTCCTTTTTTGGAATTTCCAGCTACTTTGAATTTCCCCTTTTAGGTAGAAATGGGGCCATTTAAACACACAGTAGATGACGGCCTTGATGTGAGAAAAGCTGCTTTTGAATGCATGTACACACTTTTGGAAAGCTGCCTTGATCGACTGGACATCTATGAATACTTAAATCATGTGGAAGATGGCTTGAAAGACCACTATGATATCAGGGTAACATCTACTTTTTCATTAACTTTGGAGCTCCTAATTTCATTATTTCACTGAATGTAGGGCTGTTTTGGATTAACCGGTTACCCTCGTGCAGTGAGGCCGGGCTTTTCTTCTTCCACATACAGAATGCCTGAACTGGGTGGGTCCTGTAAGAGCTAAATAATGCACTTCCATGTTATTTTCTCCTGCATTGTAATCCAGGGGGAAGAGCAACTCTTTTAACTATGAAGGAAGCTTTGTTGCAATGTTGTTAACGGTCCATTTTAAAGCTGAAAGTTGTCACGATAAAAGTGATCATGAGTTAGTGGAAATGATGCCTGAAAGTCGTGCTTGAAAAAAATACTGCTAATGTGAACCTTTTTCCTCTCTTCATTATGAAGATGCTGACTTTCATTATGTTGGCTCGCCTGTCAACACTCTGCCCTAATGCAGTTCTGCAAAGATTAGAACGGCTTGTTGAACCGCTGCGAGCAACGTGTTCAACTAAGGTAATGCCCTGGGAAGGCTTGAACGTATCAATACCTGGATAGTCGTCCTTCTCTTTCTTCTCTGGGGTACCTAATTGTTGATGTTCTAAGACATAGGGGATTATTGTTATGTGTGTATACATAAACACAGGTACCTGGGTTAATAACTGCATAACCACTGTTATTTAGGAACTACTGGTATAAATTTGTGCTTGCCTTCTTACTGCAGCAAGACATTGAACAGTGTGCTTGGGGTCAGCTGATGTTCAGCATATTTTAAACATTTTCTTGGTCCTGATGGTTCAGTTATTCTCCAATCTGGGTGAGCCAGATTGAAGAGCCTATCAGTTCGAGTGTACAGAAAAGGGAAATCATGCCTCAAGCTGCACCTGATACAATTCTGTCTTTAAAACTATTACCTACATGGGTATTCCCTCTTCTTTACCCCCCCATGGTTACTTTTTGAGAGAAAATAAACAATTTTCCTTTGATGGAACTTATTTAAATATCACTATTAATACTCAAGCTCTTTCTATATACATTTGTATGCAAAAATTTAGGCCCACCTGATTAAACAGTATGTTTCAGTAAATTTATTTATCTATCATCTATCTATCATCTATCTATCTATCTATCTATCTATCTATCTATCTATCTATCTAATTTCTCGGCCGCCCATCTCGTACACAACGACTCTGGGCGGCTTACAACAATAAGATAACAATTATTAAAACACTACAATAAAATCTAAATCTAAATATATATATAAATACATATAAAATAGATACTAATCTAAAAATACAAAAATATAAAATTTGAAAATTCAAGGTGGACATATGCTGTCATTTTGGCACGATCACGGCGCCAGCCACCCCCATTAATAGCTATCCCCCCTCCCATCCCAAGCGAGGTGGCATAACCATGTCTTCACGCCTTTCCGGAAGGCCTGGAGAGTGGGGGCCTGTCTTACCTCCAAGGGTAAGTTGTTCCAAAGGGCGGGTGCTACGGCAGAGAAGGCCCTCCTCCTGGACCCTGCCAATCGGCAATCCTTCATGGACAGGGTCCGTAACATGCCCTCTCTGCCTGCCCGGGTGGGGCGGGTTGATGTAATGGGGGTGAGGCGGTTCCTCAGGTAACCTGGACCCATGCCATGTAGGGCTTTAAAGGTGATAACCAACACCTTGAATTGGACCCGGAAGCAAACTGGCACCCAATGCCGCTCGCGCAATAAAGGTGTTATATGTGTCCTTCTAGGGACACCAAAGATGGTCTGTGCGGCTGCATTCTGGACCAGCTGTAGCTTCCGGATACTCTTCAAGGGTAGCCCCATGTAGAGCGCATTACAGTAGTCTATACGGGAGGTGACTAGGGCATGGGTGACCGTTCGAAGGGACTCCCGATCCAGGAAGGGGCGGAGCTGGTGTACAACACGAAGTTGTGCAAAGGCTCCCCTGGCCACGACTGCCACCTGTTCTTTGAGCAGGAGTCGTGAGTCCAGGAGAACCCCCATGTTCCGCACTGGGTCTGTCTGGGGCAGTGCAACCCCATCCAGAACCAAAGAGGGCAAGTTCCCGGGCACCCGGGAGCCCCCAATCCACAGCCAGTCCGTCTTGCCAGGGTTAACAGAAAACTATAGGTTAAATCCCATAGCTAACAGAAGTTAACACAACCTCTCCATGGTACAAAGTAAAATATGACATTGTTCTGCAAATTGGAATGCACACTTTGATTGGAAACAAACATCAGCGAAATCTTGCTCTTTTCAGCTGAAAATTCTGTTCAGCTTTGCCCTTGTCTGTTTACTTCTTTTAAACTTGAGAGTATGGGTAAGTCAACACTATATTCACTTTCTTCATGAATCTGAATTAGAGTATGTGTTGCTTTGTGCACTTTTAATCCATTTAATATGTAATGCATTGAAGGAACTGAATAAAACATTGCACTGAGGATTTTTCTTCTATACATATCCCAAAGCACACTCCTTTGAGTACAAGGTCTGGTGTGCAAAGGCTGCACTCTATGGATCACCATAGTTGTTGCTCCTCTCCTTAATTATTGTACAGGTGAGTCCTCACCACCAAACGTGCTTGAAACAACACTGGAAGAATGCACACATTTTTAATGTGGTTTGTTTGGGACAGCAGTTATGGAAATTTATTTTTTAAAGGACTGCAGTCTGTTGCATCCAAGATAGCTGGCCAGCAGTTCTGTTTCAGGTGCCCAGATCCCTTCTTGGTAAGAAGTGGTTGGGGGAGCACGTACAGAACCAATCTAGGCATCTGTTGATCAAAGTTACCTGAATCCACTTGGAGTTGGACTCTGGCTGGGCAGGTCCCGTGGAAGTGACTGAGGTGCAGTCTTACCTGATTATCTGGGATGAGTTTCACCTGATTAGTCCGGAGGAAGTGGACAGGTCCTCAAAACTGTGAGCTCTGCCATCTGTGTTTTTGAACTGTCTCCCCTGGTTGGTCAAGGTGAGCTGGTTGGTGGCAGGTAGTTGGGACCAAACAGTGGTGAACACTTCTTTGCGAGTGGGGGTGGTCCACCCCTCCTTAAGAAGTCATACTTGGACTCAATAGTGTTGGACAATTTTTGCCCAGTCTCCAACCTTCTTTTTAGAGAGGATTGTTGAGAAGGTGGTAGGTGTGCAGCTTCAGGAGCCCTCAAAAAAGTGGATTATCGGGAGCTTTTTAAGTTGCTTTTCAGGATGGGTTGTAGTACCAAGAAAGTATCGGTCATTAGTGTGGATGACCTTTGGAGGCCTCAGAATGGAGGTGGTACATCCATCCTTGCTCTCCTGGATCTCTCGGCAGCTTTCAGTACCATTGACCATGATATCCTTCTTGATCAGCTTTGGGGGCTTGGAGTGGGGGACTATTTTGCAGTGGTTCTCCTTCCTCCAAGGCTGATTCCAGTAGGTGTTGGGTGTGGAGGGAAAGCTCCAGCACTGGATCTCTCATATCTGGGATACCTCAAGGCTTAACTGTCTTCCCACTCCTATTTAACATTTACTTAAATGACCTCACCTAGCAGTTTTATCAGCACTGGGTGAAAAACCATCAATATGGTGATGATACTCAGCTATACATCTCTACCCTTAGCTATACAACCAATGCTCTTGAGGCTTTTACCCAGGGCCTGGTGGCTGTGAGAGTCTGGATGGGGAAGAACAGATTGCGACTCAACCCTTACAAGACTGGGTGACTCTGGGTTTTTTGCCCCCTTGGACCTAATAATTTTTCATCTTTAACTCTTGATAGGGTTGCACTCCCCCAGAGTGTTGGTGCTCAATGTGGGGGTCCTTCTGATCTCATAGCTCCTACTCGGAGAGCAGGTGGCAGTGGCCAGGGGTGGCCTTTGTACAGATACATCTTGTGCACTAGTTGTGCCTGTTTCTGGACCAGGAGGCTCTGCTGTCATTCTTGCCTTTATCACTTCCCAACTGGGTTACTGCAATGTGTTCTACATGGGGCTGTTCTTGAAGAACACTCAGAAGCTTCAACTAGTCCAGAATGTACATGAAGTTTTGTGTGCTTCAAAGTTCACCCATGTGACATTACTGCTTCCAATATGCTTCTGGGTGCAATTCAAGATGATGGCCATCACCTTTAAAGTCCTGCAAGGCATGGGGCTTGGTTACTTGTGGGACCACCAATCTCTCAGGGTTTCTACCTTTTCCACCAGATCTGACAAAATGGGGCATGCTCAAGGTCCTATCTATTAAATAGTGTCATCTTGCAGGACTGAGGAGGCATGACTTCTCTGTCACAGCACCTGCTCTATGAAACAGCCTTCCCCCCAAGATTTGGAGGGGCCCAATTCTCTTGGCCTTCTGGAAAGTTTTTATGGCTGGAATGTTAGGAGAATCCAATATGCACACATTTGTTCTGTGAATTTGTTATATGATGCCCCCGCCCCCCCAGTAGTGGATTATTTTAACTTTGGTTATAGTTTTTTTGGAGGGGGGGTTAAGATTGACAGCCTAGAGAGACTGCAGTATGTGTGACTTCCAGAAATAGGTGCAAAACAATTAGAAATTTGATTTTGTATTTGTGAGCTTCTAAGTGCAGAGTTTAATAAATGTGGTTATTGTATTTAGACTGATGTAACATTTCCTAAGCGTTCTACACATGGGAAGATATGTAGTCATATTTCCTTTTCTTGACAACACAAAAAGTCCCCAAACACAGGCTTATTAGTATGATTAATTAGGACTGGTAATATTTTAATTTTGCCTGAGGATCATTAGAGGTACCTTACAGCATTCTAATCACATTATTTTTTTTTTGGTAGGTAAAGGCTGGTTCTGTGAAACAGGAATTTGAGAAGCAAGATGAACTGAAGCGTTCAGCCATGAGGGCAGTAGCTGCTCTACTGACCATCCCAGATGTAGATAAAAGCCCTGTAATGGCTGAATTTTCTTCCCAAATCAGAGCCAACCCAGAAATGTCTTCCCTGTTTGAAAGCATTCAAAAGGATCCCGCTTCATTATCAACAACAGAGTTAATGGACCTGAGTTAGAACTTCTGGACTTTTTTTGTCGGCTTCCTACAATCCACGGTGTTTCCAGCGCAGAAGCTAGAAATGATTTTAGAGAAAGGTGTCATTTTAAAAATGACACCTATTTCTATTGAAACAAGCAAGGTTTCAGGTATGATAAAGTAACAGCAACCTTATTTTTCAGTTATCACTTATTCCTTAGTTCTAAAACACAATCATGCCAAAAGAGGAGTCAATCTAATGACAGTATTGACAAATATATTTACTGTACCTTCTATTATTGTTAAAGTGAAAATACCATGATGAGGCTGTCATACTATACCCCCGAATAAATCAATAGCTAAAGTGTGGCAATTACATCAGTTAAATACTGGTTTTCATGCATGCTAATATTACAATTAAGTGATTTTTTATAGTGATATAAGGAGACTTTACAGCTATTGCCCTGCCTCCCTCTTTTGAAATTAATATTAAATTACAGAAGTATCTCAACTGTCTTCCAAGATAGAATGCCTTATGCTTGATTAATGTGGTTTGTCTGCCACTATATCGTTTTTTCTTGTATGGACCCTGTTACAAGTCACTGTTTTTTAAAGAGGAGCTAATACCAAAGCACTGATTATTTCAAAGTATATAAAGTTAGCATGTTATTATCAAGAGCCATTCATCTGATGTGAAGTATGTAGTAATGAACTGGCACCATTCATTTATCAAAATGGAAATACAATTGTGTTCTCAACATGTATATCACTACTTCATTTTTCTGTTCAGCAAAGATCATGTTACCGCCTTGCAATTGCTGATCACTTCATTGGGGGGGTTGTATTCTACTTAATCTGTGAATCACTTAAGTGCTCTATTTATAAAACAGGGTGTCACCTTTTGCTCTACATGCATCAGAAGAAAATAAAAAGTCATAAATATGTAAGTGATGGTATTTGGTTAGTTACCGGTAAAAATCTTTTCTATCCAATTAAACCTTTGTGTGGACAAATATAACTTATGAGAATTAACCATTTTGAAAACTCTAGATGGTCACTGTTACGACACAGACAAGGAAACGTTAAGGTTACTAATTTTCTAACCAACTGACTAGCTGTACCCTGGTGTCATTCTTCTATCTGCTCCTGTAGGGTAATTTTTAAGAAGTTGTATGATTTTATTTTCCTCTTAACTTCCTCAGTATTTATTAATCCCTTTCGTTAGATGCTCAAGTAAACAAAAGCAAGAATGGTAACATACAGGAGCCAAAGAATGATAGTGAGGCGAGACGGGCGCCCTCGCTCCTGCCTGGCCTTTAGGAAGTCTTTAAAGACCTGGTTCTGACGCCTTGCCTGGAACGAAGGAACAAATAGTTCCTCCTGGGGGTGGTTAGCTTAGTAATATCCTCCTTTTAAGAACATACCATCTTTTGGATTTTGATTTTTTTTATTTTTATAGTAGTTTTTAAATGTGTAGTCTTTTAACTTTTTATATATTGTGATTGTAAACCGCCCAGAGTCTACCATGGTAGAGATGGGCGGGGATAAATTCAAATAATAAATAAATAGTGAAGCCTAATTGCTTCTAAGGCTGAAATTGCATCAAGTACATGAGTTATAGCAAAATAACTCATGTGGCACAATTCACAATACCTTCAGGTAAGGAACATTCCATATATGCTTTACTTGAATTTGAACTTGCTACTCTATATACGAAGTAATTTTAAAATCTGTGATTTTAAGCACATATTTGTTAATGAAGCTATTTTGAGAGTATAGAATCTTAATTGGCAGGGGACATTTAGGTAGTTGAGTTCAATGCACAGCTCCATTCATCTTTGCAAATACCATTGCCAAGCCAGGCATCCCCTATGCCAGGGGTCGGCAAACTTTTTATGCCGGGAGCCATTTTGACATGCTCGTGCACATTTTGAAATGCTAGAGAGCCAGGGGGCGGGGTTTGCGGGCGGGGGCCAATCACGTGGAAGGGGGCGGGGTTTGCGGGCGGGAGAGGGCGTCCACCCGGCCCAGCTGCCCGGGGTCCAGGGAGATCAGCTCCGGCGGGATCTGTGGCGAAGAGCGGCCGGGGGGGGGGGGGGGGGGCGGCGACGACAAACGACACGCTTCAGGCTTTCAGCGCTGGAAGGAGGCCGCCTTCCAGCGCTGAAAGCCTGAAGCGCGCCGCTTGTCGTCGCCGCCTGCCCCCCCCCACGGCCGCTCTTCGCCCGCACGCGTTGAACAAAGAAGACGATGGAGGGTGGGAAACGAGGCCTGCCCGCTTACCTGCCTGCTTGCCTCCCTCCGCGAGGCCCCCCGCTGCCTTCCCAGGGTCCAAGCCGGATCGGGGGCCTCGCGGAGAGAAGCAGGCAGGCAGGTAAGCGGGCAGCCCTGGCCTCCGCCGCCGGGCCCGCCCCCCTCGGCCGCTTCCGCCCGCCCACGTTGAAGAAAGAAGACGATGGAGGGTGGGAAACGAGGCCTGCCCGCTTACCTGCCTGCTTGCCTCCCTCCGCGAGGCCCCCCGCTGCCTTCCTGGGGTCCAAGCCGGATCGGGGGCCTCGCGGAGAAAGGCAGGCAGGCAGGTAAGCGGGCAGCCCTGGCCTCCGCCGCCGGGCCCGCCCCCCTCGGCCGCTTCCGCCCGCCCGCGTTGAAGAAAGAAGACGATGGAGGGTGGGAAACGAGGCCTGCCCGCTTACCTGCCTGCTTGCCTCCCTCCGCGAGGCCCCCCGCTGCCTTCCCAGGGTCCAAGCCGGATCGGGGGCCTCGCGGAGAGAAGCAGGCAGGCAGGTAAGCGGGCAGCCCTGGCCTCCGCCGCCGGGCCCGCCCCCCTCGGCCGCTTCCGCCCGCCCACGTTGAAGAAAGAAGACGATGGAGGGTGGGAAACGAGGCCTGCCCGCTTACCTGCCTGCTTGCCTCCCTCCGCGAGGCCCCCCGCTGCCTTCCCGGGGTCCAAGCCGGATCGGGGGCCTCGCGGAGAAAGGCAGGCAGGCAGGTAAGCGGGCAGCCCTGGCCTCCGCCGCCGGGCCCGCCCCCCTCGGCCGCTTCCGCCCGCCCGCGTTGAAGAAAGAAGACGATGGAGGGTGGGAAACGAGGCCTGCCCGCTTACCTGCCTGCTTGCCTCCCTCCGCGAGGCCCCCCGCTGCCTTCCCAGGGTCCAAGCCGGATCGGGGGCCTCGCGGAGAGAAGCAGGCAGGCAGGTAAGCGGGCAGCCCTGGCCTCCGCCGCCGGGCCCGCCCCCCTCGGCCGCTTCCGCCCGCCCGCGTTGAAGAAAGAAGACGATGAAGGGTGGGAAACGAGGCCTGCCCGCTTACCTGCCTGCTTGCCTCCCTCCGCGAGGCCCCCCGCTGCCTTCCCAGGGTCCAAGCCGGATCGGGGGCCTCGCGGAGAGAAGCAGGCAGGCAGGTAAACGGGCAGCCCTGGCCTCCGCCGCCGGGCCCGCCCCCCTCGGCCGCTTCCGCCCGCCCGCGTTGAAGAAAGAAGACGATGGAGGGTGGGAAACGAGGCCTGCCCGCTTACCTGCCTGCTTGCCTCCCTCCGCGAGGCCCCCCGCTGCCTTCCCAGGGTCCAAGCCGGATCGGGGGCCTCGCGGAGAGAAGCAGGCAGGCAGGTAAGCGGGCAGCCCTGGCCTCCGCCGCCGGGCCCGCCCTCCTCGGCCGCTTCCGCCCGCCCGCGTTGAAGAAAGAAGACGACGGAGGGTGGGAAACGAGGCCTGCCCGCTTACCTGCCTGCTTGCCTCCCTCCGCGGGGCCCCCCGCTGCCTTCCCAGGGTCCAAGCCGGATCGGGGGCCTCGCGGAGAGAAGCAGGCAGGCAGGTAAGCGGGCAGCCCTGGCCTCCGCCGCCGGGCCCGCCCCCCTCGGCCGCTTCCGCCCGCCCACGTTGAAGAAAGAAGACGATGGAGGGTGGGAAACGAGGCCTGCCCGCTTACCTGCCTGCTTGCCTCCCTCCGCGAGGCCCCCCGCTGCCTTCCCGGGGTCCAAGCCGGATCGGGGGCCTCGCGGAGAAAGGCAGGCAGGCAGGTAAGCGGGCAGCCCTGGCCTCCGCCGCCGGGCCCGCCCCCCTCGGCCGCTTCCGCCCGCCCGCGTTGAAGAAAGAAGACGATGGAGGGTGGGAAACGAGGCCTGCCCGCTTACCTGCCTGCTTGCCTCCCTCCGCGAGGCCCCCCGCTGCCTTCCCAGGGTCCAAGCCGGATCGGGGGCCTCGCGGAGAGAAGCAGGCAGGCAGGTAAGCGGGCAGCCCTGGCCTCCGCCGCCGGGCCCGCCCCCCTCGGCCGCTTCCGCCCGCCCACGTTGAAGAAAGAAGACGATGGAGGGTGGGAAACGAGGCCTGCCCGCTTACCTGCCTGCTTGCCTCCCTCCGCGAGGCCCCCCGCTGCCTTCCCGGGGTCCAAGCCGGATCGGGGGCCTCGCGGAGAAAGGCAGGCAGGCAGGTAAGCGGGCAGCCCTGGCCTCCGCCGCCGGGCCCGCCCCCCTCGGCCGCTTCCGCCCGCCCGCGTTGAAGAAAGAAGACGATGGAGGGTGGGAAACGAGGCCTGCCCGCTTACCTGCCTGCTTGCCTCCCTCCGCGAGGCCCCCCGCTGCCTTCCCAGGGTCCAAGCCGGATCGGGGGCCTCGCGGAGAGAAGCAGGCAGGCAGGTAAGCGGGCAGCCCTGGCCTCCGCCGCCGGGCCCGCCCCCCTCGGCCGCTTCCGCCCGCCCGCGTTGAAGAAAGAAGACGATGAAGGGTGGGAAACGAGGCCTGCCCGCTTACCTGCCTGCTTGCCTCCCTCCGCGAGGCCCCCCGCTGCCTTCCCAGGGTCCAAGCCGGATCGGGGGCCTCGCGGAGAGAAGCAGGCAGGCAGGTAAGCGGGCAGCCCTGGCCTCCGCCGCCGGGCCCGCCCTCCTCGGCCGCTTCCGCCCGCCCGCGTTGAAGAAAGAAGACGACGGAGGGTGGGAAACGAGGCCTGCCCGCTTACCTGCCTGCTTGCCTCCCTCCGCGGGGCCCCCCGCTGCCTTCCCAGGGTCCAAGCCGGATCGGGGGCCTCGCGGAGAGAAGCAGGCAGGCAGGTAAGCGGGCAGCCCTGGCCTCCGCCGCCGGGCCCGCCCCCCTCGGCCGCTTCCGCCCGCCCGCGTGGAAGAAAGAAGACGATGGAGGGTGGGAAACGAGGCCTGCCCGCTTACCTGCCTGCTTGCCTCCCTCCGCGAGGCCCCCCGCTGCCTTCCCGGGGTCCAAGCCGGATCGGGGGCCTCGCGGAGAGAAGCAGGCAGGCAGTTAAGCGGGCAGCCCTGGCCTCCGCCGCCGGGCCCGCCCCCCTCGGCCGCTTCCGCCCGCCCGCGTTGAAGAAAGAAGACGATGGAGGGTGGGAAACGAGGCCTGCCCGCTTACCTGCCTGCTTGCCTCCCTCCGCGAGGCCCTCCGCTGCCTTCCCGGGGTCCAAGCCGGATCGGGGGCCTCGCGGAGAAAGGCAGGCAGGCAGGTAAGCGGGCAGCCCTGGCCTCCGCCGCCGGGCCCGCCCCCCTCGGCTGCTTCCGCCTGCCCGCGTTGAGCGAAGATGATGGGGGCGGGAAACGAGGCCTGCCCGCTTATCTGCCTGCTTGCCTCTCTCCGCGCAGGGGCTGCTGCGGCTGGAGATGGCGCTGCCTCCCTGCCGCGCCGGGCCTCGCTCAGTGCGAGAGCCAGGGGGCGGGGTTTGCGGGCAGGGGCCTATCACGTGGAAGGGGCGGGGGTGAGTTCAGCTGCGGAAGAGCCACACTCAAGGGGCCAAAGAGTCACATCTGGCTCGCGAGCCGCCATTTCCGACCCTTGCCCTATGCTATATAAGCACATTTCAGTTCTCTAAATGAAGCATTTTATTTACTGGCATAGCTGTTTTCAGGCCAGTTCTGTAAGGTATCAAGAACATATTAAATGTTATTTTTGCCTTCTAGGGTTTTGGCTACACTCCAATTTGTGTCACCTGCAAATTGAGTCAAAATTTCCTTCAAATCTTTATCCAAATAAGTAAACTGTTGAGCAGAGGACCCAGGTCTGAACCCTGTAGTACAGGGGTACCCAACCTTTTTGGCACGAGGGACCGGTTTCGTGGAAGACAATTTTTCCATGGACTGGAGGGGGGTGGGGTTTGCAGGCGGGAGCCAATTGCGCAAACCGGGGGGCAGGGTTTGCAGGGGGGAGCCAATCACACGGACCAGGGGCGGGGTTCGGAAACCTGCATGGCAGCCTGGTTCCTAACAGCTATATATCCATTTAATTGTAATTCCACTGAGCCCACACTAAATTAGGATATATTTCATGGGTACACCACCTAATTCAATTCATGCCAGGAACATAAATTTTCCAACAAATGTCATACTTTATTAAATATAGTTGTACAGGTGCAACTATTCATTTTCTTCGCTGCGCAGTCTGGCATTTGGATTGGTAACTTTGATAGCAAGCTGAGCTGCTCTCTCCACAATTACCTTCCGATTCTTGGATGAAACATTATGAGCTATTTCAGCGCAATATGACCTAAAAGCAACCACAAGAGGATGTTACAAGCTCTTTATTAACATGCTAAATCTGTTTTTAAGAAAATCTTCCTCAAAGTGACTTTATGACATTCTAGGCAGTGAACAAGTGCTTATTCCATCTACCCTGAGCAGATCATAAACTAATCTGCATCTCTGGGAGAATCATGTCCTCAAGTGAGCATACTACTGGTGCAGCTTCATGATATCAGCTCTGTAATGAGGACACTTGCTTTTCAGCCTCTCTTTCTCCTCAGTTTTTCTTGGAGAATTAAATATGCAAAATGGGTCAACTGCCTGGATTCAGTATGCCCACAACACGACTGTATGGGGTCAATCCTATACTATACCTGATCTGTTTGGGGTAAATATAATGTCCCGCACCGCCCCTGGGATTACTGTTCTAGATAATGTGGAATATAGCACTAGGAGCTGGTAAAGAAAATAGAGTAAAATGCAGTCACAGTCCAGGATTTTTAATTTTCATTTGTATTTTTCCATTCTTTAAATAAGTTCAGTCAACAATGGTGATACAATGACTGAATCTTTCCATTTTTCTCAGCCATCTATTTTTATGGTATTATTTGCCTTGCAGTAACACTAAAGGATTCTGTAAAGTTAATGAAGCTTTCAACAGTAACAGAAAAAGGACTAATCTTAGGCAGGAAGAACAAGACACTCTGAGGAAGAGAATAATAAAAAAGGTATCTAGAAAAGATGCTTAAACCAAAAAGCCTGGTTTGGTTGATTTAATCTTTATTTCAGAATGACTTGATTTTACCATATAGCAACACAACATGGCAGATCCTAAAGAATAATTGCAAAATACTTTTTCCAACTTACTTGTTGCTCATCATTAACACCTCCAGCTCTTTGACATTATGGACAAGAAACTTTCGGAATCCTGATGGCAGCATGTGCTTTGTCTTCTTATTGCTACCATAGCCAATGTTGGGCATCAAGATTTGGCCCTTAAATCTTCTGCGAACTCTGTTGTCAATACCTCTTGGCTTGCGCCAGTTACGCTACAAGAATTCAAAAGCAATGGAAGAACTTCAATATAAAGTTTTCAGAGACTGTCATTTCACAGTGTTGAAGACCCACTATAAGCTACCAACCAGGCTATTTTAAAGTTAACTGAAGATTTACATTCCCCAAAAGAACATCTACCTTGATTTTGACATAGCGATCAGATTGATGACGGATGAACTTCTTGGTCCTCTTTTTGACAATATTAGGTTTGATGAGAGGCCTAAGAGCCGGCATAGTAACTACAAAAAAAAAAAAAAAAAAAACACATGTAAGGAATTATAGACAATAGGCAATAAATGAAGTATAAGCTTGTTGCAGAGTATCTTCCATTTGCTAGCATGTTTCAGAGCCAGAAACAGAATGGGTATTTTCTGCAACTTATATCCCTCCTGTGTCCAAAGCTGGAAGAGTACAAAAACTCTCCAGATGCGATCCTGGGAGGTTACTGGTTTAAAATTTGAGCTTCGGATCTATTGTTCTCCCATATCTCTTTAGTGCACTGCACTCTTAAAAATTATACAAAATGTCCATTATATAAAGCAACTAATAGCAAAACCAAAGGGTGGTCTATTACAAGTGGACTTACCACCACCAACAGAAAGTGGAAAGGTTGTGTAAGTCAACTGGACTTGCCCTTGGGAATTGTGAGGCTTTCAACTGCACAAAACATATATACTTGGAGTCCATTTTCATCTCATGCTAAATATGCAGATGTTGGGGAGATCAGGAAATAATAATTCTACATTCTTTCATAGCTGACTGAAAGAAAGGTTGGAATATGAAAATAATCTTTATATATAGCACATAGATATATAAAAGGAAGCTGCCCTATAAAGTTAATATTTCATAGAAGGGACTAAATGGTTTCTATAAGCTAAGGCTATGAATAAAAAAGTTGCTACTGCTTTTCAAACACCTGGGTATTGGTCATTTAATAAGAACACCTGCTTTCTCCCTGTTGATCTTTTTTTTCATTCTAGTTCTGCTAAACTTTTCTGGGTCAACCTCAGTTGGACAGATCCAAAACCCAGAATATGTTGATTGCTTGAAGTTTCAAATGAAACAAAATCCAGATAAAGGAAGACAAGGAAAGGGCACTCTATGCCATCTCTCTTCTCCATATCTCCCACTGTTATACATCCAATAGGCCACCTAGTCCTAAACTTCCCATTGCATTCCCCCCCTCCTTCCTTCATCATTCCCTTGATTTTCCCAGAGCCTTCTCTTCCTTCCTTCTTCTAGCCACCAATGACCTGGGATTCTCCCCACCCCACGCCCCAAATCACTTCATATGGACCAAAACTGCTGAAGCACACCAACTGTTCTGTGCATGGATCATTTTGCACAGCTTGTAATAATAAAACTCAGTCTCTAGATTGTGCCAACCTTTTCTGTATGCCCAGTAAGAAATCTTATAAAATGTAGGCACAGTTTATATTAATCTCAAATGATATTATATGTTCCTTCCTTGCTAACTCTGGAGATTTTAGCTGCTACAATGTAAGTTATTACAGCTTCCTTTGGAAAACCAAATTGTAAGAAAATTCTTAATTAGTTGCCTTAATTAGGACAATGTCAAAAATCACAATAGCAAGCTGTCGCTTGTCCAAAAACAAGGCCAGATATCTCATACATCTAAGAGTGTGCTTCCCAATATGGAAGTCAAAAAGCATAAATGATTTAGGCAGATGATACTCCAAATGTGTAAGTGAACTATATTCCATTTAAGCATAGGCCAATGAAATGTAGAGTCATTACGGCCAAGTTCAACTCCTGGGGACATGACAAATCATATAGGTTTTTGGCAACAATACAGAAGTGTTTCCCATTGTCGTCTTATGGGATTATTTCTGATTTTCAGGTCCAGCCTAAAGCTAGGAGGCACGCAAGAAGGAGGTTACTTCTTTTCTCTTGCCCAAGAAGGCAGGACCAGAACCAGTGGGTTAAAACTACAAGGCTAGACTTTAGAAGGAATTTCCTGACTGTATGAACTGTCAATAGTGGAACAGGCATGAAGTGTTGAGTTCTCCTTCCTTTAGGGTCTTCAAACAGAGGTTGGGGGCCATCTGTCAGAAATGCTGCAACGGATCTTGTACTGAGCAAGGGATTGGACTAGATGACCTCAATGGATTCCTAACTAAGCCCCAAGCAGGCCTTATCCTGATTTCAAAATTTCATTTATTTCACACAATTTATTAGATTTATAAGGTAGTCTGGCTCCAGCGCAACTCTGGGTGGGTGGCACACGATATTAAAATAGTTGTTCCAGAAGGGAGGTGCTGCAACAAAGGCGGCACACTCCCTAGGTTCCATCAATGACACAGTTTAAAGGATGGGGCCTGGAGTGTGCCAGCTCCAATTGTACAAGATGGGCAGAAACCAGGGAAGACAGATGGTCCCTCAGACAACCAGGCCCCATGCCATGAAGAGATTTATATGTAATATAGGTTATTATAGGTAATAACTACCAACTTGAATTGCACCTGGAAGCCCACTGCCAACAAGCACAGCTCACAAAGGAGAAGTGTTACAAGGGCATGCCATGTCACACCCTTAATTGCTCATGCCACTGCATTCTGGACCAGCTGGACCATTCTGGACTTCGGAGTGTTCTTCAAGATGGAACATCTCCAAATACCCACAGCCCCTTGGGTCTTGTCAGGGTTAACCATAAGTCTGTTCCTCCTTATCCAGGTCCCCAAAGCCTCCAGACATTAAGATAAGACCATGGATAGAGATGTACAACTAGGTATCATCAGCGTACTGATGGTTCCTGACCCCAAACCAACAGATGACCTCACCCAGCCGCCTCATGTAAATGTTAAACAGAAACAGTGAGAGGGGGCTTCATGCTTGATCTCTCCCCCTCTGCCAACACCAAATGGACCCAACCACAGAGAAAGGAAAACCACCATTCTTAATCCCGTAGGGGGTCCAGAAGAATACCATGGATGGTACTGAAAGCTGCTGAGAGAAAGAGAACCAGGACAACTGCATTAACCCTATTTTGGTTCTGCTACTTCCTCCCTAAAGAATTTCCATAAAGACATGAAAATCTGGCTCTGGGAGAGAGCATTTGGGGGATGTTAGTCTTTTTAGGATCTAGCCCCACTGGTTAGCACCAGTGTAATGTATGCTATTTGCTCCCTTTTCTGTGATTTTAACCCTTGTTTTCTGCTGTAGGCAGCCTACAGAACGATGTTTCTCAACCTCAGCAACTTTAAGATGTGTGGACCTCAACTTCCAGAATTCCCCAGCCAGCATGCTGGCTGGGGAATTCTGGGAGTTTATTTTATTTTTTATTTAATTTTTACCCCGCCTTTATTATTGAAGTCCGCACATCTTAAAGTTGCTGAGGTTGAGAAGCACTGGTTTAGAGTAGGGCGAAACAGAAAGGTCACAAATACAGAAATAAGGACTCGGGCCTCTTCAACTCCACAAGGCAGCCGCCCGGTGTAGCCTCAAGCTCTCCTGCCGCCTCTGAAACAGCAGATCCAAAATATCGTTTTCCAGCCTCTGAGCAAGGAAGGATTCAGGCCGGCAACTCTTGCGTTTGTCTGCCTGTTTCAGTTCCATTCCTCTGCAAGGGCTGCCCGGCAGGAGAAACCGAGCCGCGCAACCACCCTCTACAAAATGCAAGAAAACCCGCCGTTTACCCCCGCGCCGGAAAAGAGCGGCGGGAGTGAACGGGGACAGTCTCCGAGCAGCCCCGAAAAGGAGCAAAACTTTCCTGCAATTTCCCCCCAGCCAGGATGGCAACGGATTCCCACCTTACCGACTAGCGAAGTGCCACAGGACTGCAACCAGGAAAGACCAAAGGAAAGAGAGAAGCCGGAAGCCGCAACGGTTGATGGGACGCTCGTGGAAAGTCCTGGAAGATCGGTTGAAAACCTTTCGGAATGGATGAAGAGCCAACGGAAAGCTATGCCTCCTATCCAGTCAATCTCATTAACGGACGATCAAATGAAGTGCAGCATAACATAAATCATTATTTAAGTAGCATCCACATTTAAATTCAATAACAGCATATGATGTCGGTTGGCTATAGTGAGGACCTGTACACATCACTTCCGCCAATAGGTGCAAATTGCACACGAGGAAAGTAGCCCACGGAAATAAGAAAGTGTAGAGGGAGCCATACCTGCTGCCATAGCGGATTAATTGAGAGCTCCTTATAGAATTTAATAGAGGACGCCGGACTGTGACTGGGCAGAGCCGTCCGGAAACAAAGCGTCGCAGCCAAGCTCTTGTAACTCGCAATTTCTTAATGCTTTTTACAGATTTTTAAGTTAATTGCGTTTAAATTAATTACATTTTAATTCAATGTAATGATTAATTACAGCGGCGCGGTAGGAAAAGAGTGGATGATCTTAGTATGAATTCCACCATAGAAAAAACTTTTCTGATTGCAAGTAACTTTTCCCCTTACGGTTTCTCAGACTCCAGGTCCAGCACTCAGCTCAACGCAAGCCAAGATCCGGTGTGTGCAGTTGCATCACGTGCAAGCCTATTTGAAAGCATTATGATTATTAAAATGAAATAAGACTGGATTGGATGGAAACATTATTGTCACCTTCTTGATTACTGTCTTGTATTGCTGGTTTAACATACAGTAAATATATTGATTGATTTTCTATCTCTGTTTTCTCCTGGAACTCAAGGCGATGCATATATGTAAAGAGAGGCAATTTCCTGTGATTATATTTGGTGGACGGTTCTGCAGGGAGGTCTGTAGCTTGAATCATGTCAACTGGATTTCTATTTTCTCAGTGGAAACGTTTCGCTCCTTATCCAAGGAGCTTCTTCAGTCTGAGCAAAGTTAGTAAGGGAATCCTTAAATATGTTTCTAGGGTGGCTGTGTGACCTTGCACCTGGGGCTAGGTCATGGTTATTTTGAGATGTTTATTTCTAAGTCCCTTTATCATCTAAAGGAGGATCGTTAAGATTACCATGCTGCTGTTGAGCTTGCGAAATGGTCTTAATCTTCCTAGGAACAGAAGACAAAGCAGGAAGGAAGATGGGGGAAAGATTATGCCTGAGGCCCCCACCTCTATTCAAGGAAGGATTTTCCAAGTTGGCATAAATGGATCCCTTGACCCCCCTCTCAAACCACCTATCTTCTCTGTCTAAAATGTGAACATTAATGTCCTCAAATGAGTGTCCTTTTTCCTTTAGATGAAGATAAACTGCTGACTCTGGTCCTGTGGTGTTACTTCTCCTGTGTTGGGAGAATACAGGAGATTGTACAGGAGGATGGCCCAACACAGGAGAAGTAACACCACAGGACCAGAGTCTTGCTACTGCAAGTTTGGTGTGGAGCTGATAAAAACTTGGTCCCTGAATTTGGGAGAGAGACTAACATTGCAAAGTGGCTTTTTGCCTACCCGAAAACATGAATCACAAAGTAATTCAGGCAAAAGCAAAAGCATTTATTAAGGGGGGGGGGGGTCAAGTCCTTTTATAGGGTACAGAAACAAATGATACATACATTCAGTATATGCGATATGTCATAAAGCAAGTAATCAAACAACAAAAGACACTGATTACATGTGAGAATTGAACAATAGAAAACATTGATTACAGATAACATTCCAGAAGTGGCAAATTTATGGGTTACATCACTCCCTTTCCCAGCCTGGTTTGTATCATCTTAAAACTTGCAAGTCTATTCAAGGACGTTAAGAATACTCTCTCTATTGTTTAGTTGCTGAAAAGGCTAGTTTTTGCACGTAAAAGAAAGAAATGGTTTTGGGTAAAAGGAAAACATGGTTTCCTGAACTTCAAAAAAAGACATGGACGCCGTGCTAAAATGCTAATACCACCTTTATTAAAAAGCTAATAATGAAGCCTAAAATTCCAGGTAACAATTACATACACAAAACAATTGTTCAGAGATCTGATGAAACCCATGATGCATTTTACACCAAACACTGAAAGAACTTTTAGGCATGCGCAGCTTAGTGTTAAAAATGAAAAAAATCTTATAGCAAGGTGGTTGTTTTTTGTGTGTGAATAATTTGCCACTCACATTTGCATTTTCCCCCCTTATGAATATTGATCAAGGTAGAGTAATAAGTGAATTGGAAATAATCTTACTGCAAGGCTGTAATTTGAAACCATCAAAGCTAGTGAAAGGTCAAGATGCTTGCCTGTGCAATTCCCAGCAGCCAAGCATGTGATTCAAAGGATGCTAAAATTCTGCGTTCTGCCTCCCCACTAATTTCAAAGGACATATCTAATTTCTAATGGAGAGAGGGAAAAACCATAGAACAGGGCTTTCTAAAGTTTTTCCCGCAGCGACACACCAACCAGCGTTGGTGTGTCGCCGCAGGAAAACCCGGAAGTGCAGCAGCACCCAAAAACCCGGAAGCGCTGCTGCCGCTTCCGGATTTTTCGCGTTGTAATTGGTGTGTCGCCCCGGGAAAACCCGGAAGTGCTGATGATGATCAGCGCTTCCGGGTTGTGTGGTGACACACCAGACTGTGGCGACACACTTTTGTATTGCGACACACAGTTTGGAAAGCTCTGCCATAGAATAAATACTGTGGATCCATCTATAGATTAACTCTATCTGTAGGTGTGCAGGAGGCTGGGGAAGTTGGAGATGCTGATGGCACAGGGCCACCTGGTGGTAAGTTTCAACATGAAAGCCCCAAGTCTCTGTTTCAGAGCTTTCCAAACTTTTCCTGTTGGTGACACACTTTTTAGACATGCATCATTTTGTGACACACTCTTACAGCAGGGCATCATTTTGCGACACACTCTTACAGCAGGGCACAAGGCAGGCACTAGGACCTGCGCAGAATCCTGGCAGGTTTGGAGGCAGCCAGGCACAAGGCAGGCACTAAGACCTGCACGGAATCCTGGCAGGGCTTGTAGCCACGACACACCCAGACACTGCAGCCGACACACTAACGTGTCCCGACACACAGTTTGGAAAGCTCTGCTCTGTTTCATACCTGCTGGGCAAAGGCAATTTCATATGGACACTTGGGTTGGTTGTGCTACTTACAGTACATGAACCATTATGACAAGGGACTTGAAAATCCCTGCCAAATCCATACAGCCTAAATTACACATAACTGGATTTCACTCTCATTTTGCTATGTAATAGAAAATAATCCTTTCTGAAAAAGGTGAGATTCAAATGTAAGTATCTGGTTTCCATTTAATGATTATGTCTTGTGGATATCACAGATAGCAGTACCTAGCGACCTTACCTGATCTGGAAGAAGGTAAGCAGCATCAGACCTGGTTAATAATTGAATGAGAGACCACCAGGAAACCCAGTGTTTGTAAACTCCACTTGGAAGTTGAAAAAACCTCATGGAAGAAGATAAAGACAAACAACTTCTGTACTGTTGCAAAGATAACTGCATGGATGTATTCATACAGCCACCAGAAGTTGAGCTTTATTCAAGAGAGGGAGAGGGATTATTTTGTGTGTAGATACTTATTCCATAACTAATGTAAAGAGAAGGACACCATTTACAAACCACATACCTAAGAAGTTGATGACAACGGGATTCACATTGCACAAAAGCAGAATGCGTTTTGGCTTAGTATATTAATCTAATAGTTTTTTTTAAACTATGATGTATGGCCTATGCCCAGCATGTTGCAGAAGCCCAGCCAATTGCAGTTTATTTAATGAACTATTAGGCAAATTAGGGCTCAGCATGCTATGTAAAGGGGGCGTGGTGGCTCAGCGGGTAAGACGCCAGGCTTGTCGATCGAAAGATTGCAAGTCCGGAGGTTCAAATCCCTAGCCCCACCTGACGGAGTGAGCTCCCGCACTAGCCCCAGCAATTGCCAACCTAGCAATTCGAAAGCATGCAAATGCAAGTAGATGAATAGGTACCACTTCAGTGGGAAGTTAACAGCGTTCCGCGTGCGTCATGCCAGCCACATGACCGTGGAAGCGTCTTCGGACAACACTAGCTCTTTGGCTAACAAACGGAGATGAGTACCGGCCCCTAGAGTCGAACACAACTACACAAATGTGCGGGGGGAACCTTTACCTTTTTATGCTATGTAAAATAAATGAAGGTACCGTAGTATTTCCCATGCTAGCTGTATATCCAAAACTTGAAGAGCATAAAACTTAGAATTCATAACTGTTAATACATCTCACATAGATCCATTTGAAAAGTGTGCAAATGTGGATTGAGCTATTGACCAATCCATGAAAACTCATGGGTTTGACCCTGCAAATTAATTTATGAAGGTCCAAGAGTAGGGTTAAGTAACTCTAACTGAAATCCTTGAAAGCAGCAGATTCAATTCCCTCATTCAAGGGGTGTCTCTGCTTCTCCTGCTGTGGAAAAAAGCCACAGTGTTCACTAATATTAGCCACATCTTGTGGTTCTGCTCTTTTCCAGATTCTATTTTGCCCATTTATGCCCCCACTGACCACCTCAATTCAAATTAGTATACTATCATAGTCTCACTCGCTGGATCGTCACCTTGTTGTGGTGAGTGGGCTTGTGTGTTTTCAATGAACCCTGTGAGCGAAGCCATCGGGAGTCATGTACTCCTGGTAGGGTCACCCATGGCGGTAAGGTCCAGGGGGAGGAACCAGACAAAGAACGATCCAAGAAAGTCCTCAACGGCAGAACAGGCGGAAGATAACAAGGTGTATTGTTACAACAGCTGCGAAGGTGGATGAAGGCTGCAGCAGACAAAAGGTCACCAATCGTCACGGTATCCATGCCATTGGATTAGAGCCTTTTTCTGTGAAGGTTGTGTGCTGATCGTTGTGCACCGATCTCCACACATAAAACAAATTCACGCACAGGCGTCTTCCAACCACACCAAACCCAAAACAACCAAAAGTCCCATGGCGATTGACGAATGGCAACGGGGGCAGGACTGTGAAATCCGGAAGCTCCTAGTCATGGACCAGCACATGGGCGGTGGATACGGATTCAGTCGCCCTGACTCAAGGATCGAGGCAGTTGAGTAGTTCGGCAGCTGTATCCACGACTGAGCAGCCCTATTTAGGATCCACTCTGCTCACCCCATATGGGGAGGGGGCTAGAAAAGGTGCCCTAAACATAGTCTGCCTCATTTTCTCCCTGACTGGATTACCACAACCAGTGGGGTCACCATCTAGCGGTCGTAAAAACACATGAATTTTGGAACATGGAATATACGGACACTGCAAGACAATATGGATAGTGAATGACCTGAACGTAGGACTGCCATTATTGCAAGGGAGCTGAGACGTTTTAATATTGATATAGCAGCACTCCAAGAAACTCGAAGAGCAGGAGAAGGACAGTTGAAGGAAGAAAAAGGAGGTTATACCTTCTTTTGGAAAGGACTGCCTGAACAAGGACGACAAATACATGGGGTAGGCTTTGCTATCAAAAACGACCTTGTGAAGCTCTTGTCAGAAGTTCCCACTGGCGCCGTGATGTACTTCTCACCAGAGCCATGACGAGTGCCGATGACTGCTGGACAGACCATCGATTAATTCGATCCACAATGGCCATAAAGATTGTCCCTCATCGTAGGCTCCAAGGAAGAAAACCAAGGCGTAAAATGAATACACTGGCCTTTCAAGATTCTATTAAACGAGCTTGCTTTCAATCAACTCTCAAGGAACATCTGCCTATGGAACTTCCTGAAAATGTTGAGGAACACTGGGTTAAATTGAAGACTTCTATTATTTCAGCCTGTGAACAAACTATCGGATACCAAACTAAGAGACACCAGGACTGGTTTGATGAGAACGATAGTGAGATTGAACATATTATTGACAAGAAAAGGAAAGCCTTCCGGATATGGCAAAAAGATATTAACTGTGCCGTTAAGAAAAAAATCTACGCCAGTGCAAAGGCAGAAGTCCAAAGAAGAACTAGAGAACTTAAGAACATATGGTGGATAAAAAAAGCCCAAGAAACCCAACATTTTGCAGATGCTCATGATGCACGGGGTTTTTTTAATGCCATAAAGGCCATCTATGGACCAACAAACCATGGTACAAATCCCTTACGCTCAGTAGATGGTGCTAAACTTCTAAAGGACAAAGAGTCGGTGGGACCTTGGGAGGGTGGGGCAAGATGGCGACGAGGCAGCAACTACTGGAAAGAGCTCCTTCTAAAGTTTTCTTTTAAAATTTTTTTTTCTCTGGCAGCCTGACATTGTGTTCTCTGCTATTAGTACCCCGCTATTGGACTTATTATCTGTTTTTGCACAGCCTATTTCTAAATTTTAAACTCTGAAATATATGTATATATATATATTTCTTAAATTTTATATATTTTATACTTCTAATTACTTTTAACCATTTCTACAAATACTCCAAGCCAGAGAGGATATTTTTAGTCTAACTTATCAATATCACAAGTCAGGTTTTAAGAATGGGGAAAAGAAAAAAGAGTCAGCGTGGGCTCTCTGCAGCACAGACTTTATCTAAGCCAAGGGTCGGAAATGGTGGCTCGCGAGCCAGATCTGGCTCTTTGGCCCCTTGACTCTGGCTCTCTCTCCCCGTCTGCCGCCCGACATCGGAAAGCCGGTCTCCGGAAGCAGCGCGAACCCTGGAGAAGAGACAGAGATGCTGATTGGTGGAGGCTCGGAAGGAAGGACGCCTCCACCAATCAGCGCACGCCAAAGGGGAGCAGAGGGGCGGGCTGAACAAGGCGAAGCCCGATTGGCCCTGCTTCCCAAAGGCGCGAAAAAAAGACTTACCTCCATTGGCCGAGACAACCCGCACAGAAGCCTCTAGATTCCGCGCCGGATCCTGTTTCCAGGCCTCGCCTTGCTACTGCCCCGGAGCCCTGCCCTGCTTCCGCGCCGGAACCTGACTCCACACTTTCTCCCTCCACCACGCCAAGCCGCCTTACCTTGCTGCCGTGCCAAGCCTCTGCCCGAACCGCTGCCGGTCGCCGCGTCTTCGTGCTTGCTCCCAACGGAAGAAACCAGCATCGGGGTAAGCGCTGCTACATTGCCTGCTCCTTGCCCGTTTACCCAGGTTTCCACCAGCCCAGAGCAGCAGCCCAGCCTGACCATCCCCGGCTGCCATTGGGCTGCCTTTGTCGGCCCCCGGTCTACCCACCACTGGGCAGCTTTTCTCAGACCAGCTGCCAGGCCCAGCTCACGCTGGCCACCCCTGGGCAGCTTTTCTCAGACCAGCTGCCAGGCCCAGCTCACGCTGGCCACCCCTGGGCAGCTTTTCTCAGACCAGCTGCCAGGCCCAGTTCCCGCTGGCCACCCCTGGGCAGCTTTTCCCAGACCAGCTGCCAGGCCCAGCTCACGCTGGCCACCCCTGGGCAGCTTTTCCCAGACCAGCTGCCAGGCCCAGCTCACGCTGGCCACCCCTGGGCAGCTTTTCCCAGACCAGCTGCCAGGCCCAGCTCACGCTGGCCACCCCTGGGCAGCTTTTCTCAGACAAGCTGCCAGGCCCAGCTCACGCTGGCCACCCCTGGGCAGCTTTTCCCAGATCAGCTGCCAGGCCCAGCTCACGCTGGCCACCCCTGGGCAGCTTTTCCCAGATCAGCTGCCAGGCCCAGCTCACGCTGGCCACCCCTGGGCAGCTTTTCCCAGATCAGCTGCCAGGCCCAGCTCACGCTGGCCACCCCTGGGCAGCTTTTCTCAGACCAGCTGCCAGGCCCAGCTCACGCTGAATTGTAATTATTATGTGTTGGTGGCTTTATTATTAAAAAATGAAACATTTTTAGGTGCCCTGCTTGACATGGCTACAAAGAGGAAGCAAAGGAAAACGGAAGAGGAAAACCGTGAATTTAAAGCTGAATGGACCGAGGCTTTCGCGTTTATTCAAAACTCAAATGGTCTTCCAACCTGTCTTATTTGTAAGGAAAAATTGGCGCAGAACAAGAAATCAAATTTGGAGAGACACTTCACAACTAAACACGTGTCATTCATTACTAAATATCCTGCCGGTGATGCAGGGAAGAAAGCAGTTGAGGAACTTCAGAAGAGTCAGGAAAAATCAAGTTCTGTATTGAATTACTGGATGCAGTCTTCCAACAATGTTAATACTGAGAGTTTTGTGGTTAGTCAAGAGATTGCCAAGAGAGGGAAACCATATACAGACGGCGAATACATAAAAAGCTGTTTTATAAATGCATCCGAAAAGCTATTTCGGGATTTTGGGAACAAAGCAGATATTCTAAAAAAAATTAAAGAGTTACCATTGTCTGCTAAAACAGTGAAAGATAGAGCTGTCAAAATGTCTTCGAACATAACCAACCAGCAAGTCGAGGATCTTAAATTGGTTTCAGCTTTATCAATAGCAGTTGACGAGTCTTGTGACATAAATGATACAGCGCAAGTTTCACTGTTTGTACGATTTATTTCGCCTACAGGTCCCAAAGAAGAACTTTTAGGATTATTGCCACTCAAAGGTCAAACTCGTGGAGAGGATATAGCAAATGCTGTAATTAAGTGCATTGAAAAACACCATATTCCAATCAATAAAATTGTCTCAATTTCAACAGATGGTGCGAAAAGTATGACCGGTGTAAGAAACGGGTTTGTTGCTATTTTGAAAGAAAAAATTAATCACGAGATACTTAGTTATCATTGCATCATTGGCCTTTATAGCCACTTACGGATCCACTGTTAAAATTTTACCTTTGGAAGACAATCTTACTCGGCTACGAGTGATCGCCAATGATGACATTAATCAAGAAGCGCTTTGTGCGCAGACATTTCCAGAAGAAATTTGCAAGGTTATGGAATTGGTTATTAAGATTATCAACTACATTATAGCTAAAGCTCTTAATCATCGCCAATTTAAAGATTTTTTAGTTGAAATGGAGAGAGAGTACGCAGATCTTCTGCTGCATAACAAGGTGCGTTGGTTATCAAGAGGAAACGTTCTGAAACGTTTCACTTCCTTATTAACAGAAATCAAAGCATTTCTCCTTCAGAAGGGCGTTCACTATCCAGAACTAACAAATGATCAGTGGAACCAAAAATTTTATTTCATGGTTGATGTTATGTCTCATCTAAATCAGCTTAACCGTAAACTACAGGGAAAAGGAAACACAATTCTTTCGATGTTAGAAGAACTTACTTCATTCGAAAACAAATTATCTGCTTTTGCTCAAGATTTGGAAAGAGGAACTTTGACTCACTTTCCAAGCCTGTTAAAACATCGCCAGGAAAATAATTCTGATATTGACATTTGCTATTTCAGAACAACACTTGTAAATATGAGGGAAGCTTTTCTCAGCAGGTTTCAGGAATTCATAAACAGCAAAGCGACGCTAGCCTTTGTTAAAAAACCCCTTGATGCTACTTTAACAGAATTAAATTTTTCTCCCTTTAATATTGACATTGCCAACTTTGAAATGCAATTGCTGGATTTAAAAAACAAAGAATTGTGGAGCTCGAAATTTGAACGCCTTTGTGCTGACATAGAAATACTGGAGAAAAACAAATGCGAGCTTAGTTCACAGCACAAGTGGTCTGCTTTGAACGACCTGGAGAAGGAAGATATGTTGATTTTTAACACCTGGAATAGTATTCCTGACTCATATGATCAGCTGAAAAAACTAGCGTTTGCTGTTCTTTCCTTATTCGGGTCTACATATTCATGCGAACAATCATTTTCAAGCATGAACCTTATCAAGAGCAAATTGAGAAGTCGTCTTATTGATGAGAACCTGGAATCGTGTCTAAAATTAAGAACATCATCATACAAACCTGACATCCCCAAACTTTCCCAGGAGATGCAAGGCCATTGTTCACATTAGTGTTTGTCAGTCATTGTCATGATTTAATTTTATGGATACCTTTCAATTTAATTTTATCAATAAATAATACTGTTATTTAGCATGATATCAAGTTTTATTCAACACACCCATAGCTTAACTGAGATTAAAAACGATAAGTAAAAAAGTAAAGTTTATTAATTAATTAAGACAATACACAAAGTTTATTAAGTTAATTTTAGGGAGACGGACTCGACAGCTGCCTTCCCCGCGGGGAGCGCTCCTTTTTCAGCGCACCCTGCTCCGTCTTCCGGGTCTCTTGCCGACGGGACCCTTTCGAAGGCAACGGCGTCGCGGGGATGTTGCCGAGGGAAGTGAAGCCGCCTGCCAAAGGCCTGGCGGGCGGGCAACGCAGGGAGAGAAGAGGAGACGGAGGGGCTCCCTCTCCGGCCTCTGCGCCCCTTCAGGCCCGTCTCTCCGAGCGCACTGAGCGGCAGGGAGGCGCTGCTGGCCCGGGACGCGGCGGTCGAAGGCGGCGCAGGAGCGGCTGCAGGGGCTGCTGCGGCTGGAGAAAGCCCCTGCCAGCCTTTCCGCTTCCCATCTGGCGGTGGCCGCGGCTCCCCGGCCTCTGCTTGCGCCTCCTGTGCCGCGGCCCCACGCGCTTTCCTCAGACGAGGTCCAGGGCAGCGAGGCTCGGGGCTGGCGAAAGCGGAGCAGCCCCGCGGATGAGAGCTGGGGGACGCCCGACCCGCGGGCCCCTCGGCATTCAGGGGACCTGGCTCCGTCCCTCCGGCTGGTGGGTGGCCAAACACAGGCGCGCACACGCACAAACACGTGTGGGGCAGCCGCAGGTAGACAAGACGCCCCGGACTAGAGAGGCCGAGACCCCTGGAGGAAAAGCCCCCAGACCCCACCGCGCCTCTTCAGTCCCAGGGAAAGGAAAAGCCCCCCTCCCCACCCCACCCCACCCGGCAAAGGGGCTGAGGCCGGCAGGGGCCCCAAGTGGGCGCCGCACAACCCTTCCCGCGGCGCCAGGCTCTCCCTCCGCAGAACCCGAGGCTCTCCAGGACGCGGGCCGCCCGTCCGCCGGGGGACAGCCAAATCGGCCCTGCCTGTTTGCCTGCCTCCCCGCCCATCCCTGTGTCCCATGGTCTGCTTCAGTCCGTGTATGCGTGGTGGGACATGGAGTTTGTTCGGCGCAGGAGGCACAAGCGGAGGCCGGGGAGCCACCAGATGGGAAGCGGAAAGGCTGGCAGGGGCTGCGGGAGCGAGGGGAGGCTGCCCCTTCCACGGCCTGAGCAGGCGAGGGCTGCGGCATCCCGTCGCTGCAGGTTCTCCCGCTCTGCTCGGGAGGCGCGCCGTCCCTGCGCCCCTTCGGGTGCAGCCGCATTTTGCCGGCAGTGCGCGGAGGCCGGGACCCTCCCCCGCCAGCTGATTGGCAAGGTGGGCAGCGGTCAGCTGGCTGCGGCAGGGAGGCTGTGGCGGGACTGATAGGAGCCTCCCGCACCCCCCGGGGGCGCCCGAAAGGTAGGCCACCTGGAAGAAGCCCGAGCAACGGGCAAACCGCCCTCCCGCAGCCCAGGGTGGGGGTTCTCCAGCCGGCCACGGTGGCGCGGCGCGGCCCTCGGAAAGCGCCCGGTTGGAGCGGGCCACCGGCCGCCTGCCCGCCGCCTTTGCCCCGCTGGGAGCGTGCAAGGCGGAGAGCCTTGGGAGCCCCTCCAGGGCCCGGCAGGGGAGGCCGGGCAGGGCGGGAGCGCTCAGGCAGCCGCGCCCTCCCAGCGGAGGTGGCTCGGAGCGCCTCCTTCGCCGGCCGCTCCTGGGCTTTCCCGCGACGGCAGAGGCGCCTCGCTAGGAGGAACAACAGAGGAGCGGAGGGTGCGAGGCAATGGCAGGAGGCGGGACGACGCTTCGCTCGCCGCCTGCCCGTCGCGGCTTACTCAGACCCCAGGGAGAGGGCCGGCCGCCCGCTCCCCCCCCGTCGAAGAGAGCGACGCGCCAAGGGAACCAGCAGGCCGTAAGTGTGCGTGATTGGCTCCCGCCCGCAAACCCCGCCCCCTTCCACGTGATTGGCTCCTGCCCGCAAACCCCGCCCCCTTCCACACGATTGGCTCCCGCCCACAAACCCCGCCCCTTTCCACGCGATTGGCCCCCACCCGCAAGCCCCGCCCCTGGCTCTCGAGCATTTCAAAATGTGCACGAGCATGCCAAAATGGCTCCTAGGATAAAAAGTTTGCCGACCCCTGATCTAAGCCATTGAAGCAACAGAAAATGGACGACTATACAACAAACAAAGAAACTGTTTCAGTAAGTAACTCGACTTTAGACTCCTTTACAAATAGAGCTACCTTACAGAATTCATTGGAATGGGACTTACAGTCAGAACTAGAAAGTCAGCAGCTCTCAGAACTCTCCTCCACCCTTGCAGAAAATGTTTCCCCCTCCCAGACTGCAGCGGCCTGCTCGGCAGCTGCTTTGCTTATGCAAGAGGGGGATGTTATGAACTTAAAGAGGGAGAACATAACAGACTTTATATCTAGACAATGTCTGCTAACAGCACACACGGTGATATCAATTTTTGAACTTTTAACAACAGTTAAAGATAAGGTCAACTCCCTGAAGGAGTCCTTCACAAAGTTTATTGAGAGCCACTCAAACAAAACAGAAGGAAATAGGAAGATTTTTATTACTACCCACACTGACAGTCATCACGGGGTTAGTACAGAGATAGAAGCTGGCCCTCTTCCCGAAACCATACGGAAAGGAAAGAATGTCTGTAAAGAAAGCAGTCCCCAATTAAAAAAAGGACAGAGAGGAGACAAATGGAATTACTACTTACAAACCAATCAGATCACCCTGCAGATTTATGACAACAGAGTGAATAGAGGGAGATGGAGCGATAGAAGAGCTGTTATGCTATCATTGAGCCAGCTGCTCCGATGTGAACATTCAATGATAGATTTAGTGCATGCTGATTGGCTGCCACACAGAAGAGATTATATTCGAGTTTTGCTAACTTTTAAGCAGCCTATATTTCCTCGCATGCTTTCCAGAATGAAGCCCTTCCTGAACACCTTTTCAATATTCCCAATACGTGTCTTCGCCTCAGAGAAAGTGAGCCCACTCTTGGATCAACCCTTACAGAGAGTACTGCTGCTTTAACACCTAATTGCAGTAGCTCTCATATAACTAAAATTAAAGCAGCTGCAACAACAACGGCCCTGAGAAAACAGAGTAATAACCAACAAACTGTGCTAGCTACAGATAGTGAGACTGTGGAGGAAGAGCCAGAAGAAATGCTGATTGATTTATTTGGTGCGTCACCAGAACCGGAGCAAGTAGATATTATACAAAGACTGGATGAATTAAGGGAGGCACTGACAACAACACACTCTACAGTAAAGCCATTAATAAACTTGGCATCATCAAGCTCTCAGGACTGTGACAACATAGTCGTTCAACAAAACACTAACACCCTCACACTAAAGAAATGCTCTGACACACAGGCCGAATGTGAGGAATCCGAAATGGTTAATCTAATCTCTGATAGTCTGCAAAAAGTAAAAGAATGTCAATGTGTAGTGACTCCTAAGTATGCAGACTCTAAGGACATAGCTCATCTCTTGTCCTCTCCAGAGTCAGACCTACTTATAAAATCCTTGTATAAGGTGGATCTTCAAGTGCACCCCGCAGGTAATGATCTCAAAGCTCTGTGGGAATCAGAGGTGGATGCTGCAGAGATAATTGCTAAAGGTGAAGCTTCCCAGGCTCAACAAATAGCAGTATCACAGAGAAAGAGACAGAGGTCTGTCTTGAAGCCCCATACTACTGATGAGGCAAACTTTGCTGCTGTTGCTGATGACTCACCAGGTATACAAAAGAAATTTACTCCACGGCCAGCTATATTTAACAACAAACATCATAAACTAATCGGTACTCCCACCGCTCCTCACAATCACCATCTAACAATGGCCACTACAGAGAATACAAATTGACTGTATGTAGATCAGTGCAAGATGAATACCCTAAACATCTTATCATGGAATTTAGCTGGATGGCATCGATTTAGAGGTTTTAATCACTCCGACCCCTTGATAGGCAAGGATATTATTTTGGTGCAAGAGACATGGACTGATGATGACCTCCTCCTCAATGGATATTACTCATATAAATTAAAAGCGAGGCCAGGTAAAGGACCAGGGAGATTGAAAGGAGGCCTGGGTATACTTATCTCAACCTCCTTGAGAGTCGAGTCTATATCAATCCCCCCTCTAAAACATTTGGCTATGGCCCTCCTTCTTAAGTCGGGTCCAGACTCACTATTGATAATCAACGTTTATCTCCCTCCATCGCAAAGAAAATCCGAAACAACTGCCTTATGGATGGAGTTGGAACACTATGTTAGTAATCTCCTTATGGAACATGCAAATGCTAGGGTCTTATTAGGGGGAGACTTCAACGCGAGATTGGGTACGGATGATTATACATTATTTTCTAAATTTCATCAATACCCCCCATCGGAGGATTCCAATCTAACTAGGACCCCCCTCACACGACTTTCTAAAGATAAAGGAGTAAACTACGCTGGCCTCTGCCTTGCAAAGATGGCAAACAGGCTCAACCTTTTTATAACAAATGGCTCACAAGTAGGAGACTATCCAGGAGAAGTGACATTTATGGCTGGAGTTAGAACTAGCACCATTGATTATATCCTAACCTCCATGGATTTACTAAAATATATAAAACTTTTTGAAATCTTACCACTTCTAGAAAGTGATCATTTACCACTCTGCATACAATTAAAAAGTTCTTTTTGGCAGATGTCTCCCGGGGACTGTTTCATTCCTGCAATTTCTCCAGCAGGTCTAACAAGATGTCGGGTTGCATGGTCCCAGTCTCTCGATCAGAAGGTAAAAAGAGCTTTAGCAGAGGATAACTTCCAAAAAATTCAATCGAACTTCATATCAGCCAACTCCTCTCAAAATTTACTAGAACTATATAACAACCTAGTACAAAATCTACAACCGCTACTGACACGCGATCCTGATTTCTCAGTTAAGAGGCCTGCCCTTGCCTCGAAGCCATGGTTCGATAAGGATTGTGTGGAAGCAAAGAAAGCTCTTACCTCAGCTTACAAGATAAATAAAAATGAGACTGGAAATGGCAACTCAACGACTCTTAAACATCTCCTCATTCTTAAAAAACAATACAAGCGACTTGTGACATCTAAGAAGAAGCAAGACATCAGGTCTACCTGGGAACGACTCATAGAGGCAGTAAAGAATAAGAACTCTTCCCTATTCTGGCATTTAATAGCTTGCCAAACCACCAGAACCTATACTCCTCTAGACTCCTATATATCACCAGCTGCCTGGGAGCTACATTTCCGGAGGCTGTATGAAGATTCCTCCAGTGAGGCGAATCTGCCAACTATGAAGGATGTACCCGAATGGCACCCAGTTTCGGTGTCTGAAATTAAATCTCTCATTGATCAACTTAAGACAGGGAAGGCTCCGGGCGCTGATTTCATCCCTGCAGAACTCCTGAAGAACAATAGGGAGTGGTGGACCCCAGTCCTGGGGGCGCTATTTACCTACATCGATACTACTGGAAATATCCCGGAAGACTGGGGTTTAGCGATTGTTGTCCCAATCTTCAAGAAGGGAAACAGAGATGACCCTTCAAACTATAGACCAATAAGTTTGCTAAATATAATTAGCAAACACTATGCCAAACACCTACGAGACAAAGTCAAGAACTGGCTGGACCACAATAATTTGATAGCAGAACAACAAGCTGGTTTTAAAGAGGGGAGAGGCACTATTGACCAATGCCTGGTCTTGCAGCACCTGATTGAAAAATATGTGTCTAATAGAGCGGTATCACTATATGCTGCCTTCATAGACCTAAAGGCAGCCTTTGACTCTGTCACCATAATCAAGTTATGGGAGAAGTTGGAAGCCGCCTCAATTGATCGTAGGCTTCTCCATTTATTATGTGCCTTACATTCTAACACGACCCTCAAGGTTAGGTGCAACACGCAAGGGACTCTCTCTATGTCGATTATAGCTCAAAAGGGGGTAAAACAGGGGTGCATTTTGGCCCCCCTGCTTTTTAACTTCTATATTAACGACATGGTTAAATGGATAAATAAATCAAACCACCACCACCCAAAAATAGGGAATCGCAGCATCGCCTTGTTATTGTATGCAGATGACGCAGTAATTCTTTCAAGGACACCAGTAGGTCTTAAAAGAGCCCTGCGAGCATTGCTCCAGTACTGCAATAACGATAAATTGGAAATTAACTTTCAGAAAACTAAAGTTATGGCCTTTGCTAAAAGGCCAAAACTCCATTCATGGTACCTTAATGGACATAAAATAGAACAGGTGACCATTTTTAAATATCTGGGTGTTGTCATACACACCACCGGCTCAAGGAATGCACATTGCGAACATGCAGCTGCCGTTGGTCAGAGATCAGCCAACGCCATTCTCAAATTTTTCCACTCGAAAGGAGGACATTATGTCCCAGCTGCAATTAAGCTTTTTCAGGCTAAGTCGCTTGCACAGCTATTGTATGGGACCCAGCTTGGACCCTCATCTTCTAGTTTCATACCTTTGGAGAGAGTTCAATCCAAATTTATAAGAGCAATTTTACAGATCCCTCGTTGTGTTTCTAACGCTCGCTTACGCCTGGAGACAGGACTGGTAAAAGTTGAGTCAAGAATCTGTATAGCTTCCTTAAATCTATGGCTAAAACTCAACTTTTTTCCACAAGGCCTTGCACCACTAATTCTCCAAGACAAATTTTCTTCCTCATGGATCAAGGCTGTCGAATATAATCTCACAAAATTAGGTTTTTCTCCGTCTTCAATACTAGAGCTGGGCTACGGCAAGGCAAAACAAAGCCTGAGACAAAGGGTAGAGGACATGGAGAGGCAAGCAGATCTAGAGAAAGCCCCGACATTTTTGGCTCCAGACTCTACTAGATATACTGTTACCTCTGCGAGATATCTCAGCCAGCTAGAGACATTGAACCACCGGAAAGCCTTCTCACTTGCACGATGCCATGTCCTCCCCTCAGCCGTCTTGGACGGCAAATATAAAAAAATTCCATTGGATAAAAGGCTCTGTCCTTGTAATTCTGGAGAGATAGAAACTACTGGACATGTCCTTCTACGATGTTCATTCTACAGAGATATTCGAATAACATTTATTTCCCCGATAATTATGAGGTATCCGGGCCGTTCTGAAACCAAGTATCTTCAGATCTTGCTCAAAGATGAGTGGATTACAGTCACAGCGCAGGTAGCAAGATTCTGCACAGCAGCACTAAAGAGCCGACGTAACTTAGTGAAAAACTTACCATAAATATTTTACTTTCTTTTATAACTATTCATTTAAAATTTTGATATTGTCAGGGAGACACTAGAGAGCAGAGAAGAAGGCTGGACTATAGATAAGAAGTGAGCACGTAGCTCAGAGAGCCTAGCCTATTTTCCCAAACGTCAAAAGAAAGCTCCGCCCTAGGGTGAGCTGATATATTTGGGAATCTTCAGGCACTGTTAGTTTAGCAGGATTTTGCTTGTAGGTATGCAATAAACACTAGAGACTAGATTCCTGGCCTCGGCGTGTTATTTCTGCATCTACACACGACATCAATCCTGCTAAACCTCAACTCCCATCGAAAGAGGGAGGAACACATAAACCAGAAGAATGGCTTCTCAGACACAGGAATTGCAGCAGGCCATAATCCAGCTAGCAGAAGCCTTGACTCAACACCAGCAGCAAGTCGACGACCAGATTAATAACTTACAGGCGGCGATGCTTCAGCAGATGCAACAACCAGCTCCAGGAGCCCAGCAGCCGGCACCAGTGGCACCACCCCCACCAGTCATCCTGCGATCCCCAGGGCGTTTGCCAGAGAAATTTGGGGGAGAGACGGCACAGCTCAGGACCTTCGTCGCCCAGTGCACCATGTTTTTCGACAGCAGACCAGCCGAGTTCCCGACGGAGAGGTCCAGAGTCACATTCATTTTAAGTTTGCTGAAAGGCTCAGCCGCAAGATGGTCCATCCCCATGGTGGAAGCTAACGACCCAATTCTGGACAACTACCAGAATTTTATGGCCCGTTTCAGAGCCCATTTTGATGATCCAATCAGAGAAGTCACTGCCAGCCGAGAGATCCGACGGCTCCGACAGGGGAACAGGAGAGTAGGAGCGTACATCGCAGATTTCAAACTGCTGGCAGGAGATTTGGGTTGGAATGAGGTGGCATTGAAGGATCAGTTCAAACAAGGACTGGACGAAGAGATTAAGACGGAGTTAGTGCGGCAGGGCACGCCAGCTACATTGGAAGACCTATACCAGTTAACAGTCGTCATAGATGCTCGATTGGAAGAGTTAAAACAGTTTCGGCCAGGGAGAAACAGGGCAGGAACCCGACCGGCTTTTCCAGGTTTTGCTAGCCCCTCTAACACGTTTGTTCCCCTGAGCGCAGAGGAACCTATGCAGATAGGGGCGACACGAAGGGGGCGCTTTTCCAGACATTGGGGGTCAAAATACACTTGTCTTCTGCGAATCATCCTTGCAGTAATGGCGAAGCTGAGAAAACTAACCAGTTATTGCAGCAATATCTCAGATGTTACATTAACTACCGACGGGACAATTGGCCGGAACTTCTCCCCATGGCAGAGTTCGCTTACAACAATGCAGTACATTCCTCAACCAAGATGTCCCCTTTCCAGGCTCTCTATGGCACAAACCCGAGAGTGTTGCCTCTTTCCTCACAACAAACAGCTGTGCCTGCAGCCACGGATTTCCTGGCAGAGAGACAGGCAACAGCTGTTAGTGGAGCAGCTGGAGCTGGCAAAGGCAGCCTATAAACGGAACGCAGATGAACACAGACAGGAAGGACCCCCCATCTCACTAGGAGACAAGGTCTGGCTCTCTACTAAGTTTCTACCCACTAACAGACCTTGCAAGAAGCTGGACTCTAAGTTTGTTGGCCCTTTTCCAGTGCTACAGCAAATAAACCCTGTGGCTTATCGTTTGCAGCTTCCCCACTCCATGAAGATTCACCCAGTGTTTCACAAGTCCTTGTTAGTCAAAGATTCCCCTCCAAGCGCCTTGCGGTCGCATGCCACCCCCCCCACCTCCGATACTTGTCGAAGGGGAACCGGAGTACGAAGTGCAAGAAATTTTGGACTCCAGAAGGAGGGGCAGGGGAATTCAGTATTTAATACACTGGAAGGGGTATTCTCAGGCAGAGCGCTCCTGGGAAAATGCCAAAGACGTTCACACACCCTTGCTAGTGCATAGGTTTCATCAGATTTTCCCTCACAAGCCACGACCAGCGCGACTCCCAGAGCTACAGCCACCAGCGGAAGACGAGGAGGCCGGCCAGCCTGAGGGTTTCGTAAGTTGCCAGCAACCATTCCTGCTCCCTCCGCCAGAGCCAGCGAGGGGGGAGGAGGTGGATTCGCATCCCTCCACCTCTGGTTTACAGTTCCCAGGAGGGGGGAGGGAGAACCTTTCTAACGATTTAGCTGTTTTTCAGGAGAGGCCAGCTGCACCCGGACTATCAGATCGAACAGAGAGACACGAGCCCTCCCCTGACATTCCTTTCGTGGATGACCTCCCTTCCCTGCCCAGCTCCCAGGAGGAGGAGGAGGAGATGGACACTATTTCACACGGGATTGTACCTGACACCAAGGACGAAGGAGGGGAGGGGGTTGCTATGGAGTTTTTGGATGGAGAGGGGGGTGGAGTCAGGGATACACTAGAGAGCAGAGAAGAAGGCTGGACTATAGATAAGAAGCGAGCACGTAGCTCAGAGAGCCTAGCCTATTTTCCCAAACGTCAGAAGAAAGCTCTGCCCTAGGGTGAGCTGATATACTTGGGAATCTTCAGGCACTGTTAGTTTAGCAGGATTTTGCTTGTAGGTATGCAATAAACACTAGAGACTAGATTCCTGGCCTTGGCGTGTTATTTCTGCATCTACACACGACAGATATTAACACTTAATTTTAATAGTTAATAATTAATAACCATAGGATGCCACAAGATATGGAACTCAACATAATGTAAAATAGGCTGTCTTCTTGATTTTATATACAAATGTTAAGTATTTTGCTAAACTAATTTTAGATATGGATTTATTTTATTATAGCTGAGAACTTTTATTAGCTACATATGGCGTATTTTTATTTGTACTGGTCTATGACTGTAATAAATAAATTGAATTGAATTGACAAAGAGTCGCACTGCGCTGGAAAGAGCATTACTACAATCTCCTTAATCGTCACTCTACTGTGGCTGATGAAGTCTTCTTGCAAATCCCGCAAAAACAAATAAGAGATGAGCTTGCAGTACCCCCTAGGTTGGAGGAAGTCAGTAAAGCCACTAAACAAATGAAAAATAACAAAGCTAGTGGACCTGATGGGATTCCTGCTGAAGTCTTTAAAGAAGGCGGGCCTGAACTTACACAACAACTTCATAAGCTAATCAAAAAAATCTGGATGAGGGAGGAGATTCCAGCAGACTTTAGGGATGCCATAATTATCACTCTCTTTAAAAAGGGTGATGGAACAGACTGTGGAAACTATCGAGGCATCTCCCTTCTAGCCACAGCAGGCAAAATCCTGGCAAAGATCATTGCAAACCGTCTCCTATCTGTATCAGAAGACATCCTCCCTGAAACGCAAAATGGCTTCCGCCCTTCCAGGGGAACAGTGGATATGATCTTCACTGCACGACAGCTTCAAGAAAAATGCAAGGAGCAAAACCGCCCTCTGTACATGGCGTTTATTGATCTGACTAAAGCTTTTGATATTGTAAATCGTACTGCTCTCTGGACCATCCTTCTGAAAATCGGATGCCCTGATAAATTTGTGAACATCTTGCGGCTACTCCATGACGACAACAATCCTGAATAACAATGGCTCTCAAAGCGATCCATTTAAAGTGGAATCCGGCGTTAAACAGGGATGTGTTATTGCTCCAACCTTATTTGCTATCTTCATCGCTATGATTATACACCTTGTTGAAGAGAAACTTCCTACTGGTGTAGAAATTATATATCGAACAGATGGAAAGCTTTTTAATCTTAGTAGGCTGAAAGCAAAAAATAAGGTAACTACAACTTCTGTTATAGAACTTCAATATGCTGATGATAACGTAGTCTGTGCACACTCCGAAGATGATCTTCAAACTATCCTAAACATCTTTGCAGAAGCATATGAAAAGCTCGGCCTCTCGATTAACATTAAAAAAACCAAAGTGCTTTACCAGCAAGTTCGAACCAATCCCTCCGCAGCACCATCAATCCAGCTTAAAGGTGTGTCACTAGAAAATGTCGACCACTTTTCTTATCTCGGCAGCCATCTATCTACAAAAGCCGACATCGACGCTGAAATTCAGCATCACCTGAGCTCTGCGAGTGTAGCTTTCTCCCGAATGAAGTGTAGAGTGTTTGAGGATCGGGACATTCGCAGGGAGACCAAAATGCTTGTTTACAAAGCCATTGTACTACCAACCCTTCTGTACGCCTGTGAAACATGGACCCTCTACAAACGCCACCTCCAACTTCTTGAAAGATTCCATCAACGCTGCCTCCAAAAAATTCTGCAAATTACTTGGGAAGATAGGCGGACTAATGTTAGCGTATTAGAAGAAGCGAAAACCACCAGCATTGAAACAATTTGCAAATTACTTGGGAAGATAGGCGGACTAATGTTAGCGTATTAGAAGAAGTGAAAACCACCAGCATTGAAACAATGATCATCCAACATCAACTTCGCTGGACCGGTCATGTTCTTCGAATGCCTGACCATCGTCTTCCAAAGCAGCTACTTTACTCCCAACTTAAGAATGGAAAACGGAATATTGGTGGACAGCAAAAGAGATTCAAAGATACTCTCAAAGCTAATTTAAAAAAATGTAATATCAGCATTGAGAACTGGGAAGCCCTAACTCATGAGCGTTTCAATTGGAAGTCAGCCTTTATTAATGGCGCTATGGACTTTGAAGAAGCATGAGTACAGGGCGAAAGGGAGAAAAGAGCTAAAAGGAAGGCACGTCAGGCAAACCCTCATCATGACCGTCTCCCACCCGGAAACCTATGCCCTCATTGTGGGAGGTTGTGCGGATCCAGAATTGGCCTTTATAGCCACTTACGGATCCACTGTTAAAATTTTACCTTTGGAAGACAATCTTACTCGGCTACGAGTGATCGCCAATGATGACTATCATAGTCTGGATTTTAATGTTCTAGTTGCTCCGTACATTTATTTTTAGTTCCAAACACACTATTGCAGAGCTTTCCAAACTTTTCATGTTGGTGACACACTTTTTAGACATGCATCATTTCGCGACACACTCTTACAGCAGGGCACAAAGCAGGCACTAGGACCTGTGTGGAATCCTGGCAGGGCTTGTAGCCACGACACACCCAGACACTGCAGCCGACACACTAATGTGTCCCGACACAAAGTTTGGAAAGCTCTGCCCTATTGGGAGATTTTGCAAACATACAACAGTGTCCTCTTATAGAAATGTGAGCATCACCCTTATTCCGATTCCCCCGCCTCTTAATTAGGGTGTCGTCACCTGGCAGCTCCAAGCAGCCTACTGGACAAGTCATCAGCAGTGAGGGGAGCTGTGTGGGTTCACTCCTAGGCTTAGCAGTAATTCAACAAGCTTTCAGCATTTCGATGTATAGGTGGTACCTAACACCAAACACTCTATCTAAAATGAACAATAGGTTATCTAACAGATGTTGGAAGTGTAAAAAAGAAGCGGGCACTTTTTTCCATCTTTGGTGGTCTTGTAAGGAAACAAAAAAAATATTGGTTAAAAATACATCAAATAATATGTGAAATATTGGAAGAAGATCTAAATATTGAACCAGACATGTATTTATAAGGATTTTTAAAACCTGAGACACATAAGAAATATGGGAAATTACTATTTTATTTAATAATTGCGGCTAGAACGATATTTGCTAGACACTGGAAAGAGGATTGTATACCCACAATTGAGGAATGGTTATTAAAAACAATGGATTTAGTTCAGATGGCAAAATTATCAGATTTATTAAATGATAAGAATCAAGAAGAATTTAATTTATGTTGGGACCCATTTTAAAGATATATAGAAAAAACTCAAAAAATACAAATAGTAAACTCAATGTAAATGAGATATAGAATTGTATAAATAGTAAATATAATTAATTATATAACATGTAAAATTCATGATAGAAATTTTTGATGAGAAAGTAGGAAGTCCATTTTATTTTTTTATTTTGTTGTTTTTGTTCTCTATTGTTTGGTTATACCTGAATTATAAGAAAGAAAGAAAAGAAGAATAGGGGATTACAGAAAGAAGAGAAGGTTAGAGCAGGTACAAGAAAGGAAAGATGAGATCTTAGAAGGCACAAGTATGTAGAGAGGAGTAGGAGAAAAAGGGCTAAAAATTGAGGGTTAAAAAATATCTAAATGCATTCAGAAAGTGGAGAGTTAAATAGAGTGTTTTGGTTTTGTTGAAGAAGTTAGAACTATGGTAGGAAGGTAAAAATATAGAGTTTGAAGAAGGTGTAAGAAAGGATAGAGGGAAGGGCTGTATTATTTTTAAAGGTATTTAATAATGTATGCACTTAGAAATTATATAATATAGACTCCAGGCTTGGCTGCCAGCTCGACCAGTCGGATTTCTCAGAGTGCTGGGAACTGGCTGAATTTTCCTTGCTTGCAGTGGATTACAGAAGTTGTGGACCACTGAAGTTTTTTTTCCCCTGAAGAAGGGGAGACCAGAAGATTACTTGGGGGGCCATTGGAATTGCCTACCCTTGTTTTTTCTCTGTAGTTTCCACCACGGAGAAAACAAGGTAAGTGCAAGGGAAATGGCCGAGAAGATATCTTGCTCTCGCAGGGAAAACAAGTCTCTTTGAAGAGACACAAGAGCGTACAGCCGCTTTTAGATCACTTTAGGAAATTATTTTTTTTAGATTAGAAAGTTTTTTGATATCTAAGATCTATTTTTTGGACTTTGTTTTAAAATGTTGGCTGGTTTTGTGCTTTCTTTGTTTTGACTGATTCTGGTGGAAGCTTGATGGACTCTATATTTGCAACATAATGAAACGTCTGCATTTTTTTTTTACTTTTCTTTTGTATTAGAGGGATTTAAGAGACTCTGTTTGTAATTCTTCGCTTGATAAACTAAATGACTATTCATTTTTTGAGAAACTCTTTGGATTAAGCAGCTTGCAGCTTGAAGAACGAAAGCTCGCAGTTTGAAGAATAAAAACACAGGGTAACATGTTTTTTTCTTTTCTTCTTTTTCTACATTCTCCCTGGTTGGATTCTGTTTCACTTGGAATATATTTTTTATTTCTCCTTCTATAAACTGTTTAAAATATTATTCTCTCCTGTATTTTGGATTATTGGAACTCTCTTTTTTCTTTTAACTTTAAAAAAAAAAGAAAAACAACGTTTTGCTTAATAGATACTGCTGGTAGTATTCCATGGATAGATTACATGACTATTGTTTTGACTAGAAGGGTTGTTATTTTAATTTGAAGGACACAGGAAAAATGGCCTTCCAATTAGTACCTCAGGAGTTCAGAAGAGAGATTACTGAGGCTCTTTCAAATATTCAAAGATCGTTGGAATTGCTGTTCGTAACTCTGCAAAACAGAGAGAAAGAGCAGAGAACGGAAACAGAAACACAAAAGAAAAATGCTTTTGAAGTGCAGGAGAAACAGAAGGAGGGAATTTTGAGTATATTAGTTCAGAAGAACATTCTGAAGGCTATACACTATAATTATAATCTTGGTATAGATATGTTGTGGCAGTGGAGACAGAGTGAAAATATGGGTGTACAGTTGGATGGATGTTGTGAAATACGTGGAAAGGGAGAGAAGGTTGCTCTGATATTCTATATGAGATATAGAAAAGAGCAGGCTGTATATTGCGAATTTGCCATAGTGTATTGTGATTTTGGATATGAGAAACTGTATGGATATAAAGGCTAATGAAAATATGGACTTGAATTGTTATGAGAAATTGTATGGATATATAAAAAGTGATATTCTAAATGTAAGACGCTAAATACAAATATAAGTTGATATTATAGAATATTGTTTTCCTTAGAGATATATTTATGAGAAGATAATGATATGATGAGATGGAATTAGAATGATGGTTACTACAGGATGATATATATCAATATGTATTGTATGAATATTATAAGAATTGATATATTAGGTATTAGGTTAAGTGATATGATAGATTATGCATTTAGTTTAAATGGACACTACTACAAGGAATGGAAATTATAGATGGATAATTGAGATATAAGAATTCCTTTTTTATGGAGATATATATATATTAGAATTAAATTATAGAAACATATATGTATGAACATTATAAGAATTGCTAAATTATGTATTAAGTTACATAATACGTTAGGTTATGAGTCATAATATGAATAGAATATATTGTAGTTTATTAGAAGTAAATAAGGCTTTTATTTGTTATACTAATTGGACTTTATTGAAGATATAAATATGTAGTAATGAACATTCAACATTTAACTACTACTTCAAGGAGTGGAAGCCAAAGATGGATTATTGGGAGACAGTAAGAAAGGTGAAACCTATATGAAGATTAGAAGATTGGATTAAAGAAATCAAAAGACATATGACAAAGAAAAATTCCTGTATACTGTATGAAGGACTAACATTTAAAATCAATTATTGTACTTTAAGTTCAAAGATAGATTGGAGGACATCTATTTTCTATATTTTCTTTGCTTATTATTTCTTGACTTCACTTTTTCTTTATCTTTTTATTTTGTATTTCTGCTTCTATTTCTTTTTTCTATTCTAACTTTTATTATGTATTGTAAAACTTAATAAAATTCAATAAAAAAAAAAGAAATTATATAATATATGGTATGATGTAGACGTCTACTTCTTGGGAGGAGAGCAATGGCAAATCTTGATAAAATAGTTAAGAGCAGAGACCTCACACTGACAACAAAGGTCCGCATAGTTAAAGCAATAGTATTCCCCGTAGTAACCTATGGCTGTGAGAGCTGGACCATAAGGAAGGCTGAGCGAAGGAAGATAGATGCTTTTGAACTGTGGTGTTGGAGGAAAATTCTGAGAGTGCCTTGGACTGCAAGAAGATCAAACCAGTCCATACTCCAGGAAATAAAGCCAGACTGCTCACTTGAGGGAATGCTATTAAAGGCAGAACTGAAGTACTTTGGCCACATAATGAGCAGACAGGATACCCTGGAGAAGATGCTGATGCTAGGGAAAGTGGAAGGCAAAAGGAAGAGGGGCCGACCAAGGGCAAGATGGATGGATGATATTCTGGAGGTGACGGACTCGACCATGGGGGAGCTGGGGATGGTGACGGCCGACAGAAAGCTCTGGCGTGGGCTGGTCCATGAAGTCACGAAGAGTCGGAAACGACTGAATGAATAAACAACAAATGATGTATAACATGTGTTGTATGCTGTATTGTATTATTGTTAATTTATGTGTATGTCAATGATGTTTAATAAAATTTATTTTAAAAAAAAACAAGCTCTCAGCATTTCAACCTTAACTCTAATTCTCAGTGTGACTTAACAGAAGACTCACATCATGTCTAAACTAGATTACAGTAGAATGTTTATTGCAGACAAGACTGAAGCGACATACACAACAGCTGATAGCTCTCTGCAGTGCAAAGTTGACTTTTCTATATTCCCAAAAGGGTTTTAATTCAAGGCTTTTTCCTCCTGCTGTTCTCTATTGACAGGTATTTGGCACAGTGCTTGGCAGCCTTGAAGTTGGGTACAGGTAATCCTCGACTTATGATCATAATAGGGACTGGGAAATTTGTTGTTAAGCGGTGTGGTCGTTAAGCGAGGCATCATGTGACCGCACCTGATTTTACGACATTTTTTGCCACGGTCATTAAGCAAATCACACAGTCCCCCATTGATTTTGCTTGTCGGAAGCCAGCTGGGAAGGTCACGTGACCCCGGGATGCTGCGACCATCGTAAATACATGCCAGTTGCCAAGTGCACAAAGTTTGATCACGCAACCGTAGGGGCGATGTAAAGGTCGCAAGTGCAAGGACCGATCACGCGTCACTTTTTCCAATGCTGTTGTAACTTTGAACGGTCTCTAAATGAATGGTTGTAAGTTGAGGACTACCTGTATTGGTGGTACGTTTATGTAATGGTCATCTCTAGCCTGGGAACTACTACTGTTCCCATCTCCTCAGCCTTTATACCAGTTCTCCCATTTTACAGCACAGCTTCCTCAGCCTTATGATCATCTGTTTAGCAGGCTTGTTTTGAAATTGGGTTTAGCATTTTGAACATTAAACCAGCTGTCAAAAGCGAGTTGCTGGGTTTTAAGAGAGCTTCTTTTATGTTTAACTGAGCAGTTCACTCAGCCCGATGATCAGCTGTTTTGGGAGGCTGGTTTTGAGAACTGGTTTAGGGTGCTTTCAAAACCCCACAATTGTCCAGTGTATTGTAGGGAGCTGCTAGGCAGTGGCACCAGCAGCTGTGCCTAGCTCTTTTCACCTGGACGGGCGGGGCGAGGGGAGAATTGTGGCAGAGGAGAGTGCCCAGGGGAAGGGCTGTATGTACACCAGTCTGAAGGAGCCAGAAGTCACTGGGCCACACCACCAACCAAATAGCTGTCAAAGTGCATCAAATTTTACACTACTTTAAAAACAGAACAGCCCTAATGACTTAAACAACTCTCACTCATAGGCTGAGAACAGGATGAAGGCAACATCATGGGAGACAGGACAGAATGAAGACACTGCCAGGACTTGTTCATACCATAGTGAGATTCAAGTGGCCCTCATATTGCATAGGGTTAAACTGGACTGTAATAAAACCAAAATCCATTCAATCACTCAATTTTGCCCACCTAGTCTTCCAAGAAAAAGAGCTAGAGAAAGAGTGGCTGAAAAGGCCTTCTATTAATTCTCCCCAACGTTGGCTTAGCAGCCAAGCCAGGCCTACTGCTGTTTACCTGTCCAGCACAAATGGGGCTATTGATGTGATACTGTAAAGCCTTGCTAGTTGTCTCCTAGTGCGAGGGCTAAAAGGATACCGGACACTTCCTGGAAGGGATTTTGTAATCCTCCAAATGGAAGCTTTTAATCAGTATGTGGGATTGTGTGCAGCTAGAACCACCTGTAAGAGATTTGACTAGATTTGTGTTCGACCTCGTTAAGTGTGCTGTGATAACAGGGTCACTATGAATATCAATAGGGAACACAACTAATCTCTTTAATGAAATTAAGTTGGGCTAAAGTTAGATGTTGGTCTTATGCTTGGACTGTTCAGGAATGATCCTGGCAGTGCAAGACTGATCTTTCCACCCTATTTGGGGAGTACAGAGTTGTACCTTAAATGTACCCACAATTATTTTGTGTATAACAATATGCAGAAGCTCTTCAGCCATTTGGATCAAGAAAGCATTTTACACTGTATAGCAGGGGTACCCAACCTTTTTGGCACGAGGGACCGGTTTCGTGGAAGACAATTTTTCCACGGATCGGGGGGGCAGGGTTTGCAGGCGGGAGCCAATCGCGCTGACCGGGGGCAGGGTTCGGAGACCGGCATGGTGGCCTGGTTCCTAACAGTCCATGGACCGGTACTGGTCCGTGGCCCGAGGGTTGGGGACCCCTGCTGTATAGGATTTCCATTTCTACAGTATATGTAGGTACTACAGGATGAGACAAAAACTGACCATCTTCCATCTCCATCAGGCAAGGTTATGTCTGGAGTTGTTCATTTTAGGAAAAAATAAAGGGAGGGCAGAATATGACATAGGTTTATAAGACTATCTGCAGCGTAGGAAGATTATAGACAAGGGAATTTCCTCTCTTCTCGTAAAACCAGGGCAGCTTAGAGGCTTTCCAGATGCGTCTTGCTGATCACACTGGAAACAGAATGCTTGGCCAGAGTCCTGTGGCTTGATCCAGCATAGCTCTTTGGCCTGGAGATGCCAGGACGTGGAACTGGGGCATTCTGCAAACAAACCATGTCTTCTCCCACACAGCTCCTGCCTCTCCCTTAACCTTCTCAGCAGCACTGTTGTTATAAAAGTGTCTACAACTCTCCTGCAATAACAGTGGGGAACGTGCAACCAAACTGGAGGAGCACGTTTGACTGCCGAAGCTAATGGGAACGGTAATCCCACATTTTAGAAGGCTACCAGTTTCCCACACATTGGAGATTTTGCATATTCCCTCTCTTTTCTGCCTCTCAATGCTTTTAAAGAGGGAATAGAAGCAAAGCTGTTCCTGTACTTCCATAATACACAGATTTTCAAACCTTTCATTGAAAATCTGTAGTACGGCAATTCACACAACATGCTGACAGTATATACTAATAGATTGTTTGAAAACCCCTTTCGGCAAGTCATAATTTTGTCATATATATGTGACAGTGACTTCTTTCTCTGGGTGTGATCATATTCTTTTGCTTAAGCTACTAGCTCAATGGAGCTGACCTATTGGTCAAGTTCTTAAAAAATGCCATCAAATATAATAGTAATGCTTGCGAGATTCTGGATCCCCTAAGGTCATGTATCCCCTGTCGGTGACTGGCCAGTTGCGGTGAGGATGGTAAATACCAGGATAGACCGGGCGTGTGTGAGGAACACGGCTGAACAGAACTTCACTTCCATCCTGTCTTGATTCAGGTAGACACAGGCACAGCTTATCAAGAAGATGCCCTGGCCAGAAATTATTGGGGTTGGTCAAGGGATTCAGCAAGGCAAACATTCTCCTCAGTTCTCTGCAAACAAATAATATGATAATGAAAACAATATACAGGAAAAACAAGGTGGAGATTTAATAAAATGAAGATTTGTCATTTTGCCAAAAAAGAGAAAAGGTTAGGGTTTGCACATAAGCTACAATGTAGCTCATTTGATTTCAAATTAGCCTGATGTGACAATTCAGCCACTGTGGCTTGCAAACCATGGCTTAGGTTTAATATGTTGTGTTAATGCAATTAATATGAAATTCCTACATGTGCACAAATGAAAAAATTAAAGGGGAACTGACATTTTACTACTGTCAACTTACTGAGAACAAACCCTAAGTCAATAAAAATAACCTAAAACTTAGGTGCAAAGTAAAAGGCTTGGGCCCAGTTGATCTGAAGGACTGTCTACTGCTGGAGCTCACTTGCATCTGTGCCTGTTATGTATCATGAGAAATTTGATTGCTGAAGCAGAAACTGCTTGAAAAGATAATATAAGTACATTTTAAATTATGTTTTAATTTAAAAAATATATACCAAGAAAAGCAGCAAAAATAATTTCCTTTTATGAACTATAAGAACAGATAATTCTTTGCATGTATGGATTGATTAGGAAAGAGGCCCAACTTCTGGTACAGAGCTTTCCAAACTGTGTGTCGCCACACACAGTCTGGTGTGTCGCCACACAACCCGGAAGCACTGATCAGCATCATCAGCGCTTCCGGGTTTTCCCGCGGCGACACACCAACGGGGCGCGCAAAAACCCAAAAGCGGCAGCAGCGCTTCCGGGTTTTTGCGCGCTGCCACAATGGCGGCACTTCCGGGTTTTCCCGCGGCGACACACCAACGGCAGGACGCTGCGGGAAAACTTTGGAAAGCCCTATTCTAGTACAACACACAGGTTTACATTTGCTTTTACTACCTTACATTTATTTGGGTGCTGGATTTGAATTTCTTTAGAAAATATTTTTGATGTGTGTAATTCTTAATAATTAGGTTTAAATAAACTTTCCCAAATCTGGGCATTATCTAGAGGTATAGACATAATTTCCCAGAATTCTCCTGCCAGCATAGCCATAGCTGAGAATTCTGGGAGTTCAAAGGCATCTAGGCTGAGGAAGTCTAGGTTAAATAAATCAGATTTAATTACTTTCTATATGCCATTAAAATACTGTATATTATTTCATAAATGACTGCCGCATGAAAAAAAACTTTTACCTCTTTCTCTGTCTTAAGCTCTAGAACTCAGAAAGATAAATGATTGTCAATTGAATCTGACTTCTTCAGAGCTTTGTAGCTGATTTATACAATTCAGTGCTAAAGATGAGATGAAAGTAACTGGCTTTGTAGGTTTATGAACGTCTTAGGCAAAGAAGATAAATTTATCAATGGCTAATAGTGAAAAATATTTTAAAAATATTATTATATTAATAAATAAAAAAATAGTGAAAAAGGGGCGTGGTGGCTCAGCGGGTAAGACGCCAGGCTTGTCGATTAGAAGATTGCAAGTTCGGAGGTTCGAATCCCTAGCCCCGCGTGACTGAGTGAGCTCCCGCACTAGCCCCAGCTCTTGCCAACCTAGCAATTCGAAAGCATGGAAATGCAAGTAGATTAACAGGTACCACTTTGGTGGGTAGGTAACAGTGTTTCACGTGCGTCATGCCAGCCACATGACCGTGGAAGCATCTTCGGACAACGCTGGCTCTTCGGCTAACAAACGGAGAAGAGCACCGGCCCCTAGAGTCGGACACAACTGCACAAATGTGCGGGGGGAACCTTTACTTTACTTTAATAGTGAAAAATTGAATGGAGCCTTTTCTGTTTATTTGGGGGGTGTTTAAGGGCAAAACGGTTGCCTTAAAAGGGAGGGGGAAATTGGCCTTTTCGGATGTTCATGGTTTTGAAATGGCACTGTAAGTGTCCTGTAACGCTGAGGGCAGCTATTCTGCCCCTTAAAACCTACCCCAAATAACACAAAATTGGGAGGGAGGGAGGGAGGGAGGGAGGAAACAAATCTAGAATCCCTTGGCCCACTAGAAGAGGATTGCAGGGTTATTATTTATCAGGCATTACATACTTGATTCTTAGCATTGCCCACTATGGCCTACTCTATGTGATATTAAGAAACAGAACACAATGCTTTGGTTGGACACACGGCGGCAGCGCGGGGGTGTGTGCGGTGGCACGGGTGTGTGTGCGGCGGAGCGCGCGCGCACGGTGGTGGCACGGGGGGCGTGCGGCGGTGCGCGTGTGCACGGCGGCAGCCTCCGCTAAAACGCGGAAGCACTGATCCCGCGCCGCTGCTTCTGGGTGGTGTGGCGACACACCCCGCTGTGTGTGGCGACACACTTTTGTGTCGCGACACACAGTTTGGAAAGGTCTGGCCTACTCTATGTGATATTAAGAAACAGAACACAATGCTGAAGTCCTCAGGCTCATAATCTTTTGTTTAAAAATATTATTTAAGAGGAGAAGGGAAGGGAGTTGAAAGAAATGAGATTAGAAACAGAAGCTGGGGGTGGGGGAAGGAGGAAAGGATTAAAAAAAACAGTAATGAACAGAAGAACAGGAAGAAAGTGAAGTATCGCATGAAAAAGAAGAACCAAGAATTTCTAATAAACTCTGGGCCGGTTTCTAGATAGGTATAGATTTTTAATGCCAAATTCAACAAAAGATATGTGGTGCCGTACCTTTCCATATATTGTTTTGAAAGCACATCTGGACTCTCAAGCAAGCTGTCATCAAGAAATTTCTCATTCCAAATCTCCGGTGGAGGAAGCACTCTTTTGGAGTGTTTACTGTAAAGTGTAATGCATTTCAAATTTAGAACCTATCAAGCAGTATATAAAAAAGCTGATGCTGCAAAGCTGGATGGCAATAAAAGTAATGCCATACTGGTTGAGTGTATATTGGTGAATGAAAATAACAGGCTAGAGCAGTGTTTCTCAACCTCAACAACTTTAAGATGTGTGGACTTCAACTCCCAGAATTCCCCAGCCAGCATGTTAGCATGCTGGCTGGGGAATTCTGGGAGTTGAAGTCCACACATCTTAAAGTTGCTGAGGTTGAGGAACACTGGGCTAGAGTAATAGCCTCTGCTGCCAACACAAAGTCTCTGCTAAGCCATCACTGCCAATGTCTGTGCTAGTGATGGAAACAAACCCTCAAAAACAGAGGAGGGAAGAAAATTGATTAGGATCAATGACAGACTTCCAAGTAACTTGCAATGGATTCCTAATTATTTCACAATGGCAAAACTAAAAAGCTTTTCCACATTTCCCCAAATTAGGTTGCTAAAAAAGAATTTCAGCACAACTGGACTTTGAGTAAAAGCACTATAAGCTCAAGTCAATCCTGATACTAGCTCTTATCACACTGAACTGTGACAATGAGGAGTTTTAATATGTTGTGGAAAAACTAAAAAAGAGTCAATGGACCCTGTCAGTTAATCACCAAGGATTACATTTAACTAAGCCAGAGCTTTCCAAACTTTTCATGTTGGTGACACTTTTTAGACATGCATCATTTCGTGACACACTCTTACAGCAGGGCATCATTTCACGACACACTCTTACAGCAGGGCACAAGGCAGGCACTAGGACCTGCGCAGAATCACAGCAGGTTTGGAGGCAGCAAGGCACAAGGCAGGCACTAGGACCTGCGTGGAATCCCGGCAGGGCTCGGAGACAGCAGCAGCCGTGACACACCCAGACACTGCAGCCGACAGACTAACGTGTCCCGACACACAGTTTGGAAAGCTATGAACTAAGCCATGCACAAGCTTAAACTAACTCCACCCGGGATTGTGGGAACACTTAAACTTACACAAAGCCACTCAACCCATTTTATATATCCGGTTCGGTGGACCATACTGTGGGAACTGGGCCTTTGTTTTTATATTCTACGTGCATACCCTTTTCATCTCAGTGGCTCTGGTGAGTCTATCTCAAGCAAAGATCTCCCCACCTCCTCTAAGACTGGAAGAGCAGTACCCTTCACATGGAAGAATAAGCCAAATATTTAAGGTGTTGGGAGTTTTTAATAGATGATTGATTATGTAATTTAGATGCTCAAAAACAGTGTTTTTCAAACTGGGCAACTTTAAGATGTGTGGACTTCCCCATGCTGGCTGGGGAATTCTGGGAGTTGAACTCCACACATCTTAAAGTTGCCCAGTTTGAAAAACACTGCTCTAAAACCTCCAAAATGCAAAAACAGGCTGAAAACTGGAAAATAGTCCATCCTATCAGGGGTTTCTGGGGGCCATAAAGAAGCTCCTGGAGGGTACATGTTGCCTGTGGGCTCTGATGTTTCTTGACACAAAGTTATAGTCAATTATCTGCTGTCTCCCCAAATCCAAGTTTAGAGCTGAATATCCCAACAGCAGAGACTATCCATAATTTCCTCTCCATCTGTAGGGAAGATCTGCAGAAGGGCACTTTTGTATGCCCTTAAGGTACATCATCCCAAGAGCTTTTCAGATAACAATTGCGCTCTACATGGGGCTACCCTTGAAGAATATCCGGAAGCTTCAGCTGGTGCAGAATGCGGCGGTGCGAGCAGTTATGGGTGCCATGAGATCGGCACATGTGACACCTCTGCTACGCGAGTTGCATTGGGTACCAGTTTGCTTCCGGGTCCAATTCAAGGTGTTGGTTATCACCTTTAAAGCCCTACATGGCATAGGGCCAGGGTACCTGAGAGACCGTCTCGTCCCGACAACGTCAGCCCGCCCCACCCGTGCATGCAGAGAGGGCATGCTTCGGACCCCCTCAACAAGAGAATTCCATCTAGCGGGGTCCAGGAGGCGTGCCTTCTCTGCGATAGGGCCCGCCCTATGGAATATCTTGCCCCCGGAGGTGAGACTGGCCCCCTCACTCCTGGCCTTTCGGAAGGCCCTTAAGACCTGGCTCTGCCGCCTGGCCTGGGACGACAGAGGTGGTAGTGCCTCCTGGGGTTGGCTGGCCCCGTAGCAGTACGATCTGTGCTACGGTCCCCAATCCATCTTGGATTTTATTTATTTTTTATATTTTTTAGATATCTTCTATTTTGTATGGTTTTTAAATTTTGATTATTGTAGCCTGCCCAGAGTCCCTTCCATGGGAGATGGGCGGGGAATAAATTGAAATAATAAATAAATAAATAAAAATAATCTATTTCCTTATTTAACCTACTGTACACATACCTCATCAGTTGCTTAAATTCCTTAAATGACTTCCAGCGGTAGGTCAGAGCCTGCTTTTTTACTTGTTCCTTAATAGCCTCTGGTTCTGGCTTTCTAGAAGAAACAAACAAAAAAGGTAAACAGGAATCAAGAGAGAAGGATCAGACTAGCCCTCCCCAAACTGATGTTTTTTAGATGTGTTGCACTATAATTCCCAGAATTCTTAGATATTAATGGGGATGAAGGCACTACAGTACGTTCAGGAAAGCTGGGGCGGGGATCACCTATTTGTGTGTCTCTAACATTTATACTATACTAGACCAGGTAAGAAAAAGCAAAAAGGTGTTGAATCAGCATTTATGATATGTATACATATGAACATTAAAAAATTAGCAACAGCAGAGCATATTCCAAGTTATGAGAATTTATCACCAGATGCAAGCAAACAAAATCTGCACAGATGAATGCATTGTGTGTTTTCTTAAGCACATCTAGTCCAGCGTTATGTTTCTATAGTGGCCAGCCAGATGTCTCTGGGGAAGCATGCAGACAAGGCATGACAGGTAGCAGCCAATCCCAATTTGTTCCCACTATACTGTTTTCAGAAGAACTCTGCCTCTGAACATTGTGGTTTATTCAGTTATCATTATTACCACTACCTCCATTTATGAAAGTTTCCTCATGCCACACTGAGGAAATGAGGGCACTGAGGGAATGTGAACCTTCAACTCCTGAGGGAAAGAGCAGATACATTTGTTAGGATTTAAGCCAGTCTTGATCTCAAGCAAAAGGATCCTTACTAGAAAAATAGCTGGATCAGAAGGTGGTTAGTGGAAGTTGAGGAAACAATAAATTAAGCATTAATGTGTTGGGAACTTGGAGCTGGCAGGTATATCTCAGTTGTGGTAAATCAATGGCAGGAGGCACTGGAGCAGCCATTAAAAACTTTGGTCCCCAGTTCTAATCTGGTTGCCTCATACTGGCTCTGGGGGGTCAGACTGCTGATGAGCTTTGCCTGAAGCTGCTGATGGTAAATGTCAGGTTCATATGAAGGAAGACCTTGTTTATCCATGACTTGGTACTGGGTGCACGTATGGATGTGACATGTATTACCAAGACCTGGTTAGATTAGGGTGGCAATGATGCCTTCTTGGGCTTGTTCAGCATCTTAGACAAGGCCAGAGAGGATGGCACTGGTCTTCAGAGACACCTTGTCCGCTCCTGAGGCAGTAGAGTGTGAATGGGCTACAGGGTCAAACTGGCAGTCCTGTTGATATCTCAGCTGCCCTCCTGCATGACAGGTTCCCTCCCTGAGCTGCTCAGTCTGTCTCCAGGCAGGTTTTGGAGTCCCCTCGTCTAAGCTTCACTTAGTCCAGAATACAGCAGTCTCGTTGGTTGACACTTGTCGCCATATGGATGTTATGCTGGTGCTTCGGGCCCTGCACTGGCCTTCTATTGCCTCTGGGTGCTATTCAAACTATGGTTTTAATGTGTAAAGCCCCATATGGCTGGGCACTGAGGTATCAGCAGGACTGCCTTCTCTAGCCAGAACTGACACACCCTGGGAGAAACTGCTTGAGGTCCCCACTATCGCCAGGTGAGGAGGGCCAAGGGTTGCAGATGCTGCTTTTTGGCGGCTGGGCCTACGTTACGGAAGTGCTTCCCAGTTGACATCAGACTGGCCTTCTGAAAGTTGTTAAGGATCAATTGTTTCAGAGGGCCTATGGTGACAGATGAAGCCTATGTGAGGTTGGTGGTTCTTAGTGTTATTTTATAGTCGTGTTGATTTATGATCTATTTTATCTATTTTTACAGTGGATGTTTTATGACATTAATATGTTTGCTACGAAGTGCCAAGAGTCCAGCAGATGGTGATGGGTACATAAGTAAATTAGCATCCCTTCTGCCCAGTTTTTAATAACTGCGGTGGCTGAGAAGAGAAGCAGTTATCTTACACAAGTGGGGTAGCCGAAGTCCTCAAGATATTGCTGGACTATAATTCCCAGCATCTTTTACCACTGTCCAAACTGAGGAAGGTTACTGGGAATTGTAGTTAACAACATCAGGATGACTTGTGCTCTCTGCCAATGAGGGCACATACCTTTTTTGGGCCTGAAGGCTACACTTGCCTTTTGAAAAGCATATGTTCCCCTTCTGTCCCATTAAAAATTATAATTCCATGGCAAGTTCTGGAGGCTTCTGAGGACCACATTCAAAGCTTGGGAGGGGCCATATGACACCTCATGTTTTGTAAGCCCTACCCACAGAGACCATTTGCTCTATGTCAGGTTTCTTATGAAACTTAAATAAATGAGGACTTGCAGCTTTCTAAATAAAAACAAAGCATTAATATGAAGAGGAAACGCTAGAGAGAGAAAATTGCAGTTGGTTTGCTATTATAGAGGAAGCTCACAGCGAAAGTAAAAGCAAACCCCATCAATCTTCCAGCTCTGTATCCTACTAAATTATGCCAACGTAGAATGTTCCCTGTGGTAAGATGTATACCAAATATACCTGATACCTTAATTTTAGATTATCAAAAAATTAGCTACTGACTTGTCCACAATAAGCATATTTGTTTGCCTACATACCGTATATGTACCCAACTGGAAAATAATTACTGTAATAGGAGAATAATATTTCTGCTCTTCAAAACAGCAGGTGAAAAAAACTAACTCTGGTTTTAACAGTGATGTGCTAGACCAAGAATGTGTGTGATGTAACCGTGTATGCTGGTTATATCTGTTTATCTCTGTGTGCAATAATACACAATACATTAAACAAACCTTTTCTCAACCTTGGAAGAGCTTTCCTTGCCAAATGATCCCCTCGGGCTACGAGCAGAAGTGCCACCAAGACCTCCAGGCTGCCTCAGCTCCCGAAAGTTCTCCTTGAGTCTCAGGAGCTTGTCTCCTGGGTAGAGCAGACCTGAGGGGACAGGGTGCTTTGTTTTAAAAGAAGATCAACGGTAACGTACCACACGGTCTAATAGCTGCGGGCTTTGTATCCAGGCAGGACTTCAGACATCCAAATGGGACTGGAAAGGCTCAGACCCTTGACTGATGGGTTGCCTTCACTCACAACTATATGCCAGGTTTATTGACTGAACCAGCCAGTCAGTTGTGCAGATGAGCAAGACAATGTACTGTATGTAACAAACAGAAATCAGGCTGCAGCAACTCCTTTTACCAGGAACTGGCAAACTGCTGATAATGAGGAAGCTAAAGAAAGATACAACATCTGCTGAGTACAGCCTGAATAGCCTGCTACCTTGGAACCCACACAGGAAGCAAAAACTGGCAAGGTGAATTGGAGATAAGCCCTGTCCAATTTATCTTAACTAAGGGTCCAGAAAGAAATAAATTAGTCAGCTGCAGAGAGCTACTTCCTTATGGCTATAGGAACTCCTATAATTAAAACTACAAAACTCAAAACTTGAAAAGAAACCTCTCTTGCTTTTCACATTGTCCCATCCACATGCCTCTCTCTTCTGCCTGATCAATGCACAGAAACTATACTGTGCATTGATCAGGCATACTGGCTGGGGGTTTCTGGGAGTTGAAGTCCACACATCTTAAAGTTGCTGAGGTTGAGAAATGCTGGTTTAGAGGATTATAGCCTTAACTTTAGAGCCTACTCCTCCAAAGCAAAACAAACACTGACTTACTGTATCAGCAAACTGGATAAACAGAATGGGCTAGTATACTGGAAGCATATCCTATCCTACTCTCTTTCCTAGTAACATGGAAATGCATTGTTATTCCCACCATTCTTTTGGATTATACTGTACTCTAACATCTGAGAAAAAAAGGACGACTTCCAGGGAAGAAATGGCGAACTGAAGATAGCTCCACAAAAAGCGGGGCTGACAACCGTGGCGGAACGAAGAGCCGGCGAGTAGACTGGCTGCTCGATAATTCCTCTCTGGACAAGGAGAGGACTTAAGATCGCTCCCAAGTGCTCCAGACAGTTGCTCCTTGCAAGGAGACCACAAAACAGTGGTCTCTGGCGGGTTCAGAGCTCTGGGAAGTGGGGGAATAACCATCTTGCTCAAACAGCAGTCGGCACCTTTGAAAGGACACTGGGTTCACATACTTCCTTTTCAATCACTTTTGGAAATTGCTTGTTAACTGATTTCAGCAATTAGGAACCTTTGGATCAACAAGTTTTACAGCACTGGGTGAGTTTCCTTCAATCCTTAGTAAATGAAGTTTTAAATATCAAGTTTAAGGACTTAACTTTTTTTTAATAAACAGCAAAAGCAGTTAAAGCAAATAAAACTTTGATTTTAGAAAACTATAAATAGACTAAGGGTCCAGATAAATTTAAAATAAGATTTTGGAATTAATTATAAAGTATCCTTCCTGTGGGAAAATGCTTGTTTTGAATTCTTAAAAAAAAACATAATAAGACTAAAAATTGGACACTAGAGGGAACTATAGATTACAATTAAAGAAGAACACTTCAACTTGACTTACAATTACAGAATGAATCAAGATATTTTAACATTGGACATATTGAAGGATATTTTCAAACAATGGACCCAGAAGTTAATTTTAAGAGTGTTTGCCTCTGTAGATAGACTGTGTTTAAAAGATGTTATGAAAGAGGAATAGTGGTAGAAAGGAAATAATAAAATGGATGATGTTTTATGGAGGAGGGAAGTTGAAATAAATATACATATATATATATATATATATATACACACACACACACACACACACGCATACACACACACATACACACACATACAGACACACACTCACACACACACTTTTTTATATAAGGGGAAGGAGCAATTGTATTAGTGATTTGTATATGTGTTAAGGGAAGGATTTATAGAAATGATGTGATCTTGGTTTGATATAGAGAAAGGGTTTGATTATGGTAACTTGTATTTTCTTGCTGTAGAAAGTTGGAAGTCACCTTTGTATGTAATCTTTCAAAATTCTTTTTTCTTGTGTTTCACACTTTTTAGTTTCTTTTTCTTGTTTTTAGTTTTTAGTTTTTCTGTAGTTTCTTTGTTTCAAATATAATAAAAAACGTTACCAAAAAAAATAAAATAAAATTACTATTAAAAGAAAGACAAAGAGGAGAGATTAAATGTTATTCTCCTACACAGTTGCATAACCTATGGTTACAGCTACACTAGAATTTTGAGTTACTCTGTTGTTTTCTAAGAGCAGCAATCACTGCTTCTGAAGAACAGACCAGCAGCTGGATTCACAATGGCCCAGGAAGATCATCCTGCAGACCAATGGGTCATTCTAAACTTATCTTTATAGACAGCATCACTTACAAACTGTAAATTTTATCCATGACTTCACCAGTTAGCACACTGATTAGCAGAAAGATTCTCCAAAAATGATGGAGCAGAATAATGTCTATGTATAATTGACAATCTGCAGTATGGATTACACATTTTTTTACTGTATATGAAAGCTGGGAAGTGGGGTTACTTATTGGGCCTAATGAAATGAGCCTGGGATAGCAGCTTCAACTCAGTGTTTGAGACAAGACCACAAGACAAATCCTGTTTAGAGTTATGCACAAGCCGAGATTGAGCTGTAGAAATCTAGAGAAATGCAGAAAACATCTGAAGGAGCCCAACATGCGCTAGATTATTTTCTTATCAGCATCCTTTCAGTTAACAAGCCTTTTCCTCTATTTAGGTGGATGTTGGTTATGCAACTTTATAGGAGAATAACATTTCATCTCGGTTTTTCTCAGATGTTGGACCATTAGGTACTGCCCATGTCCTGCAGCCTGCCTTTGAAATCATAAGGGCTAAAAAATTATTTTTATTTAAATTCACAGTCCTGCACTGACTGATACCACACAATCTTTAGCATCCTTATTTAGAAGTGTCATGAAATTTACTGAGGCTTGATTTCTAGACACTATCACAACACTACTAGACCCAGTTTTCCCAAATTTAGAAATACAAAATAGTCTTCCACTTAAGCATTTTGACTTTTGTCTGCTAGTGGCTTCCATCTTGAGTCTACATAGTTGGAACACAAAGTAGAATTTGGACTGTGCTGTTTGATATAAGGCACTCCCTCCAATTCCCTGGTTTTATCATACCCCTTTTCAGTGCTTTTTCTGAAATTGGAATCCCGTATTTTTTGCAAAGCTTGACACACTGAACGTAGACATAGTGGCAAGCCAGTCGATGCTGGTCCACCAATTCTCCCATTTCACCCTCTAGCGTGCTTGGCAAGCAGTGACCATCCACAACTGGGTCTCCGGACCTCACCAGTCTACATTGTTCCGCAAAGTCTAATGGATTGGTTTTCCTCTGCAAAAATAAGACAATGTTTCAGTTATAAAACAATACTGTTGTGCAAAGTTGTAACATACAGGTAGTCCTTGACTTACGATCATTTGTTCAGCGACCGTTCGAAGTTATGACAGTGCTGAACGAAGGGACTTACGACAGGTCCCCGAAGTTTATTTATTTATTTATTTTTCTAACTTATATCACCGCCCATCTCCCCCCATTCCGGAGGGGACTCTGGGCGGTTACAGTTGTTGCAGTGCCCCCGATCGCTACATGATCATGATCTGGCGCTTGGCAACCCATTCACACTTAACAACCGGTTGCCAAGCACCCCGTGATCATGTGATGGCCATTTGCAACCTTCCCTGCTGGCCTCCCCAGAAAATTTATGAGGAAAAGAAGCTGGCAGGGAAGATTGCAAGTCTCTGGGGTAAGTCTCCCCCACCTGCGCACCCTTCCCAGCCCCTCTGCGCCAGCCACCCGTGTACCTTCCCTGACCCACATGGTGCCTCTTGCACACCCTTCCTGACCCATGCTGCACCCCCACGCATTCATCCTTACTTTATGCAACCAGCTAGTTGTCAGTTCCCATGATCCAAAGCAAATGACTCGAGGGTAGAATCGCGCCACAAAAATACAGTACCTTTAGCCGTCGTCTCATTTCCTTGTATCTCTTCCCAACTATTTCCATTTGGTTGTAAGTTAGGTGCATGCGATCTGGTTCAGTGTTGACAAGAGGAACTGCCAAATTGTTTGACTTGGGTTGACAAGAAGTTACACTGGGCTTGGTATGATGAGTTAGATCTCCTTTTGCAGTGGTGGATACAGTTTTTACCACAGGTAATGGCTCTTCAGCATCATTATTAAAACGGGGAAGGAGAAGAAAACAGACACCAGATTACAAAGCCATCAATATTTCTTTCTCACCAACCGCCCCATCCACACCCAAGCAACTATTGAGCTGTTTTATCATGCTGGCTTCTACTTAGTTCAGGAAATACTTCCTTAGAAATTAGAAAAATGTACTGTCTTATATTGATTTTCAACAACTGAAATTCACAATAATTACTAATCTCCACTGTTTTTAGACATCTATTAACATAACCAAAATAACAAATACATATGAATATACTATATGAATGTGGCTTATTTTCTTATACAGTATATATTAAATTACCAAGATATAGCCAATCCTATAGCATTAAGTTACTGACCGGAATGTCAATTTTTCTTAAACTATTTATTTATTTATTTATTTTATTTATTTTTCAAATTTATTCCCCACCCATCTCCCATGCAAGGGACTCTGGGCGGGTTACAATAAATAAAAATTTAAAAACTATACAAAATATCTAAAAACACAAGCAAAACATAATAAAATAAAATCCAAGATGGACTTGGACCCGCAGAATAGATCGTGGAGCTATGGGGCCAGCCAACCCCAGGAGGCACTACCACCTCCGTCGTCCCAGGCCAGGTGGCAGAGCCAGGTCTTAAGGGCCTTCTGAAAGGCCAGGAGGGAGGGGGCCAGTCTCACCTCCGGGGGCAGGATATTCCACAAGGCGGGCGCTATCGCAGAGAAGGCACGCCTCCTGGACCCCGCTAGATGGAATTCTCTTGTTGAGGGGGTCCGAAGCATGCCCTCTCTGCATGCACGGGTGGGGCGGGCCGACGTTATCGGGACGAGACGGTCCCTCAGGTACCCTGGTCCTATGCCATGTAGGGCTTTAAAGGTGATAACCAACACCTTGAATTGGACCCGGAAGCAAACTGGCACCCAGTGCAGCTCGCGTAGCAGGGGTGTCACATGTGCCGATCTTCTGGCACTCATAACTGCTCGCGCCGCTGCATTCTGCACCAGCTGAAGCTTCCGGATACTCTTCAAGGGTAGCCCCATGTAGAGCGCATTACAATAGTCTATACGGGAGATGACAAGGGTGTGAGTGACTGTTCGGAGGGCCTCCCGATCCAGGAAAGGGCGTAACTGGCGCACAATTCGCAGATGTGCAAAGGCCCTCCTGGCCACGACTGCCACCTGCTCTTCGAGCAGGAGTCGCGAGTCCAGGAGGACCCCCAGATTCCGCACTGGATCCGAGTGGGGTAGTGCAACTCCACCCAGAACCAAAGATGACAACTTCCCGGATCCAGGGGGGGCGTCAATCCACAGCCACTCCGTCTTACCAGGGTTCAGTTGAAGCCTGTTGTTCCCCTTTAATTTAATTTAATTTAATTTAATTTAATTTAATTTAATTTAAGTATTTCCCAACTTGATATCCTTCAAATATGTTGGGATTACCACTCCAGAATTTCCAACTAACTTCAAAAAACCTTAGATATTTCTTTATGATGCCATCAGCAACTAAACCTGTAAATTAGATCTACAGGGTTAAAGATATCAGGGACTGATAACTATTCAATCATTTGTATTGATTTGGTTCCTTATTACCTTGCTTTGGCTGTTTCCAGTTCTCCCTTACATTATCCATCCATATTCTCTGACATTCAGCCAAATCATCAGCAGTTATCAAATGCCCTTTCTTTGAAATGGTGAGATAGACAATGATTTCTTCTAAGTCACTTTTACTGATAGGCACCTTGGTCTGGAAACAAATAGAGAATAAAAATTGCAACCTGGTCTGGGATTTGAGATGGTGATAAAAATCCAAGGGGAGAAAGCTGTTTCAAAGATAATAATTCCTTACATTGGTATCTTCTCAGTGTAGCAAGATATGTACAGACCAGGGCCCAGTTTCAGCTATTATTATGTGCATAGGCCCTGATTTAATGAGCAATATGTGTATGGAAACAGAACATGCAGTCTTCTATGAGAAATTATATAGTCCAATGATTGCAATACAAGCAATGTGCACCTTGAACTTCAGCATGTTGCAAACTGGCGATTCTCATGTGATTCCCTTAACTAAAAAGTATTATGAAGCAGCTGGAATTGTTACTTTTTACTGAGACTCCCATGCACATACTATATTTGCACACACAAATATCCTCATTCAGGTAGGGATATGTGAGTGGAAAGCTAGTTTCGTATTACATGCTTCTAAGGAATTAGGGTGTACAAGTATTTGTTTAAATGTAATGAATGATCAAGTATCTCTTGTCAACCATAGATGACAAGAAGCTGAAATGTTACATCAAAGGTCTGGTTAAGGATCCCAAGAATTAAGATTTCAACTTCAATTTTTTCATCAGACTTCTCTTTACTGTCCTCATGTATTTATTTTTGCTCTTAATCTATCACACTGCAGGAAGCCAACTCAGGAACAAATTTTACAAGATTAATAAGTAAATAATAAAATCCTGTAGTCATAGAAAATGACTCTGTATTTGTCTAATACCAGTCTACACAAAGCTTTTAGAACTTTTTAGGTTTTTCATATATATTAAGCCAGTTATTGTATTTGTAAACTATGAATTTAGGACATTATGCAAACCAAACTAATTGCGATTTATTCAATGAACTACAGTTAAACAAGGTTTAAACAAGTTAAACAAGGGGGCGCGATGGCTCAGTGGTTAAGACGCCAGGCTTGTCGATCAGAAGGTCGCAACTTTGGCGGTTCAAGACCCGAGCACCGCGTGACAGAATGAGCTCCCGCACTCGCCCCAGCTCTTGCCAACCTAGCAATTCGAAAGCATGCAAATGCAAGTAGATAAATAGGTACCACTTTGGTGGGAAGGTAACAGTGTTCCACGTGCGTCATGCCGGCCACATGACCGTGGAAGCGTCTTCGGACAACGCTGGCTCTTCGGCTAACAAACGGAGATGAGCACCGGCCCCTAGAGTTGGACATGACTGTGCAAGGGAAACTTTTACCTTTATTTTACAGTTGAACAACCATGCAACCACATTTTAAAATGTTTAAATTGTTCTCTGAAGGCCAGTATTAAGCCTTGTTATACTCATTATGAAACTTTTAAGCCTCTGAAATGCACACACCCCCAAATCACACAACTGAAAATTGGTTGCTTTACTGTTGTATTTTGGCAATGTGACGTGGAATTGCACTGGGGATTGCAAAATGGGGGTTGTATGTGTCCCACAGGCTTCCCACAATAGCTTAGCACATTTGAATAAATCACAATGGATGGGCATTCAATATACTAAGCTAAAATGCCCCCTCCCCTCAAATCCCACAATTTGAGAACTAAGCCTTTGCATTTATCCTTAGCTGTAGCTTGAATCATGTCAACTGGATTTCTATTTTCTCAGTGGAAACGTTTCGCTCCTTATCCAAGGAGCTTCTTCAGTCTGAGCAGTTAGTAAGGGAATCCTTAAATATGTTTCTAGGTGGCTGTGTGACCTTGCACCTGGGGCTAGGTCATGGTTATTTTGAGATGTTATTTCTCAAGTCCCTTTATCATCTAAAGGAGGATCGTTAAGATTACCATGCTGCTGTTGAGCTTGCGAAATGGTCTTAATCTTCCTAGGCACAGAAGACAAAGCAGGAAGGAAAATAGGGGAAATTCCTGCTTTGTCTTCTGTGCCTAGGAAGATTAAGACCATTTCGCAAGCTCAACAGCAGCATGGTAATCTTAACGATCCTCCTTTAGATGATAAAGGGACTTAGAAATAACATCTGAAAATAACCATGACCTAGCCCCAGGTGCAAGGTCACACAGCCACCTAGAAACATATTTAAGGATTCCCTTACTAACTTTGCTCAGACTGAAGAAGCTCCTTGGATAAGGAGCGAAACGTTTCCACTGAGAAAATAGAAATCCAGTTGACATGATTCAAGCTACAGACAATTCCACCTGGATGACTGAGAACCTTCATAGACATTTATCCTTAGCCAATTTCACTATCTATGGAATAAAAAAAAATACTGTCAATGAAGAGAATGACCAAATAAAGCACTTTTGCCCCAATGTACAATTTTCCCCTATTAAGAAAGAATCCCTACATTTACACTTATCTAACTAGGGATCATGAGAGTCAGCTGGGGGTAGTGGTCACGGCACTACGCTAGAAACCGGGAGATCGCGAGTTCTAGTCCTGCCTTAGGCATGAACCCAGCTGGGTGACCTTGGGCCAGTCACTCTCTCTCAGCCCTAGGAAGCAGGCAATGGCAAACCACTTCCAAAATCTTGCCAAGAAAACTGCAGGGACTTGTCCAAGCAGTCGCCAGGAGTCAACAGTGACTCAAAGGGACCAAAAAACCAAAAACAACTAGGGACTGTAAGATTTCTCCACCTACCTCCTGAATAATTCTAAGGAAGTCCACTCTTTTGAACTTCATTGTCCTGCTCTTGTCGGCTTTTTTGAAGAGATCCATAAGCTTGAGTTTTTGCTTGTGCAGAAGATTTTGTAGTGTAATAATAGATGGAGGATATGGAGCATGAATCAGAGGTGTGGCTTTCAATGGTACACTCTTTGGTACCTCCTGCAGAAAGACATCCAACATTTTAAAGGATTGTACTCAACTTTGTTTTGATGAAGAAGAAATGCAAAGGCTTGGTTAGTTCTTCAGTCAATCAACTATCAGTTGTATTGCAAAACACAAACAGATTGGTGAACATATTACTGAAGGCAAAAAACAAATAGACAACTGGTCTGACATATGTCCTATTTTTACCTCACTCTTCTGGCTTCATTGGCTGCATTCACAGCTCAGGCTTACCAATCCAAAGTTAAACAAACTATAATCTACTCAATAAATCTAATTTTCTGAGTTTCTATGACACATTGAACACTAAACTAACCACATGGGTTGAGTTTGCACAACATGCAAGGCTATAATGTGCCACTGATTGCCAGTGTTGCAAGCATCTTTTGCCATAATCCAGCTGTGATTATGTCTTATTCAGGCAGGTTCTGGATGGAGATGTAACTAAATCTGTATCTCACAATAATGCACCATGACCGAACAATTTCTATCTCTAGATGTATATGAAAAAACACGTCTATCTGCATTACCTAACCTTCACAGTATGCATGACCCCATCTGCATTCTAAAAGATTCTCCAATTAGTTAACTACATATGGGGCAGATCTGGCCCAGTTGCATTGCTGATGAAGACACATGATGTGTTCCTCTATTTAAAATTTTAATCCTTTGGGCCACTGCTCCATTTTAGTCCAGCACTAATTTTGGAACTCAAGTGGCCAAACTGCAGAGGAAAACTATGCTTTTAAGTGGCAGTGTGTGTATCCAAATTTCATCTCCTTAAGCAAGCCATTCCAAACCTGGTGCCTTCAAGAGGCGCTCCAGACTGCAGTTTCCAGAATTCCAGAATAGACTCACATGTCTGGAGAACATCAGACTGGAGAAACCTGATTTAAGTATCCTGAAAAATGGAAGTGTGCAATGCCTCAGTTCTTTTAACAATCATTGCATCTGATCAAAACAGAGAGCTGAATGAAAATGTGCAGCTCCCAAGTCTAAGAGGCAACAGTAGAAAAAAATATATATCCTAAGCCCCTGTAAGAGAGTTGAAAAATTGAGGTAAGTGAATGAGTTCTTAAACAAACTGTTGAATTATAGTAATAACAAAAAAAGAAGCCTCATCCCATATTATACTGATGCTCTAAGAACATTACCAGAAGTGTTTTTATATATGTGCAAGGAGAAAATGTGAGTTCATTCTGATACTGAAAAACTATATCCAGCTTCAATCATTTTTTAAGATTAATTCTATTATTTTGTTTCAGGCTTCATTCAGTGTATCTCAATGTTCTAGCACCCCCTCCCCCAAAAACCCTGGGACCTGTGAGCCTGAAGATATGTAACACATAATGTACCTACATGTATGAGCGTAAACACAGAAACTGTCAAGACAGTAATTTTCAGGCCAGATAGAACCACTATATAAACACCAAGTCCATGTACAGTATATTCTCTGTCAAGACCAGGAACAGAATATTCCAGTCTGTTGACTCAAAAAGGCAGGAGGAAAAGGCTTTAAACTCTGGAGTAGGTACATACATAAGGCTTGATCCCTGGATTCTGCAATAGACAGATATTCTCTGCATACATGACTTCTTCCTTGTCTGCAATAAAGTAATTTATGTAACCATGTCTGTGCAGCTGCTGCTATCAGCAAGTTTCTGAATTCAGAATTCAGTGCCCATAGTGCCAAGATTTATTGCTGTGCCTGGTGTGAAGCCTGACTGAGAAGCAGTTTATTTTTCAGGCATGCTGAGAATCTAAGGAATTTGAGTTCCTGGGACATTGTAATCATCTATGTATTAGATTTTTATCCTGTCCTTCCTCTAAAGAGCTCAAGGCACTCCATGTTCTTCTTGCCTTATCCCCACTACAGCCCTCAGAGGTAGGTTGGGCTGAGAGAGAGACTGGTTGTGCAGCTGGCTCAAAGTCAACCTCATGAACGTCAGGGATAGCAAGGACTTTTAACTGGCTCTCCCCCATTATAGTCCCAAGCTCTAATCCACAAGTGGAGAACCTCTAGCCTTCCAGATGTTGTCGAAGAACAACTTACATCATTCTTCCTGCTGGATGGGCCTGCTTGCAAATGCAGTTCAGAAACATCTGGAGGGTCAAGTCATAGGTTCTGCACCGTGACACCATGCTGACTTCCTACTACGCTTACCTTAACACTGCGGAGAGCCAGCAAGTTGGCTTGAATTTTAGCCTTCTTCTCTTCCCTTTCTTCTTTTATTTTTCTCAAGACGCTTTCTTCCTGCAGAGTGACGGGCTTCTTTTCAGTCAACCATTCCTCAAGATTTACACAGTTGTCCAACAGATTATGCAGTTGCTTCCTCTCCTCAATCCAAGCTCCCAACTTTAGCAGGTCACTCTCCTCGGTGGAGGTGCTGTCCTGGGCCTCTGGAAGTGCTGTCAAGTCCTGAACCTGCTCCACCTCACTGGGAACAGGTGGCTGAGGCTTGCGACTGCTAGGGGCCACCCCACTCATGGGTGGTGCAATAAGAATACGTCGTCTAGATTTAGGATGGCCAAACCTATTTGCTTTCAATTTAAGGGAAAAATATGGATATGCATTCCTGTGTTTGTACTGTTTAAAGCAATGGCTTAAAATCCCATCTATGGAGGATTCTTTAAGTGAGTCTTCATTAGACGTGGAGTCACTTTCACTGAAAAGAAGAAATTTGTGAATATCAATATCACTCACTCACTCACTCACTCATCCATCCATCATTCTTTTTTTAAAAAAAATACCTAACTGTAGATCTGACAATATAAAATTTTTGTAAATATTATTTTTCGTTTTCTTGAGGATAGAAAAAATAATATAGTCAACCTACCTTTTCAGCAAGGTATTGCAGACCTTTACAGATAAGACATTTTTCAGAAATTATACAGATAGAATAAAATCTATTTATGAGAAGGCAGCTTTCATTTCTTAGGTAAAAGGGAGGCCAGAATGCAAAAGCGATGATTTGCATATTTCTCCCAAAGACCAAGTGAGAAAGGGACACAGCTTAAGGGACACAGCAATGTCTCTCTGGCAGGACTGGGACAGAAGCTTCTGGAAAGTTCCTGCTCTGGCATTTAACTTGATGGGTCCAAGCATATGGGCTGTGGCTAACAGAATGCTTCCAATCTTGGTTGGCAGGGACTGAAATTTGATCTAGTGGTTAAGGAAACGGGCTAGAAACCAGGAGACTGTGAGTTCTAGTCCTGCCTTAGGCATGAAAGCCGGCTGGGTGACCTTGGGCCAGTCACTCTTTCTCAGCCTAACTCACCTCACAGGGTTGTTGTTGTGGGGAAAATAGGAGGAGGAAGGAGTAATAGATACGTTCCCTGCCTTGAGTTATTTATAAAAATAATAAAGGTGGGATAGAAAATAAATTAGATAGATAGATAGATAGATAGATAGATAGATGGATGGATGGATGGATGGATGGATGGATGGATGGATGAAAGAAAGAAAGAAAGAAAGAAAGAAAGAAAGAAAGAAAGAAAGAAAGAAAGAATGAATGAATGAATGAATGAATGAATCTGGTTAGAGCAGAGCTTTCCAAACTTTTCATGTTGGTGACACACTTTTTAGACATGCATCATTTCTGGACACACTCTTACAGCAGGGCACAAGGCAGGCACTAGGACCTGCGCAAAATCACAGCAGGTTTGGAGGCAGCCAGGCAAAAGGCAGGCACTAGGACCTGCGTGGAATCCTGGAAGGGTTCGGAGGCGGCAGCAGCCGCGACACACCCAGACGCTGCAGCCTACACAGAGTTTGGAAAGCTCTGGGTTAGAGGCAGAACATTCTAACCCTTTGTCTGTAGCTTGAATCATGTCAACTGGATTTCTATTTTCTTAGTGGAAACGTTTCGCTCCTTATCTCAGACTGAAGAAGCTCCTTGGATAAGGAGCGAAACGTTTCCACTAAGAAAATAGAAATCCAGTTGACATGATTCAAGCTACAGACAATTCCACCTGGATGACTGAGAACCTTCATAGACATTCTAACCCTTTGCTACCATATAGCGACCGTTTCGATTTCTGCAGCTCACATCTGATTTTGTTGTTCAGTCGTTTAATCGTGTCCGACTCTCTGATAGCCCTACGTATTACCTCTCAGAAAACAAAAGAAAATCTCCCTGAGGGCCTATTTTCTAAAGAGAGAGCTATGCAAACCCGGAGCCCCTTGCTGCATTCTACAAACCAGGTAATTGAAGAAACGGACTCGAACAAAGGTTGTGATGTACGACTAGTCCCTGTATTTTCACTCCGCTTTACTGTACTTTGTGATAACCAGCTAAACTGGTCCATTGTGGTCGACATTGGAACGTTCTAGCGCAGAAACTTCACCGTCGGCGTCTTCGGACCAGAAAAATACGCCGTCCGATGGGCCCCGCAGAAGACAGGAAGAGCCCTCCGTTCTCTGCAAATTTGGAATCGGAATAAAAGAAGCAGGGAGGGAAGAACCCTCTTTCCTTTTTCCAGCGCTTAAACACTCGCTTTCTCTCCCAGCTGCGAGGCGAAAGGACCTCACAGCGATGCCCCGCTCTTGCTTACGCACCACCATTAGAGCACACGGCAAAATCGGGTTTTGGCGGGCACCAAGGCAACAGGCCGGCTCGCTTGCAGCTGATTGGCGTAGCAGGAGCAGATCGAACGTTGTGTCGCAAAGCTGGAGGACGTCGGTGCCGATTTTGTGCCAGCCATTCCCGCGTCGGCATCCGGCAACAGACCTGCTGTTGCGCCTGCTTGCAACCCTTTTTGGGATGGGGCGAGGATTAACAGCAGCACAACAGTAACGGAGTAAATACTAGCGTCATGCGTTGACGACCCTCCATTCATGACGAGTGCAGCTGGATCTTAGCGAATAGTCATTTATGGGGTGGCTATGGATACCGCGCTAACCAAGGTTCGTCTAAACCATGATTTAAGTTCCAGTGACAAGAGATAGCTTTCGTGCTGTCTTAAATCATGGTTTACAAGCCACAATGGCCGGGTGGTACAATACTGTATAACCTGACTGTGAATCTAGTGACTGGATCAAGATTTACCACGAATCTCGTGTCTTACTTAAACGAAGCTTTTACTGGTTACTGCCAAACCATTAAGCTAAATGCCTTATATTTTAGGGCAAAGTTGGCTGAAATGATAAATCACACCTAAAGACAAGATGCAGCAGGTAGTTAGAGATTTAAATATTTTTGCTGCTCAAAATGGTAGTAAATATGAAAGAAATGTTTGATTTGATATCTATATAGGAGATTAAAATGAGGACAAAGCTAATTTGGCATTTCATCAATCCTCCCACTTCTTAAGAAACACAGTATTGAATTGTGATGCTTTCTCCCACAAGCCACAGATAGATTCTAACTATAATAAAAACCCTGTTTTACATTCAGCATGGCTTCCTGTCTTTAATGTGATTTGCTGTCAGAAATCCCATGAGTTATAGTCCTATCATAGAGAACACCAGATTTGGGTGGGGGCTGTCAAGATGGCTGGGTTCACACATTGTGGCTGGTTTCTGTTTACTGTCACCACCTTCCTGACCAGTCTGACCTAGAAACGGCAACCAGGAATCAGTAGAGGGGGCCTCCTTCAGAGGGGGTGGTTCGGTAACCTGAATTTGAATCCCTAAAGTTAGACAATTGGTAAATTGTAAATTGTATACCACCCGGGATTTTTGTGCTCCGATGTATGATCAAAGGAGTGAAGATGAGAAACAAAATTAGATAAATAGAACAATGGCATTTAATAGGTTCCAAACAGGCATATAAAAAAGAACATTTATATTTATAGTATCCAAATGAGATAGAAAAAGCAGTTTAAAAAATGAGAAAGGGGATGTCAAGAGATTATAGAGAGCTAATAATTAAGATTTAATTTCTCATGGTTTTCCCACAGCCAGGAATGATAAATGTTCAGTTTATGGTCTTGTGGCTGTACCTGAAAGAGAAATGAACATATGTTTTATCTAACCAGTGCATCAGTGACACCCTAGTGTATTTTCACATACAGCTGAAGTCCATTTTGCACTTTTTATTGTAATTCCACATATATAAAAAATCTCCCTCCCCTCTATCATAGAGCAAAAGTGTTTATTAGCACAATACCTCACAGATAAATCTGAGGATAATGAAGGATCCTGTTTTATTTCTTAGTCTGTGATCTTAAAAATGCTTTGTAGAGTTAATTGCTGTTGCATTTTAAGACATAACAAGGACAAATGAGGCAGCAAGGATATTCAAGTCTCATAATAGTTTAAAAAAATCTGCTATCTAGAAGAGTTTAAGATCCTGTTGTTTTCTGCAGCTCTAATTCATATTTATTTATATTTATTTATTTATTCGATTTCTATACCCACACATCTCAACAAGTGACTCTGGGAGGCTTACAACAATAAAAGCCATAAAACAGTTGAAGCAATTGCACTTAAAACAATTAAAATACAAAATAAATATACATGGCTGCCAAGTAAGCAATGTATGGATATTAATATAGCCAAGAAATGGGACCATCCCCACGTTTGGGGCCCCAGGCCCGGGCACATAACCAGGTCTTAACAGCCTTGCAAAAGGCCAACAGGACTAAGAAGGCAGCTGTAATTATACCTCTTGCATCATTTGTAGTTTATGGACCATTTCTTTGACACTGCTGAATTTATATTAGGCACTCAGTGATTTTCATGAAATTAAGAACACGTTAGTCTGTTACCTCTTTCCATTCATTCACACAGAAGATTCTATAAGAATCATTTCCATATTTTCCAATCCCATGTAATTCAATAGGATATTTCCACTGCTTAATCAAATATTCATCTAAGGAACAAAAGATCATGTCATAATAAAAAGCTGGACTAAATTCTATTTATTTTAAGTTTGTGAAAAATGACTTAGAAGACTTAAAGGTGAATTGCTCATTTATAAAAATGAAAACAAGGAATCAAAACCTTGATAAATCACTTGATAAATCAAAGTTACGAGCTTTCTCTACTAACAATAACTGAAGTAAACAAAAACAGAATACTCATAAGTTACACATGTGGTTTTGGCACTTCTTCTATATCAAAGCAGTTATTTCTAAGTAAATCCAAAAAGGATGCATTGCTAAAATATTCCAATGCCAAATTTTCCAAACTGTTTTAAGAATGGCAAAAGAATCAATTTTAAAAGTATCAATACAGAAATAAAACAAAAATCAAAAGAAAAATAAGTTCATGAATAGAGATTATAGAGCTTGTGTATACATACAGTATTCCTTTGGATCACAACCTACAATGAGAGGTGCTATATGGTAATGGCTTCAAATATATGGAAGCAAATTTCCACTTCTTTGTCTCAATCATGAATTTATTAAGAGGTCTTTGGCAAACTATCATCCCTCAGTTCTCTTAAATCCTTAATACACTCTTAATACACTCTTAATACACTCTTAATACACTCTTAAATCCTTAATACACTATATATATATATATATATATATATATATATATATATATTCCAAATGCTTCATGTACATTATCTCTTAAATACCTTAATACACACACACACACACATTTATTTATTTATTTATTTATTTATTTATTTATTTATTTATTTATTTATTTATTTAAAAAAAACTACCTGAGAATTTGACAATGGTCTTTGCTCTGAGTTCATATAGACCAAGAGGTTTAAGCAATTCTGACATCTCTTTCCAGTTGGCAATTCTTGCTACCTTTGGTGAAGGATATTTCTTAAAAAATTCCCACAGCACAGGGATGGCCATCTTTCCTAGGCAGAAATAAGAAACTGTGAACAACAACATTTGCATTGAATTTGCTAAATGGGCTGCAATTTCTCAAAAAACAGATTTTTCTGCACAAAAGTAACTTGACACAAACCTGTTGACAGTTTTAAGCCATATTGATATATGTTACAACTTAGGTACAGGATTCACACAGCTTCCTACATGCAAGTAATTTCAGCGACAGAAAATCAGTGTTGTGCAAAACAGCCCTACAGTCTGTATTGTCAATATGGTAATAACTTCATCAGCTAATTTTTAAACCATATGTATGATCCTACCAAACATGCATGATACCCCATTACATCAACCCGCCCCACCCGGTCATACAGAGAGGGCATGTTATGGACCCCGTCTGTAAAAGAATTCCATCTGGCGGGGTCCAGGAAGTGGGCCTTCTCTGCAGCAGCTCCCGCCCTCTGGAACATTCTTCCCCCGGAGATGAGGCAAGCCCCCTCTCTCCTGGACTTCAGAAAGAAACTGAAGACCTGGTTTTGCCATCGTGCATGGGGCAGGGAGGGGAATAGTCACTCTTGGAGATGGCTGGTGCCCTAGAAGGGCCCCTTATATATTCATGGTTTGAAGTAGTATCTCATTGTCATCTGAATTCTATTTTATATCTTTGTTTTTTAGTTGTAGTCATATTTAATGTATTAGTTAGAGTTTATACTGAATTTTAAATTTTGTTCTTATTGTAACCCGCCCAGAGTCCCTCGTTAGGTGGGAGATGGGTGGTGATAGAAACTTGAATAATAAATAAATAAATAAATTACTTTCAGCAAATGTCATTACTGAATGTCTCTACCATTTTAGTAGCAGTAATTCACTTTGCATAATTTAAGTTATGGTGATAAATCTGAATAATAAATAAATAAAAAAGTTCAATTCTGCCTTCTTTCTGGTTCTCATCACCCAGCTGCATGATAGCCACTTTCTTGGGGAGCAAACCCACATTCCCTAGCAATACATCAAATCATAATTTGGATAGAGCCACTTACTGTACATGGGTCTTTACAGCCTGATTAGCACTCCCTGGGAAATTTATGTTTGAACTTTTCTGCAACACAAATTGTACATGCCCCAACAGCATTGGACTGTACTACAGGGAAGCAATTCGAACTCAAGAAGTGGCCATGATTGGCTCCTTATTTACCTGAGGTTTTGTTCAGAAATATGGTTGCAATCAGAAGTTTCCATGGATCGTGAAACAGTGTTTCCTGAACCAGATTAAAAGGAGAACGAGGTGGAGTCCATTTCCTAAAGGCTTTCCTTCTTGGTGGACTGGGAGCTAAGTATGCACACAAACAAAATGTCACCATAATTTGCTTTTATTGTCTGCAATTATTACATTCTACAGAGGCAAAGACAGTCCGGGTTGCATTTTCAAGTTCTAAAGAGAGAGATCAGGTACATCAACAAATCTGCTTCCCTCTGACAGTATTCAGAAGCTTCTGTTAGACTAGCAATACATGAAGCAAAATATGCTTGACAGTGTTGCAAACTTCCCTTTTCTCCTACAAAGGCTAAAATTATTAAGAACTATGGGTTTGTTTATTTATTTATTTATAATTCAAATTTTGCCACCGCCCATCTCCCCCAGAAAGGGGGACTCTGGGCGGTTTACAATACGAACCATATTAAAAGGATAAAAATATAAAAACATCTAAAATATACATATACAATTTACCAAATATAAATATAAAATAAGTATAAAAACCAAGTGGCCGTAAAGATCTAATTCCGTGATGAGAGCTCTAAGGCACCAGTCACCCCAAGAATAGTTACTCCCCTTCCCACCCAAAGTGAGACGGCAGAGCCAAGTCTTCAGGTTCTTCCGGAAGGCCAGGAGTGATGGGGCCTCTCTCACCTCTGGGGGCAGAATGTTCCAGAGGGCGGGGGCCACCACAGAGAAGGCCCGCTTTCTGGACCCCGCCAAATGAAGTTCTTTTGCAGATGGGGTCCGTAACATGCCCTCTGCATGACCGGGTGGGACGGGTAGACGTCACAGTCCCTCAGGTAACCTGGACCCGTGCCATGTAGGGCTTTAAAGGTCATAACCAACACCTTGAATTGGACCCGGAAGCAAACTGGTACCCAATGCAGCTCGCATAGCAATGGTGTCACGTGTGCCGATCTTGGGGCACCAAGAACTGCCCGTGCAGCCGCATTCTGGACCAGCTGAAGCTTCCGGATACTCTTCAAAGGTAGCCCCATGTAGAGCACATTGCAATAGTCTATATGGGAGATGACCAGGGCATGAGTGACTGTTTGAATGGCCTCTCGATCCAGGAACGGGCGTAACTGGCGCACAACACAAAGTTGCGCAAAGGCCCTTCTGGCCACGACTGCCACCTGCTATTCGAGCAGGAGTCGTGAGTCCAGAAGAACCCCCAGATTCCGCACCGGGTCTGTCTGGGGTAGTGCGACCCCATCCAGAACTAAAGATGACAATTTCCTGGATACAGAGGAGCCATTAACCCCCAGTTACTCCGTCTTACCAGGGTTCAGCCGAAGCCTGTTGTTCCCCATCCAGACCCCCACAGCCTCCAGGCACAGAGAAAGGGCAGTCACTGCAACACTTACTTCACCCGGGACGGAGATGTATAACTGGGTATCATCAGCATACTGAGGATACCTCATCCCATGGTGACAGATGATCTCACCCAGTGGTTTCACGTAGATATTAAATAGGAGAGGAGAGAGAACTGAACCCTGTGGCACCCTACAAAGGAGGGGTCCAGGGTTGGATCTCTCACTCCCTATCACCATTGATTGGGACTGGCCCTGGAGGAAGGAGGTGAACCAGCGCAGAACGCCGCGCACCCCCAACTCCCTGAGCTGCCCCAAAAGGATACCATGGTCGATGGTATCGAAAGCCGCTGAGAGGTCAAGAAGAGCCAGGATGGATACACTGCCCCCATCCTGCTCCCGCCAGAGATCATCCATAAGCGCGACCAATGCAGTTTCTGTCCCATATCCAGGCCTGAATCCTGACTGAAAGGGGTCCAGATAATCCATTTCATACAGAATCCTCTGGAGCTGCAACGCCACCACCTTCTCAACCACCTTCCCTAAAAAGGGGAGGTGGGAGACTGGACAAAAGTTGTCCAGCGCAGTAGGGTCCAGCGATGGCTTCTTGAGGAGAGGGTGCACCAGCGCCTCTTTAAAGGCAGCCAGAAACACCACCTCTCTCAAGGATGTATTAACCATCGCCTAGACCCAGGGGTGTGGTGGCTCAGTGGGTAAGACGCCAGGCTTGTAGATTGCAAGTTTGGAGGTTCGAATCCCTAGCCCTGCGTGCGGAGTGAGCTCCCGCACTAGCTCCAGCTCTTGCCAACCTAGCAATTCGAAAGCATGCAAATGCAAGTAGATTAATAGGTACCACTTTGGTGGGTAGGTAACAGCATTCCGCGCGCATCATGCGGCCACATGACCGTGGAAGCGTCTTTGGACAACGCTGGCTCTTCGGCTAACAAACGGAGATGAGCACCGGCCCCTAGAGTCGGACACGACTGCACAAATGTGCGGGGGGAACCTTTACCTTTAGATCCAACCACATGTCACCTCCTGAGCTGCCTTCACCAGCCAGGGGGGGCATGGATCTAGATGACAGGTGGTGGCATTTACAGTCCGGAGGATCCTGTCCACTTCCTCGGGTCCAACAGGATTGAACTGTTCCCAGATAACTAGGCAAGCACGTTCCCTCAGCATCTCTCCAGACCATGCCTCACACTTGGAGTCCAGCTCGGAACGGATGCAAGCAATTTTATCCTGCAGATGCTCAGAAAACTCCTCTGCACAGCCCTGTAGGTGGGTCACCGGGCCCACCTTCCTCAAAAGGGATAGAGTGATCTTAAACAGGGCCGTTGGGCGGAATTCTGCGGACGCAATAAGAGTGGAGAAATATTGACATTTCGCCGCTCTTACCGCCACAAGGTAGGCCTTAACAGCGGCTCTAGCTTGTGTTCGGTTCGATTTGGTCTTTGTCTTCCTCCAGTGGCGCTCTAGATGTCTCTTAACCCTCTTCAAAATCCTCAGCTCCTCCGTCAACCACAGGGAGTGTCGGGTTGAATGGGGCAAGAGAGGTCGCACAGGAGCGATCTTGTCCAAGGCCTCGGCCGCCTCCCTATTCCAGGCTGTGGCCAGGGCCTCCGCTAGACCGTGCAGCAGATCCTCAGGTATAACCCTCAGTTCCTTCTGGAACCCTGCCGGGTCCATCAGTCGCCGGGGGCAGACCAATCTAATGGGTCCTGCCTCCCTGCAGAGGGGGGTGGCGTAAGAGAATCTAAAGGCCACCAGGGCGTGATCTGACCATGACAATGGGGACAGATGTAACTCTCCCCTCAGGTCACATTGCCACTGCCCTGACAAGAAAACCAAGTCCAGTGTGAGGCCACTGTCCCGAGTTGGGTCCTGAATAATCTGGGACAGGCCCATGGCCGCCATGGTAGCCATGAACTCCCAAGCCGCTTCCGAGGCACGCCCCAGGGATGGCAGATTGAAGTCCCCCAGAACCATAAGTCTGGGGAACTCCACTGCCAGCCCCGAGACAGCCTCCAGCAGCTCAGGCAGAGAGGTTGTTACGCAGCAGGGAGGCTAGTACAGTAACTACACTCCCAACTGTTCTTGGGAACCCAACTTGAAAAACGGGGTCTCACAGCCGGCCACTTGTGGAGCAGTGCCCCTGAAGGCCACCAGAGACTCCCGGATGACTACCGCCACCCCACCTCCTCTGCCCCGGTGTCTCAGCTGGTGCCATACCTGAAACCCGGCTGGGCACATCTCCGAAAGGGGAACCCCGTTTTGGGCCCAACCAGGTCTCGGTAATACACGCCAGGTCTGCTCCCTCTTCCGTGATCAGATCACATATGAGGGGGGCCTTGTTGTTGACCGATCTGGCGTTGAGAAGCAGCAGCCGGAGACCAGGGCCCTCAAGAATCTGCTGTCCAGGGCCTGGGTCTGAACCAGTTGTTGGGTTCTTAAGTTTGGCTTAATGAGAACAATCAGAAGCTATGGTCTAATCCTCAATCAAGCTCAGTAGCTATAATTTTACATAAATCACAGTTCTCAAAAGTTTTTGATTAGTAGAGAATGATAGTTTGTTTAAAATCAAAATCAAAGTTTTTTCTGTTCTCATAATTCATGAAAAAAGAGCACATATGCCAGTGGATTGCTCATGTTGGAAACAATGGTTTTCCATTACATCTGAACCCAATCAATGTAAGTCTGACCAAATCTCTTTAGGAGGCATGACTTAATACTCAGAAAGAGATTACTCCCTTAATTCTATCTTTACTGGAAACTGAACAGCTATTGATAATAGTGTAGCACACTTTGAAATTATTGCTGTTGTTTATAAGTCATCCATCCTTTAAAATGAACAAATATTATCTATATTAATTTACCCATAAAGAAGACTACAGATATTTGTACTTATTCCAGAGAAACTATGCATAAATTTTACTGTGCAAGTATAAAAACAGTTTAATTTGCTTCTATGTAAATATAGTTATCCAACAACACAAGAGACGACTCTACACATGGACATCACCAGATGGTCAATACCGAAATCAGATTGATTATATACTTTGCAGCCAAAGATGGAGAAGCTCTATACAATCAGCAAAAACAAGACCTGGAGCTGACTGTGGCTCAGATCATGAGCTTCTTATCGCAAAATTTAGGCTTAAATTGAAGAACGTAGAGAAAACCACTAGACCAATCAGGTATGACCTAAATCATATCCCTTATGAATATACAGTGGAGGTGAGGAATAGATTTAAAGGATTAGACCTGGTAGACAGAGTGCCTGAAGAACTATGGATGGAGGTTCATAACATTGTACAGGAGGCAGCAACTAAAACCATCCCAAAGAAAAAGAAATGCAAGAAAGCAAAGTGGCTGACTGATGAGGCTTTACAAATAGCTGAGGAAAGAAGGGAAGCAAAAGTCAAGGGAGAAAGGGAAAGATATAAACAATTGAATGCAGAATTCCAGAGAATAGCAAGGAGAGATAAGAAGGCCTTCTTAAATGAACAATGCAAAGAAATCGAGGAAAACAATATAATGAGGAAGACTAGAGATCTCTTCAAGAAAATCGGAGATATCAAGGGAACGTTTTGTGCAAAGATGGGCATGATAAAGGACAAAAAAGGCAGGGACCTAACAGAAGCAGAAGAGATTAAGAAGAGGTGGCAAGAATACACAGAAGAACTATACAAGAAAGATCTTAATATCCCTGATCAATACGATGGTGTGGTCACTGACCTTGAGCCGGACATCCTAGAGAGTGAAGTCAAGTGGGCCTTAGGAAGCATTACTAACAACAAAGCTAGCGGAGAAGACAGTATCCCAGCTGAGCTATTTAAAATCCTAAAAGATGATGCTGTTAAAGTGCTGCACTCAATATGCCAACAAATTTGGAAAACTCAACAGTGGCCACAGGATTGGAAAAGGTCAGTTTATGTTCCAATTCCAAAGAAGGGCAATGCCAAAGAATGTTCAAACTACCGTACAATTGCTCTCATTTCACATGCTAGCAAGGTTATGCTCAAAATCCTACAAGCTAGGCTTCAGCAGTATGTGAACCGAGAACTACCAGAAGTGCAAGCTGGGTTTCGAAGAGGCAGAGGAACTAGAGATCAGATTGCCAACATTCGCTGGATCATGGAAAAAGCAAGAGAGTTCCAGAAAAACATCTACTTCTGCTTCATTGACTATGCTAAAGCCTTTGATTGTGTGGACCACAACAAACTGTGGCAAAGTCTTAAAGAGATGGGAGTACCAGACCACCTTACCTGTCTCCTGAGAAACCTGTATGCGGGTCAAGAAGCAACAGTTAGAACCGGACATGGAACAACCGACTGGTTCAAAATTGAGAAAGGAGTACGACAAGGCTGTATATTATCACCCTGCTTATTTAACTTATATGCAGAGTACATCATGAGAAATGCCGGGCTGGATGAATCACAAGCCGGAGTTAAGATTGCCGGGAGAAATATCAACAACCTCAGATATGCAGACGATACCACCCTAATGGCAGAAAGTGAAGAGGAACTAAAGAGCCTCTTGATGAGGGTAAAAGAGGAGAGTGCAAAAGCTGGCTTGAAACTCAACATTAAAAAAACCCAGATCATGGCATCTGGTCCCATCACTTCCTGGCAAATAGAAGGGGAAGAAATGGAAGCAGTGACAGATTTTATTTTCTTGGGCTCCAAGATCACCGCAGACGGTGACTGCAGCCATGAAATTAAAAGACGCTTGCTCCTTGGGAGGAAAGCTATGGCAAACCTAGACAGCATATTAAAAAGCAGAGACATCACCTTGCCGACAAAGGTCCGTATAGTTAAAGCTATGGTTTTTCCAGTAGTAATGTATGGCTGTGAAAGTTGGACCATAAGGAAGGCTGAGCGCCGAAGAATTGATGCTTTCAAACTGTGGTGCTGGAGAAGACTCTTGAGAGTCCCTTGGACTGCAAGGAGGTCAAACCAGTCAATCCTAAAGGAAATCAACCCTGACTGCTCATTAGAAGGACAGATGCTGAAGCTGAAGCTCAAATACTTTGGCCACCTAATGCGAAGAGAGGACTCACTGGAAAAGACCCTGATGCTGGGAAAGACTGAAGGCAAAAGGAGAAGGGGACGGCAGAGGATGAGATGGTTAGATAGCATCACCGATGTAATGAACATGAATTTGAGTAAACTCCGGGAGACAATGGAGGACAGGAAGGCCTGGCGTGCTATGGTCCATGAGGTCACGAAGAGTCGGACACGACTAAGCGACTGAACAACAACAAAATATAGTTAATATCAGATTGCAAATCCTATTAGAAAAGCTTTTTTTTTTAAAAAAAAAAAAAAAGCCTGCTAGTTTTCCACAAAGCATTTTCATATAAAACATTTTTACCTCCTTTGATTAATTTTCTGGAAAAATATGGACTGGTTTTCCGCCTTTCCACTTGGGTTCTTTGAGTATGGTTCTCTAATTGTTGAAAGGCAAAATGAAAAACGAAAGCAAGTAAAAAATGTAAAATTTTCAGTTATGCTCTTTGAGGACAGAAGATATGCACAGAACAATGACCCGTTCTTCCTGCAATACTAGCATTGCCCCTTTGGCTGTCTGGAGGTTCTCCAGATCTGGTTTTCAGGAAGAAGATGGGCTATGGGGGAAAAAATGATAAACATTGCTTCCCTTTTCTTCAATCCATGCAAGTAGAACTCCTACTAAGTATACCCAACCTCTAGAGAGTATAAAAGCAAAGAACCAGGAAGATCCTTTCTCTTTATCAATAATTGTATTAGTGTTATAAAAGAACCTGACTGTGAAATACTCTTAATGCTCTACATCAGGGGTCCCCAACCTGTGGGCCGCGGCCTGTTAGGAAGTGGGCCGCACAGCAGGAGTTGAGCGGTGAGCAGTGGTGTCAGGAACGAGCCTGTCCCTGTCGCCATGAGTCAGAGGAAGAGCAGCCGGTAGCAGGAAGAAGCTGGGAAGGCGCAAAGACAGAGCCTGAGCAAACCCCGCCCCCCGCGATTGGCTCCCGCCTGCAAACCCCGCCCCCATCTGCGTGATTGGCTCCCGCCTGCAAACCCCACCCCCCAGTCCATGGAAAGACTGTCTTCCACGGAACCGGTCCCTGGTGCTAAAAAGGTTGGGGACCCCTGCTCTACATGGCTGGGCTCTAGGTTACCTTACAGATCATTTCCCCCTGGTGGAATCTTCATGGCCTATATGTTCTGAAGGGGTGAGTGGTTGTTTAGGGTCCCACCGCCACAAGGGATCAAAGGGACATGGACCTAAAGGTAATCCTTCTTTGTAGCAACCCTCCACCCTCTAGAACAACTTTTGCTTTTCCCCTGGAGATGCAGCAAGCACCATCTTTACTGGCTTTTCACAGAGCTAAACAAAACAGCTGTTCTGTTTCGAGGGATTTATGTGTGGCTTTAGATGGCTACTTTTTATTTATATATGTAATGCTATATGATATATTTTTTATTTGTAAATCAACTGAAGTCTTGGGGGGTAGGTAATGGTAGACATTCTTGAAAATAAATAAATACATAAACACATACCTTTCACTGATGTAAAACGTTTCTCCTCACACATCTGGGGAACAGCAGCATCCATAGTGGAAGCACTCTGTTCACTTTGACTCTCTGAAGCCATCCAGTTTCTTTGCATTTCCACTACTGAATGGTTTTTATTAGCAGCTGCAGTGACTCTGCTACTAGAACTCTCATGACATTTTAACATTTCCCTGCTTGTTTGGTGTTCTAAGAAAGCTACAATCTGTTTATCATTCTGCTCTGTTTTTGGTTCAAACAACAGTTCATCCTTAAAGCATATTTTCCTTTTCCTTGAGCTTCTTCGGCATACTTTGTTGTCACTGGTATCACTATCAAGTACACACATTTCATTCTTACATATGGCATGTTTACTGTTTTCTGTCTGTTGTTTACTGTGTAAAAGTGATACACTCTGTATTTTGTTTTGACCATCAGTGAAATTCCTTATTTCAGAACAGTTTTTAGATTTTCTAATTTGAATCTTCCTTGTAACAGTACTAGTTTCATCACTTTTGAAAAAACAATCCTTAGAATTATCTCCAGTATTGGTCTCATTCTGCAAACAGGTAGCAGGATTTTCTGGTTCTCTAATATTGGATTGAAGTTCCAAGTTACTTTGTAGAGAAGATCTATAATCTCCTTCACTATTTTCTAATCCAGGGAGTGAAACTGGACTCCTAGAAAGGCAACTGTCAACTTCTGTACCTGCATTTCTGGTAGAAGATCTTTGGGTTCTTAACTGTGTATTCTTCTGAACAGATGTAGTAAAATCAAAATCCTCTGCTCTAAGAATAATTTCTCTGTTCTCTTTAAAGTAATTCAAAAGAGCACGTTTGGATCTGAACTTCAGTCCCTGAGGACTAAGAGAAAAACAGTGTCACCAACAAACTAAGTTTATAATTGTAAAAAAAAAGACAATTTTGTAAACAAAAACAAACTAAGCTTCATCACATTTGCCATCTTTTATCTTTAATCTTAGGTTTATTGATTTTATTCTAATTTCTTTGTTTTGATTGTTGTGAGCCACCCAGAGTCGTTGAGTCAGGCGGCATACACATTTAATAAATTATTAATAATCATAGTCATTATGGAAAGGTAATATATATAACAATAAATTACCATGTTGGAAAAAATAAAACTGAAACAGTAATACTAGAGCAATTTATAAACACATTTACCAAATGGTGCCAGGGGAGTAGCCTTGAGAACCACAATTAAAAGATAAAATGTACATTTTGCAAACAATCAAAGAGAAATGGAGTATTTGCAAGTATTACATTTGTGAGTATATTATGAAGCACAGAATGGAACACCTTAAACAATATTCCTGAAACACACACTTTTTTTAAAAAGTAGCATTACATTTTATATATAAAGTACATGGTTTTGTGTAAAGAGTACTTGCAACATTAAATGCTTTCCCTACACTGCAACAGGCTCTATCAGAAGTACAAATGCAAGAGAGGCAATTGGTATTACCTGACAAAGCAAACATCATATTTTCCTGCAGTTCTACCAGTTTGTCTTTGCTTTATTATCTTCTCCCATCCTTCTGGAAGTGCTTGATGATACACTGGAAATTCTGAAGGTACTGCTGCTTCCTGCTCATTACATTTTACTGGACTTTCAGTGTTGGCTTCAGGCTCTTCTTTCCTGGAACCAAAGCTTTCTTCTACTACTGTTGTAAGTAATTCTTTTTCTTTGCTTGTATCTTTGGTTATGTATGTATCACTTATATCACTGTCAATAAATATAAGAAATCGTAACAGACCCTATTTTTGTAACCTTTCTTTTGTATGGAATCTTATTTTAATATTTTCATAATTTAAATTGCATTTTTGGGTACTTCTTTCCATCCTCCTCCTCTACAGTATTTTTTTCCCATTCCAAGTAAAAGCATTCACTGATAAAATGTAAGTTCCTGCGTAGTCACCTATGCTTATGGCAAAAGGTTCTCTTCCCTTCTCTAATGCAAACTCAAGATTGCCTAGTGAATTCCATAGCAACACACTAATTAAAGTGAAAAAAAATAGTTTTCCATGCAATATATAAACCAGTGCTTTCCAATCTGCCGCCATTGGCGACACACCAACGGCGGCAGCGGCGCTGGCACAGGGGCGTGCACGGCAGCGGCGCACGGTGGCAGCAGCCTCCGCTAAAATGCGGAAGCGCTCATGGCGCGCCGCTGCCGCCCCCGCCATGCACGCCCCCGCCGCTGCTTCTGGGTTGTGTGGCAACACACCAAACTGTGTGTTGTGACACACTAAAGCATAGCTTTCCAAACTTTTCATGTTGGTGACACACTTTTTAGACATGCATCATTTTGTGACACACTCTTACAGCAGGGCACAAGGCAGGCACTTGGACCTGTGCAGAATCACAGCAGGTTTGGAGGCAGCAAGGCAGGCACTAGGACCTGCGTGGAATCCTGGCAGGGCTCGGAGGCAGCAGCAGTCGCGACACACCCAGACACTGCAGCCGACACACTAACGTGTTCCGACACACAGTTTGGAAAGCTCTGCACTAAAGAGTCCTCCGTTAGGGAGGAAATGGGCGGGGTATAAATACAAGTATAAATAAATAAATAAAAGTGTCGCGACACACACAGTTTGGAAAGCTGTGATATAAACAATACACCACTGTGATCATAATCAAATAAAAAGATTTTAAACAAAGGATTAGTCAAATCAATAGTAGCAGTAGTGGCTAAAAAGGGGGCCTGTGATAACCAGATACTAGATTACTATACCCATCCACCCAGCCTTGTAAACTTCTCAGGGCTATGTGGATGGTACTCAAACTTAGTTTGTTGTTTATTCGTTCAGTCGTTTCCGACTCTTTGTGACTTCATGGACCAGTCCACGCCAGAGCTTTCTGTCGGCCGTCACCATCCCCAGCTCCCCAATGGTTGAGTCCATCACCTCCAGAATACCATCCATCCATCTTGCCCTTGGTCGGCCCCTCTTCCTTTTGCCTTCCACTTTTCCTAGCATCAGCTTCTTCTCCAGGGTATCCTGTCTTCTCATTATGTGGCCAAAGTACTTCAGTTTTGCCTTTAATATCATTCCCTCAAGTGAGCAGTCTGGCTTGATTTCCTGGAGTATGGACTGGTTTGATCTTCTTGCAGTCCAAGGCACTCTCAGAATTTTCCTCCAACACCACAGTTCAAAAGCATCTATCTTCCTTCGCTCAGCCTTCCTTATGGTCCAGCTCTCACAGCCATAGGTTACTACAGGGAAAACCATTGCTTTAACTATGCGGACCTTTGTTGTCAGTGTGATGTCTCTGCTCTTAACTATTTTATCAAGATTTGCCATTGCTCTCCTCCCAAGAAGTAGACGTCTTCTGATTTCCTGGCTGCAGTCAGCGTCTGCAGTAATCTTTGCGCCTAGAAATACAAAGTCTGTCACTGCCTCCACTTTTTCTCCCTCTATTTGCCAGTCATCAATCAAGCTCGTTGCCATAATCTTGGTTTTTTTGAGGTTTAACTGCAACCCAGCTTTTGCACTTTCTTCTTTCACCTTCGTCATAAGGCTCCTCAACTCCTCCTCGCTTTCAGCCATCAAAGTGGTATCATCTGCATATCTGAGATTGTTAATGTTTCTTCCAGCGATTTTAACTCCAGCCTTGGATTCCTCAAGCCCAGCATGTCGCATGATGTGTTCTGCGTACAGGTTGAATAGGTAGGGTGAGAGTATACAACCCTGCCGTACTCCTTTCCCAATCTTAAACCAGTCCGTTGTTCCGTGCTCTGTTCTTACCGTTGCTACTTGGTCGTTATACAGATTCCTCAGGAGGCAGACAAGATGACTTGGTATCCCCATACCACCAAGAACTTGCCACAATTTGTTATGATCCACACAGTCAAAGGCTTTAGAATAGTCAATAAAACAGAAATAGATGTTTTTCTGAAATTCCCTGGCTTTCTCCATTATCCAGCGGATATTGGCAATTTGGTCTCTAGTTCCTCTGCCTTTTCTAAACCCAGCTTGTACATCTGGCAATTCTCGCTCCATGAATTGCTGGAGTCTACCTTGCAAGATCTTGAGCATTACCTTACTGGCATGTGAAATAAGTGCCACTGTTCGATAGTTTGAACATTCTTTAGTGCTTCCCTTTTTTGGTATGGGGATATAAGTTGATTTTTTCCAATCTGATGGCCATTCTTGTGTTTTCCAAATTTGCTGGCATATGGCATGCATCACCTTGACAGCATCATCTTGCAAGATTTTAAACAGTTCAGCTGGGATACCGTCGTCTCCTGCTGCCTTGTTATTAGCAATGCTTCTTAAGGCCCATTCAACCTCACTCTTCAGGATGTCTGGCTCTAACTCACTGACCACACCGTCAAAGCTATCTCCAATATTATTATCCTTCCTATACAGATCTTCCGTATATTCTTGCCACCTTTTCTTGATCTCTTCTGCTTCTGTTAGGTCCTTACCATCTTTGTTTTTGATCATACCCATTTTTGCCTGGAATTTACCTCCGATGTTTCTAATTTTCTGGAAGAGGTCTCTTGTCCTTCCTATTCTATTGTCTTCTTCCACTTCCGCACATTGCTTGTTTAAAAATAATTCCTTATCTCTTCTGGCTAACCTCTGGAATTTTGCATTGAATTGGGCATATCTCCCCCTATCACTGTTGCCTTTTGCTTTCCTTCTTTCTTGGGCTACTTCCAGTGTCTCAGCAGACAGCCATCTTGCCTTCTTGGTTTTCTTTTTCTTTGGGACGTTTTTTGTTGCCGCCTCCTGAACAATGTTGCGAACTTCTGTCCATAGTTCTTCCGGGACCCTATCTACTAAATCTAGTCCCTTAAATCTATTCTTCACCTCCACTGCATATTCCTTAGGAATATTAGTGAGCTCATATCTAACTGATCTGTGGGTCTTCCCTATTCTCTTTAGTCTGATTCTAAATTGTGCAATAAGAAGTTCGTGATCTGAACTACAGTCAGCTCCAGGTCTTGTTTTTACCGACTGTATAGATGTCCGCCACCTTTGGCTGCAAAGGATGTAGTCAATCTGATTTCGGTGTCGACCATCTGGTGAAGTCCATGTATAAAGTCGTCTTTTAGGTTGTTGGAAGAGAGTGTTTGTTATGCACAGTGAGTTGTCTTGGCAAAATTCTATCAGCCTATGTCCTGCTTCATTTTGTTCTCCCAGACCATGCTTGCCTGTAATTCCAGGTGTCGTCTGACTACCCACCTTAGCATTCCAGTCTCCTGTAATGAAAATAACATCTCTTTTTGGCGTATTATCCAGTAGGTGCTGCAGATCCTCATAGAACTGATCTACTTCTGCTTCTTCAGCATCTGTGGTTGGGGCGTATATTTGGATCACTGTGATGTTAAATGGCTTACCCTGAATTCGAATTGAGATCATTCTATCGTTTTTTGGATTGTATCCAAGCACTGCTTTAGCCACTTTATTATTAATTATGAAGGCTACTCCATTTCTTCTGTGGTCCTCTTGTCCACAGTAGTAGATCTGGTGGTCATCTGATGTGAAGTGGCCCATCCCAGTCCATTTCAGTTCACTGACACCTAAAATGTCTATATTTAATCTTGACATCTCACCAATAACCACATCCAATTTGCCCTGGCTCATAGATCTTACATTCCAGGTTCCTATGGTGTGTTGATCTTTAGAACATCGGATTCGTCGTTCACCACCAGCACCGTCGGCCGCTAGCCGTCCTTTCGGCTTTGAGATAGCTGCGTCATCACATCTGGGGCTAGTTGAACGTATCCTCTGTTCCTCCCCAGTAGCATTTTGACCATCTTCCGACCTGGGAGTCCCATCTTCTGATGGTATACCGACATATCTTTGGTTGTACTGATCCATTTAGTTTTCATGGCAAGAATACTGGGGTGGGTTGCCATTACCTTCCCCAGGGATCGTATTTAGTCTGACCTCTCTGCCACGACCTTCCCGTCTTGGGTGTCCCTTCACGGTTTAGCTCATGGTTTCACTGAGGTGCTCAAGCTCCAGCACCACGACAAGGTAACGATCTCCTTTGCTGGAGACTCAAACTTAGATGGTGTATCAATTTCAAGCCTGTAAGAGTTATTTTGTTTTTTTACTAGAATCCAATGGTCTGCTAACAGTGGCTGATGCAAGAAAGGAACGTGTCTGATGCCCAAATAGAATATTAGAAAAAATACAGTTTTATTAGCACATTTGCAGCCTGGAAATTTATGATCAGAAGTGGATCCTTTCACCCACGCTTTTCCTTCCAAACATTCGTCAGTGCTTTGGTTTTGTTATGGGAGTCATAGAAAATTACCTAGCTCTAATAAGAGATCCTGATCTAGTTTTATTTATTTCATTATCTCCCTCTGTGACAGTGTTTCCCAACCTGGATGCCCCCATGATGGATGGACTTCAACTCCCAAAATTCCTCTGCCAGCATGGCCATTGCTGAGAATTCTGGGAGTTGAAATTCAGATATGGAACTCGCCAAGGTGAGGAAACTGTTCTAAGGAATTCAAGGTAATTATGAGGGGACATGGTCTCTCCTATCATTTTAACAATTCTGTTAAGGTTGAGCTGAGAGAAAATGACTAGCTCAAAGTTGCACCATGAGCTCCATGGCCAAGCAGACACTTGAATTTGGGTTCCCTACTCCTATACAATATTCTTTCTAACTACATTATACTGGCTTTCTGCCCAGGGCTGACTGACTCCTGGGCTCTATGAGTTTTGGTCAGATCAATCTAAGAGTGCAATTCCTACTTTTTAAGGACAAGCAACTTCACTTCTATCTTCCAGCAACTTGCATTCTCATATATAAATATAGATATGCAGCCCAATTCTATGCATTTCTGCTGGCAGAAAAAATATTTTGTTGAATGGGGCTTAGTTATACGAAAATAATCACAGGAATTGATGCTTGTTTTACAGTTTCAGCCGTACACCGCATTTTTGCCACGCTGCAGCTTCAGCTCTCTCTCACCTTCGGGAAATCGAGAGATACTTTGCAAAAGAAACAGGCAGTCTTTTCTGGAAATGCTGCCTGTTATCAGTACAAGACTGAGCGCCACAGACCAACAAGTAATCTATTAAATAAGGGTTTTTAATCCCAAAACGACCTGGGAAAACGGCATCGAAGAGGCCACCATAGCACAACATGGTACGCGGGGAAAGATAACACGCATCATTGTCAAGCTCTCAGTTGACAGAACGTAGACGGGTTCCACTTATATTATGACATCACTGAGGCCAAACCAATAAAACAAACAGATTGGCACAATCTAATGACTATTTTAAAATCCCATCTCTTCCCCTTTTTCTCCAATGAAAAATCCTTACCTGATCTCAAAGAGTTCCGTTTTTTCCTGTTCTAACATCTTGAATTACTTCCCACAGAAGGCGCCAATTCTTATCAAACATATTCATTAAACGCATGCGCATTCTAAACTCTAGCCACACCGTCCCGGAAGAGTCTAACGATATTTTCATTGGAAGGTGATAGGAAAAAAAAACCCCACAGCTTCAATTGACCACGCCCCCGGTGACGCACGCGCACTTTTGATGTCGTCTCCACCCCTTTTCGCGGCAGTAACTTTCCCGTCTTCCACGGGACGTTGGAAACTAGCTGAAAAGCACGGCCAAGAAGTTAAGACATGCGCAGACTAGGCTGCGGGGCTGAGAGCGCGTGCGCACGGGGCACCTCCTGGGCCTTCGCGGGCGCTTAAAGAGGAGGAGTGCGCATGCGTGTTGCCTTGGGAGGCCGGCTGGCGTCCTATGTCAATAAAAAAGGAGAGAGAGAGTTGGTTTCTGGTGAGGGGGATGCGCAGAAAGGGGACAACATGCGAGCTGCGTTGACTTGGCGGGATAAGGTTGAGCAGTGGTAAGATGCGGTCCTTTCTCAGAAACGGGGCCGGTGAGGATAGCGGAGAAGAGGGTTGTATTTAGCAGAAGGACTCTGAGGGACCGCTGCCACAGTGTGTTCTTTCATCTGATGCATTTTCCTTTCCCAATCTTTCTATTCTGTTATAGCTTATTTTAAATAATAATTCCAATAGAAGAGAATATATGTAGCTCAGGGTTGAACTATGGAGTCCTTGGTGCTCTCTGAGCTTGGTTGTTTGCTTGCAGATGTTTCATTACTCAACTAGGTAACATCATCAGTGCGAGTGAGTGTGGGGTTTGCTCCCTGTTTATATAAATAGCTTAAATAATAATGTATGCCTCTCCCAGTCTTCTGTTACATGACCCCAAAGATGCCTCATAGCGTAACTGTAAGGCTATAGAATAAATGGCCGAGTGTTGCAAGATTTTGGCGGGGTCAAAATCGAATAAATACATTAAAAAATGGAAAGGTATGCCTAATGCGGTATGCTAACCCATGATTTCCTTAAACAGAATTAATAAACTATTGTTTAGTTATACAACACTAAGCCATGTATCATAATTTGCCACCACGCTTGTTGGGTCCATACAGTATCCTGAACCAAAACCAACCATACCACACCAACACAGTGTAGAACTGTTTCGGAGATTGATGACTTATCTCATGAAAAAACCAAATAAGTAGATAAGAGAACTTGCCTTTTAACAACATTCTTTGTTTTCACAGTGTCTATGACCTTGCCTTTAAGCCTGATGGAACACAACTGATAATTGCATCTGGAAACAGATTACTGGTATGAGGTTTTTAAAAATACAGTATGTGACCTAAAACAGATTTAAATCAGGAAAATCATTTAAAATGTTGTTGATTAATAAGATGACCAAGAAATTCCTTGCTTGGGAAGTGGGGATGGGGAGGTGGTTCAATTGAGAGGAGTAGAGAGACATTACAAAACATCCTAGAAAAAGTGGATTATCTGGATGCTGAATTCAGTCAGAATTCAGGCCTAGGCGTGTGATGGAGATGGCATTGATTGTGCTAGTGCAGAGCTTTCCAAACTTTTCATGTTGGTGACACACTTTTTAGACATGCATCATTTTGCGACACACTCTTACAGCAGGGCATCATTTCACGACACACTCTTACAGCAGGGCACAAGGCAGGCACTAGGACCTGCACAGAATCACAGCAGGTTTGGAGGCAGCAAGGCACAAGGCAGGCACTAGGACCTGCGCAGAATCACAGCAGGTTTGGAGGCAGCAGGGCACAAGGCAGGCTCTAGGACCTGCGCAGAATCCTGGCAGGGCAGGTTTGGAGGCAGCAAGGCACAAGGCAGGCACTAGGACCTGCACAGAATCCTGGTAGGGCTCGGAGGCAGCAGCAGCCTTCACACACCCAGACACTGCAGCCGACACACTAACGTGTCCCGACACACAGTTTGGGAAGCTCTGTGCTAGTGGATTACCTCCAAAGGGATTGGGGTGAGGGTAATGCTCCTCTCTCAGTCTGCCAGGGTTGGAGATTGGAGTCACTGTTCCGCAGTGGGTCCATTCCTTTTTAGCAGGTGGTTTCAGTTAGTAGTTTTAGGGGATGCGAGATCAGCCCAGTAGACATTCACTTATGTGGTGCCACAGGGCTTGGTCATTTCTCTGTTTGTTGAACATCTATATCAGGGTTTCTCAACCGGGGTTCCATGGAACCCTTGGGTTCTGCGAGAGGTCACTAGGGGTTCCCTGGGAGATCACAATTTATTTAAAAAATTATTTCAAATTCGGGCAACTTCACATTAAAGAGCTAAGTTTCATTCTTTATTTTTAGTTTAAGAACACTGTTCATGCATATACAGTGGGGCAAAAAAGTATTTAGTCAGCCACCAATTGTGCAAGTTCTCCCACCTAAAAAGATGAGAGAGGCCTGTAATTGACATCATAGGTAGACCTCAACTATGAGAGACAAAATGAGAAAACAAATCCAGACAATCACATTGTCTGATTTGGAAAGAATTTATTTGCAAATTATGGTGGAAAATAAGTATTTGGTCAATATCAAAAGTTCATTTCAATACTTTGTGATATATCCTTTGTTGGCAATGACAGAGGTCAAACGTTTTCTGTAAGTCTTTACAAGGTTGGCACACACTGTTGCTGGTATGTTGGCCCATTCCTCCATGCAGATCTCCTCTAGAGCAGTGATGTTTTGGGGCTGTCGCTGGGCAACACGGACTTTCAACTCCCTCCAAAGGTTTTCTATGGGGTTGAGATCTGGAGACTGGCTAGGCCACTCCAGGACCATGAAATGCTTCTTACGAAGCCACTCCTTCGTTGCCCGGGCGGTGTGTTTGGGATCATTGTCATGCTGAAAGACCCAGCCACGGTTCATCTTCAATGCCCTTGCTGATGGAAGGAGGTTTGCACTCAAAATCTCACGATACATGGCCCCATTCATTCTTTCCTGTACACGGATCAGTCGTCCTGGTCCCTTTGCAGAGAAACAGCCCCAAAGCATGATGTTGCCACCCCCGTGCTTCACAGTAGGTATGGTGTTCTTTGGATGCAACTCAGCATTCTCTCTCCTCCAAACACGACGAGTTGTGTTTCTACCAAACAGTTCTACTTTGGTTTCATCTGACCATATGACATTCTCCCAATCCTCTCCTGGATCATCCAAATGCTCTCTAGCAAACTTCAGACGGGCCCGGGCATGTACAGGCTTAAGCAGGGGGACACGTCTGGCACTGCAGGATCTGAGTCCCTGGCGGCGTAGTGTGTTACTGATGGTAGCCTTTGTTACGTTGGTCCCAGCTCTCTGCAGGTCATTCACTAGGTCCCCCCGTGTGGTTCTGGGATTTTTGCTCCCCGTTCTTGTGATCATTTTGACCCCACGGGGTGAGATCTTGCGTGGAGCCCCAGATCGAGGGAGATTATCAGTGGTCTTGTATGTCTTCCATTTTCTAATTATTGCTCCCACAGTTGATTTCTTCACACCAAGCTGCTTGCCTATTGCAGATTCAGTCTTCCCAGCCTGGTGCAGGTCTACAATTTTGTTTCTGGTGTCCTTCGACAGCTCTTTGGTCTTCACCATAGTGGAGTTTGGAGTGTGACTGTTTGAGGTTGTGGACAGGTGTCTTTTATACTGATAACAAGTTCAAACAGGTGCCATTACTACAGGTAATGAGTGGAGGACAGAGGAGCCTCTTAAAGAAGAAGTTACAGGTCTGTGAGAGCCAGAAATCTTGCTTGTTTGTAGGTGACCAAATACTTATTTTCCACCATAATTTGCAAATAAATTCTTTCCGAATCAGACAATGTGATAGTCTGGATTTGTTTTCTCATTTTGTCTCTCATAGTTGAGGTCTACCTATGATGTCAATTACAGGCCTCTCTCATCTTTTTAAGTGGGAGAACTTGCACAATTGGTGGCTGACTAAATACTTTTTTGCCCCACTGTATACAGGCCTACACATGAAACGAATATAATAATTTTTTTAACTTCTGGCCTATATTTGAGACTGAATGTGCAGGGGTTCCCCAAGGCCTGAAAAATATTTCAAGGGTTCCTCCAGGGTCAACGGTTGAGAAAGGCTGATCTATATGCAGCCACTGAGAGAAGTTATCTGTCAGTTCAGGATGTAGTGCCCTTAGTATGCTGATGACCTTTACATTGCTACCCTGAGCTACTCTTGGCCATGTGGAAGTCTTGTCCTGATGTCTAAAGGCTATTAGGATTTGAATGAGACAAAATGGGTTGAAGATGAACCCAAGCAAGATGTTGTTGTTTGTTCTCCAGGTTTCTGGTTGTTTCCAGTGTTGTCTCTCAAGTGGGAGATGCTATCCCTCAAGAAGCAAGCCTGCAAGCTGGGAAGCCTCTTGGATTTGTGGCTACTGCTAGGTGGGCAAGTGGACAGCTGTAATGTGCTTTGCATGGGGCTGTCTTTGAAGACCTCCAGAAGCTACAATTGATACTTTTGTTTTGCTGGCAGGTCTTAACCACCAGAGCATATTACACTTGTGCTCAAGGCCCTGTATTGGTGGCCAATAGATTTCTGAGTACAATTCAGAATGCTGGAATATAAAACGGATGAACAAAGAATGTGGAATTGTCTGTAGGTTGAGTCATGGCAACTGGATTTCTTTCTTTTGGTTGAAACATTTTGCTGCTTATCCAAGTAGCTTCTTCAGTCTGGGCAAAAGTTGGTGAGGGGACCCCATATATGTATTCCAGGGTTGCTGTATTGACCTTACACCTGATTGGCTTGTTAATTGGGCAATTGAGGTATAGATAGTCTTTAGGATGTCATGCCAAAGTGGAAAATCCTTCCCTCAATAGAGGCGGAGGCCTCAGGCACAACTTGTCCCCCATTTATCACGCTGCTCTTTCATTGGCCCCAGGAAGATTAAGACCACTTCACAAGTTCACCAGCAAGGCCACATTTAAGGATCCACTTGGGGATGAATAAAGGTTTTAGGAGTAAGACATCCTAAAGACTATCTATACTTCAATTGCCCAATTAACAAGCCAATCAGGTGTAAGGTCAATACAGCCACCCTGGAAGACATATATGGGGTCCCCTCACCAACTTTTGCCCAGACTATAATAGCTACTTGGATAAGCAGTGAAACGTTTCAACCAAAAGAAAGAAATCCAGTTGCCATGAGTCAACCTACAGACAATTCCACCTGGATGACTGAGAATCTTCATCGACATAAAGAATGTGGAACTGTGAATTGTGCAGTTGTGCAATTTTTGTTACGATTATTTGAATTAATGATTGAATTATTGATTAATGTCTTGCATTATACTCTTACTATGAGTTTTATTGTTTCATATTAGGTACCATAGGTGTCATTGTTTATATTATTTATGGTGGATGTTTTGGTGTATTAGGTGGTTATGGTGGACCTTTGCTGCCATGTAGGGCCATCTGGACTTTTGCAATATAGAAATGGAGACCTAAGAGCATTCTTGTGCAGGTTATCTTTGTTTTAAAAGTGGTTTGTCTTGAAGTATTATTTTTATGCACCTGTACCATTATACTTCCCTTTTTATTTTATCTGTACAGGTGTATGATACTTCTGATGGGACATTAATCCAGCCCTTGAAAGCACACAAGGATACAGTATATTGTGTAGCGTATGCAAAAGATGGTAATATGAAATCCACTGTTTCCATTTTCTGCAATTACATTTGCCTTTATTTATGTCACCAATACAAGATCTATATAACCTCTCTTGTTGTCTGAGGCAAGGAATTGATCAACTCCTGATCCAAATTTCTTAAGAAGTGAAGTTGTTTGGGATGTTCAAAACATTGTTCATAGTTTCACTTCCAAGCAGTACAGTATTGGAATTATTGTTGTTAGCATATTTCACCAGACAGTGTCTGCTACATTTGAATAAACCATCATTGGGGACCGTTCAATCCTGTATTTGAAGTGATATGCAGAAATGATCTGGTCACAGGTGTTTCTACCTGTTTTATTAAAATGCTAACAATCCTAGTCTGAGATTTCTTAATTATTATTTTTAATTAAAAAAAACCTTACCACTTCTTTTTTCTTTGACATATAAAAACCAAAAATACTGCTCTTGACAGTTGGGGATTTGTGTACAAGGAACTCGGGACTTGTCAAATTTATTTTACTTTAGCACATAGCCAAGACACTTCATAGCTAAGCTGCTGACTAGTAATACAAAAGAAGCAAACTAAATATTAATAGCTATTGTACGCTTTTCATAATCATATACATGTTACTTTCTCAGCCAGTTTTGAGTTGCTGGGTATGTCCAGTAACAAAAATGTATGATAGCTCTCAACAACACATCTTTTAAAGTTCTTTCAGTGAACTGAGAAAAGGATTGATTTAACAAACCTTGAGAAGTCTTTAAGTCTGGTAGACTGCTAAACAGAGATAGGTGCTTGCCAACATTAGTAGGTGCATTTGAGATCATGGTCATTATTAATACATTTGTACAAATTGTACTCCAATGAAAAAAATTCCAATTAAGAAGACAATTGGAACATTTGTTTTTTTACAAAATGATGTAAATTATGGTTATACCATAAATATTCATGTAAAATATGGTTAAGTACTGGTAAACCCTGGTCCCATTTATAGCAAGATTAAGAAAATGATAATCTGAATGATCACAGAAGACAAAATACTGCATTTTTCACTATATAAACTAGATGTTTCATGACATATTATGAATGAGGACTACCTGGACTTTGTAATTATAGAAGAATAGTACAATGGTTTTAGATTCCCTGCCAAACATTTGGAATGTGTTTGACTTCCTTCGAAGTGACAAAACAATAAAGAAGAAAATGCGATGGTAGCTGCCAATACTTGACATAGCTCATAGTTAAGGCAGCTGAGCTTCATGTTGGGTCATAGCATATGAAGATCGTTACATAGAGAGTGTTTTGATTTTGACTAATCTGAGAGCACTCATTTAATAGAAAATAATGTCATTCCATTTCTGTGTTTTAAATTAACAGTTGGCTGTTAATCTACTTCATAATTTATATTGGCTTCTACAAATTTTCCTAGGAAAACGCTTTGCATCAGGAGCTGCAGACAAAACTGTCATCATCTGGACTTCAAAGTTAGAAGGTATCCTGAAGTACACGTAAGTGATTATGACTTTGATATATGAGCTCTTAAGAATTGCTCTTAATATAAACAGAAGTAATCTGAGCACAGAGAAGAAAACAGTTTAACAGAGGCTGGGTATATTTGAAAAAGACACTCAACATAGTAAGCTCTTAAACTGAAGACGGTGGAGGGCATACCAGTGGCAGGCATAGAACATGGGTCAGCCTGTGCAATCCTGGCCTTCTCCCCATAGCAGTTTGCACCCCTCACATGGCCAGGTAGATATCTGAAGAAGGCTTTAAAAATTCAGTGTGGGATTTGTGATGTTATGCTTCTTGTCAAGCAATATTACAGAAGGGGATTAGCTCAATATTGCCATGATATAGGATTCAACTATTCAAAGGCTTTTTATATGCTTCCATTTCATCACTAAAAGGATAAGCTGCTGAGCTTGGTAAGCGTGCATGGCTCACAGGTGACCCTCAGGATAACTCCTACACATTTTTTTTTTGCTGGCCAGCTGGCTGCTTCTTTTTAGCCAGTTGACTGGCAGGAATAGCACCTGGCACACTTATTTCACCACTAGCTAAACAACCTAATAATCTTGCTGATGGGAACAGGTAGTTAATTTCCTGCTGGGAGTGGGGATGGGGAATGGTGGTCCTGAGCAAAATCAGTGGGAGAAAGAAACACAAAGCTGTCCTCCTTAAATTCTTTGGAAGAGGGAAACAGGAAGCTGAGTTGCTTCCCTCTTTCTCCCAACAACCCTGATTAAGATTACTGAGGAGACGGATTCAGTGACTATGCAAGTGGATTCCTGTCCTAACTAAAACGTGAATGTAGACAACATTACACATATTAAGTCCATGTGAAGGGCCATGGAATTGCACAAAATAAACAGTTCAGAGGAGATTCTTGAAGTTTCGTTGACTAACACCTGAATTGCTTTATCTCAGAAGTATCCCATTACTTTTCAAAGAAAAGGATTTTTTTTCCTTGTTAATGAGTTGAACATATTTATTATCCTTGACTGTTACCCACCATTTAGCCTGAACATCCGCATTCATAATTCTTAGTCAACATAGGCAAAACCATGTTTCAGCATATCTAGAAGGCATCAGTGTTGTGAATGCCTGAAACAGGTTCTCAGAATAACATCTATGAACAGAGCTAGGTACAGCCTTGTCACAAGTACAGTAAAACTTCAGGTTAACAAACATCCATTTAGTGGACTTCTGGATGCCACAGACCAAATTTATGGCAAATATCCATCCCCCCCCCCCATAACAGACAAGTCCACTGCATCCAAAGTAGTTGGATGAGGCAGTTAAATTTGTATAACTATTTTTATTAGGTTAGTTAATTTGTCTGCTTGCATTAATTCCATTAATTTCATAATCCAATCTTCTTTTGTTGGTACATTTTCTTCCTTCCATAATTGTGCGTATTTTACTAGAAATAGGGAAGCATAAAGAGATATGGGACCCTTTTACAGAGTATCTTAAAAAGGAATACAATATTAAATAGATATATATGTAATTATACAACTATAAATAAAAATATAGTAAGGGGGGGAAATAAGGAAATATAGAAAGTAAGAGAGAAAATGTATACATATCAGTTACATTTAATGTTCTGAGTTAAGAAAGCCGGAAGCAATTTTAAAGGTGTATGAATATGTAGTATGTATGTGTAGGTAGTATAGGTTAAGTCTTTAAAAATTAAGAAAGGAAAAATGCATAAGAGAATAATAGAATAAGTATATATATATAGAAACATAAAAATGAAAGAAAGGAATCAAAGAACTAAAAATAGATAAAAAAGATAAGGGAGGGATTTTGCGGATTAAGAGATATGTAGTAGTGGGAGAGGAGTATGGGAGGTAAGAAGGTAGGAAGGAAAAAGAAAGTAGAAAGGGATAAATAGAATTGAAAGATCGGATTATATAAAAGACTAGAAATAAAAATTTATAAGTTATAAGACTATGAAAATATGCAATTGATGGAACGCCTAAGTGTAAATGAGATATGTTTTATGTAAAATGTAAATGTCTGTGTTAAATGTTAAATGTAAATAAAGTTTATTTTTTAGGGAAAAAAAAACATTTCATTATTTGCAGCAATTATTCAAATTATGTAAATCGCTGAGAAGTACATAGATTGCAATTTAACAGATATTCTAGGAATAGCAAACACTCTCTCCCCTCAGTTGGCCTGTTAAATTGAGATTTCACTGTCTGTTCACTGATGCAGTGTAGAGGGTCAAAATGTACAAAATATTTGAACATTCACCAAATCCTTAAATAAGAACATAAGCACATGAGCAGTTCCCTGCTGGATCGGACCCCTGGCCCATCTAGTCCAGCAGTCTGTTCTCCCAGTGGCCAAGCAAATCCACAAGGATGTCCACTGGTTTCCCAGCGGATGGTCTCCAGAGGCAGTCACACTGCCATCAAGGCTAATAGCTACTGTACCTAAATGTTCAGATAGAATCCAATTGAATCCTTCCACTAATGTAACATTTTTGTCAGTGGACTAGATAGGGGATATTAACCCCTTCTTTCTGCAGCCCACCACATGAATCAAAATCTAGATCAATGGCAGCAAAGAGATATAGAAAATCCTTACTGCTGCTATCTAGGGGTCGTCCAGATTTCTGCAGCCTGTATTTATATCTTTACTTATAAAAAGCTGACATAGCTATTCCATAGTGATTAAGCTTGCCATTCTTCCAATGCATCTGTTTCACTGTTGTTTATTAATGTGTTTTAGGCACAATGATTCTATACAGTGTGTGTCATATAATCCTGTTACACATCAACTGGCATCCTGCTCTTCCAGTGATTTTGGTATGTTTTCCCCATGGCTGAATTCTTAATATCAAATTCTAATGCTTCATGTAGCAAAAAGGAAGAAATCCAGCAAGAGTTGCAGTCATTACTGTAATATCAGTTTAAGCAATCCAAAGTTGAAACGTAATATGTGAGTAAAACTTCCCCCTCCTTTCTCCTGCTTGTAGTTCTCTACACACCAGAATCTGCTCTGATATTTCCCATACTCCAGAGCAGATTTTGCATACAAAAGTGGAAGCTATCTTCCTCCTTGTTTTTCTGACAGGAGTTGTTTATTAGTGGGAAGGGCAGATTGGATAAAATCCCAAGGTACTTGTAATATTTTATTAGAAATGTAGGAGGTTGATTTCCAGCAGGCCACACTACTTGTGCATCTGGCCCAGTCTTGTTGTTTAGCATCAGGCTCTTAGGTTCTCATTTAACTGGCAATGCCAGAGGTTGAACCTGAATGTTATGCATTTGAAGCGGTACCACTGAGTTACAGTCCTCCCTGACCATTGTAGCCCCTTCTTTGCAGATGATGGGTGATGACATTATAAAATGCTATTTTGCAGCACAGAAATGGGTACAGATAACGGTGAGGACAGACAGATTGAAAGAAATCTTATTAATTAAGATGAACAACACAACTAATATGATGAAAATTAATAACCATATTATTTTTAGCAGTTATTGTATAGCTGCTTTTGAATTTTCTTACAATTATAACAACTTCTTTATTTCTCTGTTCTGATTCTCTGTCATTTTTAAGGATTGTGGTCTCCTGAACAGAAGTCAGTCAACAAACATAAAGTTAGCAATAAGATCACTTGTTGTAGGTATGTAACTGCTTGGCTCAAAGATTATAATTCTGGTTTTCAAATGATAGATACTTATGTTTATGAGTTGCCACTCCACACAAAACATGATGCAGTTAAAGTAGGAATGGGGCATTACTTAGATCAGAGCTTTCCAAACTTTTCATGTTGGTGACACACTTTTTAGACATGCATCATTTTGCGACACACACTTACAGCAGGGCATCATTTCGAGACACACTCTTACAGCAGGGCACAAGGCAGGCACTAGGACCTGTGTGGAATCCTGGCAGGGCTCGGAGGCAGCAGCAGCCGCGACACACCCAGACACTGCAGCCGACACGCTAACGTGTCCCGACACAGAGTTTGGAAAGCTCTGACTTAGGTCTTGGAATAGCAACCAGACCTTCCTGCCTAAGTGGCCAGATGATATCAGAGGCAGAACTGGAGGAAGGGTGGCCTTTCTCCCTCAGCAAAATCTCTACGCCCCCCCGCCCAAGTCCCCCATTTCATGCTGTTAGTTCCCTCCAGCACTGAGAAACATTTAGCCTACTGTATTGTCCTTTTTTTCAGTTGGACAAATGATGGACAGTATCTTGCTTTGGGAATGTACAATGGCATTGTCAGCATCAGAAATAAAAATGGTGAAGAGAAAGTCAAAATTGAACGACCAGGAGGATCTTTATCTCCAGTTTGGTCTATTTCTTGGAATCCATCAAGGTAACATTTTTGTGTCTTGAGTGAAAACAAAGTCTCAGTCATTCAGTGTGTTCTTGGTATCTTCAATAAGTATCATTGCAGCCTAGACTGTAGATTTCAGGTGGAAGCGTATTACTGCAGATCTGTGATTAATTTTGGAAATAAATTGCACAGTTTTTTTAAATGTAAGAAACAAGGTATTCCCATATTACATTTGGGCATCTGTGTGAAAGACCATATTTTTCTTCACTCGGTTTGGATTGCTTAACATAGAAATTTTCTGTTTCTAAGAGCTGAATGGTTAAGTCACTCATGATTGCTACTAATTTCACTCTGGCATTTTCTTTTTTTTGCTTAACCAAAAACAGTCAAATGTAGGAGGCATCGCAATAATTAATGCTCATTAATTTATTATTTATTAGTTTATACTTTTTTATCATTTATATGCTGTATGAATGTCATCCAAAGGTGTTTATAAAATAACCCCAAAACCCTTATCACTGTATAGTAAAACCATTAAAAACCAAGCAGAAAAAGAACACTTTTACTGCAGGGGTGGGAATTTCATGAACAGGAGAGACCTTTGCAGAGAAAGCTGTATCCCGTTTTCCCATTCCCCATACCCCAAGGAAAATATGATAAATATTTAAGAACTGTTTTACATAGTATATGGTAGCAAATTCATCTACTTATATAGTAGTTCTATATATACATGCCAACAGTGTCTAAAAACATGTAAAATGAATACCTGATGAAGCTTCTTGGAAGAAATAATATTTTTTTAGAGACAGGCTGCTTAAGAGTCTAAGAGGCAGGATGTTTATTTGAACTTCCCCCCATTCTTCTCACAGTATCCTTTGCCAATACACTTATTTTGTTCATTGATTTCAGTGGCCCAATAAATGGGACTCTGGGAAAACTTTGTGGGAAAGTATTGTAACGATAATGTTGGAATTCTATATTAATTGATTGGTTTTACTATTGTGACTGAGAAGTATTGATCCACCTGATCATTCCAAATGATGTATGTGTCCAGATCAGTGGTTTCCATTACCCTTCTCCCTAAAGTCTCTGATTTGAAGAACTGTGTTTTCTACAGCCTGATAAAAGTTTTTTTGCATGGAACAGTACATTCTGTATATTCTAGAAAATTTAAGGGAAATTTCAAAGTCTGTGTGGGGAAAATTCTTTAATTCCAGGGCAGCAGATCTTGAACTAATATCTTTTGAAAGTTGACTTTTGTGGCAGTAGTTCATGTGAACAAACAATTGGTATTTGCAGTCGCTGGGAGAATCTCTGGAGTGCTAGAGACAGCGAAGAAGAGGAGGAGGCAGGTCACACCTGTTTAGAGGATATACCAGTTCTGAAGTCCATCACATGCAGTAGTCAGGGTAGTGAGGCAGAGGAAGAAGAACATGAGGAAGATGAGAGCCCTAGGAATGCCAGCTCGTGAGTGAAATATCAAGGAAATAAAGCTATACTATTTTAGGATTAATGTAGATATGTATAGAATCCTAGCTCAATGACATTTTATTATCAAGTAATCTATTTCATAATGTAAGAGCGGTATGATGACTCTCACAAAAATTGCCCATACTGATTTTTGCCAACCAGTCTCTCCCTCTCTAATCTGGCATGGTATACTAAAAGTTGGGTTCAGCACAAGCTCCTGCGAGAGGCAGATGTTTTCCCATACTCAAGAAATTTGACACCACAAATTCTCAGAGCTGAAGGAAGTTGGGAAAATATTCATGGTGTATGATTGCTTGCTTCTAGGGAACTGCAATCTACCACCTTGTGTTGCCGTAAAAGCTCCCTGAAGTTCCAGAAAATCGTTGAATGGGAAGGGTCATGCAGGCCAGCAGTGCTACTAATTTAATCTTGCTAATCCAATACTCTTTGTTTTGAATAGATTGATCTCATAATAACATGCAAGAGGACAGCAGTGTATGCCTAATGGCCAAACAAAAGCAATTTATTTATGTGTAACTGAAAGGTGTTATCAGAAAAGTCTGACTTGGAAAAAATGGTAATCTTCTGAAGATGGTGAGATAGAAAATATATTTCAGTTGCAGAGTAATATACAGATGTGAGTTGTGCTCTGTGACAGAAAATACTGTGTATAGACAGGAATAAATGAATCAGGGAAGTGTTTTACAGACAGAAAGATGAAGAGCTGGAGATTCCAAAATATTCGTTAATAGAAGATTAGGCTATGGGTAAACTGACTGGACTAGACAGAATATACTACAGAAAAAAGGTGGACCCTTTTTAATAGCCCAATATATGGACAAGAAATAAGAGAATGTTATTAAATAGCAATTTACAGAAATACGGATCTGCACATCCAACCATTTATAACATCATCAGTGACTATTAAATCCAACTTTTAACTATTAATATAAATAAGAATATTTCAAAGTAAAATGCAGCCTGCTCTTCTCAGAAAGTCTAGAACAGCCTTGCTGCCTGGGGAATTCTGGGAGTTGAAGTCCACACATCTTAAAACGGCCAAGGTTGAGACACACTGGTCTAGAATAATATATAAGCTAAAATGTTGTTATATCTCAGTAGTAAAACACATGGTTTAAAGCAATTCCTCTTCAGAGAGGGTGGGGAATACATATTCGGAAAATCTGAAAAGCTGTTGTTAGCTATTATAGACAATGCTGAGCTAGATGGACCAAACATTCATCGACATATAGATGGACCAAACATTTCAGGCAGCTACCATGGATCAAGTCATCAGGTCAAGCATCTAAGACAGAGCTTTCCAAACTTTTCATGTTGGTGACACACTTTTTAGACATGCATCATTTCACGACACACTCTTACAGCAGGGCGTCATTTTGTGACACACTCTTACAGCAGGGCATCATTTTGTGACACACTCTTACAGCAGGGCACAAGGCAGGCACTAGGACCTGCACAGAATCACAGCAGGTTTGGAGGCAGCAAGGCACAAGGCAGGCACTGGGACCTGCGTGGAATCCTGGCAGGGCTCCGAGGCAGCAGCAGTTGCGACACACCCAGACACTGCAGCCGACACACTAACGTGTCCTGACACACAGTTTGGAAAGCTCTGATCTAAGAAATAATGAACACGAAAGCTGTCCCAGAGAAGGTTTTATTATTACTCTCTGGGCAACAAAATGTGTTATTTTAGTACATAAAAACATTTGATGCGATTATTAAACTTAAATTTATTTATGAGAGTAAAATAAGAAAAAAAGTCACATGTATATTCATCCCTGACCAACTGTTCGGTTAGTCTTACAGATACGCTCATATGCATTTAATCTGTTTACATTTAAGTTAATTTACCTAATGTTAAAAGAGGGAAAAATGGAAGATTTTACTCTCTCTCTCTCTCTCTCTCTCTCTCTCTCACACACACACACACACACAAACACACATATACACATACACAGTACATATACATAAAATGCAGACCAAATTTTAAATAGTCCTCCACTCAAGACTCCTGATAATAAAATGCTTGTTCAGTTATGACAAGAGTAGTGAGTTTTTCAGGCTGTTGTGTAACTGACAGAATGACTGTTCTTCCATTTTTGTAATATTAATCTCTTCACAATCCTCAGAGCATGCAGTGCCTGTTTCCTTTGACAACTTGTTAGTTACCATACCATTGGGTATACAGCATGATAACCTACAAAAACAGTGAGGCTTCCATTAAAAAATTAATATAACTTCTAGCCAAAAAGGAGCTGCTGTGGCACAAGATCAAACTGTAAGAACCAGCTATTGGCTAAATCTCTCAACTTTTTCCTGAAAACATGCATAGGCATCCAATGTACATGAAATAATAATTTTTGCTCAGTTAGTTGACTCATGAATGCAAATTAGTTTTCCATTGGCAAGGATATGTTTGACACTCCAGGTTTCTAGTGAAATCTTCCCTATACTCTTACAAGGAAGTATAATTTAACCAATGTTTTTAAACAATGTGTGTAGGCTTATTATTTTGTAGACGTTCTGTTGAATCCTCTGTGAATCAAAGAGGCCCTAAAGCCCTTAGAGCTGCTGGCCTATATCTAGATTTCAGAAGGTGTTTTAGCTGGAGATACTGCCACTGACAAATGATATTTATGTTGCGGCTCCCCAAATGATGAAATTCAGTGTCTGGTCTGATGAAGTGATCTGAAGTATCCTCAAAGCTTAAAGATCTTAATATTTTTCCCGGACGCATGTCACCAAAGTAGAGAATAACAGAACCAGCTAAGTTTGTACTTTAAGAGAACTGCTTGCTGCACTGTTGCTATATAATTGCTTTTCCTTTTATATTCAGTAGAGATGAGCATAATGATATTTTAGCAGTGGCAGATTGGGGACAAAGGCTTTCTTTTTATCAACTGAGCGGAAAGCAAGTAAGTTACTTCTTAATTGGAAAGTATATATATATTTTCTTCCTTCAGAAATATTGAGTTTCTGTTTTCTGAATTTTTTTAAGCCAGTAGTATATTCTTCAATATCAGAGACCCCTTTATTTGTCTTTTTGTAGAAAAGCATGCATATATATGTATGTCTATGTGTGTATGTACTGCAGGGCTTTCCAAAGTTTTCCCGCGGCGACACACCAACCGCCGTTGGTGTGTCGCCGCGGGAAAACCTGGAAGTGCCGCCGTTGCGGCAGCACGCAAAACCCCGGAAGTGCTGCTGCCGCTTTCGAGTTTTTGCGCGCTGCTGTTGGTGTGTCGCTGCGGGAAAACCCGGAAGGCTGATGATGATCAGCGCTTCCGGGTTGTGTGGCGACACACCAGACTGTGTGGCGACACACTTTTGTGTCGCGACACACAATTTGGAAAGCTCTGATGTACTGTATGTATATGTGGGTGTGGGTGTGTATACACACACACATATATACACACACACACATATAAATTAAAACTTGTATGCCGCCCATCTCTCAATGACTGGGTGGCTCACAACAATAAAAAAACTGGGCGCTAACAATGGTCAAAGAAATTACAATAAAACCAATAAAACATAAAAGATAAAGATAAAAGATGGCAAGCATGACAGACCAGATGGAATGAAGTGAGGGGTCTGTACCAGTATTACAGTTTATTTCTGAACCAAAAACTGTTAAACAGAATTAATCTGGCTGAGCTTCCTTCTCTTTCTTGAGTAATAGAAATGGGCTAATATGTACATATCATATACTGTTAGACCTAATACTAACCATAATATTTTATTTTTATAGCACGATTTCTGAAAATGAAGGGGCTGTAGTAGCTCAAATGAAGATCTGTGACAAATCAAATACAAAAATATATGTAATTACTTTCCTGTCTACAGATGAGATTTCTTATTACAAAATCAAATGTTATTAACTTTTTTAAAAACATATTTGTCCATATTTTTATAGATTGGAAAAGACAGAGTCCTGAACTTTGATCCATGTTGTGTTAGCTATTTTTCAAAAGGAGAATACATCTTAATGGGAGGCTCAGACAAGCAAGTGTCCCTTTATACAAAGGATGGAGTGCGTCTTGGCACCATAGGGGAACAGAGCACTTGGGTGTGGACATGTAAAGCTAAGCCAGATTCCAATTATGTGGTAAGGGTGAATTTCTAAAAGCCTTTCAAATATGTATGCCCAGGTATTTTCAGATACTTTTTCTCTCACAAATATCTATTTCTGGCCTCCATCTTCTCCATATGGCAAAGCCATCCAAATGTGTCTAAATCTGCTGCTGTTTTGCTAGGAAATTACTTTTTACAGCTTTTAGAACTATGTCTCTGCCAGGTTACATTTTGTGCATCACAGAGAGGCAAACCTATGTCTATAGGTGGGACTTACTTCTTACTTAGTTACATTGTTAGGTGTACACCTAAAAAAATAATGTGAAAACTGATGCTGAGAAGCAGTTAAATCAATGAGCTTGAGTTGGGTTGAGGCTTAAACCTGTTTGCTTCATTGTTTGTCAGCCGCCTGCCCATCACTCCCAAGTTCCCTGTTCCTCCTTCACTTGTTCTTGTCTCTATTCATCTTCTTCTCCCCTCATTTACTGTTACTGGTTCACATGCCTTTTCTCATCTTAATTTCCCCATATTTCCTCACAGTGTATATATTATAATATCTGTGATTGGGCTATGTAAAGCATCTTTGTATTGAGATAATCAGAATCAATTTACTTCATCAAAATAATTGCAAAGGGAGTTATATGTGAATTATAATTTCATCGGGCTGGCTTGTGCAGAGTTAATAACAATGCACAGTTTGTCAAGTACAGCTGACAACCAGAGTATGTAGTATTTGCTAAGAAAAATGACTGACTTCTGGGGCAATTTTCTTTATTAATATTGATTCAAATCTCATTTCTCAAGTGCATAAGAGTAAATAATATATAAATCATTTCTTAAACTCCTTTGTCTTTCCTTTCCTTTTTAAAATAAAGTTACTGTATATTTAAAAAAAATATTTTAGTTAGTATTGTGGCCTTTAAATAAAAGCCAAGTAATCTTATTGTTGTCACTTGTTAAAAACCTATTGTAAACAATGAAATGATATCTAGCAGAAGTATTAAACTGTAAATAACTACTTCCTACCATGACATTTGTGAATTTTGGTTTATATGGCTTTGCTGTGGCAGAAGGGACAGGGCAAAATCTTATGCATGTGAAGGAAAGAAATTCCCTCAGATAACACATTTTCCAAGTGTAGAAACTAGAATAAATTAAAATTAAAATTCCAGCAAAACTCCAATCCCTTTTTAATTTACATTTCTACTTATGATCATTCAGGTAAATAGACACACTTTTGGTTAATTCTTCTTTTCTCTTCAGGCAGTGGGAAGCCAGGATGGAACCATTTCATTGTATCAGCTGATTTTCAGCACAGTCCATGGCCTTTATAAGGATCGCTATGCTTACAGAGACAGCATGACGGATGTTATTGTCCAACATCTTATCACTGAACAAAAAGGTGGTATTGAATTATGTCTTCAGATAACCCAGTGGCCATCTCTTTCCTGCTCCAGTAAACAATATTTGTCCACAAATTGAACTAGGCAAGATATCTTTACAGCAGAAAGACTGCTGTGCCTTTTTGCCAGAAACACTAATTGTATCTTCAGAAATGCTTCATGTAGAATTTTTGGTGTGGGGAACGTTGTGATGACAACCTGTTTGATGGCCTTTTGTCAGCAGTTAAAAATACATTGATGTAGCTGGCATTTTGACTTTTTGTTGTTGCCCTTGGTGATTGTTCATTAATTGTTTTGATTATGTTAATTGCTGTGTAAATGTAAATGGCTATGTAAATTGCTATGAAGCATAATGGAAGCTTCAACTAGCCTATGTTTCACACCAAGCCTTAAGTTGTAGAATAGGATTTATTCATACGTTTATTCATTTGATTTATATCCTGCCAGAAATTGAAGGCAGTGTATCTAGCACTCTTTCTTCCAATTTTATCCCCATAATTAGTGTGAGATAGCTTGGGATAAGAGAGAGAGTGACTAGCTCAAAATCATTTTGCAAGGCCTCTGTGGTAGAACAAGACTTGAACGTAGGATTTCTGAGGCCTAATTTAATACCTCAACCACTACAGTTGATCTAGTTAAGTATTTGCTGGTGGTGGCCTTCCTTCCTCCTGTAAGAGAAAAGAGACTGGAGAGAAGACTCCAGAAGACTCAGTGAAATAGAAGAAAAAAAATAGTGGGGAGAAAGAGCTACAGTAATCATAAATAATGGGAGTTAGAGGGTGGGATGGAGAGTTGGTAGAGGTTTAGCTACTTTAATTTAGCTAAATCAGCCTTTCTCAACCTTTTGACCTTGGAGGAACCCTTGAAATATTTTTCAGGCCTCAGGGAACCCCTGCACGTTCAGGCTCAAATATAGGCCAGAAGTTACAAAATTATTATATTTGTTTCATGTGTAGGCCTGTATATATGCATGAACAGTGTTCTTAAACTAAAAATAAAGAATGAAACTTACCTCTTTAATGTGAAGTTGCCCAAATCTGAAATAATTTTTAAAATAAATCGTGATCTCCCAGGAAACCCCTGGTGACCTCTCGCAGAACCCTAGGGTTCCACGGAACCCTGGTTGAGAAACCCTGATCTAAAGGCTATTCTTTCAAAGTTACAACAGGTGGCAGCATGTAGCCATCCTTGGCTGAAGTAAAAAAAAAAGCTAAGCAAGAATGGAGTTATTTACTATTTGGATGGGAGGTCACCAGGAAATCCCCAGGCTATAAACTAAATGTGGAAGTTGAAAAAACATCCTGGAAGAAGGCAGAACAGTTCCATATTGTTGCTAAGATAATTATGTGTTAATTGTAGTCCTCAGAATCACATTGACCTAGTGGAGTGTTTACTTTAATTAAGTAATAATGAGTACTAATAATATATTAGGATGGTTGTGGAGCCCCTGTTGACTTTTTGCATGTTTGGGAGTGTTGTTTTGATCCAGGCAATTATGTGGTTTTTAATGTGTTTTTTAACCTATGTATTGGACTTACTGTGTGCTACCCAGAGTCTTCTTGGAGTTGGATGGCCTTAATAAATCCAATAAATAAACATTTATTTATTTATTTATTTATTTGCTTGCTTGCTTGCTTGCTTGCTTGCTTGCTTGCTTGCTTGCTTGCTTGCTTGCTTGCTTACTTACTTACTTACTTACTTACAGGGCTTATATGGCCACCTATCTCATGTGATGACTCTAGGCGGCTTACAACAATCCATAAGAAACATAGTTAAAAACAAAAGTACCCTTCCCCCAGGTGAAAAATGAAAGAATCATTTTTGTGTTGCCAACCAGCAACACAAAAAAAATCTGCTTTGTTTTTTGTAAACATTGATAAATCTTGTAATACCGTTTTAAGCATTTTAGTTTAAACTTGTATTTTTCAGTCAGAATAAAAAATCGAGAGCTTGTAAAGAAAATTGCAATCTACAAGAACAGATTAGCAATCCAGTTGCCAGAGAAGATCCAGATTTTTGAACTGTATTCTGATGATTCATCAGATATGCACTACCGGGTGAAGGAAAAGATAGCAAAAAAATTTGAATGTAACTTACTAGTTGTGTGTTCTGAACACATTATCTTATGCCAGGTAAGTAACTGATAATTACATTTAGAAATAAAATAATTATGTCTAATAATGAAATTATGTTTTCTAATACTGCACTAAGAAAGAGTAAGGAAAAGGTTCCCTGTTTAAGACAATTTAAGGTGTTTCACATAATAAGGGTGGGTCCACAGAGGCAACTTACATCAGGTGCATATTCATTTTTGACCTGTTTCCAGATTTCATGTCAGGAATTAAAACTACTAGAGCAAATATTAGAGCAGAATTGTCCCCAGATTCTGTAGGCCGCATGGTTCTATTTGAGAATTCCGGCCATTGAACTGCGTACACATGAAGGTCGCCTAGATTGGGGACGGCTATTCTAGAGGTTTGCATTCCTCATCATCATTCCTGTCACAGCAGGGTGAGCATCATTCTCAATTCTACCGGCATTAGCTAAAGATTGAATTTAGAGATTCCTAGAAGAAACACAATTTTCTCCATGGGGAATGGATTTCCTGAGTTCTCACAACATATAACATACTCACTTTCATTTGATAATTGGAATAAATTGCTTCCAATAAATCAAAAGTCCTTGTTCTGGCATACCATTACCCATTACATAATAATGTAGTTTGCATTTTAAAAAGAAGTTACCGAAAGTCTGAAATGTTGAGTAAAATATTCTAGAAAGTACAATAAAAAATAATTGATAGCACTTTTATTTAGCTTCTTTTAACGGTTGATTACTTTTCTGAGCAGCTACATTTCATTAATGCACTCTTGGATATTGAAGTATAAGGTGTGGTTGTAAAGAGTAGACATGAACATTGATAAGAAATTAGACTTTTTTGTTTGGTATTATAAAATGTTTACCACTTGCTTATGTCTTATGCCATGGAAACCTAATAATAAAAAAGATCTGGTAAATACGCATCAGATGTATGAAAACTGCTTATAGCAGAAAGTGATGTTTTTTTCCCCCTTTTTAGGAGAAAAGACTCCAGTGTCTCTCTTTCAGTGGTACAAAAGAACGGGAATGGCTGATGGAATCTCTCATTCGATATATAAAAGTAATTGGAGGACCTCCAGGCAGAGAAGGCCTTTTAGTGGGTTTAAAGAATGGTCAGGTGAGGTTTTCTGATACAGCAAAAAGTTTTTTTTTTGTAGTGATGATTCAGATGCTGTTAGATTATAAAAAATAACAGCATTTGAAAGAAAATTATAATCAAAAGCATCTTTTGTAGACATTTTACTTCATGAAAAATTGGATTGAAAGCAATTATTATTCTCTACATACATACAGTACACACCCATCACATTATTCCCTTTTGTGGTAAGCAACATTATGCACACCACAGAAAAGTAATAAAATATAGTAAGCCAAAGAAATTAAAGGCAAGAGATAAGAAAAAAAGGAAATAGAGATAAATCACTTCCAAACCATTCTACCATGTCTACATACTGCTTTATACATTACCTTTTGTTATTTAAACTTTTCACCTCATTTTTTTAGGGTCTCATCATATATCAATAACTCCATTAACTACAACTTTCTTGATACTCCCATTCCTCTTAACTTTTCTATTCTTCCAAACTGTCCTTGTTTCCATCATGCCCATACACTGCTTTATACATTGCCTTTTGTTCTTTAAATTCTTCACCTCAGTTTTTTGAGTATCTCGTCAACTCCATTAATCCACAATTTTATTGATATTCCCATTCCTCTGAATCCACTTACTTTCCCTTAATATATCTGTTTTGCAATTTGATCCTCATTCATTGTTTCTATGTGATGATATCACCTCAACATACTTGTTTCATACTGCCACTCACTTTTTTTTCCAATCCAGATTTGTTCAGCACTCATTTATTTTTTTCCCATTTTACATTTTTTACTTCTTTCAATAACTATTCATACCTCACAACAGACCGTATACTATCCACTATGTTTCCACCAGCATTTGCACATTTTAAAAATTCTCAATTCCCATTTTTAGTGAACATTCTGCCAAGGTAAACAAATCGTCTACTTGTTCAGGTTTTTCACAATTTATGTAGAACTTGAAATTGTTCACTCCATTTTCCCAAGGTCTTTGATACATAAATTTTCAGATTCATACTCCTTGTTGCATCATGCAGTCTGTCTAACATTTGCTGCCAATCATTTAGGTCCTCAACCAGCAACATGACATCATCTGCAATCAGAGCTGCATGTACCTTCATGTGCCAAACCGTCAACCCTCTAACATCACCAGAAGTATTCCTTATAGGTTTACCTGTAAATTAATTAAATAATCAAAGTGAAATGGCACAACCTAGTCTTATTCCATGCTCTAAATTGAACCATTCACTAAGCCATAGCTTTCCAAACTCTGTGTTGCGACACTTTAGTGTGTTGCAACACACAGTTTAGTGTGTCGTGACACAACCCGGAAGTGGACGTACACGGCGGCGACGCAGGGGCGCGCGTGGCGGTGGTGTGCATGGCGGCGGCGACAACGGCAGCTTCCGCGTTTAGTGGAAAACGTGAGGCCACCGCTGTGCACACTGCTGCCGCGCGCCCCCCCACGCCGCCGCCGCTGCCACTGGCGGTGTGTCACCACCGGCCGCAGTTTGGAAAGCACTGCACTAAGCATTCAATTTATTTTCATGTATGTTTTACTTCCATCATGTGACATTCTTACAACATTCATCAACCAATCTTCATATTGTGCAAAACAATTCAAACCTATTCATTTTATCGTACGCTTCTCTAAAGCAACAAATATTCAATAAACTTTTTTCTCATATTCATACATTTATCATTGACCTACTGAAGAGCAAAAATATGGTCTGCACATCATGTGCCTGGCATAAAGCCACATTCCACTTCTGAAAATTTTCTGATTGTAATCTCTTAATACTCTTTCAGTCAGAATTCTTGCAAACACTCACCTAGGCATATGTAACAAATTAATCCTGCAGTGTTTACAGTCATTCTTGCTACCTTTCTCTTTGCATAGTGTAACAATAATAACATTCTTCCAATTGTCAGGCATGAATGCAGTCTTCACATACACATTAAACAAATTGCACAGCCATTCCATAAACAAACCACATCTATATTTTAATATTTCTCAAACGGTACTCTCCACATTTGCAGCATTATTCTTTTTTACCTTCTCACAGCATTTGTGATTATTTTTATTGCTACAGTATTTTCTTAGACACAAAGATTTGTAGCATTCACTTCTACTTTTTAAAAGTATTACTATAATTCCCATATTGATCTCTGAAATATTCCTTCTGGCATTCCCTTACTTCACTCCAAATAATTTCCTCGCCCTTATTTTTATTTCATTCACTGTGCTGAATGTTATTTGTTTAGCCTTTATTACCCATTTTCATAGCAATATTTTTATTTCCATCAAAATTGTTCTGCATTTTCTTTGTCTCTTTTAATCTTAACTATTCCTTGGTCTCTTTGCAAGTTTCTTTTTGTCTTTATACACATTATATACTACCTCATTTTTTGCAGCAATATTCTCTAACATGTATTTTTCCTCATCCACAATCTTGTTCATCTCATTGTTCTTCCAAGTTCTACTCTCACATTCTGCAATGTAATACTTTTCATTCTATTCCAAGGAGTTTCCACATTCTCTTTCCCTGTATACGTTCCATTCACTTTTGGGGGAGATTAATCTTCTAATACTTTTTCATACAGAACTTGAACAGTCTGTTCCTGTAGTCCTTTTATTTTTATTTTAATCTCTTCTTACATCTTTCCTTTTCTTTCATATCTGTTTTATCCCCCAGATCTTCTCTTGACACTATCAAAAAAATGGTTTGTCCCACTCTCAGAACTTTCAATCACTTATGTCCTTCACTAATACTCTCAATCTTTGATCATAAAATGAAATCAATCAGGTTTTGCCATATGTACATATGCTTAAACCTTGCATTCAAAACAGAGACTCATGCCATTTTCATTTATTTTGGAAACTATGAATGACCAAGTCAGTTTTCCTGTATTTTCTCATCTCGTTTCCATCCATCTATTCATTTTGTGTAAATATTCTTTTTTTTGGAGGGGGGTGTTGCATTATTCAGAATGTTGCACCACCTTTTCCAGCCCTGCTTCTTAACTATCATCATTAATTGGAGTGTACATATAACTTTGTCCAACTCATAGATTCTTACTTTCATATAAAGTATACCAAAATAACTTAGATAACACCAATAGATTCCTACTTACATATATACCAAAATAACAATAGATAACTGATATGAATGTTAGCCCTTTCACTGATAATTAAAAATATACCTTGTCCATGTATTCAAGAACTCCACAAGATCAGTCTGCCTTCCTTCATATCTGCTGCATCCTTCAGTTTTCTCTCAATTTCACAAACACACAGGATATCTATTTTTCTTTCTTTTCACTTTTCATGCTATTTACCATTTATTCCTCATGCATTCCAAGTTGCAATTTTTCATATGTCTTGGTTGTCATCTGCTGTTCATCATGGCTTTGGTTAATCAAGCAAGTTAATTAATTTTCTAGTAAGATAGAGAAAGGGTAGATTAGGTTTCTCCAGCAAAGGAGATCGTTACCTTGTCGTGGTGCTGGAGCTTGAGCACCTCAATGAAACCATGAGCTAAACCGTGAAGGGACACCCAAGACGGGAAGGTCGTGGCAGAGAGGTCAGACTAAATACGATCCCTGGGGAAGGTAACGGCAACCCACCCCAGTATTCTTGCAGTGAAAACTAAATGGATCAGTACAACCAGAGATATGTCGGTATACCATCGGAAGATGGGACTCCCAGGTCGGAAGATGGTCAAAATGCTACTGGGGAGGAACAGAGGGTACGTTCAACTAGCCCCAGATGTGATGACGCAGCTATCTCAAAGCCGAAAGGACGGCTAGCGGCCGACGGTGCTGGTGGTGAACGACGAATCCGATGTTCTAAAGATCAACACACCGTAGGAACCTGGAATGTAAGATCTATGAGCCAGGGCAAATTGGATGTGGTTATTGGTGAGATGTCAAGATTAAATATAGACATTTTAGGTGTCAGTGAACTGAAATGGACTGGAATGGGCCACTTCACATCAGATGACCACCAGATCTACTACTGTGGACAAGAGGACCACAGAAGAAATGGAGTAGCCTTCATAATTAATAATAAAGTGGCTAAAGCAGTGCTTGGATATAATCCAAAAAACGATAGAATGATCTCAATTTGAATTCAGGGTAAGCCATTTAACATCACAGTGATCCAAATATACGCCCCAACCACAGATGCTGAAGAAGCAGAAGTAGATCAGTTCTATGAGGATCTGCAGCACCTACTGGATAATACACCAAAAAGAGATGTTATTTTCATTACAGGAGACTGGAATGCTAAGGTGGGTAGTCAGACGACACCTGGAATTACAGGCAAGCATGGTCTGGGAGAACAAAATGAAGCGGGACATAGGCTGATAGAATTTTGCCAAGACAACTCACTGTGCATAACAAACACTCTCTTCCAACAACCTAAAAGACGACTTTATACATGGACTTCACCAGATGGGCGACACCAAAATCAGATTGACTACATCCTTTGCAGCCAAAGGTGGCAGACATCTATACAGTCGGTAAAAACAAGACCTGGAGCTGACTGTAGTTCAGATCACGAACTTCTTATTGCACAATTTAGAATCAGACTAAAGAGAATAGGGAAGACCCACAGATCAGTTAGATATGAGCTCACTAATATTCCTAAGGAATATGCAGTGGAGGTGAAGAATAGATTTAAGGGACTAGATTTAGTAGATAGGGTCCCGGAAGAACTATGGACAGAAGTTCGCAACATTGTTCAGGAGGCGGCAACAAAAAACGTCCCAAAGAAAAAGAAAACCAATAAGGCAAGATGGCTGTCTGCTGAAACACTGGAAGTAGCCCAAGAAAGAAGGAAAGCAAAAGGCAATAGTGATAGGGGGAGATATGCCCAATTAAATGCAAAATTCCAGAGGTTAGCCAGAAGAGATAAGGAATTATTTTTAAACAAGCAATGTGCGGAAGTGGAAGAAGACAATAGGATAGGAAGGACAAGAGACCTCTTCCAGAAAATTAGAAACATCGGAGGTAAATTCCAGGCAAAAATGGGTATGATCAAAAACAAAGATGGTAAGGACCTAACAGAAGCAGAAGAGATCAAGAAAAGGTGGCAAGAATACAGTGGGGCAAAAAAGTATTTAGTCAGCCACCAATTGTGCAAGTTCTCCCACCTAAAAAGATGAGAGAGGCCTGTAATTGACATCATAGGTAGACCTCAACTATGAGAGACAAAATGAGAAAACAAATCCAGACAATCACATTGTCTGATTTGGAAAGAATTTATTTGCAAATTATGGTGGAAAATAAGTATTTGGTCAATATCAAAAGTTCATCTCAATACTTTGTTATATATCCTTTGTTGGCAATGACAGAGGTCAAACGTTTTCTGTAAGTCTTCACAAGGTTGGCACACACTGTTGCTGGTATGTTGGCCCATTCCTCCATGCAGATCTCCTCTAGAGCAGTGATGTTTTGGGGCTGTCGCTGGGCAACACGGACTTTCAACTCCCTCCAAAGGTTTTCTATGGGGTTGAGATCTGGAGACTGGCTAGGCCACTCCAGGACCTTGAAATGCTTCTTACGAAGCCACTCCTTCGTTGCCCGGGTGGTGTGTTTGGGATCATTGTCATGCTGAAAGACCCAGCCACGTTTCATCTTCAATGCCCTTGCTGATGGAAGGAGGTTTGCACTCAAAATCTCATGATACATGGCCCCATTCATTCTTTCCTGTACACGGATCAGTCATCCTGGTCCCTTTGCAGAGAAACAGCCCCAAAGCATGATGTTGCCACCCCCATGCTTCACAGTAGGTATGGTGTTCTTTGGATGGAACTCAGCATTCTCTCTCCTCCAAACACGACGAGTTGTGTTTCTACCAAACAGTTCTACTTTGGTTTCATCTGACCATATGACATTCTCCCAATCCTCTCCTGGATCATCCAAATGCTCTCTAGCAAACTTCAGACGGGCCCGGACATGTACTGGCTTAAGCAGGGGGACACGTCTGGCACTGCAGGATCTGAGTCCCTGGCGGCGTAGTGTGTTACTGATGGTAGCCTTTGTTACGTTGGTCCCAGCTCTCTGCAGGTCATTCACTAGGTCCCCCCGTGTGGTTCTGGGATTTTTGCTCACCGTTCTTGTGATCATTTTGACCCCACGGGGTGAGATCTTGCGTGGAGCCCCAGATCGAGGGAGATTATCAGTGGTCTTGTATGTCTTCCATTTTGTAATTATTGCTCCCACAGTTGATTTCTTCACACCAAGCTGCTTGCCTATTGCAGATTCAGTCTTCCCAGCCTGGTGCAGGTCTACAATTTTGTTTCTGGTGTCCTTCGACAGCTCTTTGGTCTTCACCATAGTGGAGTTTGGAGTGTGACTGTTTGAGGTTGTGGACAGGTGTCTTTTATACTGATAACAAGTTCAAACAGGTGCCATTACTACAGGTAATGAGTGGAGGACAGAGGAGCCTCGTAAAGAAGAAGTTACAGGTCTGTGAGAGCCAGAAATCTTGCTTGTTTGTAGGTGACCAAATACTTCTTTTCCACCATAATTTGCAAATAAATTCTTTCCGAATCAGACAACGTGATTGTCTGGATTTGTTTTCTCATTTTGTCTCTCATAGTTGAGGTCTACCTATGATGTCAATTACAGGCCTCTCTCATCTTTTTAAGTGGGAGAACTTGCACAATTGGTGGCTGACTAAATACTTTTTTGCCCCACTGTATACGGAAGATCTGTATAGGAAGGATAATAATATTGGAGATAGCTTTGACGGTGTGGTCAGTGAGTTAGAGCCAGACATCCTGAAGAGTGAGGTTGAATGGGCCTTAAGAAGCATTGCTAATAACAAGGCAGCAGGAGACGACGGTATCCCAGCTGAACTGTTTAAAATCTTGCAAGATGATGCTGTCAAGGTGATGCATGCCATATGCCAGCAAATTTGGAAAACACAAGAATGGCCATCAGATTGGAAAAAATCAACTTATATCCCCATACCAAAAAAGGGAAGCACTAAAGAATGTTCAAACTATCGAACAGTGGCACTTATTTCACATGCCAGTAAGGTAATGCTCAAGATCTTGCAAGGTAGACTCCAGCAATTCATGGAACGAGAATTGCCAGATGTACAAGCTGGGTTTAGAAAAGGCAGAGGAACTAGAGACCAAATTGCCAATATCTGCTGGATAATGGAGAAAGCCAGGGAGTTTCAGAAAAACATCTATTTTTGTTTTATTGACTATTCTAAAGCCTTTGACTGTGTGGATCATAACAAATTGTGGCAAGTTCTTGATGGTATGGGGATACCAAGTCATCTTGTCTGCCTCCTGAGGAATCTGTATAACGACCAAGTAGCAACGGTAAGAACAGAGCACGGAACAACGGACTGGTTTAAGATTGGGAAAGGAGTACGGCAGGGCTGTATACTCTCACCCTACCTATTCAACCTGTACGCAGAACACATCATGCGACGTGCTGGGCTTGAGGAATCCAAGGCTGGAGTTAAAATCGCTGGAAGAAACATTAACAATCTCAGATATGCAGATGATACCACTTTGATGACTGAAAGCGAGGAGGAATTGAGGAGCCTTATGACGAAGGTGAAAGAAGAAAGTGCAAAAGCTGGGTTGCAGTTAAACCTCAAAAAAACCAAGATTATGGCAACCAGCTTGATTGATAACTGGCAAATAGAGGGAGAAAAAGTGGAGGCAGTGACAGACTTTGTATTTCTAGGCGCAAAGATTACTGCAGATGCTGACTGCAGCCAGGAAATCAGAAGACGTCTACTTCTTGGGAGGAGAGCAATGGCAAATCTTGATAAAATAGTTAAGAGCAGAGACATCACATTGACAACAAAGGTCCGCATAGTTAAAGCAATGGTATTCCCTGTAGTAACCTATGGCTGTGAGAGCTGGACCATAAGGAAGGCTGAGCGAAGGAAGATAGATGCTTTTGAACTGTGGTGTTGGAGGAAAATTCTGAGAGTGCCTTGGACTGCAAGAAGATCAAACCAGTCCATACTCCAGGAAATCAAGCCAGACTGCTCACTTGAGGGAATGATATTAAAGGCAAAACTGAAGTACTTTGGCCACATAATGAGAAGACAGGATACCCTGGAGAAGAAGCTGATGCTAGGGAAAGTGGAAGGCAAAAGGAAGAGGGGCCGACCAAGGGCAAGATGGATGGATGATATTCTGGAGGTGACAGACTTAACCATGGGGGAGCTGGGGATGGTGACGGCCGACAGGAAGCTCTGGCGTGGGCTGGTCCATGAAGTCACGAAGAGTCGGAAGCGACTGAACGAATAAACAACAAAAGATTAGGTTTCCAGCTTTAGTCATACCTGTACCACGTGCAGCATTCCTTCTAATAGCGAGAACAATACTGGTTGATTTCGGCACATTTTTACCAATTTGCCACAAGCACAGCCAAAATCCAGATCTAGAGACGACCACACAAGGCAACATACTGTTGCTACATCCTATCAACCTGGGGTAGATATTGTGTATTGACACACACTTGGCATGTGTCATTCTGTAAACTGGAAAAAAGAGTTTAAATAAGATATTTGATGAACAATATAGAAAGTGAGGCATCTAGGATTATTTATGAATTTGACAACATTAATAGAACAGTGTACTTTATGGGCTTTGTAGAGACCATATTATTATATTCTGGTTTAATAATATTTGAAAAAGACCATAGAGTTAAATGTTGCTCATGTTTTTTATGGAATAAGCTCTATGATTGTCATCTCAGTCAACCATTATTTGTCCCCATGTCTTTTATATATAATCATATATAAAGAAGTAATTGAGGCAGAAGCAGTCAATGTATTTAATTTGTCTGAATGATTATTCCCTGGGGTCTGAATTCCATAAAATTATAACTGCTGTATTTCATCTGACTAGCAAATGAGAACTGTAGTTTTCCAATATGGGCTTTATTAACTCTCTGGATGTAATTATATCTAGATTCTGAAGATCTTTGTGGACAATCCCTTTGCAATTGTCCTGCTGAAACAGTCTGCAGCCGTGCGTTGCCTGGATATGAGTGCATCTCGAAACAAACTGGCAGTAGTTGATGAAAATGACACCTGTCTGGTCTATGATATTAACACCAAAGAATTACTGTTTCAGGTAAACTTTCTAAACATTCATACGTCACCCTACATTTCAAAGAAAATATAAGAAAAGGTTTCCTAAAACAGTGAGAAAGGAGCCATCAGCTCTTGTTCCTTTTTTGCCTGCCAAACATTTTTACCCACCAGTGGGTTTCGCACAGCAGTTGATTACACTGGGGCAAAAAAGTATTTAGTCAGCCACCAATTGTGCAAGTTCTCCCACTTAAAAAGATGAGAGAGGCCTGTAATTGACATCATAGGTAGACCTCAACTATGAGAGACAAAATGAGAAAACAAATCCAGACAATCACATTGTCTGATTCGGAAAGAATTTATTTGCAAATTATGGTGGAAAATAAGTATTTGGTCACCTACAAACAAGCAAGATTTCTGGCTCTCACAGACCTGTAACTTCTTCTTTAAGAGGCTCCTCTGTCCTCCACTCATTACCTGTAGTAATGGCACCTGTTTGAACTTGTTATCAGTATAAAAGACACCTGTCCACAACCTCAAACAGTCACACTCCAAACTCCACTATGGTGAAGACCAAAGAGCTGTCGAAGGACACCAGAAACAAAATTGTAGACCTGCACCAGGCTGGGAAGACTGAATCTGCAATAGGCAAGCAGCTTGGTGTGAAGAAATCAACTGTGGGAGCAATAATTACAAAATGGAAGACATACAAGACCACTGATAATCTCCCTCGATCTGGGGCTCCACGCAAGATCTCACCCCGTGGGGTCAAAATGATCACAAGAACGGTGAGCAAAAATCCCAGAACCACACGGGGGGACCTAGTGAATGACCTGCAGAGAGCTGGGACCAACGTAACAAAGGCTACCATCAGTAACACACTACGCCGCCAGGGACTCAGATCCTGCAGTGCCAGACGTGTCCCCCTGCTTAAGCCAGTACTTGTCCGGGCCCGTCTGAAGTTTGCTAGAGAGCATTTGGATGATCCAGGAGAGGATTGGGAGAATGTCATATGGTCAGATGAAACCAAAGTAGAACTGTTTGGTAGAAACACAACTCGTCGTGTTTGGAGGAGAGAGAATGCTGAGTTGCATCCAAAGAACACCATACCTACTGTGAAGCATGGGGGTGGTAACATCATGCTTTGGGGCTGTTTCTCTGCAAAGGGACCAGGACGACTGTTCCGTGTACAGGAAAGAATGAATGGGGTCATGTATTGTGAGATTTTGAGTGCAAACCTCCTCCCATCAGCAAGGGCATTGAAGATGAAACGTGGCTGGGTCTTTCAGCATGACAATGATCCCAAACACACTGCCCGGGCAACGAAGGAGTGGCTTCGTAAGAAGCATTTCAAGGTCCTGGAGTGGCCTAGCCAGTCTCCAGATCTCAACCCCATAGAAAACCTTTGGAGGGAGTTGAAAGTCCGTGTTGCCCAGCGACAGCCCCAAAACATCACTGCTCTAGAGGAGATCTGCATGGAGGAATGGGCCAACATACCAGCAACAGTGTGTGCCAACCTTGTGAAGACTTACAGAAAACGTTTGACCTCTGTCATTGCCAACAAAGGATATATAACAAAGTATTGAGATGAACTTTTGATATTGACCAAATACTTCTTTTCCACCATAATTTGCAAATAAATTCTTTCCGAATCAGACAATGTGATTGTCTGGATTTGTTTTCTCATTTTGTTTCTCATAGTTGAGGTCTACCTATGATGTCAATTACAGGCCTCTCTCATCTTTTTAAGTGGGAGAACTTGCACAATTGGTGGCTGACTAAATACTTTTTTGCCCCACTGTATATCTGATTATTTTGGCCTTTCCCCCCCACCAAATGGGTTAGGGAGAGGGTTATTGTTTGATGGTTGACAGCTCCCTCTGCTAATTTATATACTCGCACCATGCTCAAAACAAGGATATTGCACCAATCAATTATGTCCATGGCGGGCGAAACCTTTTCAGCCATGAGATCTTAACACTAGTGGCAGGCAAAGAAGGAACAAGAGCCGAGGTATCTTCCTTCCAGCTATCCAGTAGTTTCACACTGAGTGGGATTAGTATCTGCTTATAAACCAAACTTTTCAGGAAAACAAGGATTTGACTATATAGGACTATAAATCTGAAACAAATCTTAACATGGACAAACCAAAAACTGGAAAACATATAATTGTGGGAAAAAATGGAAATTTTTAAAAGAAGCACTAACTCTGTAAGAGATGCTGCATAAGTTGGATGGAGGGAGAAAAATGGAACCTTGTACATACCAGATCATCTCTATGTGTGTTTGATTATTATGACTGAATAGGATTTTAAATGTTTATTTTCATCTGTCACTCTCTGTCTTTTCCCAGGAAAGGACTTTCCTGTCTCACCTGCTCCTTTGAATATCATTTACTTGGCTGAAATTACTTTTCTTGCCGTGATTCTTGCTATTAAGTCTCACCTTCCTTTATAACATTCTCTTCCTAATGAAAAAGCTTGTTTCTGTTGTTTGCTTTTTTCTGCTTTTAAAACGTCCATTTTCTCCTACTTCCTTCACTTTGCTCAGCAGTGGTTCCAAAAGAGAAGCTACTTGATCTGAAGCCTGGAAGCAGAAAGAAAACTAAATTAGTTTTATAGCACTACCAGAAGATCAGGAACACCCACCACACAAACAGGAACTTATGTGGCACAGCAGCTAAAAGTTCCAACAGTACTGTGCCCATTACTGCTGTTCAGCATCAGGTGTTTTGGCTGTGCTGCAGTGGCAATTATCTGAACCCAATTTAGCATCAATATATGGAGACTTCTCTGCAACCTATTAGTGCAGGCAGATGCTGCTGCTAAGAATAACTATCAGATGCACAGCAGTTGCTACGTAGACCTACTGGGATTATTCAGGCTGACCATTTTAGCGGGAATGCAAAAGGGGGCTGCTCAGTCTGCCAGTTCTTCCACAGCCTTTTTCCTTTTGTATTAAAACAAGTACCATTTTGAGACCAGGAGGTTCTTTGTGAGGTGATATATGGCCAGCAGGTGGTGCTATTTAGGAGGGAATATGAGCGCAGTTAAGGCCTACTGGAGAAAACTTTGTCTTTTCTCATTCTACTCTACTCATTACTGATCTCCCAAGGCTTCCCTCTAGGCTTCAGATGATTAAACAGGCAGCTTTCATTGAATTAGCCAATCCGTTGTTAGAGCAGAACAAAGCAGACACTACTATAATAGACTGAAGTCTCCTTTCCTTAGACGAAGCTAAATCAAGAGGTTTGCTTCTTGGGGAAAAGACCCTAACCAACATAGGGCAATTTCTGTCACTGAATTCCTTCAACTAGCAGCATAAAGAGCCAGTTTGGTCTAGTGGTTAAGGCAATGGGCTAGAAACCAGGAGTCTGTGAGTTCTAGTCCTGCCTTAGGCATGAAAGCCAGCTGGGTGACCTTGGGCCAGTCCCTCTCTCTCAGCCCAACTCACCTCACAGGGTTGCTGTTGTGGGGAAAAGAGGAGGAGGAAGGAGTATTAGGTATGGTCGCCGCCTTGAGTTATTTATAAAAATAATAAAGGTGGGATAAAAATTAAATAAATAACCAAAAAAGTTTCAAAGGGATCAAAGTACGGTAGCCTTTTGGATCTTCACAGGCTCTCAGGCACTTTCCAAGAATGCATGTCCTCAAAAAACCTCTCACAAGGAAGTTAGCAGTTGTGATTCAAATAAAACTAAAAGCAAGTATTTGGGAAACTGTTTTCCTTTATTCATACCTAGGTGACAAACCTCCAAGCTCTAAGTACCACTGCAGAAGACTGAGTCTTGAAATTGAGAGTCAGGTTCCTACTGTCTCGTCCTCTTGATTCTGGACAAAAGAAAAACATCAGCAAATAAGCCTTAAGCCACCTTTTAGCAACTAGAGTTATAAAACCAGTTTCTTCCTAGAAAGTATGCAGTCTGCTGAATTTTCTCTCAGTCTGAAGAAAGAAATTACATCCTAAAGTTGAAGCATTTCAACAAATTGTTGAATGGAGACTCTCCTCTCAGAGGTCTATTTCCACGAATGTATAGTGGGTCCATAGAAGAGTTATCTGATATATGGTTACTAATAGATCTAGCCTTGGTATAACACCATCCCAGAGCTGCTTCATGCCTCCCTTTACTCTCCACTGTTCTAAGGAAAATCAAAGAATCCTTAGACATTCTCACTGCTGTCACTGAGGCTGTGGCTTTTGGAGATCCTGCACATGCCACAGGCATTTCCTCTGTGGGAAGGGTTAATCATCCAGACCCACAATGACTGTCTAGCTATCAGGCATCTAAACAGGAAGCCTACATCAGGATCAAGTAAAGGTAATGACAAATTTTGCTTTTTTCAAAAACAATCCATGCCAAAGATGTACGAAACAGTTTGGAAGACATTCATTTGTGGATGTAAATGCAAAACAATAGATTTCTAGAGAATGGGCAGAAAAGAACTCCTGCCTTTTCAAATAGGTCACAACAACAGCCTTCAGCCCAATCCTCTGAATAGAGCATTGCCTCTCAAGAAGCTTCTCAGTGTTGTCCCATTATACACTGATTCTCTTCAGACAGTCTGAATGTCTACAAGGCCTTCATAATCTCGCTCAGGATGCTTCCACTGAAAGTAGACTTTCTAGTGGCATTTACAACTGCTCAAGAAACTTCAAGCTAAATTGTGGGGGCGTGGGGGCTCAGCAGGTAAGACGCCAGGCTTGTCGTTCGGAAGATCGCAAGTTCGGAGGTTCAAATCCCTAGTCCCGCGTGATGGAGTGAGCTCCCGCACTAGCCCCAGCTCTTGCCAACCTAGCAATTTGGAAGCATGCAAATGCAAGTAGATTAATAGGTACCACTTTGGTGGGTAGGTAACAGCGTTCCGCATGCGTCATGCCGGCCACATGACCGTGGAAGCGTCTTCGGACAACGCTGGCTCTTTGGCTAACAAACGGAGATGAGCACCGGCCCCTAGAGTCGGACACGACTGCACAAATGTGCGTGGGGAACCTTTACCTTTTTTAAAGAATCCTTTCTGTTATGTTCTTCAAAGACACTCTAGTATTCTCTTGGTATTTTAAGATTCCTTACCAGTTTGGTCATTGGATATTGACATGCAGTAATACAAAGATCTGTATCTCATATTCCCTGCTTTTACTGAACAATAGGATGAATTAATCACAATTTCATGGCAGGTGTTCAGGTTCCATTTTTTAATGATCACTTATGCAGTATATGTATTTTAGAAATGATATAATCAAACATCATGCAATTCTATTAATTTTGAAGTAGTGTATTCTGGCAAGTCAAAATAATGACACACAATAGAAACAGAGCTTCTATATCAACCCTCTGAAATGGAAATAATGCTTTTTAAAACTACTATTCATTTCATTGGTGTTTTAGCCAATAACTTTTTATTACTGCAAATAGTTTTTGTTTTGTTTTTTACAGTCTAGTTGACCAAAAGTTATGTGTTTTGCAATATAAACCTCAAGAATACACTGAAGTGTTTTAGGCTCTGTTGCACATGCTAATCTTCCCTAACCCTGGTCCTCTCAACCTTTTGACCCTGGAGGAACCCTTGAAATATTTTTCAGGCCTCCGGGAACCCCTGCACATTCAGGCTCAAATATAGGCCAGAAGTTACAAAATTATTATATTTGTTTCATGTGTAGGCCTGTATATATGCATGAACAGTGTTCTTAAACTAAAGGAATGAAACTTACCTCTTTAATGTGAAGTTGTCCAAATTTGAAATAATTTTAAAAATAAATCGTGATTTCCCAGAGAACCCCTAGTGACCTCTTGCGGAACCCTAGGGTTCCATGGAACCCTCGTTGAGAAACCCTGCTCTAGATATATTAGTGTACCAAATTGGGGGAGGTTGTTTTAGATTAACTGCACAGAATCCCTCCTTTGGGGGAGATGGGCGGTGATAAAAAAAAGTAATTAATTAATGTTGTCTGCTTCTTTTAAAAATATGTTCATTGCATAATTAATAGTTTAATGTTTCCATTAGGAACCCAATGCTAACAGTGTGGCTTGGAACACACAGTGTGAGGACATGCTTTGTTTCTCTGGAGGGGGATATCTCAATATCAAAGCTAGTAATTTTCCTGTCCATCAGCAAAAACTTCAAGGATTTGTAGTAGGATACAATGGCTCCAAAATTTTTTGTCTTCATGTTTTTTCTATGACTGCTGTTGAAGTTCCCCAGGTAATGTTACCTCATTAATTTCTTCTTTGCACTGTTGACATCAACATTATTTTGTCTAATGTTCCTAAAACATTTCTATGTTGTATTCCAAAATATAGTTCCACTAGTTTACCAATTAAACGAATGAGTCAAAAACATACTTGTTCATTTATTTATTGAGGAAAATGATACAAAGTACTAGAGAAATACATGTTAAGTTTTGAAAATCATCTTTAAAACTGTCACACAGAAGATAGTAAAATTCAGTAGAGATGAAATAAGAGAATGCAGGAGGCAAGAAAAAATGTTGAATGTAATGGGCTGCATTCATATTTTCCCATTCTACCAATTTACTCTCTCTTTCTTCCATCCTACACCATAACTATCAGGAGCAAATTTTGGGCATGTGGGGGAGGGAAGATTTCATTCCATTGACAGATGCCATTTTATCATTGGAACATATACTGTTGGATACATTCTAATGTCTTTATTAGATTAGAGAATATTCAGACTTCATAAAATTAATTTCGTGCTATTGCCTAAATAATGGACTTGATATAGCACAAGAATGATGGGGTGTTTGATAAAAGCAGTAAGGCAGTAAGTCCAAGAAAATATGGATATAATTATGGATTGGTGCAATCATGGCCTTAAGAGAAGATTAAAAGGGATAATTATGTGGGAATCATTTTTAAACATTAAAAGGCTGCCGTAAATGAGGATAGAGTAATTACATTCTGTTGCTTGTATGAAGGAGAAAACAAACTGCCATCTGTATGAACAGTTTGGCAAAAGAACAAGATAGCCAAGGGATAACATTGTGGAATTTATTCAATTTTTTTCTACAAAACTCACTTTGTAAGAAATGGCTGTCAAAAATATGTTTTAGTGACAATTGCTACCAGAAAAAAAATATCCTGATCTAATGAGGCACATATAACAATATGATTTACTATTCCAAAATCTTGGCAGAGATGGACATTCAAATATGCATCTAGGATTTCAGTGATGTACAAACGACATCATCAACCTTTGTATTCCACTGTGATTTCCTTAAGTTGATCAAGGGTTTTAGTTGAGTTACATAGTTTTACATGCAAAAGCAATAATGACTGTCATATTATTTATGTTACTTCTACATTTCTGATGGGAAGGGCAGAAAAATCATTTTGCATTATACTCATATAACCAGATATGAATGTGTTATTTTGTCTCTTAAAATATTTGAAAACAGAAGTAACATCTTAATATTTTATTTTGGTTTAAACGAAAATTTGCAGTCAGCACCTATGTATCAATACTTGGAAAGAAAAATGTTCAAAGAAGCCTATAAGATTGCTTGTTTAGGTGTAACTGATACGGATTGGAAAGAACTGGCTATGGAGGCTTTAGAAGGACTTGAATTTGAAACAGCGAAAAAGGTAAAGCTTCATCTGTGCATTTGTATCTTCAGTAATTTCTATTAATAGAGTGCACGTAACTGCTGTGTCATTATGAACTGAGTGCGGTATCTTTTTGAATTACAAATGATCTTTTCTAAACTTCAAAATTTCATGATAAACGTTTATAATTTGTTCTCTTTCGGTTCAGAATGTAGAAGAAATATTTGACTGTCCAGTGCTTGAGACATATGTTTTATTCTCAGTTCCTAAAATGCAAATAAATTCTCTTAATTCTAATTAATAGCTACTTCTGCAGTTTAGATAGTTAAATCGAGTAACATTTTTCACCATGGGAAAAATTATCTATATTAGTCTATTGTCTATGTTGATCACTATGGGGCAGAATATATTTTATTTTGATCTTATGTGTAGTAAGGCCGCTTTATTTATTAACTGTAGATTTGCTAAACAACCTTCTCCCTTGTGAATTCTTTTAAGCTTTGAAAACTCACATTCTACTTTTACTACTTGCCTATCCAGAATAGCTTTGAACATCCCCTTTCAAGCGTCTTGTTGAGACACAGGTTTCACGTGTTGAGTCAGTATGTGCCTTTTCACATCTGGAGCACAGGTGTCTCCCACAGTAAAGAGGTACATGGACACAACAGTGGACATTCTAAACACACCTGAGGAGCAAAAGGACACCGCTTTTTCCTTGCTATTAGAATGTGATAGAACATTTATAACTTTTGCACAGGCCTCTGTTCTCTAATTAACATTGAAATAGTTGGGAAAAGATACTTATTACATGACACTGAATATTGCGACATTGCTAGGAGTTTCCCAAAGTTGCTATAACCTGTCCCTTCAAACCACATCCATGATAATTTATTAATTATTGGTCTTTTTCCTTTGATAATCTTAGAAAATGTATTCAAAATTATTGCTAGGTATTATTTAAAATACAGATCTTAAGTGAATTGAGATACACATCCTTACTTCTAAACTGCCCATTCTAGCGAGCTGAGAACAAACACATTTTAACTAATGCTTTCTTACACTTTAGGAATAGCCTTCCTCCAGATAGATTGGGATTATAATTCCCAACAATTCTGGATAGCATATCCATTTCCCTATCAGAGGGGAATTCTGAGAATCATAATTCTTTCTTCTCTCGACTGCTTCAGGTTCAAGAAGGCTATTTTGGAGTTCATAGAGACAGTGTAACCCAGAAGCACCCAGCTGTTGGGTTCGTGCATCCCATAGGCTTTGCTTCAGCTACCAGAGCCCCATCCCATGCCCACGGTTCTTTCTGTGTTTTTCTCTCTTCCTTTTGAGCAACTGTATTTACAGGAAGAAAGGGGCGTGGTGGCTCAGTGGGTAAGACGCCAGGCTTGTTGATCGGAAGATTGCAAGTTCGGAGGTTTGAATCCCTAGCCCTGCGTGCGGAATGAGCTCCTGCACTAGCTCCAGCTCTTGCCAACCTAGCAATTCGAAAGGAATTACAGGAAGACAAAGTAGTTTTTCCCCCCAAAATAACTTTCCTTTTAAAATGAGAATATGGTAATGGAGGCAAAGAAGGGTTGTTGTTTTTTTGTCTACTATTCTTTTGAAGGGAGGGGGGATTTAGGGGCGGCTTCTTTTTCAGGAAATCATACTTATTTTGCCACAACTTCCTGGTCTAGCTTCTTCACTCAGTTTCCCTCTGCAGCAATCCGTGAAGAATGCTGAAAATTCACGAATGCCTTTGCCACAACCTTGGTGCAAAACAACAGGACAACTCTTCCTCCCCCTGTTATGCTGCAGGAACATTGCTATATGGAAGCCCAGCCATTCCTTTCCCTCAGTTATTTTCCTGCTTTAGATCCCTCTCCTACACCCTGCAGTCTTGCCAGTCTTCTGCCTGGGTGCTTCTGACCAGGAGAGAAGATGATCTGTGTGTGTTTCTGTGTCTCTCTGTGTGTGTGTGTGTGTGTGCGCTTCCCACCCTTGTCACAGCAGGAGCGATTGCCAAACCCTAGATTCCTTTTTCCTGTTTTGAAAAGATGCATGGCTTTCTATATAGACTGGCTGATTAGGCTGAAGGGGGGTGGACCTCGCTTCCATCCTCCACTACTTCGATTCTGATTGCAAAATGTCAGGTTTCCAACAATGTATGAGCAGCGCCAAGTACTGCTGCCCTTTGCCCAATTTATTTTGAAACCGGGGGAATGCTGGAAGTGGCTGGGAGGAGGGAAAGAACAGTTTCATTATTCTAAGGATAAGAGATTCAAGATTTGAGGAGAAATCAGTTTATTTGAATAATTTTAATGAACTTATTTTTCTTGCTTCCCATCCATGTCTTCCTCTTGTTCTGTTCACTCTTTAGAGTTTAATCCTCAGTCTACCACATAAAGTCTAATGTTGCCCTACTATTTGAAAAAGGTTATATATCCAACTTAAAAATACATAAAAAATAATACATTAATACATAAAATTTAATTATACATAAAAATAATATTACTAATGCTCCAGTGGTCCATTTAGGCTATCAGGAATGATTTATATTTATTCAAAGTGAGGGACCCAATGTTACCAATGTGTACTCCTAACACCCTCATACATACCTGTAGTGCAACTGCCATCCTACTTAATTTCTGGGGACACCCCAACAATATTTTGGTGGCACACAGGGCTGTTCCGCCAAAGAGCTAATAGTTATAGTGCTGCTGAGAATATTTTCTTCTACTGCAAAGCTATCACTAAATAAAACTCAACAACTTGCTTGTATCCTCAGCCCTGACGCTGATCACGCTGCTGAAAAATTTGCACTTCCTTTTTTCAGTTTCTGTGTAGCTAGTTGCCTTTCAAATTGTAATGACAAAAACAGCATTGTGCTCCCTACCTCCATTCCCAATTGAACATGTACAATGCATAGCTTTTGATAGTGCTAATGCAACTTTTTAACCTGCTCACCATAACCTGAATCTGTGATTCACCTTACATACAGTAGTCATACAGATATTTGGCTAATAACTCCATTTTGTCTAATTAAAAAAAAAGGTGAAGAACATAGAACATAATCTTAGTTATTGCCAACTGCATCTAATAGTAATTTTTGTTTAGTATTCATAATAATAGTTGTGAGATGTAAGGAACTGTGGTTGATTATTTACTATACATGATACTATATTGTTGATATATTTTCTTCCTGTGTTTCAATAGGCATTTACCAGAATGCGAGATCTTCAGTATCTAGAACTGATAAGCAGCATTGAGGTAAAAAAAATAATGGCAATGTAAAGATGAGTTATTATCATACATGCTGAGTATAGAATTGATTTAGTAGAATGTTGAAGGGAGAATCGGTCTTTTCAGAGTAAAAAAGGGTTAAGAATGTTTTGATTTGTGGTAATGATTGATGCGTACAAATAAAATGGTGAAAAAAAGGAAGAGGCTTTGAAGGATTCTTTGAAGCAGACAACTGACCACCTCTAATCTGTGTCCTATTTTTCTCATGGGGGAAGGGTTGCCTTTCAGTTCCCATGAATGATTACTTCTGCGTATCTGGAATTTTTTCTTGTTGTAGAGCAAGGGTTGGAAATGGCGGCTCGCGAGCCAGATGCAGCTCTTTGGCCCCTTGAGTGTGGCTCTTCCGCAGCTGAACTCACCCCCGCCCCTTCCACGCGATTGGCCCCCGCCCGCAAACCCCACCCCCTGGCTCTCGCACTGAGCGAGGCCCGGTGCGGAAGGGAGGCGCTGCTGGCCCGGGACGCGGCGCTGTCGGAGGCGGCGCAGGAGCGGCTGCAGGGGCTGCTGCGGCTGGAGATGGCGCTGCTCCGCGGCATCCAGGCGAGGGCGCGGGCCGGGACGCGAGCGGCAGGGCGGCGCAGGGCGAAGAGCCGCCTGCTCCCCCCTTGCCGCCTCTGCCACCTGCAGTCTGCCTGCCTGTTTGGGGGGGGCCGTGCACACTCCAAACGGCGCCCCAAAGACGGCTTTGGAGCAGTGCCCGCTCTCAGCTGGGCGTGAAACAGTCCCTTAAAGGGATAGCAGTCTTTTACTTTGCCGGCGCTGCTCCCAAACCCCGCTCCCTTCCATGCGATTGGCTCCTGCCCGTAAACCCCGCCCCCTTCCACGCGATTGGCTCCCGCCCACAAACCCCGCCCCCTTCCACGCGATTGGCCCCCGCCCGCAAACCCCGCCCCCTGGCTCTCGAGCATTTCAAAATGTGCACGAGCATGCCAAAATGGCTCCCGGCATAAAAAGTTTGCCGACCCCTGTTGTAGAGGGTAAAAGGAAGAAAGAAAGAGAAGGAATTTGACAGTTTTCAGAACCAAATAGTTGTTGCTACAGAAAACACACACACACAGATGGAAAAGAGAATAGGAGTTGTTGGTGCTGGGTGGATAATTGTGGTAAAGGGGGATCTCTGTTTCCATCTCCAATGTCCAATAATAGGACATTCACTTCATGGCAGATCACGACAAGTTAAGATTTCCATTTCTTTCACTGTGGAGAACGCTGGTGTTTGACAGTTTTTGTGAATGTGTTCCTTCAATTGAGGTGGAGGGTGAAATCCAACCCAAGAAGGAGGGTCATTCTTCCTTTTTCTGCACCCCCAGTTGCCCCCAGAATCTGGGCTGAGGCCCCTCCTAACTTGTAATGCAAATCTTAGGTGTGCATGGGGAAATTTTAGGGGAAGGAGAGGGAAAACAAATGGTTGTGTAAGTGGGACTCTGCTCATACGATGTTGCATTTTACTTGTTTTATTTCCATTGTAGTATATTTGAAAATTCCTCATTGACATTTATTCTTTGCTGTCTGCCAGAGATGATTTAAAATTACGTTTGCTGCCATGGTTTTGAACAAGAAAATAATTTTTAATGTACTCAATTAAAAAATTACGAAAATTTCTATGGGGTTGATTGCCATAATCAAAAACAAACAAAATAGTTACAGACAGTAACTGATAAATTTAACATACGCTATTTATAGTGTTTATAATCTTGGTATAGTAAAAGTAAAGCCTCTTTTGAGTTGTGCTTGACCCCTGGTGACTTCATGGATGTGTATATGCAGTTTTCTTTGCAACAGTACAGAAGTGGTTTGCCACTCCCTTGTCCATCATGGTAGTTTCCTGGCCATTTGTTTTTCCAAGAGTTGTTTCTTCCCTATTGTTTTTCCTTATCCTGCCAGAAAACACATTTTACTGTATATGGTGGAGGGATATTTTTAAAAAGTGTTACTGATATGTGTGACAAAACAAATACATGAACCCCCAAAGAAAAGGAAATTGCAGTGCCTGATAGTCTTAGATTTTAGAGCATTACATGGAAATTATTATTATGTTTATTAATTTAAATTTATTGGCCGCCCAACTCCAATGGACTCTGAATTTGAACAGTGAAGGTGGAAATTGTTTAAGGTTTTTTTTTTTTTTGACAACTAAAAATGGCTGACATGAGAGGACAATGAGGACACAAGCCTGGTGGATCAGTATTTTTGCCTTAATGGTTGTTTTGGCATTCTTCCAGGAACACTGCTTAACTGTGCCAAACTAAGCCATGGTCACTCTCAAGTGTGAGTATTTATCTCCTGATTAGAGTACAAGTTATCAGCTACAGTTGATCTTAGGAAATAGTTGATGAACTCCTGGAATCTTGTGGTCCAATTTACTCCCTGGCTATTGTGTGACATGTGAGATTGACTGAGAAGAATTTGGTTTAGGGGTATGTTCCACCGAGTATGACATAAGCGTCTGTTTATTGGTGATCCATTCACCATGAAGTGCCTTCAAGGGGATGACGCTGAATATTGTCTTAAATCCATCATTTAAATCATACAGACCATTTGTGTTTCATGGTACATGGTGTTGATCTGCAAAGCATCAAACTCTCTTTTGTATTATACTCTTCACTGATGAGTTTCTCAAGTGTTTTTGATATATAGCTGCTTCCGCCCATGGCTGTTTTAAAAGGGCTTTAAAAACATGTGTGTTCTCTCTGGCTAGTTTTTAAAAAAGTTTTTAATTATTTTTGTTGTCTTAGATGTTTCCATTTTTAATGGACTTATTTTAAAATGGTTTAAATGTGATTTTGTGATTTGGCATTCATTTTTACTCACTTATATTATAAATCACCAGGGAAAGATCATAGTCATGAAATGGATGGTAAATAAATAAAAACATCAAACGCATGAAGGAGAGTGTCAAACCAGTTTTTGTGACTTTTTTTTTAAAAAAAAAAGCTGATGGCTTACTCTTAAAACCTAGTTTGTGAAAAATGCTTAGATGGCTGAAGCCATTCTCTTCTTAGTTAGTCAATAGTTCTGAATATTTTTCAGCCTTTCATGCTCGGTCAGTTAATACATATATATCATGTATACCAGTGTGGATCATATTTCTTTTCAGATTCCCCTTGGACTCTGTTGTAGACAGGATCAGCATTTCACAAGGGCAAATTGGCTGGAGAGTTATATTTCTGATTACTGCTAATATTGAGCTGTTTTTCCTTAGGGCTTAGCTATCATTAATAAACCTACATAGGCTGGTTACCTATAGTTTTACACATAATTTATATGAATACATTGTCTACACATATACCAGTGCTAGGCTGTATTCCATTCCATATGATAGTGATGAAATTGTTGATCCCAGAGGGACAGAGATTGAGACAGCCTCTGAATCCTTTTCTCCAGTCAATATCTTTTACTCCAGATAAAATTGGTGCCTGAAATTCATGTTTCAGGTAACAATTCTATTTATATATTGCATATTCTGTTGAAAAAGGAATATATTTGGACTCCATTATTTTTTTGGCATTTAGATTTCAGCTATACAGAAACTAAAAACATTTTCAAAATGAAATTGAGATATTTTGTTATAATAGGACAACAAGCATTCCTTTAGTCTATGAAGTATTTGTTTCTGACTCTTAGCTCAGGTGAACCCATGGTTTGATTAACAGAAGATTTATAATGCTTTTCAATCTGTTATGTTGAGATATGATGCAAGTTAATATTTATTAGGATTGCAGCTTAAAATTGGTGAATTTTAAGGGACATATGGTCCATGAGGTCACGAAGAGTCGGACACGACTAAACGACTGAACAACAACAACAAAAAATAATATTGAATGTCAGCTCCCATCAATCAGCCTTACTGGCATGGCTAGCAGAGAAGAAAGCTGGAAGTTGTGGTTAGCAATTTCTGGAGGGCAACAGATTTTCCAGCCCTGACTTAACTTAAGGGTAAAGGTAAAGGTTCCCCCTGCACATTTGTGCAGTCGTGTCCGACTCTAGGGGCCAGTGCTCATCTCCGTTTGTTAGCCGAAGAGCCAGCATCGTCCGAAGACGCTTCCAAAGTCATGTGGCCGGCATGATGCACACGGAACGCTGTTGTGACTTAACTTAAAGAAGTTCACAAAAGGATATTTTCTATTCATACTCTCCATTGCAATCTCCAGACAGCTTCCTAAAACTATTAGGTCTAGTAGAATATAGAAGACTGCTAGGAGAAGGGAATTCCTAAATGCATAATATTCATTTTGTTAAAGAAATAACATTGCTAATAAAATCCTCTGAAATATATATAGATTGGACCAAATATTTGAAAGTATTGTTGCATAATTAGTAATATGTAAATTAAATGTAAATTTGAATTTTCTTATAAAACAGATGTTTTAAATAAGATTATTTTTTGCATTTTCCTTATTTTTATAGTGGGGTGTTTTATGAGTTTTTCTGGAATGTTATGGGTAGGTGAAAAGAGCTGGAAGACTTAGTATGAAAAGCTTTCAAGCAGTGCTGTTGATGTCAAAAGGTCTAAGTTGGTTTAAACGCAAGTAATCAGTTTAAAAGCTTTGTGAAACATAGCTTAATATTTTCAGACACTCTAGCCTGTCATGTTTCCTGTCTGATTATGTTCGCTAAACTATGTCTGTCCTTTATTGTTTTATTTTTTTAAGGAAAGGAAGAAGCGTGGTGAGAACAACAATGACCTGTTTCTAGCAGATATTTATGCATACCAAGGAAAGTTCCATGAGGCAGCCAAATTGTACAAAAGAAGTAGCCATGAAAACCTGGCACTTGATATGTATACAGACTTGCGCATGTTTGAGTATGCGAAGGTATGTGAACATTCTTTCCTGAATGTTTATTCTTACTTGCTTACTTACTTTTTTTTCTTCACTTTCATTTCATCTTGACATGTGTAAACAAGATTTGTCACAAATCATGATTCATACCTCTGCTGGACATTGTAAACTAGTCTTTGAAAGTGTGACAATCCATAGCACTGTGAGCTTAACTAGAAATACAATGCAAACAGAAGTTACTCTGTGGTCTTCTGCATTGAAGTTTGTGCTATACATGCATCTTTATTGCATATGAAGCATATTCTCTATACTTAGGTGAATAAAGTCCTAGATTTGCATACAACTGTATGTGTGCAACAGAGTTAGATGAACTGACTTCATTTGCTTTTCCTGAAATATACATACCGTATTTTCCGGCATATAAGACGACTTTTTAACCCAGGAAAATCTTCTCAAAAGTCGGGGGTCGTCTTATACGCCGGGTGTTGTCTTATAGGGCGGGTGCTGAAACCGGAAGCGCTGATGGCGCACCGCAGGGGTGCAACTTCACTTCCCCGCCGCACAGCTGATCCCCGCCGCACAGCTGATCGGCGCGGAGATTTTCCACCCGGGCCCTCCCCCCCCCAGAATATATCTCCAAGCTTTAGCAGAACAAACCGTGAAGGAGGAGGAAGAAGAGGGTGGTGGTGATGATGGAGGGAGGTTTGAAAAAGCAGATCCAAGCACAAAAGTTAGTGAGTCATTTCGGTGGCAACTGGAACAGTTTTTTTGACTCCGGCCTCCCTCCCTCTCTCACTCTCTTTCCCTGGCAATGGATCAGTACGGGGGGAGGGAAGGGAGGAGAAGGCAAGGGAGGGAGCGTTCAAGAGAAGTGGATTTAAAAGAGCGGGGGGGGGCTTTGTATACAGATGCCCGCGTGTTAATTCTTCCGGCGGTGATGCGATTCACGCCCCTGATTTATTTTTAAAGCCACCCCCCCCGCTCTTTTAAATCCGCTCCTCTTGAACGCTCCCCCCTCTGGTCCCACCCTCCGCTCCCTCCCTCCCTTGCCGTTTCCTCCCTTCCCTCCCGACCCCCCCCCACACTGATCCATCACCAGGGAAAGAGAGGGAGGGAGGCTGGAGTCAATAAAACTGTTCCAGCCGCCGCTGAAATGACTCAGTAACTTTTGCGCTTGGATCTGCTTTTTCAAACTTCCCCCCATTACCCTCCTCCTCCTCCTCCTTCATGGCTTGTTCCGCTAAAGCTTGGAAATGTATTCTTCACCCCTCTGCCTTGCCCAGGTAATTAAAGCTTTCTCACCCCTCCCCCCAATATTCTCCTTCACACACACACCCCGTGCTGCCGCGCTTCGCATTACTATTCGCTTTCTACTCCGCTTCCCTGTTTTCTCCCTGCAGTTTTTTTACTTTCTACTCCGCTTCCCAATGCATTGGGAAAGCTTTTTTCCCCCAGTGCGTTGGAAGAGGGGTAGTCTTATACGGCGAGTATATCCCAAACTCTATATTTTAACTGGAAAAGTTGGGGGTCGTCTTATACGCCCAGTCGTCTTATACGCCGGAAAATACGGTAAACCAAAATGGAATTATTCTTCATTTTCCCCATTACAGTAAACTCTGCAGTGCACTTCTCAAATAAAAGTAGTGCATTTTAAGAAAAGACTGGATCAAAATATGTATACTTTTTCATGCAGAATATATAAAAAGTGGGGAAAACTTTTGGTTGAAAAAATATGAAGAAAGTATTCAAAGTATTGATGAAAACATTTGTATTATTACACAAAAGTGTAGTTAACACACAAGAATGTACTTAAAATCCCAATGTATCTCATACAGTTTTTATAGCAACTTTGAACTAACAGTCTGCAATGATTTTTGTTTCCTGTAAATAAGCCCTGAAGTTGTTTTTATGTATGTCTGAAAATTGAATTCCCAGGGACAAATAAAATTGTATGGTATTTGAAAAATGTGACAGTTTTATGTGCAGATGAGGGGACTTTGGAAGTTTTCCATGATATTTTCCTTATCAGAATCTGTAAAAAGCTGTCCACTGGATAGTATCACTAATCACTCATTAAAGATTAAGCTTATCCATTACTGAACAAAAGCATTTCCATGACACGCATAGATTACAGAATTTTGTTCCTAGGAGAAAAGAGAACTGACATTTGAAATGCAAATTGCATTTATACTGTATATTGGAATAACATTTACTTCTTACAAGTTCCTCTTAAAAGTTTGACTTAAAATTAACAGGTCTGTGTATGGTGAAACATAAATTTAATTCATGAACTAGAAATCTTCCATTATGCTAATATAGGAATGTTAGCTTTTCTAATGTCCACTGAAATTTTAGGCACATTTGTAAGCTTCATTCAGCTCAGAGAAGCTTAACTCCTGGAAGACATGTTTAGGATGTAAAATGAAACATTCTGGAGGGTATCGCAAATAAAGTTTCATATAGGAACTAATGATACATTATATGTATGAGAAACTGAGTACTGGACTGGAGATATTATTTATTATTAAAGAAAAAGACACAGTTTGACCATTCTCTGTATTTTTCATTCTCCAGACCTAATCGGAGCTTAGCATATATATTTGCATATAATAGGTGCTTAATTTTAATTTTGGGCCAATTTAGAATTACCTCTGCATAGTTGGATCAAAGTTTATCCGTTCTTTCAAATTTTGTACCTTTATTTATTTATTATTTTGCCAGCTAGCCTTAGGCTGCTAGATTTCTAAAATCTGACTCCTGAGATTTGGTGGTTATAAATGTCCCTGGTCAGTGGGATATCCTTTAATCTGGATACAGCTCCAGAGACTATGTATGCATGTGACTTTAGTTTATTTAGCAATATCAATTACACATTATTTTCAACTCACAAATAATTGCAGTCCATGAAAGTGACATTTCTCCTTGTAATTTATTTTGATAACCTCAGCTACCAAATCCAATTATACAAAATAAACATTGTGTCTCATTTCTTGATTTAGCTTCCTGACAGTCAAAGAAAGACAAATGCTCTTATCCTTGTTAAGTGGACCTCTCAGAACATCAGGATCTTCTAAGCAAAAATCAATTTTGCAAAAACTTTTCTACAGTTACTTGGATCAAAGGTGCTCCATAGGGTCATACTTGGTTAAGCCACAGGGTTCTCTCCAGTGTTTGAGCAAGGAGTGCTTCCCATTCCCATTCTCTTCTGAATCACTGTTAAAAGCACATCAGTGAAACATTACATTACCCTGAAATTCATGGGTCAGATAGAACATTCCAATCTTCTTAGTTTGCTAATCCTTTCCATAAGTTGTGTTGAATATGCTGTTAAGTAAGCAATGTGTTTTTATTCAGATTCATGATAAATCCATGGGCATATTGTGAGATTGAGCATTTTAAAGAAAAATATCACCAGTCTTAACTTTACTCAGAAAAGTCATCTTTGGCAAATTACTGAAAGGAATCAAAAACTGATGTTTCATTTGCATTTTCCCCCTCTAGCATCAAAATGAGATCCTGCTTTTCTATAGATAAATTTTCTTCTCTGTCTCTCAACTTTGAAAGCCCCCCCCACCCCTTGCTTTGTGATATAAGTCATGCTTAAATCTACAGTAATCAAATGATTTAGACATTTCAGCTTTTCTTGTTTGCCCCTAGTATTTTGTGAATTCCAGTTTAGTTACCAAAAAAAAATTGAAACTGTGTTGCAACTGCTAATTGATGCAAATGCTTAATTAAGAATATCATTTTGTGTACTTCCTCAGGAATTCCTTGGGTCTGGAGACCCCAAAGATACAAAGATGCTAATCACAAAACAAGCAGACTGGGCCAAGAACATCAATGAACCAAAAGCAGCAGTAGAGATGTACATGACTGCAGGGGAGCACTTGAAGGCCATAGAAATCAGTGGAGATCAAGGATGGGTTGATGTGTATGTCTTGCTGTCTTTCAGAGAAATATGCTATTATGTTTTCAAGAGAAATATTGCTATTTGTTTTCACTGTTTCCTGTGGCTATAGTGTATAAGTACCTCATTTGGGGGGGGGGCATCCTATGTGGTAGAGACTCAGATTTTACACTTTGTGAGAAAGTTCAGTAATCTTAGAATTAGAACTTGGCCAAATGTGTTACATGTTATACAAATTAGTAATATAAAGCTGTTGAAATCACTGCCCCTAAGGCACTAAGGCAGAGCTTTCCAAACTGTGTGTTGCGACACAAAAGTGTGTCGCCCGCGGGGCCCAGATGTGTCGCGTCAAAACCTGGAAGCGCTGATGGCGTGCCACCGGGCCATCAGTGCTTCCGGGTTTTCCCGCGGCGACACACCAACGGCGGTGCGCGAAAATCCGAAAGCGCCGCAGTCACGGCGGCGCTTCTGGGTTTTCCCATGGCGACACATGAAAATCCGAAAGCGCCGCAGTCACAGCGGCGCACAAAAACCGAAAGCAGCAGCAGCGCTTCCGGGTTTTCCCACGGTGACACACCAACGGCAGTTGGTGTGTCGCCACGGGAAAACTTTGGAAAGTCCTGCCCTAAGGTGTCCTGATTTCAGGAAGAGCCTGGTAACACCTTTCAGACAAACAAAATTTATTAAAAGGCATAACCTTTTGTGAGCTATAACTCACTTCATCAGATGCAATGAAGTGGCTATAGACTGATGTAGGATTTACATTTGAATGAGGCAGGGAGAAAGGAGGGAAGACAAGGTGGTTATGCAGATGCAAGCTACCTGTGAAACAGATTACAAGTATCAATTAACAATTATAATGCGTTAAAAGCCCATTGTATTTGTTGAGACCTTCTGAGACAGCCTGAAACCTTTTGATGTATATGAGTTCAGCAATATCTTGCTCAATTGTGCTGTTAACTTTTCTTTTTCCAAAATAGCTACCCTGAGATCTATAATGGAGTGTCCTGAGAGGGTGAAATGCTTCAATATTACTTTGTCCTTGTTTTGAGTCCTGGTATCAAACTTGTGTCCATTAATTAATTATTTTGTGCAAAGGTTGTCCTGTTTGTCCTATGTAGAATCCAGAGGGGCATTGCTGGCAGAGGAAGGCACCTCTAATTTTCTGTATGTAGTTGTTGCGGCCTGTGATATGCAAACATCTTTATAGCTGACCTGGGACAATGCTTTCTCAACTCTTCCCCCCCCCCCAAAAAAACCTTTCCTATTGATCGATCGATCTATTTATTTATTTATCATTTATTTATTTATTTTCTATCCCGCCTGTATTATTTTTATAAATAACTCAAGGCGGTGAACATACCTAATACTCCTTCCCCCTCCTCTTTTCCCCACAACAACAACCCTGTGAGGTGAGTTGGGCTGAGAGAGAGTGACTGGCCCAAGGTCACCCAGCCAGCTTTCACGCTTAAGGCGGGACTAGAACTCTCAGTCTTCTGGTTTCTAGCCCATTGCCTTAACCACTAGACCAGAGCTTTCCAAACTGTGTGTGGCGACACAAAAGTGTGTCGCCACACACAGTCTGGTGTGTCGCCACACAACCCGGAAGCACTGATCATCATCAGCACTTCTGGGTTTTCCCGCGGCGACACACCAACGGCGGCGCGCAAAAACCTGAAAGCAGCAGCAGCGCTTCCGGGTTTTTGCGCGCTGCCGCAACAGCGGCACTTCCGGGTTTTCCCGCGGCAACACACCAACGGCAGTTTGTGTGTCACCGCGGGAAAACTTTGGAAAGCCCTGCACTAGACCATAGCTTTCCAAACTGTGTGTCGCGACACTTTAGTGTGTCACAACACACAGTTTAGTGTGTCGCGACACAACCCGGAAGTGGACGTGCATGGTGGTGGTGTGGGGGCGCACACGGCGGTGGCGTGCATGGCGGTGGCGGCAGCAACGATGCAGCAGCGCGCCATCAGCGCTTCCGCGTTTTAGCGGAAAACGCCGCCGCAAATGCCGCCGCCGCATGCCCCCCCGCGCCGCTGTTGGTGTGTCGCCAACGGCGGCAGGTTGGAAAGCACTGCACTAGACCAAACTGGCTCACTTTTACTTTTTACTTTCACTTTCACTTGAGATTCATTACTGACATTTTCATCTGGATCCATGGAAATGAACTTCTCATTGAATTCCATCATGACTTCAACAATTTTCACCCCATCATCAACCTTAGCTTTGACCTATCTACAGAACAAATCCACCTCCTTGATAACACTGTAAAACTACACAATACAACATGAATACCACATTATACAGAAAATTGCAGATCACAAGGCATATCTACATGCTTCCAGTTTACATCCTGAATACATAACCAAGTCTATCATCCACAGCTGGCTCTGTGCTACAACTGCTTTGTTCTGATGCGCTTGACAAAGATACTCAACTGATGGAATTAAACCAGGAATTCAGGAGATTGAACTACCCACTCAGTAGTAGATCAGTAGGCAAATCAAAAGAGGAACTTGATTCCCAAGGAAGAAAGACTATTAAAAGACACAACAGAACACCACTTGTCACCTACAGCTCATGGCTCAAACCACTCAAAACACATTTTTAATATGCTACACCCCATACTGGACAAGGACATTGCATTTTCTCAGGCATGGGGTGGCAGGCCTATGCTTTCAGACAGACAACCACCCAACCTAAAGCAGATTCTCAGAAGCAAGAAACAGCAGGACAATGATGCTAACATAGGAACCAAACCCTGCAACAAACCCAGACATCTACTTTGCTGCAATGTGTACACCAATAGCACCATCACAGGCTATCTCAGAAGAGTTTTTTTTAAAGATACTACAGTTGTTAACTGATAGTTTGTAATCTGTCTCACATATAACCTGCATCTACATAACCACCTTGTCTTCCTTCCCTTCACCCCACCCAGTCTATAGCCACTCCCTTGCATCTGATGAAGTGAGTTATAGCTCAGAAAAACTATGCCTTTCAATAAAATGTACTGTAGTCTGAAAAGCTGCTAGCAGACTCATCCTGATTTTTGCTACCACAGGCTAACACAGCTCTCCTCCTACAGTGCCTATATCCTGATGTGATTGAAATGCCCATGATGTCTCTTTTCAGAGCACTCTTTTGTTTGTTTAGTTATATGCTTCTTTTCCAAAAGTGTAAGTTCAAAGTTGCTCACAGCATTTACACAGCTGGCGCCTAGGACGACCAAATAGAACTGTTCAGAAGCATATAACAGTTGCAATCTTAGAAACAAATTATGCTATTCAAGGTCAGGCATAGTTACAGAGTATCAGTTGTTCGGCAGATAAAATGCTCATTTGCTTAATGTTGATTTCAGAGGCTTCAGAACACATTTCTGAAAATGTGGCATACGTTGATTGCAAGATGTAGCTCTTAAGATTTTAATAAGATTCCATAGAGTCCTTTAAAAAGGCTCAGAGTCTTCATTGAGCCTGCAGACTATGGAATCTATATAAGGAGTCTCTGCTACAAACATTAGAATGTGAATTTATTTAGTTCAGAGCTTTTGTCCTCCAGCAGTTCCAGGATTGTGGTTTGGCAAAGAACTGTTGGAGTATAAATGTAAACAGAACTGTTCAGCTGTTTGCTTGCATCTCTGGCAGCAGCAGCCTCCCCACCCACTTCTCTGTATAGTAAGAATTAGGAAGACTTATAGACAATTATGGGGCTAGATTTCTTCTTCTTTTTTTAAAAATTAAGATTGATTGATATTGCTCGAAAGCTGGATAAAGCAGAACGTGAACCTTTGACGAAGTGTGCCTATTATTTTAAAAAGTTATTGAACCATGGGTATGCTGCAGAAACATATATGAAGATTGGTGATCTGAAGGCCTTGATACAGCTCTATGTGGAAACTCAGCAGTGGGATGAGGTAAATACAACAATGAGGGAATCATTTATCATTTCTGGGTATTGGTGCCTATTTAGTCTTAATTCTTTACATTGTGTAAACAAAATCCCCCTTTCTATTTAAGTGAAGTGCATACATTTTAATGTGCTTAAATTTGCAAACAAATGTTTCACTGCAGAGGGCCCATGTTCAGGATTTTAGCCAATCTGCATGCTCCCATACAGAATACCCCATTCCATTCTCATCCTTCTGATTTTCTATTATGTTTCCTCAAGAGATACACAATACTTATTGGACTGTTCAGTCTTTAACATAAAGATTGGGATGGGGGTCATCCATCGTCAGAACCCTGACTTCTTTGCAAGTTAAGCCAATAAGACAGCATTTAAATATTAGAGTAGCCAACATCCCTTCCCTTTAACCATGAAATGAAGATGTTTCCAAGACTACAAGATGCTAAACATCCTGGGAGTGAAAGGCCATCTAGTCTGCTTCCATTCATCATCTTTAGGTAGAATTAACTAAACACAGTAAAAATTTCCCAGTAATTTAAGCATCGGGAGAGAGAATCTTTTAGAGGTGTGACAAAATCAACATCAACGTAGTAACCTAATTGTAAGTAAAGATTTATTGAAGAAATGATAAGAAAGAGGTCTTGTACTGCACTTATAGTGCATACCAAATAAAAACATTACTATATTGGTAGACAGAAGAGAGGCTGCAAGGTAGACAGTCATAAAAATTAATCAAATCCTGTACCAGAAATCAGGTATGCTATTTTTTTATACTGAAATAAACTATTCTAATCCAATAAGAGAGCCAGTTTGGTGTAGTGGTTAGAAGCACCAGGCTAGAAACCAGGAAACACTGAGTTCTAGTCCTTTAAGTGCAAAGCCAGCTGGGTGATCTTGGGCCAGTCACTCCCTCTCAGCCCCAGGAAGCAGGCAATAGAAAACCACTTCTGAAATCTTGCCAAGAAAACTGCATGGACTTGTCCAGGTAGTTGCCAGGAGTCAACATTGACTTGAAGGCACAAAAAAATAATTACCCCCCCCCAATAAACTTAGAGTTCATGATTCAACATCATCTTATTTGGGCTAGTGAGCTAACCAGAGACTTCAGGAACAAGCAAGTACAACCAAGAATGGACAAGAGCAAATTCAAAGGGTGCTGTTCAAGCAGGATGACACTGCAAGACAGCTATCTCTCTACTGGCCAATGGGCAACAGTACATGGAAACAGAAAAAAAAATAATGGTGGCAATTGTCAGAGTTTACATAACTAGTTTTCAGTGAACAAAGAAATGGCCACCTTCCTGCCAAAGAGACTTGTGTATTTGCAAAGAGATGCTGGCAGGAATGTGACAGAGGGAGACGGGAAATAGACCACCCGTCACAGGCAGCACAAAGGTGTTAAGCAGGGCGAACTGGCCACAGTCCTCATTGGTGGTTTGGACTCCCTTCCTTAGGGATTTTTTGAGGGAGACTTTGTTTTGTATTTCTAAATACCTAGGGTATCTCTAAGCCTGCTAATAGTCCCTCCTCCTCCTCACATGGAGATGACATCCATTGGATTAGGTAAGAATCAGCAGTCAAGGAATCAGTTCTGTCAGCATATGCAATAGCACAATTAAGATCTATTTTGCAATTTATTTATCGTATGGCATATTCACATCGCAATTCAATAGAATAAAAAACACGGGAGATAAAATACAAGATATAAAATATAAAGTATAAAATTATAGCCATATGTCCAATTTACAAATACAATTTTTTGCTTCATTTGTCACAGGAAATCAGTGAAATCTCCATTATAGGCTCTGTTTTGGCACTCTGTCACTATATGCTGGATAGTTTGTTTTTCAGCCCCACAGTCACAATTCGGTGATGTTATTTTGCCCCACTTATAAAGGGCATCTGCACATCATTATTTTGCAATAATTACGTTTTAAGAATAAATCAACCAGTTCCATGGGAAATTTGCCACCTGAGAATTTCTTTAATCGTGAATGATGTAGGTAACCTACTGAGTTGTGACATCAGCATGTTAGATGCCAAGGATGGCATCTTAGGGCTTGATTAATAAGGCACTATTACTGGCTGTCACTAAGATGCACAGCAAACTAATTTAAATATCTTAGTGTCTTCTATCAAAAAATCCTGAAATCTGAATTTGAAAACATTAATATTCAGTTACATTTTTAGGATGAATGTATTCTGCTAAGCATGAACTTATTCTATACTTCAGGCTTTTGCATTGTGTGAAAAGCACCTTGAATTTAAAGATGATGTCTATGTTCCTTATGCTCAGTGGCTGGCAGAAAATGATAGATTTGAAGAGGCTCAGAAAGGTAGGACTACATTGCTACTGCTACCACTGTTAATACCACTGTTATTTAATTTGGTAATAATGGACCTCAAACTTTAGTAGGGACTTCCCTGAAATAAAAGCAAGCACAGTGTTTATTTGGGAGATATGAAATTGATTTGATTTCAATAGAAGAGAATATCTCTAGCTCAGGGTTGAACGGTGGAGTTCTTGGTGCTCTCTGAGGTTGTTTGTTTGCTTGTAGATGTTTAGGTAACATAATCAATGCGAGTGCGTGTGGGGTATGCTGCTTGTTTATACTGTATATATAGTAGCCTTCCCTGCCAGTTTTGGTTGGGGTGTGGTTTCCTCCTTGGTTGGTACCTTGCTTAGGGTTATGTTTTCTACCTGACTGCTTGTCTGGGGTTTATCCCTGCTTATTTGAGTGTTGGCTGCTGGCGGGGATGTGTTCTACTCTTTTTGTTTCTTTCCTAGGTTTTTTATTGTCTCTTTTGAATGGTATGTAAATGTGGTTTATCTCTATGTGTGTATTGATGACTGATTTAACATTTGATTAAAAGCATAGGAATCATCTAAATGGATCTGATTGATATATTAAAATTCATGCAGAAGTTTTTATTTTATCTTATTTTATTAAATTACTTAGTTAAGAACAATTTGTATATAATAATTTATTACAATACTATATTTGCATTTAGCAAAGTACTTTGTGCTTTATGCATTCACATAGCAAAACTTCTTATTAAATGGACTGAAGTCTTAGTGTTTGCTTATACTTTTTGTGATTGAAGGGTATCGTAAATATGAATATTCATATTCTAGCTTATCAAGAGACTACTGTACTTGGGAATAGCTTCCATATCACTAAAACACTTCTGAGATACATTCCGGAATCCTATTTTATACATTTTATAGTGCAGCAATTTCTGTACAGTATACATTGTATGTACTGTGTGTGTTATAAACATGCCATATGTGTCTGGAAGAAGTTGAGAGACCTAAGCAAGGATGTTGAAAATCACATTTTTTTCTCTTTTAAAGGTAGAGATTTTTGTTTTGTTTTTTGGTTTAGGGTACTCTAAGCTTACATCAAAGGGTTAATGCATTTTATTTCTTTAGTTTTCTGATAAAGTTGGGTAGAAAAGGATGCTGCTGATGTTTAGCACTTTGCTGCTAATTCGAAGCACTGTCATCCTGAGAGCCATGAAAACAATCCTACAGCTCATAAAGCTATCTGCATTTGTGTGGGATACTGTGACAGAGTTTAAATTGTAAAGTGTATTTTTGTAGCAAATTTGAATATGGATGCAAGGCATAAAGTTTAAGGGAAAATAAGATAAGGCATTGCTGGTGTGGAATGGTGTGTGTCCTAAATGCCTGGGTTTACATTGGAGAAAGGATCAGACCCATTTTTCATATTTCTTGCAGGAAAGCTGGCCTGTGAAATGCAGTCTGCCATTCTCTAATTGCTAGGGACACCCAATAGATTAGTCATTTTGCTTTTAGTTATGAAATCAAGGTGACTTTAAATTTCACAGATTACTTATAATATTGCTTTGTGAGAAGACATTAATACTGATTTTATTAGCCACTTAGCTTGAAATATCCAATCATTGTTTTCTTGGCTTTTACTATTACCGTAATAGCAAATACAATTCATACTGATATTCACCCTTCATTTGTTTCAGTGATCCTTGTTGGGAGCATGGAAGAGCACCTTGCAAATGGCTAGAAATTGTGCAGCCACCTTGCTTGATAGATCATGCCCTCAGGGTGCATTTAGCAATCTTGGGGTACTGCAAAACCCACAAGACATCTTTTTAAAAATATATCTAGCCCTATATTAAACTTCCCCACAGAATGTAGAAAAACACAAGGGTATAATCCCTTTTGGGTGTTTTTGTTTGTTTGTTTGGTTTAAGTTTGGTGCCTTTTCTTAATTTTAATCAAGCTCATTAGCTTAATCACAGTTTTCTTTATTTTGACTCCCCTTTGCAGCATTTCATAAAGCTGGCAGACAGACTGAAGCTGTAAAAGTGTTGGAGCAATTAACTCACAATGCTGTGGTAGAAAGCCGATTCAATGACGCAGGATATTATTACTGGATGTTGTCCATGCAGTGCTTAGATATAGCTCAAGGTAAGGAAATGCTAGCAAGTTTACTTTCTGTCTGTTCATGCATGAAAATGGAATATCTGACACACTCTTGAGGTCTTCAATGAACATTCTTTGTGAATTGCACTATAGAGGACCTTTGGGGGGGGGGAGGCTCTTATCATGGTCCAGTACTTAAATTATATGTATTATAATCTTATTTTTTCATTTATGTTGAGAACACCTGATCAGTACAGACCTCACTTTCTACTCAAGTTCAGGCTGTGTTCCCACACTTTCTATCCTTCCAAACATGACACAAGTTCATATGAGACATAGTTCTTTCCTTATTCATAATAACAGTTTTCTGAAAGAGACAGTAATAGTTTCTATAAGTTCTGTATCACAAAATTGGGCCCAAGCCAGGAGAGAATAATTTGCCCCATATCTCTTAACTAACCTGTGGCTGAACTTCAGTATAAAATGAGGTCCAAGTATGTTGTTTTTAACCACTGTAAGATACATAGATTAAAGCAGAGGGGATGTCTTTTATTATGTGACACTACACAAACATTCCTTTAGTTTTGCAAGTACACATAAGATATAGATCAGTAGTCTCTAGTACACTGAGCTAAGATTACAGCTTTTCTTCTATTCACTTAACCGGGAGTAAGCCCCGCTGAACTCAGCAGGATTAGCTGCCAAGTAAACATGTGTACCAGTGTGCTACAGGATAGCAGATAATTCCAAAGTGCTTGTTAAATCCAAATGTTGAGTTGGAAGATGCTGTTCTCTTTGCTTGTAACTTCTGCAGCTGGAATTTCTAGAACTGGAAAGCAAACGTATTCCATTGTTAGCCATAATACCTGGCTATGTTCAAATGATGTTCCAGAGCCATTTGCATTTTGATTTCCCTGTTTTAAAATACAAAATGTCATATAAAGTTAACTACAAAAGCTATGATTGGAGGTACCCTTGATCAGTAGCGTTAACGCAAGGTTCTTTCAGTGTAAGTCTCTCATTGCTGGGTTGGCAGCTGTTCAAGGGTTTTATGCTGATACTGCCTTTCCCTCCCTCAGACAACGAGGAGCAGAAGACTGAAATGTTAAAGAAGTTTCACCACTTCCAGCACTTGGCAGAACTTTATCATGCCTATCATTTCATCCACAAATGCACTGTAAGATATTTACATATTTGCAGTTCACTCTTTGCCCCTCAAACCATTCATGAGTTAGTTAACTGATGTCATATTTGCTTTTAAAAGCCTGCTGTCATGGGGAGACTTTTGTGGGATTGTCCTACAACTAACTTATTTTGTCTATTTTATGATCATCTGTTAAGACTCTTACCATGATATTGCTGCACCTCAGCATGTAGTAAGATAGAAATCTGGGAATGCTTTATAACACACATTTATTATTTGTATAAACTTTTATTTCCCACTGCAGGAAGAACCCTTCAATCACTATTTACCTGAAACACTCTTCAATGTGTCTAGGTTTTTAATTCATAGCCTTACCAAGGAAACTCCTTTGGGAATTTCTAAAGTGTATCCTTTGAAAGGTAAAGGCAAAGGCAAATGCCAAATCCAAGACTTGTTTGGTGAACAAAATAGAAGACTCAGTGGTGAGTTGTACATTGACATCCTGCAAGAATATAGGGTTCTTGTATTGTGTGATTATTCCTTTTCTACAGTTCACAGCCTACAAATCTTTTAATACTTTATGTTTTTTGTTTGATATCATAAAACAGTTCCTAAATAATTTTGAGACACTTATAAATCATGGAAACATGCAGCTTAGAAAATATGCTAGTTGGTCAGAAATAACTTTATCAGATCACCTGATAAAGTGGGCTTTAGCCCAGGAAAGTTTATACCACCATAAATATATTTGACGTATCATGAGGCTCTCAGTTGCCTTTGCTGCAGTAGATTAGTATGGCTACTTCTCTGGACTCCATCATTGCGAAAAATGTGAAGGTTTGTCTTCCCATGCTGCATCTCCTTTAAAAAAAGCACTACACTATTTTTTTAAAAAAGAAAGAAAATTGCATATATAAACAGAGTTAATAAAATAATATGACATCCAAATTTACCTCCTCCCTCCTAAAAAAAAGAAAAAGAAAGAAAGAGTTTACCTCATGAGCAAAACAACTCCAAATACTTTGAACAGATTCTTTGAAAGTCCTCTTCCTTGCCTTTTTGTAAGATAAATCTTGTGTTGACTGATCATATGTTGACAAGAATTGATTGCTCCAAATCAGGTGTAGATTTGTCTTTCCAATATTGTGTAATAATAATTTTTGGACATACCCACTGCTTGAAAAATCCACACTTCTTGTTATGTTGATTGATTCCAAATGCTGGAGATATAGCTAAGTGGAACATAACACTCTTAACCAGCAATAATCGATTTAAAGTCATGTTAATATTTCTGTGAATTTCAAGCCCAAATGTAACAATATGTGGCAGATCCAGATTGTGAAAGTGAATCTTCCAATTTCTAAATTACATTTCCAGCAACATGGTGCTTGCTTCCAGTCCTTATTAATCACTTTCTGAGGTATCCAGTACATGATATAGACTTTTCTACTGTACTAACCTCATTTTAAGATAAATTTATCTCACATTCTTTAAAGCAGTCTTCCATTGGTTCACAAACATAGAGCGTTCAAGCTCATTATTCCAAAATTCTCTGAAATAATCCCAGTTCCATAAACTTTCTTATAAAAGTAAATTCCAGTATTTACCCAAAAGGAACATGATCCTGAATCTAAACCATCTTCCCTTACCACCACCACTCCAGGAAGAATAGACAGACAAAACACATGTACGCGCACACGCGCGCGCACACACACACGAAAAATCCTATGCAAACCCCACCTTCCCCATTATTTGGCAACTCATGCTTACTAAAGGTTAAAAGGTAAAGGTTCCCCCACACAGTCGTGTCCGACTCTAGGGGCTGGTGGTCATCTCCATTTGTTAGCCGAAGAGCCAGCGCTGTCCGAAGATGCTTCTGCAGTCATGTGGCCGGCATGACGCACGCGGAACACTGTTACCATCCCACCGAAGTGGTACCTATTTATCTACTTGCATTTGCATGCTTTCGAATTGCTAGGTTGGCAAGAGTTGGGGTGAGCGCGGGAGCTCACTCTGTCACACAGCGCTCAGGTCTCAAACCTCCAAACTCGCGACCTTCCGATCGACAAGCCTGGCGTCTTAACCGCTGAGCCATCGCGCCCCCATGCTTACTAACTCCTGCTAAATCTAGTTCTACCTTCCCCACTGCCCAAAAATGTTTGCATGTAATTGATCGATTGGTTTAATTTTATTTATTTGCTAAATTTATATAGCTGCCCATCTCACGTACATAACTCTGAGCATTATAACAAAGTTAAAAACACAAAAGAACATAACAAAATAACCAGAAAAATATAACAACAAAAATAATTAAAAACAATAAAAACATTACAAAAATAAGTAAAAAAAACATTGAATGTGGGAGAGTACACTCAATTTCCCTAGCAATAAGCCACTTTGCAGGCTTCATACCCACATTACCGGATCTCCAAGCCAGATGGAAAAGCCATGTTTTCAGGTCCTTCCGGAGGGCCAGCAATTTATTGGCACTTGTATGTGGGTATTTATATTTATTTATTTATTTATAGTGATATTTATACCCCGCCTATCCCCTCCCTAATGGAGGACTCTAGGCGGCTTACATTCATATATATACAATTCAAATTATACAATTCACCAAATTCAATTCACCGCGCATGAAGGAAGGGGGGTGCATCTATATACAGTATATGTGTGTATATACAGGACAGAAGCCATACTCCCCCCCCCCAAAAGAGCAGGGCCAGAGAAACTTTTTTTAATTGAAATAATAATTATTAATTAAAAGTAATTGCTTGTAAAATGCAGTACCTCATTTACAAGATTAATTCCTCCACATATCCAATCCATTCTCTCCCGCACAGAAATACAATGTACTTGCACACATTCTTCTCCCTCCTTTCAGCAGAAACAGAATGAAAAAAAAAAAAGAAAATAGGATGGAAAGGGGGTAAGAGGAAACATTAACTTTATGATATGGATGATGTCTTCCAAAAGCAAAGTGAATCTTTCAAAGAGGCATGACATTATTGTGACAGGAGTTTTTAATTGCCCTGATGTTTTTTGGGAGACAAACGCTTTCAGGCATGATCCTTCCAGGAAATTCCTGACTTGCCTTGCCTTGCTGATGGAAAAGAAAGGAGTATGGTGTATGTATACTTTACTTCAGACTAGGTTCCACCACATTTTGAGGGAAAACCTTTTTGTCAGGGGAAAAGTGCTGTAAAACACTTTTATCATTGCATTTATAAATAGCAATGATAAATAGGATCTCCTGGCAGGAGAACGTAATAGGAAAAGGAAATGAAGTTGGGGGAGGGGGGGTTCCTAAAGAAGTAGACATAAGCACAGTTGCAAGCTGTTCTGATCAGGAGAAAAATGGATGACAGCAAAAGCCAATGTCCACAGAGGAAAAAACCTTGCTGAGGAACTGAAAATCAAAAAGGACACATAGAGGAAAATACTGTCACATACAGTCAGGTTACAAAGAAAGTTACAGACAGGTATCCTGGAACTGAAGAGCTGGTATCAGGAATGAGCTGAGGTTAATGATGGATGCTAGGAATTTAAATCCAAAAAACGATAGAATGATCTCAATTCGAATTCAGGGTAAGCCATTTAACATCACAGTGATCCAAATATACGCCCCAACCACAGATGCTGAAGAAGCAGAAGTAGATCAGTTCTATGAGGATCTGCAGCACCTACTAGATAATACACCAAAAAGAGATGTTATTTTCATTACAGGAGACTGGAATGCTAAGGTGGGTAGTCAGACGACACCTGGAATTACAGGCAAGCATGGTCTGGGAGAACAAAATGAAGCAGGACATAGGCTGATAGAATTTTGCCAAGACAACTCACTGTGCATAACAAACACTCTCTTCCAACAAGCTAAAAGACGACTTTATACATGGACTTCACCAGATGGTCGACACCGAAATCAGATTGACTACATCCTTTGCAGCCAAAGGTGGCGGACATCTATACAGTCGGTAAAAACAAGACCTGGAGCTGACTGTAGTTCAGATCACGAACTTCTTATTGCAAAATTTAGAATCAGACTAAAGAGAATAGGGAAGACCCACAGATCAGTTAGATATGAGCTCACTAATATTCCTAAGGAATATGCAGTGGAGGTGAAGAATAGATTTAAGGGACTAGATTTAGTAGATAGGGTCCCAGAAGAACTATGGACAGAAGTTTGCAACATTGTTCAGGAGGCGGCAACAAAAAATGTCCCAAAGAAAAAGAAAACCAATAAGGCAAGATGGCTGTCTGCTGAAACACTGGAAGTAGCCCAAGAAAGAAGGAAAGCAAAAGGCAACAGTGATAGGGGGAGATATGCCCAATTAAATGCAAAATTCCAGAGGTTAGCCAGAGGAGATAAGGAATTATTTTTAAACAAGCAATGTGCGGAAGTGGAAGAAGACAATAGAATAGGAAGGACAAGAGACCTATTCCAGAAAATTAGAAACATCGGAGGTAAATTCCAGGCAAAAATGGGTATGATCAAAAAGAAAGATGGTAAGGACCTAACAGAAGCAGAAGAGATCAAGAAAAGGTGGCAAGAATATACGGAAGATCTGTATAGGAAGGATAATAATATTGGAGATAGCTTTGACGGTGTGGTCAGTGAGTTAGAGCCAGACATCCTGAAGAGTGAGGTTGAATGGGCCTTAAGAAGCATTGCTAATAACAAGGCAGCAGGAGACGACGGTATCCCAGCTGAACTGTTTAAAATCTTGCAAGATGATGCTGTCAAGGTGATGCATGCCATATGCCAGCAAATTTGGAAAACACAAGAATGGCCATCAGATTGGAAAAAATCAACTTATATCCCCATACCAAAAAAGGGAAGCACTAAAGAATGTTCAAACTATCGAACAGTGGCACTTATTTCACATGCCAGTAAGGTAATGCTCAAGATCTTGCAAGGTAGACTCCAGCAATTCATGGAGCGAGAATTGCCAGATGTACAAGCTGGGTTTAGAAAAGGCAGAGGAACTAGAGACCAAATTGCCAATATCCGCTGGATAATGGAGAAAGCCAGGGAATTTCAGAAAAACATCTATTTCTGTTTTATTGACTATTCTAAAGCCTTTGACTGTGTGGATCATAACAAATTGTGGCAAGTTCTTGGTGGTATGGGGATACCAAGTCATCTTGTCTGCCTCCTGAGGAATCTGTATAACGACCAAGTAGCAACGGTAAGAACAGAGCACGGAACAACGGACTGGTTTAAGATTGGGAAAGGAGTACGGCAGGGCTGTATACTCTCACCCTACCTATTCAACCTGTACGCAGAACACATCATGCGACATGCTGGGCTTGAGGAATCCAAGGCTGGAGTTAAAATCGCTGGAAGAAACATTAACAATCTCAGATATGCAGATGATACCACTTTGATGACTGAAAGCGAGGAGGAATTGAGGAGCCTTATGACGAAGGTGAAAGAAGAAAGTGCAAAAGCTGGGTTGCAGTTAAACCTCAAAAAAACCAAGATTATGGCAACGAGCTTGATTGATGACTGGCAAATAGAGGGAGAAAAAGTGGAGGCAGTGACAGACTTTGTATTTCTAGGCGCAAAGATTACTGCAGACGCTGACTGCAGCCAGGAAATCAGAAGACGTCTACTTCTTGGGAGGAGAGCAATGGCAAATCTTGATAAAATAGTTAAGAGCAGAGACATCACACTGACAACAAAGGTCCGCATAGTTAAAGCAATGGTATTTCCTGTAGTAACCTATGGCTGCGAGAGCTGGACCATAAGGAAGGCTGAGCGAAGGAAGATAGATGCTTTTGAACTGTGGTGTTGGAGGAAAATTCTGAGAGTGCCTTGGACTGCAAGAAGATCAAACCAGTCCATACTCCAGGAAATCAAGCCAGACTGCTCACTTGAGGGAATGATATTAAAGGCAAAACTCAAGTACTTTGGCCACATCATGAGAAGACAGGATACCCTGGAGAAGAAGCTGATGCTAGGAAAAGTGGAAGGCAAAAGGAAGAGGGGCCGACCAAGGGCAAGATGGATGGATGATATTCTGGAGGTGACAGACTCAACCATTGGGGAGCTGGGGATGGTGACGGCCGACAGAAAGCTCTGGCGTGGACTGGTCCATGAAGTCACGAAGAGTCGGAAACGACTGAACGAATAAACAACAAAAGGAATTTAAAAAGTTGTCTTTAGATATGTCCAAGTAAAAAGAAAAGAATCACTATATCTACTGTTCACTGAAGATGGCAACATGCAAACAGGTATCAAAGATAAGGCAGAACTATTCAATTCCTATTTTGGTTCCATCTTCTCTAACTAAAAAATGTATGTTCCACCCGAAACTTATAAAGATGGGATGAATCTTGAGATTAATAGAAACATAGTCGGGAATACCTCTTGGAATTTAAAGGCCAGATAAATTGAAGTTGTTGCAAAAAGGACAAATCTGTAGCTTGAATCATGTCAACTGGATTTCTATTTTCTCAGTGGAAACATTTCGCTCCTTATCCAAGAAGCTTCTTCAGTCTGAGCAAAGTTAGTAAGGGAATCCTTAAATATGTTTCTAAGGTGGCTGTGGGACCTTGCACCTGGGGCTAGGTCATGGTTATTTGAGATGTTAATTTCTAAGTCCCTTTATCATCCAAAGGATGATAAAAAAGAAATTAACATCTCAAATAACCATGACCTAGCCCCAGGTGCAAGGTCCCACAGCCACCTTAAAAACATATTTAAGGATTCCCTTACTAACTTTGCTCAGACTGAAGAAGCTTCTTGGATAAGGAGCGAAACGTTTCCACTGAGAAAATAGAAATCCAGTTGACATGATTCAAGCTACAGACAATTCCACCTGGATGACTGAGAACCTTCATCGACAAAAAGGACAAATGCATTTTTAGGATGTATTAACAGAATTATAATTTCCAAATTACAGGAAGTACTTGTTCCACTTTATTCTGCTAGGATCAGACCACACTTCAAATATTACGTACAGTTCTGAGCAGTTCTTTTAGAAGGATTCATAAGAAGTGTATTAGATTCAGAGAAGAACAATGAGGATGATTATAAGACCAAAAAGTATGTCTAATGAAGGGAGATTGAATGATCACTGAGAAAAGATGACTGAGTGGGGATATGATAGCACTCTTCAAATACAGAAAAGATGTCACATAGAAGATGGTTAAAACCTATCCTCTTCCAGAGTGTAGGACACAGAATTAATTATGTGACATTAAGTCAGTTTCAGTTCTTAGCAGCCATGTCCCCAACTTGATCGATCAAGTCTTCCAACAGTGTACCCATCACCTCTGTAATTGAGTCCACCCACCTTGCTGCTGATGGTGCCTTTCTCTTGCCTTCCACCTTTCCCAGCATTATAGACTTCTTCAAAGAGCTAGGTTTTCTCTTTATTTATTTATTTAAAAGATTTATGTAGCTGCCCATCTTATTACACCATAGTTCTGGGTGGCTTACAATGTGTCCAAAATATGACAATTTGAGGCTGGTCATTTGTGTGAGAACTTTGGGCTAATTCATTCAATGATCCATTTGTTTGCTTTCTTAGTTGTCCATGGTAGTCTCAGAAGCTGTCAGCCTTGCGAACTAATTCTACTTTATTGTAAGGTTACATTAACAGAATCTTGCAAGTCTGAAAGTATATTTCTCCCCCATCGCCTTTACAGCTGAAGAAACTAGGGAGGGTCCCTTCTGAGATGTTTGCCACACCCACATCCCTTTTGCAGGCTAAGCTACCTCTTGTCTGACTGTTCCCCTGGATGTGGCTCTTCCTCCTGTCTCCCAGAGTCATTCCCACATACCATTACAGGAGTCTTCTTCAACACCAAAGTTCAAAACCATCAAGTAAAACACAGAATGCTGAATGTTAGATAATTCATCTAAGAGCAGTTTAACAGGTGAACAAAAATATCCATAGAAGAAATTGCTTTCCCTTCAAGGACATGTTAAAAAGGAGTCTAAATACACATCTCTCTGGGTTGCTTTAATTTGGAGTCCCACAGCAGACAGTAGAATGGGGTCAGGGGCTTAAATAAGCCCTTCCAATCCTATGATTCTAAGTTATAAAGGGCCTAGTTTACTCTTCCCACTCCCCCCAACCTCTGAATTATCCCCTATTTTTAAACTGGAGTTAACCCAAAATGTAAGCTTTCATGGTAAAAGGTAAATGGTTAAAATTATGTCTGTGACCCAATACTTTTCATATATATCTTGCAGGATTAAATTAAGTGCAAGTACTGAAACTGAAAAAGGGGCGTGGTGGCTCAGCAGGTAAGACACCAGGCTTGTCGATCGGAAGATCACAAGTTCGGAGGTTCAAATCCCTAGCCCCGCGTGATGGAGTGAGCTCCCGCACTCGCCCCAGCTCTTGCCAACCTAGCAATTTGAAAGCATGCAAATGCAAGTAGATGAATAAGTACCACTTCAGTGGGAAGGTAACAGCGTTCCGCGCGCGTCATGCGGCCACATGACCGCGGAAGCGACTTCAGACAACGCTGGCTCTTCGGCTAACAAACGGAGATGAGCACCAGCCCCTAGAGTCGGACACGACTGCACAATTGTGCGGGGGGAACCTTTACCTTTACCTTACTGAAACTGATCCACAAACAAAGAGCCCACTACTTGCCAGGATTTTAGTGGGGTCACATAATAGTGTTCCATTTTAGCCTGAAGAGGAGCTTAATTCAGAAATTCCTTATTCCAACCAATAACGAAAATTAAAATAAGCATCTCATGATAAAGCTGAAAGTATAGAAAATTAAATCCACTTTCCCCATGTTGTCTATAGAATGAAGATGGCCCAGCCAGAGAAGATTATTTAATTAGTTAATATCCAATAAATGTGTTGAAATAGTATAAAGAAATATAGAAAGACCTATTAAAATTTTAATCAACATTGGAGTTAAATTCATCCTGATCATATTTATCTTACCCTAAATGTATCAAAGAATATCCAGCCAGCCATCTTTATCTTCTTTCCTATCAAAATTGGAGACATATTCAAATTTGTCAGTTGAGAAAGATTCCTAGGAATCCTTATATTGAGATAAACAAATGAATCACAACACAGCATAAAATCCTGGCTTCCATGAGGGACCAGCCATATACATTGATTCAGAATAAGCAAACTCCATGTAGACAAACTTAATATAACCGAGTTTTCTACTATGCTTCCATATAAAGGCATGCTTTTGCATGCAGGCCTTCAATTCAATCCCTGGCATCTCCAGTACAGCTTAAAAAGACTCCTATCTAAATCCAAGGAGAACTCATTATAGAAGACACTTCATCTAGCTGGACCAAGGATAATAACCATTATAGTCATTATAGAAGACAATCTAGCTGGACCAAGGATCTAAGGATACCACATATCCTGATTTTCAACAACGTAACAGTTCTTTTCAGAATGACCTTCCCGATCATTTGGCTTCAGCCTGTATAGGCTGATACATCTGAGTGCCCTCTGGATAGCAATGTAGGTTGATTATGTGCCATCAAGCCAGTGTCAACTCAGTGTCTACATAGATAGACCTTTTCCAGGATGATCAGTCCCCAACCTGGCTCTTCAGGTGTTCCAATGGTGGTGTAATCAATTCCATCACTTTGCTGCTAGTTATCCTCTTCTCTTTCTTCCACCTTCCCAGCATTATGGACTTCTCAAGAGGGCTGAGTTTTTGTATGTGTCCAATGATGACAATTTGAACCTGGTCATTTGTTCCTTGAGTAAGAACTCTGTTATCATTTTATTTGTTCTCTTGGCTATCCATGGTATTCTCAAGAACGGTGTTTGGAGAAGTTCAAAAGCATCACTCTTTCAATTCCACTTCTTCAAAGTCCAACTTTTGCTTCCATAGATTATCACAGATAAAATAATTGCCTGCATGGTCCTGATCTTTGTAGGTATAGACACATCATGGTATCTGAATATCTTTTCCAAGGCTTTCATTTCTACCCTAACAACTGCAGATTGTTGATTCCTTTATTGTTGATTGTCAATCCTAAAAGGCAGATACTATCCACCACTTCATTTCTAAGACTGGATGCTGTACCTGTTGTCATTACTTTGGTATACTTTATATTTAATCCTAGTCCCATTTATTAAAAAAAAATTGGCTTCTGGCTTTCTCAGTTACCCAGCAGGCAACTTGTTTTGTTGCTTACCATATTTCTTTAGATATTCTATCAATTCCTGTAGCCTTCCAACTTGGTAATGACCAGAGTGCTGATCTAGTTTCATTTTGTAGTACTAAAGGTTCTTGTAAATAAGGAATATCTTCTAAGGCATCTTGGATGTTGACTTTCCAGCTGTATAGAATATCAGTCTACTCCTTCCATCTTTCTTTGATCAGTTACTATCAGTCAGTTGGGATCCTTAACATACCAATTTGAGGTTAGAACCACCTTCTGAGTTCAGAGTTCTGTCTGTTTCTATCTTTGATGTCTTTACAGATGTCATTGTAATACTACATCTTGTTTCACTCTGAAATCCTTTGTTAATCCTTCCTGAGACCTTTGTCTTTCTTGGCTTTGGCTTAGCTTCTCTTAGCAATTTCCACCATCCGTTCTGTCATCCAGTTTGCTTTCTTCTGTTTCTTAGTCATTGGGACTCTCTTCGCATTAATTCTTAACAACTTTTTTGATTTCATTCCACAGCTCCTCTGGTTCCCTATCAATGAGGTTCAGGACTTGAAAGTAATTCCTGATGTTCTCCTTGAAAATGGTGGGTATATGCTCAATATGTGAACATATCAACAGTGAGAGGGGGAGATATGCCCAATTAAATGCAAAATTCCAGAGGTTAGCCAGAAGAGATAAGGAATTATTTTTAAACAAGCAATGTGCGGAAGTGGAAGAAGACAATAGAATAGGAAGGACAAGAGACCTCTTCCAGAAAATTAGAAACATCGGAGGTAAATTCCAGGCAAAAATGGGTATGATCAAAAACAAAGATGGTAAGGACCTAACAGAAGCAGAAGAGATCAAGAAAAGGTGGCAATATACGGAAGATCTGTATAGGAAGGATAATAATATTGGAGATAGCTTTGACGGTGTGGTCAGTGAGTTAGAGCCAGACATCCTGAAGAGTGAGGTTGAATGGGCCTTAAGAAGCATTGCTAATAACAAGGCAGCAGGAGACGATGGTATCCCAGCTGAACTGTTTAAAATCTTGCAAGATGATGCTGTCAAGGTGATGCATGCCATATGCCAGCAAATTTGGAAAACACAAGAATGGCCATCAGATTGGAAAAAATCAACTTATATCCCCATACGAAAAAAGGGAAGCACTAAAGAATGTTCAAACTATCGAACAGTGGCACTTATTTCACATGCCAGTAAGGTAATGCTCAAGATCTTGCAAGGTAGACTCCAGCAATTCATGGAGCGAGAATTGCCAGATGTACAAGCTGGGTTTAGAAAAGGCAGAGGAACTAGAGACCAAATTGCCAATATCCGCTGGATAATGGAGAAAGCCAGGGAATTTCAGAAAAACATCTATTTCTGTTTTATTGACTATTCTAAAGCCTTTGACTGTGTGGATCATAACAAATTGTGGCAAGTTCTTGGTGGTATGGGGATACCAAGTCATTTTGTCTTCCTCCTGAGGAATCTGTATAACGACCAAGTAGCAACGGTAAGAACAGAGCACGGAACAACGGACTGGTTTAAGATTGGGAAAGGAGTACGGCAGGGTTGTATACTCTCACCCTACCTATTCAACCTGTACGCAGAACACATCATGCGACATGCTGGGCTTGAGGAATCCAAGGCTGGAGTTAAAATCGCTGGAAGAAACATTAACAATCTCAGATATGCAGATGATACCACTTTGATGGCTGAAAGCGAGGAGGAGTTGAGGAGCCTTATGACGAAGGTGAAAGAAGAAAGTGCAAAAGCTGGGTTGCAGTTAAACCTCAAAAAAACCAAGATTATGGCAACGAGCTTGATTGATGACTGGCAAATAGAGGGAGAAAAAGTGGAGGCAGTGACAGACTTTGTATTTCTAGGCGCAAAGATTACTGCAGACGCTGACTGCAGCCAGGAAATCAGAAGACGTCTACTTCTTGGGAGGAGAGCAATGGCAAATCTTGATAAAATAGTTAAGAGCAGAGACATCACACTGACAACAAAGGTCCGCATAGTTAAAGCAATGGTATTTCCTGTAGTAACCTATGGCTGCGAGAGCTGGACCATAAGGAAGGCTGAGCGAAGGAAGATAGATGCTTTTGAACTGTGGTGTTGGAGGAAAATTCTGAGAGTGCCTTGGACTGCAAGAAGATCAAACCAGTCCATACTCCAGGAAATCAAGCCAGACTGCTCACTTGAGGGAATGATATTAAAGGCAAAACTGAAGTACTTTGGCCACATAATGAGAAGACAGGATACCCTGGAGAAGAAGCTGATGCTAGGAAAAGTGGAAGGCAAAAGGAAGAGGGGCCGACCAAGGGCAAGATGGATGGATGATATTCTGGAGGTGACGGACTCAACCATTGGGGAGCTGGGGATGGTGACGGCCGACAGAAAGCTCTGGCGTGGACTGGTCCATGAAGTCACAAAGAGTCGGAAACGACTGAACGAATAAACAACAAAATGCTCAATATGATACCATGGAAACTGTATGGCTTTGTTTTTTTTTTGCACTTTAGCTTGACTTGGAACTTGCACCTGAATAGTGTGTTCTTCTGACTGAAAGTGTTCACTTTCAGGGCCATTTCAATTCACTGATGCCTGAGATGTCAATCTGTTGTCAATTCATTTCCTCTTTCACTGTGTTGAGCTTTCTCATGTTCATACTTCTTACATTCCATATTCCCATTGTAATTCTGTCTTTGCAGCTTTGATTTTTCTTTTTCTGTATGGTAACTTCAGCAACTGGACATCTGGTAGGTGTTATCTCGCTGCATCATAAACACCATTAGTACTCTGAAAGATTCTCAGCTCTTCCTCAGTAACACATTGCATGCCTTCTGACCTGAGGGGCCCATCATCCAGCATTACATCTTCAGTTACTTCTTTTGGTCTGCCCATGTGGTTTTCTTGGTAAAATACATTATTGCAGTGCTTCCCAAACGTTTTCCTTCATTACCCAAAACTGCTTGTCAGAAAGTCCTTTTTACCCAATGTAGGTAAAACAGTTGAAGTCAATTTAAATGTCCCTGTTGTGATTGGGTAATGGGTTTGTGTGTCATTACCCAAGAAAAACCACTTTTACCCAATTTTGGGTAATTTACCCAGGTTTGGGAAGCACTGCATTAGTGGTTTACAGTTGCCTTCTCCTGCACAGTTGTCTCCTGTTGTCACTAAAATGATCACCTGCTTCCTGTATTACTGCTGTTTACAGAACTACTATATAACTACTATATAAGTGCCTGTTTGCTTTAGCTGGGTAACTGGAATGACCTTCACACTTTGGGTGACCCTTCTGGAAGGATATACTCTTGAAGTTCAATAAGCTCGATATTCTTTGATCATCCCTCCCAGAAACAATCCCCCTCTCCCCCCCCCCATCATAATGAGGTAGCATAGCAGGACTTAGGAGTGAAGGTAGGTTATAAATAAATAATAATAAATAAAATAGAAAATTGAATCCAGAATAGTCTTTATCAGGCTTAAGCTAAGTACACTTCGAAGTGTAAGTGATATGTATCAATGTGTCTGGTGAAGAGGGCAGTGAAGGTTGCAGATAACTTGGTCTTTTGTGAGGAGAGTAGGAGAAATGCAAGAGTGATGCCTGATAATTTGCCCCTAATATTTTCCTTCCTGATACTGGGTGAAAGGTTTGGAATCCAATTAAGCAAGCTAAGAGAAAGTGTTTAAACTTAAGCCTGTGAAGCTGAATTTATTTGATAGGATTTATGTAGACAGAACATTTATCCTCTTGATGATTGCCTGGTCACCTGTCAATTGAACATAGCATGTTTGTTTTACACTGCACGTTGGAGCACGCATTTGAAAAGCAGAACTGCCTGTTTGCTGCTTTTTGCAAGTAACATTTTCTGCAGCAGGACAGAGGCCTTTTTGTCCCCAGAGAAGTACGGTTCTTTCCTTCCTTAAAAAAAGTCGTCATTGTCTTCTCTATGCAGATATCACTAAGCCTGGCATTAAATAAGGGAGTTCATCTCTGAATCACTCCTTTTCTCTTGTTCATTCATTCAAAAAGCCATTGGTATTCGAGCAGTTGTTTTGTATTTTGTTTATGTAAACAGCCTTGCAAGTCGAGGCTTTGGTTATGCTTTAGTGCATAACTCCCCTGATTGAAAGCAATGATGTGGTTTTCTCCTGCTTGCCATCTGTATGTTTTGTTCCTTAATTTGATTACAGCAATACATTATTTGCCCTGGCAAAGCAGAGCAAAGCTCTGGGCGCCTATAAATTGGCTCGTCATGCCTACGACAAGTTGCAGGGGCTGCATATCCCAGCTAGATTTCAGAAATCAATTGAACTGGGGAGCCTGACAATCCGATCCAAGCCTTTCCATGACAGTGAAGTAAGTCCTCTTTTTATTGCAACCATGTTTTAATATTTGACATGACACAAGGGGCCATGTTGGCACATGCATAAAATCTGAGAAGCCTGCTGAGTGAATTCCATCTTTCATAAAAGTTCAGAACTTGTTACCTTTTGAAAGTCATTTTTTTAAAGTATGCCTTCCTCTTTTGAGTAGTTGTCCATTTCCTCCCAGGGTTCTGTAAAATTCTACCTAAAGGGGCTGGCAAATAAAAATACATGTTATGGTATAAATGCTCAACCTTAAATGAACAGGACAAAATTCATTCCATCTGGACACCTGAAATAATATCAACACAATAAGGTCCTAGAGGGCTTCAGAGTTGCCTGAGGTAATTGTGCAATTTAAAAGAAGTTGAAGTAAATGAATCAAAGGTCCTGTTTCATCGGGCCTCTGAGCAAAAAACACCCCCTTGCTTTACTAACCTTTGTTCACTCTTTCTGACAAATGAGTATGTTGCATAGGATTCATTTGATGCTACAGGGATTGAAAACAGAATATACAATATCTCAGACAGTCCTGTTCTAAAAGATTATGGAAATTTAAAGGTCCCAATTTCCCTTTTTTATGTCTAGGTCTATGCTGATATAATTACACTGCTGTAAAAAAAAAGTAGGAAGAAGAACACAATGTTTATTTGTATTTGCTTTATACCTTGCCTTTCTGCTCTAGGGAGCCCTCAATTTTTGTTTAATAAAAATTAACAAAAACAGGATACAAAAAGTTAAAAACACAAGATTAAAATAAACAATAACATTTAATACTAAAATCATCTTACAGTTGAGAAGGTGCATTTTTACCAATTTCGTAACCACTGAGGGGCTACATGCTAATCCAGTGACACCTGAGGATCAATAAACATCCCCAATCTGCAAACCTGATTTTTTGCTGAAGTGTAACCCCATTTCCTATGTACCAGCAACACTTCTGTCTTATCTGGATTTACTTTCAGCTTGTTATCCCTCATCCATTCTCCAGTTGCTGAGCTGGTTATCAGTACAATTTGGAATCCAGTTCAAAGTGCTGTTTTCAGTCTATAAAGCTCTACACTGCTTGGCCCAGGATGCCTTAAACAGTACCTTTTCCAAATGAAATCTCGTTCAACCATTCATGTATGAAGGGAAGGGATGCTTATTGTCTCATCCCTCCAAGAATTCAAGGGGATATGTACCTGATGGCTCCCTTGTAGTGGAACATCTTGCCCCATTAGATACATCTGGGACTCTCCTTATTGAACTTCTGCACAGCTGTGAATATTGTTTTGTTCAAATGGATGTTTGGAGTTTGATTTTTAGTCCTATTAATATGAGATTTTCTAGTGACTAGGCTACTATATTTTATAGGGTTGGTTAAGGGATATGGATCTTTTGATTTTGGCTGGTTAGGTTGACTTTTGTTATATTCTTTATTATTGTAAGCTGCTCACAATCTTGGGAGCTGGTTGGTATATAAAGTGACATAAACAAACAAATACAGGTAGTCCTTGTTTAGCGAACATAATTGGGACTGGCAACTCGGTCGTTAAGCAAAGCGGTTGCTAAGTGAAACCACGACTGTGCTTATGATCTTACTTCAGCTTTCCTTTGCTTTACAGACCTGCGAAAGTCGTAAATGCAAGAATTGGTTGTAAAGTTACTTTCTCATCACCGTTGTAACTGCGAACGTTGCTAAATGAGGCAGTCGCTAGACAAGGACTACCTGTAAATCATTAAACAGATTTAATGATCTAGCCAATTTAGCTAAGAGTTTTCACTGTTAACTTTGGCCAAACAGGTTGCACCCTGGGATGCATATGAAACTTTTGGTTTTTGAAAATTGAAGGTGGCAATTGTCACTTCCTATAGTCCTTTCTGCTCTTTGTGATTAGAGTACATGACCTCCTGGACAAAAAATAAGTAGCTTTTCTTTTTCTCTATTGTGAATCTTTTCACCTTGGCAAAGACTATTCCCCCAATACCTTTAAATGCCACTCTAAATGTTGAAGCTAAACTAATTGTGGCTTAAACAGCTTGGGTCTGGAGCATCAAGAGGATGAATTACTGGCCTGCTGTGTTTTTCATAATTCTATTGACTGAGAAAAGCCTTGAACATAATGTGATAAATAAAAAATGTACACATTTCTGAGCTTGTATTGGTAGTTGCTATCTGGGTCTGGAATACTCTTCTAAAGACGTCCTCAGAGTATAAGACTTGTCATGCTTTATAGAATCCAAATAAGATATTTGTAATTTATTTATTTATTTATTTTCTATCCCGCCTTTATTATTTTTATAAATAACTCAAGGTGGCAAACATACCAAATACTCCTTCCTCTTCCTATTTTCCCCACAACAACAACCCTGTGAGGTGAGTTGGGCTGAGAGAGAGTGACTGGCCCAAGTTCACCCAGCCGGCTTTCATGCCTAAGGCAGGACTAGAACTCTGAGTCTCCTGGTTTCTAGCCCATTGCCTTAACCACTAGACCAAACTGGCTCTCTTAATTTAATTGATATTTGTAATTTAATTGATATTTAAACCGCCCAGAGTTGCTCTTTGAGTGAGATGGGCGGTGACTAAATTTGAAATATAAATAAATAAATAAAATTTAAAAGTCATTGTAAGGCAATAGATATGTGTTATTTTAGGTGCTTTCCTCGCTTTTGTAAGTTTTGTTCGGCTGGTTCACCCAAACAAATGGTGACTTACATTTATTTCTATATTTATCATATAACTTGACTGATTGGCTAGAGCAGAGCTTTCCAAACTGTGTGTCGCGACACAAAAGTGTGTCGCCACACACAGCGTGGTGTGTCGCCACACCACCCGGAAGCGGCGGCGCGCGTGTGCACGGCGGCCGCCATGCACGCGTGTGCCGCCGCACGCCCCCCGCGCCGCCGCACGCCCCCCCGCGCCGCCACCGTGCGCGTGCCGCCGCACACCCCCCGCGCCGTCGCCATGCGCGCGCGCCGCCGCACACCCGCCGTTGCCGTGCACGCACGCCGCCGCACGCCCCCCCGCGCCATCGCCGTGCGCGCACGCGCCGCTGCCGCTGGTGTGTCGCCAGCGGCAGCACTTTGGAAAGCCCTGGGCTAGAGTCTTGCTTCCTACTTGCATCAGGTTTGGTAGATATCCCCTTCTGATTAGAGGTCCTGCATTGCCAGCCACTGTTGGATGTCCCTTGATCTTTTTAGATTGGCTTCTAAGAAATGGGATAAGGGGCTGGAAGCCAAGGAGTGTTCAAAGAATAGCCATTCACCATTCCTTGGATCCAATTCAGATGGTTAGATTGTGCTGGCTGGCTTGCAGTGACTTTGCCTCTGTATTTCTTTGCAGGAGCTGGTGCCTTTATGTTACAGGTGTTCCACCCACAACCCCTTACTGAACAACCTGGGGAACGTCTGCATTAATTGTAGGCAACCTTTTGTCTTTGCTGCTTCCTCTTATGGTGCGTTGGAATGTTACATTTTCTCTACAATATTACATCTCTATGTTTTTTGAATGGGACTCATAGTTTGGTACCTAGAAAACCTTGCCTTCCCATTTAATACTGATTGTAATAATATTTGCAGAAAGAAGTCTACTACTGCATTGATTTAATCTGACCACATCTTAACGGTGCTCTTTAAAGAATTGCTATATTCTCCTCAGGGCCACCTCCATCCTACCTCCAAGAACTGGAACTAGGATGGCTTTTGTTATATGAGAGCCAGTTTGGTGTAGTGGTGAAGGCATCAGGCTAGAAACTGGAAGACCGTGAGTTCTAGTCCCGCCTTAGGCACAAAGCCAGCTGGGTGACCTTGGGCCAGTCACTTTCTCTCAGCCCTAGGAAGGAGGCAAGGGCAAACCATTTCTGAAAAAAACTTGCCAAGAAAACTGCAGGGACTTGTCCAGGCAGTCTCCAAGAATTGGACACGATTGAACAGATTTTTTAAAAAAATCCTATACATGGGAGGAGTGTATGGATGATTTCAAAATAGTTGGATTTTGTTTTATTTGTTTCCATTTTTTGTGTGATTTAAGTGTATGTGCAGAAGTGTTCTGTTTATCTCTAGAACGGATGTCATGGGCTTTGCAGCTGTTCTGAGAAATAACTGTTCTCTTCTTTTTTCCCCCTGCATCCATTTCAGATGTCTTGCATCTGGTTGAATTCTACTTAGAAGATGGAATAACTGATGAAGAAGCTGTTGCTCTGATTGATCTGGAAGTACCCAGACTAAACAAGAGAGGCAGTGAATGGCAAGAGCAGATGAGTGATAGTATCCTTCCACTCGTAGCAGTTACTTAGGAACAGCACGCTGTTCTGGCAAATCTGTAGTAATACTATATAATTCTTTTTATTTATTTTTTCAGTACTGTAAACACAAATGTTAAGCATAACAATTATTTGAGAAAAAACATTTTCATTTTTTCAAAGCTCCATTCTGCAGCCTAGGAGAACCAGCTTGGATTTACTTTGAAACTCATCGTTGTTGGTAATATTCCAGTTCTAATCATTATTACAGGTTAAGTGCTGCATTCTCTATTGAAGTCTGGCTGCATTATAAAGGCATGGAGCCAAAGAGGTAGAAATCTGTTTTTTAGAGGACTCGGTGTACAACTATATAGAGGAAAAAGCTAGGGTGCAAAGAATAAAAATAATGTTTAAGAAGGGCAGAAAAGATGGGAGTAACAGTCTTTAGGTTCCTTTTGTGGTTTCCCACCTTTTTTGGTTGGTGGGATTTTTGGGTTTTTCAGAACAAGTCATGAAGTGCTGTTGTGAAAAGACTGGGGTGGGTTTTTTCCCCATTCACAAAATACCTGCCATGAGGGACATAAGCAGTTCTAAAGCACTGATGTACCAGAATGTTAGCTGCCACTCCTCTTAGCCACCTTCTGCCTTGCAGGGCCCCCCTGCTGTCCTGCTAACCTTTGTCTTTCTTCTATAGATGTTCATATTTCTAAACAAATCACTGCATCAGGAATTAGAAAATAAAATGTACGTTCATAGTTTTTCTCCATTGGAGATAAGGAAAAGTTGAAACTGGTGCTGGAACATCACAGAGTTTCTACTGCTTGCCTCTGCTCCTACTACAGTTGTATAATGTATCTTTTAGAACTTGTTGTCTCCCTAACACAAGTTTCTAGGTGTACAAACAATGAGGCTTCTTTATAAAGTGGACGAGATTGAGGAAGATGACCCATTTACAGCAAAATTGAGTTTTGAGGTTGTAAGCAATTTCTTGTTTTTCCTGAACTGTCTGTTCATTCAGTTGTTTTCTTTGAGCTGCTGATTAGTTACAGAAAAGTACAGCAAATGTGCTTTTCATACCATCATTTCATTTCATCAATAAATATTTTGTACTTTTCTACCAGCTCCCTCCCATAGAATATGAATGTTGCTTTGATTTGTCTGACATTTTTTAATTCCCTTGATTCATCTGACAGGAATGGCTGATGCAGTTGCTGGTTTCGCTGAATCACTGTGCTCAAACCAGGCAGTTTGAAATAGGTTGTGTGCCACATTGCAAAAATAACCTAAAATTCATTAACAAGGAGATGGTATTCATGTCTGTGAATATCAGTGTTTATCTCATGTCTTATTTATGAAATGCTTATCCTATTTATCCACTACTTTTATTCTATTTATCCACTATTTATTCACCATTTAAGGTGAGTAAAGAGCAAAAGAAGCAGCTGGATATCCTGCAGGCAAATATATATTACTGTTTGTTAGAAAAATAGGGTGGCCTAAGAAGTTGTTATACTAGGAAGGAATGTGTTTTTAAGATTTGTAGAACATACATGTTTTACAAGTTTTAATTGTAGCTATAGAAAAATTAAGTGTAAAAAATACTATTACAATTTATTTTACTATTTCTTATGATGGCTGGATGACTCTGAGACATAATAACTTGCCATCTCTATAGATGGGAAAAGTTTTCATTTGGGGTATTTCATGAGGATCTGACCCCAACTTTACATTTGTCAGTTTACCGTCATCTGTCTGTGTACATAAAGATGTAGTTGCAGCTGAACCTTAAGTGAAGGGATCTCTGTATAGCACTTATAGAGGTTAATAACATTTTCAAGTTCTAAATGATGGGTAACAGTGATTACAAGGCTTCTGTTTCTAATTAGAAAACGTATGTTAGTCACTTTCAAAATGAAGTGTGGTCCATCAAAGGCAGCCCCAGCACTGCATGAAAGCCTGGGGAAGGTAAGAGCTTTGTGGAGGGATAGAAAAGCACTATCTAAAAATGGTGGCATCATAGAGCAGTAGTGGAATGACACTACTGCTCTAGTGTAATAGCTGTGTGACTGTATGATGTGCATGTGCAAAACTTAGTCTGGAATATTTGTGGTGCTCCAGTCATCTCCCATCTCCTAAAGGAAACAAGAGTAATTGTAAACCGCCCAGAGTCTACCATGGTAGAGATGGGCGGGGATAAATTCAAATAATAAATAAAAAAAAATTGTATCATTTTTCGTATATTATACCTCCGTAACCCTTAAAGGTTGTGTCATAACAAATGCAGTGGGCATATTCCAATCATGTATCTGTATCTTAGATGACAGAACAGATTTCTTCTGGAGTAGAAGATGACTAAGCTGAAAGTGAACCCAACACCCCATCTTCAGCACTTCCAGATTTCATTGCAATAGGACACGTGCAAGCTCTTCAAACTAGGAATAGTTCCAGGGCTAAATACAGAACTGAATAGGAACTGATAATTCAGTGTAAATACAGCCTCAATATATGCAAATTAAAATAAAAAATAATAATCCATACATACTTTCTGAAACTATCATTCCAATGGCCTACCTAACTCAAGCATTTTTTTCTTTCTTCAATCATTCTTTTGCTGCAGCAAGGGGGCTCTGAATTTGTTCCTGTCATAGTGAACCGTGCAATTCTCAAATCAATGAGCAGGAGAGATGTGCTGATTAAACGCTGGTCAAAGCCATTACAGTGGCAGTACTTCCGGTCCCTCCTTCCAGACAATCCCATTACCATGTGTTCTTTCTGCTTTCAGGTATGAGTAATATTTCCTGGGGGGGTAGGGAAAAGGGGGCATGTAAAAAAAAACAAAACTCCTTGAATGTAAATAGTGGGGACTTGGAGGGGTAGATTGCTGGCTAAAACTAAAAAATGCCCTTGGGGAAAAATGTAATGCTTTAAGATAAATTTTCTGCTACACATGAGAAAAAGTAACAGGCACATGATCACTGCAGAGCATTTTGCAAAATGAAGTGAAGCAGCTGCTGAAAGACAGCTGATGAGTCTGTTATTTGAGCTAAAGAGGAGAAGAATAATTACATTTCTCTTTGGCTGTTTCTTCTGTTTTTTTCTGACTATTTGGCGAGGTTACAGTATACAGATAGTAAATGGCTTAGTTCCTTCTGAAGGAGAGAGCACTTGGTATGTATGTCATGGTCGTGATCCTTTAGCTGTTAACCCAGAAACTCTCGACACAAGCTGTTAAGGATATAAAGAGTTCTTTATTACAGCTAGTGATCCATTACACCTTAAAGACTCGAATGGAGGGAGTCCACATAAACCAACAGTTAAAATCTTCAGGGTTCCCCCTCCATCAGGGATCCGCAGCTTGACAGCCCCTCCCTTCGTCTCACAACTTCTAGGTCTTCTCAGTCCAGAATCAAACAATACACTGATAGCGTTCTTTGATCTGCCCTTGGTGCTGGACTGATTTACACAATACTTGAATCAGCATAAATTGTGGTCCTGCGAATACACCAAGACCCTACTACAAGCATTCTCACTTACTCTACAAGTCTGGCAAGTTTCCTCTACAAAGCACTCTCAACGACCCTGCAGGTATGCCCGCCACAAGCGTCCCACGGTTTTCGATAGATTGGCAGGATGTCACCTCCTGTCACCATGGCAGGATATAACATCCTGACATACCGTCCCCTGAAAATAAATCCCCCCCATAAAACTTACTGAGGGAATACAAAGAGAAACACACATTACATTCTACATGGTGGCTGTTTACCCATTCATGATGAGTTTTGGGGAAGTGTTTCCACTGTATTAAATACTGTAACCCCCCCCCCCCCCCGATGACCTCTGGAATCCAGTATCTCTTGCACTTCAAAATGCTGCTCTCCATTAATCATCACTGGAACTGGTGTAGGCTGTTCTGGGTGCCAGTGTCCCGAGTTTCTAACTGGTTTCAGCAGGCTGCAATGAAAAACGGGGTGAATCTTTCTCAGATTTTTCGGTAACTGTAACTACTGTCACATCATTGATTACTTTGGTGATAGGAAAAGGTCCCACGTACTTTGGACTTAGCTTTTTCAAGGGTTGTGAAGACTTTAAGAACCTCGTAAACAAATACACTTTCTTCTCCACTTTCAGTTACCATTCTGGTGCCCTCTTGCGATCAGCATATTTCTTATAAGTTTCCTTCGCACTCTCCAGTGCTTTCTCTATTACTGGCCAACCGTCAGTTATGTGTTCTATCCATTCATCTAATGGGATGATTTTGGATTTATCCGTTGGCAATTCTGGGAAGGCTACGAATTCTTGCCCATTCACTACCTGGAATGGGGAAAACCCCGTGTTCTGGTGTACTGAATTGTTATAAGCCACTTCCGCAAAAGGGAGTAGATCCACCCAATCATCCTGCTGATAACTGATGTAGCATCTAAGGTACTGTTCCAACACCTGGTTAGCCCGTTCAGAGGCCCCGTCCATTTCAAGGTGGTGGGAGGAGCTTAGTCCTTGTTCCACACCAATCATCTTCAGGAACGCCCTCCAAAATTTGGAGGTGAATTGTACGCCCTGGTTGCTTATAATCCGTTCGGGGGTCCCATGTAGTCTATAAATGTGCTGTACAAACATTTTGGCCAACTGTCCCGCATTAGGTACACTAGTACAAGGAATGAAATGAGCTTGCTTTGAGAATAAGTCAGTTACTAACTAAATCACTGTTTTCTTTTGGCTCTCTGGTAAGTCCACTATAAAGTCCATAGCTATTTGTTTCCAAGGTTGGGTGGGGTTCACCACATTCTGCAACAGTTCTCTGGGTTTCTCCCCCACTCCTTTTGCCATGGTTGGGCAACTGGCCACATGCTCCTCCACATCTTTACGAAGAGATGGCCACCAAAATTGTTGCCTTAATAGGTGTAAAGTTTTTAGGAACCCAAAATGGCCAGCTGACTTTGCGTCATGACATCTCTCAAGTACTTTCTTCCTCAAAGGCTCCGGAATATACAATCTATCCCCACTCCACCAGAATTCCTGTTTCTCTGTTAGTTTTGCTTTATTAGCCTGCAACTGTACATCATACTTTAGTTCAGAGCGCAAATCATTTTGTAAATCCTCTCCCACTTTTAAGGTAGGTGTGGACTCTGGCTTCTTGTGACTGCTGCCATCCCCAGTTGCTGGGTGGGGACAATCAAATCTACTACCTCTTCCCTCTGGCTGTTGTGTTGGGGCAACCGGGATAAAGTGTCAGCCAAAAAGTTCTTTCCCCCGGGCAAGTACTTAAGAGTAAAGTTGAATCTACTAAAGAACTGAGCCCATCTAATTTGCTTAGGGTTCAATTTCCTCAGAGTGCGCAAAGCTTCCAAATTTTTGTGATCTGTCCAAACTTCAAAAGGCTGAGACGCCCCTTCTAGCAAATGCCTCCAGTTCACCAGAGCCCATAGCACTGCAGATGCTTCCTTTTCCCACACGTGCCAGCAGCGTTCCGTGTCGTTGAACTTGTGGGAAAGGTAAGCACAGGGCCTCAGTTTCTCCCCCTCATCTTTTTGTAATAAAATCCTATAGCCACATCTGATGCATCCACTTGCACTATCAGGGGCTTCGTGGGATCAGGGTGCATTAATACGGGTTCCGAGGTGAACAACAATTTTAATTGCTCAAAAGCCTCTTGGCACTCTGCAGTCCACTGTAAGCTCGCTCCTGGTTTCCTTACTGCCTTAGGATCTCCTCTCCCTTTGGTTTTTAACAAATCAGTAAGGGGTAGAGCCACCTGTGCAAACTGCTGATAGAAATTTGCGAACCCCAGGAAACTCTGCAATTGCCTCCTAGTCTGGCGGTTCCCAAGCTACCACATCCTGCACCTTTGCCGGATCCATTTTGATCCCTTTACTTGATACCCGATACCCCAGGTAATCTAATTGTTCCTTATGGAATTCACATTTTGACAATTTGGTGTACAGTTGATTTTGCAACAAACGTTTTAGTACTTCTCTAACCAAAATTACATGTTCCTCCATCGTTTCAGTGTAAATTAGGATATCATCTAGATAGACTAATACTCCCTGGTATAAAAATTCATGTAGCACTTCATTTATTAAATGCATGAAGACCCCAGGGCCCCCCTTTAATCCGAATGGCATTACTAAATATTCAAAAGTTCCCAATTGGCAATTAAATGCTGTTTTCCGTTTGTCTCCCTCCCGGATTCAAACTCTGAAGTACGCTTCCCTTAAGTCCAATTTGGTAAAAATCCTCCCCTTCGATAAGTGGGCTAACATGTCTTCCATCAGTGGTAAGGGGTATTTATTGGAAGTACAAATAGCATTCAGTCCTCGATTGTCTGTGCACAATCTTAGTGACCCATCCTTCTTGGTTCTGAATAGAACAGGCGCAGCCATCAATGAAGTGGCAGGGTGAATGAAACCTCGCTCTAAGTTCTTGTCAATGAACTCTCTCAAAGCCTCCAGTTCTTTAGGAGTCATAGAGTATTATTTGGCTTTGGGTAACTCGGCACCTGGCTCCAGTTCTGTGGCACAGTCCGACTTTCTATGAGGCGGAAGTTGGTTTGATTCTATTTCTCCAAACACCCCTTTTAAATCTCTGTACTGTATGGGGATGATATCATCGCTTTCTTCCGTCACTTCACCCCACATCTCAGATACTGCGCCTATCAGTTCAGTTTCAACTCTTGGCTCTCTAGGAACTGAACCCTTGTAAGTCAGTAAAAGTCAATTGCCCAGTGGCCCAATTCACTCGGGGGTTCTGGGCTCGTAGCCAAGCCAGTCCCAACACTATGGATTGATCAGAAATAGGAGCCACCACAAATCTCAAAGTTTCTTCATGGCTTCCTATTCACATTTGAACCGCTTCGGTGTAATACTCCACCGGGCCCCCCTTCATCTCTGACCCATCAAGTTGGATAAAATTGATGGGGTCTCTCAGCTTTCCCACTTTCAGTCCAGTCACTAGAGCGGGATGCATGAGGCATCTGGTATAGCCTGAGTCCAGCATCCCTACTAATTCCACTTAACCATGACCTCCCAATGTCTCTAACTGTAACCCCACAAACATTGCGGGGCAATTTCCACTCATCATTGAATCCATGCGCCCATCTAGTACAGCCTGCCCTTTGGCGCCGCTTAGTCGTTTCCCGATGGCTCATCTTCCCTTTCAACCACATCTCCCCTTCTGAAAGGGAGGTAGCAAGTTCTTTCCTCCGTTGCGCCAGTGGCCGTTCCTCTGCTTTTCAGCTCCGGGATTTTAGCACTGTCGTCTCTCGCTTTGCTTCTTGCTGGGATCGTGGACTGCAGGCAATTAGAAATGTGATGGCCCTCTTGGCCACACTTGAAGCACAAACCTTTCCTCATGCAGTGCTCTTTCTCTTTGCCCCATGATCTACGCGGCCCCTTTCTCATGGGAGGAATGTCCGATGCCGCTTGCCTCTTTACGGTTGGTTGGGTTCTCTGCTTGCACTTAATGGGAATTCTCATGTCTTCCATTTTGCCAGCGAGGCAAATCCACCCCTTCAGGGTTTCAGGATTCCCTCTAACTAGGGTCCACTCTAAAATCTCGGGGTGTAAGCCTTCTTGGAAGTACTCAACTTTCAGTGACTCCGGCCAATCTGTCAACTCGAAGAGAATATTTGTAGCTCAGGGTTGAACTGTGGAATCCATGGTGCTCTCTGAGCCTTGTTGTTTTCTTGCAGACGTTTCATTACCTGACTAGGTAACATCTTCAGTGCGAAAAGGGAGTGGAACTTGCTCTCTGTTTATATACCCTGGCTTGTCCTGCCTGTGTTGGTGGGGGTGTTGTACTCTCCTTGGTAGTATCTTGATTGGGTTGTTGTTTGCTGCTTGGTTGATTGACTGAGTTAACAATTAACTCAGTCAATCGAGGGTTCCGATCTTTCCCCTTCAGTTTGTTGGGATGCTCTCTTGGATTGAACTCCACTCACTCCCTCTCTCCCCGCAGGAGAGACTCCTTTAGGTTTTGGGTATTCCATCTGCTGACCTTCCTCGGTAGATATAGGGTCTCCGGGTAAGGTAGCTATTTTTCATTCGAGTCTTTCTGTCTTGGTTGTGATCCTTTAGCTGTTAAGCCAGAAACTCTCAATACAAGCCGTTAAGGATATAAAGAGTTCTTTATTACAGCTAGTGATCCATTATACCTTAAAGACTCGAATGAAGGGAGTCCGTGTAAACCAACAGTTAAAATCCTCAGGGTTCCCCCCCCCCACACACACAATCGGGGATCTGTGGCTTGAGAGTTGTCTCACAACTTCTAGGTCTTCTCAGTCCAGAATCAACCAACACACTGATAGCGTTCTTTGATCTGTCCTTGGTGCTGGACTGATTTACACAATACCTGAATCAGCATAAATTGCAGTCCTGCGAATACACCAAGACCCCACTACAAGCATTCTCACTTACTCTACAAGTGTGGCAAGTTTCCTCTACAAAACAACCCTGCAGGTATGCCTGCTACAAGCATCCCGTGGTTTTCAATAGACTGGCAGAATGTCACCTCCTGTCACCATGGCAGGATATAACATCCTGACAATGTAGGAGTAATGTCTATGGATAAACAGCAGAAAGATGCAGGACACTTAATGGTTAAAAGGCAACTAGTTTGTATTCACCAATCTTGCACCTGTGTTTTTTTTAACATGCATGGCTTGCAAAGGTTTTAACCTTTTAAGGGAAAGTTTTGTGATATGCTTGAGAATTTGTACTTAAGAATTTTCAAGTATTGCCATTTATTATTCATGGAGGATAGCAACTGTGTATTAATATTAAAAAAACCCAACACTTTATTTATTAATCATTTATTTATTAATCAAACTTATATCACCGCCCATCTCCTTCCACCGGAGGGACTTTGGGCGGTTTACAACAAGATAACAAAAAACAAGAAACATAAAATACACATACAATATAAAAATACTAAGTTATAAAACAAGATTAAAATCCAAGAGACTATTTATTTTATTTATATATATATATATATATATATATATATATATATATATATATATATATATAATAAATATATATATATTATTGATACAAAGACAAGTCATTCATGAAAGTATAGATTTATTGTTTCAGGAGGGATGATTATGTTAGTCTGCTTGTAGCAGAAGCAGCCCAAAATGCCCTAATGCCTTAAAGCATAGCTTTCCAAAGTGTGTGTCACGACACACTACTGTGTCGCCTGTGGTGTCCTGGTGTGTTGTGCAAAAACCTGGAAGCGCTGATGGGGGAACTGAAAGAAGTGGCACCCCCGCCAACCAGCGCCGCCGCCTCTGTTGGTGTGTGTCGCCAACGTAAAAAATTTGGAAAGCTCTGCCTTAAAGAATAGCAGTTGTATACATTTTCTGGTCTAAAGCCTATTTCATTAGATGTACCAGGCCAGCGTAACTCCAGCTATATACCCGTACTCATATGCAGAAGGAAGTGTCTGTTAATAGAAGGATCAAAGGCTCTGACATATAAAGAGGTATGGAAGTTCTGTCACATTTCTTGTCAGAGATTTACTGTTTGCAGCATAAAAGCCAGTTTGGTCTAGTTAAGGCAATGGGCTAGAAACCAGGAGGCTGTGAGTTCTAGGCCCGACTTAGGCATGAAAGCCCAGGTGACCTTGGGCCAGTCACACTCTCTCAGCCCAACTCACCTCACAGGGTTGCTGTTGTGGGGAAAATAGGAGGAGGAAGGAGTATTTGGTATGTTCGCCGCTTTGAGATACTTACAGTATAAAAATAATAAAGGCAGGATAAAAATAATAAAAAAATAATAAAAGTAGAATGACCCATTCAGAATTAATAGTTCAAGAAAGACTGTTCCTTCCATAGTAGGAATCATATCCCAGTTGTGATAAAATCCAAGTGCAATATAGTTAAATTTGCAAATAACTCCACATTTTACTCATTGTATATTCTAAATTCATTCTTTTTTTTTGAAATCTTACCATTTTAAAATTGGCAATGTAATATCCTAAGATATTGACATATTTTTTCATGGGTTCCAGTATATTGCTATTTTTATTTCATATCCATTTATCCTTTGGCATAGAGGATATTTATCCCATGGAAAGAACAGAAGGGCTATTCTGGCAGGAGAGAGTGTGCAAAGGAATAAGCCTGCGATGGTCTGTATACAACATGGTATATATGGGTGATAATGCACTGGAAGGAAGCACCAGGAATTGTCTTTAGATAATCCCATCTACTCACTTTTTCCTTACACTGTTACATCTATTGAGTTCTCACTTTCTCACTACACTGTTGCATCTATTGACTCCACTTTGCAACTCTCATTTACAGATGTTTCATTCAGAAGATTATGAGCTCCTAATGCTCCAGCATAATTGTTGCCCATATTGTCGGAGAAAAATAGATGAATCCTGCTAATAAGGGAAGCAAGACCATTTGGCAGAGAGCAGTTCTGCTGCTGGGACTCTGAAGCATTTCTAAGTTCATTAGAATTACTTGATAGTCTGTTTTTTTATTTTTTAAGAGTGGGTGGATGTGCAGAAAGAAAATTACATATGAAGAAAAAAATATACTTTTCTATTCATTGTGAATGAAAATACTAAATGCCAAGTTTTGTTTTGCTCCCCAAAGAAATATATGTATATACGTTAGTATATACTGTATAGTAGAATTCGTATGATGCTGTATGCCTTGTCAATTTAAAAAATGAGAAAGAAGGGCTGCATGGAGATATTTTTTAACAAACTTCCATGTATACTTGACATTTTGATGAAAGTCTGTCAGTTTGTCAGAAATGGAACAATCACCTCTAGGGTGAAATTCTGCTTGAAGAAAATGTTGCTGGATTTTAATGGTTGGAATTGGTTCTAAATTGGCATGTAATATTACATTTTTATTACTATTCCCAATAAAATATGTGGTTGTTTTTTTTTTAAGTGTGCTTTCTCTTTTGAAATTTTATCTCAACCTGTTTCTTAATTGCTGTTACGGAAAATAGGCATCCAAAATTTTGAGTAAATCATTATAGTTGAAGAATATTACTTTTTCAAAGTCTTGTTTTTTAAGAAGTAATTAAACTTCTTAAAAGTTTAGCATTCTTAAAAATGCTATTGTAATGAGTCACATAAAATACAAAAATCTAGAGCACCAATGGGTGAGTCAGAGTATCAACACTGTTAGACTCTGTCTACAAGAATAGAAGATCTGACATATGACCATGTATGTAAGCACATTAATTACTAGAAAAATCTGAAAATACTTAAATACTTCAACATTATGAACTTTGGTCTATGTGTAATTTTAAAATATTCAGAAAATTAGAAACATATGCTATGTGAAATTTCTCTTTCTCTCTGACATAAAAAGATGTGCTGTATTCCCTCCTAATTATTATCTAGAAAGCTTGAAATCTGATATATAAAGAGTTTAAACGATACACTGATTATTATAGATTTTTAAACATGCACTTCTCCCTCAAAAAAGGAACATACTTCAAAATAGTGAAGTTTAGTTCCATGGCAATTGCAGAGTCAAATGGCCTAGAAATGGAAAAATATCCAAGCATATAGCTATACCAAAAAAGGAAGATGAAAAAGAATGTGCCAGTTACCAAATGATTGCACTAATTTGTCATGCAAGCAATGTTTTTATTTAAAGTAAAGTCTTAAAAAGAAGGCTACAGCCATACATGGAGAAATAAAATCCAAAACAAGCAGGGTTTAGAAAAGGTAGGGGGATGTGAAAGATAGATAATGAAAGATGGATGATGGAAGGAGCAACACAATACAGGAAAGCAGGTTTGTCTTTGCTTCATTGGTTATTGCAAGGCCTTTGACTATATAGATCTTGCAGAATATGGAACATTTTAAAGCTAATGGGCATTCCAGAATACCTGATTATTCTTGAAAGAAATCTTTACAATGAACAAAAAGTATGGTAAGAAATAAATTTGGAGGAACAGAATGGTTCAGAATATGGGAGGCAGTGAGACAAAGATGCATATTGTCTCCACATCTGTTTAGTTTACACAGTGAATATATTATACAAATGGCAAGAGTGGAAGAGATGACAGCTGGAATCAAAATTGGAGGACGAAACCCTAACAGTTTGAGCTACGCAAACAATACCACATCGTTAAGTGAAAGTAAAGAAGACTTAGATGGACTCATTATAAGAGGTAACTGAAAGAGGAAAAGTCCAGATTAATGCAAACTATTAAGAATAAAGTTATGTTGCCTTGCATACTTAGTGAAGGTAAAACATTTGTTTTCTTGAATTCAAATATAAAGGTGGACAGTGTACCAGAGAAAGAGGAGGAAGAATGATGAACTTAGACAAGATCATGAAGAATAAGGACATTTCAATGACAACAACGATCAGAATAGTTAAGGTGATTAACTTTCCAGTGATACACAGCTGTAAAAGCTGGATATTGACAGAGCAAGAGGAAAAAAAGATGCCTTCGAATTATTGATTTGAAGACAAAAAAGCATCATGTATTGCAAGAAGAACCAGTCAATCTTGCATCAGATAAATACTGCTCCCTTGAGGTGATGATCAGCACACAGAAACTAGATACATTGGGCAAGTGATGTGAGTGGATAATGGACTGGAATGATTATGCTTGGCAAGGTTGAGGGGAGTGGAAGAAGGGGAAGGCAACAGATAAGGTGGATTGATGGGATCAAAGAGATTACTGGATTGTCTTTGGAAGAGCTGCAGGTTATTACTGGAGGCAGGTCAAGGTAGTGAGCATTTGTTCATGCAGTCACCAGGAACTGAACCCAACACAGTGACACCTTAACCAACTAGCTAGCCAACCAACCAACCAACCAACGAAACTCAATCTACCTGGTTATTAGAGGCACTTTGTAGTAGGTTGTTTCATTTGTTGTTTATTTGTTCAGTTGCTTCCGACTCTTCGTGACTTCATGGACCAGCCCACGCCAGAGCTGCCTGTCGGCCGTTGCCACCCCCAGCTCCCCCATGTGGGAATGAGTATTAAGATGGAGTTCCACTGTTTATCATTTTTCAGATTTTCACTTACCTATTTTCTCATCCTACAGTGTGCAAGAGCTTAATGCTATAAAAATGTAGGGCACTCTTTTACCCTCACTCAGCCTTCCATGATCTAAGCCTGTTTCAGTCTGGATGAAGCCTGAGTTTGAGCACTCCTCTTAGGACAGAGCATGGTTCTGCTTTAAACTGTTTATCAGCTGGAAGAGCTCTGCACTTCAGCAACTCTTTTGGCCCCCAATCTCTAGGGAGAGAAGTTCTCTGGCAATCATTCCAGGAAAGTGAAGCAAATAGCATATCTATGTGGTCACACTAATGTGATTAAATAGATATAAAGTATCTATATCTATATCCCTCTGAAGGTCTGCTATGCTGCCTCGTTATGCCAGAGGTGGGGGGGTGTTCCTGAGGGATAATTGAAGAATGCTGGGAGTGTATGTCAAGAATATATATTCTCAGCAGGGTCACCCAAGGCATGAAGGTCATCCCAGCTGTTCAGCTAAAGCAAACAGGCATTTATATCAGGCAGCAGCCATATAGAAAGATGCCGGAGGCAGATGATCACTTCAGTGACAATGGCAAAAGCATCTATTCATACTGCACAGGAGAAGGCAATGGTAAATCACTCCTGTATTTTATTTTTAAAAAACCCACATGGACAGACAAGGTAAAATGATTGATGATATAGTGCCAGATGATGGGCCTCTGAGCTCAGCTCTCACTTAACATACTACTGAGAAAGAGCTGAGGATCTTTCAGAGTATTAATAATGTTTATGGCTTAGATAGATTAAAGCCTTATGGATGTCTAGCTGCTGTTATTACACAGGAAAACAACAATCTGAAGCTAGAAATACAGAATTACAATGTGAACGTGGAACATAAGCGGCATGAACTTGGGAATGTTCAACAGAGTGAAAAAGGAAATGAACTGATTAAACATTGGCATCCTAGGCATCAGCTAATTGAAATGTATTGGAATTTAACACTCTCAGTCAGAAGATCATACTGTTTATTACTCGGGGCAAGAAAAACAAAGGAGGCACAGCATTTCTTTCATAGGAAGATACTGTAGTACTTGTGTCCAATGCAGTCAATGACTGAGTAATAGCATTTAGACTTCACAGGCAAGCCTTTAATATGATGATTTTTGAAATTTTTGCTACAAGTTCAGGTGCAGAAGAAAAGGAAGTTGACGGATTTTATAGTCAAGTTCAATCTGAAATTGACAGAACGTGCAAGCAAGAGGTGCTGCTTGTGGTTGGAGATTTGAACAGCAAAGTTGGAAATAATGAGAATAATGAATTGCTCATGTGTAAGTTCCAAGTCAAACTAAAGCAGAAGAACAATGCAAACCAGTTTTCACAATACTGATCTTGACCATACACAAACCATTTTCAAGGAGAACATCAGGAATTGCTTTGAAGTCCTGAATCTCATTGATAGGAACCAGAGGAACTATGGAATGAAATCGAAATTATTAAGGATGAATAAGAAAAAAGGCTGCCAAGATTAAAAAAAACAGAAGAAAGCAATCCAGATGTCAGAACAGATGGTGGAAATTGCCAAGAAGAGAAGGAAAGCCAAAGCCAAGAAAAAACAAAGACCTCAGGAAGGATGAACAAAGAATTTCAGAGACCTGTCAGAAGAGACAAGAAGCAGCATTACAATGACATCTGTAAAGACATTGAAGATGGAAGCAGATATGGACAAAAAAGGGAAGTTTTTCAAAAGATCTCCAACTCAGAATGAAGTTTCAACCTCAAATTGGAATGCTAAATGATATCAATGGACAGATAATGACTGATTCAAAGAAGATCAAACAAAGTTGGAATACAATATAGTGAAATTCTGTACAGATGGGATGTCAACATCCAAGATATTCTGGAAGATATTCCCTATGTACAAGAATTTCTAGTACTAGAAGATGATACTAGATCAGCACTCCAGTTATCACCAAGTTGCAAGGCTATTGGAGTTGATGAAATATCTACAGAAGTATGAAGCAACTGAATAAGAATCAGTAAAGATTCTAACCGAACTATGACAGCAAATATGGATTGGAAGTGGGCAGTCTACATACCAATACCAAATAAAAGAGACTTATCAGAGTGTGCAAACTATTGCACAGTATTCTTAATTTCACATATTAGCAAAATAATGCTTAGGATTATCCAATGTATGTTAGAGCCTTACAGTATATGGAAAGGGAGATGCCAGGTGTTCAAGCTGGTTCTAGAAAAGGCTGAGGAACATGAGACACTACCGCTGATGTGCACTGTATAATTGAGAATGCCAAAGAGTGCCACAAAGAAGTCAGTATGTGCTTCATTGATTGTAGAAAAACCTTTGATTGTGTCAACCATATCAAGCAGTGGAATGTCCTTCAGAAAATGGGAATCCCAAAACATCTCATTGTCCTTGTGAGAAACCCATACAAAGAACAAGAAGCCGCAGTCTGGACAGAATATGGCAAAACAGACTGACACCAGGTCAGCAAAGGAGTGAGTCAAGTCTGTATACTCTCTAGTTATTCAACCTGTATGCTGAATATACATTGAGAGATACTGGATTGGAAGAAGATTACCATTGTTTTAATATTGGAGGAAGAAACAACCATAACCTGCACTACACTGATGTTACCATTGTGATTGCAGAAAATGCACATGATCTGCAAGCTCTAGTAATGAAAGTCAAGGAGCACAATGAAAAAAATGACTGATTAAATATAAAGAAGACCAAACTAATGACAACAGATACAACAAGCAGCCTGAGAATTTACTATGAAGACAATGAAAGGGAAATAATTTCTGGTTTTTTGGGATTGTCTATCAACAGTAAATTAAGAGCCAGTTTGGTGTAGTGGTTAAGGTACCAGGCTAGAAACTGGGAGACGGTGAGTTCTAGTCCTGCCTTAGGCACAAAGCCAGCTGGGTGACCCTGGGCCAGTCCCACCTTCTCAGCCCCAGGAAGGAGGCAAGGGCAAACCACTTCTTTCTCTCACAAGTACATGAAGGGGTTACACGTAAAAAAGGGGCAGGGCTTCAGTTGTGTGGTTGTGGCTGCCATCTTGATTTTTTTGACACCTCCTCCCCCTGCAGATGCCACTGGGTATAGCTGGTGCAATAGTCAAAACTGCACAAAGGTGTTTGGGCAGAACGACGGGGTATGAATGGTAGAAAACCCTGAAGCACAATAATATCACACCTTCTTGGTATGTTCAGGAAAACATTCACATTCTGCATTCTCACTCCCATCTGCTGGAATTTTAGATTCCTCACCAATAAAAAATCCTTTGACGCTCCAAGGTCCTGCAGCAACTGGCCAGCAGGCTTCCAGGGAATAGCTATATTAGCATTGCCTCATTTATAATGTTTTTTTCAGGGGGAAGTTTTTTAATGACCCCTGTTCAGCCACAGGAGTCATACAATTTGCCACATGCCTGTGAATTGGAAAGAAAAAAATCCACTGTTGTACATAAAAGCAAAAGCGAACATGATTTTGTCACAATCAAGACAGCCCTTTTGATATCTGCAGTCACCTACCCAGGGTCCCTGATTCCTCTGTGAGCGTCTGCAACAGCCATGCAGCTGCCTCGGTGATTCGTAGCTAGGCTTTACAGTTGTTTGGCGGGGAATCTTAAATGCAATCACTGTTGTCCCAACTAAACAGCTACTATATTATCAGCAAACAACCAAGAAGCTTTGACAAGGGGAAGAATCCCGGGCCTAGCAGCTCATGTGCAGGTGTGGTTTGCTCATCCAGCTAAGAGTGTGCACTTGGATTCTATTCTTGCTAGTTCCTCTTCAAAACATCTCTGTAGAATAGATCATTATGACAAACTTATAACCATGCATAGGCATATTATTGCAGCATCTGGCCATAGTGGCTGGGAATTCTGGGAGAAAAGGGTACCAAATTGGGGAGAGCTGGTACCGGGAACACTGAACTAGATGGGTCAATGAACTGACTCCTAAGGCAGCTCATATGTTCTACATAGGCATGAAAACAGTTAAATGGAAGAGATTGCTGAGAATAGGCAGTGTTAACCATATGCAGATGTAGCAAGGACTTTGACAGCAGTCTTGACAGCAGATTTTTCATGCCAGCAAAGGAGTCTCCCTCTGTCTCTTCATTATTGCTCAGACCCTTCAGAAGTTCTGATAAACACACATTTAATTCAGAAATGGCAGTTTAAACAAATTGGTTAGAAAGATAACCTTTGCCTTACTGTTACAGATCAGAACAGTTTTAAACACCTCACACTTCTCTTTTGCTGTTTTTTTCCACCCGGTTGATGCAAGTGACATACTTTTGCTGGTAAGCTGTGTCCACCTCAGCATTGGCTTATTGAATCAGTGCTTAATATGATCCATTTCTTTATCTGAAAGATAAACCTTTAATCCAGCAACGCCAAATCCATGCAGTACTTAAGAAACTATTAGCTATTTAGGCCATGTCCACCTAGCAGTTTCCCATGTCCTTGGATGAGCTTGGCTGAGTGGGAAGCGTTCCTAATGAAAAATCTGTGTATTTCTCACCAAGACATCCCCTTTCAGGCATTCAAGCTTGCTTTCCCGCACTGGGTCTGCAATGCCTTTCCTTCCTTCCTTCCTTCCTTCCTTCCTTCCTTCCTTCCTTCCTTCCTTCCTTCCTTCCTTCCTTCCTTCCTTCCTTCCTTCCTTCCTTCCTTTTGCCTGAATGACTTATTATTTTGTGCATTGTGGTAATCAGTTTGGTCCCTCAAGACAAAGGGACGTATTCAAATCATGATCTAGTGTTTACCAAATACATCTGCATTTCTTTGCTTTCCACTATTAATATATTTTATTTATAGTTTAGACTTGGATGGTAATATGCATAAAATATGTGACTAGATGGATTAAAGCCGAAGGCTACTTATGAAGATAGAGTTAAATGAGAAGAGAAGTTACTCTGGAAATGCGTTCCTTGTATTCTGGTTATACATGACCATTTATGTCCTCATGAACAAATTTAGTGAAACGTGGTTTGGGAAGTCCGCAGCAGAATCGGCTATGCACAGCTTTGATTGGCTAGCACCTGATGATATCATGACTCTACCTCTTTCCCCGCCCCTGGCCCCCGTTCCTTGGAGCAGTTCTGGAGTTTTTTGAAATAAAAATAATAAGGTAAGGAATACAAGCTTAATTAAATATGTATGTATCATGAACAAAACTGAGTCAAATATTCTAACTATGTTTTCAAATGAATAAGGCTTGGAATCAGTGTCATTTATGTTGTGGGCACATCTTCCTTCATGAAGAAAAGATGACAACTGCTGTCTTATGTCGTTTTGTACATAATTCAGTGGCAAATAAATGATATCTATTCTTTTTTGCCCCTCTTCCACTCAGCCAAACTTTCCCTGATGCAGCCGATATTCACTTCTTAATTTTTGATTGGGTATTGCAGCTCCTCCCAATATTCTGCAAAGGAGAAGGCAGTATTTAAGCCATGATGGAAGAACCAGAAACTTTGTATGCAGAAGGCCCCATATTTTAAGCCCTGGTATTTTCCATTTTGGGGTGTGGTGGCTCAACAGGTAAGACGCCAGGCTTGTCAATCGGAAGATCGCAAGTTCGGAGGTTCAAATCCCTAGCCCTGCGTGCAGAGTGAGCTCCCGCACTAGCTCCAGCTCTTGCTAACCTAGCAATTTGAAAGCATGCAAATGCAAGTAGATGAATAGGTACTACTTCAGTGGGTAGGTAACAGCGTTCCGTGCGCGTCATGCGGCCACATGACCATGGAAGTGTCTTCGGACAATGCTGGCTCTTCGGCTAACAAATGGAGATGAGCACCGGCCCCTAGAGTCGGACACGACTGCACAAATGTGCGGGGGAACCTTTACCTTTTTATTTTCCATTTAAAGGACTTTGGGTCAAAAAGGATGAGTAAGAATTCTGCTTGTCCTCCTTTTCTCTAATGGTATTTTGAAGTGTAGTATTCTCCCCCCCAAAAGACAGTTCAGAGCCCAAAATAAAAGCTGCAAGGTTTCTATTCAGGCAACATTTCCTCAAGGGTAATCTGTTGGGGACCTTACCCTCACACAGCACAACTGTTGCAGATGCTCAGATTGTTCTTTACTATCAGATTCCTTAATCTGGTCTTTAGGACCCAGCACTAAATGAGAGCAGTTAGACTGGGAAGCTCATTTGCTGATCAGACCCGATCTCTTCCACGTTGCAATCTGGGTATCGCCTCCCACCAGATTCACCCAGTGGATTCGCCTAAGCATAATTTTCATACTAATACCACATTTTAGTTTGATGACTTCAAAAATAAGAGTAGCAATGTAGAAAATGTTATTGATAAAAATAATGGTCTGGGATGCAACATAGCAACTATTTTATTGCTTTGGTGGCTCAGCGGGAAAGACGCCAGGCTTGTCGATCGGAAGATCGCAAGTTCGGAGGTTCAAATCCCTAGCCCTGTGTGCGGAGTGAGCTCCCGCACTAGCTCCAGCTCTTGCCAACCTAGCAATTCGAAAGCATGCAAATGCAAGTAGATTAATAGGTACCACTTCGGTGGGTAGGTAACAGCGTTCCGCGTGTGTCATGCAGCCACATGACCGTGGAAGCGTCTTCGGACAACGCTGGCTCTTCGGCTAACAAACGGAGATGAGCACCGGCCCCTAGAGTCGGACACGACTGCACAAATGTGCGGGGGGTACCTTTACCTTTACTTAACTTTTAAAAACCTTTAAACTATGTGAATATAAATGTACACACAAGTAATACAAATAATTGAAATATAAAACTATGGTCTAGAAACAATTCTGTTTGCACCCAGAAGAAAAAACAATACATGGATCACCAAGAGATTCTAGAATGTTCCCTGCCTGCCTGCCTGTTTTCCTACATTCTTCATTATATTAAATATTGAATTGGATCCAGGTTCAGGCTGTGCTCACATGTAGCTCTTTAAGCAAGCTTTGTGGCTTACTTCATCGTTTGAACCCCAAAAACCTGCCATTTCAGGTTTCTAGAAATTGGGAACTGCAATTTATAATTGAATATGATTCCCCAGTTTTAGGAACTTCAAATATCAGCCATTTTAGATTGTGATGACATGCTAAGCCCTAAAGCTGGCTTAAAGAGCTGTCAGACATGGGAAGAGAAAATGGTGGTGCACACGCATTTGTTAAGTGAACTTTTTAGTTTATTTTATGGTGGGATCATAACCACTATGTAAAATCAATCAGAAGACCTATTTTAGTCATGATTAACTTGTCCAATTAATTTCAGTGTAACCATTGGCTATAAATATACCCTAGAATAGAATTCCTTCTAGTAATGTTTGTTTTGCTACCATTTTATCAGGAGACACTTGACAGTAATTATTCCTGGAAATAATAGGGGATCATTTGAGCTCCTGGGAATTTCAAGAATGGCTTTGGTTTCTTTTTCGGTTCTTTTTGGCCACTGTCCAGAATGATTTCTGAACATTTGAATCAGTTGAAACAAGTGGGTTGTGTAGCTAACCTAAGTACATAGAGCCAGTTTGGTCTAGCGGTTAAGGCAACGGGCTAGAAACCAGGAGTCTGTGAGTTCTAGTCCCGCCTTAGGCATGAAAGCCGGCTGGGTGACCTTGGGCCACTCTCTCTCTCTCAGCCCAACCCACCTCACAGGGTTGTTGTTGTGGGGAAGATAGGAGGAGGAAGGAGTATTTGGTATGTTTGCCGCCTTGAGTTATTTATAAAAATAATAAAGGCGGGATAGAAAATAAATAAATAAATAATAACTCTGTGTACAAGCTGGGTTTAGAAAAGGCAGAGGAACTAGAGACCAAATTGCCAATATCCGCTGGATAATGGAGAAAGCCAGGGAGTTTCAGAAAAACATCTATTTTTGTTTTATTGACTATTCTAAAGCCTTTGACTGTGTGGATCATAACAAATTGTGGCAAGTTATTGGTGGTATGGGGATACCAAGTCATCTTGTCTGCCTCCTGAGGAATCTGTATAACGACCAAGTAGCAACGGTAAGAACAGAGCACGGAACAACGGACTGGTTTAAGATTGGGAAAGGAGTACGGCAGGGCTGTATACTCTCACCCTACCTATTCAACTTGTACGCAGAACACATCATGCGACGTGCTGGGCTTGAGGAATCCAAGGCTGGAGTTAAAATCGCTGGAAGAAACATTAACAATCTTAGATATTCAGATGATACCACTTTGATGGCAGAAAGCGAGGAGGAGTTGAGGAGCCTTATGACGAAGGTGAAAGAAGAAAGTGCAAAAGCTGGGTTGCAGTTAAACCTCAAGAAAACCAAGATTATGGCAACCAGCTTGATTGATAACTGGCAAATAGAGGGAGAAAAAGTGGAGGCAGTGACAGACTTTGTATTTCTAGGCGCAAAGATTACTGCAGATGCTGACTGCAGCCAGGAAATCAGAAGACGTCTACTTCTTGGGAGGAGAGCAATGGCAAATCTTGATAAAATAGTTAAGAGCAGAGACATCACACTGACAACAAAGGTCCGCATAGTTAAAGCAATGGTATTCCCTGTAGTAACCTATGGCTGTGAGAGCTGGACCATAAGGAAGGCTGAGCGAAGGAAGATAGATGCTTTTGAACTGTGGTGTTGGAGGAAAATTCTGAGAGTGCCTTGGACTGCAAGAAGATCAAACCAGTCCATACTCCAGGAAATCAAGCCAGACTGCTCACTTGAGGGAATGATATTAAAGGCAAAACTGAAGTACTTTGGCCACATAATGAGAAGACAGGATACCCTGGAGAAGAAGCTGATGCTAGGGAAAGTGGAAGGCAAAAAGAAGAGGGGGCGACCAAGGGCAAGATGGATGGATGATATTCTGGAGGTGACAGACTCAACCATGGGTGAGCTGGGGATGGTGACGGCCGACAGGAAGCTCTGGCGTGGGCTGGTCCATGAAGTCACGAAGAGTCGGAAGCGACTGAACGAATAAACAACAACAACAAACTCTGTGTTGGGTAATTATAGGATAACTTAAGTGGTTAACAGATGCAGAATGAGGGATTCTGTACTGGAGGGTATGCATTAATTTTTAGAGCTATTACTTAAGAGCCATGAGTAGGAGAATGATATACCTGCACAAAGAGTGGAGAATTATTTACTTTCAAAAGCAGTAGGGAATGTTACAGTCACATTACAGCTACAGTTAGCACAAGGCAGAAAAAGAGGATTGGTTAATGATTCAGGAGGTGTGGACAGACTTCTCTTCTTCCCCTTCCATTTCTCATGGTAAGTAGAGCACATGGGCTCTCCCAAGTTCCACCATAGTTCATCTATTAAGCCATGTCTGCCTCGCCTGTGCTTTATCAGTTGAAGAATACAGCCCTGGTGTACTTTTTTACAGGTGCAATCAGGCTGATATTTGTTGTTTTCTGTTTATTGTTTCAATGGTTTAATGCTGTTTTGCATTACATGATTTTGTGCTTGGTTTTTAATTGTAAGAGATGTTCGAGTTGGGAGACACGTTATAAATGATGGTTGATGATGCTCACGTTGAAATGCAAGTTAGTTCTCTGGTATAAGTGTAGGTCAGTTTTATTCCTATTCCACCATCATGAGGACTAACTGTAGGAATTTGGGCTTGTAGTTCTGTGAAAGCAGTGGGCATCTGTAACAAAAATACCACACACACATGCACACACCCTCAGCGTCAACATAATTCCCAAGGTTCTTTCAAAGAAGCCACTTTCAAAGTAATTTCAACTCTGTATATGCCTGTTCTCCTCCCCAGACAGTGTGAATGAGGAAACTATCTCCCTGCTGCACTATCATTCTCAGTATCCCTCACCACTGCCCATGGGGCTGCCTCCTTCCAATGCAGGTGAGATCTTCCAGAAGGAGCATGTGATGTTTTTGTACTGGCAAGAGTAAATGGCACAAAGCAACCTCTTGGAACAGACAGAAGCCGACCACTACGTCCTTCACCCTATTTTACATCTCCGTGTGGTTACCCATGCTGTGTATCTGAATATGCTTACAGCTCTTTTGAAAAGAAGCCACAGTACAACGTGAGTGTCAATCCAGTGTGTGGAATTAAAAGGACCAATTTTAACTTGGATTATTATGATTGATGTTGACCTAAGTCTAAGTTGTGCTGACACCGGTAACATAGTCTTAACCAGGGTCATTTTATAAAGGTAGCAGTGTTAGCTTGGAAGGAGCAGCTTAGCAAATAGCTGCTCAAATATAAGAAGGGTGTTAGAAAGACATTCTTGCTGGAAACAAGATACCTAAGAAGCTGCCACCATGAATGGAACAGAAGGCCTTAATTTCTATATTCCTATGTCAAACAAGACTGGCATTGTTCGGAGTCCTTTTGAGTATCCCCAATATTATTTGGCAGAACCATGGAAATATTCTGCCCTGGGTGCGTACATGTTTCTTCTGATTTTGCTTGGATTTCCTATCAACTTTCTAACTCTGTATGTCACCATCCAACACAAGAAACTCAGAACACCCCTGAACTACATCCTGTTAAATTTGGCAATAGCCAATCTATTCATGGTCTTAGTTGGCTTCACCACCACCATGTACACTTCCATGAATGGATATTTCATTTTTGGGACAATAGGATGCAGCGTTGAAGGCTTCTTTGCTACATTGGGCGGTATGTATTTTGCTTCCCCCTCCCGTGTCATTTTACTATTAATGAACCTGTAGACTGTAATTGCATGTTTCAGATTTTCACTGTAGGGTTCTTGGCATATTCTTCATAACACCAAAGGTTCCTCAGAATTTCCAAAGAAATTAACATTGGGAGACTCTAGTTATATCTTGAAGTTAGTAATTTGGACCTGAATGCTAGCAGAATTGAAAAGGAGGCAAGTTATTGATTTGCCTATGCAGTGGTGAAAATCAAAAGCACTATATAAAAACTTTGTTAATTTGTTCACCAACCTTCTTCTTTAGACAAAAATTCTGATTGTGATCTTTCTCTGGTTCAGGCAGAGGAACTTATGAGAGCCTCGATAGGCGTCCCTTGCAAGTTTCACATCTTAATGGACTGGCAAAATTTTACTAAGTCGCCTTCAATTCTGCATGTCAGTCTGTAGTAAAACTAAAGCATTAAAAATTACTTATGTGTTCAAGTCAGTTTCAAACATCACCTTGCAGTGATTTGAATTCGGTTTGTTATTATACATTTTACTGCTCAAGTGTACTGGTCTCAGGGCAGCCCTAATCTTGAAATAAAATAACCTAGCAAAAACTAGCAAATTCTACCAAAGATTTCCTCTCTTTAGACTGTCTTTACACATAACCAAAGAAAATGGGCAAATCCCAGTTTATTGCCTTTTATGTTTGAATGTAAAGTTCAGAAAGGTGGCTTTTGTACAAATCCCATTAATTTCACTGTGGTTTATAAGGAAGCAAACTTCTAATTAAGTTCCTTTGAAAGGAAGCAAACTTCTAAGAAGTGTCTGCTCCAAGGTCATTCCTTGAGTGCAGGCAGATAGCGGAGAAAATAACATTTAGATTGAGAAAAATATGTTCCAAGAACTCACCCCTCTAACTGCTCTAAGAGGGGAATCTTACATCCCACCTACTCTCCAAGACATAAATAGGAGAACTGCTGAGGTGTCTTTTAAGACATAAACGTGGGATGTAGTTGAGGCTGAAAACTGGACTTGGTGCTGGCAAAGGGCTGGGATGAAAAATGATGGGTTTTTAAATGTACTCTTGTTCCATTGATACAGTTTTAAGAATGGCATTGGAAGTTCTGTTGTGTGAGCTGAAGGGGAATGGGACAGCGATGCCCCCAATCGTAACTTATTTCACTATATTTTTTCTCTTGATGCCAATTTTTCCTCCCTTGGACATAAATATACCTGGCTAGGAATTAACTGACTGGAGAGAAGGGTTGCAGAGACTGAACTATTTTAAGAATGAAATATAAAAAGATAAACAAAAGCCATATAGAAATATTATGACAGGCAGGAAAAGGGGTTGGCTGCTTTATTCTTTTGCTTCTTAAATTCTTCCCCACTCCATGCATATGACTGGGACAGCCCTGGGCAAAATTACAGAGATTTGCCACTATCATATGTGGGTCGAACTTCGAAAATGAGGACACTTGAAAAGAGTCTTATCCAACATGGAATAAGATGCTGGGTAAGCTGTGGGAGTACTTAGCTAAGATGTAGCCTGGTATTTCCACTTTGCATCCAACTCTGGATCCATTCTAACAGCAGGGTTACCTCTAGGAGCTTAGGCCAAGGTTTCTCTGGTGCTTGATATCTATTGGAAATGCCAAGGACTGACCCTGGGCTATTCTATTTCCAGTGTCTATATTCTGTTACCAATCTGAATATCCCTCAGAAAAAGGCCTGGCATTTATTTATTTAATTATTTAGACATTTATTAAGAATTTTTCCATACAATAAAAGACAAATTGAAAGAAAGGAAAGAAAAAAGTGCAAGCAACAGAAAAAGAAAAGAACTAAAGTTAAAAAATATGACTTCCAACCTTCTTTTCAACAACAGATAGTTACAATTTTATAATCCCTCCTCCTCCTTATAAATTCCTTCATTTAATATAAGTTCATTCCCTCATTTAGTCCAAGTCTATCTTAATCTTCAACTCCATAAACCATCATTTAATTTCTTTCTTCTTTTAGCAAAAAGTCCATATAAGGTTTCCAGTCTTTCAGAAAAGTTTTTGTTGTTTTGTCTCTGACCAAACAGGTCAGTTTTGCCATTTCTGCGAGTTCTGACATTTTCACAATCCATTCCTCCACTGTGGGGATTTCATTGTTCTTCCACTGTTGTGCATACAATAATGTTGCTGCAGTTACCATATAGATGATCAATCTGCCATAGAAAAATGGCTGGCTTTTAATGCCTTACCAGCTCTGTCCTCCATCTACTGGTAAACTCTTAGCATGGATTATTGTAATATGTTACATGTGACAGAACGTTTGGAGACAATTAGGAAATTAAAGTTAGTGAAACACAGAGTAGAAAGACTGCTGATTGGATCTGGCCATTTAAAGTACGCCACTCTAATTTTATTCCTACACTAATTCCAAGTCAGTTTTCCAGCCCAGTTCAAAATGGTATTGATCAGGGATCTACGTTTTTTTCCAGACCAAAGGCTGTGAATGTGGCTAATGGAAAGATTTCATTTCATTGACATGGCAGCTGTACTTGCCACATCCATGATTTTCAGGGATGGGGTCTCGGAGTGCCCTGAGTTGTTGACACTTAAAGCCCTAAACAGCTTAGGCCCTGTCCACCTGAAGGAGCACCTTTTCGCACATATCCCTGCTGCTTGTTACAACAGCCTCCAGAGGTCTCTGCTCCGAGTGCCGCTGGTCCTGAGGATGGAGTGGTTCTCTCTGTTCTGCAGAATATTATCTTCCCTAAAGAGATCTGGCTGGCAGACTCACTCACTGCACACCTATCGACATGTTGTCTTTTGGCAGGCATTTAAATGTTAACACCTTTTTGTTACTTAGGGCTCTTTAAATTTTTAAATGGAGATGAATTATATGATTGTCTGGATTTTTGTGTTACGTTATGTTGTTATACTTTATTTTACTGTTATTCCTTGTTTTATCATGACAAATCATTCCAAGGATATTTTCTGACTGGGAGACACATCAATGCAATACAACAGCATTACAAAGGATCACAACAATGGAAATCAGAAAATAATCTTTTCATTTTGTCAAGGAAACGTTTTCCCGTCTCTCTGTTTTTTCCTTTAATATCTACCCAAGTGGTTGCTTTTGCTCTCTTACAGGTGAGGTGGCCCTTTGGTCTCTCGTAGTCCTGGCTATAGAAAGATATGTAGTGGTTTGTAAGCCCATGAGCAATTTCCGTTTCACGGAGACTCATGCCATCATGGGACTGTGTTTCACTTGGATCATGGCCTTGGCTTGTGCTGGTCCTCCTCTGCTTGGATGGTCAAGGTGGGTATCTACTGAATCCCTGACATGAACTGATGTACAGACAGGAGAGAGCTAATGGGGGTAGAAATAATAGGCCATACCTGGTATGCCAATCATATATTGCTGTAACCCGCCCAGAGTCCCTTGTATGGGAGATGGGCGGGGGATAAATTAAACAAACAAACAAATAAATAAATAAATATTTTGCATATTGTGTTGAAGGGCTCAATTAATTAAATTACTCCTGTATTGACTTATCAGGGATAAATCCCTGACATATCCTCATTCTTTGAATGTGCACACCCACATTCCTTTCCCTTCTGCTCCTCTTATTCTCTTCCTATGTTCTGCCTGTAAGTTTGCAAATAAGGTGACTATTCAATATCAATATCAATATCAGCAAACCCAGTTGGCTAAGAATCCCCAGCAGTTCCAAGGCTCCAAGACTGGTACCAGATGCACAGACTTGTATGTTAATGAAGAAGCAAATAAATAGATAAATAACACAATAGCCAGAATAGTGAACTAGCTCTGTTTACCTTGGAAATAAAAATAAATAAATCTCACCATCCTCAATAAGTAAGAAATGCCCCCAAGATCTTTTCTCTGAAAGACACAAAGCCTACATAATTTTTGACTCTTTAGGGAAGTAGTGCACATATTAACAATATTAAAGGTTTAGTATGACTATTTAATTCTGCAAACTGTAATATTCCACCTACATTTTATTTAAATGCAGGTATATCCCAGAAGGTATGCAGTGCTCATGTGGAGTTGATTATTATACACCAACCCCAGAAGTCCATAATGAGTCCTTTGTCATTTATATGTTCATTGTACACTTTGTCATTCCATTGATGGTTATCTTCTTCTGCTACGGACGTCTTGTCTGCACTGTTAAAGAGGTAGGTGATTCTACAAAAAGAGGACACTTTTCTCCATCAGACCAATTAAAGTTGAAAACATTTAATCCACACAAGGGGAATAAGAACTAGAGGTGTTAGGATAATAAAAGTTTTGATTGCTCAGTTCTCTTTGGAAATAATATTATAGTCATCACCACCACCACCTGCAGTGTATCTGCAATTTCCCAGGCTTTTCCAGCTGTATCAGTGCTAATACTTCACCAAGTTCTAACAGAGTTTTTGAGATATCCTTCTCCAGCACCCCAGAATAGATATGAGCTTTGCTGCAAAGAAAGACAAGTGTATATTTCGAATACTTTATGGGAGCATATGTGTTGGGGCATCATGTAGATGGGGACAAGAGAAAAATGGGGGTGGGCAAAGCCCAAAATGGCCACATCTGAAGTAAAACCACATTGTTCTCAAATTTCCTCCATTTATTTTCATAAGTTGTTTCCCTTACCCCTAGCCCCGCGTGACGGAGTGAGCTCCCGCACTAGCCTCAGCTCTAGCAATTCGAAAGCATGCAAATGCAAGTAGATGAATAGGTACCACTTCGGTGGGTAGGTAACAGCGTTCCGCACGCGTCATGCCGGCCACATGACCGCAGAAGCGTCTTCGGACAACGCTGGCTCTTCGGCTAAGCAATGGAGATGAGCACCGGCCTCTAGAGCCGGACACGACTGCACAAATGTGCAGGGGGAACCTTTACCTTTACCTTCCCTTACCCAGACTTTCCCCCTAAAATTTACTACATTTAATTTTAACTTAGTCACAAAAGAATGGTGTCAGCTGCTGGTGGGACTGAAGGCCACACATGTATCTTAAGGAGCTGCACATAACCCAGAGTTTCTTCTTTCCACAATTACTGCAATGTGCAGAGTCCTTCCTCCAGTTAACAGCTGCCCATTCTGAACAGCACAGTTGCCACGTCTTTATCACATCCCCTCATCATGCTTTTTAGGCTGCTGCTCAGCAACAGGAATCAGCCACCACCCAGAAGGCTGAGAAAGAAGTCACTCGCATGGTCATCATCATGGTGATTGCCTTCCTTATTTGCTGGGTCCCTTATGCCACTGTGGCTTTCTATATCTTTACTCATCAAGGATCTGACTTTGGCCCTGTCTTTATGACCATCCCGGCCTTCTTTGCCAAGAGCTCTGCGATCTACAATCCAGTGATTTACATCGTATTGAACAAACAGGTAACTTGGAAATGTCGCCACAGCTTTTCAAGAATGTAATGATAATGGGTGTTTACAGCATTTCCCCTAAGTGCTTAAAGTGCTTCCTATATACATCATAATAATTCATGTTACAAGACCTGCCAGGTAGACTAATTATTCCCTGTATTATCAATATGACTGGGGAAGGCCGGTAGAACTTCTGTGATTTCACTGCCGGATGGCAAATGAAACTAGCCCGTGACGTAGCCATTCCCTGGACTGAGTTTTGCTTCTTCATTATATGCTTAGCAGCAATGCATCTTGCTGGGGTTGACATGTCAGTCCCAAAAATCCCGGACTACCTGTTCAAAGTGTAATGGGTGGGGTGGGATTAGGGGCCAGGTAAGATGTTCTTACACTCTCTTGAACTTGCGCTACTCTTGCTGCCAAAGGCCTGCTCCTTCTTTCATTTGATCAAAACCACAAGCTGCTAATGAATCTCGGTGTTTGTGAGCCTTTCAAGGCAAGAAGGCTAAACTCAGGTATTTTAAGCAGACTGAATTATAGGTTTATGAATTATTTCCTTGGTGGCTGGGCTGTGCCAAGGATTTTCACTTACCTTGAAACACAGGGACAGATTAAAATATATATGAGCTCTTTCTCTAGGATTTCAGGACTAACAGCCATGGAAGGACAAATAAAGACTTAACCAACTGGTGTCTGCCAGGCACATTAGACTACAAACCCCATCATTCCCAGTGGATCAAAGGGCATGTTGGCTGTGGATGAGGGATTCAGCAGGCCATTCTGAGGGAGCCAGATGGGAGGTGGGAGGCTGCCCGTATGAATTAATTCATGCAGTAGTGTCCAGATTTTTATTCATTTTATTTATTTTTGAATTTATATCCCACGTTGCAACACTCAAGGCAGCTTACAATAATAAAAAAAATACACAGTAACATAACAAAACATAACAGTAACACTGATGCAGTTTAAATCAAGCCCAAGTTAAATTGGTTTTATGATTAAAATTAATGGCTTGAAATTGACTGAAAATTAAAGTAATCATTAAAATAATTAATAAAAGCTTGCCCCAAAAGCAGTGCCTTTGCCATCATCCTAAATACTGTGGGAATAGGAGCTAGATACTTCTCCTTAGGTACTGCATTTCATAGCTGGAGCCACCCAAAAAAAGCCCTTTGCTGTGTATCCAATAGCCAAGTCTGCATCTTCAGAAGGGCCTCTGGTGCTCATCTGAGTCCCAGGGCAGACTTACACCAGGAGAGGTATTCGCAGACCACCTGATTCTAAGCCATTTAGGGCTTTAAAGGTCAACACTAGCACCTTAAATTGTGCCCAGTAGGTGCCAATCTTTCAGTGCAGGCATCGTATGATCCCTATATCACGCACAGATCAGCAGCCTGGCTATCACTGTTTGTACCAATTGCAGTTTCTGGATGCTCTGAAGGCCCAACGTAAAGCACATTGCAGTACTTGAGAAGGGTTGTAACTGAGACGTGGATAACCTTCCATGGATAGCCTTCACTAAATCTGCAGCTGAGGAAGGGCTGAGGTTGGTGCATTAGGGCCAATTGTGAAAACACATCTCTTGGCAATATGTCGATGAAGGTTCTCAGTCATCCAGGTGGAATTGTCTGTAGCTTGAATCATGTCAACTGGATTTCTATTTTCTCAGTGGAAACGTTTTGCTCCTTATCCAAGGAGCTTCTTCAGTCTGAGCAAAGTTGGTAAGGGAATCCTAAATATGTTTCTAGGTAGCTGTGTGACCTTACACGGCCATCAGCATGTTCCAGATGCTAGAAGTATTGTTGATCTTTTGATATGGTTATTACAGCTTGTCCCTGATGGTGTAGGTTCCACATGCTGATGATTTTTTATTTGCTTTTATTTGTAGTTCCGCAACTGTATGATCACCACTCTTTGCTGTGGAAAGAATCCTTTGGCAGAGGATGACACTTCTGCTGGCACCAAGACAGAGACATCTACAGTCTCCACAAGTCAGGTTTCCCCTGCCTAGATCCCGTACGGAAGCCTTTGATTTCCGAATACTTCATTGTGTGGCAGCATACTTCCCCCTCTCACCACTCCTTATTGTTCGCAACGTACCACTTCCAACTCACCTGGCAGCATAAACTCCACATTGCAGGTTGTGATTACAAGAGAATGAGGCTTCACATGTTCAAGTTGCAATCCTATTTACTTTTACCCTAGAATATGGGATTCAATTTGTTTTATGTTGCAAAATGGGACTTACATTTTTGCCGATAGGTCGTATAGGATTGCAGTCTAAGTGGTGCAAATCAAATCAGGGCCATGAAAGAACAAGAGGGTTAATGGCGCCAAACTCAGTTAGATACCCTGAGGCATTGGCTTGTATTGCTACAAATGCATTCAATTCTTATCTTAAGGCTGTTTGGCGCTCTCTGTTCCTAAGCATACATTGCTGCCTCTGTTGGGTTTCCATTCTTTTCCTAAGTTTTGTACACAATGAACATTTGCACATTCATGGTAGCAATCAGACCTGGATTTTTGTTTCCTTATTTCTTATGATACCTAGAGACTTATCTGAGCTTAATTTACAGGAGTATTATCAAAACGTATCACTACAAATTGATGTTTGTGTACTAGGAGATTGGATAAAGAAGACAGTCAGAGCATCTACTTCATAATGATTTGATATCCTCAGACAGTCTGGTGGCATGAAGTGGGATGGTTCCATTTCGTCTAATCAGTACAATTTTCAGCAAATAAAACTGCAGTATACTTCTCCCAAGATCAGTGCAGATATACCATTAGTGCAAATGATCTCAGTTTAAAAATCTGTTGCATTGGACTGAAATTATGTTTCAGTCGATTATTCAGCTGATTTATTTCCAACAGTTATATTCCAGTTGTTCGGTGGCAATCAGCATCTTGGGGTACCTCATGGAAAGCATAAAAATATATTAGCTGGGATCTTCAGATAAATTGAGGACAGAAGGAACACTTTCCGTCCCTTCCCCTTCCCCCTCCGCCCAGCCACCCATGCCCTTGGAAAAAGGCTAAGGCTCTGCTGAACAACACAGAGGAGGAAGGAACTGCTAAGGAAGGAAGGAAGGAAGGAAGGAAGGAAGGAAGGAAGGAAGGAAGGAAGGAAGGAAGGAAGGAAGGAAGGAGGAAGGAAGGGTCCTAAATCTGACTTGGATCCATAATAAGTGAAGGAGGTTCACAGAAGGAGCAACATCCTAAAAAGAGCCCTCTGCCAGGTGAACAGGCTGCAAGCAAAACAGAATTCTCAGCAGCGTCAAAGGGCGTAGGAAATAAGCATAGCCAATTTCATCAGGTGAGTTTCCTTAGGAAGGTGCAATAAAGGTTGAGCACCAGCACTGAAAATCTTTCTTTCTTGGCCACACCTGCCTGACCCGAGAAGGTGGAGGTACGTGCTCCCAGTGCATGAATAAAACGGTAATTGCCTAGTAAATGCACACACGGGTTTGAGGGAAAGAAGAGCCATGCTTCCCTTATGCAGAGTGAAGTCATGTGCCACAGTTTTCTGCTATGAGAGTATCGCAAAATGTGAGGGAAAGGCCTCATACCAGACTACGTCACAGCTGCAGAGGGAAGAGAACTATTTCCTGGACCATGGCTTACTAGCTTTCCTACACTGTATGTACTACGAAACTCCAAAAGCTAGCTAAATCTTCAGGCTCATGAATGAAGTTCTGGGATACTGAGCAAAACTTGAGGTGAAGCAATACTTCTGAGATAGCACCTGAATCTCCCTACCCTTGCCAATTAAAATACGCTCTTAGATTTGATCATTTTAGCATTATCTCATTGGTGGAGAATGACCTTTTAAAGTCACCTAGAACCAGGAGTTGCTTGCAAGCTCCCCTCCCTTCTAGACAGCAATTGGCTGAGCTATTGTGATATCACAGAACTTTCCCAAACATTCCAACTGCTGTGTACATGAAGAAAGAATAGAACATTCATAAACTCTAGTTTCTCATAAGAAGTTGAAAGATGTGGTTTTTATATTCTTGAAAGTCTTAATGTTTAAAATATGTTAATATTTTGATTAAGGGACACCCAAGCCATTGTTGGCTCTTTGGTTGCACATTTAAAAATAAATAAACAGCTGGGAGAAAATAATTACCATATTTACTTGAAAGGAAGATGCCCCTTTCCCCCCATAATTGCTTGCGAAGTGGAGGGGGGTTTGTCTGACACTCATTGAGAATGTAATAGGAGAGGAAGATACAGTTGAAAGTGAGCAAATGGTGGAAGATGCAGATAATGAGAGGGAGGCAGGATAGGAAGAAGCCACTGCCGCTGCTCCAAGGGGGTTAAGGGTAAGCCTGCTACCCTGCCCTCCCCTGGTAGAGAATGAGCATTTACAAGGTAGAGCTTCTCCACCGACAGTTAGTAACTCATGGATTGGAGATAGCAAACCGACTGAACACAAGGAGTCCTAAGCCTTTTCCCCTTGGAGTAAGAGCAGGCGGTTTTCCTTGTGCTTGTAACCTACTAAGTTCTTTCTTTCTTGCAAGGAAAAGGGGAAAAATCTCAGCTCAGTACCCCAAGAATCTTGTTTTCCTCTGATCTGCACTCCGGCTTATATGGTGCTCACATGGAGAAAACTAAGCTAAGCACATCTATGCCCAGCACAAGTAACAGCCTATGCATACATGTTATAGGGTAAGCATGTATAGGTTTATGCCAAGCTTAGATTTCCACAATCCCCTGCACAGGGGCTTAGTGTGTCTTTTCTCTGTCTAATGTTCCTTTTGTGGGGATTTTAAAAAAATCAGTCTCATCTTCTTTTTGGACAAGTATGGGACTCAAAGAAGGCTGTCAGCATGAATTTGGGGTCAAGGAAGGAGACACTAAGGCCTGAGGTGCCAAGAAGGCAGAAGAGCTAAGGAATAGGACAACCAAGAGGTACAATAAGGAGTGTCCTTAAGAAACAAAGAGGATGACAGATTAGCCAGAATGCAGAATGCAGGAAGAACGTATTAGGGAAAGCATGACTTCTGGGATTCCAACACCTATATTAGCAGTGGCTATAGGAGGTGTCTATATTTCTTTCTATGCAACAAAGGGAGGTGTTGCATTGCTGGTGTGTGTTTCTACTCTCCCTTCGTGCTGTATTTGTGTGTGTGCATACATGTGCATGAAGCAGCACAGGGTGGATTACATACCCTTCTTTCTGGATTCCATGACGAAAAGAGAGATGGGGTGGTTTAGAATGAGCTGATGCCCAAATATCTCTCCCATGGGGATGCATTAGGGCAGTGGTTCTCAAAGTGTGGTCCGAGGACCCCTGGGGGTCCCCCAAGACCTTCTCAGGGGTCTGCAAAATCAAAATTATTTGCCAGTCTATGTTGAAAAATAATATAATATCCCATCAAACAATCATGAGAAGCGGTAGTGGCAGCGAATGCGTCAATTTTAATTTTTAATATGGTAAATATCGACAAAGGTAACCCATACAAACAAAATCTCTTTTGGGGTCCTCCATAGTTTTTAAAAGTGGGAAGGAACAGGTGCTGAGGAAATAAAAGTTTAAGAAATACTGCATTAGGAAATGTTTTCCTAAAATAATTTTTTTCACCACCCCCGGCCAGAGTTGGTCCTTAAAACTCATTTGGCACCATTCTGTTCTGCTTTCAGAGAGTTATCTTGCTGATGGACTGACAGAAGGACAAACAGAGTCCCAAGTCCTTTTCCATAATTTATTTTCAACATTCTGCTGGTTAGAGAACAAAAGCAGGCAGCGCAGGTAGGGAATCAAGAGGGAGTACAATGCCAAGGAGGAGGAAGTAAAGGTAAAGACACCTGTAGTCCAGCTTGGCTCCTGCGGATGCCACGGACATTCTCATGCAGAAGTGGGTAAGAACTGCGGCAGGTCCAATGGAGAACAAGGGCTGTGTACAGGTATGTTGGATCGGGCAAGACAAAACATTTGAGAGGAAGCAATGATGAAAAAATTCCTGAATCTGATTTACGAATCATCAGCCACATCTTTCACTTGAATTGCAGGAAAGCCGGAAGGGGGCTGTCCCTTTATTGTTTTTAGAAGGCCTCTGTTTTAGGAGGCAAACCCAAAGACACAGAATGTGCACAGGTCAGCTAGAGGACAACTCAGTTTTGGAGGCATCGTTGGCCAAATATGACCTCTGGACCTTGAGGGATCAGCAACTAGGGAATTTGAAATGGGAATCTTCCCCTCCCTCCTCAAATCTAATTTTTTCTGCCTTGGTTTTCCCACTGAGTTACAATAATATATGGTTGATCTTTTGAGAGAGATTCTGTGCATGCTGCTGTTCTTACATAGGCAGTCATTACAGGGAACTGTAATTAAATTACACTGAGGGGTGAAGCAGTGGATTAGACTTGCAGATTTGAAGAAGTGGTGCCCAAGCTTTCTCCACATAATCCAAGCATTGAGCATGTCTGCTCAGTCCATGTAGAAAAAGCATATAGTACAAGCCAGTTACAAATGGCTTTTTGCCTGCTCATCCATCTTTCTTTTGTCCTCCTCCTCCTCCTCCTCTTTGAATGCTGTATATTAAATGATGTAATCAAAGACCCCAGTTAGAAAAATGTGCAATGTCTTCTTGGTGCCACATGGCACGTTTCCATGGTAGCATACCCTACCTGTCACATGACTTCATTTATCTCAGCTCCCCTCTCAGTTTCTCACACAGACCACACAGCTTCTGACCTTGAATTTCTGGCGGGCACCTTTCTCACTTTCAGCTTGAATTCCATTTGGCAGACACCCAAACCAAAGGTTCTTGGCCAATATGGTCTCTTGAGTAGATTTATGGGCAGCTAGCTTATCTTCACTCTCGCACAAGCTAACCAGCAGCGCATATGGACCTGAGATTGCGACATATGTTTGAGGAGCTGCAAGATGGCATAGCGTAATGGTACTGAAGTATTTGGATTTTTATTTTTAGTGCCGTTATTTTTTTAAAGAAAACAATTTCTCTCTGTTTAGAATTACCAGTTCTGGAGACTATTTCTGTATCACATGATGATCCTCTCCAGCTTTACAGAGAGTGATAGGAAGGTAGCTGGAAACAGGACATCTGAGTCCTTAAAAAGGAGCTATTTGCAAACAGCCCTCTTTACTGACATTTCTATAAGTTAAGCTGTGTGCACTGAAACTGACTTCTCATTACTTGTTTGAATAGAAATAGTTTGATTTGGGATAGTGGGGAAAACAAAATGAACATTTCACTTGTCCTGGAAATAAATAAAACAATCTCTCTCTCTCTCTCTTCATCTATATGCATGAAGGTGTAATAGAGGAATTGGAGGGAGGAAACTGACACCCATTTTTAATTTGGAATTTAATCTTCTATTAATTTATACCTTTAATCACCATGGAATGACAGGCTTGCATATGGTACAATCTATGACTGGAGGGATCCACACTGTAAAAGAGCCAAGGTTGACTGCACCTCACTGAGGAATCCCCTAAAGAGAAACTACAGAAGCTACAGAACTACAGAACTACAAACTACAAACTACAGAAACTACAGAAGCCACAGAAGCATCTGAAGGAAGGCATCAATTCAGTTTAGCCCAGCCAGAATACTTCCCTTAACCTGTTTCTGCAAAAAAAATTATATACTTTATATCTGGACTCCACTATTGGGATTAATGAAGATCTTCCCAATAGCGTTAGCTTGTTGGTTACTGAAGGACAACCACCCCCACTGCCAGGGCGGCACGAAATTGCGGGGTCTCTTGTGTGAGTGTGGTTCCCCCCTGCAAGTGAGAGTGGCGGGAGGGGGTCCAGGATTGTATGGGACTGAGAGAGTACCTAACCCTGAGTGAGAGACAGGGTAGGTAAGAGTGACTGTTTGCCCCTTTGTGGCTAGTGAGAGAGGCCACAGGGGGCATAGTGAGTGATTGGATTGGTGAAGGGAATGGGGTCGTTGAGGCTTTCCAGCGCCGAGAGCTTTCGCTGGTTGCGCTGGTGGCCTACGACTCCCCAGGAAGATTGAGAGTGAAAGGATGGATAGATGGAAGAGATCCCCGCTTAGATCCAGGTTTTCGAGGGCTCCGGGAGTGGAGGCGACCGGGCCAGGGAACTCTGGGGACGGTAATGTGGGTAATGCAATCGAGGTGGTGACGGGCAGGAGATATTATGACGGGAACCAGAGGACAGGCCATCTTCGGGGAAGGCGCCCCTGATGTTTAGTATCGGTGGCGTGTTCCGGTCCTCTGAGTTCAACCCCAGGCCCTGGACAGCAGATCCTCGAGGGCTCTGGTTTTCGGCTGCTGCTACTCAATGCCAGGTCAGTAAACAACAAAGCCCCTCTCATAAGTGAATTAATCACGGAGAGAGGGGCTGACCTGACGTGTATTACTGAGACCTGGCTGGGCCCAGAGGGAGGGGTAGCCCTCTCGGAAATGTGCCCAGCTGGATTTCAGGTGTGGCACCAGCCGAGAGACCGGGGCAGGGGAGGAGGGGTGGCAGTTATCATCAGAGAGTCTTTGATGGCTTTCAGGGGCCTTGCTCCACAAGTATCCGGATGTGAGACCCTGTTTTTCAAGTTGGGTGCCCGTGAACAGTTGGGAGTGTTGCTATTTTACCAGCCTCCCTGCTGCGTAGCAACCTCCCTGCCTGAGCTGCTGGAGGCCGTCTCGGGGTTGGCGGTGGAGTTCCCCAGGCTTATGGTCTTGGGGGATTTTAACCTGCCGTCCCTGGGACGTGCCTCGGAAGCAGCTCGGGAGTTCATGGCTACCATGGCAGCCATGGGCCTGTCCCAGATTATTCGGGACCCGACTCGAGACAGTGGACTCACCCCGGATTTGGTTTTCTTGTCAGAGCAATGGCAAAGTGACCTGAGGGGAAAGTTAGAACTATCCCCGTTGTCATGGTCAGATCACGTCCTGATTTCCTTAAGATTCTCTTATGCCACCCCACTCCGCAGGGAGGCAGGACCTATTCGATTGGTCCGCCCCCGGCGACTTATGGACCCAATGAGGTTTCAGAGGGAGCTGGGGGTAATACCTGAAGATCTGCTGCACGGTCCAGCAGAGGCATTGGCTGCAGCCTGGAACAGGGAGTCGGCCAGTGCCTTGGACAGGACCGCGCCGATGCGACCTCTCCAACCCCATTTGACCCGTCACTCCCCGTGGTTTACGGAGGAGTTGAGGGCCTTGAAGAGGGTGAAGAGACGTCTAGAGCGCCGCTGGAGAAAAACAAAGGCGGAATCGGACCGAACACAATCTAGAGCCGCTATTAAGGCCTACCTTGTGGCGGTAAGAGTGGCGAAACGTGAATATTTCTCTGCCCTTATTGCATCCTCAGAATGCCGTCCAATGGCCCTGTTCAAGATTACTCGATCTCTCTTGGGTAGGGTGGTATCGACCACCCACCTGCAGGGCCGTGCGGAAGAATTTGCTGAGCATCTGCAGGATAAAATTGCTCGGATTCGGTCTAAGTTGGACTCCATGCGTGAAATGCAGTCTTGGGAGATGCCGGGAGAGTGGTCTTGCCCTATTATCTGGGAACGATTTGATCCTGTTGGACCTGAGGAAGTGGATAGGATCGTTCGAATTGTTAATTCCACCACATGTTATTTAGACCCCTGCCCTTCCTGGCTGGTAAAATCAGCCAGGGAGGTGACATGTGGATGGGTCCAGGCTATGATTAATACATCCTTGGCGGAGGGGGTGGTTCCAACTGCCTTTAAAGAGGCACTGGTGCACCCCCTCCTCAAGAAGCCAGCCCTGGACCCTACCATCCTGGACAATTTTCGTCCAGTCTCCCACCTCCCCTTTTTGGGAAAGGTGGTTGAGAAAGTGGTGGCGTTGCAACTTCAAAGGACCCTGGATGAAGCGGATTATCTAGACCCTTTCCAGTCAGGTTTCAGGCCGGGATATGGGACGGAGACTGCATTGGTCGCGCTTACGGATGATCTCTGGCGGGAGCGGGATGGTGGTAGTACATCCATCCTTGCTCTCTTGGATCTCTCAGCGGCATTCAATACCATCGACCATGGTATCCTGTTGGGGCGGCTTAGGGAGTTGGGGGTGGGCGGCGTAGTTTTGCGCTGGTTCACCTCCTTCCTCCGAGGCCGCTCCCAGTCGGTGGTAATAGGAGAAGAGAGATCTGACCCTTGGCCCCTCTTGTGTGGGGTGCCGCAGGGTTCGGTTCTCTCTCCTCTCCTATTTAACATCTACATGAAACCGCTGGGCGAGGTCATCCGACACCATGGGATGAGGTATCATCAGTATGCGGATGATACTCAATTGTACATCTCCATCCCTGGTGAAGTAAGTGATGCAGTGACCACCCTGTCCCAGTGCCTGGGGGCTGTGAGGGCCTGGATGGGGAACAACAGGCTACAATTGAACCCTAGCAAGACTGAGTGGCTGTGGATTGATGGCGTAGCGTCTTCTGGGAAATTATCATCTTTGGTTCTTGATGGGGTAGCACTGCCCCATTCGGAACCGGTGCGGAACTTGGGGGTCCTTCTAGACTCACAACTCCTGCTCGAAGAGCAGGTGACAGTCATGGCTAGGAGGGCTTTCGCACAACTTCGGTTGGTGCGTCATTTACGCCCATTCCTGGATCGCGACGCCCTCCGAACAGTCACTCATGCTCTCGTCATCTCCCATGTAGATTATTGCAATGCGCTCTACATGGGGCTACCCTTGAAGACTATCCGGAAGCTACAGCTAGTTCAGAATGCGGCTGCATGAGCAGTTTTGGGAGCCCCAATGAGAGCTCATATAACACCTTTGCTCCGCGAGCTGCATTGGGTGCCAGTCTGCTTCCAGGTACAATTCAAGGTGTTGGTTATTACCTTTAAAGCCCTACATGGCATGGGGCCAGAATACCTGAAGGACCATCTTATCCCCATTTTATCGACCCCCCCCACCAGGTCATTCAGGGAAGGCCTGCTACGAACCCCATCAATCAAAGAATGTCATCTGATGTGGTCTAGGAGACGGGCCTTCTCTGTGGTAGCACCCACACTGTGGAACATCTTGCCCCCAGAGTTGAGGCAGATCTCCTCCCTCCCGACCTTTAGGAAAGAGCTGAAGACCTGGTTTTGCCGCCTGGCATGGGAAGGAGGAAAAGATAGTTCCTCATGGGAGTGGCTAATTCCTTAACTTTATAATGTCCTTCGTTTTAATTCCATCGTCCATCTGGATTTTTAATAAATAAAAGGCTTTTAAAATCCAAAACGGGAAAAAAGACACAAAATTAATATCATTTCATTTTCTATAAATAGGCCACAGATGCAGAAGCTAACTAAAGGTATTTCTGCATTTTCCATTTAAGTGGCTCCTGTCCTTTGCTCATGCCAGCTTGACTTTAAGGTAGCTTAAGAAAATTTTGTCCAGACTGACAAACTTTGGGAGCAGCTTCCAGGATTCAGTCCAGACTGCATGCTATCATATTTTCCTATTGGACAATTCCCTTGCTGCTGTATCTTCCCACCTTTCTGTATCAGGAAAGCAATGGCCAATTACTTTCCTTCCTGTGAATATCATTCATTCATTGGCGATCACTCGTAGCCGAGTAAGATTGTCTTCCAAAGGTAAAATTTTAACAGTGGACCCGTAAGTGGCTATAAAGGCCAATTCTGGATCCGCACAACCTCCCACAATGAGGGCATAGGTTTCCGGGTGGGAGACGGTCATGATGAGGGTTTGCCTGACGTGCCTTCCTTTTAGCTCTTTTCTCCCTTTCGCCCTGTACTCGTGCTTCTTCAAAGTCCATAGCGCCATTAATAAAGGCTGACCTCCAATTGAAACGCTCATGAGTTAGGGCTTCCCAGTTCTCAATGCTGATATTACATTTTTTTAAATTAGCTTTGAGAGTATCTTTGAATCTCTTTTGCTGTCCACCAATATTCCGTTTTCCATTCTTAAGTTGGGAGTAAAGTAGTTGCTTTGGAAGACGATGGTCAGGCATTCGAACAACATGACCGGTCCAGCGAAGTTGATGTTGGATGATCAGTGTTTCAGTGCTGGTGGTTTTTGCTTCTTCTAATACGCTAACATTAGTCCGCCTATCTTCCCAAGTAATTTGCAGAATTTTTTGGAGGCAGCGTTGATGGAATCTTTCAAGAAGTTGGAGGTGGCGTTTGTAGAGGGTCCATGTTTCACAGGCGTACAGAAGGGTTGGTAGTACAATGGCTTTGTAAACAAGCATTTTGGTCTCCCTGCGAATGTCCCGATCCTCAAACACTCTACGCTTCATTCGGGAGAAAGCTACACTTGCAGAGCTCAGGCGATGCTGAATTTCAGCGTCGATGTCGGCTTTTGTAGATAGATGGCTGCCGAGATAAGAAAAGTGGTCGGCATTTTCTAGTGACACACCTTTAAGTTGGATTGATGGTGCTGCAGAGGGATTGGTTCAAACTTGCTGGTAAAGCACTTTGGTTTTTTTAATGTTAATCGAGAGGCCGAGCTTTTCATATGCTTTTGCAAAGATGTTTAGGATAGTTTGAAGATCTTCCTCGGAGTGTGCACAGACTATGTTATCATCAGCATATTGAAGTTCTATAACAGAAGTTGTAATTATTTTTTGCTTTCAGCCTACTAAGATTAAAAAGCTTTCCATCTGTTCGATATATAATTTCTACACCAGTATGAAGTTTCTCTTCAAGAAGGTGTATAATCATAGCGATGAAGATAGCGAATAAGGTTGGAGCAATAACACATCCCTGTTTAACGCCGGATTCCACTTTAAATGGATCGCTTTGAGAGCCATTGTTATTCAGGATTGTTGCCATCAAGTCATCATGGAGTAACCGCAAGATGTTCACAAATTTATCAGGGCATCCGATTTTCAGAAGGATGGTCCAGAGAGCAGTACGATTTACAGTATCAAAAGCTTTAGTCAGATCAATAAACGCCATGTACAGAGGGCGGTTTTGCTCCTTGCATTTTTCTTGAAGCTGTCATGCAGTGAAGATCATATCCACTGTTCCCCTGGAAGGGCGGAAGCCATTTTGCGTTTCAGGGAGGATGTCTTCTGATACAGATAGGAGACGGTTTGCAATGATCTTTGCCAGGATTTTGCCTGCTGTGGCTAGAAGGGAGATGCCTCGATAGTTTCCACAGTCTGTTCTATCACCCTTTTTAAAGAGAGTGATAATTATGGCATCCCTAAAGTCTGCTGGAATCTCCTCCCTCATTCAGATTTTTTCGATGAGCTTATGAAGTTGCTGTGTAAGTTCAGGCCCGCCTTCTTTAAAGACTTCAGCAGGAATCCCATCAGGTCCACTAGCTTTGTTATTTTTCATTTGTTTAGTGGCTTTACTGACTTCCTCCAAACTAGGGGGTACTGCAAGCTCATCTCTTATTTGTTTTTGCGGGATTTGCAAGAAGACTTCATCAGCCACAGTAGAGTGACGATTAAGGAGATTGTAGTAATGCTCTTTCCAGCGCAGTGCAATAGACTCTTTGTCCTTTAGAAGTTTAGCACCATCTGCTGAGCGTAAGGGATTTGTACCATGGTTTGTTGGTCCATAGATGGCCTTTATGGCATTAAAAAAGCCCCGTGCATCATGAGCATCTGCAAAATGTTGGGTTTCTTGGGCTTTTTTTATCCACCATATGTTCTTAAGTTCTCTAGTTCTTCTTTGGACTTCTGCCTTTGCACTGGCGTAGATTTTTTTCTTAACAGCACAGTTAATATCTTTTTGCCATATCTGGAAGGCTTTCCTTTTCTTGTCAATAATATGTTCAATCTCACTATCGTTCTCATCAAACCAGTCCTGATGTCTCTTAGTCTGGTATCCGATAGTTTGTTCACAGGCTGAAATAATAGAAGTCTTCAATTTAATCCAGTGTTCCTCAACATTTTCAGGAAGTTCCACAGGCAGATGTTCCTTGAGAGTTGATTGAAAGCAAGCTCGTTTAATAGAATCTTGAAGGGCCAGTGTATTCATTTTACGCCTTGGTTTTCTTCCTTGGAGCCTACAATGAGGGACAATCTTTATGGCCATCGTGGATCGAATTAATCGATGGTCTGTCCAGCAGTCATCGGTGCTCGTCATGGCTCTGGTGAGAAGTACATCACGGCGATCTCTAGCACGGACAATTACATACATACATACATATATTTTAACCAGCAACTTTCTATTTACAAGGCAAGTGTTATAGCCATTTAGTTCTTATAGCACTCTTATTAAGACCAGGTCTAAAAGAAATAGCGAATATATATATATATATTCGCTATTTCTTTTAGACCTGGTCTTAATAAGAGTGCTATAAGAACTAAATGGCTATAACTCTTGCCTTGTAAATAGAAAGTTGCTGGTTAAAACCCCAGCAGAAACATTTTTAAATTGCTTTCCCCCCCCTTTCCCCGAGCTCCCTACTTCGTCATGTGCTTTGAAACAAGCAAGCAAACAAAAAACTCCAGTGGTGCACTGCTTTAACATTTTCCATTCACTTGAGGTAGAAGGGTTTCTCTTTCAGCTCCCAAATAGCCCAAATAACTTATGGACTATAAGTTGTAAGTTGTAACTTATAACTTGAAGTCCTTTAATCTCAGGCGACTGGAAAAATGATGAAATGGTGCACTGCTGCCCCCCCTTTTTTTAGCACAAGGAAAAGTAGAAGGTTCAGGAAGAAAAAATAATAATTTCCTAGCAATCTTCTACTTGCACAGCAAGGATTATAGCCATTGTGCATTATAGCACTCATGGTAAAAGGTGGCATTAAAAGGTATTAGATGTAAGGATGGAGAATCCAGAAGCAATGGACTGGATACTCCACCGTTACACAGGATAAAATAAGGGAGAACAGGGAGGGGCAAGACGACGATGGGAAGCTGGGGGTGGGGAGCACTAGCCATTTATGCCAACTTGGAAAATCCTTCCTTGAATAGAGGTGGGGGCCTCAGGCACAAACTCTCCCCCATCTTCCTCCCCGTTTTGTCTTCTGTGCCTAGGAAGATTAAGACCATTTCAGAAGCTCAACAGCAGCATGGTGATCTTAACGACCCTCCTTTAGATGATAAAAGGACTTAAGGACTTAAAAATTACATCTCAATATAACCATGACCTAGCCCCAGGTGTAAGGTCACACAGCTACCTAGGAACATATTTAGGATTCCCTTACCAACTTTGCTCAGACTGAAGAAGCTCCTTGGATAAGGAGCGAAACGTTTCCACTAAGAAAATAGAAATCCAGTTGACATGATTCAAGCTACAGACTCACATCTTAAAGTTGCCAAGTTTGAAAAACACTGGTAAAAATGCATCCTATAGAGTTTGTTTGTTTATCTATTATTTAAATTTATCCCCGCCCCCCGCCCTGAATAGGGGACTCTTATTTTATGTATTTATTTTTATATTTATGTTTACTTATTCATTCATACTCTGCCCTAGTTTAAAATGCCAATGCCTTATTTTAAAAAATTGTGAAACCACAAAAAGTTTTAGAAAGGTGTTTGGTGACATCATAAACATAGAAATCTGTTGCTGTTGTTCATCCAGCTGTCGGTCTCTTGCAAGGTCATTTTTTTTCTAGAGGCCGAGCCCTCAAGGCTCATGTACAAGCAGATTGAGTTCAGTCAGAATGCTTCTAATTTTGCCCATCAGTTAACACATAATGTGTCTGTTTTCATCCGAGTCTGTTACTGGCAGAGCGTGTTGTCCTTGCTGGTTTCTTGTTCTTAGATTCTTTCCTTCTTCATATTACTGAAAATCCAAATTCTGTTTCTTTGTTATTCCATTCAGATGTTTGCATTTTTTGTGTGGTTTCCAAAAACCCTTTCAGATTCTCTCTGGTCTTTGTTTATGACTGGAGTTCCAAATTCTTCACTTCTAATCCAGAAAGTGAAATATTTCCAGGGCTTTGTATTGTTCCCAAAATCTGTGGCAGCTTTTACTTCTGCTGGTGTTCCCATTTCAGTTCAAGAGAATCATTACTTGGCTGCTCCTTACTCATCTCCCTCCCCAAGCTAAGTGGCTTTAGCATTACAAAAGAAACCAATGTAAACGAACAGTACTTATGCTGCTTTGACTTTTAAGATGACAGTTTAGTCTGCCAAACAAAGGCATGGTCTGGTGCCCCTTTCATTTCTGAGGCATCACTGTGCCAATATTTCTTCCAGATGTACTTGCTACTCTGGGGCGCATGTTAGTGAAAACAGAATGGCATTTGCTGTGTTTATATTTGATCAGGCATCACCCAACAGTGCATGGAACTGAAATTAGGGAGAAATAGATTGGAGTTGAAAGGTTATTGCATTCATAGCATAGAGCACTCGCCTCTAACTGTAATGTACTGCTGTAACTAAGAGAATATGGGAAACAATGCTCCCAATAGCTTTTTGAAAAACAGCTAAAGAAATCCACCTGAAAATCCTTTCCAGGATCTGAAGTCTAAAAAGAAGATGGGAGAAATCCTGTAGAATACAAAGTCTGTAGACAGCAGACTTTGAAGTAATTTTCACTGATGTTATAACACCACTGGGCTGGAATCCACTTTCTTTGATTGTGTACTGAAACTTCAATCACCCCCAAAATAACATCATAAAAATAATCCGAGGAGGGAAGAAATGGAACATTGAGGGTGAAAAAGCATCAGTTAAAAAGTGAGTCTAGATTGGCATCAGCATGAAGGAACCAGCTGCATCCGGTAGCAGAATTTAAAGTACAGGCAGGCAGGGTTTAATGTCTGTATGGACGATTTAAAAATGTTGGCTCCAGCATTGGAGGAAGCTCCATTTCGTGCTCAGTTTCTGGCAGCAAAACATGCTGGAATGTTACTGCCCCAAACTACCGTCTTCTCAGATCCTAACTGCTACTAACTGAGATGCTGGCATGGTTTTATGAAATCTAAGGACTGTGTGAGATGCACATTCATATCTGGAGAGAGAGAGAGAGAGAGAGAGAGAGAGAGAGAGAGAGAGAGAGAGAGAGAGAGAGAGAGAGAGAGAGAGAGAGAGAGTTACAGTTCTATATTCAGCACATGTACAGGCATATGCGGTGCAAGCATTTTAGCTACAGTATATAAAATTAGGCCAATTGAAGGGTTGCAAAATTGTAGCACATCTGTTGTCTTTGATCTGCTTCTCCAAATCAAAATCCAGCCCACTTGCTTATGGATTGTTCTGCCACTGCTAGAGAAGGAACCCACTCATATATACTAAGAGACCGAAGCAGATTCCCACTGAGTTTGGAAATAGTGAGTAGCATTCACAAAGGCAGTATAGCCTAGTGCAGTTGAAGATGCTCTTCTCATATTTTCTGGGTTCATACAACAGTACTAGCCAACCACATTTAGCTTGGCGTATTGTGTGAACCCACTCTATGTGGTTAGTGTATGGTTCTGTATGTTGCGCAAATCCAGAAAATTGGGTTTCCTTGAATAAGGTAAGATAGTCTCTTTCCATAAGGTAAGAGTCTGTTTCAGGTCAAGCTTGACTCCAAGTGATTTCATGAACACATCCATGTAGTTTTCTGTTGTGCATACCATGCATCAATTACCCCTGAGTAAGCATGTTGTATGAACATAGCCATGCTTTCTGAATCCTTACTCAGCTTTTAATATCTGACCAAACACATGCATCTTAGGAATCTTAGAATACCTCCTAGCTGGTAAGATGTGGAAATAATATGTTGGCTTAAAAGACAGTCTTTAGATTAGAGATTTCTAGGAAGGTTCTCAGTCATCCAGGTGGAATTGTCTGTAGCTTGAATCATGTCAACTGGATTTCTATTTTCTCAGTGGAAACGTTTCGCTCCTTATCCAAGGAGCTTCTTCAGTCTGAGCAAAGTTAGTAAGGGAATCCTTAAATATGTTTCTAGGTGGCTGTGTGACCTTGCACCTGGGGCTAGGTCATGGTTATTTTGAGATGTTATTTCTAAGTCCCTTTATCATCTAAAGGAGGATTGTTAAGATTACCATGCTGCTGTTGAGCTTGCGAAATGGTCTTAATCTTCCTAGGCACAGAAAACAAAGCAGGGAGGAAAATAGGGGAAAGATTGTGCCTGAGGCCCCCACCTCTATTCAAGGAAGGATTTTCCAAGTTGGCATAAATGGATTCCTTGACCCCTCTCTCAAACTACCTATCTTCTCTGTCTAAAATGTGAACATTAATGTCCTCAAATGAGTGTCCTTTTTCCTTTAGATGAAGATAAACTGTTGACTCTGGTCCTGTGGTGTTACTTCTCCTGTGTTGGGCCATCCTCCTGTACATAGGTTGTTTGGTTTCTCCAATGTAGAGTTCAGAGCACTCCTCACTGCACTGGATTGCATAAACTACATTGCTTTCCTTGTGTTTTGGAGTTTGATCTTTGGGGTGTACATGCCTCTGTCTCAGTGTGTTGGTGGGTTTGAAATATACAGGTATGTGGTGTTTGCCAAATATCCTTTTTATCTTTTCAGACATGCCAGCCATGTAAGGAATGACCAGGTTCTTCTGTTTACTCTGAGTCTCAGCCCTGTCTGTCGCTGTTTTAGGTCTGGTAGATTTAGATTTAGTGAAGGCCCAATTTGGATATCCACAGGCCTTCAGAGCTGTTCTCAGGTGCTGATTTTCATTCTTTTTGGAACCCATGGAGGTGGGGATGGTTTCTGCTCTGTGTGACAATGTCCTGATGACTCCTAGTTTGTGCTGCAGTGGATGGTGGGAGTCAAACATCAGATATTGATCTCTGTCTGTGGGTTTCCTGTAGATCCCTATTTCTAGCTTGCCACCGGTCCCAATGAGGACTTCACAGTCTAGGAATGCCAGTCTGTTGTCCTTGGTGTCTTCTCTGGTGAACCTAATGATATGATTAGATTAGATTAGATTAGATTAGATTAGATTAGATTAGATTAGATTAGATTAGATTAGATTAGATTAGATGTAGATTAGAGATCTATATTCATAGAATGGAGGGCAAATTAAGCCCACATTCTTGCCAAGCTCCCTGAGATCTTCCACAGTAGTTATTATGGATGCTAATAGACCTCTGTGGAGGCCAACAGACAGCTTGTCCTGACCCAACTAAGACTCGAAGCAGGAAGGTGTGGAATATAGTCTTTTATTACGAAATAAACACACAATATATTAATAAAGTGACACGAGGTTCTCACGGAACTTGGGTTGCCGTGGTGAACAGTCCCCACTTGGCGTGCACGCGGGCAGCCACCACATGGCTGTCATGCAGGGTTCTGGCGTGAGGCTTGGTGCAGAGGCAAGGCAAGAGATTGGGGCCTCACCACATCTTTCTGTCTCGTAGTTAACCAGGATGTAACGGAGACTCAGGGTCATCAGCTTCCTGGTAGGAGATGCCACTTGAATGAATGAACAATTCATATAATAGCATCACCATACTAGGGGAAAACTGGGCTTTCTTTTGTTTCTGGCATAGTGGCCAAAATGTCCCAAGACTGTCTGGAGCTGTTTATCATGAGCAGGGAACCCTGCAGGTGCATGGATAGGACAAAGGTTGAAAATCTACTCTATCCTTTCTCTATCTTAGTAAAAAACATTATGTGAAAATCTTGATTGACAGAAGCAGAGATTAATTACACTGTTACAACCATGGCATATGGAATATTGGAATTTTGGATGTAAGAGAAGGAAATGGTAAAGAGCAAGAATTATCAAGTGGGATGAAAGAAAAATACAGATGGGTTTGTGAAACAGAGAAAGGGAAGGATGTAATAGATTCGAGTTTAGTTGATCTGATTTTCTGGAGAGGAATTGATGAATACATGCAGATAAGTGAAGATGTAGGTTTAATTATGAATGAAAAGGCTAAACATATGCCACAAAATATGCAGTGATGTCATCTAGGTTGGTGTGTGTGCTTATGAAAGTAGGAATCCATAGGTTGGTGATAACTGCATGTTACACTCCAATAAATATGATAATGGGAGATATGAGTTTTGAGAAATTGTGCAACGTTCTGAAAATGACCCAGGAGAAACAATTATTCTTCTAGTTAATCTAAGTGGATGAGTGGGAATGAGTCGAGAAAGCACAGAAAAAGTTATTGGGCCATTTGGAAACCCAAGAATGAATTAGAATGGTGACTGTTGAGTATCTGCTTAGAAAAAGATCTGTTTCTTCTAAATATGTGATTGAAGCACAAGCCTATTCATACTTATGAATGGCAAAGATATGAATAAAAATCCAAAAACATTATTGATTTAATTGTTTATGATGAAAGCCTGAGAGAATTATTGAAGGATACAAGGTGATGATTTGATGTGGGACTTTTTGATAGTGTAAGGTGGACCTTGGGAAAAATAGATCAAAGAATCATATCAGGTTGGAAGGGACCTTGGGGGTCTTCTACTCCAACCCTCTGTCCAGGACAAGAATCCTCATTCCATCTCAAAACTATGGCTGTCTGATGTTTGTTTGAAAGCGTATATGGCAGCAGTGTGGAACAGAGTGAAATGAATTGTGTTACAGAGGGCCATAGTGTGGAACTCCAAGTGTGCGGAAAGTATGAAAAATGATGCTTGGTAGAACTATGAAGTGAAAGAGGCTGTGGGTGAGGGAAAAATACATATAAGAGAATGCTACTGCAAAAAATGAGGCTGAAATATATAAAGTTATTTGCAAAAGAAAGCAAGGAACAATTAAGATTAAAAGAGGCAGAGAAAATGCAGGGTACTCTTGATGAAGCTAGAACAATTGATTTAAATTGAATGTATAATGGAATAATGCATCAAAGACTAAGGCATTTGTGTTCGACAGGTAATATGTGGTTGGTTTCAAGGAATAAATATTCATCGCAAGAAGAGAGAATGGTTGTGTATAAGAACATTCTTCTGCCCACTTAGTTATATGGAAATGAGAGTTCTGTCAGGAGAAACAAAAGTTAAGTTGAATGCAGTGGGAATGGGGTTCATAAGAAGTGTGTGTGGTAAAACAGGAAGAGATGGTCAAGAATGAATGGCTGCTGAACGAATGTATTGAATACAAAACTGAGTGACCAGGAGGAACACAGTACACGGTGGTGGTTGGATCATATAGAGAGGAATGAGGACTGAATCGGAAATACATGGAAGAAGAATGAATGGTTGAGAGGAAGGGAAGATAAAAAAAATATTCCTTGGAAGGAGCTTATGAGATACTCAAAATGAAAGAGGTGACAAATTGAAAAGAACTAAAGGTAATACATGACTTGATGGAAGCAAAGGTAGTTTGCACAAACAGAAAGATATGGATAGGTATATTGAATGGTGTAAACTAGATTTAGCTATACTTCCTTTTCTTTTTTCCCACTTTATCTTATGACTTTAATTTCTTTTGCTTACTATTTCTTACTCCTTTTCTGTGCATTGCATAGCTTTGCTTACTTCGAAAGGGAATAGCATGATGGGTATGTCTGTACATGTATGCATAAATATCTATCCTGAGCTAGCCTTATACCTTAGGCCAAGGGTCAGCAAACTTTTTGAGCCGAGAGCCATTTTGGTATGCTCGTGCACATTTTTAAGTGCTCGAGAGCCAGGGGGCGGGGTTTGCGGGCGGGGGCCAATCGCGTGGAAGGGGGCGGGGTTTGCGGGCGGGAGCCAATCGCGTGGAAGGGGGCGGGGTTTGCGGGCGGGAGCCAATCGCGTGGAAGGGGGCGGGGTTTGCGGGCGGGGGCCAATCGCGCACACTTAGGGCCTGCTGCCGCCATGCCCGCTGCAGTGCCCGCCGCCGCCATGCCCGCTGCCACGACTGCGCAGGCGGAGCTGCCTGCCTGGCACTCGGGCGCTCTGGCTGGGGTGCAGCGGGACGGGAGCATCGCCGGCGGCCCGCGAGGACCGGCCAGGGAAGGCGCGCGGGCGGAGCTCCCATCCCGCTGCACCCCAGCCGGAGCGCCCGAGTGCCAGGCAGGCAGCTCCGCCCGCGTGCCTTCCCTGGCCGGTCCTCGCGGGCCACCGGCGATGCTCCCGTCGCGCTGCACCCCAGCCGGAGCGCCCGAGTGCCAGGCAGGCAGCTCCGCCCGCGCGCCTTCCCTGGCCGGTCAAGATCCTTTCCCCGCCCCCAGCAGAACCAAATATGTTAAAAAGTGGGTAGGTAAAGCACGCTCGCGTAAACATCCTGGTTCCTTCATGATCAGTTGAGCAGCAGCCACGCAGCAGCAGCAAGTGGGCGTCTTCGACAAATTGCTCTAGAAGGGGGCGGGGGAGGTTTGGAAGAAGAAGGGAAAGAGAGGCTCGACTGCTCCAGTCGCTTCTCTTCCGGAGCCTCTCACGCCCGCAGTCCAGGCAAAGTAAAGCTGGTGGGGAATCCAGCGCGGGAGCGGGGTTTGCGGGCGGGAGCCAATTGCGCACACTTAGGGCTGTGGGGTGGAAATGTGCTGCTTTTGCACGGAGAAAAAGAGTAAGCAGAGCAGCAAGGAAGAGGTTAAGGCAGGGCTTTCCAAACTTTTGCCGTTGGCGACACACCAACGGCCAGCCCACAAAAACCTGGAAGCACCGGCGGTTGTGGCTGCGGCGGCAATGGCTGCCCCTTCGAAAGGGCAGGCTCCGGGGACCCCGAAAATGCCCTCGGTTCCAGCAGGGAGGCAAAAATCGCGTGCAGGCTGCCGGCTTCCCGACGCACAGCTGATTGGCGCGGTGGGGGGGACGGGGTGGAAATTCTCTGTGCTGATCAGCTGTGCGCCGGGAAGCCCCGCAGCGCGCGCGCACGATTTTTGCCTCCCTGCTGGAACCGAGGGCATTTTCGGGGTCCCCAGAGCCTGCTATTCCAAAGGGGCAGCGGCAGCAGCAGCGTCCTGGAACCCGGAAGCACTGATGGCCCACCACCGCTGCCCCTTCGAAAGGGCAGACTCCGGGGACCCCAAAAATGCCCTGGTTCCGGCAGGGAGGCAAAAGCCTCTCTTCCCCTCCCCGCACGCACACGCTGCCCTGGAGTGGGGTGGAAGTTTTCCCCGCAGAACAGCTGAGCGCTGCTTGCGCGCAGCCTCCCTGCCTAAACTGAGGTGCTGCCCCTTCAAAAGGGCAGGCTCCGGGGACCCCGAAAATGCCCTCGGTTCTGGCAGGGAGGCAAAAGCCTCTCTTCCCCTCCCCGCACGCACACGCTGCCCTGGAGTGGGGTGGACGTTTTCCCCGCAGAACAGCTGAGCGCTGCTTGCGCGCAGCCTCCCTGCCTAAACTGAGGTGCTGCCCCTTCAAAAGGGCAGGCTCCGGGGACCCCGAAAATGCCCTTGGTTCTGGCAGGGAGGCAAAAGCCTCTCTTCCCTTCCCCGCACGCACACGCTGCCCTGGAGTGGGGTGGATGTTTTCCCCGCAGAACAGCTGAGCGCTGCTTGCGCGCAGCCTCCCTGCCTAAACTGAGGTGCTGCCCCTTCAAAAGGGCAGGCTCCGGGGAGGCTTCCAAACTCTCGTGAGACTGTGTGAAGCCCGTCCCCGGAGGAAGAAGAGAGGCTGGGCCTAGTATGCCCACAGCCACGCACACCATGCCCGCTGCCGCGCCTGCCCCGCCACGCCTGCCTGCGGAAGAGCCACACTCAAGGGGCCAAAGAGCCGCATTTGGCTCGCGAGCCGCCATTTCCGACCCTTGCCTTAGGCTGCCAGCAAAATAAAGGACTGGTGTTCTATTGGGCATGTATGTACTGTATGTGCATGTTTGTGTGTGCAGTAAACCAAGGCTGGAGTTCTACAGAAACGTGAAGGTCCCACACTCTTTAAGACCCAGAAAGAGGGATTGTTCAAAGCAAGGAACATCTGGCAACCTTGCTTCAACCAATGGCTGGCATCCAATGGGAACTCACAAGTGGAGGCATTTGGTCTGCTTTATTTGAGAAATTCCTGGTTACCCAGAAGTTTCTTCCTTTCCTGCTCTGTTCTGAAATCTCCTGCACAAAACTGGCAGCCTGACAATCCACCCACAAGGCTCCCATGACCCCAAAAATCTTGAGAATCATTCACATACACAAAGACTGCTGTGAACAGACATTCCAGCAAAATGGGATTGCTGCTGGCTTGCATCTCGCTTAGCATCTGACCTAATGTGTTACCCCCACTTCACATCCCCTCTGTCCCAAAACTGCCGGACCACCATCAGCATTACTGCATCTTGCTCCCTCTCAACCTAATGAAGAGTGAGCAGGCTGATCTTCAGATATTTTATTTGGGAACATGAAACCCTATTTCAGTGGGGCTCACCACCAGGAAAATCTACACAGGGCTGCAGCCCTAAGCACTGGACTAAGACCATAGATCCGGGCTGCAAAAATCTGCAAGGCAGCAAAGAGATACAGAAACGATATCTCTCGGCTATCATTTGGCATCATCTGGATTGTTGCAGCCCAGAACTGGGAACTGTACAATGTAGGTGCACACACGCATGTACATTCAATATATATTTGAATTCCTGTCACCCTCTTCCAAACATTTCAGTGGGGAACAGCACCATTAAAACTAATTATGTTGCGAAACAGATGCCAATTAAGAGAAAAAATGCCATAATTTAAACTTCCCATGTGCCAGTTTACTGCTGGTTGCTAACAATAGCTGGTACTGGAAGAATATAGAGAACTTCAGAAAATGGCAAGGACTAAGCATACGAGTACCATTCTGGGCTCCTGCTTGCCAATTATCCTGGTATAAAGGCACCAGGATATCTGGCATGTAATTGGTATGTTTCTTTAAATATGTGTTAAATTAAATGGCATTAACCCGCAATAACAAGTAAGAATACTAGTAATGTAATATCTTCTGGCTGTTTTCCAATTGTTTGCTCCTGTAAACCCTCCCCACCCCCCAAGCAGTGGCTAAACTCTAAGTCCCATTGTCCTCCAAGGAATTTGGGCTGCTAATGTGGAGCAGGAACATCGGGCAAGTTCAGAATTCAGACCATCCTTGTGATCAAAGGGGCTAACTGAATCAATATGTCCTGATGAGTCACAGCCAAATGTCCAAATGGGCTCCACTGAAACGCATTGCATCTTTAGGTGATGTTGTTATTATGGTCCGATCACATAGTCACATCCATTGCTCAAGACAGTTTAGCTTCAGAACAAATTTGTGAGATGTCGGACAGAGAGATGCTGCCTGGTCAGAAATTACTCGGTGAACAGGATTGAGTAGGGACTGGAACCTGAGGCTCCAAAGTCCAGGACCTTAACCATCACCCCAAGCTGGCTACAGTTCTTCTGTTATGTCTGCTTTCTTTATTATGGCTCCCACATCCACGTGAATTACTCGATGCTGCAGTCATGACATGATGAATATTGGGGCTGTGCATGCTTTGAAAATGACTAAGAAGTGCTTTGGTTCTCACACACCTCTCTGGAATTCATTAAGGCAGCCCACTTTTTTTCAGGCTTTTGCAGGAACCCAAAAAAGTTTTCACTGCTTTAAGAACAGCAATCACTTTAATGTGTAGATTCCTTAATATTCATAGGTAGCCCTCCGCTTGGGCCTCCTGCAGACAAAACTGACAGTTGTTATCACAGAAAAAAAAAGTCCTAAATGCAGCCTTAATGCAAAGTTAGATCATTGCTCTATGTAGCTTAGTAACGTCTGCACTGACAGGCAAGGATTTTCCAAGATTTAGCCCAGCTGTCCCCTGCTTGTGTTCTTCCAGATGAATTTGACTGGGACTGCATTTCCCATAACTTCCAGCCAGCATAGATTGGGGGAGATGGGCGGTCATATAAATTGAAATAATTTGTAAATAAATAAATTATGGCCATTTAAGTCCAATACTTCAGGGGTACAGAAGATGGGGGGGGGGGTTTGGTAGAGACCATCATTCTGTCCTAACATGTTTTCTCAATATTGAAATGCAACAATATGCAAAACTATTTCCTTCCTTCTTTCCTCCCTTCCACTTATATGCCATTCCAATCTAACATGACTCTAAGCAGAGTGCCTCCTACAGTAAAAGGGTCAAAATACAAGAAAAGTGCAATAAAATAAAACAATAATAGACAACAAAATTGCAACAATAATATTAAGAACAAAAAAATTTAAAGAAGAAACTAAATTTATATGTAAATTATTGTTGCTGTAATTTTATATTTTTAACTTATTGTTGTGAACCGCCCAGAGTCCCCAGGTAAGGAGGAGATGGGCGGTGATACAAATTTAAATAATAAATAAATAAATAAATAAATAAAGCTGATGAGAACCACACATCCAACCACAGGCCAGGGTGGGAGTTCAAACTTACCCTAGATCCCCTTCTAGGGCCTTCTTACAAAGCCAGGTTTTCACAGCTCTTGTAAACCATAACAGGGTGGAGTCTACTCTGATCTTGGATGGTAGATTCTTCTAAAGAAGTCGAGCAGCAAAGAGAAGGCTCCATTCCTATAGATGAGGGAAGCGAAGGGACGCGGAGAGAGCTTGCCCGGCCCCACCTTACTGGATGGGCAGAGGCCACTGGGAGTAGGTGGTCCTGTAGATACCAAGGCCCTGAGCGATACAGGAAGCCAGCCGGTAGCTACTGCAGGGAGAACGTTGGACCCCCCTGTTTCTACTTGAGTAGCTGTATTCTGGACCAGTTGAAGCTTCTAGATCAGAGCTTTCCAAACTTTTCATGTTGGTGACACACTTTTTAGACATGCATCATTTCGCGACACACTCTTACAGCAGGGCATCATTTCGCGGCACACTCTTACAGCAGGGCACAAGGCAGGCACTAGGACCTGCGCGGAATCCTGGCAGGGCAGGTTTGGAGGCAGCAAGGCACAAGGCAGGCTCTGGGACCTGCATGGAATCCTGGCAGGGCTCAGAGGCAGCAGCAGCCGTAACACACCCAGACACTGCAGCCGACACACTAACGTGTCATGACACATAGTTTGGAAAGCTCTGTTCTAGATGGTTTTCAAAGCCAGCCCCATGGAGAGCAAGTTGTAATAATCCAAATAGGAGGTGACAAAGGCATGGGTGACACTAAGCTGGGACTCCCAGTCCAGGAACAGTCACAATTACTGCACCAGATGCAATTAGGCTACAGCTGCCTTGGCTGCAGCTGCTATCTGTTCTTCAAGCAGGAGCTGTGAGTCCCAAAAGGGCTCCCAGGTTGCCAACCAGCTCTGCCCGGAGAAGGCAAATACGTTCCCGTATCTACAGCCATTCCACTTTGCTGGGATTGTGTCTGAACCGGTCATTCCCCACCTGGATTCTAACAACCTCCAGGCACCTGGATCTATCACACCTCCTGTTTGGCCCGAGGTCAAGATGTATAGGAGGGAATCATCAGCATACTGGTAGTACCTGACCCCATGCTGACTGATGTCCTCCCCCAGCGGCTTCATATAGATGTGAAGTAATGGGAGCAGGGGGGAGTGTGGAACCCTGTTGTAACTTGCAACCTCGTGGTACCCCCCAGCCTAGGACATGCCCTTCCCTCTGCCCCTGAGTAGAACCACCGTCCCACAGAGCCTCCCCTCCTAATGCTCAGAGGCGGTCCAGGAGGATACCATGATTGATGGTATCAAAACCTAAGGAGGGAGCTGGGGGGGGGAGGCAGGAGAGTCATACTTCCCCTAAATGGGAGGTGCCCAGGGCAGTTCATACAGCTATCACTGCTGCCACCTACCTGAAACAGGTAGGCTATTGCTGTCCCCCACAGCTGCTGCAGGAGCTAAGGCTCTTGTCTAAACCAGTGTTTCTCAACCGTGGCGACTTCAAGATGTGTGGACTTCAATTCCCAGAATTCCCCAGTCTTCTGCACCACGGCTGGCCCTGACATAAGCTGAGGGAGAAGCTCCCCTTGCTATGTCGCTGGACAAGAGCCAGCTACTAGGGAGGGCAAATGGTGGTGACCTTACCCAATAACAGCGGCTGCCATTTATTCTGGCTCCGAGGGGGTGACTAGAACTGGGCCCATAAGATTTCTGTTATGGTTGAAACCTCTCATTAGCTCGCCCTCCCCCGCCCGCCCGCCCGCCTGTATGCGAGCGCTTGCAAACTAAATTCAGCCCCGCTGCCACCTGTTCCTAGTCATGCTGGCAGGATGACTTGCAGGAGAATAATTAGCAGCTGCCACCGCAGTCCTCTCAATTAAGATGCTAATCAGAAGCCTTCAGAGCAAAGCGAGGTCGACCGACAAGGAACCCTTGATAGGGAGGCAAAGGTCTATTTGTGCATTTTAGAAACATGACCGCAGGCCCTGCCATAATGCGAGGACAGGTCAGCAAGAAAGCTAGAAATCTGAGGGAAATGTTTGCTGCCTGCTGCTTTTTGCCTCACTGAGATGAGGTGGCCTGTGTGATAGGCAGGAAAAAGAAAGAAGACAGCATGGCGCTTTCAGCATGGGGGTGCTGGGTTTAACGTTTACCTGCCTCCATAGCGGTTAGAGGCATCGGTGAGGGGGAAAGAAGCTGTTGACTCTTCCCTGTTTTTATTCCTAGTGTGCTGATCTTACAAATGATTGTTCTAGCAATGAATAGTAAATGATTGGATTAGGTTTCTAGACCTCATTGAGGCCTAGACTGAAGCAGTTTCTTGGCATTCTGAAGGGCTCCTGGGCCATCCAGCTGCGACTGTTTTGAGTTCGCAGGCACCCAATGGGCCACCCGCTGGTGGTAATGCTGGAAGGCATAGGACGATCCACTTAGTCTCAGATAAATTCACATCTTGATTATTTCGTGGAGTTTTAAATAATTCTGCTAGTCTGATGGAAGCCAGGAGAGCTACAGGGGCTTTGCTCGAAGAACAGAAGTCTCTCGGGCTTGCTGATCTAGGATTGTAGCCTTAAGAAGGAAAACTTTTTTTTTTAAAGAAAGCAAAGTTGTTCCGGGTGCTAACTTATCTCATGCTCATTCCGTATAATTACAGAATATGCGGAAGCCTTTTACCTGGCTATTGATATCTCCTATGCACTTGCCTTCCATCTTTGCTGTACTGTTGGGCGACAGACAACAGAAAACTGCCGTGGGGGCTGCCACATTGCCAGGGCCGCAACTAGGGGGGACAAGTGGGGCATGTGCCCCGGGCGCCACACTGGGGGTGCGCCAAAATGATGCCCGGGGGGCGCCAAAATGACAAAATAACCCGGGGGGGGGGCACGGAATCCATGTTTGCCCCTGGTGACACAGACCCTAGCTCCATCCCTGCACATTGCTGTCTGCATGGCAAAACTAGGAGGAATGCTCCAGCTTCAAAGACTAGACTGACGGCTCCCCAAAGGTTTCCGTTCGAGGCCCCTTTTTGGACGTGAACTGGCATCGCACATAAAAAACAGACAGAGCTTTGATCTCGCCATTGTGGCTGCCATCTTGACTTTTTTGACCTCGCCCTTGCTCCAAAAGAAGATGATAACATTTCCCTTTCCCAGAGACTGGTTCAGAAAATAAATAAAACAAGCTAAAAGCAAACCAGAAGGATTTTTTTTAGTGACCCACCGTGCTACCCGGCAGGTTCTGACTCATGTGTTCAGGTAAGGAAGTATTTTGCACATGTTTGAGAAGCAGCCCCCCCCCTTCTGCTTCTGGCAGCAAGTCATGGCAGGAGGGTGGCTGCAGGCAAGGCCAGGGCTGGTGCAGGGTTAACATGGGTCTGCCCTAGTCACCCTGGTGAACATCAAGGTGCATTTATGTTGTGGTGGCTGCCATAGAGCACCTTCTGCTGTGAGATGCTGGAGGCATGGCTGAGGGGGGCCACGCTGGAAGATGCGGGTGTTCCTCCTTTGCTTCCATGGTTTGGCCTTCACCTTTCAGCCCCCCAGCAAGGAAGGAGGCTGGGAGAAGCTATTGGCATGGCCCTGGGGCAGAGGCTGAGGGATACCAAAATTTAGTATTGCGTCCAGGTCCAATTCAAGGTGTTGGTTATTACCTTTAAAGCCCTACATGGCATGGGGCCAGGATACCTGAGGGACCGTCTTATCCCCATATCATCCACCCGCCCCACCCGATCATTCAGAGAGGGCTTGCTACAGACCCCATCAATAAGGGAATTTCATCTAGCGGGGTCCAGGAGACGGGCCTTCTCTGTAGTGGTGCCCGCCCTTTGGAATATCTTGCCCCCAGAGCTAAGGCAGGTTTCCTCCCTCCCGACCTTTAGGAAAGATCTGAACACCTGGTTCTGCCGCCTAGCGTGGGAGGGGAAAAGTAATAGCTCCTCCTGGGGGTGGTTAATACCATAATGTCCTCCCTTTTATTTGAGATCAATTCACCAAATTTGGATTTTATATTTATTTATATTATTTATTTTTTATTATTTAAATTTATATGACCACCCAACTCCCCCAATGGGAGACTCTGGGCGGTTTACAATAAAATTGAAGTTAAAATATGAATATAAAATTACAAATTAATAACATGACATAAATAAATACAAAATCCAATCCGGCAAGTATCTCAAATAATAGGGAGGACATTATGGTATTAACCACCCCCAGGAGGAGCTGTTACTTTTCCCCTCCCACACTAGGCGGCAGAACCAGTTTTCAGATCTTTCCTAAAGGTCGGGAGGGAAGAAACCTGCCTCAACTCTGGGGGCAAGATATTCCAAAGGGTGGGGGCTACTACAGAGAAGGCCCGCCTCCTGGACCCCACTAGATGAAATTCCCTTATTGATGGGGTCCGTAGGAAGCCCTCTCTGAATGATCGGGTGGGGCGGGTCGATGATATGGGGATAAGACGGTCCCTCAGATATCCTGGTCCCATGCCATATTTATATTATGTTAATAAATTGTAATTTTATATTTGTATTTTAAACTTGATTTTATTGTAAACCGCCCAGAGTCCCCCGTTGGGGGAGATGGGCGGTCATATAATTTTAAATAATAAAATAATAATCATAATAATACCAAAATTTAGAGGAGAAAGAAAATATGGGGTGGGGGGAGTAGAACGTGCAGGGAGCCTTGGTGGGGGCATCTGCAGCAAACTGCAGTCACATCAAAATGACAATTCCTTTGGTGCAAGTACATAAATCATACCTCATGCGATGATGTCAAGCACATATAATCACTGTCCCCTTTTGTCCCTCGGCAGCTGCTTGTGAGCTCATTGGGGTGGCTGGGTAGCTTTGGGGTCAGGAAGAGCCCAGAGCCAAGTAGGGGCACATCGAGTTCAGCCATGATGGCTGTAGGGGGAGAGAGAGCATTCGTGGGCAGTTTACAAGGACTGCAACCGGGCGTGATGCAGGAGCCTGGCAGCGATGCAGAGAATTGTGTGCACTGGCATGAGCCACGAGGAAGGAAGGTGGATCCCGACTGCTTCTATTCCTTCCAATTGCTCTCCAAGCCCACTTACTGTTTCTCCCACTCCCACCCATTCCTGTCAGTGAAGCACCTTTTGATCAAAGATTGTGCCAGTGAAAGGCTACAGTCAGCTAGGATGCACACCGCTAGTAAATATTTAATCTTTTCCCCCACTTTGGAAGTTCTCAGAATGATATATGCAGAATGATATATACAGGCCACCTTCCTCACAGCAGAGAGATACAGATGTTACATTATGTCATGCTTTACATGACTTTTTTTCCAGTTACATTGACCACCAGGAGATATCACGTTAGTGGATTTATTCTTATTGGGAATTGTTAGACGCAGGTCATCAGATGTTATTTTATAGCAGTGTTTCTCAGCCTTGGCAACTTTAAGATGTTAAGCATGCTGGTTGGGGAATTCTGGGAGTTGAAGTCCACACATCTTAAAGTTGCCAACGTTGAGAAACACTGTTCTATGGGTTCAAACCCTCTACCAGGAATTGAACTCATGGACCTTCAAACTTTAGATGACTAGCTATCCAGGTCCTGGTTCTCAGTGGCTACAGGAAGGGATATCTTCAATTTATCAGAATGGAATATACAGGCCACCTTCCCTTAAGTTCTCAGAGCAGAGAGAATACTTGGCAGCCTTTCTAGGACTGGATTCATCCAGAGAAAACATGTTGGAATTGTGCTGCATCTCTGGTAATTTTTTAAATAGTTTTTGATAGTTGTGAGAAGAAACGTTTAGTAAGCAATGCAGGCAGATGCTGGTGGCTCCTGATGATTCCTTTTGACCTCCCAGATATTCTTCTTCTCTTTGCTGGAGGGCAGCACAAAAAGTAGCAGAGGCTCCTAGCCTCTCTTGCAGCCTCAGGTGTGGTGGAGGGCTCCATCCCACGCCCATCGCCGAACAGAGTCGCAAACGCCATTCCAGCCAGCTTCGGGATGCAGAAGGGGAAAGGAAGCCATCAGCTAGTTCTTTGTCTCCATCAGCAAGATGTAGGTAGTGCAGCCTGATTGTCACACAAGTCTGCTGCATTCCTTGATTCCCCCCCCCCCCCCCATTCAATCGTGTCTGATTCTCAGAGACTGCCTGGACAAGTCCCTGCAGTTTTGTTGGCAAGGTTTTTCAGAAGTGGTTTGCCATTGCCTCCTTCCCAGGGCTGAGAAAGAGCGACTGGCCCAAGGTCACCCAGCTGGCTTTGTGCCTAAGGTGGGACTAGAACTCATGGTCTCCCGGTTTCTAGCCTGATGCCTTCACTACTACACCAAACTGGCTTTCATTCCTTGGATTAAAAAAAGGTAAAGGTTCCCCCCCCCCCCGCACATTTGTGCAGTCGTGTCCGACTCTAGGGGGTGGTGCTCATCTCCGTTTGTTAGCCGAAGAGCCAGCGTTGTCCGAACATCTGCTTCCTAGGGTATGAGAACTTGATGGAGGGCTGGATTTTACCCTGTACATTCCTTGGATAGTACGGGGTAAAACCCAGCCCTCCATCAAGTTCTCATACCCAAGGGAGCAGATGTTGAACAACCTGTGGACATCATAATGTGGGAGGGTATGCCTTAATATTAGAGGAAGAATGGGCAGAATTTGGAGTTAGTCTTCTTTACTCAGAGACTTTGTTTTAAGCATCTCATTTATCTCTACCTTGGAGGACAACAATTATTCCTCTTCTCTTCTCTTCTCTTCTCTTCTCTTCTCTTCTCTTCTCTTCTCTTCTCTTCTCTTCTCTTCTCTTCTCTTCTCCTCTCCTCTCCTCTCCTCTCCTCTCCTCTCCTCTCCTCTCCTCTCCTCTCCTCTCCTCTCCTCTCCTCTTTTTTTTTACAATTTAGCCCATTTCCTAATCAACTGCCCTAAAGATCTACTAGATCTCAACTCTCTAATCCCCCCTTAGCATAACCTTAATACCATCATGAAATATTTTCAGTCAGTTACAAGCTATGATAATCACTACAATAGAAAATAGCTTATTCATTGGGGGGCTATCCAATATGCGCTGGCTCTATATAGTCTGTCTCTGTTACTGCTACCATAATATACTGCGTATCAGTATAATAATTCCCAATGTGGGGAAAAAGTTCCAATTCAAAAAGAAGACCTTAATCCATAAAAATGTAGTGGAGAAATAGCTTGAAGATAAGTTTGTTGCCGTGTGTCTTAAGTAAGTACACTAACATAATTTAAAACATCAATAACATTGTGAAGAGGATATAATCAGGTAAAAAGGTAAAGGTAAAGGTTCCCCCCGCACAGTTGTGCAGTCGTGTCCGACTCTAGGGGCCGGTGCTCATCTCTGTTTGTTAGCCAAAGAGCCAGCGTTGTCTGAAGACGCTTCCATGGTCATGTGGCCGGCATGATGCACGTGGAACGCTGCCCACCCACCGAAGTGGTACCTATTCATCTACTTGCATTTGCATGCTTTCGAATTGCTAGGTTGGCAAGAGCTGAGGCTAGTGCGGGAGGTCACTCCGTCACGCGGGGCTAGGGATTCGAACCTCCGAACTTGCAATCTTCCGATCGACAAGCCTGGCGTCTTACCCGCTGAGCCACCACGCCCCTGTATATAATCAGGACACCAAATCAAATAACAAAAACTACAAAAATAGGGACATCATTTGTACTAAGTTGGTCCAAACACACCTACTTAAGTGCTGAAGGTACCCTGAAAGAATCTTTTTTATGATGGCCCCCAAAGGAAAGTTGGAACTATCCAAATATGTTCCTTCCCACTGTTTTAAACAAGATTGTGGATCAGCTATACCTTTGGAAAAGGTCTCCAGGAAAACCCCTCATGGATCATATTTCAGCAGACCAACAAGGATGTTAAAGGCATAACGTCTCTGGAAGGAGCATGATGATAAATCAGCTGCAGCTCATGAAGCGGGTCCTGGGTACTGCCTCATGCTGAAATTTCTGGAAGAGTCATAGGGCACTTCCAGAGGATCAGCGTTTCCATCTCCCAGACTACCTAAAAATTCCCAGGGCTGTACTATGCTTTAGGCTAGACTGGGACCTTGATCAAACATCCCTGAAGAAACCAGTGCCAAATAATTCCTGTATCATTGCCAAGACAACTGCACAGATGTGCCTCTAAAATCACCAGGAGTTGAGCTTCACTTCCAAGGGTCTTTCAAGTCCTTGCCATGAGTGTTTGATCACCAGAGGCTCATCTCATGCAAAACTCAGGACTGCATCTTTATTTCGTCCTGGTTGAGCCATTCCTGAACCAAAGAACCTGATTTATGCTTTTCTTGGGGAAGAAAAACAGGTGATTAGAGAGTTATTGTACTGGCTTTTATCAAGTTCCAGTACTGAATTCTTTGGAAATGGATACTTATTTATATTAAAGTTTCTTAATTCTGATGGCCTGTTAACCCCTGGGTTCTGCAAGAAAAATATATACAGCTGCTGGAGGCAGGTCTAGCTCTGTGTCAGTGGGTAATGGTGTGAGCGACAAATTAGGCCTACTGGCTAAAGGAGGAGGGAGAGGGAGGGAGAGATTAAATAGCCTCATATGGGTCTGCTTCTCTTGTAAACACAAGTAAATGACTCATCTGTATTTCTCTCTCTTTTTCTTTCCCATCCCCGATCCTTTCAACAGATGCTAAGGAGGAGAAACCAAAAGCTGTGAGCAAAAACCTTCGGCAAAATTCAGTGATGTTAAGTCTTGGATGCCAAATGATGGGCTCCCATCTGTTTGCCTTGCTCAGTGCTGTAAGCTCGTTGACTGTGATTAGGAGCTGCTTTTCAATAGTGTCTAAACTTGACAGTGTGGGGAATGTTGGAAAGACCCCAGCTTCCTGATACAGAGGTCTGAAATATTCCATTTCTTTGTAAAGCTGCAAATTGAAGCAGGAAATACTAGATGCGGTATTTCTAAAATGACTATATTATGACAGTGTGTAAGCTAAAATTCATCTATAATGTTTTAAAAGTGTCAGCACCCTCTTGCAGGCATAAGCTTGCATACAAGTACAGACTGTTGGGGCAATGTTATCCAACCCCTTTCCTAGGCTGGCTGATGCTCAGCGGAAGTCTCTTAGTGAACATTAGCCTGCAGGATTATGAAAATTTTCCTGACCCGATTCCTTGGGAGACCGAGAAGACGTAAAGGAGATAAAGGCTCTTCTTTTCAAGGCAGAAGACAGAGATCAGCCTCACCTGTCCAATATACTGTAAATAACTGCTGAAGGCAAAAGGTCAGTAAGGAGGAAGAAATATTAAAACCTAGATGAGTCCACAGAGAGGAACTGAAGATAAATTCTCACATGTAATCTAGATGGATGCCAGATATGCAGAAAGTTAAATTCACATGGAAGTGTACAAGCAAGTGCAGACAAGAATCTGGTTTCAAGTTTATAGACCTTTTCCTGAAAAACCGAGATAGCTTGTGCATGACAGTGAAATGTCTTTCACACATATCACTTTGAGGGAATCTAATGTTATGCAAGAAGTGATTAGGAGACCAAGGGTCTGCAACAAGCAGGATTGTAGAAAAAAATGGTCTTACTATATAGGCAGATATATTGGAATATTCTTACATGGAAGTTAATGGCTGAAATTATGTTCAACCAGCAGCCTCAAAGCCCTGTCTCACTTATAATGTGCAACAGCATTGCCACTTTACTCTAGGCTAGTCTATTCACCCATCTACTCAAGAAATGGAAATCAGGAGCAACTGTTTAATGTCTCAGGGAGGGCGCCTTCATGTCACCTCCAGCCTGTTCTCTTCTAGTTGAATATGCCAGGGATTAAATCTAGAACCTCCTGTGTGCAAAACATGTGCTCTGTTTTTGAGCTGTGAGCGCTTCTAAACACAGCTCTATTTTCAGAACAGCTATTTTAATCCTTGATCTGATACAGTAATACTTGGCTTTTAGAATGTAAATACTATTTTCCCAATAAAGCAAAATTTAAACTATCAAGTGTAGAACCAGATTGCCTTTCTTGTATCCAGCCATATAAAGCATGTTGGAACAAATAGTTATTTTTTACCATTTTTTTTCTGTGATATAATAGAGAGAGAATGAATTCTGAGATTTATTATCCCCACAGAATAGAATAGATTCAAAGAGCTAGAAGAGGAGATTCACACCATTATAAAGTTCAATACCTTGCTTAGCGCAGGAATCCAAATTAAAGCGTCCTTGACAGTGAGCTATCTAGTCTCTGCTTGAACACCTCTAGCGAATGCTCTTTTAAAAGATTAAATTGGAATCAGCCTTGCTGTAACTTAAACCCATTATTCCATGTCCTATACCACATAATGATGGAGAAAAGGGTGACCTTCTATGTGATAACCTTTCAAGGTTTAGAAGACTGCTGTTCTCAAGGCTAAGCATGCCCAGTTCCTTCAACTACCCTCTTAAACTTCTGGTTCCATGATTATGCTCTTGTTCTTCTCTGTTGTTGTTCAGTCGTTTAGTCGTGTCCGACTCTTCGTGACCTCATGGACCATAGCACGCCAGGCCTTCCTGTCCTCCACTGTCTCCCGGAATTTACTCAAATTCATGTTCATACATCGGTGAAGCTATCTAACCATCTCATCCTCTGCCGTCCCCTTCTCCTTTTGCCTTCAGTCTTTCCCAGCATCAGGGTCTTTTCCAGTGAGTCCTCTCTTCGCATTAGGTGGCCAAAGTATTTGAGCCTCAGCTTCAGTATCTGTCCTTCCAATGAGCAGTCAGGGTTGATTTCGTTTAGGATTGACTGATTTGACCTCCTTGCAGTCCAAGGGGCTCTCAAGAGTCTTCTCCAGCACCACAGCTCGAAAGCATCAATTCTTCGGCGCTCAGCCTTCCTTATGGTCCAACTCTCACAGCCATACATTACTACTGGGAAAACCATAGCTTTAATTATACGGACCTTTGTCAGCAAGGTGATGTCTCTGCTTTTTAATATGCTGTCTAGGTTTGCCATAGCTTTCCTCCCAAGGAGCAAGCATCTTTTAATTTCATGGCTGCAGTCACCGTCTACGGCAGGGCTTTCCAAAGTGCCACCGCTGGCAACATGCTAGTGGCGGTGCGGCGGCAGCACGGTGGCGGCGCGGGGGGGGCGCGCGCGTGGCGGCGACACAGGAGGGCGTGCGGCGGCGCGCGCGTGCACGGAGGCAGCACAGGGGGGCATGCAGGGGGGGCGTGCGGCGGCGCGGGGGGCGTGCGGCGGCGCGGGGGGGCATGTGGCTGCGCGCATGTGCACGGCGGCAGCGCCGCCGCTTCCGGGTGGTGTGGCGACACACCACGCTGTGTGTGGCGACACACTTTTGTGTCACGACACACAGTTTGGAAAGCTCTGGTCTACGGTGATCTTGGAGCCCAAGAAAATAAAATCTGTCACTGCTTCCATTTCTTCCCCTTCTATTTGCCAGGAAGTGATGGGACCAGATGCCATGATCTGAGTTTTTTTAATGTTGAGTTTCAAGCCAGCTTTTGCACTCTCCTCTTTCACCCTCATCAAGAGGCTCTTTAGTTCCTCTTCACTTTCTGCCATTAGGGTAGTATCGTCTGCATATCTGAGGTTGTTGATATTTCTCCCGGCAATCTTAACTCTGGCTTGTGATTTATCCAGCCCGGCATTTCTCATGATGTACTCTGCATATAAGTTAAATAAGCAGGGTGATAATATACAGCCTTGTCGTACTCCTTTCCCAATTTTGAACCAATCGGTTGTTCCATGTCCGGTTCTAACTGTTGCTTCTTGGCCCGCATACAGGTTTCTCAGGAGACAGGTAAGGTGGTCTGGTACTCCCATCTCTTTAAGAATTTGCCACAGTTTGTTGTGATGTTCTTCTCTGAACTTGTTCCAAATTCTCAGAATCCTTCTTAAAGTGTGGTGCCAGGAACCAAACACAATACTCAAGTACATTTATACATATATGAAATCCATAATCAAAACCAACGAAGACAAATGGGAAGAGTTATGAAAGTATGCCCTGAATTCAGAATGGATTTATGCTAGAGATAGCATATAACACACATTTTTGATCTCCCAAGAATATTCTACCACCAAGTTAGTTAGCTAATTGCCCAGAAATTTGAATAAAACTGCACCCACTGTTGGGTAACCTAAAGTGAAAGATTAATGAGGGAAGTGATATAAGACCTGTGGCATTCTGTGGACTGCTGCCATACAAAATGAATTATTTCCTTTTTGTCCTAGATCCTTTTTATTCTTGCAAAAAGCATATTTGAAATTTGAATATGGCCCCAGCTGTGATGCATTCAATCTTCCCTTGCCCTTGTTAATTGGAACAATGATAAGTGCCAATTGGGTGAAATACAACTAAGCTGAAAGTATATGGCAATCTTCCAGTCCAAAGGAAAGAATAACATGGAATTAATTAACAAAATTCAATCAAGACTTATTGTACAAGGGCAACCATGTTCATATCTTTTAAGCGGCAATGGGTGAGTAGAAGGCTTATCCCAGTAGGCTAAGCTGCATTTTAATTTCTAAGCAGCTAATTAAAAATCCATATATAAAGTTGAGTAATTTAAAGCATTTGGTCTATATAACTCTCTGAGTTTTACTTTGGTTCTAGAGGATAGAAAATACATACATACCTGTCACTGATGACTGCAGCATTATACCTTAGATCTAAGTCCCAGGACGGTATGCGTAGCATCAGGCCATCTACTGTAGTTAGCATTATGAAAGGTTTTCCTTCTACAAAGAAGACACACCTTTGGAAGAAGTACAAATTGGAATCAGATGATGGAGACTCTTCATCTGCTGAAAATCAGCAGCTGCCACCATTCTCATATAACTGTCATCCTTACAGGCCCTGGCAAGAGATGAGTGAAATTGTTTTCCTGGACTGCAAGCTGGCTCGGTATCCTGACTGATGCAGATTTAATTGGACTGAGGGTTCTCTTCTTTGACAATCCCACTGTAATAACAGCGACTGGAGATTATCTATGTGACCTGTTCAGAATTTTAGCTTCCTGTTAGTACTTTCTATTGTAAAAATATTGGCTTGTACTGAGGTGAAACAATACAGACCTGTTGTGTTGAATCTGTGTGTTTCTCTCCCCCCACCCTCCAAAACCCCCCAATTCAAGCATGTTCATTTGGGTAGAAATGAAGGCAGGGTTAGGAAGCCAGGAAACCTAAATCCACAAGAGCAATTACTGCCAGACGTGTATGCTGATTTGACCGGTTTGTCTGTTTCTACAAAGCTCTATCTTAGAATGACCAGCTGCAAAAAACCGTCTGTGTTAATATCAGCCCAGTTTGTACTTTTAATATGATTGATTTAACTGACCAACATGTTGTATCGTTATTAAAAGTATAGTGCATTGTATCACCAAAAGCCACTGTGAATTGCACCATCCAACTTAGTTCCTATTTTTGAAGAGACCAGTCTATGACAGTCAAAGTCGTTCCACAAGCACTGCATAGGATGCAATGCATTAATTTGGTGATTTAAATGAGAATCCCTGTTGCCAAAGTTTCAGGCATGTTCTAGAGACTTATTGTAATCTAAATGAGGGTTTCTTAGAACTTCTAGACATTAGCCTTCATAAATGATCCATATCTACTCCATTCTGATAAGATGAACATTTCAACCAAGACAAATTTAAATTGACAAGTGTGGGATAATTTAAGTACCTCACTGTGCAATGATAACCTGAGCGGTACAGCCGAGATTAATCAGGGCCAACTTTCTGATAGGGAATGTTAATGTTCTAATGGAGTGGCTGAATCAGGGATTTGTATAAGATTGGAAATGGGTATTCCATTCTCAAGTAATTAATCAGATCATTATTCATTTTGGACAGCTGTTAATTAATATTTATTGCACTAGAGAACATATCACGTTGAGGATACAGTGTGCAAAAGTCACAGGACATACAGTATTGTTTGTCATTGTGCAGCTGCTGGGTTTGGTGTATGGTTCCCTCGCCCTTGAATTGCCAACCTAGCAATTCGAAAGCATGCAAATGCAAGTACATAAATAGGTACCACTTTGGTGGGATGGCAACAGCGTTCCGCGGACGTCATGCCGGCCACATGACCGCGGAAGCGTCTTCGGACAGCGCTGGCTCTTCGTCTAAGAAACAGACGAGCACCGCCCCCTAGAGTCGGACACGACTGTGCGGGGGAACCTTTACCTTTACCTCCCTCACCCTGCTACTCAGAATAACCTGGGAGATGCTAGATCAAGCAGAAGTGATCTTAGTGTGCCTCTCTAGTTGCACAACCTTGGATCTTAGTTGATCAAGAATCAATGTATATATTCACATCTGCATGTATTACATCTGATGGTCTGAAGTCCAAATAGCAATAAGGCACTCCAAAAAGATGCTATACTCCCATAGGGCCTCTACATATAGTGGGTAAGTGACAAACCACATTTTAACAGTGCATTGAGTTACCAGGATGGAAGGAAATAAAAGCATTTAATGTAGATTTCTTTTAAAAAGTGTTTTAAATCATCTGATCATGAATAGATTTATTTCCTGGGCTTAATTGGGCTCACACAAATGTTATAATGCCTCCATTTTAACTTCCAGAAGTTTTCTTTATAATTCTCATTCTAAAAATGGTATTTCTGATGGTAGTCCCATTTGATCCTAAGCATTATTTTGCTACTGTGTGAAATTAAGAATATTGTACAATAGTTTGCACACTCTGTTTAGTCTCCTTTTTGGTATTGGAATGTAGATTGACCTCTTCCAATCTGTCAGCCACTGTGTCATTCTCCAGATTGGCTGGCATAGCTTGGCTAGAACCTTGACTGATTCTTCTGCTGCTGCTTGCCATACTTAGTGGGTAGTCCATCAGTTCCTGCAGCCTTCCGACTTGGTAATGACCAGAGAGCTGATCTAATTTCATCTTCTAGTAGTAGAGGTTTTTGTAAGTAGGGAGTATCTTCTAAGATGTCTTGGATGTTGACATCTCTACTGTACAGCATGCTGGCCAGGGGATTCTGGGAGTTGAAGTCCATACAGCTTAAAGTTGCTAAGGTTGAGAAACACTGGTATACTCCATATTTAGAAAATATGAATTGTATTTCATTCCTTTCATGAAGTATCCATTGACCAAAAAAATAAATGTCTGGGGTATTTGTTTCTATATAGCTGAAGGACCCTTGTGTAGGCATCTGTTCACATGTTTACTGGGTATCAGAGAAACACTCCTCTGCAGATACTGGATGTGACAGGGGGATTGCTATTTATCTGAAGTTTAATTCACCCTAGGGGTGGAATTGCTTTTCAACTTTGTCATAAATGAATGCATCAGCATGTCTTGTAAGAGCCCCAGGATTTTTTTAAATCAGGAATTCAAGTTTTCCAGGTGTTTGTCCCCCACATCACTGCAATGCCAAGTGAGGCTTTTTGTTAATTAGACTGTTCAAGGCAACCTGTGTGGCCTCTCGGGCACTCTTTCACTGCAAATTGCCAAAAAGCAGCGACACAGTTGCATATCATTTTGGAGTGAAACATACTACCAAACCATTGTAAAATAAGGCTTTTTGTTGTTTATTCATTCAGTTGCTTCCGACTCCTCATGACCTCATGGACCAGCCCACGCCAGAGCTTCCTGTCGGCCGTCACCATCCCCAGCTCCCCCATGGTTGAGTCCGTCACCTCCAGAATATCATCCATCCATCTTGCCCTTGGTCGGCCCCTCTTCCTTTTGCCTTCCACTTTCCCTAGCATCAGCTTCTTCTCCAGGGTATCCTGTCTTCTCATTATGTGGCCAAAGTACTTCAGTTTTGCCTTTAATATCATTCCCTCAAGTGAGCAGTCTGGCTTGATTTCCTGGAGTATGGACTGGTTTGATCTTCTTGCAGTCCAAGGCACTCTCAGAATTTTCCTCCAACACCACAGTTCAAAAGCATCTATCTTCCTTCGCTCAGCCTTCCTTATGGTCCAGCTCTCGCAGCCATAGGTTACTACGGGGAATACCATTGCTTTAACTATGCGGACCTTTGTTGTCAGTGTGATGTCTCTGCTCTTAACTATTTTATCAAGATTTGCCATTGCTCTCCTCCCAAGAAGTAGACGTCTTCTGATTTCCTAGCTGCAGTCAGCATCTGCAGTAATCTTTGCGCCTAGAAATACAAAGTCTGTCACTGCCTCCACGTTTTCTCCCTCTATTTGCCAGTTATCAATCAAGCTTGTTGCCATAATCTTGGTTTTTTTGGGGTTTAACTGCAACCCAACTTTTGCACTTTCTTCTTTCACCTTCCTCATAAGGCTCCTCAGCTCCTCCTTGCTTTCAGCCATCAAAGTGGTATCATCTGCATATCTGAGATTGTTAATTTTTCATATAAGGCTAACGCAGTTTCAATAAGGCCAATGCAGTTAAAAACAACAAAGCACTCCACCACCTGCCAAAGAAACTGGGAAAACTATGAAAATCATAGCACTATTACCAAAGTGCATGATGCAGTCTTGTCCATTTTGCGTTACTGCTTCATCTCTCCATAGTTTAAGTGCAGCCGCTAGTTAAAGGCTTTTGCCCTTGCTATATTTATGGTCTGAAAGGCAAAGAGCCACTCATTATTTGTCTACATAAGATTTAAAAAAAACAGTTCTAATGTATGTTAATTATTCCATTTCTTGGCAGAAGAAGTTCCTCTATTTTTAGATGACTATCCTAATGGAGGAATTTGGAGGAATGAATGAATGAATGAATGAATGAATGAATGAATGAATGAATGAGGAAAGCCAGGATTCCTACAAGTATTGACTCATATAAAGAATGGCCTTTTTTAGTTGTATGGTTTTTGTGCCTGGTTCAGCTTTGTGGATCTCAGAGTAATAGATCCCACAAGCCTGAACTTTGCTTAGCTGGACTATTCCGATGGCTTTTACAGCTTGGCCAACTTTGTGCTACTTATTTTAATTCCTCTAAAAGGAAGAGAAGTTGCTGAATGGACACACTGCCACACAAATTTGATCAACTTGTTTTATTACAAAGATACCCCCCAGCTCCTGGAGGATTTTGCCACTTCCATTAAACAGCAGGTAAAGGGGAAAAACACTCACAAATAACTTGACAAAGTTATAATATATATTACAATAGAGTTGGGCTCCCCTCAGGTTCCAACTTGCAGACAACTTATTTCTTTTCAATGACTGTAGCAAATACTTGAACCAAGAATTAAATAAGAAAGCATATGCCACCACCCTTGTGCACCAAGCACATGGCTTGGAACACTCACACCTACCTCTAGTCATACCCAGGATAGGACCAACTTTGCGGGGGGAAAGGAAGATCAATCGTTCTAGCCAAGAGCTTTCTGCTCTCCCAATTCTACGTTGGGACTAGGTTGCTGATGCCAAAATTACAGCTTCCTGCACAGGCCAAACTAGCACATTTGTCAAACCTACTTCTATTTCAATTAATTTCCCGCCTCTTCAGACATGGTAATCCAGAATACGGTCCCCCCCCACAACATTCCTGAGTTCTCCATAAGTATGTGTATAACTGGGCAGCTCCTCACAGTTAAAAATAATAATAATTTTGAAGGAAACAAGCAACTTCTGTCAAGTTAAAATGTAGCCCAGCTACATTTTTAAATTTCTCTTCCACAACCACTCTCTCAGCAAATACATGTACATTTCTTCAGTGAGTATAACTTTTTGAAGTTCTATTTTTCAGGTCTTGTATATTCCTTTTTGTTTTTGCACTGGATAAAATCTGTATTTTCAATATAGTGATATATAAAATCCATCATGACCTATCAGTTCCTCAAATAATATACTAACACTAGGCATTTCTGAAAGTTATATCTGAAGTAAGGTAACTGTCAACGACAAGATTTTGATTTAAAAAACTGAAGTTCCATTCCCACCCCACAATCAACTCAGCCTCAAAACTGTGGCAACTCCCCTTTAGACCTTGTTTTTGGTGAGGTAGTGTGGTATGCTTGAGCATTATTTGGCAGTTCACGAGCTTGGCATTGTCAAGGGCATGAGTTGGCGTCAGCATTTACGTATGACGAGCTTTCATTTTCTGATACAAAACAGCCATTGCCTGAAGGCAACTACCTAAGGTATAAAGGGGAGTACTAGGACTACCAATATTCTCTCCTTCACAACAGAGAGGACAATGTAAGGATAAAGGATAAAGGGAACATTTCAGGTATTGTATTGTCGAAGGCTTTCACGGCCGGAGTTCAATGGCTGTTGTGGGTCTTCCGGGCTGTGTGGCCGTGTTCTGGAAGTTGTGGTTCCTAACGTTTCGCCAGCATCTGTGGCCAGCATCTTCAGAGGGCAGGAGCACAGATAGAAGCAAAATCTCTGTGAGATTTTCAGGCATTATATTTAGGAATACATGATGCTTTGTAATGATGCTGGCAAGTACAGGATACTGCACAAAAAAGAAGTTCCCTTCAGGTAGAAATTGGAACAGAAATAGACACCATTATTTTTGTTTTAGCGAAAACTAACAGTGGTCTTACGTTATGCCAACTGTATTAACTTTGGGTTTAAGCTGAGCTGAGTGTTCAGCCCTATATATACCCTTTGAACTAACAGGGGCAGAATAAGAGAAGAAAGCACAACCCTTTGACCCTGCAGCATACATATATTTTTTTCTTCTATGGAAAATTATTCCTCAAGCAGTCAAAGGAGAATTTGCCAAGTGCAATTCAGTCTACATGAATATCTGGGAAGCTTGGAGAAGTGGGAACAGCTGCACTGATTGGTTGTTTTCTGACACTGTTTGCTACACAACAATGATCCCTCCAGCAAGGTAATAGCCATTTCTGTGGTGAGATAAAGTGCTTTCACATGCCATGTCTATTTAGGAAGCAACTGCGTCGTCTAGCCTATGAAATCCCCACCTCTTTCCAATGTTGGATGACGGTGCGGCTATGTTTACACATATTGTACAAAAATAAAAGGCACAAAATACATCTAATGCAGCAAACTGTGTACAGTAAATGGATTCCCTGATATTTAAAGTACACAGAAGGAAGAGGGGCACTGTTAGAGAGAATTCCACCGTGGCTCTGGGAGCCTTTTGAAACCTTCATTCATTATTCCCTGAGAGGTTGCTGCTTTTCTCTCAACAATCTTAGCGTTATCTCCATATCCTGATCTTTGGTTCACAAAGATTCTCTCTGGGAAAACGAATGAAGTAAAAGATGGTCACTTTGAAGAAGAGCAGGAGGTCAAATAAATTATGGGAGCCATGCAGTGCAGATCCTATAGCAAATTTCAAGCTGTTTAGTGGACACCACCAGATAGTTTAAGATGGGCCAGATATCACGTTGGCTTCTTAATCATCATATACATACAATGGGGTACATATTGACAAAGAATGACTTAGAAAGGGTGTTTCGTAAAAGACAGTGCACTGTAGAGAAGGTCACTTCTAAACACGGGAAGAAAGTTCAGGCTGACACCTATGCTTCACTGCAGCACTCGTAAATATTGTCTTCCATAAGTGCAATCACTTGCTCAAATTTGTGCTGCAGCTGAGTGCGTCTTGTTGTAGAGTTGGAGTCCAGCGCATTCACTATCTGAGGAAACAAGGAATTAAACAAACAAAGCTGAGATTTTTCTATTCAGACAGTGCAGCCTTATGCATGACTTCTCATCACTCTGAAAGTGTTACAAGACTAAAGCTTACTTTAGGTCCACTCAATTTATATCATTCAAGTTCTTAAATCATCCACCTGTTTAAGCTAATTGATTTGCACCCATATTTTAGTAACCCTCTTCTCCATCGCTGACTGTTGTATCTCGTTATTACTATAATGATCTATACTGGTATTTTTCAACTGTGGCAACTTCCAGATATGTGGTCTTTAACTCTCAGAATTCTCCAGCAACCATAGCCATTACTGACAATTCTGGGAATTGAAGTCCAGATAGCTGGAAATTGCCAAATTTGGGAAACAGTGGTCTACAGGAATGGGTGTTGCACCTTTTTGTTAACACTCAGTTTTTGAGAAATAAAACTTGATGCTTCCAGAAGAGATAACCATCCACTTAAACCCCTGCTACATTATTCCATTGCTTCTTTCTCTTCTTTATTGCAGGAAAACTATTTAAGGAGGGAATAACAGAATATCTTGCAATGTCTTCACCATTGTGGGTAAGAGAAAAAAAAAGAGGAATTGTCCTTGGCAAAGGTGAATGATCTATTGGAATAAGTGTCCTTACTCTGCAATTTGACTTGCATTTCTGGTTTACAAATTACTTTATGTCCCTCGGGGCAAGTTCCCTCAATTGCTTTTGCCTTCTTTCTTGGGATTTGCTTTTTCTTGCATTTTATTTTATTCTCTATTTTGCATTTTAAAACTTTTCTGTATATACAGCAATTTGAATAATCTAAAACAACTCATTTGTTCCACCATTGTCTGCCATAGTTTTAACCAATCCAGAATGAACTACTTCATGAAATTTCTTTCTCTTCCGGAATGAATAACTCCATCCTTCTTCTCCTGACAAGATCATTAGCTATCTAATTAGGGGATTCCACTATGCCCTCCTTCTTTTATAATTCTAATCCGACAAAATAAAAATATGGGGAGGGAGGGAACAAAGGAGCTATTTTATGCCCTGAATCTGGTGGAGGGCACTGAGGCTTTCTGTTACTCATGAATTTTAGAGTCAAGCACAGAAAAATCAAGATTGTGAAACTGACTAGTTTGGATTGTCTGATGTGCTTGTGACATTGACTGGATTAGAAGTCAGGCATTCTCAGGGACCTCTATGGGTTTTATAGCTCAAATGTTAACTATTTTTACCCAGAAGCAAATTTAGCTGCAACACTTTAGCCTTTATTGCAAGATAAATGTCAGTTTATCTTTTGAGGTAGCCCAGACAGGAAGCCTAAATCTCTTGTCTGACCATTGCCCTGGCTGCAGCTCTTCCTCTTGTCTCCCTAGGTTATTCTCACAGCCCATTACAGTAAAGCAGCAACGTCAGGAGAAGAAGGATTGTGATAGAAAATCACTATTGCATAGTATAACTGCTTGTCCCTTTAAATATAAATAATAATTGCTTTGGTTGAAAAGAATTACAAGCTTTTTTATTTATACTCTAGGGGAAAAAAAGCAATCAGAAATACTGCTTGACTGAGGAACGACAGTGGCAAACATCTTCCTCCTGCAGAGATACTATCCACCAGGAAACAGACCTTCAGTGCGATGGCCATGCTGCTTGGCTTCACATTTTTGCTCCTTGAAAATGCATGGCTATCTTTTAGCATCAGCATTGGCAAAGAATAGAACTTATTTTTATACATGCTTACGTGGAAGTAAGGGCACTTCCACAAAAGGCTCTGACATCACCCCTGGATTGACCCTGTGTCTCAGGGATCCCACACCCTCTTCCTCCTTTGGCAGCTAAGCCTTTTTAGTTTCACATCTGTGGCAGTGCAGCACAAGAAAGAAACATTCTAGTTTCCTACTTGAGACGGTGAAGCTTCACAGAGCATGGGGGCAGGCTGTTTTCCCACAGGCAAAACTCCTACATCTCTGCGAGGTGGTTGTATGATGCGAGTTGATTGGTATTCTCCTGCAATCTTGGTTTTCCTATGTTTTTACTTTTATTTGTACTTTAGCATTTTAATGATGGTTATACTTATTTATTGTATACCTTATTTATTGTAAACCACCCAGGGAACCTCCTTGAGGGGGAGATGGGCAGTGTTAGAAATTTGATAAATAAAAAAAATACTGTTTTAATTGTCACTATGATTATACGCCACCCAGTCATGTCCTGTGAAATGGGCGGCTATATAAATTTGCTAAATAAATAAATACAATAAATGTTTGCTTTTCTTTTGAGCAGCAGCACCTTGCACTGGATGAGTGAAGGTGCTGTGGAAACTGGTCACCTCCCTCTGCCCTCGATACGGTGGTTACCAAATGAGCACCAGCAGGGATGGCATGGGAGGCTGTTTTGGCACTGTTTTCTGGAACTGATCAGCTGAAGGGAGCATTGTGGCTTTGAGGCGGGCTGCAATACGCACAAGTGCCGATTGTGTTCAAACTGTTTCTGCAGCTGGGAAGTCCACCTCGTAGTTGGGTGACCACAAGTGTGGGAAAAGGAAAGGGCCAAGTCTGCTGACATGGCTCTGTCGTGCCCTCTTTGTGAATGGAAAATGCTGAGATGCACACGGCGCAAAGCCACTCGGCTCTCTTAAGCTGGATGGCCAGTTATATTTTTGGTTATAGCTTATGGTAGAAAAGCAATGGTTTTAGTCGTGTTTGCCTGGAGACACTCTTTGTAAATAATGTTCTGCTGGTTTACTATGGCATAAGATTATAAACTATGGTTTGATACTGATTGGAAAGCCAGTATTTTTGTTAAACTTTAATGTGTGCTTTCCTCATTTAGCTCTAATAGAAACTGTAGCTTAATAAACCTTGGATATTTTGCATTAAGCCTCAGAAAGAAGGGCTGCCAAATGAGGTCCATTTGATTTCGTAGGCTGTAGTTTGCACTGTACTTACATGGGAGTAAGTCCCACTGGACAGGGAAGTGCGGTTAGTGTAGCAGAATGAGAATTGTTTCATTCCTATGGCAAAGTCATACACTGCAACAGCTCAGAAATCACAAGCTGCCCAATTGTGTCCCTGCCCCTACCAATGCTCTAAAATTACGAGTAATATTTTTCAGATGCACCACTTAACATGTGTTATCTTTTCAGGTAATAAAAATAACACCATATCCATTCTGTGTTTTTCAGTTTGCGCGTGTTGTTTTCATGGTATTTTTAAAGATTTTCTGTAAAAGTCTGAGATGCAGCAATTGCGGGGGGGGGGAATGTTGGATGCGTTTATATGAAAAGAAGCTAAGAAGTACTTAATGATGTGAAGCTTCTTTTTTTTTTTTACTGAAAATTACATCATCATCCCTGGAACTAGTAGCCTATGCAAGATCTGCATTTTGGGGCCTATTTTGCTCTAGAGCTAAAATACTTTACTATCTTAATGGATCTAATTGTTAGAAGTATTAAATAGTCTGAGTTATTAGCAATTTTCAAATCAACTGACTATACAACTGGATCATGGAAGATAACAATTCAGGCTCAGGGTAACATTTAGTATCATCGGTTGGCCAAAAGCTAAATAATAATAAAAAAAATGCATGCATCTGGCACTAATATGGGCTGTTGTTGTGGGGAAAATAGGAGGAGGAAGGAGTATTAGGTATGTTCGCCTCCTTGAGTTATTTATAAAAATAATAAAGGCGGGATAATGAATGAATGAATGAATGAATGAATGAATGAGAAAGTAGGCAAGGCCAAAGGGGGAAAATCAGTAAGTTAATATCTGAGAAATTAACTGCATGAAGAAATAAAATGAAATTGTTCTAAGAGTTGTGGAGGAAGAGCTCTAAATGTTTAGGAGACAGAACAATGCAAACATATTTTTTTCACCATCACTGCTAATTCTTTTATTTAAAATTAAACGTTTGAACCCTCTCTATATACCTATACAGTACGCTTTTAAGAAACACACATTTTGCCAACAAGTGAACTGTTAGAAGATAAAAATGTGCAATGGAAAGCAAATTGAATTGAAAATATTTCTGAAGTTAATCTTCGTATGTATGAGATTTATCCGTATGTCTTATAAATATGCCACCCTTAATATTTGTCATTTTTTAAACCTAATTCTAATCCTTTCAGATAACTAGAGATGCTTCCAAATGATTTGTTACTGGTATCTGATCCTGTAGTTTGTCACTGAATTGCAGTGGCAAATTAAGAGGAGATTCCGAAGGCTGCAAAAGGTTGGAAGAGGGCATACAGCTCCTGAATCTGGGTTGCTCACTCATGATCTGGATTCATATTTTTAGGTCTACAGCTATGATATGATAACCTTAATAATATTACTTCTCTAAAAAACCAGCATTCAATGCAAATTCCGGTTTTGATATGACCGTTAAGCATCATTGCAACAGATACATGCTGAAGCCCTGTATTTCACTATTTATTCAGACACGGTTACACTCCACCTTTGCTGATGCAAGCTTACATAAATCTGAACTGACAGATAAAACAACCCCTGCCTATCAGATCAAGGAAGCGACTCACCTGACTGCGGTATCTCTTGGCATATTTATAAATCTCTGTCATGGCAACATTGGTGTTAAACTCATTCCGATATTTCTTCATGAAGAATAAAGCAAACAAAGAACATTATTCAATTTTCACCAAATCATATCCATTCTTTTTGACAGGAATCAATTGTGTTAGCATTGTACTTGGATTGGATGGTGCTCTATGCTGCATCAGCATATTTGAACTTTGGTTGTTTTCAAAGTCAGCTAATTAATATGTGACATACATAACTTATAAGTTATGCAGGAAAAAAATGAAAATGCATTGTGGCCAAGGTAAATCTCTTCACTGATTTACAGTATATTCAAGCAAATTTTAGTTTCATTCCTGATAATACTTAAATCACATTTTTTAAACATTGTTTGGCTAGAATATAAAAAGTGCTGTTACTTAGATATGAAATCAATATTCTATAATTTGCATGGGATTAACAGTGCTCATATAAACATATGAAGAAATTGTCATAGGAGACAAATCTGAAACTGATGCATTACAGAAGAGGTGATTTCTTACCCTGGACTCCTCTGCTAGGTGTGCATTCATCTCCTGTTCGCTAAGCGGTGGCATGTCATGGATCTGTTTGTAATACCTCTGTACAATTTTTCTATATTCAGGAATCTCCTTAGCATATAATAATTTATTAGTAGGCGAATCCTAGAGAACAAAAATCCAGAGGGAGTCCATTATATTTTCAATGATTGATTATGACTTTTTATTTAAAAAAAAGAAAGAAAAACCGAAACCCGAAGCAAAGACTCAGTAGTGCTTAGGCTTAATTATTTGCCCTTTGCCTGATGAAATATAAAGGTATGCAATGGCAAGTTCAAGACACCACTGTGTTGAAATGAGCAGGGGTTGGTCTAAAAGATCTTTGAGTTAGCTTCCCAATATATGATTGTATGTATATTATAGCATGTGATAAGTATAATTAATTAGAATTGTATACAGACCAGTATTCGCAAAGGAATATTTAAAGATAATCTAGCATTATTCCAGAAGAGTATTAAATTTCTTAGCAGAATATTGTTTTTTAAAACATGAGTCACTATGCTGTAACATTATACTTAATACACACTCACCTTTATCTATATTTATATCTATATAAAATTAAAGGACTAAATTATAGCCCTCAACAAAATCCATAAAGGAAGTATATTAAATTCCCCGATTCACTTCAATAACAATGCAAAACAGGTTTTTGTTATAATTAATCTCTGTAACACTCAAAGGGCCATAAATCAGCATTAGGTTTCCTTGGGATCCATAAATTAGTGTAGGCTTCCTGGTGTCAGATTACCTTGAAAGCCAATACATAAGAAGGCTGTAATGACCAAGTATAAAAATTCAAATTGTAGGATAGGCAAGATACCTAAGAAGAGAAACAGACTAGGACCATCCCATCTTCTCATCCTTTTAACCTAGAGCAAGGCTGGACTCCTCCAACCTAACTACATTTCAGGAATGCATATTAGATTACGGTGTCCCTTGAGGATTAAACTGAAAATAGGATTGGTCTTTCAACAAACTGGTCTGGTGTTAACTTCATAGATAAAAACCAAAAAGAATGCTCACCCAGCAAACAGAGGTTTATAGTTGTAGCAAGGAGAGATAGTCCTAAGTACAAAATTATCCAGCTCCACATTGTTGGAAATAGGTTGTGCACTCCTTACTGCTATGACCTTAATAGCTCCAATATATGCACCTGAGCCTGACAATTCTAGACCTGCATTAAAAAGTGTCTGATTCCCAACGAGAAAACATATAAATGAGATGTCTTACTAAGCAGTCAATTTGCGCACTCTCTCAAAGGCCAGAAACCTCTTACACACAGAAACTCACTGAAGACTGACAAAAGGCAGAAAAAAGTTAATCTACTTTGCAGTTTTCCATCCTGAGCACTCATGACGCTGCTCAAGATCATAATTCTGGGAGATGGGACTTATAATTTTGGACTCTCTGTGACAATGTGACTCCATTATTTTTTTTACCTTAAAAAGACCATGAGTACTGAACAGGAGTAACTTTTGGTGACTGCTTTCTCTCAGCCCAGCTGGTTAACTATTGTAGGTGGTAGAAGAGGTAATTCAAAACTTTCAGGTGGTCAATAATTTGACTGACTTGTATTTGATTATTATTGTTTATGGGATAAATGCCACATCTGGAACAATCACATTAAATAATGATGAAATAGAATTAAATGTATGTACCAGCTCACACATAATTATTTTTTCAATTTTGGTTCCCATTTTCCTAATAGGGACATTAAATTTCCTCCCCTTTCCCCTAATATTCTTTGCCACACTGATGCTAATTGCAAGACAATCTAAGATATTATTGAGTGGAACAGCAAATGAAAACATCATCCTTATTGACAGTTACGTACCTTGCCCAACTGCAGGTCAGAGATGGAACAGGCATCGATGAAGGCCTGGGCTATTACAGAAAGACAAGCATCTATGTGGTCAGTTTTGTCGATATCAAAGACAAACTGGGGGTTCTTCAGAATGTTGACCCAAAATCTCAGAGGTAGGCTACACAAGCATATACAAAATTCACATAGATAGTTATCACGGTCAGTCTTACATCTCTCCAATACAGGATGAAATAAATTAAATAACAACATGTTAAATGGTGGGATCTAAAAAGAGCAAGATTATGAGTTGATGAAATTGGTCTAGTGGGAATGGTCTCTGACCATCATATTCATTGTCTAAACTTCCTTCTTCCATTTTTGAGACTAACTTTTCTGTTTTTGTTAAATATAGATATTAATCTATAACTATAGAAGTTGTTTCTATAGTGCAAAAATGCCTCAGTGTTCAATAAAATATATGGCTTCAGCACAGTAAGAAAGATACAAGATTTCTGTATAGACCTGTCCCTTTCAGTTGCGGAAGTGCTGCTGCCCCATGCGCAGAATAACGTGAACGCATCTGCTCTTGATGAGCTTTAGGGTAATATCTTCTTGCTTTCAGCTGATATGTGTAAAATACTGTAAAAATGTATTGATTGTTGCTGATTCAGTTCAGGTAATCTATATGACAACAGGATCTTTTCTCACTTTTAATAAGCTTGTCTATAGTTATTTTCTAAGTACCAGGAATTCATAAATTTATATGGACATTTCATAATATTTATCCATACTGTATTTCTGAACTTGGAATTTGACTTGTGTGAATCTGAAAGGCATTTGAGCTGCAGTTCTGAAGTTACTTCCTGCTCCCTTCTCATTTTCCTCCCATTCATTTTCTATATGTGCTCCCTCCTGAGAAACTACCAGGGAAATCAAAGGCACTTGTTCAGAAGTAGACATATTTAAAATTATAGAAAAGTCATTTTGTTTCTTGTTTATTTTGATCTTCTTCTCTTGTTTCTAGGATGGTGTATAGTATAAAACGAATATGTCTTATGTTTGCTATTCAGAATTATGACCTTGGATTTTCTTCTCAGCTTCATATCCTTTGACATTTTTAGTTCTCTTTGCATCCCCTTATTAATAATGCTATTACTTATATACATGCTGATTTTTTCAAATGACCAGAATGTGTAAGGCAGAAATGATGGAAATTCTTTTCCTAACCTGTTGGTTTTCCAAATGTGCAATGTGTCTGGGTCAGAGATTCCCCGTTTCTCTGCTTGCTCTTCCAAGAAATCAAAGAAATATTTAATTGCCAACGGTGGCTTGTCATCTCGGATACTCAGAATGGCTCTGAATAAGTCATCCAGGAATTTTTGCAGTGTGCCCTGAAGAATGAAAATATTCAACTTGGACTAAGAAAGGACCAACAATGGTGAATAAAGTTTTAACTATTTTTCAGACTAAGTTGAAGAAATCTGCTATAACATAATTGAGTGAAGGGATAGGCAAAGTAGAATCTTTCGTGAGAGATGGGTTAATTTTATGTATACTGATGTAATTAGTTTTAGTTTGCATTTAATCCTTTCTGGCACTGAGATTCTCCTTCTCTGGTGCTGGAATCTAAGAGCACATCTGTGATTGTTCTGTGTGGTAAACAGTGGGAAAAGCTATAGACCCCTGGCAATTCTGTGATCTCGCCTCCAATTATGAATCACAAAGCACTGGAATTACAGACTGGCTTCAAGCCAAGATCTGTGTCCAAGTCCATTAAGAGCATTAGTACTGATACTCTTATTTTTTTTCCAAAGTAGACTGGACTGTTCACCATTGTTGCAGCAGACACTCTCAGACTGTAGATAAAACTAACCCTTTTTTCTTGAGTATAAACTACATAATATGAGGAAAATGTATCATACTTCCTAAAATATTCCAGTCATTTTAATAACAAAACAAGAAATGGAACTTGTATGCATTTGCAAAAATGCTCTGCATTTTGTGAAATATAAACGACCTGTTAATTTTGATTTTGTTTTGTAGTGGTTATTTTACTGTTACACTAAATTTATGCTATGCTGTTTGTATTGAATTTTTAAGATTTATTTCTGTTTTTCTAGCAAACTGATCTTTATCTTATGCTATGTGTTGGATAAATTAATGTTTACTGTTAACTGCTTTGGGTATTGATTATTATAGAAATATGTCACATAAATAGACCAATGAACCAGAGGTCTAACTAAGCTAAATAACTAATGTGGTCTAGAAGTAAGAGATAAAGGATTTAGTCAGCACATATTCGTTGTGTGTGTGTGTGTGTGTATGTATGTATGTATGTATACACACACACACACACACACACACACACACACACACACACACACACGATATGTAGTCTAGGAGTCAAAAGGAAAAATGCTTAATCCTTCACCCATCTGTTCCTTTGCATTCACTTGAACTATTTTATACAAAAAAGTGTAAGGTATTTTTTCTATGTAAAGAAATCATAAACATTAACAAAAAAGCAATAGGTAGGGGAAGGATTCAATTTGTCCCTTTCCAATTCAGTTCTGCCTATAACTGTAACTTGTGATTTTATTACAGTCAAGTTAATATTATCTATAATAATAAATGTGAAACTCTATACAGCCCTCAAAGCAGTCACGATACAGCATCACTATACACAAAACTTAGTAAAACATCATAAAACAATACTCAAAATGCAAAGAACCAGATGAAATCAAATGCAATATGTAAACAATATTAGAATATCAATGTGGGTTACCACTCTTTTCACTCAATGCACTTCTAATGTCCTACCTTTGTGGAAAGCAGTCTGGTTAGGTAGATTTCAGGAAGAACTTTCTTTCTATGACTTTGTCGATAAGATTTTTTATTTTCATTTAGTTCATCTGTGGGAAGGACCTGAGCAATTGCCAAACAATAACAACAATAAAGAAACAAATCCACACAGAGAGACAAAAGGATGATGTATGATTACAAAGATTTTTTTAATATAAATGCTGCCAACAAAGCATTAATTTAAAACAAAAAAGAAAAAGAAAAAAGACTATTTCTTTATGCTCTAAACCAGAGCATTGAGATTATGAACAATGGAACAATATTAAATATAAATTATACTATTGCCAGCTGTGTTGGTTGTTTCCTCCTTCTTTCCCTTCCCCTCTCTCTTTCAGTGAATGAAGAATTTTGCAATAGATTCAGTTTACAATGAATTCAGCTGTTTAAAACATCACTAGACACAATGATTCTTTCCCTTCTGATAACTGGCAGTCATCAGAAAGGTACAATATGTTAGAAATATATGCAAGCTTATGATTGAGATTCAGATAAAAAAATCAAGTTCTTTCCTTCTCTCTGCCAAATTTGTGTGTTCAATTATTATCCTATTACACAAACAATGCAGGAACCTCAAGGGTCTAAATTGCCCCCTCCCCACTGAGTCTGATCCTAGGCCAATAAGCTGACTGGTTGACAAATTTATCAGTCTCCATATGGAAAGCATTCCTACATTTGCCTTTACAATAAACTATGTGCAGCATTACTGTCCTTTCATTATGCATTACTAAACTGTAAGGCGGGGGGAAAAGGTGGGGCTTGGTTCACAACAAACATGCTTGGTTATGGTTTGAATGGCCCAGGCCTGCCTCCCACCCATCCAATGATTTTGGGTAATTCTTTCCACAGCTTTGCATAAAGCTGTTGTGATTTGTGAGTGACTTCGTTTATCTATACTATGTCACTCATACACTTTCCTGGTGTGTGGGTCTGTTTCCCGAATAGACATTTTGTACAGAGGAAGCAGGGGAGAGGGGGGAAAACTGCTTTCTAAGAAAGTCCCCCGTTGGGGGAGTTGGGCGGTCATATAAATTTAATAAATAAATAAATAAAATGTCCCTGGCCCACCTACAATGGCAGAGTAATTGACCTGGAAAGAATACTCACCAAATGAAAGTATTTTTCAGTGTCCAAATCTTTTACTGGGGGAAAAAAAAGAATGGGAGAAAAGTGAAGGAAGAATTTGCTTAGTGTACTATTTTGCAAAGCAAGTTTTTTCTTCAAGAGAATTGTAAATAATATCTACTATTGAAGATGATCAGCTTATCACATTCGAACAGTCGGAGTACCATTATCCCATGAAAGGTTAATTAAGTCAAGCGGTTTTTACCTGGCTTTTAAAAGCTGTGTTTTCTAGTTTGAGAACTAGGTGCGTGGGCCTGTGATGGGAATGGTATGGGTTTCCACTTCATCTATGTCTAGCCATGTTTGGTTTTGGCTGCTCTTCATTACTGAATATTTATCGGTTCCTTGGAAACCACTTGAACAGATTTTTAGAAAGAATCAGACTACATCTGACTAATTCAGTCCCTCCACCTCCGTTCAGTAATAGATCTGGAGTAGAAGTCTGAACAGAGAAAACTAAGGCAAGTCAAGTTTTTGTTACTGAGTTAATGAGTACACATTTAATACAAATATTATTTATATTAGCCTTCAGCCATAGCAACACAATAAGAAAATGAATTTAGTACAGGAAAAAAGAACATAAGAGTATACTTCTACACATGCTCCAGCAACAGGATATTTATATCTACTCATTTACAGCAAAAGTTATCCAAAATACTTGAAACACATTTATACTGTGTGTGGTCATTGCAAGCTGTGAGCGAGTTGCTTATATTAGCAAGAAAAATAAACAGATAGAAGTTTGCTGCTCATTTCATTACCTTATGCCAGATTCAAACAATTAAAGACACAATGAGTTCCTGGAGCCAAAGGCTTTTTGTTCCTCATGAGGTTGAGGGGAGATCTCTGGTAGAGGAGGAAATCCAAAAACGGGTTTTACCCTGAGCCTCTCTACCATTCTCTGCAGCTGATTCTTTCTGACACTAAATCCCCAGGATCAGACAAGCTTAAAGGGGATATAGTCGAGGTTGAAGAGCGAAGGGGGAGATTGACTTGCCGCGTGAAGGAAAGGGTTGGGTGAAAACAACTCATAGAAGAGGGTAAAATGGTTGCCTGTTCATGGACTACAATATAAGAATACTTTTATTTCTGACAGAGACAGAAAGACAGACAGACAGACAGACAGACAGACATATTCTTTCTGTTCACAAATCTTATTTTCTACAGAAAAACAAAATAGCACTGTATAGGTACTATTTACCTCTTCATTGCTAACTCTGGAAATTTTTCCATTAATAGGTTTGGAGTGTTTTATTTGTCAGTTCCAGACTCAGAGTGTCATGATGACTGCTGAAAAGTTGACTTGCTTACTGGTAGACCACTTATCCTGCTAAAAGCCATTCTGCCCAGGATCTGAACTTGACTGAGATTGACAGCTTATGTTTCACAATAGAAAAGACAGCCATTGAAGAACAAAGGCCAACAAACATGCTATTTAGAAAAAGTAAAGAAAATGACGTCATAAGATCCAGTCAGATGACCAAAGTTATATTGTACTTATGGATGGCTCCAGGCCTGGGCCTCCTTATAGCTCTGCCAAAATACTGCTTGCTGCTCTTTGGACATCCATATATGTATTTTCTCCTCTCTCTCAAGATTGTTGGCTGCTATTCAAAGAAAGTCATGCACTGCAGTGAACAGGGCGCTAAGTGTCTCTGTTCTGTCTTTCTTTTGTCTAGCCATCAATCCTACTCAGTTTTGTGGAGGACGCTGAAGGCTTTTAGATGAATGGTAGGATTCACCAACATAAATTACCGCAGCTTATTTTTTCGCAACTGCCACAGACATGCCAGCCTTGCAAAATCCAGTCACTCACCACAAAGCAATGTCATGATAGGTCGATTGCTTCCAAGCTACAGAAATTTCTCTTAGTTTCATGAGTGTGTTCACTTTGAACAGAAAAAGAACATCTTCATGAATGAAGATTAGATTGCTTTTGAGTTTCTTCTGTAATGTAAAATTTAAATGTGGATTATAAACCCACCTGAAGAAACAATAACTTGTAAGCCTGATAAGTGATAATGTCTAGAGAGGCATTATTATTTCTCAGAATCTAATGGATTTATTATGGCATTAGTTTTCTTAGGGAGGATCTGTACTAGCCAAAAGGATTCTGGAAACCTCCAGAACATATGAGGGACTTCCACTGTAAAATTTGGGGCTGCCAAACCTTTCCTAGGGTAAACCTATATGGTTTCATTTCCATGCATCTATAGCATAATAGGTATGTGTGTGTCTTTCTTAGGGTTCAAAGAGAAAACCTCACCCTTTACCATTACTGCCATTTCCCCAGAGAAAACATACCTGACAGTATTTATTTCTAAATCCATTTCTCTACCAGATTTCTTTTCTAACAGAGCTCCTGTGGGCAGTATACAAAACAAAATACCAAAAACCAAATTGAAAAACAACAGAATTAAAACAGAATATTAAAACAAAGAGGAACGGAGCTGCAATCTTCAATCTTAAAACAACACCCTTTAAAAGCCAGGCAAAATGCTCCCCCCACCCCAAAAACAGCCTCTCTGGCAATATGGGTGCAAGCACATAGAGCTGTAAACACTTGAGTTGCTTGATTATCATCATTGATAATATTCTAAGGCCATCTGCTATCCCCAACCCAAACTCCCAGCTTGCAGAGTAGCCCCAAATTTCCTTTCCTTTCCTTTCCTTTCCTTTCCTTTCTCCTTTCCTTCTTTCCTTTCCTTTCCTTTCCTTTCCTTTCCTTTCCTTTCCTTTCCTTTCCTTTCCTTTCCTTTCCCCTTTCCTTTCCTTTCCTTTCCTTTCTCCTTTCCTTTCTCCTTTCCTTTCCTTTCCTTTCCTTTCCTTTCCTTTCCTTTCCTTTCCCCTTTTCCTTTCCTTTCCTTTCCTTTCCTTTCTCCTTTCCTTTCCTTTCCTTTCCTTTCCTTTCCTTTCCCCTTTCCTTTCCTTTCCTTTCCTTTCCTTTCCCCTTTCCTTTCCTTTCCTTTCCTTTCCTTTCCTTTCCTTTCCTTTCCTTTCCTTTCCTTTCCCCTTTCCTTTCCTTTCCTTTCCTTTCCCCTTTCCTTTCCTTTCCTTTCCTTTCCTTTCCTTTCCTTTCCTTTCCTTTCCTTTCCTTTCCTTTCCTTTCCATATGAACATCGCTTGAAAGCTGAGAACATCTTTAAGTTTTCCCATCCTTTTCTTTTCCTTCCCAAGAATGCCTTTAGGGCAAGGGTTTTCACCCCTTCGAGGTAGGCAAGGTCAGAAAACAGGAATGACAAGGGGTCTTGGGATGTACTTTAATGCGGTTAAAGTTTTGTAACAGAATTTTGAAATCCAGTCAAAGCCCCTCTCTACTTCAAGTTATACAGTATCTAACCCAATCAAAGTGGGGTTGTTTGGAGTTTCTTTCTCATGCTTTCTACTTTCCCGGACTCAGATGTCTTTTCTGTAACAGCTCTATGTTTTTCTGATGTTCCATTACAGGGGTTGCTCCATTTCATATTCTGAAGGCCACAATAGGAGCAATAATAGTGCAGAGTGACCCTGTGTTGCGGTATGAGTAGAGCCAGGATTTTCTTTTGTTCTCTCTTTTTTGCAGGGAGTTGTTGTCACCATTTGCTTTGCTTGATCATCTTAAACCTATCTTAGAGCTTACGCTACCATTTTTGTGTGTTTGTATCAAAACGATGAGAAAGTAAGCCACTGATTTTGGCAGCTGGGGTTAAGCAGGAACTCTGAGGGCCACAATAAAAGAGATTCGAGGACTGTATTTGGCCATGGGACCTCAGGTTGCCCAACTGTGGAGAGTAAAGAGAGGGAAGATCCATTACCAAGGCAATGAGCAGATGAACACTGCAGAAGCCCGGATGAGGGGAGAGGGACACAAAAGCATCTCAGACAGACACACCCAAAATTCACATGAAGGTAAAAGAGAAAGGAGGAGAAGCACATTCAAACCTGCAAGGTTCTGTTACTATAGCTAATCTTAATAAAAGTAGTTTTAGGCACATGTGGCGTATGTTTCTTGGTCTGGTCTATCTGGTAGGGCTGACACCAATCCTGCTCTAGGTGCACAAGGAAGAGAAGAAGAAGATGACAACAAAGCTGGAGGCTTGCATTTCTCCTTTAAGTGTATCTAGCCACTCTCCACTAGAAGGGACAAGGAGTCTGTGTGAATACTAAAGGAGATGTCTGGGGCTACATGGGTCCATAGACTTCATCCTGGGGATACTAGTAATAAGATTTCAGGAGGTAACTGCAAATTATGGGCATGCTGAAGTAGTAGAAGGGAGCCTTTTAGGCACCATACAATTTATTTAGGACTTTATACATAAATGTCAGCATGTGGAAGCAGAACCAGAGATAATTTTGAAGGAACCACAACTTGGTATAATATGATTTAAAAAAATATCATATATTTGAAAGCAATCTTGCTCTGATATTTTGCACTGTTTTTAAGCACTCTTCAACAGTAATCCTATGTAACAGCATGTTCCTATAATTTAGTTTGGAAGTGGTATGAATAATTGCAGTCAGATCCACCTTTTCTAAAAAGGGGCACAACAGAACAGTTGAAACTGGGCAAAAACATTCTGGCTTCAGCAGTGCCTGAGTATGTAGAAGCAACATCTGATCCAGGAACACTTCTTGAGTGCAAACTTGATCTTTCAGAAAGAGTCTAACCATGTCTGAAATCAGCTTTAGTTTGATTGAGCTTCAATTTCTCTAGATGCATCACTGCATCCTACAATGGTTCAGAATTTTCACAGGTCCTTCTCAGTGGTGGCCCCTGATCCTTGGAATGACTTTCCCTCAGAAGTACAGATTGTTCCAACCCTGCTTGATTCTGTAATCAAGTCAAAACCATTTTGTTCCGAGTGTGCTTTTGGCTGTTAGTTCTTCTTAGCACTTTACATGTTTTACTCTTTTGTTTTTTATCTGTTTTGTATGTTTTATCTTCTTGTTACCTGCCCAGAGTCTGTTAGGATTGGAGCAGGATAGAAATATTGGAAATAGATAAATAAATAAATAAAGCTTTTCACCTTGGAATGCATTGCAGTTGGAAAGAAGACGGGGTTTTCAGTTCCCCTTTCAGATAAAAGTTTTTCTAAGCTTTATTCACAGTGCAAAACACATACTACACATCTTACAACAGTCTAAGATGTAAGAGGCTTAATTTGGCATTTAGAGTCCTTCAGGGGGATAGAGGAGTCTCAGGCCCAAAGTTACTGTATGCTATTAGCTAAGTAATCTAGAATAAATTGCTCTTTATCAGTTTAGTCTATTTCCCAGGATTGTTTTAAGAATAAAAGGGGGAAACTATGTATCTTGTATGGAACACCTTGGAGGAAAGTGTCATGCCTCCCCTAGAAAAATCCTCATCTGAGGATAAGACTTCAGAGAGAAAATCTTTTGGAGAACAGCCTGTTCCATTAGGTACTAAACTTGAGTACTGAAATCACAGTTCAGATTCAGACCACCAGGTGCCTTCAATGAACCAGCCCATGATGGCCTGGATCTTAAGCAGAACACACAGAGAAACAAACTTCCTTTTGGGTAAAAGCTTACTTGTGAGAACTGTCCTTTTATACAGTCAGATTCTTTTTAAAAAGTCTCATGGCTCGCACCTGAGGCCTGGGTGTTATTTTGAAAGGCTTCAGTTCTGGTGCTGAGACAGTTATTTGAATATCAGCCTCTAACCAAGCTCTAGTCTCCTCTATCATGGTTAGACGTCTACATCTGGACTCTGAACTGTTCCTGGAATATGCCTTGGTGTTTGGCTGTTAAACTGGCTACCTCTGTGTGAAACTTTGTGTTTGACCTCTAGCCTGATTTCTGACCTTAAAATTGATTGTATTTGGCCTCTTTGCTATCTCTTGGCCTAGTCTACCACTAATGGCAGGAAGGAGCCATTCTCCCATTTGACAGAATTATTCCTTCTCAAATAAGCCTTTAAGATCGATTATTTATTTATTTATTTATTTATTTATTTATTTATTTATTTATTTATTTATTTATTTATGAAACATATATGGCTGCCATCTTACATACTGTAACTCTGGGCAGCTCACAGAGAGAACAATAAAAACAATAAAAACCAATAAAAACCAACGTCCAAAAAAAAAGGTACTCCTAGCATCCTAAAACAACACTCCCCAATATATAAACCATCACAATCACTGGGCTCCAGCCTCACCCTATTCCAATGCCTGGCGGAGAGCCAGCCAGTGGAATATGGAGATACCTTCAGGGAGAGGTGGTCCCACAAATAACCTGGACCTATGCTATGCAGGGCTTTAAAGGTGATAACCAGCACCTTGAATTGCACCTGGAAAGAAACTGGAAGCTAGTGCAACTCACACAGCAGTGTGGTGCAATACCAGTAAATCAAAGGGCACACGAAACTGTGTGTGCTGCCGCATTTTGGATCAGTTGTAGATTCTGGATGGTCTTCAAAGTCATCCCCATGTACAGCACATTGCAGTAATCTAACTGGGAGGTGACAAATGTATGAGTGATTATGAGCAAGGCCTCCCGATCCAGGAATGAGCACAATTGGCACACAAGGTGCAACTGTGCAAAGGTACCCTTAGCTAAGGTTGCTACCTGTTCCTCCGCAAGTCCAGGAGGACCCCCAAATTGTGCACCAGCTCCAATCCAAGGCCCCTGCCATGTGCTCATTCCAAGCTGTAACCAAGGCCTTGGCCAAACCATGTACCAGAGCTTCAGGAAAAACTCCAAGTTCCCTCTGAAACTGCACTGGGTTCATCAGTTGCCTGGAGTGGGCCAATTGAATAAGCCCTACTTCCCTGCAGTGGAGGGGGTGGAGTGGCCGCAGAGAAGTCTAGGGCCAGAAGGACATGGCAAGGGATTGATATTAACCTCCTCCAACCCTGTATCACCAAGCCACTGTCATGAGACAAAAATCTAATGTGAAACCTCTGTTGGGAGTTGGACCCTGAATAAGTTGGACCAGGTCCATGGTTGCCGTGAACTTCTGAGCCACCGCTGACTCCAGGCCCAGAGAAGGCTGGTTGAAGTCCTGCAGGGGAATTCCACTGCCAACTCAGTCACAGAGTCAAGGACCTTGGGCAGGAATGCTGCTACACTACCTACAAGGAGGAAGATAAGCAAGCAGCAGTCCCAACTGATCTCTATGGCCCAACCTCACACGGAGGGTCTCATATCCAGCTATGTCTGAAACTCCTGGATGACCATTGCCAGGCTCTACCGCTGCTCTCTTAAATAAAGCTATATTTATTATATAGCTATAATCGATAAAATAAAGTAAAGCTAAGATGCTTTATGCAGGTCTGTTTGTCCTCCAGGTTTGTATTTTCAGTTTGCTTTCCTTTTCATAGGTTAGTCAGAGATAAATTACATGTGATCCTAGTTAACAATAGAAAGTTTTTTTTTTTAAAAAAGAAAGAGAAAATGGTTTATTATGGTCATAGACCAGCACAGAAGAGTTAACAGTGATTTTGGAGCCCAACTTTTTATTGGATCCAAAGTGTAATGGGATCTGAGGTTTAACTTTCCACCTCCTAACAGAACATGGGAAATTTCTTTAATTGGGATCATGGCTAGAGAGGAGGGGTTAAATCTCCCTTTCCTTTGTGCTGTAGCTCCTTATACCCCTTGCATCCACTATTAACTTAAAACCCCCCCCCACTAATTCTGCTTCCAATTATACAGTTAGTTCATTTATTTTCGCCTTCAGAATGCTTTGCTCAGCAAATCTGAGCAAAAGCCTTAGTATTTTCAAAAGATGTATTAACATTTTAAAAATAAAGATAATGCTACTTTATTGAGCCAGTCTACCTGTGATACTCAACTGTACATCTTTTGTTTGGGTAGAGGCTGCAAATTGAGCAGAAGACTGAGAAACTGGGGGAAGGGAGGAGGCTCCTAACCTTTTCCTCTCATGCCATCTTTTGCTAAAAAACAAAACAAAAAAACACTTCCCCACTTTTTGTAACTTCCATTCTGTGTTTAGTAACACAAAGCAAAATTGGGCTAAACCCCAAATGTCTGTTGCAGTAATTAATCCTTAGTTAATAAAATATAATCAACAACAACAACAACAACAATATAAAATCCTCCCTGCAAAATCCATGGATATTTGTGAAAGAAAATGAGTGTCATCTTACCTCTACCTAAAGTGGTATCTTTTTTATCTGTTAAGCTCATAGCTAGAGAGGCACCATCAGGGATCTGTGAGCCAGAGGGAGGGAGAGAGGGAGAAGAGAAGCATATAAAATCAGAGTCTATTAGGAACAAGCAGCAAATTACATTGTGACATTTCTGCAAAAAGACTGAGAGACATTTACAGAATAAAATCAGCAAAGAGTTAGAATCTCCATGTTTGTTTTGGAACAAGCATTTCAGTCTTAGGTTGCATGCATTTTTCTGCAACTTGCTGCTGACAAATGCTTACAGACCCTCTCAGTCTTCTCTGTCCCATTATCAGCTCTTTAAAATAAAATTGCTGTTAATTAATTCTGTAGTCATCAAAGGCTTGGATAATTTAACTACATTATGCTGCATCACATCTTTAATATGCATATAAGTACTAAAGAATTCCCATTTTACATTTTGATGGAAATATAAAGGTATCTGCAGGGGCAACAACAACATGAATTAAATGTAACCCTTAAGGATGTAAACCTGAGCATGCTACTCACTTAGGAAGGCCACATTGTGAAAAGAGGGACTTTGTAAATAAGCATGCAGAGGCTTGTATTCTACAAATTGTTTCTCTCTCTATTTTTCTCATGTGGCAAAATGCCTTACACCAGCATAATAAAACTATGGATTTTGCACAAAAGATCCGTGAACAGGAGATGGCAGAAATCTAATATTCTGATAGCAGATTCTTCCTGCAAAGTACATGTGAATTTTTCGTTACACCATTTGCCTTGCATATTCCATAATGGGAGTTTTTCTGAAATACACACTAGATCACAGACTAGTTTACATACATAGCCACCACATGATTGGCTGAACATAATGTTTAAAAGTAAGAAGGGTTTAATTGAGCATCAAGTACAGAAGTAGTACATGCTCAGTCCCATGGCTATTTGTATGAAATTAGTGTATGCCTGTGAAAATGCTTTGAAGAGAGGCCTAAATTATATGACTGTCACTTCAAATGAAATTGAAATTATTTCTCACAAAGAAAGAAGGGGAAAAAAGCAAGCTTCTTTTGTGGGCAACTCATGCTCCCCTAAGAGATCAATGTGAACTCTGACACTCCTGTTAAGACGAGGAATGGCATGACTTTAATTAGGATGGATGGCAGCCACTAGGAAAAAGCAGCTTTTTCTTCCACAGCAATATCTTGTTTTGCATGAAAAGTGTTTAATTAGTCTTGATGTGTTGCAATATTAACGAATTTCTCGCCAGGGCAGATGTCTGTTCCCCAGAAGGTCTCAGGGAGTTATGGCAACCTTCCTGTTTGCTTCTGTTAATCCTGCTTAGAAAGCCAATCACGGGGCCTCCGAGGAGCGCCAGGCTTAAAGGAAGGGAACTTCTTGGAGCACTGACGCTTTTTACCTTGTAATGTCCTAAGGTGTTCAGTTTTTTCCTGCCATCTTCCATCACTGAAGTGTCATCAAGGTCCCGGAGGATGTAACTGTCAGTGCTCGTGGCAAACCACTCTAAAGAAAGAAAATGGGGTGAATGGAAGCATTGCCTGAAATACAGCCAGCGTGAGCAAGAATACAAATCACGTTTCTTATGTTGATGCCACCTTTGTGATTTGGGAAACAAGCACTCAAATATTTTAGGAGCATTTTTATTCCATGAAACTCACATGTGAGTAACCATGGTGGGAAATCTTTTAAAAGACCATAGCAAGTAGATAACTTACAATCCCTGCACTCTGTTTGGATGTTATGACCCTCTTTATACCATCTGTACCAATAAAGACACTATCCTATTTAGAATGTGTAAAGAAAAGGAATCTACAGGAAGATTTTCCAACACGCTGATTTCCAACTACCTGGATTTAAATAAAAAAACAGCAATTGCTTTTGCTCAAGTACTGTCTAGTCCTGAATGTATTTAAATAGAAATTCAGTTAATTTCAAACATGAATTCTGGATCACAACTTAAGAAAATGTAAACAAAATTAAAATCTATTAATTGATTGTATAGCTTGCCTTCTGCTAGCATTTTTTTTTCTGATTTCAACCAAGACATTTTTTTTCAAATTTCTAATTTTCTCAGGACTTCATCTTAATTTTTTTTTGAAGTTCAGAGGAGGGAAACTGCTGAGCTTCCTGTGAGCTTCAGCATCTTCTCTACACCCCCCCACCAGTATTTATACAGGTACTCCTTGTTTAATGACCACAATTGGGACCAGAATTTAGGTCGCTAAGCGATGTGATCATTAAGCGAATCTGGACCTGATTTTACGATCATTTTTGCAGCGGCCATTAAGCGAATCACATGGTCGTTAAGTGATTCGCACAGTTCCCTATTGATTTTGCTTATCGGAAGCTGGCTGGGAAGATCGAAAATGGTGATCACGTGACCGTGGGATGCTGCGATGGTTGTAAATGTGTGACGGTTGCCAAGCACCCAAATTGTGATCATGTGACCACAGGACCACTACGATGGTCGTAAGTGTGAGGAACGGTTACAAGTCAGTTTTTTCAGTGCCATTGTAACTCTGGTCGGTCGCTAAACGTATGGTTGTTAAGCGAGGACTGCCTGTATTTGAAAATATAGCTTGTCACTTTTGCTTCTGACAAGATCTTAGCTTTTGGCAATTATTAGCAACAATACTTTATGTTCCAGTTGCTGTTTCCCTGAATATGCCTCAGGGTACCCAAAAGGTGCAACTGGGGCATTCTTGACATTTAGCCCTCAGTGTTTTATTTGATGACTTGGTCATTCAATAATTAGTGCCATCTCTATTTACTAAATCTTTTACATACTCTCTTTCCCCCCCTCAATTCAGCCTATTCTTGTCATTTTTCATTCCTGGGGGTTCTAGGTTTGGGATTTCTTTTGCTTATATATAAAGTTTGGGATTTCTTTTGCTTGTAATGTAAGCACTCTTAGTGGCAAAGTATAATTTTGAAAACAAAACAAATACCAATTCTCTTAAAATACTGCTTAATTCCAAAGCAGATGATCAATCAAACAAAAACACCAAGGGCAGATGTTCCATTTCTGAACAATATCTTGTATAGAATGCATTTTAGCATTCATACCTTAAAGATAAAAACTGATGTTTCTAAATAGAAAAGTTATTTACCTAGGTCAACATCTTCCACTCTTGGCCACTGGGAATATGGAATATTCTTGCAAAAGGCTTCAAGTATCTTCTCTTTAACTTGACTAAGGGTATCTGTATCCATTACTCGAACACTCAGAGAGTCCATTCCACAGCCTTGGAAAGACACATTAAGATTCTGTGGAGGAAGATGGTTGCTAAGGTTGTAGGTGATACTGTATGCACAAGTTGTAAGACATAAAAAGCTCGTGAACCATAAACTCAAAGAATTCTTGGCACATCTAGCTATCGTATATTAAAAGAGAGAGGGAGGGCAGGAGATGAATTTAAAAGCTAGTGAAAAGCACTGATTTATAGTTCAGTAAATTGATATTGACTGTTTTATTCAAGGAGGTATGAGAACATTGTAAGCTCTCCTTGAACTGTCCTGTCTATGAACTTAAGGTCTGAAATACAGGGACCATATCATGCAGAGAGTAGGAGTAAGTTGCCATTTCCTTCTATAAATTCATTTTGTAGCACCAGTGAATATGGGTACAATGAATGGCAACTGATAACTTACTTTGCCTTAGAATTATGATGAACACTGTGTGTGTGTGTGTGTGTGTGTGTGTGTGTGAGAGAGAGAGAGAGAGAGAGAGAGAGAGAGAGAGAGAGAGAGAGAGAGAGAGAGAGAGAGAGATGCAACATAGAGGTACTACATAATAAATGACCTTGGCTGTTCTCTGGGCTAAGTAGAAATTACATTTAGCAACCTGAGCTCCTGTGTCTCCTTGTTGCTACCACTGCTGAATTGACATAATTCTCATAAATATAAACAGATAAAACCTAGACATGTGTCTTAACTTTACTACTTCAGACTGCAAATGAGGGTTGATATGATGAAATACTTCTCTACAAGAGAAAAAATCCCACAGATTAAAAAAAACCACATTAGGGAGAAAGCTATGCTAAAATCCCTCTCCCTTGTATCTAGCTTATTAAATATAGTTTGATTTAAAAAAAAATAAAGAGTAATCAAGTACATCCTTAAATGCAGTTGGACATGGCACAGTTCAGGAAGGCTTTACAATTTATTTTGCTCTTTGGAATAATGAGGCCCATGCAGCATTTGTAGCAACAAGAAGATGGTATTTATGAGAATTTGCATTTGTAAACCATAGTGTTCTCTCTTAAAGTATTGTGCTCGTTTTGAATCAATAAGCTATGATGTGCTAGCTAGTTGATTCAAAAGGAGCACAAGACTTCAAGAGAAAACACTATGGTTTTTCACCATTTGGGAACAGACATTAGCTGAAGAGTGAGTTTACTCTTTGTTAACTGAACATGTCAAGATTCCATTCCTGGCTTCTTCCATTAAAACAATATTCAGCTACCAGTAGTTTGACTACAGGTAGTCATGTATGTTCACAAATAATTATACAGAAATGTTCTGTGTGTACAGCTGGAGATATCTTATTAACATGATTTCACAATAGTATTTTATTTTATTTATTAGATTGTTATTCTGCCTTTATTTTTTGCTGAAGTCAAGGTGGGGTACATTCCTAATGCTCCCACCTCTATTTTCCTCACAACAATAAGCCTGTGAAGTTGTCGGGCTGAGTTGGGCTGAGAGACAGAGACTGGTCCAAAGAACCCCCAGCTGGTTTTCATGTCCAAGGGAGGACCAGAATCATGGTCTCCTGGTTTCTAGCCCAGCACCTTAGCCACTACACCAAATTGGCTCTCTCTTTTAGACAGCTAAATATGCTCTCTTTTGTACTGCATACATTCCGTCCTACATATCTGAAAATAACATCTTATAATCTGTTTGCAGCAAATGACCAGCCGCCCAGAGTTGTTGAGAGTTGGGCGGCATACAAGTTTAATAAATTATTATTATTATTATTGTTATGACAACAGATTGGGTTTGTACCACTGTCCCCTGACCCCAAATACTCAATGTACTGCCATAGGTATTGCAAGTTCTACACAGTCCTGTTTGTATCATGGGAATATACATAATATATATATTTTCAAAAGAAAATCAAATTGTGGACTGTTTGTGTGCTATTAATGATATCTCTGAATGGAACTGTGCATTTGTTTGTATTTCAGTCATTAGTAAACAAAGACTCAACTACACTTTCCCAATTTATTCTTATGGGGTTATTCATGAAAGACAAAGCTGCCCTTTAACTCTGCACTGTAAATTATAGTTCAGTTAGGAATGGGGATCTGCAGTAAGGTACAATGCCAAAAAACTGTTCTCATTTACACCATCAAAGCTTCTGAGTGAGCCCACTGATACTTACACAGCTCTTCTAGATTTACACAATTGCAATCAAATGTAGAGTTTAATTTGCATTTTGCAGAGATCTGTCTACTGTATATATTAACAGGCTGAATTTAACATATTCCTCCAGATTCTTAGCATGAACTGGTCTCATAAAAAACATTTCATAGCAACATTTTTCAGTACAATTCCTGTAATATTGTGTATAAAAGCCATCATAACCTTGGACTCAACGTTACAACTAGCAACCATTTTCATCAGCTGTGAACTTTGATGATTCGATATACACTCTGTCTTGGAGGTCTTAGCACCCTGACATTTTAAGAATTGCACATTTCACATATGTTAGCACAATTACTATCATTTGATATACAGAATAGGTAGCAAAATTTGGATAACAGGTATCTAATCTATGTAATTCCTAACAAAACTGTACTTCGGGTACATTTTGACTTGTAAACCTCAGTGATTTTGTGTCTGGCTAGTTATCTCACTAGTGTTGATCAATTTTCAAGATCTATCTTTTCTAGTACACTTAAGTTCGAAAACACTCCCCTCCTGCACACTTCTGTATTCAGCACTGTCTCCCAAACTCAAGGTAGGTTGATGTGTCAATGGGGTTGCTGTTACTAAAAAAACAATGACCTATCTTTTCTAAAATACCCTGAATTATAAGTGGAAAAAGTAAGTTCGTTTAGGAAGCAGCTTTCTAATCTCAGGGGAGCTTGCTAACTGAATGGACACTTAGAATAATCTATGGTTCCATCCCTGCTGTCCCTTTTTTCTCTGGTCACAGCTTCAACCACTTTGTCTATCAAGGGAATCTTCTAAGTAACCTTAGTTGTGGTTGCTTAGGAACAAGATGCATTTTTTCTGTTTCAGAACAGAGATACAAACTCAGAAAGAGGTATCAGCCTCTCTGTTGCATCAAACATGCTTTCAATCCTTAAGGTGTCCTGATTACAAAAGCCTCATAGGCAACTGTGACAGTAACAAACAGATTTTTATAAAAAAAAAAACACAGGAACTTCTTACCCTTGGTTTTGCTTCAATGTTCTCTCTCAATAACCATTCCTCATTAAGCGTATACCTTGCTTTTCCAGTGATGGCATCAATAGATCCTTTATTGATTTGTTGTTTAATAGCACACAACAGCAGGAAGAAGGGCTCCCCAACTGTTTCCTGTTAGATGAAATAACAAGCTATGATTTTCTGAGCAGAAACTAACAATGGACATTTCTTGTACAGAGGGTAATTCACATCTCCAGTTGTAATACTTATTACAATATAGTAATTGTATGCATTACAATACAATATATACAATATATTTATTTTGTATTGTTTTAATTGTTTTATGTTTTTTTGATTGTACGCCGCCCAGAGTCACTTGTTGAGATGAGTGGCTATAGAAATCAAATCAAATCATAAATACAAAGTAACCAAAAACAGCTACTTATCACCCTACTAAAGCAAATAAAGTTATTCACTTAGGTACTATGGGAAGGTTTAAGAACCAACATGAAAGCATTCAGGCTGAAAAACTATAGTACAGGAACAACTGTACTATTTACTATAGCTTATTTGTTCAATATTCTCTGAAACCCCAACATTTATATGGGCCTCTACAGAGAAGATAGGTCATATTATCTATTTTATAAATTGAAACTTCTACAAACTTTAATTCACTACTTACTTTATATGGCAACACTCAAATTGGATAATAGTTGCTTTATTAACATTCTCCGTACATTTTAGACAGAGAAGATAGGTGGTTTGAGAGAGGGGTCAAGGAATCCATTTATGCCAACTTGGAAAATCCTTCCTTGAATAGAGGTGGGGGCCTCAGGCACAATCTTTCCCCTATTTTCCTTCCTGCTTTGTCTTCTGTGCCTAGGAAGATTAAGACCATTTCGCAAGCTCAACAGCAGCATGGTGATCTTAACGATCCTCCTTTAGATGATAAAGGGACTTAGAAATAACATCTCAAAATAACCATGACCTAGCCCCAGGTGTAAGGTCACACAGCCACCTAGAAACATATTTAAGGATTCCCTTACTAACTTTGCTCAGACTGAAGAAGCTCCTTGGATAAGGAGCGAAATGTTTCCACTGAGAAAATAGAAATCCAGTTGACATGATTCAAGCTACAGACAATTCCACCTGGATGACTGAGAACCTTCATAGACATTCTCCGTACAGCCTTTCAAAGAATCTAAAGGGATTTTTTCTGATTAAATTCATATAAAATTCAGAAAGCCCTCTTAATGTCACTAGTTAATAGTAATATTTTTTCATTCATTAAAGCCTTTATTTAATTTTGTGATCCAAGTTTGTCCCTCCCTCATGCAAGCAGGTACATACACACTTCTGAATCTCTAACTGCTGTGGTACAACAATTATAAAAATGTTTTAGAACTCCAAGTGGTCAACATCTGTTCATTCAAATTCCTCCACTTGATAGATACTAACATTACACATCACTACTGGAACAAGATTAATACTAGCTTTCACTCAGTTGGTCTTGGGATGCTAATATACGGCTGCTCATGGGTATATGCCATCTGTTTTGTAGTACCAAGATTTAATTTGCCATCAGCATTATTTATTCTGATAAAACAATAATAATTCTAACTTATTCATTTGAAGATTTTGCTAACACTCTGTTAGATGTTCACTTCTTACTGGATCTGTTGTTGTTACCAATTTAACCTGTTTTAATTTTATTCCCTTATTTTTTAATATATTTCACAACAGTTGCATTGTCACTAGATGAGAAATATGCTTATTTAATACATAGGGATGGAACAGAAAAATATTAATGCTTCTAAATTCTAGAATTGGTAAAGTGGTATTACATGTCAGATCATGACATTAAATCATTCTCATCCAGGGAATTTTAGGGGGAGGGTTTTTTCAACGTTTACCCTTTCCATTTAGCCACCATTACTTCTGCTTCTTTAAGAAGGAAAAGATGGAATAGTTGGATAATCTATTTTGACTGGTAGCACTAGGAACTCTCCAAGCAAAGTCTAGGAACACCCTCCTTAGTCAGTGTATTTAGTACTACACCTTTAGCCTTGCTTCCAAAGTTGGAGAGAATAAAGTTACAAGAAAGCTTTCTTTGCCATGGAACTATAGTGGTATAGTGAGTGGTTATACATTAAATTTAAACTCAGGCCTCTGCAAAAAATCAAGGTCAGTTATGCACTCCGGATCTAGATTCAGATTTAAGTCCCTTCCCTAATACATCAACACCATGTCCCTCAACACACAAGGCTAAACCTCTGTACAAAATGTATTAGTCTCAGAGACAAATTACATGTGAATCATAAAGCTGCTTCCAAAGCCAGTGAATGTGCTTTGTGAGAAGGCCACACTGACAGAACTGGTATTTATTGCTGTGGCATAACATATACTGCATCTGATTAAACAGAGTGCACGAACTTTTTCTATTTTGTTTTGAAAGATACTGCTGCAAAAAGTAGCTAGGGCATTTCAGCTACTGCTGCAGTATTATGCAACAGGCTTTAATGTCAAGAGTTACTACCCAAGAAAGAACTACAAAATTTAGCCACTACATGATATTTCTTTTGTATTTCGGCTGTGCATTTTAGAAACCATAGGCTCTTATGGAAACCTGACAAAACAAAGATAAAATACATTTAAAAATGGGAAAGGAAATACATAGAAAACAATTACTGATGAAATAGTCAGCTTGGAATTTATTACAAAATTATTGTGGGGAAACTGGCTTGGAAATGACTAGGCTTTTTATTGTGTGAGAAAATGATTAACATGCTTCCTTAAAGGAAAAAAATATTTTCCTATTCTGTTTGTCTTTTAATAAGACATTTTGATTTGTGACTCTTTTAAGGGCTCTTAAAAGTAATCCTGCGCATAAAAATAACTTGCATGAATAAAAATCACAGATTGGCATCCTTCTTTAAAATGTTCCATATATGATGTTTTCAAGCTGTTTCTCTATATGCCTCAACTTAAATGGCCACTTGAAAAATGTAAAATGGAGTATCAAGGCAAATTTATATGCTATTCTTGTAAGGAGAGGACTTAATGCTATACTATAAAGTAGCTGGTTTAAGGCAGAGCATGTTGTACAAACACAATCTATTATGTTTTATTCTAGAAACCAAGGTTTAATAAGCATGGTTTAATATGATATGTATATCATCACAATGTTAGAAAATTACAAACATTTCTATATCATCCAAACCCAAGATTATGGAACCATGTTATAAAGAATTATAAAATGCCTAGGATGCAAACAAAACAGCTTCAAGTGTCTCACCTCAAAGCCATTTCCAGTGCTTCGTTCTATGCAATAAAACAGTATTATTTTATTGCAATGGGACTACTGTACCACTAAGTGGTAAGCAAACTACAGCACTACAGCAAACACCAATGTCTCAAGCTCATTCTAGCTTTTTTACATTTTCCAACCTGATGGAATATTGGAAAGAAATCGTGTACAGACTCAGGACTCTCCCTCTCTGTCTGAAAGCTTCCTGAAAATTGAGCAGTAAGGGATGGAGAAGTTGGCAAAAGAAAGATCAGATTAAAAGATGGGCTGGATCCACCCAGGGGTGGCAAAGAAAAGCATTCCATAAAAAATCCCAATGCATTCCTATGGGATAGGCAGTTAGGCAGGGCCTTGGAACGTTGCCAACTGTTCCATTCTAAGCCCCCCTTCCTCTTGGTCATGTGATCCAACATAGAGCATGTACGTAGCTTGTTCTTGTTAAAGAATCAAATTGAATAGTACTTGAATATTGTTATAATGGCGCTATGGACTTTGAAGAAGCACGAGCACAGGGCGAAAGGGAGAAAAGAGCTAAAAGGAAGGCACGTCAGGCAAACCCTCATCATGACCGTCTCCCACCCGGAAACCTATGCCCTCATTGTGGGAGGTTGTGCGGATCCAGAATTGGCCTTTATAGCCACTTACGGATCCACCGTTAAAATGTTACCTTTGGAAGACAATCTTACTCGGCTACGAGTGATCGCCAATGAATGAATGAGCTTGTTCTTTGCTTTTCAGTGCACACATTCACTCAAAGACACACAAACACAACATAAAAAGAGAGCAGAAACACATACACATACACACAGACCACATTATTTAGTTATAGAGAAGAAAACAGATGCCTAAGAGGCTGCATTTAAAGATAACATTTCAAATCTATTACTATTTATGTAAAATCATACCCCTATAGTCTGAGTTAATTTATCTGGAAATTATTCAGGACAATTCCTTCTAGATGTTCTGAGTTAATGGAGATTTACAGGTAGTCCTTGCTTAGAGACCACAATTGAGGCCAACAACTCTGTCACTAAGCAGTGCAGTCGCTAAGTGGAAAATCACGTGACTGTGATGGGCTTATGATATCACTTTCTGTTTAGTTGTTAAGTGAGACATCACATGACTGTGACTTGCGATTTTACTTCCGCATTCTCCATGAACTCTGCTTGTCGGAAGCTGGTTGTGAAGAACACGAATGGTGGTCATGTGACTACAGAACGCCACACTGGTCATAAATGTGAGGACTGGTCGCAAAGCTGGTTTTTGTACATCGTCATAACTTCAAACGGTTGCTAAACAAGGCAGTTGGTGAGAACTACCTGTACACTGACTATGGTAAATCTACGCCTCTGTGGAGAAACGTACCTCAATTTCTTTCTTATTTAAAGACAGAATAAGTTCCTTACACCTTCATCTTTTTTCTAAAAAAACTGGTTTATCATAAACATTATAGCAAATGAAAAACCTTTTGTTCAGAACCTACTTTGTTAAATGTATCAGTATACCATAATTTAAAGATTCTTGCTCGTTTTTATTTTTTTTTCTGCTGTTTCCTGTTTTCAATAGTAAAGGAATTTCTAGATGATGAAATACAGCTATCTGACATTGATTTATACCTAACCACAATTAGCACAGATCATGCTTATACATACATTCAAATTCAAGTTACCTAGTTTATTGCATACTATTATTTAACAATAGATGTGACAGTATTTATATTACTAGGCAATTGTTACACTAAATTACTATCACAACTTTTCTACAGGTAGCCCTCACTTAACAACCATTCATTTAGTGACAGTTTGGACTTAAATCGGTGCTGAAAAAAATGACTTACGACCGGTCCTCACACTTACAACCGTCGCAGCGTCCCCACAGTCATGTGATCATGATTTGGGCCCTTGGTAACCAGTTTGCATTTATGACCATTGCAACGTCCCGTGGTCACCATTTTTTACCTTCCTGGCCAGCTTCTGACAAGCAAAATGAATGGGGAACCGCGTGATTCGCTTAACAACCACTTGGTTCGCTTAATGCCCACAGTGATTCACTTAACAACTGTCGCAAAAAAGGTCATAAAATTGGGTTGGATTCACTTAATGACTGCTTTGCTTAGCAACCAAAATTCCGGTCCCAATTGTGGTTGTTAAGTGAGGACTACCTGTATTTGGCATGAGTATCCACATTCCCACTGACCACAAGCATCCTAAAGTATAAGAAACATCAATGTGACAGATGGGAATTCCATGGAACAGATCTACCTGTCTATGTATTCACTGTTCATACACATATACATGCTGTTACTACACATAGCTCTGATTAAGTCTGAATCTAACGATGTCTTGCAGATTGACCAAATCAGTAAACAATGAGGGTCTTAGGCTAGCCTAGTCTAATCTAGTCTGCATTGAGAACACTACAGATTTTCTTATTAAAAGTCGAACAATCTGATTGGGGCAACAAAGAATATAGGTGGGATCTTACATAAAGAGACTAACTTTTAAACTGAAATATGGGTTTGGCATTGCAGTTGCCTATTGCTTACACGATGGATAACTACAATTGACTATTTTGAACGTTTCCATTTTTAGAGGGCTTGCTCTTCAATTTTCCTGTTCTGCAACACAAATGGATGGATTGTTTGGCACGGCATTAATATAAAACAAATGTTTAAATCATGTAATGCTAACTTATGAGGAAAAATATAAGCAGCTGGAATTTTTCCACCACACAATTGTTAAGGACCTTTTGCAGCAGCTGTTTCAAATAGATGTTGTGATTAATGGGGATAATTCAAGAACTAAAAACAGATCTAACATCATATATGTCTCATGCCTAATGCTACAAGAGAGCTAGTTAATATCTGTACAAAAACCACTTGTATGAGTGGATTTGTTTCACAGAAACAAATTAGGTACATTTTGGAGATGTCTGACTAGCATATATAATTTAAATGCTATATATATAGCACACACACACACACACACACACACTGTATATGATTTAAATTGTGGGACAAATTAAGTGTTGATGAATTTAGATGCAAGGTCGTTGATTCCAAGAGACTAGTTTTATTTTCACAAAACATTATAATTAATCATCAACTTTGTCTTTCATTTTCTCCTTGTTTATCTGACTGTTTTATGTACCTCTAGTAGAAAAGTATCTCCTAGCTTTTTTTGAGGAAAAATTATTATGTTTTATTTACTCTCTTGCCATTATAACAATAATGATGTATCAGTGCTCCATAAATATTTTGAAAATATATAGTGCACTTGTGAATGAAATGATAGATCTTTGCTACAAATATTTTGGGGCTACAAGCATCAAAATAATTTAAAACCAAGATGATGCATCTAATTTTAAAAAATTCAATTTCTCTACTGGAAAAAGGAAGCAGCCTTCAAAAATTACAGAGTTATGATTTATTTTATGTGATTCTAGAAATCTGTTGAATGGATTTTAGGAAATTAAAAGTGTGGGTAGAATTAGAAGTTATGGTAACATCAGCAGATTGAATAAAAATCTCATTATAGTTACCACATATAAATGGGTCACTAAACAATGTAATGAAAACACTGTGGAATTACAGCTCCATAGAACAAAGTTGATTTTTGGAAGTCTATTTTGAATTTTCATTCATTAACACTGCCCTCTTTGTGAAAGTGTTTTGGAAACATGATGATGGAAATTTGATGGAAAGCAAATAACTGATGTCTCTCTTAGGGACCATACCATCAATGCTGAATTGTCTAATTTAATCAAGAAAGGAACTTTTCTATTTTGCTGTGTCATACATTAAGGCAGAGCTTTCCAAACTTTTCATGTTGGTGACACACTTTTTAGACATGCATCATTTTGCAACACACTCTTACAGCAGGGCATCATTTTGCGACACACTCTTACAGCAGGGCACAAGGCAGGCACTAGGACCTGCGTGGAATCCTGGCAGGGCTCGGATGCAGCAGCAGCCACGACACACCCAGACACTGCAGCCAACACACTAACGTGTCGCGACACACAGTTTGGAAAGCTCTGCATTAAGGAGTGAAGACTGAAAATGGGTAGAGTACTTGAAGACAGTGGTCTAACCAGGTATTAGAGTTTTATAGCAAGATATAATGCAAGATATAATGTTTTTGAGGGGGCGTGGTGGCTCAGCGGGTAAGACGCCAGGCTTGTCGATCGGAACATCGCAAGTTCAGAGGTTCGAATCCCTAGCCCCACGTGACGGAGTGAGCTCCCACACTAGCCCCAGCTCTTGCCAACCTAGCAATTCGAAAGCATGCAAATGCAAGTAGATGAATAGGTACCACTTCGGTGGGAAGGTAACAGCGTTCCACACATGTCATGCTGGCCACATGACCGTGGAAGCGTCTTCGGACAACGCTGGCTCTTCAGCTAACAAACGGAGATGAGCACCAGCCCCTAGAGTTGGACACGACTGCACAAATGTGCGGGGGGAACCTTCACCTATAATGTTGGTCATTGTGATTGTGTATGCCTGATCATTACCATCTTTCCTTGATGGTTCGAGGACAATTTTTGCCTGTTATACTGAATCCTTGGCTCCAGTTAGAAACTGTAGGGATCCAGGGACTGGAAAAGGCACACAGAGAATCTGGATGTTCACAACTTAACATCAATCATAGAAGAGAGAGCAAAAATCTTCTTTCAGAGATTGGATAAAAGGTCCTGCTAAAAGCAGGTTTTTTGAACACTTTAGGCTCACTATACAAATTTAAAAGCCATTTTACCCTACAGATGGAAAATACACTTTCCAGAATATTTTAAAGAAGATACTACCACTCCTAAGTGACATTCAATGCTGGTATCAACCCAAAATGAATCTCTTCATCGTTGGTGTTTTGGTTTTTACCGATACCAAAAAGACGAAAATCATTTTTGAAGAAAAATCTGCTGCTACAATTAGACCAGAATGAACACTAAAAAAGAAGGATTTACCAAGATCACTGAAAGCCTTATACATAAATGCTGGCTGTTGGGAATTACAGAATCTTGGGAATTGAGTGATAAAGTCATTTTTGTATTAAAAACATCTAGCATTGTCCCAATGTAAAAGTTCAACTTTAATAAGAATTTTGGAAAATGGTTATCTTTAATATGTATTAATCTAAAATATTCTGATGGTCCTGATAGTTTGTAGTCACCACCTCCAACATATCTTCTCCAGCTTAGTGGACGCAACTTCACCAGCATTAGGATATATCCAGAAGCTTCTCCTAAACTAAATGCAACGCAGTACTCTTTCTCCCAGGCTTAAGATTTTGTTTTCAGTTGCGCTTGACTTCACTTACTAGTTCCAAAGCAATAAGAAATGTCACTGCTTTATAATGTTTACAGCACAGCATGTAGTCAGATGATTTACAACTATTCCCAAGTGTGAAAAGGAAACAGATTCGTGATGCTTCAAACACCATCTTAAAATTATTCTTTCTGTGCATAGGATAATCCCTGGTATCTCATCTAGGAGGATTAAAAGGACATTTATTTCAGTTCTTATAAGTAGGTTCACAATCTACAGATTGCATTCAATTAAAATAGAGGCTTATCAAGACAGTCACCTTACTATCCTTTCCTCCAGTCTGTAAGGTAGCCAAAATACATTGGCATAATTTGTTCTATTCAAACAGCCAATCTCGATTCTGCCTCAGTAATAAATCTCTTTACCAGTGCTATCCATACAGGTTTAATAGAGACAAGTGAAGGACAGCAATCCATGGGTGAATTTCCCTTCCCACCAGCATTCCTATTCTTACTCGCTAGATCAGAAAAAGCATACACTCCCAGCAGGGTCACCCAAGGAGGTGAAGGTTGTCTCAGCTACCCAGTTAAAGCAAGCAAGCATTTATATTTTGGCAGCAGAGATATAGGAATGCTGGAAACAGATGATTGCTTTAGTGATAATGACAAAGGCATAATTTCATAGTGTGTGGGAGAAAGCAATGGTAAACCACTCCTGTATTTTACCAAGAAAACCACATGAACATACAACATAAAGTGACTGACAATGTAGTGCTGGATAATAGGCCTCCCAGGTTCGATGGCACTCACATGCTACTAAGGAACAGCTGAGGATCTTTTGGAGTAATAGTGTTTATGACATGACTAGATTAAAGCTGATGTTGCCATGCAGGAAAAGAAAATCCAAACCTGTAAGATAGAATTACAGTGAAAACATGGAACTTAAGAAGTATGAACATGGAAAAGCTCAACACAGGGAAAGATGAAATGAATCAATTACACACTGACATCTTAGGCATCTGCAAATTGAAATGGACTAGAATTGGACACTTTCAGTCAGAAGATCATACAGTTCATTACTCAGGACATGAAAAACAAAGAAGGAATGGCAATGCTTCCATAGCCAGGAAGGATACAGCAAGAACAGTACTAGTCTACAATGCAATCAGTGACCAAATAATAGAAATCAGTCTTCATGGACAACCCTTTAATATGACAAGTTTATGCTCCAACCAATGATGCAGAAGAAGAGGAAGTGATGAGTTTTATGGTCACATTCAATTTGAAATAGATAGAACGTGCCAGCAAGATAAGCTGCTTGTGGTTGAACACCAGAAAGTTGGAAACCTTAAGGAGGAAAATACAGTTGGACTGGATGGCCAAGGAAAGCAAAACGAAGCAGAATTATTTCTGCCAATCCAATGATTTCTTCATTGCTAACCCAATCTTCAAACAACCAAAACAATGCCTATATACATGAACATCACCAGACGGAGCACAGAGAAATCAAATGGACTATATTATTAGTACAGAGATAGAAGAGTTCAGTGATAACAGCAAAGACATGGCTTGGGTTTTTTGAACATATACCCACCACTTTCAAGGAAAACATCAGTAATCAGTTTGGTTTCTCACTGATAGGGAACCAGAGGAATTGAGGAATGAAATCAAATAAGTTGTTAAGGATGAATGTGAAAAGAGACTGCCAAAGATAAAAAAACAGAAGAAAGCAAACTGGATGACTGAACAAATGGTGGAAATTGCCAAGAAGAGAAGAGAAGCCAAAGCCAAGAAAGACAATGATCTCAGGAAGGAGCTTAATAAAGAATTCCAGAGAGCTGTTAGAAGAGGCAAGAAGCAGTATTATGACATCTGTAAAGACAGCAAGGATGGAAACAGATACAGAACTACAAAGAAAGTCTTCCAAAAGATTTCTGAACTCAGATGGAGGTTCCAATCTCAATTTAGTGTGCTAAACGATGCAAATGTACAGGTAGTAACTGATTTACAAAAGATGGAAGAGTATATGAAATTCTGTCCAGTACTGATGTCAACATCCAAGATACCTTAGAAGATATTCCCTACTTAGATATTCCCTACTTACAAGAACCTCTAGTACTAGAAGATGAAGTTAGATTAGCACTCTGGTCATTACCAAGTCAGAAGGCTATGGGAACTGATGGAATATCCACTGAAATATGGCAGGTACCAGAAGAAGAATCTGCAAAGCTTCCAACCAAACTATGCCAGCAAATCAGAAGAATGACTCAGTGGTCAACAAATTGGAAGAAATCAGTCTACAAACCAATACCAAAAAAGGAGACCTAACAGAGTGTACAAACTATTGTTCAATATGCTTAATTTCACATGCTAGCAAAATAATGCTTAGAATAGTTTGTTTTTCGGCTCCACAATCACAATTTGATGATGTTGTTTTGCCCCATTTATAAAGGGCATCTGCACATCTACCATGACCCGTGAGAATCCAACATATAGTGACAGAGTGTCAAAACCAAGCCTACAATGGAGACTTTGCTGATTTCCTGGCTGTGACAACTGAATTAAAACTAGATTTGTAACCTAGACATACGTTTGTAATTTTCCTGTCTATATTTTATATTTCATATTTATTATGCTCTATGTTTTTTATTGTAACGCGATGTGAATGTGCCATACGATAAATAAATAAAATGCTTAGAATTATCCAACTCAGATTAGAGCCTTGTATGGAAAGGGAAAAAACAGATGTTCAAGCTGGCTTTAGAAAAAGCTGAGAAACATGAGACATTATTACTGATGCACTGGATAATTGAGAAAGCCAAAGAATACCAGAAAGAAGTTGATATGTGCTTCATTGATTATAGAAAGGCCTTTGATTGGGTCGATCATATCAAGCTGTGGAATGTGCTTAGAAAAATGGGAATCCCAGAACATTTCATTGTTTTCATGCAAAACCTATAGATTAGGAAGCCACAATATGGACAGAACAAAATGGCAAAAATGACTGGCTTCAGGTTGGCGAAGGAGTGAAACAAGGCTGTATACTCTCCTCTTATTTATTCAACCTATATGCTGAATATATACTAAAGGAAGTTGGATTGGAAGAAGATGAGCGTGGTTCCAAAATTGGAGGAGCAAACATCAACAACCTGCACTATGTTAATGACACTACTTTGGTAGCTGAAAATACAAATGTTCTGGAAGCTCTAGCAATGAAAATGAAAGAGAACAGTGTAAAATTGGGACTAAGATTTAATATGAAGACCAAACTAATAACAGGAACAGCAACCAGTCTTAGAATTAACAATGAAGCTGGGTGGACAGCTTCTGCTCTTTATGATTGATTATCAACAATAAAGGAACCAGCAGTCAAGAAATATGCCATAGACTAGCATTTGGTAGAGTAGCAATGAAGGCCTTGGAAATGTCATTCAGAAGCCAGTTATATCTATACCTACAAAGTTTAAAGTGGTTTTCCTTGTGATACTCTATGGAAGTGAAAGTTGGACTTTGAAGAAGCATGACAGAAAGAGTACTGATGTTTTTTTATTTCAGAAGACTTCTGAAAATACCATGGAGAAATCAAATGGATCATTGAACAATCAACCAGAGTTCTCACTCCAGGCACAAATGACCAAGCTCAAATTATCATTGGACACATTATGCGAAGACCTAGCTCTTTGGAGAAGTCCATCATGATGGGAAATGTGGAAGGAAAGAAAAGAAGAAGACAACCAGCAGCAAGGGGGATGGACTCAATTACAATGGCAATGGGTACACTGTTGAAAGACCTAATCTGTCCAGGTTGGGGACAGATCATTCTGGAGAAAATCTATGTGGTCGCTAAGAGGTGACACCGAGTTGATGGCAAATAATCAATGAAGTCATAAAAAACACCAATCATATTCCTTAATAAGGTGGGGTTGGGCAACAGGATCCTGGGAATCAGAGACTTGGCCCTTTTCCTCCACCAGAAACTATTAAAACCATGTAAGCAGTTTAACAATTTGAGCAAACTCTGGGAGACAGTGGAGGACAGGAAGGCCTGGCGTGCTATGGTCCATGGGGTCACGAAGAGTCGGACACAACTTAACGACTGAACAACAACAAGCAGTTTAACTACCATACTGAAAGCAAAATGAGGGACCGTCTCATCCCCATAACATCGAACCGTCCCACTCGGTCATTTAGAGAGGGCATGCTACGGACCCCATCGGTAAGGGAATTTCACCTGACGGGGTCTAGAAAGCGGGCCTTCTCAATGGTGGTGCCCACCCTTTGGAATATCTTACCCCCGGAAGTGAGGCAGGCCCCATCACTCCCGGCCTTCAAAAAGAACTTAAAGACCTGGTTCTGCCACCATGCTTGGGATGGGGGGGGGGAACAGTTCCTCTTGGGGATGGCTGGTGCCATAGAGCCCTTTTAAATACAAACCCATCGCATCTTGGATTTTATATTTATTTTAGTTATTATTGTATGGTACTATATGTTGTTTTAATTGTTGGATTTTAATTGCTGATTTTTGTAAACCGTCCAGAGTCCCCCTGTGGGGAGATGGAGCGGTGAATACAAATTGAATTATAAATAAATAAATAAAATAAATACTTTGTGCCACCTTTCAAGTTACTGTGCCAGCCTAGTGATGGCCTGAAACAGTGGACTGTCACTTGAGGTAATTCTGAATATATATCTGGTGTTATTCCAGAAGAACAGTAGACACATGGCTAAAACAGTTTGACAGGCCAGTAATGTGGTGGATTGGGGTAGGACAAAGCATAGGGAGCCAGGGAGAATACCAGGTAAAGGAGGTATATTGAAATAGAGGCAGGACCAGGCAATATAGTGGTCTAGGTTTAATTCATCGTTTAGAAATTGAAATATGATGGAATGGAAGAAATTTATATAATTTCAACACTCTGATAATCCTTTTCTTTTTTAAATGACTTTTTGTCTTTTCTATTTAATTTAAATTTAGATATAATTTAATATTTTTTTTAGTTTAGGTTTAGTTTTATTAAATTTTCTTTCTTATCCTTTGCTTTCCGGGGATTTGTTTTTTATTTTTTTCTTCTTTCTTTTCCTTTTTCTGTTTTTTCCTCCACTTTAGGTAGTTTAGTATAGCTTTTGTGTTTTTCCATCTTACAGTTTATTATGTAAAATGTTAGGTTTTTCTTTAAAATATAGTATTTTATCTAAGGGTTATTTGAGGGACCTCCTCTTCCCAGTTATATCTACCTGTCCCATTAAGTCTGGCAAGGAGAGGCGTGCTCTGAGGCATTACAGAGTGCTATCTGGTGGGGCCCAGGAAGAGAACCTTTTCTGTCGTGGCATCCATTCTTTGAAACATCATCACCCCAGAGATACACCCCGCCGACCCTGCTGGCCTTTTGCAAGGCCTCTGCAATGGTTATATTAATTTGTGGCTGGTTGTTTTGCTTTTACCTCAGCTGCTGATTATATGTGTGTTGTTTTTATTGTTTTACATTTTACAGTGTTTTTAACTGTTTTTAGCTTCCCGGAGTCATGAATTTGAGATGGGCAGCCATATAAATTGAATGAACGAACGAACAAACAAATGAATGAATAGCTATATAGTTTATATGTAAGGTTACGTATTAATGTTTTGTAAGAAATGTTAATTGTAATATTTTTAAAGTTTAATAAACATTTAGAAAACAACAGGTGAACTTCCATGCACTTCACCTCCCCCACCCCCTTCTCCCTTTTATGGATAGATCGCTACAAAGATTGCTCTGAAAATCTTTATGGAAATATTGCTGCTGCTTGAAGAACAATCCAAGCAGACCAAATGGCAACGAGAAGGTATGCCAACAAAGTTATACAAATAGCAGTCAAGAATTGTTTTTAGCAACAGAGCAGGCAGAACCAAGCTTCTGCACAGAAAGCTAGTCTTGTTTTTTTTGTTTTTTTAAGATTGTGTGTTTTTAAGGGCAGGTCTGTTACTTTTGTGAATAATATTGAAAGTGATCATGGGCATGACATTTTTTCCTATGAACTACAGGTAGTCCTCATTTAGCAACCACAATTGGGACTGGCAACTCGGTTGTTAAGCAAAGAGTGCTTACAATCTTCAGCTTTCCTTTGCTTTACAGACCTGCAAAGATCGTAAATGTGAGGATTGGTCATAAAGTTATTTTTTCATCATAGTCGTAACTGCAAATGGTCGCTAAACGAGGCAGTCACTAAGCGAGGTCTACCTGTACCACTGAGTTTTAGCAGAACAAGAACACCAGATGGAAAGGTAGCACTGTCTCATCCTTGTCAAAATCAATACTCTTCCAAACTATCTGCTTCAGATTCAGCCAATCATACTGCTCTGCAAAATACCAAAAATTACTCTATTATCACAGCCTACATGGAGAATCAATGTATGTTTATAACATCTGTTTTTTTTCTTTCTCATAGCTAGGATTATCCCAGATTTAAAAGAAGGGGGCAGGATGAAAAATTATTTACAAAATAGTTCATGTTTTAGATTAATGGTTAGGAATTTTAAACTGTACTTCAGTTTCCTACTACAAACCTTTTATCTTTCATCGTTCCTATGTGCTTCAAATACTTCCTCCAAGCAAGTCTCCTGCCCTCATATAATCACAAAATGGGATCTATGGTGTTAAAAATGCTAGTCAATGCACAATTCTTTCTTCACTTGTACTGGAATTAAGGAATTGAAAGAAAAAGAGGCCTGAAAGCTGCAGATATTAATTTCTTCTATAAGATATCCTACTCAAGTCCCATAAGATAAAACGATTTCCTTCCAGAAAACCATATATTGTTGCTTTATATCCCCCTTCAGGAGATATTAGGCAGTCAGCTATGGTTGTATCAGATTCCAACTGAGTTCTTTTCTCTCAACAGAGGTTTCTGCTTTCTTACAGTGACTTTATGCAAGATCAGTAGATTTTAGCACCAGTTAAAAAGAAACCAACTTGCTTCCTACTTTTCCCCATTCCCCATTTGTTGAATGGCTAACATCAAGCATACATGGCCCTTCACAAGGCACTAAAAACATCGAGCCTGGGGCCCTGATAGCATGGGCTTGTTTGAGTGACTGTGAGTCTTCTCGGCTGCTATTTTTATGTCATTTTTGTTGTTTTTAACTCTGGTTGTTTTTATTGTTTTTTATTCTGTTTTAATTGTGAGCCACCCAGAGTCATGTATATGAGACGAGGGGTCTATAAATTTACTATAAATAAATACATGAATAAATTGATTTAAGTTTTAGACCTTGAATACTTTAATAACGGAATTCTAGAGAAATTTATTTTATAGTGTTGTTGTTTCGTTTGTAGCATTTATACCATAAACTTTTCCTTAAAAATAAAGATAACGTAAATGTTTAAACAAAAAAAAAATGAATTACTCAACATTTGCACATTAAAGCTACAGTTGTACAAACATTGATTTGAGAGAATTGAGAATTGGGATAGATGAATCTGTTTTACTTTTAACATTGTTTGCCTTTTTTCAGGCACAATATGTTCTATTTTGTTTCTACACACACACACACCCCACACACACTATTCTCTTTGGGAGTAAGCCTAATGCAAAAAAAGAATTAAAAGTTGTGAGAGAAAAAACTGAAATCAGGAGAGCAAAGTGTACAAGTGAAAAATTTGTACACTTTTGTGCACACATTCATGCAAATGAAAATTCATTCTAATTTCTGGCAACAGTTTTCACTAATATATGAACATGTGTAAGCAGTTCTTAATATTCTCATACTTTTATGTATTTTTGACTTGGGTACTACTGCATAATAAAATTCAGAGAAATGTAAACATAAAAGGATAACTGTGTCCAGGTTTATATATAGTCAGTTTTTATTTCTTTTTTTTTTAAAAAAGGTTGGTTCCTATTAATGAATTTCCCCCAGGAAATGAAAATAAGTCTGACAGAATTTAGTGGAAAAAACTTGTAAATGAACATGCATAGTATTCACCAAATTAATGGCTCCCAAAATGATTTTATAGGAATTAGAGAAATGGTTGGGGAATGCTGAGTGGATGAAGGCAGTGGACATTTAGGGTAAGCATAAGTATGTTTCAAAACTTGAACTACATTCAGCAAAATTCCTAAGCTTAATTCTTCAAGGAACACTAAAACTTGAGAATTTTTTGCAAGCCAACATCTGCTGACAGTATATAGACAATATTTGTAAGTTGAACCTATAACTGAGATTTGCATAAATAGCTGCAGCCTTGGTGTTTACACTTGGATTTATTAGGTTAGCCTGGCTATGGAAATACCAGTTAGTACTTTTCCAAAAACAGACAAAACTTCTTGAAAATGAATGTGGCCAATGTCAATAGTGTTAATTAAATTATTATTACAAAAATTGAGTGATTCTGAAACAAAATCTGAATAATAAAGAAGTGAATACCAATCAAAGAGAATATTTGTAGCTCAGGGTTGAACTGTGGAGTCCTTGGTGCCTTGTTGTTTTCTTGCAGACATTTTCTTGCAGAACACCAGAAAAAGGAAACAGACCACTTATAGAGCATCTTCCAGCAAAATGGATACCCACAGAACTTTATCAAAAAGTGCCTGACCACTCAACCCACCACAGCAAAACCAACAGAAGCTATGAAAAGGATTACACTGCCATACATCAGAAACATCTCAGAAACTATGAATAGACTGTTACAACCACATGGCATCACCGTAGCACATAAACCAACCAAAACCCTTCAGAACATTGTAAGTAACCCCAAAAGACCCAGTAACCCAAGAAGAAAAAACAGGAGTTATCTACAACATACAGTGTAAGTAGGACAGACCGGCAGAAGACGAGCAGAACGCATCCACAAACACCAACTAGCAGTCAGAAGACACGATGAAAACTCCTTAATCTCACAACACATAGACAGACTCAACCATACTTTCAACTGGGAAACTGTGAGCATCTTAAACCAAGCCAAATCCAAAAATGCTAGATAATTCCTGGAAGATTGGCACTCAGACAAATCAGCCATCAACAGACGCATAGAGGTAAACAACATTTACATACCATTCATAAGAGACAATAGAAAAGCCAGAAGACCAGAACACCTCCTTGCCAGCAATCAACACCCAGATATGCAAAGATACAACACCAGGATTAGCACCAGAGGAACAATAAAACAGCACAATATACCTTAATCAAGGAACTATTAACTCAGTCAATCAACCAAGCAGCAAACAACAGCCCAATCAAGGAACTCCTAAGGAGAGAACAACACCTCCACCAACACAAGCAGGACAAGCCATGGTATATAAACAGAGAGCAAGTCCCACTCCCTTTTCACACTGAAGATGTTGCCTAGTCTGGCAATGAAAAGTCTGCAAGAAAACAACAAGGCTCAGAGAGTACCAAGGACTCCAAAGAAGTGAATACAGAAATTCCACAGCAGCACCAATGAGAATAATTTTTCCCTAGAAAACCTTAGAAAAGCTAAACTTTGCAACATAAAGAACTGCCAAATGTTAGAATTAAGTTGCCATATACAAGGCCTTTTCTTGGCATGCAAATTATTGTTTTAACTACATTATAATGATAGAACTGATGTTCCCTGTATTGCAACATATTAATCCCATTGCACTGTTGAAAGAGTTATTGCTTGTGAAATCCTTACTTTTCAAAGTTCAAATACACTGTATTTTTAAATTGCCACAGCTGCTTATGTATTAGTTTTTCTTTGGAATTTTAGCAACCTAATAGTCCTACTCAGTTTACCGGGTGGTCCAGGCAGCTCACGACCATCATTCTACATTCATGTCCAAAAGTGTTGCTGTGAGGGTCAAGTGATAATGACATATCTTAATTTTTCTCATGGAGGACTATTGACTAAAAATGCATGAATAGAACAACAGCTGAATGGAGAACAACCAAAGGGCTATGCAAAACGTCCAAATAATATTAATACATGCTCCAACACAGTCAAAATACAAGTTGACATATCAGACTAAATTTAATTTAGTACACTATTTGTTCTTGTGATTTAAAGTATCATAATAAGATGATGGAATGTTACCTGTCCTAAATTTAAATTAATCATTTTGGGGTTAAAATTTCTCCAGGAATTACCAATTTCAAAAGAAAAAAGTGGTATTTCTGTCCTGTCAGTTTTTAATGCTTTGCCTGCATTGAGTATTAGAAAACCACCTATTAGACAACCGGTATTAGAGTGCATGAAAATGGAAAGCTATACATTTCAGGTCTTAAATGTCGAACCATTTTTACACAACCATAAGGATGCCTGCCACAATCAGGGAAGTTTTCACTTCCCACTTTCTTACTCTGAGAAAGCTGTACATGCAGATGGACATCCAATTGGTCAGCATCTTCTCAACCACAGATTCTGTCCTTCTCAGCATAAGCTTGGGATTTTTAGAAGCAGAGGCATCAATGAGATCTACCAAGAGGTCCTTCATGATGCTGGTGTAGTACTCTAGTTTCCCATGCAGTGCAACAGTAAGCAAGGAGGCCAGATTGCATCTGAAGAAAGAGTTAATGAATGATAACTGAGACTGATAGTACAACATGCGATTCATCAATCAACATGAACAGAAATTAAAACCATGGTAACATTCCAAATTGCTTTCACAAAGCTCCTCAAAAGTGTTGACGTTTCAAGCCATATGTATCACAGCTGTGCATAATCACATTGTATTATGCCACCCTTTGACAGAAATGGATGCCAATCTTTACAAGAAAAAAAAAGCATAATAATAGAGAAGGTTAACACCTGCAAGTTGAAATACAGCACGGCAACATTTTTAAAGCAATAAAAGAACAGCGTGAACACTTGATTTTTAAAGAAAGATATATTTCATTACAGATACAGCCCTTGAGATTCCAGGCCTCTTGTTCAGATCTACAATACAATAATGATAAAAAAACATTCAGGGAAAGGTCCTTCTACTTAGCTCCTTTCAGATTTCTTACTGCCATTTCTTTAGCATAAGGTAATAACCCCTCACCATCCGTGATTCAGCCATTCGTAAATTTGAGTATCTACAAGAAATTCTCTGTATTATCAATTTGGCTTGTGTGATTCCCAAAATCTGAGTATCTGTGAGGTTGTGTGTGCTGGATGGTTCTTCTCACAGAAGTTGGCAAGCCACATAGGTTCAACTTGTTGGCGAAGACTGCTCCCAAGTGTGTGCTTAAAAGTGAACAGGTGCCAGAGGCTAAGTGGTCTAGGTCTGTCATGGTTTTAGAAGAAAAAAAATTAAGAGCAGAATAAATTGAGTAAAGGACTAAGTAATAATGCTATTGGTAGGCTGTTGGTGTAAATGAATCTATCATTCACACAATTAAGAAAAATGAAGAAGTTACAAGAGCAAGTGTAAAAAGTGGGACAGTGATGTCATTTAAGGCCTCTCACATGGCCCGTGATCTGAATACACAGAAGATGGACAGGTCCTCAGTCTTTGAATTGATATCAGAATCAGAAAAATAAGCCTATGAACATGAATTTAATTATGAATACAGCTGTATGGGTTACAGCAAGTCTTTAACACCAAATAAATAGGCCCCTTCTGGAAGAATATGCCTAACAGTACTCTCATTTCCAGAGGAAAAAATGGGCATGCCAAGGACAGGTTAACACTTCTAACGCAATGCTTTGGGAGACCTTTTCATGAAGTTTATGCTTTTAGACTGAACTCTTTACTCCCATGCCTTTAATGGCAAGAACAAGAATCGTCTTCCAGTTTTCTGGAGAGCAAAGAGAAAAGCATTTTTAACTGATGCACCGTTCATAGACTGGCTTATCAACTATTTTGTCCATTGTATAGTGCTATTTCAAAAGTACAAATTTAGTTTTCAGGCTTTTTTTGCTTCCTTTTTAATAATGCTCTTGGCCATCCTGAAATGAAGTACTGGTCATTCATCCTGATGTAATATGTATTTCTCCAAACAGCACTTGACTCCTTCAGCCCATGGATCAAGGCATTCTAAAAGCATTTAAGAGCTATTATTGTTTTGAGCATTTTGCTGACATCATCAACAATAACTCACATCTGATTTGAAAAGATGAATGGAAAGGATACACCATTGTTTATGCACTAACTATCATTAAGGAATTTTTGGATGAAATAAAACAAGCCATTCTTACAGCTGTTTGGAAGAAACTTTAGCCTGAGATTGTTAATGATTTGACCAGTTTTCCCACAATTATTGGTGAGGTCAACTGCACTGTTGCTTCAGTCTGACAACTGGTAATTTGATGGATTTGAAGACATGAAAATAAGTGATGTTAATCAGCTCTTGGGTTCTTATTCTCAGGAGCTAGACAAAGAAGATATCCAAATGCTCATTGTTCCATCAAGTGGTGAAGAAAATTATAAAGAAAAAGGAGGAAGATCCCAAACAGAAGTTAATTTTGTCAAACTTAAATAAACTATTACAGTTTGCAGCTGATTTGGCTGATGAGGAGAGGGAGATACTCTTTTATGAAATGCAGCATGAAGTTTCCTGGTGCCAAATAAAGAACTGCAAAAAACTTAAGAAGAAAAGTAGCACAGCTGACTAATTGTCCTTGTCCTTCGAAGCAGGTTGAGACTCCAACAGCATGGTCTGAGCAAAGCATGAGAACTCTTCTATGGTGGATTAAGAAGTTATCTTCCCAGTAACAATCAAGGTTCCCTCTCCCTATTACTGCCATCTTCAGCTTCAGTGTCATCCATTCATCATTCATTTTCATTGGCGATCACTCGTAGCCAAGTAAGATTGTCTTCCAAAGGTAAAATTTTAACGGTGGATCCGTAAGTGGCTATAAAGGCCAATTCTGGATCCGCACAACCTCCCACAATGAGGGCATAGGTTTCCGGGTGGGAGACGGTCATGATGAGGGTTTGCCTGACGTGCCTTCCTTTTAGCTCTTTTCTCCTTTTCGCCCTGTACTCGTGCTTCTTCAAAGTCCATAGCGCCATTAATAAAGGATGACCTCCAATTGAAACGCCACATGGTGTCATCACAGCAGTAAAGATAATAATTTCAAAAACATACATTACTCCAAATGTACATTGAGTTTTTCTCTATTGTTAAATTTTACTACAGTACAGATTAAGAAATTTGAAAGATTTTAACAGATTGAATTATGACCTTGTTCTCCAACCCTATTTTTCCAACTACGAGGATTTTCAAGAACGGAGCTCTAATTGTTGGTGAGAGCATACTATATTTCTTACAGCATATATAGTTACAAAGATTTCTGTTATGTAACAAGTTCAGAACTAGCACTGTTCCAGTGTTATTCAATACTTAAATAAAACATTCACTCCATGATAAGCACAAATACTTGGTTTAAAAAAACACAGAGCAACTGTGCAGAAAAACATAGAACAAACATTCTATTTTTCAGAAAATAATGAAAAAATCAGGGTAGGTTTCATCTAATTGTTTAGAATGATAGCTGGTCATGTTTAGAATGTTTAGAATGTAGCCAGCTTGAGTTAAATTTGTGCTATGTCAAGTTACCTTAAGATTTCGAGGAGTCTTACCTGTCTCGTACAGCAAAATCTTTCTGCTGCTCAAGAGCATGGACAAACACAATGAGAAAGTGCTTGTTGTTAAGTAAGGTAGAGAACAATGCAATTCCTTCTTCCATATTGGGTCTACAGTTTTCAGGAATCTAAGGAAAAATCAGCAAACTGAATGAGAAAAGAATGCTTAATGTTTTTATTTCATCACATTAATGTACAAAATAAATCTGCCAATAACCACATTGAAACCAATATTAAGACATACCATCCTAGTATGCAGACAAAGGGAATTAATATTGAGTTTCCTGTTTTCAACCTAATTAATCAGATACGTATAATATCTGATTTTCAAACTAGATTTCTTGAACTCTATTATGTCAAAGCTCCTCCAAGTTAGTCAGAACCCTTTTAGCGGTAAATCTAATAGAGATTTCATTATGATTTGTAACAAGAAGTACACTATTCTCAGACTTTGCCCTAAAGAAAAGAAAGCAGCAGTAGAATTCTTTACATTGCACTCGCATACTTTTTAAAAACTAAACTTGAATCACTAAGCACTATTTTTAGAGTAATGGAAGTAGTCACCATCTGGGCTTATGTCAGACTGAATTCTTTGGCTAAAATGAATTATTTTAAACATTATGGACAAGTAATATAGATGTAAACAATGCAAATAAATCAGTGGTATTAACTAATCTCTTCAGCAATAAGTCAAAGACTGAATACAGTTATATTTACACTATGCCGTGCATTTTCAAAAACATTTAATATGTTCCCATTTTCTACAAGTCATGAGGAGATTGCACCAGTTGTTTCTACTTCCTTGGAAAGAAACTTTACTGGCCACTCTGCCTTTTCTTTTCCATTAGCACAATAAGACATATGTCTTATTCTTTCTTAAGCACTTATAATAAAATGATGTACTGATCAGTACTATAGTAGGTATAATAACTAAAGTTGGATTTACCAAAGAATTACATACTTTCCATTCCCCCAACAATAATGGGTGAGTTTCTTGGATTTGAGACCCCATCTGGGAGTTGAGGTGCTGGGAAGGCAGAATGTAACGCTCCTCATAGAGAGAAGAACACTAGAAAAAATAAACATAGAGGAAGCAAATCGAGAACACATTTTGAAATTTAGCAAAAGAGGCATAGTTTAATTCTTCATGTCTTTGCTCAGTTGCATGTTAACAGAGCATTATTGTTTGAGAGCTGTAAGAAGATGTCATAATGACGTGAGTCCACTCATAAGAAAGAAATAACTTTATATGTCTTGTGGAAGCTTTAAACTCCTGGCTATAGATTTCTGAATGAACAAACAGAACAACTTTGGGGAAGGCATATTTATTTATTTTATTTATTTTATTTTTATCCTGCCTTTATTATTTTTCTAAATAACTCAAGGCGGTGAACATACCTAATACTCCTTCCTCCTCCTCCTATTTTCCCCACAAGAGCAACCCTGTGAGGTGAATTGGGCTGAGAGAGAGTGACTGGCCCAAGGTCACCCAGCCGGCTTTCATGCCTAAGGCGGGACTAGAACTCACAGACTCCTGGTTTCTAGCCCAACACCTTAACCACCAGACCAAACTGGCTCTATGAAAAACAAAGCTTTCACAGTACTGAGATCATGAACTCAATTTTCCAAGATTCAGGGCTCCCTAGCAAAGAGGGAATTATTCAGGGCTGTTTTATTCTCTTACACTTGTAGAATTGCCTGAAGTTTGGGTAACCTGGAAAAAACTTTCAGCTTTGTATTCAGAATGCCTTTGGAAATAATGTAATTGCATATATTTTACTTGCTTTCATTTATTCTGCTTCTAAAATTAAAGTTGCCAAAAATGTTGAGGAAACAACTGGTGTTGAAAAGGGGAATAAAGGAGTCCCACTAAAAGGTATAGGCCTACAGTTTTTAACACATTTCCATTTTTAAAGAAGTGTTCATCACATATTTACCATGCATTTTAGAAATTTTCTAAAGCTAAAAGAGGTAAAAAGTCTGCTTTGTGAAAAATTAATATTTTTTGTGTGCTGTGTATCAGAATAATACATATTTATAGCATTCACACCCCTTAAGACAGACAGCTTGATAAAAACTGAAACACACACACATACACACAGAGATTAAAACCACCCAAAATGGCAATTTACAATGTATAGCTATAGTTTTAAAACCTGTTTTTAATGAAAATATGGATTTGCAAGTTGTAGGGTGCTGAGTGAGTGAAATAAAGGGGCATATAAGCCCTATAAATAAATTATAGTAGTATGCTACTTTGTCTTACTTTGGGAAAGAAAGTTCGAGTCACAAAGTACTTGTATTCAAGGAATGGGATTCCTTGGCTCCGATTTAACTCTTTGGTCAAGTCTGTCATATCTGTCTGAAGTTCAGCAAAACCTAGTTGAAGGAAACCATAATTAGAAGAATAAGTCTCTTTCATTCAGTGTATAAATTACTCTGAATATACCAACAGTATGTTATTCTACCTAATCTGTGGGAAATTTTTCATGTTAATTATCTCCAAAACAAAATCTATTTATGCTAGGCAGATTAATGGGCTAAGGAAATTCTTTTTCTGCATGCAATATACCATGCTAGTTTAACTTTTTTTTTAATCAGTGGATTCTACAGAATATCAATTTCACACATTCAGAAACCAAAAATATAAGCCATACACAAGATAGCCAGTGTTGGCTTTAGTAACATTATTCTGGAAAAATCCTACTAAAGATAGCAAAAAATATTCTTTTAATTGTTCATCGATTTATAATTTATAATGCTAATGAACAAAGTTTTCAATTTCTTTAAATCCATAAAAGAGACTTCAGTTAAAGCTCCCGACTTTCATCAATTAGGCTGTGGCTAATTAGCCATTCAAAATATCCAAATTCAAGTCCGCAAATACAGCTAGCTGAATAGGAATTTTAGGTATGTAAAATTTCAGCTTCCCTTCTCTCAAAGTAATACTCCCCCCTACTCTGCGGGGGGAGATGGGCGGTGATATAAGTTGAATAAATAAATAAATAAATAAATAATAAATACAGTTTCAAACTTCCCAAGGAAAACCATGTTGCAGTTCCCTCAAAATCTGATTTCAGTCACAAGACTCAATGTCACAGATGTTCCTGCGTTTTATGTATGTCAACTTTCTGCAGTTTAAATTATCACGGGCACAGGTTCTCCTTAGAGTGTTCCAGAAGATAAAGTCCTTTGCTGCCAATGGATTCCCCCCATTCTGTCCAAGTATGCATACTCACCTTTACGGATTTCTTCCCGGATCTGGGACTCCATCTCTTCCATCTGCAGCAGAGTTTTTTGCCAATAACGCTCTGCCCGACGGCTCTTGGTGCAAAACACAAACAGTGCTGGAATAAAGAAAGGGGAAAGGGGAAAAAGGGCCCCAAAGCCAAAGTAACGAATGAATGTTAGGCATGTTTTGTATTAAACTAGCACTGGTGCTTTATGTTTATTTGTTAAGAAAAAGGGCACATAATATAATCTACTATTCCAGAAGTTAGAACAGCTGCTACATTAACCAATTGAAAAGATAAACAATTATCATAGCTGGGTTTGAAATTTAGCCCTTTGAATTGTGTATCAAAAGATGTTTCCAGAGGATTAGGAAGTTCAATTGTTCCCTTACAAAAGCAGACACCAACTGTGATACCTTACAAAAATACCAGACACCAGAGGAAAATAGCTGTATTTAGATGTCACTATGTGTTAAGCTACTAGATCAGGGTTTCTCCACCAGGGTTCCGCGAGAGTCACTAGGGGTTCCCTGGGAGATCACAATTTATTTTAAAAATTATTTAAATTCAGGCAACTTCACATTAAAGAGGTAAGTTTCATTCTTTATTTTTAGTTTAAGAACACCGTTCATGCATATATACAGGCCTACCCATGAAACAAATATAATAATTTTGTAACTTCTGGCCTATATTTGAGCCTGAATGTGCAGGGGTTCCCCGAGGCCTGAAAAATATTTCAAGGGTTCCTCCAGAGTCAAAAGGTTGAGAAAGGCTGCTCTAGATGAAGTAAAACTAAACTGCTCCCTGGAAATACTGTAATATAGTAATGAAGCTTGAGCATAGTATGAAAGCAGGAGTAATTGGAAAAGACTCTGACACTTGGAAAAATTAAAGACAATTGAAAAAAGGGCTGACAGAAGAGCAGGTGGCTAGATACTATCACTGATGACACAAGAAGCAGTTACTGACAGACAATCCTGGAGAAACTATGTCTGTTGGATCAAAAAGATTCCGAAAAGACTGAGTGGCAACAATGTTAGGCATATCATCTATTTAATTTACATAATAAACAACTGAATTATGAAGTATATGGATAATCCATGCATCTACAAATACTAAATATGTGTCTTCATTTATTTATTATTCTTTTCTTATTATCTAGATATCAAAAATGCCAAAAAAGAAAATATTAAAATAAAATTAAATGCTACAACTTTAATAAAATAAATGAAAGCAAGTTTTTTTAAAAAAAACAAAAAAGACTGGGAAGAGAACAAGGTGTTTGCTTAACACCGGATGACCTCATATTGAACCTCAAGTGAACATCTCTGGCAAGAACATTCCAAACTAGTCACCAGGGCTGAAAAGTTCTCCCCTTGACTGTCATCCACTACAAATCAGATAACAAGGAACTAAGAGGAGTTCTGGAAGCACCTCAAAGTCTGAAGAGCCACAAGTGAAAATAGGTGTTTTCCTAAAGAACTTTCCCCCAAGCTTGAAGGGATTTAAAAATCGTATTACAGATTTGAATTGGACCTAGAAACAAACTGAAAATCTTCCACCAATTAGGAGCTGCCTCAATGAGTGCAACTTAAATAGTTGTGTTTTTAAAAAGTGTTAAAGATAAAGGTTCCCCCCGCACATTTGTGCAGTACAGACTCTAGGGGCCGGTGCTCATCTCCGTTTGTTAGCCGAAGAGCCAGCGTTGTCCGAAGACGCTTCCACGGTCATGTGGCTGGCATGACACGCGCGGAACGCTGTTACCTACCCACCGAAGTGGTACCTATTCATCTACTTGCATTTGCATGCTTTCGAATTGCTAGGTTGGCAAGAGCTGGGGCTAGTGCGGGAGCTCACTCCGTCACGCGGGGCTAGGGATTCGAACCTCTGAACTTGCAATCTTCTGATTGACAAGCCTGGTGTCTTACTCGCTGAGCCACCACGCCCCTTGTAAAAAGTGTTAGCATTTATTTTATTAAATCTCTACGCAGTCAAAGATAGAATGGGCTATTAAAAATATAATGCCAAACTATAGCTTAGCACCAAAGTAGGCAGCTTATGTGGCCCTCCATATCCTGCTGAACCAAAATGTGCAACAACTCTAGCAAGGGCATCTGTGAAGGATCCTATCAGTTGCATTTCAACAACATCTGAAGTCATACATGCTCCCCAGCTTAGCATTACTGGTACAAATTTAAGACTTGTAAACGCTGCTTCTTCCCTTCTTCTCTGTGTGGCCATGAAATGGAGAATGGAAGCTTCTGCTACCATTTTCAACTAATTGTGACTGGTCTTTCAGAATCAAGACAAACAGTTAGGTCTGGTGTACTGAAACAAACACTAGTTGCAAACAACAATTAAGGATACCAGCTTACTTAAAGAGAATATAAGGTGCATATAGACTCCCCTGAGTCAAGTTTGACTCCTGGTTACTATGTGTATACATCCATGTTGTTTATATGCATCAATACAGAAGCACTACTTTCTTCTGAGATATTTTTAACTTTTCCACCTAGCCTATGGACTTGGAATTTCCTGGTGAATGTTAAATGCAATTTCTGATTCAAACATAAAAAACAATCAGTATATGACGGTGGAAGCTAATGTTTACTGTCATCTCATTGCATTGAGAACAGAGGAAAAGACCAGAGTCCAGGAGTCCAGAGCTTATATACTTTATGCTATATGTAAATTGATCTAATGACTGTGAACATCAGATAAAATCTCTCAGAACACAACCTATCTTTTTATTAATTTTGGCACAATATTAACTATTTTGGCACAGAAAAAAATTAGACATTATAATCAGGCTCATTAAGATGGAGCCTGCAGCAAAACTTGGCAGAATATAACAGCACATAGCAACATACAAGACAAATTTATGCCCAGAATGAATGACTAAAACCAATGAAATGAGAAATTTAAACATCAATTTGATGAGCGGATTATTATTTAGTGAAAATACAATAAAGAATAAATTGTATTTATATTTGCTTAACAAATTTCTGTAAGTTCTATGAATAGCTTTGGCTCTCAGGGCAGAAAAGCAAGGTATAAACTGAATAAACAAAGATAATAATATTAATTGTATATAATTAAATTAAAACAACTAGAAATCATAACTGTATAATAGCTGTCGTATTAAATGTATGTGTGCATTTTATACTGTATATGTAAAGAGTTATTGAAAACCAATCTGATCCATTTAAAAGATTTAAATCTGTGTAATGTGGTACATCTAATGGTAGCTTTGCACCAAGAAACAAAAACTTTCTCTTGCAACCTGTCAATAAACTGCATACATTTCCGAATCAGCTTGGATACAGTATACAGGTAGTCCTCGACCTACGATCATTCGGTCAGCGACCATTCCAAGTTACAACAGTACTGAACGAATGGTGGTTATAACCGGTCCTTGGAATTCTGGCCATGCCAGCACCCCCACAGTCATCACGATCTGGGTCCTTGGAAACCCGTTCACACTTACGACCGGTTGCCAAGCACCCTGAGATCACGTGATCACCATTTGCAACCTTCTCTGCCAGATTCCCCAGAAAGTCAATTGGAACCTGGCAGGGAAGGTCACAAGTCCCTGGGGTAAGTCTCCCCCACCCGCGCACCCTCTCCAAGCCCCTTTGCGCTCAGGCCACGCTGGCCACTTGTGCACCCCTCTGCACCCTCCCCAACCCACACCCCCTTCCTGACCCGTGCTGCACCTCCATGCACCCTCCCCAATCCATGCAGCACCTCTTATGCACCCTCCCCAAACTACATGGTACTTTTCACACATCCCCTCACACCCTCCCCAACCCACACAATGCCTCTCACGCACCCCCTTGCACCCTTATGCACCCTCCCCATGCTGCGCCGCATCTTTCATGCACCCTCCCACGCAAACCCCCTCACTCCCTCCCTTACCCGGCAGCAGCCACTTACCTGCCTGCAGGCCTGGGACTTGCAACTTACTGCTGGCTTCCCCACTGATTTTGTTTGTGGGAAGCCGGCAGGAAGTTGCCTCGCCTAACGACTGTGGGATTCAGTTAACGATAGCAACTGGGACTGCAGGGATTGCTGTCACTAAGCGATGCGGTTGTGCTTTATGACCGCATTGCTTAGTGACAGAAATTCCGGTCCCAATTGCCACTGTAAATGGAGGACTACTTGTATAGATTTTTAAGACAGTCCCTAGATTAAAGATCTTGAACTGAATAGTGTAAACATGTAAAATTGGAATTTAGTTGTACTTGGTCATACAGGCCAATGTGCTAAAATTGATTGGTACTATTCTTACCATTAGAAGAGAATGCTACATGGCATTAATCCCTTAATCATGGGTATGATTAAGTCTGGATGGGTACAACTAAGGCTAATACTTCCTGTCTTACTAAAAATCATTATGCAATTTTTTTCTTTCACTAAAGCGATAATGGGTGGCAGAGGTCAACAACTATGGGCCTCTCTGGCAACAACCATGACATCTGGAACCTGTGACTTGGAACATAAGAAGAGTAAATGATAAAGAGAGAGCCAGTATGGTGTAGTGATTAAGGTACCAGGCTAGAAACTGGGAGACCATGAGTTCTAATCCTGACTTAAGCACGAAGCCAACTGGGTGACTTTGGGCCAGTCACTCTCTCTCTCAGCCCTAGGAAGGAGGCAATGGCAAACCACTTCCAAAAACATTGCCAAGAAAACTGCAGGGACTTGTCCAGGTAGTCGCCAGGACTCACCACTGACTCAAAGGCACAAAATAAATAAATTTTAAAAAATGATAAAGAGCATGAATTAGCAAATAATATGGAAGAATAACATATGTCTCTGTAAAAGTAAGAGAAAGGGGGAAAATGTAACTGATCTGAATAAAGGTGATCTGATCTCATGGAGTGGAGTTGATAAATAGATGCCAGGAAGTGAAGGTGTAATTTTAATTATGAATAAGGGCTAAAATGTATGTCAGAAAGTGTGAATTAATGTGGTTTAGGTTGTGCTTGCACATGAAAGTAGGAATCTATAGGTTGATGATAGGTGCATGTTAAGCTGCACTGAATAGCAGTCATGGAAGAACCATAAATAAGTTATGGAAAAGCAGAGATCAGTTATGCATTGAATGTGCTTAAACTATATAGTCAAACCATAACCGATCTCTGCTTTTCCAAAACTTATACTTATAAATGGCAAAAGAATGAATGGGTATAAATCTCAAAGCATGGTTGCTTTGGTTTGTTTATGATGAAAGTCTGAGAAAATTAGTGAAGGTTAAGAAGATGATGAGAGGTTCTGAAGGAAGGAAAGACCATTTTTGGAAGTGTTAAGGTGGACCATAGGAAACAAGATGTTGAAGAAAAGGAAAGAAGTTAAAAAAACAAGAATGAAAGAATGATGGAAAGAAGAGAAAATACAAATCCCGTTTGAAAAAGGATTAGTAGATAGATTAATCTCCCAAAGGAATGAATGGAAAGTGGACGCAAGGAAAGAAGATGTGGATGTTGCTTGGATGAGTGAAAAGATCTATGTTACAGCGTGCCCCAGAAAAGTCTGGAGTTGCACTAATGGAAGGTTTGAAAAAAGGATGCTTAGTGGAATGATGACACGAAAGAGCTGTGGATAAGAAAAAAATACAGTATAAAGAATGTGTGTGTGTGTGTGTGTGTGTGTGTGTGTATATATATATATATATATGAACAACTGCTGCAAAAATGAGCATGGTAGAAAGACACTGCATAATGGGCATTCTCAGAAAAATATAATTGCAAAGAATGTAAAAAAGAGTAAGGTATGGTTAAGTTTACAGTATAGAGGAAGAGAAAATGCAGTGATTCTGACACAAATAAAAATTGTTCTGGAAATGGGTGAAAAGGTAAACAAGGAGCCTTCAGCAGAATGGATGGGATTAAAAATGAAAGTGAGGAAATATTGGGGTTCAAACTTTACTGAGGCAAGGAACATTTTAGATATTTGTACCTGAATGATAATGATATGTTGATGAGTGGAATGAGTAGAATATTAGTGTCCAAGAAAAATGGATGAAAATGAAATCATATGCTGTGAGAATGTTAAAAAATGGTAATGCTGAAGATATAAATTCAAAAGATACAGGAGGATTAATTTATTAAGTGTGCCTAAGAAGGCATCTAGTAGAATTCTGATTGAGACATGAAGATGAGCAAAATTTAGGAAGTGTAGAATTCATACATCTTCTGCAGAAATGTATGAATGGTAGTTTATTGTATGTTGTTGACATAGAGAAAGCATATGATAAAGCAAAGAGGCTTGATTAATCATGAATTTTTTTCCTGCGATTATAGAGTTGAAGCTTGGTTGTTGAATGCAATAAGAGTGATATATGGTTGAAATAATGCATATGTGAAAATAGATGAATTTGTGTAGCTTCGTATAATGTTTACTAAAGATTGGGAAATGGAGAAATATTAAGATGTACAAATTACAGTAGAAAGGTGGTAGGTAATATGTGATATATTCTGAGAAATGAATTATTTACCGAAAGAAGTAAAAATGGTTGTGTATCAGAGTGTGGTTCTATTCACTTTGTTATATGGAAATTAGAATTAGATATGTCAGGAGAAACATACAAGTTGAATATAATGAGAATGGGATACTTAAGAAATGTGTGTGGTAAAATGAGAAGAGTCAAGAATGAATGGGTGTTGAATAAATGTGGAATGCATAAACAGTGAGAGACCAGTGTTAAGGTGGTCTGGTCATATAGAAAGAATGAAGATCGTATTGTAAAACAAATATATAAAAGAAGAGTGAATGGGTAAAAAAGGAAATGGGAGACTGGGAAAATCATGGTTAGGTGGATTTGATGAGATTCTCAAAAAGAAAATACTGAGAAGCTTAAAAAACAAAAGGCATTGTATGAAGTGATGTATGGACATGGTAGAACCAAGGATGGTTTTCAAGGACAGAAATGTATGGAGCGTTATAATTCATTTTTCATGTTTCTCAGGTTGGTAAGTTGTTCCACTTCCACAGTAAATATGGATGCAGGTTATATTGAAATATTTGTATTTGATTTAAACTTGTATAGGGTAGACAACTGATATTCTACATGCAGTCCACAGGCTTATTTTCTGCATGTTCCAGAGCCCCAAAATAATTGGCAAACTTTAATAGTTTGATTTTCTACCAGTTTTTATCATGATTCTGGACTTATCAGACTAGAAAAGGGGAAAAAACTAGAGACTTCCATACTGAAATGGAGAAATCCAGAAAGTTGGGTTCTGCTCACCTTAAACATATTTTTAAAATCCTTAAATCCCAACATAATTATTGAAAAAAGTGGTCATCACATAAATGTTGCCCACCAATCTCCTATTAAAGTAAATACATTATTTTATAGATATAATATAATATAATAATATAATATAGACCTTTACCTTTTAACAATTTAGTGTGTTGAAAATGCATGCTTAACACACTTGGAGTCAGTATTGTTTCTTACCTACAATAGAGAACAGAAGTAAGATGCTACAGATGACTATTGAAACTGTGATAGCTGTTTCACTTCCTCCAAGATGCAACATAGCAATTGTTTGATTGAATTTCCCAACTTGGATCTAAGAAAGAACAGAAAGAAGCTATCGCCCAGTTATTTAATGAAAAGAAAGAAGAAATAAAGGAGTCACATTTCAAGGGAGAGGAGCTGGACATGAACGAACGAACTTAGCAAATTATATAGTTTCTAATTTTGCAATAATATATGAATCACAATAATGTAATTTAATAGCAAGACTTATTTTGATTAGCATTACCAGATCTGTTGACTGTTATCACAGGTCTGTGTATGTGCACATGTACAAAGAATAATGAGTCTGGGGATAATGATCCTCAGACAGATTGGCAGAAAATGGAAACAGCTGCACAGAGGTTACAGGATAATACTATTAGGATTTAAACTAAAAAATATATAGTTAATATTCCTGTTCAGCAAAGAATCCTTGCAGAGAGTATGACAACTTCCTTGGGTTTTATTTTTTTCTGTTGATTATGTTTATTTTAAATATATAGGTACCCTTTCAGGAACTGTTTGCATCCCAAATATGAATATGAGATATTGTCCAAGTAACTTACTTACTTGTAGCAAATATTAATTTGCTTTAAAATTTATCATAGCATTTTCAAGTTAAAATAATAATCACTATTATTAATAATTTTTTAATTTATTATTTATTTTGTTGAATTTGTTATGGCTGCCCACTCTAATAGACTCTGTGTGGCTTACAAAATCTAATGCAAAGTTAAAACAATTAAAAACATAAGCAAAACAAGACAGCCTGAACTAAAACAGCTACTGTAGTATAACCCCCCACACACAAATATTAACCTCAGGCCTTGGACCAAAGCCATATTTTAAGGGCTTTTCGGAAAGAGAAATGGGAGAATGGGTGCTATCCATATCTCTGGGGGGATGCTGTTCCAGAGGGCAGGGGCAGTACAGAGAAGACACACTTCTGCGTCCCCCAAGATGACAATGTTTAATTGAGGGGACCTGGAGCACACCCACTCTGCCTGAATATACTGGGAAGACAGAAACAATGGGAGATAGGCGGTCCCTCAGATAACCAGGCTCTATGCCATGAAGGGCTTTAAAAGTAACAACCAGCACCTTGAATTGCACCCGAAGCCAACTGGTAGCCAATGCTGCTCGGGTAGCAGTGCTGACACATGGGCACAAGGAGTGCCCATTACTGCTTAAGCCACTGCATTTTGAACCAGCTGTAGTATCTGGATGGTCATCAAGCCCCGTGTGGAGTTCATTGCAATAGTCCAGTTGTGAGGTGACCAGGGTGTAAGGACCGTCTGAAGGGCCTCTTCGTTGAGGAAGGGGCACAACTGGCACACAAGATGTACCCGTGCAAAGGCCATCCTGGGTCACAGCTGCCACCTGCTCTTTGAGCAGTAGCTGCAAGTACAGGAAGATTCCCAAAGTTGCGCATGACTCTTGAAGGAGGAAGTACAACCCCATTCAAGACTAATGGTGGAAATGTCCTGAACCCCGGGAGGCCAAACTACCACAGCCACTCTGATCAGGATTGAGCCGAAGTCTATTCCTTTCTATCCAGATCCGAACAGCCACCAGATGCTGAGTCAGTACCTCAATAGTTTCACTTGTGCAGCCCAGGGTTGAGATGTAAAATTGGGTATCATCAGCATGCTGATGATACTGAACCCCGAACCGATGGATGACCTCACCAAGCAGTTTCCTGTAGATGTTAAACAGGAGAAGGGAGAGTGTTGAACCCTAAGTCACCCTGTGAGGGCCCGTGGGTGCTATCTCTCCCCTCCTGTCAACACCAACTAGAACCACCTGCTGAGAAAGGACATGAACCACTGTAACACAGTGCCTCCCAACTCCCAACCCCCCCCCAAACGGTTCAGAAGATCCATGCTGTAGGGCGCAATATTGTATCTCTCTCATTCTTCATGCAGTTTTAGAACAGTTTTGATCAAAGATATCTTTTGATTAACTATGTTAGGTTGGTAAAATGGATTGGAAATTCAAACAAAAGAACACCAAGGAAATTAAACAATTTGCACCTATTGATGAATCTGGTAGTTAAAGGGCAGTAGAGTATGAGAAATAGGGGACTAGGAAACTGTGTCTAATAATTTCCAGTATAATAATTTCCAGCAAGCATCGGGATTCAGATGAAGGCAAGAATGGAGTCACGTAGATGGCTCATAAGAAGATCCAAGAACTCAGAATAAATAAAATGTGTTGAAGAACGCTGAAAGCCAGTACCAAAAGAATTCCAGCAGCTGCAGTTAATAATTAGTTATAAAGCCAAAATTTAAACAATGCTAATGCTTACTTTTTCATCCCATCCCACCTGACGGACTATTGATACCCTCTTTGTTTCCATCTGTCCCTTGTGCTTATACTGGCAAGATATGCTTTTATCTGGTTTCTCACTGACAGAGTGAGAAGTAACTCACTGTTGGCCACTTCTGCATACCAAGTAGTCTAACCCAGGGGTCGGCAAACTTTTTTTGCCGGGAGCCATTTTGACATGCTCGTGCACATTTTGAAGTGCTCGAGAGCCAGGGGGCGGGGTTTGTGGGCGGGGGCCAATCGCGTGGAAGGGGGCGGGTTTTGCAGGCGGGAGCCAATCGCGTGGAAGGGGGCGGGTTTTGCGGGCGGGAGCCAATCGCGTGGAAGGGGGCGGGTTTTGCGGGTGGGAGCCAATCGCGTGGAAGGGGGCGGGGTTTGCGGGCGGGAGCCAATCGCATGGAAGGGGGCGGGGGGATCACGGAGGGAGGGGGTGCAGCCAGCGGCTCCGCGCAGCCAGCGGCTCCGCGAACCCGGCCCGGCCGCCCCACCGGGAGTGGCGGGGAAACAGCTGCCACCCTCCGCTACCCAGAATATCATGGGGCAAAGTGAAACCTGCCCGGAGGGGTCATCAGGAGCACAGGATCCGGCCCCAGCCCAGCCCGGCCCACAGCTTCGGCGCCCTCCCCTCGCCATTGCGAAAGTCCCAGGTGACTGCGGCCCGGGGATCCTGCCGCAGATGGGAAACCCAGCCTGCTCTCCCAACCCGCTTCCCACGCTCTCCGCTCCCCAGAGTCGTATTCTGGGGAGCGGAGAGCGTGGGAAGCGGGTGGGGAGAGCAGGCTGGGTTTCCCATCTGCGGCAGGATCCCCGGGCCGCACATCCTCCGCCGCGGCCAGCGAGGAGGAGGGAGAAGGAAGAGGAGACAGAAGGGGAAACGGAGAAGGAATTTTTAGGAAAAGGGAAAAGAGAGAAACGCAGGAGCGGCTGCAGGGGCAACGAGACCTTGCAAGCGTGGCGGGGAGAGGGGAGCCCTTCTCAGCCCTTTTGCACGCGCACGCACACCTCTACACCTCCTCAACCCTTTTGCACACGCACACACGCCCGCTCCCAGGTGGCTGCCCACCATTTGCTAAAACGCCTCCAGCGAAGACCTCCTCCTGCGCGCCTGCAGCAACGCGGGCAAAAGGGGAGCGGGCGTGTGTGCGTGTGCAAAAGGGTTGAGGAGGTGTAGAGGTGTGCGTGCGCGTGCAAAAGGGCTGAGAAGGGCTCCCCTCTCCCCGCCACGCTTGTAAGGTCTCGTTGCCCCTGCAGCCGCTCCTGCGTTTCTCTCTTTTCCCTTTTCCTAAAAATTCCTTCTTCATTTCCCCTTCTGTCTCCTCTTCCTTCTCCCTCCTCCTCGCTGGCCACGGCGGAGGATGTGCGGCCCGGGGATCCTGCCGCAGATGGGAAACCCAGCCTGCTCTCCCCACCCGCTTCCCATGCTCTCCGCTCCCCAGAATACCGCGCTGTGGAGTATCTGCCGCCGCAGGGCTTGGGTTAGCGGCTCCCGCCCCATCAATCCCCCCACCCCGCCGTTCGGCGTCCTCTCCCCCCGCTAACCCAAGCCCTGCGGCGGCAGATACTCCACAGCGCAGTTGGGGTTTTCGGAACCGGGTACTCCGGGGCCACCCCCCGCTCCCCCGTCCATGGAGAGCGAGAGGAAAAGGGGCGCTCGGGCGCTTTGCGCTGCGCCTGGCGCCTGGCACCTTCGGCTCCCAATTGCTGCAAAGGGCACCACCCCACACCAGCTACAGACCCGACCCGCGGCCCGCAGAGGGCTGCAGGGCTACAGCCACCATCCTGCCTGCGGGAGTCTGAGGAGGAGAGCAGGAAGAGGGGGAGGGGGAGGAGTCGTCGCCACTTTTACTGCTGCTGCCGCCGCCGCCTGCCTGCCTGCTCCAGCCCCGAGCGAGCCGCCCGCTCCTTTGGCTCCTGCCGTCGCTGCAGAGGCACTGCGCACTACGAGTGCACCGCCCGGCAAGCCCCGGGCAAGCCTCAGCCCAGCGGGAGGGGGCAGAATGCAGAGGGAAGGGAGATGGCAGAGACGGCGAGGAGCCTGAGGCCTGCTGGGCTTTTGCCGGCGGACCCGCGCCGTGGCGAGCTCTCCTCTCCCCCCACTAACCCGAGCCCTGCGGCGGCCGGGGGAAGCCGAGCCAGGCGGGGGTGCAGCGGGGCCCAGCGGCGCGCTGAGGGTGAAGAGCCGCCTGCTCTCCCCTTGGCCGCCTCCGGTCGCTACAGTCGCCCCGCCGGAACGGAGCCTGGCTTGGCTCCCCCGGCCACCGCAGGGCTCGGGTTAGCGGGGGGAGAGGACACCGAACGGCGGGGTGGGGGGATTGTTGGGGCGGGAGGGTGCACCCGGCGGGCCTCCCGCGGCCACTTCTACTGGAGCGCCAAGACGGGTTGCTCGCGTCCCGGGCCCGCGCCCTTGCCCAGCGCCTGGATGCCTCGGCCAGCCAGCGCGCCAGCCGCTCCGGCGAAAACTCCGGCGCCGCCATTGCTCGCCGGCTGAACCCTCCTCCCCAAAGGTGGCGCTCCGCAGGCCCCGCTTTCCAGGGCCGTTCCTGCCACATCCTTTCAGCCTTTCCATTCTTCCTTTCCCCCTTCCGAAGCCACCTGCTCTCCCCTTGGCCACCTCCGGTCACTACAGTCGCCCCGCCGGAATGGAGCCTGGCTCGGCTCCCCCGGCCGCCGCAGGGCTTGGGTTAGCGGGGTGAGAGGACGCCGAACGGCGGGGTGGGGGGATTGATGGGGCGGGAGGGTGCACCTGGCGGGCCTCCCACGGCCACTTCTCCAGGAGCGCCAAGGCGGGTTGCTCGCGTCCCGGGCCCGCGCCCTTGCCCAGCGCCTGGATGCCTCGGCCAGCCAGCGCGCCAGCCGCTCCGGCGAAAACTCCGGCGCCGCCATTGCTCGCCGGCTGAACCCTCCTCCCCAAAGGTGGCACTCCGCAGGCCCCGCTTTCCAGGGTCGTTCCTGCCACATCCTTTCAGCCTTTCCATTCTTCCTTTCCCCCTTCCGAAGCTGCCTGCTCTCCCCTTGGCCGCCTCTGGTCACTACAGTCGCCTCGCTGGAACGGAGCCTGGCTCGGCTCCCCCGGCCGCCGCAGGGCTTGGGTTAGCGGGGGAAGAGGACGCCGAACGGCGGGGTGGGGGGATTGATGGGGCGGGAGGGTGCACCTGGCGGGCCTCCCACGGCCACTTCTCCAGGAGCGCCAAGGCGGGTTGCTCGTGTCCCGGGCCCGGGCCCTTGCCCAGCGCCTGGATGCCTCGGCCAGCCAGTGCGCCAGCCGCTCCGGCGAAAACTCCGGCGCCGCCATTGCTCGCCGGCTGAACCCTCCTCCCCAAAGGTGGCACTCCGCAGGCCCCGCTTTCCAGGGTCGTTCCTGCCACATCCTTTCAGCCTTTCCATTCTTCCTTTCCCCCTTCCGAAGCTGCCTGATCTCCCCTTGGCCGCCTCCGGTCACTACAGTTGCCCCGCTGGAACGGAGCCTGGCTCGGCTCCCCCGGCCGCCGCAGGGCTTGGGTTAGCAGGGGGAGAGGACGCCGAACGGCGGGGTGGGGGGATTGATGGGGCGGGAGGGTGCACCTGGCGGGCCTCCCACGGCCACTTCTCCAGGAGCGCCAAGGCGGGTTGCTCGCGTCCCGGGCCCGCGTCCTTGCCCAGCGCCTGGATGCCTCGGCCAGCCAGCGCGCCAGCCGCTCCGGCGAAAACTCCGGCGCCGCCATTGCTCGCCGGCTGAACCCTCCTCCCCAAAGGTGGCACTCCGCAGGCCCCGCTTTCCAGGGTCGTTCCTGCCACATCCTTTCAGCCTTTCCATTCTTCCTTTCCCCCTTCCGAAGCTGCCTGCTCTCCCCTTGGCCGCCTCCGGTCACTACAGTCGCCCCGCTGGAACGGAGCCTGGCTCGGCTCCCCCGGCCGCCGCAGGGCTTGGGTTAGCGGGGGGAGAGGACGCCGAACGGCGGGGTGGGGGGATTGATGGGGTGGGAGGGTGCGCCATCGAGGCCTCCTTGGGAGGAAAGCGGGGAAGCCCCGCGGCCCCTCGAATGGATCCACCGGGAATCACGCGCCTCTTCTCGCTGGGGCCCTCCGAGCAGTCGCTGCCTCCGGGTCGCGGGGATTCTGGCATGGGCACCCGCCGGACATGGGGAGAGAGGCCGGGAACGGACGGATGTGGCGGTAGGCGCAGGAGCGGGACTCCTCGCCCCTGCGTGACCGCCCGGCTTTGCCTGGCCTCAACGCCCGAACGTGGCGAGGGAGAAGGGAAGAGGCTTGGGAGCGCCCAAGTGCCAGACGGGCAGCTCCGCCCGCGCGCCTCGCCCAGACATGCCGCCAGCAGCAGCTCCCAAGGCACGCCGGTCCCTCCTCCGTCGAAGGGAGCGGCAGAGAGCCCCGCGGGCTGTGCGCGAGGTGTGGGCGGCTCCGGGTGGCCCCGGCCTTGGAGAGCGAGAGTGCGAGCGCGTAAGAGCGTAAGAGTTTGGGGGTGGGATCCAATCGCGTGGAAGGGGCGGGGGTGAGTTCAGCTGCAGAAGAGCCACACTCAAGGGGCCAAAGAGCCGCATGTGGCTCGCGAGCCGCCATTTCCGACCCTTGGTCTAACCCATGTCCAGAGGAAGGCTGAGGTGAACAAACTGATTTATTCAAATATCTCAAGTGCTGTGCAAAAATAAAATAATTAAGAATATGTGTATTTTAGTTATGGAAACTTGGGTTACACTTCCTTATAGAAATAGAGTGATTTGGATGATAAATGTTCTATAACCGTTTCTTGTGAATAAGGAATCAAATGCAAATTAATTTCTGTTTGAATCTACAAAACCTTGGTAGAGACTATTAAACTGCAGAATCCTGATACAGACAATTAAAAATTGTCAGTAATTCCACTAAGAGCAAAATCTCTCTGTCTGTCTGTCTGTCTCTGTCGTTGTCTCTCTGGATTGGTGCCAAAGCACCTGCAGGACTGCCTCCTTCAAAAAGAATCTACCTGTCCAATTTGTAAACAACGGTTGTTATTCCCTCGCTATTGGGAGATCAAGGGTCCAAGGCTAGGAGAAGATGCTTCTCCATTATGGGACCCTTGCTGTGGAATACTTCACCATTGGAGATTAGGCTTGCTCTGACTCTGTTGGCCTTTTTGAAGCAAGCTAAAATGCAGCTTTCCTGGAAGGTTTTTTAATTAGTTAAGGTAGCACCACAGAATTGTTTATAAGCTCCAGTTTTAAAATAATTTAATATCTTTGTTATGATTGCTTTATAATTACATTATTAATTATGGATTTTTCCCTTGTAAACTGTCAAGTAGCAAGATTGCAGTGGTTTAAAATGCTAAAAAACAAATAAATACATCTTTAACTCTTTTACCCTGTACAGGTGGGATGTCTCCTATCACTCTTCGAGAAGCTAGGCTTTTAGTTCCCCCCTCCCCGCTAAACATATTTAGTTCTTTAGAAACTAAATAGTAATTCTGATAGACACAGTGTGCCTTAAAATGCACCTGCCAAAAGAAAGTGTGTCAGGCTGCTGTGTTTTTTCTTCTTTTTACAATGTAATGGAGAATTCACAATTTGGTTTTCAGACTCCAGATTTGGAACAGAAAAAGAAATGTGTATTATAACATTTAATAAAATGAACTTTCCACCTCCCCATCTAATTAAATAAGGAAAACATGTACCTTTATTCATAGCTTTTAAAAACTTTGGCAGAATATTCCAGCCTATTACAATAGAGGAAATATGGCAGCCAACAAAAGCAGAATCTTGGCAGTTTTCACATGCTTTATTTAAGAAAATTGAAGTGCAGAGTTTTGATTGTAAGATGAAGGGAAGAAATAAAATAAGGTAAAAGAAAGAAGGGGAAAAACTAAAATAGTAAATGGTGAGTATTCATATGTAACATATGTACAGTAGTAGAGCTGTGGATTCTAAAATTATTTGGACCTCGCACTGCATACACCTAAGCACCGCACCTCATTGCTATTCTTCAGAGCAGCCCCTCTCTTTCCAGGTTTCTGCCTGAATTGCATTCATTTCAAGGAACTGACTCCTTAAAGCAGTTGCACACTTTTTCAGACTCGTGCAGAAGTGTGAAAAAGTAAGAGGGCCATTTAAGTGAACAGCAGAGAGGTGTTGTACTGACAGAAGGTGCAAACCACTTCTTCCCAATCGTTTTCACAGTGATATAGCACTGGGATATACTTTATATCAGTTAGAGGTAAAAACTGAGGGTTGGACAACATGCTATATTAAGTTTGCTTTTTAAAGCAACTGTACAGACTCCCAATCTGGTTCACAACTGTAATGCACACAGAAGGGATAACCCTTTCCTTCCTGCCTAATTTCCTGCCAAAAATCCTTTACAACTGTATTTGTTCCCAAAGATATTACTGACAGCAAAAAACAAATCAAAGGAAAATAGCAGCTGGGAAAAGGGGAAGATTTTGATTAGAAAATATATTGCAGAGGAATGGGTTAACACTTCTCAGCATTGGATAGGTCTGATTTGGATTAAAACTCAAATGGCTGCTTATTCTCATAAATAGTTGCAAGCACCAAGTACAGACTTTTAAAAGTATGCTTAACATCCAGCAGAAATGGAGAATCCATGGCTTCCAGATATTGTGGAGTCACACTCCCAGTATTCCTTATTATTAGCCATGACGGCTGGCCTTTCTACTTCAGCACTAATAGCTTCTATCTTGCTTTATGGAAGGAAGCTAATGGATTCATGCAAAGGATAGCTTTTAAGCAGAGATTTGACATGGACTTCTAAGAAAAGAGTTCCAAGCAGGGAGAGAAATAAATGAGAAAGAAGAAATACTGTAGCTTGACTAAATATGTTAGACGGGGCCTTTCTCGAACATAAGAGAGAAAGGCAATGAAGACCTTGGAAGGAATGATACGGAGTTTGTACTAGATGTCAATGGAAGCCTGCAAAGGAGAAGAGAAGGAACATTATGTCATCTAAATGATGACCTGAACAATTTTGATACTACAGAATCAGGGCTCAGCAATGCAACTTAGCTGTTACCATCCTGGGTCATAGTATATTGTTTATTATTATTATTTTTTCCCCAACTTCTATCACCGCCCATCTCCCCCCACAAAGGGGACTCTGGGCGGTTTACAATCAAGTTAGTGATTAAAAGCATATAAAATACATTATACAATATATCAATCATAAATTAAATATAAATATATAAAATCCAAGAGGCTGTGATGTTATGCTTGCGAGAACTCTATGGCGCAAGCCATCCCCAAGAAGAGCTATTACTCTTCCCATCCCAAGCGAGGTGGCAGAGCCAGGTCTTCAATTGCTTTCGGAAGGTCAGGAGTATGGGGGCTTGGCTCACCTCCAGGGGCAGAATGTTCCAGAGGGCGGGTGCCACTGCAGAGAAGGCCCGCCTCCTGGACCCCACCAGATGGAATTCTCTTGTAGACAGGGTCCGTAGCAAGCCCTCTCTGCATAACCGGGTGGAGCGGGTCGATACTCTGGGGATGAGGCGGTCCCTAAGGTAACCTGGTCCCATGCCATGTAGGGCTTTAAAGGTAACAACCAACAGAACCCTCAATCCCTCCGTGAACCACGGGGAATATCGGGTCGGATGGGGCAAGAGAGGCCGCATAGGCGCGATCCTGTCCAAGGCCCCGGCTGCTTCTTATTCCAGGCTGCGGCCAGGACCTCCGCTGGACCGTGCAGTAGATCCTCGGGTATAGATCCTGGTGGCCTTGAGTTTCTCTTATGCCGCCCCACTCCGCAGGGAGGCAGGACCTATTCGATTGGTCCGCCCCCGGCGACTGATGGACCCAGTTCGGTTTCAGAGGGAGCTGGGGGTTGTCCCCGGAGATCTGCTGTGCGGTGCAGCAGAGGTCCTAGCTGCCACCTGGAATAGGAAGGCGGCCAGGGCCTTGGACAGGATCGCGCCTGTGCGGCCTCTCTTGTCCTATCGAACCTGACACTCCCCGTGGTTCACGAAGGAGTTGAGGGTCCTGAAGAGGATTAAGAGATGCCTAGAGCGCCACTGGAGGAAGACAAAGACTGAACCCGACCAAACACAAGCTAGAGCCGCGGTTAAGGCCTACCTTGTGGCGGTAAAAGCGGCGAAACGCCAATATTTCTCCGCTCTTATTGCATCTGCAGAATGCTGCCCAGCGGCCCTGTTCAGGATCACCCAATTCCTTTTGGGGAAAGGTGATTCAGAAAATCACCTGCAGGGACGTGCTGAGGAGTTTTCCAGGCATCTGCAAGATAAAATCGCTCAGATTCGCTCTAAGTTAGACTCTAAGCGTGAAACATGGTCTGGGGAGATGCCTGAGGAATGTCCTTACCCTGTTATCTGGGAACAGTTTGATCCTGTTGGACCCGAGGAAGTGGATAGGATCCTCCGGACTGTAAACGCCACCACGTGCAAATTAGATCCATGTTCCTCCTGGCTGGTTCAATCGGCTCGGGAGGTGACGGGTGGCTGGGTCCAGTCAATGGTAAATGCATCCTTGCAGGAGGGAGTGTTTCTGACAGCCTTTAAAGAGGCGTTGGTGCGCCCCCTCCTCAAGAAACCATTGCTGGACCCTGTTGTACAGGACAATTTTCGTCCAGTCTCCCACCTACCCTTTATGGGGAAGGTGGTTGAGAAAGTGGTGGCGTTGCAGCTCCAGAGGATTCTTGATGAAACGGATTATCTAGACCCCTTTCAGTCAGGTTTCAGGCCAGGATATGGGACGGAAACAGCATTGGTCGCACTTATGGATGATCTCTGGCGGGAGTGGGATGGAGGCAGTGCATCCATCCTGGCTCTCCTTGACCTCTCAGCGGCTTTCGATACTATCGACCATGGTATCCTTTTGGGACGCCTGAGAGAGTTGGGGGTGGGCAGCGTGGTTTTGCGCTGGTTCACCTCCTTCCTCCAGGGCCGGTCCCAATCGGTGTTGATAGGGGAGGAGAGATCGGGTCCACGGCCCCTCCTTTGTGGGGTCCTGCAGGGCTCAGTGCTCTCCCCTCTCCTATTTAACATCTACATGAAACCACTGGGCGAGATCATCTGTCTCCACGGGATGAGATATCATCAATATGCTGATGATACACAGTTATACATCTCCATCCCGGGGGAAGTAAGTGATGCTGTGACTACCCTGTCCAAGTGACTGGGGGCTGTGGGGGTCTGGATGGGGAACAACAGGTTTCAGCTGAACCCTGGTAAGACGGAGTGGCTGTGGATTAATGGCCCCTTGGTGTCTAGGAATTTATCATCTTTAGTTCTGGATGGGGTTGCACTACCCCAGACAGACCCGGTGCGTAATTTGGGGGTCCTCTTGGACTCACAACTCCTGCTCGAAGAGCAGGTGGCAGTCGTGGCCAGAAGGGCCTTTGCACAACTTCGTGTTGTGCCCCAATTACGCCCTTTCCTGGAACAAGAGGCCCTTCGAACAGTCACTCATGCCCTGGTCATCTCCCAGATAGACTATTGTAATGCGCTCTACATAGGGCTACCCTTGAAGAGCGTCCGGAAGCTTCAATTGGTTCAAATGCGGCCGCGCAGGCCATTTTAGGTGCCTCAAGATCGGCACATATAACAGCTTTGCTCCGTGAGCTGCATTGGGTCCCAGTTTACTTCCAGATTCAATTCAAGGTGTTGGTTATTACCTTTAAAGCCCTACATGGCATGGGACCAGGTTACCTGAAGGACCGTCTCATCCCCGTTCAATCAACCCGTCCCACCCAGTCCTGCAGAGAGGGCATGCTACGAACCCCGTCTGCAAGAGAGTTCCATCTGACGGGGTCTAGGAGACGTGCCTTCTCTGCAGTAGCCCCCGCCCTTTGGAATATTCTGCCCCCTGAAATAAGATCAGCCCACTCTCTCCTGGAGTTTAGAAAAAACTTAAAGACCTGGTTATGTCATCATGCTTGGGGAGGGGAGGGGAATAGCCAGGCTTGGGGTTGGCTGGTCCACTAGAGCTGCTTTGACCAGCCTTATTGACCAGGGAATCTTGGATCAAGTTGCATAGTGTGTGTGTGTGTGTGTGTGTGTGTGTGTATGTATGTATGTATGTGTGTGTGTGTGTATGTGTGTGTGTATGTATGTGTGTGTGTATGTATGTATGTGTGTGTGTGTGTGTATATATATATATATATATATATATATATATATATATGGGGGGTGCATGTATGTATATATGTGTATATATATATATTTTTTATTGTTTATTATTGATATTTATTGTTCTAATTGATTTTAAACTTGTGAACCGCCCAGGGTCCCTCCTTGTGGGGGAGATGGGCGGGATATAAATGTAATAAATAAATAAATAAATAAATAAATAAATAAATAAATAAATAAATAACCCCCAGCTCCCTCTGAAACCCTATCGGGTCCATTAGTCGCCGGGGACGGACCAATTGAATAGGTCCAGCCTCCCTGCGGGGTGGGGCAGCATATGAGAATCTCAGAATCTATAATATACTGTAGATGCCAAATGTTTGAAAGAACACCCATATTTCTCAAGCGGATTAATATACACAACTGATGTGATGAGATTAGTCTGAGGTTGGATAAGTTGCTAAATTGACATAGACTGTCTACTTTTCAGTTGAACAGATTCTACATGGAATTACATATATGCTGCTCACACAGTCACAAATCTTATCTCCCTTGTTATGATTAACATCTGATTTTCTTATTTTATAGTTTTCTTAGCAAAGTATCAGGAAGTTTATAGTGCTACTATTTCTGTGTCTGTCTTGCTTTGGCAATGGAATTCAATATATAAAGACCCCAAAATGGGGGGGGGGGACTTTTCTCAGATGCATTGGTTTAGTTTCCATCTTATATTTATGAAATGTTGCACTTCACAGGATGATTTTGTCCTAATAGGTTTCTTCTCTTTTCAATGAAAACAAAATATTCCTGCCAATTTAATATGAATACATTTACTGAAAAAAGGGGGCAACTGGAATTTGGAGTGAGCAGACAGAAAAAAGCTATACAGTATATTGTCAGGCCTTGGAGATAAGTCTCCATCTGTCACTCCCAAGAAGCCAAGGCTGTATGAAAAGTAAGAAATAAGGAGAGACTTAGTGATGCAGCCTGGAAATAAAGGAAGACTCATAAAACCACAATGTAAATCATCATATTGAAGAGAGCTTGTACACAAGAGGAAAATATTCCAGCATGAGAGAGCAGCGCCTAGAATCCTGCCTTTCTGAGAGGAATACAACCACTTCCATTCAGTTGATAAGTGCTGATAAGTAGGGCACTGGCTGCTGAAAATACATTGTAATTTAAATTACGCAGTATGTTAAGTGTATTTTTGGAAGCCTTAATTTTAGAAATGTATTTAACAGGGTCAGGCTCCATCATTTTTACTAGGATATAATTCAAACTTTTCCTTGCCCATCTTAATCCCAATGAACATTCATCCCTTTTTCAAAGCCTCATAACCATAACAGTGGGGGTTATTCAGGATTGTAATAGAAAAAAGAATGGTTAAACCTCTCCTCCCCATAAATTAGGGTTCCCATCAGAGTTGGGAAGGAGCATTTGTTATTAAATAAAATTAAACATCCTAATGCCAAAATTAATGTCACATGCAATCTGACCCTGAAAAGCTACTCCTGACAATTCTTGAAAGTACTACTTACTAAGGGCAACGGTTTCTTCCAGTGTATGTGTAAGTATGTGTGCAAGTATGTGTGTGTGTGTGTGTTCAGAGCAGGAACAAAGATGTCAAACTACTGAGTGTTACCACATAGATTATACAGTTATTAATGGTAGGCAGGACTTACAATTCATCACTAAATTATTGCCACTTGGAATAAACCACATTCTGTGATTTTTAATTATTCCATTCCATTATTTATTTTGGATAGAACCAGTTACCTTGATAAGATCTTACTGGTCTTTTATTAGAGGCTTTCTGTTACAGATGGTATGCAAAGAAATTTCTTTTTTTTCTTATCTTTCTTTCTGAATTACCTACTTCTCCCTCTCTTCTTACCTCTTGTAAATGTTTGGTAACAGTTAACCATTATATTTTAGAGTGGCAAAGAGAAACTCAGGGGGTTTAAGTCTGAATCACATGGCCTTTCATTCCAGGTAGTAAGAGCAGAGTGGTTTGGGAGCAGATTTAATCTTCACCCCAGTGATACCCCTGATACTACAGTATCAGTAGTATTACTGATACTACAGTAGTACTGTAGTACTGATACTACAGTACTTTGGTTTCTTCCGTATCTGGGAACTACTGTCATTCATACCCAGGGGAAAGGGAAGCAATATTGTACAGAAATCAAACCTTCATCTGTATTCCCAACTGCAGCCCACCTGTATTCCTTCTAATTATTTACTTATTACCGTATGTACTCGCGGATAAGCCAAGAATTTTAGGTGCCAAAATACATCCCTGAAATTGGGTTCGGCTTATTCGCGGATGGGCTTATCCGTGAGTATATACGGTAGTTGTTTTTAAGTACCTGTAAATTTTAAGATTTATTTAAATTAATTTATATGGCCCTTTCTAACAAGATGTACAAATATTGAAAAAAAAGATAATGGGTATTGTCTATTCCAACCTATGTTCACCTATGTTCAGGAATCCAAATGAAAGCACCCCTGATAGATGGCTGTCCACACTCTGCTTGAATAATCCGCTGAAGGGGAACCCATAATCTCTTTAGCAGTCATTCCCATTTATAGAGAGGCACAGGAATGTAATAATAAAAAAGCACATTAAAATATTAATATTAAAATATTAAAGAATAAAAGCATCAGAAAGGTTAAGACCAAGACAATATAAGAACACCAAGAAATGTCAGCAAATTGCCGCCCTGTTAACGCCTGAGGCAGATGTTATCCTAGAAGGCCTAGCAAACAAAAACATGGCATTTAATGCAGTGTGAGCAACTCAACTGGATTTTCACCTTCCCTCTGGCTTCTACAGGAAAGGAATCTAAAACATTATTTCCAGCCTCAGGTGGGATGACTGAGAAAAGAGCCTCTGATGAATACTGTTCATAAGAGGGAGCAGCTTAAAGCACAGAGTGCAATGAATCTACACAATCACACAGATTCCATTCTCTTCCCTGATCAAAAGTGCCATCTATGTCTAAAGCAAGAATGTCAATTCTTTACTGACTTTGTGTATTCTAATGTTCAAGAGAAGAAAATATTCAACAATATTTAACAATTCCCAAATCACAGGATGCAACCCTTGAGTTTTTCCTTAGGCCCTCTCAGATCATAGCTTAAAAGATTTTAACATAGGGATGGACAACCTGCATATATACAGATACTGTTGAACTACATCCCAACAGTTCCTGATAACTTAGCATGATAAAACTTTGCCCATTGCTGGGGATGTAAGAAAGGATCTCATGGAACCTGTAAACCTGGAGTGCAAAAAGTGTGTTCCAGGGACTGCGTGTGGCCAGCCAGCATCCCTTTTGGGTCTCCCAGAGTCTACTCAAGAATGGATGAGCTGTGAGGTTTAAGGGGCAAAACCCCTGAAACTTTCCCCCCCAAGTGGTCCCTGGTTTTCACTACTTTTGACAAGCAGTCCCTGACATTGTGCAAAACCTAGTGTAGCCTGTAGACCAAGAAAAGTCGCATATCCTTGTCTTAAAGTCTAACACATTTATTATGGTATGATAATTATTATGCATGATAATATCATTTCATAATAAATCTATTAGTTTTTAAGATGCCACAAAGCTCTCTTTTTGTGGTACCATATCAATACCTTTTTGAAAGTTTTCATTAATGTTTTGATATTATTTTCTCTCAATATAAATACCAAATGCAAAACATTATTTTTAAAATGCTTAAACGTCATAATAGAGGCCAAATTCCATGGGACACAGGAGACTATATGGGCTACAGAGCAAAGTATATACAGTACATGTTGGCACATGCTTTCAGACTCGTATCACTTACCGTAACAGGGAGCTTTCTTTCTGAAGTGCTCAAAGATTCATTGACTGAGCAGTGAATGACTTTGTCAGAAACAATTTGGATCTCACAGGAAATTAGGCCAATTTTAACTTCATATTCATTGCTTTCCAGGCCAAGGTTGTCAGGCTCCTTCTAATTATGAGAAATAAAGAAGAGCAACATGATTCTATCAGGAAATAAATTCAAGCTTTATTTAAAGCTCTCAGGTAGTATCTTTCATTTTTCAAGGCACAAATACAAAACTCTCTTCCCATTCTCTATTTTCCCGTTTTGGATAAGATATGAATGCAGATAAAAACAGGAGTTGTTTACCAGTTCCTTTTGAATTCCCAGAACAGAAAATTTGAGCTAAAAACCCTTGAAAGAAAATTGTGCATTTGATCTTTAGTTGATATTTAATATTGATGCCTAATGACAAACATGAAAAATAATCTGGAGAAACTGGCGAAAAACAGAATGAGGGAAGGTAGTGCTTACATTGCTTGTTGATGAATGCACTAGCCAATGCTTCTGAAGCTCATGGTACTCAGTGAAGACTTTTAATAATACATAATGGCCCCCAGGTAGCATTGTTTCTTGATCAAACTATTACTTTATCAAGATTTCCTTTGTTATTTAAGAGAAGCTATTAGAATGAACAGGATGGTGTTTTTTTCTGAATAAGAATGATTTTTCAATTTCCATTCCTCATTCCAATTGTCCCTTTGTTAATGTTTTTATTTACCCATGTTCTTAGGTTGCTAGAAGAAGAACAAAGTTTTACTTGAATGCTCATGGCTAAATTTTTGCTGTTTAATTGAGCCAAGTCTTCCTTCTCCATCTCTTAATCAATGTAATGATTAAAGGTGACAATCTGCCTAGGTCAGACTATGTTGCCCTCTCATGATCCTTCCCCCTTGGAGGCTTAAAGGTTTTCACATTAAGCATCCTCCTCTCTCTGTGTGTCCATACATACAAAATTCTTACATGTATAACTAGTGTCAAGGGCTCTCCAGGATGGTGTTTAATCCATTTCTCTTTCTTGGCTGTGAAGAACTGAGGATCTGTATAGTATTCCAGGTGGAATTTGCTAACATGTACAGCCTCTTCAGGGTATTCAAGGGGGAAAAGGCTCTCATCAGTATATAGGAGCCCATTGATGAAAAAGTCCACTAATGCTGGCTTGCTCCCAGTAAGATTGGAGGCAGCTGGAGAGGGGCAGGTAATCATAGTGTCGGAGTGAACTTTACAGTTCTGAAAGCAGAAGAAAGCAAGCAAATCAAACATAGACAAAAGAGATTCTACAAAGTTGGCAACAATTTTAAATATCAGCCTTTGCCAAAACAAAAATAGATATTTCCATCAACGGCTGACATACTGTAGATAGAAAAACTACAATGTAATTCAACTTTACTGATGATAGAATGTAAGAAATGTTAGGTAAACAGAAGCAAAGACTAACTTCCTGAACACTTGAAAAATACTGAATGGAAAATCTGAGAGGTAATTCAATTCTGCAAAACTTTGCATTTCTTTGTTCATAATATATGAAAATTTTAAAAAAATTGGAAAAAGCACTGATCAGAATCATAAATGTTATGTTGGCAGAACCCACACAGCTTAACCCATAAATTCTAGACCATAGGATATACGTAACTGAAAAGAAAGTACCCCATGCTAAAACTTGCTTTCCTTAGATTCGCTGCCCAGCCAAGAAGCTCATTCTCTTTTAGTATAATTTACTATACATGAGGATAACTAGGGTAGAGAAAGTATGTATGGCATCTTGATTTTATATTTATTTCATATACCTGATCATACGCGTGACAGAAAATCAGACTTCTAACATGAGCAATAAATTATCCCCAGAAAAAAGGACTGGAATAGAAGTTATGTAATAGTAATTTTAAGCAGGATCTCCCCTCCCCACTTCCCAACTTAAACTTTAAAATGCTGAAGGCATCTATATTAAACATAAAATTTCAAACTTTACAATCCAGGCATTTTATAAATAGAAAAATAAACAAAAAGGTGTGAAAGGTTATGAATCTGGTGTCTCCAAAAGCATATCTCATTAGTCTTCAAGATCAATTCATGCATTACCTATATTTTGCATCTCATGACAACAAAGCTGTGACGCTGATGGCAAGGGAAGGTACCAGCTCAAATATACCCCCTGGCACATGTGACTGCTTTCTGAAGACTTACTGAAGTGGCATGGAAAAGATACATGTGGAATCAACTCACAAACTGCCTAATTAATAATGTGGGCTCAAATTAATTGAGCCCACAAAATAGACAATAAAACTGAGGATTCTGTACTAACTTAATAAATATTTTCAGTTACTTAGACAAAGTTTATGGTTTGTCCTCCATTTCACTTCTACAAATTTTGCTCCTTCCTTTTTCATATGACACTGGTGAAGACTTACCATTTGTTCTTTTCCAACAGTATGAACAACCATTGACACACTCTGAGCCATCAAAAATCCGTTTCCTTCCACGGTGATGGTTCTGCCTCCACTATTAAATCACAGTAACAGTAAACAGAAAGGTAAGGGATTAGATGAAAAATTGAAGGAGGGAGGGCTATATTTGGGGGATATAAGCCTAATAAGTAAAATACATGAAATAAATTTGCACAATCCTAATAGCAATGCCGTATATCACAAAGAAATAATATTTCTTATGAAATATGAAACATACATTTCCCAGTATAACATCTATAATATGAAAAACAAGACTTAGGTTCAGGGATGTAGAGATTTACATTTGTCCTTGAATCTTTGTCAAATTTTCATTTGACAAAAATATTTTTTTTTCCTTTAGGAAGATTTGATAAACCTTCTGCTGTTACAGTAGAAGAATAAGGTTTTGATGTACAATATTTTATTTGCTTGGTGCAGATACTTTATATAGGAAATATGGATTGTTTTATCCATGTACTTTGCAAGTATATATAAAACTATACAATAGATTCACATGAACCAAGGCATGCCTTCCACTGTGTATATGAAAATAAAATTTTTAAAAAATGTGTGTCATAGTGCAAGCCACATGGCTTACATACTTGTATCTAGATGCAAATACGGAAAGGATTGTGTCATGATGTCACAGCACACATTTCACCATTTCTTCATCATCATGTTTGCACCGGATACCTAAGATTTCATACAGTATTATCATCATGCCCCTCTTTCTCTGGACTAGTGGCTGCTGAAGCACCTGAAGAACTGTTGGGCAATGACTGTCATCCAACCAGGTCTCAGAAATACACATTAGGTTTTTCTGCTCCTCCCCAGCCAAATCATAGGGGAGCATGTTTTTGCGCCTAGACATTTGCTAACAGCAGACTGAGGCCAGGCCGATCAGCAATACAGCATCCAGGGCTATTGAAGAGGCCACTGGAGCAGAAGATTAAGAATTTTAACCAAGAAACATTTCATCACCAAATGTGAATGGAGATGGAGTTTCAATGTTTTTTGTCTTGGCAAACAAAAAACACCAGCAGCAGCTGCTTATAACTAAACTATGACAAGTTTGAGTATTTTCCCCTTTAAAAGCTGCCTGAAGAGAGCTAAATGAGGCACCACCATTGCAGAATCAATTAAAGAAAATAATGAAATGGCACTAGCACATGCCACTGCTGTTGGGAGCAGAAAAGAGGAATGGCTTGTCTCCACTGGTTACCAAAAACCCATATCCAGGCTTTCTCCTGCATGTGACCTTTCATTACTCCATACATTTCATGTTCCATCTGCTTTAACTATATTGTACCATTAACTGGCTCATTAGGAAATCAAAATATAGTAATTTATCCATCTTGCCTCCAAAATACTGAAAACCAGAATATCACATACGGGACTTTTATGAGTACCTTCACAAGTCATTTAAGCTTCTCTAAGCTTCAATATACTGTTTGTTGTTGTTTATTTGTTCAGTCGCTTCCGACTCTTCGTGACTTCATGGACCAACCCACGCCAGAGCTTCCTGTTGGCTGTTGCCACCCCCAGCTCCCCCAAGGTCGAATCCGTCACCTCCAGAATATCATCCATCCATCTTGCCCTTGGTCGGCCCCTCTTCCTTTTGCCTTCCACTTTCCCTAGCATCAGCATCTTCTCATTATGTGGCCAAAGTACTTCAGTATGTGTGTGTGTGTGTGTGTGTGTGTGTGTGTGTGTGTGTATGTGTGTATATCTATCTATCTATCTATCTATCTATCTATCTATCTATCTATCTACACGTATATGCTGTACTTATCAATATATTATCAATATACTGTACTTCTCCATTTTCAGAGGCTTTATGTAGCTCATACTACTTCTATGTAAACATTTGGGGGATACAGCTTCTTCAAAGAAATTAAATTCTAAATAGTATTTGATCATTGTGAAACAAAACTATAGCACCATAACAACAAAAAACAGTCCTAGTGTAACAAATGGAAAGTGTAATATGGTGATCACTCCTAAGCATTTCATTGCTTTCTTAGATTGTCCTTCAGTATCAGGGCCATTGGCACAGTATTACTTAACATTATATTTATTTCAATCTTAAGCTTACATTTTTGCCAAACATAAGCTGCTACATTTTGACATGCATTTTTGAGCTACTTTTCTTGATCCTCAGAATAAAACAATTAAGATAATTTTACTTCAAGCATTGAGAAGTGGAAGTGTTATCACTGCTCACTTTCAAAGATTTTCCACACATATTGAAATTTGGTCTCTGTAATTAAAAGCCACAATTCCCTTTAAAGAATTACTAAAGACCAGGAGCCTTGGCCTTAGTAGTTATACACACACCCTGAGTGACATAGTCTTGAGGTACACTTGCTCATTTCTTTATTCACATTACATTGTTATACCTATCTAAGTACTAAGCAGGGAGTGAATTCATGGACATTCAGAAAGGAAAAGGAGCCCCATGGCCTTGAGGGAGAAATGACATCAAAGGCAAGGTATTTTAAGAACAAACATAGTGGTTTCTTAATAAAAATATGCAACCTATGTAAGAAGTGAGGACCAATAAAATAGCATTATTTTTCTATGGATTTGGCCTGAAGTTTTTATATTATTTGAAGCATGTAAAATTAACATTTTTTCTTATTATTACTTGGAGTTGGTAGCTACTAGCTGAAACTGGGTTAAGAGTGAACAAGTGCCTGCCTCATCAGCTGTACTTTTCACAGCAAATCTTCCCAACAACATTGAATGAATACAGTGTATTGGGCAAGGCAGTACAGGGGGTAAAAAGGATTCCTCCTAATAAAAGATGGCTAATAAAACATAAAGCAACTTGTTTAAGAAACTGAAGAAATATTGCCTGTAACATTATTGGTGCAGCATCTAGGGTCTAGATCTGAATTTCATGCACTGACAGTGTTTCGGGTGACTGGCTGGAGAAAAAAAATCTTTGTTGAAGACCCTCATGTGAGCAATCCATTTGTGAGAGACCAGCCTTTGTTCCCACTGAACTGGACTGGGCCTTACTTGGCCCCTTCAATGAACCAGTATACCAGGGTTGCAGGTCATCTGCATTTCCCTCCCAGCACCAGGAATCTGGTTCTATGTCTCAATCAGCCACATAAACGACTGGATTCCCACAACAGTTAATGTACAAGGTTTCATGCATTAACCACATTTCAATGAAGAATGGATAAGTGGGGACGTCCTTTCACCAGGAAGCAAAAGAGAAGGCCGTATAGGGTCGATCTCTGTTTTTATGTACTTGGAATGAATCACCATGAAGCCCGAGGACTTCCTGTGCTATCATCCCAAGGGGCTGGGTGGCCCCATGGGAGATTTCTTTCCAGTGCACTAACAGCGGTTTGCCTTATGACTGGCATGCCAGGTCCCGTGTTTCTATGCCAGGTAAAATAAGTTACCCTTGGATAAATCAGGTACGGAAGTTGCCTCTTCTCTATACTCTGAACTTCAGAATAATATATACAGCTTCCATGATTGCACTAGATGTAACCCAGACCACCTTCTGCAACTTCTCTTTGTAGCGCTACTCCAACTGATCTAATCCTTTTAACCTTGTTAACATGTCTACAACATCTCACAGAGAAGGATATCTTACCTGACTGGACTTTTTTTGGGATTGATATCTGTTATACTTGGATTTTTCTCATACTGGAAGGTGTTAGCACCAATGCAAGACTTGTTTTCAAATTGGACACAGACGACCACATGGGTAATAGTTTCCACACTTGGCATGGTACAAATGATGGTAGTATCAGTGCGACTATAAAGAAAGGATAAACATTTCTGAATATAATTCATGGATATGCCCAATTCTACAGTGAGAATCCATGCTGCATGGTATTTGTTTGAAGGGTTATAAGTAACAAAGGCTTATGAAACTGTGACAAAAAAGGAAAGAATCGTGAAGAATATATCTAACTCAGGATTGAATTGTTGGATTCTTGGTGTTCATCTGCAAGAAAAAACCCAAGTTCAGAGAACACCAAGAACCCAAAAAGAAAACAGTAAATGTTTACTCCTTTTCACTTAACAGTAGAACAAAACAGTAGAACTCAAGATAATAACAGTGAAATTGCGGCCAATAGATTCAAGACAAAAAGAACTAGATTGAATAGTTTTTAGAGACAACTGAGAAAATCCATGGACAATAGGTCTAACAATGACTATTTGTAACAGCTGGATAGTTTTTCTTCTGAATAGCAGGGAAACAATTGGTGACAAACAGTAAAAAGGGTTTTCATGATCTGCTTGGAAATTTCCAGAAGCATCCTACTGAAAGCTACAGAGGATAATTTTTAAAATTCTATTTCATCCTTAACTGCTTATATCCACTTGTTTAGCTCTACCAGTAGAAACATAACAACCTTATGATATGCAATAAAGCTCTTTTGTAATCCTGCACAGATCACAGCAGAATCCGCAAACTACATTAAGAGAGCAAGGATGTGCTTGTCAGAAATTTCAACCATACTGTTCCTGCCCAAGTTATTCAGTCACATGCTTTCCTAGCAGTGCTCTAATTGCATCTTCTCCTTAATCTTTAACTCATCACCCATTCTCCTGATAAAATTTACATTTCCAGGAAAATCAGCTAGACTAGATTGCCACATTAGGACCTACCACGTCTCTTTTTTAAAAAATAAGACTTTAAATTTAATTGGCAGGAGTATGGTGAATTTTGTGTCAGATATGAAATTCATGGACAAATCAGTGGAATTATCAAGTAGACAGTGCTGGGCTAATAATCATGGCCCTGGGGACTTGATGTAGGGAAGCGTAAATAGAAGATTCTGGAATTCAAATGTTGTGTTCTAGGCTGAAAGTGGGGTCGAAGTAGTACAGTACTGTTCTCATTAATGCCATTTTTTTCCACATGCATGCCTGCTGCACAGCAAAGTGAAGATGTCCCAATATATGAATGAGGCAGGTGTGCAGAAAAGAAGGATTTTGACTTCTGAAGCACTGGATAATGTTTTAGTCATGTCTGATCAGAAGGAAAAAGGTCCAGTTTAACCAGAATGAACTGCTGACAAAGCACATGCGCACGCGCACACACACACACAAATTACCACTGTGCTACCACAGGTTACCTAAATTTTCAAACATACTGGCAAACTTCTTTATTGTAGTAACTCTCTTTCCCAAGCATCCTAAAGAGTTCTATTTTAACTTTCCCTTTCAACTTTCTTTTTACCTATCACCATATTTTAAAAAAATCTATTTTGAAGTCAAATTGCCAAAAAAAAAAACCTTATGAAAAAGTAGGTGAAGTTGCTCCCCATATTCTTTTCTAGCTGCCCATCCATGCGTTTTTTTCCCAGAGGCACATCTGAATATTTCCAAATCAAGCATTAGGCTGCTCACTGTTTTTATGGGGCAAAGGCATTATGGGAAATAAAGACGATGCTACAGCTGTTGCTTTATTTTGCAGCAGGTGTTGGTAACTTTTAAAGTGACAATTCTTTAAATTGCCTAAATCACAGCTTTCCAAACTGTGTGTTGCGACACTTTAGTGTGTCGCAACACACAGTCTGGTGTGTCGCCACACAACCCGGAAGCAGCAGCGGGGGTGTGCATTGTGGCGGCGGCAGCGGCACGCCATCAGCGCTTCCGTGTTTTAGCGGAGGCTGCCGCTGCTGCGCACGCCCCCGCACGCATCGCTGTGCTGCCGCCGCTGTTGGTATGTCACCAACGGCAGCACTTTAGAAAGCATTAGCCTAAATACTGCAAGGTTACCAAATTCTGTGAGTTTTTGATAATCCCACTCCCAAGGTTTTAGGAGATTTCAATATTCAATATTGTTGTCAGAAACTTCGTAAGATTTCAATGTTTTTTAATGGAATTCCATGAAATGTTGGTGTTTCCCCTGATTTCAAGCAAAAACATAAAATCACACTAGGTTTAATGGCCTCATGAGGTTTCAGCCTTTAAAAACATTTGAGGAAAGGTTTAAGACATTTTAGCTGACAAAAATGAAGGTATACAGAAATATGGCCAAAGCATATAATATTCTATGTGAGATGGAGAAAGTGAAGAGGAGAGGGTTTTCTTCCATTCTCATAATACAGAACCTAGGGTCATCCTATGAAAGTGAGCAGAGGAGATTCAGGAGAGATAAAGTAAAACACTTGATTACACACTCCTTACTTCAGGGCTTTCCAAACTGTGTGTCGCAACACATTACTGTGTCGCCTGGGGGGCCCAAGTGTGTCGCACAACAACCCGGAAGCGCTGATGGTGTGCCGCTGCTGGGGCACGCAGCTGCAACAGCAGCGGCAGGCCATCAGCGCTTCCGGGTTCCAGGATGCCGCCGCTGCCACCGCCATGGTGCGCAAAAACCCAAAAGCGCGGCGGCAACCCGGAAGCGCCACCGCCAGTGCTTCCGGGGTTTTGTGCGCCGGCCGTTGGTGTGTTGCCAACGGCAAAAATTTGGAAAGCCCTGCTTTACTTAATCTATTTTGTTTCCACAATATGTAATTATTGCCACCAACTTGTATAGCTTTAAAAGATTGGACAAATTAACTGTAGATGAAGCTATCCATGGCTACTAATCATGATGGCTACATATAAGCCTCAGTATCAGAAGTATTATAACTTTTAATATCTGTTCCTAGGAAAGATGACCACAAAAGTTCTTTTGCATTCATGTCCTACTTATGACCTTACCATAGACATCTGGTTGACCTCTATGGGAACAAATATTATATTAAATAGACCTTTGATCAAATTCAGCATGATTCTTCTTTTCACTGTTCAGGCTAGAGATCTAGGCTATTTGAGATATTGCTCTCCCACTCCTGTTTTTGGCAGTTTCTTAAAAATTATCTCCTGATTTTAATATTTGCAGGTTATTTGGAAATTCTGATATATATATTATATGATGTTCATAAATAAGTTGAAATTACTACTAGATAGACACCCTCCATAAATTACTTTACCTAAGCAGAACTTGTTATTATCACAAGACATATATCAGTATCAAAGATAAATATATAGCACTAATATCAAGTCTATATGGCTATCCATCAAAAGTATATCCTTTAAACACTGGAAAATTAATATCCAGTAATGAGAAATGTATATAGAAGCCCCATACTTATCATCTCAAACCCAAACTCAATTTATACTTTGAAAATCTTATTTGTTGGAGAACTTTCTTATTGAACTAGTTTTCTGTTATGAAAAGTATAATTTCTAATCTTTACAGCTGAATCATGGTTTATTCTGAGCAATATTTACCTGATGTCTCTGCATTCTTTTGTAATATTAAGCAAAACTCGAAGCTTAGATCCCACACTGAGGTTATTTCCTGTGATAGTTACTTTGGTACCTCCAGCTTTTGGTCCAACAGATGGAGACATAAATTTCACTACTGGAAGCTAAAAAGACAAAAAAGAGGGATGTCAAGGTGATATACTGGTTTCCTAGTTTGTAGTGACATCACAGTTTATTTATTTATTTATTTATCCAACTTCTATCACCGCCCATCTCCCCCCACAAGGGGGACTCTTGTTTTTCTCAGTTCAGAAATGCAGATACTGCAAACATAAAAAAATTGCTTGTCACACGTCCTGTAATCATTCTCCAGTGACAAACCAAGGATGGTTAAAAATAATGTGAAAAAAATAATTCTAACCTAACTTACTTGGAAATCAATCACACTGATGTAGTACAGTGTAAAAACTATTAACATTATTACATTGTTTACAAGATTAATGTAAAACATTTGGAAAGAGTTGTCCTTAGTATAATAAGATACATATACATATTTTTGTCACACCTGAATCAGATATAATGAACTGGATCAAGGTAACAAAGTTGAAACTTCATTAAGGTAACCAGTGGAACCACTGGTGGGAGGGTTGTCTATCAAAAAGATGGCATATAATTGTGAGATATTCTCTCCACATGATACCTATGCCAGTATGATTTCAGGAGCACAGAATCTTTAAAATTTTTACCAAATTACCCTAACTTGTCAATTCCTTCCACCTGACTTAAATTGCTTTCCCAAAAGCTACTTTCTGGCTTGATGGGAAAAACAAAACTCAGAGATATGTCTATGAAGGTTCTCAGTCATCCAGGTGGAATTGTCTGTAGCTTGAATCATGTCAACTGGATTTCTATTTTCTTAGTGGAAACGTTTCACTCCTTATCCAAGGAGCTTCTTCAGTCTGAGTAAAGTTAGTAAGGGAATCCTTAAATATGTTTCTAGGCTGGCTGTGTGACCTTGCACCTGGGGCTAGGTCATGGTTATTTTAAGATGTTTGTTTCTAAGTCCCTTTATCATCTAAAGGAGGATCGTTAAGATTACCCTGCTGCTGTTGAGCTTGTGAAATGGTCTTAATCTTCCTAGGCACAGAAGACAAAGCAGGAAGGAAGATAGGGGAAAGGTTATGCCTGAGGCCCCCACCTCTATTCAAGGAAGGATTTTCCAAGTTGGCATGAATGGATTCCTTGACCCCTCTCTCAAACCACCTATCTTCTCTGTCTAAAATGTGAACATTAATGTCCTCAAATGAGTGTCCTTTTTCCTTTAGATGAAGATAAACTGCTGACTCTGGTCCTGTGGTGTTACTTCTCCTGTGTTGGGCCATCCTCCTGTACAAAGGTTGTTTGGTTTCTCCAATGTAGAGTTCAGAGCACTCCTCACTGCACTGGATTGCATACACTACATTGCTTTCCTTGTGTTTTGGAGTTTGATCTTTGGGGTGTACAAGCCTCTGTCTCAGTGTGTTGGTGGGTTTGAAATATACAGGTATGTGGTGTTTGCCAAATATCCGTTTTATCTTTTCAGACACACCAGCCATGTAAGGAATGACCAGGTTCTTCCGTTTACTCTGAGTCTCAGCCCTATCTGTCGCTGTTTTAGGTCTGGTAGACTTAGATTTAGTGAAGGCCCAATTTGGATATCCACAGGCCTGCAGAGCTGTTCTCAGATGCTGCTTTTCATTCTTTTTGGAATCCATGGAGGTGGGGATGGTTTCTGCTCTGTGTGACAATGTCCTGATGACTCCTAGTTTGTGCTGCAGTGGATGGTGGGAGTCAAACATCAGGTATTGATCTGTGTGTGTGGGTTTCCTGTAGATCCCTATTTCTAGCTTGCCACCGGTCCCAATGAGGACTTCACAGTCTAGGAATGCCAGTCTGTTGTCCTTGGTGTCTTCTCTGGTGAAGCTAATGTTGGCATCTATAGTGTTTATATGGTCCGTGAAGGCCTGTACTTCCTGGGCCTTGATTTTGACCCAGGTGTCATCCACATACCTAAACCAGTGGGTGGGCACCGTTCCCTGGAATGTGTTGAGTGCTTTCTTCTCCACTTCTTCCATGTATAAATTGGCCACAATGGGTGACACAGGAGAACCCATGGCACAGCCGTGTTTTTGTCTGTAAAAGTCACCTCTGTATGTGAAATAATAATAATATTTCAAACCCACCAACACACTGAGACAGAGGCTTGTACACCCCAAAGATCAAACTCCAAAACACAAGGAAAGCAATGTAGTGTATGCAATCCAGTGCAGTGAGGAGTGCTCTGAACTCTACATTGGAGAAACCAAACAACCTTTGTACAGGAGGATGGCCCAACACAGGAGAAGTAACACCACAGGACCAGAGTCAGCAGTTTATCTTCATCTAAAGGAAAAAGGACACTCATTTGAGGACATTAATGTTCACATTTTAGACAGAGAAGATAGGTGGTTTGAGAGAGGGGTCAAGGAATCCATTCATGCCAACTTGGAAAATCCTTCCTTGAATAGAGGTGGGGGCCTCAGGCATAACCTTTCCCCTATCTTCCTTCCTGCTTTGTCTTCTGTGCCTAGGAAGATTAAGACCATTTCACAAGCTCAACAGCAGCAGGGTAATCTTAACGATCCTCCTTTAGATGATAAAGGGACTTAGAAACAAACATCTTAAAATAACCATGACCTAGCCCCAGGTGCAAGGTCACACAGCCAGCCTAGAAACATATTTAAGGATTCCCTTACTAACTTTACTCAGACTGAAGAAGCTCCTTGGATAAGGAGTGAAACGTTTCCACTAAGAAAATAGAAATCCAGTTGACATGATTCAAGCTACAGAAAACTCAGAGATCTGCCAGGAAGACATTGTTTAAGCAAAATAGAACAGGATGACATGTTTATTTTAAAAATCACTTTAGTGTAGCATTGAAATGTGCATGTTTAAGGTATCACTGTAAAAGTACGTAGGTCTGGGTCTCTTTGTGACATAGAAGATTTGGGTAGTCTCTCTAATCCTTATAAAGATTCAAGTATTCAGTGGATAAGGCATATTTAAACTTTAGTATGTCTTCATTACTTTATATTTCATATTTGTTTGTACATATCACAGGAAGTCACAATTTTTCTCAGTGACAATTCATGATTACAAAATCAGTTACCAGAAATTACTTACTATATAAGAAAATCGCTCCTTGGATTTCCCTTCTTTGCTCACATTAACTGTCACCACATCAGAAAATTCTTCCATTGCTTCTCCAGTCCAGCAAGCAATTCTGTGTAAAAAAAGATTTTGACTGAAGGAAAAAAAAGTGTGACCAGACTACAAAAGTATGTTAAGGATAGGCAAAATGTGAGCTTATGGCTCTCTGGGGTTGTTTTGTTTTGTTTTTAAAGAGTCTTTACATTTTTTAAAAGCTGGCATACTGTATTATCTTTATTTCCAAGAATGTCTCTATGCCCCATGTGGGCCTCATGAGCATTTCTGAAAAAATTAAAGGTTGTATAACATTATTCTGCTACAAATTCTTTACCATCCTTGTTTCTGAAGTAATACAACCACCTGAAATTAGATATAGCAATCTATGTGAAATAGGGTATTTAGGAATGTACAATCCCACCCAAATCAGATTAAAGTCAGAGTCTATATGCCCATTTCAGCTGTTTTTCACTCACTGATATTTTTGAAATTCTGTTAATTCTTATGATTACAGACTCATGAAAATCTTGCCATTATAATTATGTTGACTACAGGAAATGTACAGTTGGCTGAGAAAACAAAAGAATTGGTTTGTTTGTTTTTTACAAAAATTAGTAATATGCGACCCTATGGTCCCACTATTGCCCTGTGTTGGTTTACTATCCCTATGTTTCTTAATATGGATAGATCATGTAGATGTGAATGTAATGACCCCAACTACAATGCCCTAATAAACACTTCTCAATGCAATTCATTGAAATGCAGATTAAGCTTTATTCAGGATACATGTAAATTGAAGCACTCCTAAAGAACTGAATGCGGATTGTTAAAAACTTAATGATGCTTTAATTCATAAATTCCCAGAACTAGAAAATGTATCAGGGACAGAATACTCAGCTAACTATAACAGCATGTTCAGGCATTCAATCACATAAATTTATTTTAATTATAATGTATTTTTGGCATGACTAGGTATGCTTTTCCTTTTTCTTAATTCAACCATTCTTATCCCTACCTTTATCCATGAACTTTCCATAGTGCATAATCTGTGTATGTTTCAAAGTTAAATATTGTTATAGTGCTTTTAGTAACAGAACACCTAAGACACCGTAATTCTAGATTGCTTATTTGTTGATCTTTTTAAACTTGGTTCCTGGCTGGAGTATAGCATTTTCAGAATAAAGTATCTTGTGAATTTCCCCTATGCGGATGGTTTTATTCCAAAGCAAGGATGCAGACAGTCACCTCAGCTGGTCTCTGAAGCCTGTCTAGTCTTGATAATGAAGACAACTGCAAAAAATACGTGGATGTGAAGCTATGGAAAAAAATTGATAGAACTGTAGAAATGTCCCAATTGTTTCTAAACTAGGACGGCATGGGCAGCAGCTGTGTAAGTTTTATTACACTAGTCACCCTGAGTTCCTCCCTGTCTATAAGAGATGAGGAAGCTTTGAATTTTTGGATTACAGTTCTTTGTTATACATGGACAGCTAGCTAAAATCCCAGCTTGTGCTTGACAGTGCAGTATTACTTTATATACAATATATAAAAAAAGTAATTTCCTTACTTAGGCTATATGTGAATTAAAAAAAACAAAACAAGAAACCTATGTAATTGTTTCAGAAAATTACAAGTAAGAGCTCGAATTCTAGGATGTGAATGCTTCAATTTTAAGTTTTAGTTCTGTTATCTATTATTTTGAAGGAACTTCCTCATGAAAAAATGAAAAAGTTAAACATTTTGAATATATGTCATGTATTACTGATTGCTTCTGGAAACAGGGTGGCTCAGACAATCAGTTTCATTCACTGGGTCAGTAGGCAAATAGTAGCAGTTAGTAGTAACAGCTATAAGTTAATGATTGAATATTCTGTTATCAATTTACATATTAACGTATTCATGCAATCCTCCATGCAATCATATACCAAGCCATCAAATTCCTGAACCCTGAAGCAAGAAAGGATCGATCAGCTGAAAAAAAGGACAAAATAAATGATCATAACCCCTTCCCATGTGCTTGCTCTCAAAATAATTCAGCTTGAATTACTCACTCCTCAGAGACTATGTATCTGTCCTGAAGTGGTAAGCATTTCACATTCCCTATCTTGACAGCATTAACGACATCACTGAATCTACGGCCCAGATTTCTCCCTCGAATTGTGACCAGAGTTCCTCCTTCCAAGGGTCCGTCCAGAGGCTCAATCTGCAAGTTCAAAGGCAACTTAATGAACATAGTTTAAAACAAAGGGGGGGGGAAACTGTTACTGGCTCTAACAAACAAGCCATATGCTTAACGTTCATATACTATTGAAACTTTGTGAGGCTTAATGTTACACTATCTCTCATCCTACAAAGATATAATTTCATAATAGTATGAAAGGAGTGTGAAAAGCAGTAAGATTGGCCAATGGAAAATGTAGGTATAGTGTGACATTTTTGGGTGGAAACAAAATCCCTGTACAACTGGGCTTTTAAAATTCCACCATGATCAATAATACAAATTATAGTATTTGTGAGTAGGTTATTCACAACTGATTCAGTACAGTTAACCCCTAATATCTAAGTTGTCTGCAATGGAATTACCAATTTTGTAAGTGTTATGGCTAGAAGTGAGGGGCGTGGTGGCTCAGTGGGTAAGACCCCAGGCTTGTCGATCGGAAGGTCACAAGTTCGGAGGTTCAAATCCCTAGCCCCGCGTGACGGAGTGAGCTCCCGCACTAGCTCCAGCTCTTGCCAACCTAGCAATTCGAAAGCATGCAAATGCAAGTAGATGAATAGGTACCACTTCGGTGGGATGGTAACAGCGTTCCACGCGTGTCATGCGGCCACATGACCGTGGAAGCGTCTTCGGACAACGCTGGCTCTTTGGCTAACAAACGGAGATGAGCACCGGCCCCTAGAGTCGGACACGACTGCACAAATGTGCGGGGGGAACCTTTACCTTTACCTTATGGCTAGAAGGTGCAGTGGCATTTTATTACAGTACCAAATCTCAGGGGAAGATTTCATTTGTCACCCTTTGTTTTCCCATCAACCAAAGCCACTGATTTCATAGGATGCCTGAGCTACCTTAATGAACTACAGTTGGAAAAAGCATTTTATTTGTGACAAACCTATTAAAGAACTGTAAAGCTGGTGAAGGCTGCAAAGGAACAGCAGCCTTCCTTCCTGGAAGTTCAGTTACAGAGCCTGCAGCTTGCCATTATTCACTGTAGCTGCTGCCAACACAACATGACGTAAGCCGGGGCAGAAGGTCAAGAACGGCGGTGCTTTCTTCCGCCAAGCTGCTTAAACTTGATAATCTCCCTGACTTCACTGCTCCAATAGGGCTACAGTTGTCCTCGTCTTCTTCCTCTCAAGACAACTCTAGAGACACTAAAGGAAAGCTAGTTTGCTTTTTGAAATGGAATATACCGCATCTGCTAAGGAAATAGCACCCTAGTCTAATAACATATTATAACCTTAATTCTTATGATTTGTTTTCACTAGTTGCTTTTGGCAGAGAGCAAGAGGCTCAGTTTCCTATACTGTACAGTAGAGTTGAGCTGGCCTCATTAGCATTTCCTCTGCATTGTTAGACCAGAAAAACTGAAACAGATTTTAGATACTAATAATAAATTAGCTACTGGATTTTGAATAGATAAGAAACCTACCAATTCTAAGTTCTCTGGCTGTAAATTGATTACCGCCCAGAGTCCCCTTTGGGGGAGATGGTGTGGTGATAGAAGTTGAAAAATAAATAAAATAAATTAGCTTTCTCTGAGTTAACTACTTTGTCCATTAGAACTCTTCATATGCAGCTAGTTCCCCATATGGAGATTACTAAGTATATCGCATCTGCAGATTTTGATTAGTGACAAGAGAATGCAGATATATTTCACCAGATCTATATGCATCAGGAAACCCAACTGCTGGCACAAATGATATTGATCACACCACACATTCATCATACCACTGAGTTAGTGAACAGGGAGTGTGACATATGAGTTCAACAGGAGGAAAAGAAAGGTTAACTGGAGAAGCTATGTGATCTGAAGGACTGTATGGTGAACTGTGAGGGATGGAAAGCTCATGTACTGAATAGCTGCTGATTGCAAGGTGTGTGTCTTAAGACCTCCTGATTGGGTGATAGAGTGATTGGGTGATAGTGGGTGATAGAGCAATTGCTTCTTGAGGAGGGCAAGCTACTGTATATAAACAGAGAGCAAAACCCACTCCCTTCTAGCACTGAAGATATTGCCTAGTCGGGCAACGAAACGTCTGCAAGCAAACAACCAAGCTCAGAGAGCACCAAGGACTCCACAGTTCAACCCTGAGCTACAGATATTCTCTTCTATTGATTGCTTTTTTTTAAATTAACTAAATACAGAAAACAGAAAAGAAAAAACAGAAACAAAAACATACAGGATGTACATTCACATGCAAACATACATATATAAAGTTGTACAGTAAACATTTCAATGACTGGAAGCCATAATTCATTACAGTCATCCATAGCTAATCTATATTGATTAATTCTGCAGACCACCAAATAGTTGGAGCCACATGTTTGTCTTTCCAATGCTGAAAAGTAGAGTGCTTCTTGAGGAATAAACAGACTATAAGAGGAATGTAAGGCAGCCAGGTTCCAGAGAATTAGCCCACAGAGTGAACTGACAAAGACAGTGATTAAAACTCTGTCAGGAAAATCTATAATCAAGTTTTCCTTAAAAGTTAAGAATTTTACTTGGACAACATGAGAATATGGAAATAAAATAAGGTGAAAAAAATCTTTTCAACTACTGGTGCCCTAAGAAGCAATAGTGAAGATGAATGCTTAGGATTCCACATCATGATCTGCAATGTCTGCAGCATGTTTGTTTTTCTTGAACATAACCAGGCATATATTTGCAGCAAATGCAAATTCTTGAAGGAATCCCTTCCTTCCAATACATATAAATGACACTTCAAAGAGCATCTACAACCATATTACCTCAGATTTTGAAAACTTTCAGAGAAAGCACAAGAACCTGGGTATTCAAGTAGCATTATTACCCATCCTTCCAGCTCATGGATAAACATAATGAAAGGAAAGAAGAATACTACAAGTCAATTAACTAACTATGCAAATGGTATCAACAGAAGACATTGGGTAAGTTGGGTTACATCTCACAAGAACTGGTAAAAACGTATTTAGCCAAAACATGGAATTAGAAGGACTGTAAACTGAATCCCATTGGTGCATAGAAACAAAAACTCTGAAGTCAGGATCCAAGATAAGAGTCTCGGCATTGCAGAAAACGGGACTGGTGTTGAAGCTAAGGCCATGCTGACGAGGCTGGAAAGTGAGCTAAAGAGGAAGCCGTGAGGGACCTGGGCTCACTCAGCATGGGACTCAGGCTTGTACTGGGGGTAACTAGTCGTTAAGTATCTTATCGCCTGCCTATGAGGCAGCCCCAATATGTTTTGTTGGTTTCAATTTTGATTCTGTATAGAGGGGTGACCGGTGGTGGTTTAGGTTAAACAGAAAGGAGAATGGGATTTCCCTTTCCTATTGTACTTTTCAAAACACCCCCCTTTTGACTTAAAAAGAATATTGCACCCCCTACCTCCCAAAGTAAGGTATGATTGCTTACTGCATAGAATTAATTATCCCAATTTGTTTTGTTTGTATGTATTGGCAATTATAGCACCGTTGCTTGCTAGATATCCATATATGTATATTAAATAGAATTGTTTTGAGCTTTGCTTCAAGAGAGGCTTACCTGCCTTTAAGGCTTCTCTCCCGTCCTCAGTTTAGGGCTAGCTCAGAGTATCTCTCCCCTTTTAAAAACCCATGGAAAAAGCCTTGGTTCAGAGAGCTAGGCCAGTTAGAGAGCTAGTGAGAAGGAGGGCCAGGCCAAGGTTTGCTTAGGGACTGCTTTCCGAAGGCTTGATTATACTATAACCTTTCCTCCTGAGGCAGCAGTGGTGCCACCAACCAGCAACACAGTGGATAAGGTGAATGCAGGGCTGGTGCCTCACTTCAGGCAGTCAGCACATTCAATTATGTTAGTAACCAAGGGGTTAAAAGTTCTTGGTTGTGGAAGTGGCCCACAACCACAGCAGGAAGCCACAGCAGCAGGAGAAGGCTGGGCATTCCAGCCGACACTTCTCCTTTACGAGGAGCAGCCAGGACTCAGTTCTGGCACGGGCTTCTCCTCAACAGGCCCAAGAACACCTAGCAGAACTTGAAGCAGCATGCTTGGTGCACTGTCGGGAAGAATGCCACTCACTGGCTTGGCCAGCTATATAGAATGGTCTATTCTGTACTACATGGTGAGAGGAAGGTAAGAAGATGAATTTGCTCCAGTTTGGGGCAATTAGTGCCAATGTACATTTCCTATTCATCACCCAGCGACTCAATCAAGGGGGCATTCTTCAGGGAAAATGACATCACTCCTGGATGCTGATTTGGTGGAGCAACTCATTTTCTTTAAGATGAACCTTCCATTCCTGGACTTGCCCAACCTAATACTGGAAGTTGCCTGAGGCTAGAGCCTTACCTCCCTCTCCAAGCTATTGGGAACAACCTGTCCATTGCCCAGCTATGAAAGTTGTTCAGGTTTGGGTGCTATCCTGAAGACATCAACTCTACTCAACATCATACTCTAAGCCACTCACTTTCTCACTGCAGCAAGCCATACTGGAACAAGCCCATGGCTCGTTAACTAGTTGGAGGAGTCTCCATGTGCCTTACCTGTTTCAGTTCCTTAAACGCATAAAGTGATGTAAATGTGAAAGCTCCACACTCAACAGGACAAAAGATTATGCACATGCACATATACACTCTGCAAGCCATCATCAACATACTGGGTCCCCCCCGCCCCAAATTCCATGCAGTTGGCTTGTTTTGGTTTACTTGCTTTTATAGTTTTTGACTTTTGGGTCATTCATACATCCTCACACTCTGAGTTCTACATTCTCTTTTGCTTTTTGTTTGAGGACTTCAGAGTGCTGGGGTGTTGGGGAGCCTGGTAAATGTAGATATGAGTGCATACATGCTGTTCATGTTCTTGTGGATACAGTCCATGGTGCATCTTGCTGCAAAAGTATGTGTTGTTTTTTTTACCTATTTTCTGCAATTTCTTTTCTAGGACTTCAAGTGTAAAATAGAGTTGCTTTGATGAGCAGGGGTATGTATGTGCATGACCCATGAATATTTTTTTCTTCTATGTGCCATTGAGTATTATAAATGCAATGTATTATAATGTAAATTTAATTTGGTTTCTGAACCATGACTTCAGCTTCCAAATCAGTCTTGGAGGCTAGCTCCTAATTTTGGTCTGCAATATAAGTTAATTGGTAGCGGAGACCTTTATCTTTTCCCCTTAAGTGAAAGTAGTTGTTGGAGAATTATGGGTTCCAGGGTGAGACTCAAGAGAAGATAACCACCTCCACTCTTCTGTAGCTTGAATCATGTCAACTGGATTTCTATTTTCTTAGTGGAAACGTTTCACTCCTTATCCAAGGAGCTTCTTCAGTCTGACTGAAGAAGCTCCTTGGATAAGGAGAGAAACGTTTCCACTAAGAAAATAGAAATCCAGTTGACATGATTCAAGCTACAGACAATTCCACCTGGATGACTGAGAACCTTCATAGACACACCTCCACTCTTCTTCAACAAGTGGAGAAGAATAGGCTGAAATAAAAGCTGAAGCAGACACTTGTGAAAAATTGCAGTTATTTTTATTCCCGAACCATTAAAGATACCAGAGACAAGGAAATTGACTAATTTGGAATTGCTTCTTACTTTAAAAGCTCTTTTTCAGGATTGAAACCAATTAAAAATTTCAGTGGAAGCAATACATTTGAAGCTTGAATCTCCTGATAAGAACATGGTGGAGTTAAAAGAGATAGTTACCGTCACTCATGAAGCAAGACTAAATCAACTCAAAAGTGTTGATAAACGATGTACTAAAGATGTTGAAAGGGTGTTGAAAGGGAATGGTGATTAACTGGCTTGATAAGGATACTTGGGGAAAAGATCTTGGAATAGTAGTAAATTGGAAACAAAACATGAGGCAACAGCATGATGTGGTTGCAAAGAAACCAAATGCAGTTTTAGGTTGCATCAACAGCATTATTTCCAAATCATTGTTGGAGTCATTGTTCCATTTTATTCTGCTTTGGTCACACCCCATCTTGAGTACTGTGTCTAGTTTTGCATACCACAATTTTAAAAGGATTCAGTGGTATTGGAGCAGGCTCAGAGTAGTGCAACAAGGATGATCAGGAAACTAAAACCTATCAAGAGAGATTGAAGGAGCTGACTGTTTAGACTTAAGAAAAGATGATTGAGTTGGATATGACAGCATTCTTCAAATACTTGAAAGGATGTCACATAGAAGAAAGTCATTCCAGAGTGCAGGACCACAGTAATAGACTTAAGATACAGGAAGGCAGGTTCTGATTGGATAGTTAAAAAAATCCTAAAAATAAGAGCAGTACGAGATGGAACTGATTACCAAGAAGTCAATTACCAAGACTCTCCTTTCTTGGATGTGTTGAAGTGGATGATGTACACACACCTGGCTAGTATCCTTTAATTTGGATTACGGCATTAAGCAGAAGGTTGGACTCAGTGGTCTCTTCCATCACTATGGCTTTATTCTATATGTTTACACATAAACTCCTAGACAAAAGAGATTTACATGTTGGCAATATGTCTTGTGTGAAAACAATTTTTTTTTCTCCAGGAACCTGGCTCTTTATTTTTTTAAAAATTCTTCCACTCATATAAAAGGGAATTTATGGTTGCTTAACCTTTTGTTGGATGAAACCTAGTGTTTGGAAGATTTGAACTTGTATAGTGGCATACAACTTTAATGAATCTGGATCTTTTAAAACAGAAGGAATGAAATATAGATTCCCTTTAAGTTAATGAGCATAATTCCTATCATTGACAGGAACACACTTTTTACTCATGTGATAAAAATGCTTGCATCCCCACCTCAAGTTTCAGGAGATATCCCATTTAAAAACTGTGTTCCAGGATGTTCCTTTCTTGTAAAGGGCATTTCACCTAGTTTTCCTTGTTTGCATTATCATTTATTGATTCTATCATTTATAGCTAGCCTAACATATCTGCTATGAGGCGTGGTGGCTCAGCGGGCAAGACGCCAGGCTTGTCGATCGGAAGATCGCAAGTTCGGAGGTTCGAATCCCTAGCCCTGCGTGCGGAGTGAGCTCCCACACTAGCTCCAGCTCTTGCCAACCTAGCAATTCGAAAGCATGCAAATGCAAGTAGATGAATAGGTACCACTTCGGTGGGTAGGTAACAGCGTTCCGCGTACCTCATGCCGGCCACATGACCGTGGAAGCATCTTCGGACAACGCTGGCTCTTCGGCTAACAAATGGGGATGAGCACCGGCCCCTAGAGTCGGACATGACTGCACAAATGTGCGGGGGGAACCTTTACCTTTTAACATATCTGCTACAAAGACCAAAATTCAGGTTCCTGCTTCATCCTCCATTCAGGACTTCAGGCTTCTCAATTCTGCCCAGAGACAGACTCTCCATTTCCCATCTTTTACTTTAAAGCCTCAGAGTTGAAATATAGTGAATAGTGCAGTGAATCCAAGCTTTACCTTCCTAATCTCAGGAGGAGGGCACATGGCTGGGATCTGGGAGGATTCAGTATTTAGTCTGCAACTAGAACTGCTCTCACTCCAAATGCACTGATGACCAAGATCTTCTCTCCCAAGACACTGAGAACAATCAGCACTTCCAGTTGCACAATTATAAATCTCCACTGAAAAAAAGGACAACATATGCTAAGATTGAAACATGCATGATCCCTCCCCTATTCCAGCAACATAACATTTAAAATCCAACAGAGAAATAAGAGCTTGAACAAGAGTTTTGTGCTGTAGTCCTAAAGCTTTCCCAGTAATTCTTGGCACTTCTCCCCACTGCAACATAATTTGGTACTTAAACATTCCCTTTGTCGCTCTGTGCTGTTTTTAAAATTCTAGATAGCCACATGAGAGGCAACTCTGCATGGAGTCTGCACTACAGACTCCATCCATTTAGAAAAAATGTAATTTTTCAATAGCAAACAATATTTAAAATGCTCAGTGTGATGTGTACATTTCACTAACTTGCCATCAAAAGGAAGGCAAGGGAATCAGGTGAACTGAGCCATATAGTGGTGACAAGAGAAGAAGTGTTAGGACTTATTACCAAATTGAACATCAAAAAGTCACCAGGCCCCAATGGCATCCACCCAAGGGTTATTAAGGAGCTTAAAGCTCAGACTGTGGACCTTCTAACTAAATATGTAACCTGTCTCTACACTCAGCCTCTGTACTTGGGAACTGGAAGATGGCCAATGTAACTCCAATTTTTAAGAATGGCTCCTGGGGAAATCCAGGAAATTATAGGCCTGTCAGTTTAACATCTGTCCTGGGGAAGATTGTGGAAGCTGCTATTAAAAATAAAATTACCAAACATCTGGAGACACAAGCCTTGCTGAAGGATACCCAACATGGTTTCACTAACAGAAGCTCCTGTCCAACTAATTTACTAGAAGTACTGAGAAGTCTTTGATGAGAGACTTTATCAAATGCTTTTTGAAAATCTAAGTAAATGATGTCTACTGCCTTGCCCTTATCCACATGTTTATTAACAAGGCTTGTGTCTCCAGATGTTTGGTAATTTTATTTTTAATAGCAAAAATAAAATTATTTTTAAAATAATTTACTGAAATTATTCAGTAAATAATTTTACTGAAATAAAAAATAAAAATAAAAACTGCCACAAAGTAAAATGTAAATCGGCCCTAACTATTGGGCACCACATACTGTATGTAATAATGCATTCAATTCCAATCCAAAATACATTTGTCCCATATGTCTTATTGAAATAAACTTAACAATATGCAGATATCCTGAAGCTGACTGAGAAAATACACTTTAAATACAATGGTAAGTGTTAATTTAATCAATATTCAGTTTGCTAGCAACTATGTAAAAACTACATAAAACTTGTGAACAAGAACCAAGATATCTGCATACAGATATGACTTCTGTGTACCTGAAATACTGCATTTATTTGATTTCACAAGCTCTAACCTATTTCAAAAGAGTATAAGATGAAAATACCAATTAGTCAAAAATATGTAAGCCTTTTAAAGATACAATACTCAAATTAGAAAGTGATGAAAAGCAAAGCAAATTTATGTCCAACCTGTCATCATCTGTGGACTGTCAATAAATTTTTCAGGTCTTTCCTTCAGTTGAAGATTTACCAGAAATAAGTGTCTTTTGTTTAAAGTATAAAGCTGCATAAAAAAAGGAGAAGAGAGTTGCCTCATTTACTGAAACAGCAGACCAAAACACATTAATTAATTAAGTTTTCACTGTGAAAGCATTTTTATGTTACAACAAGATACATATATACAACAGAAGAAACCAGGAGGATGGGGTAAACAAATACCATAAAATACCCTACAATTTTTATTAATTGAGCCTCAGCAATGGAGGGCCTTTAAAAATGTGGAAACAATATTCACAAATGTTGCCTATCCTACATTGAATGCAGAAACCAGGGAAACCATATCAGTTCTTTAAAAAACCTATTTCTAGTTCTCAACAGCTTAAAGCTATGACAATTGGCCTTTCCAACGATCTTCCAGTAAGTCGATGAAGGTTCTCAGTCATCCAGGTGGAACAGTCTGTGGCTTGAATCATGTCAACTGGATTTCTATTTTCTCAGTAGAAACGTTTCACTCCTTATCTAAGGAGTGATAAGACTGAAGAAGCTCCTTGGATAAGGAGTGAAACGTTTCTACTGAGAAAATAGAAATCCAGTTGACATGATTCAAGCCACAGTCTTCCAGTAAGTGTTTCACTGGTGAACATATGGCGTATATCATCACCTTATCTTAAGCAGTGCCACTGATCTCTGCAGTGAGCAGGGACCTTTCTAATTAATATGCCCTGGGTATTTAATGGACCTTGCTGCTTTGCAGTGTTTCCCAAATTCCTGTTGGGCATATGTCTATGAAGGTTCTCAGTCATCCAGGTGGAATTGTCTGTAGCTTGAATCATGTCAACTGGATTTCTATTTTCTTAGTAGAAACGTTTCGCTCCTTATCCAAGGAGCTTCTTCAGTCTGAGCAAAGTTGGTAAGGGAATCCTAAATATGTTCCTAGGTAGCTGTGTGACCTTACACCTGGGGCTGGGTCATGGTTATATTGAGATGTAATTTTTAAGTCCTTTTATCATCTAAAGGAGGGTCGTTAAAATCACCATGCTGCTGTTGAGCTTCTGAAATGGTCTTAATCTTCCTAGGCACAGAAGACAAAACGGGTAGGAAGATGGGGGAGAGTTTGTGCCTGAGGCCCCCACCTCTATTCAAGGAAGGATTTTCCAAGTTGGCATAAATGGATTCCTTGACCCCTCTCTCTCTCTCTCTCTTCCTGTTGGGCAGTTCTGCTCAGTGCTTGAGCAACCTCTAGAAAAAGGAGTCACCATCGATGCTTGAGAAGATTGCTCCAGAATGGCCTCTTCCAGGCCACTGATTCAAGTGAGTTCATCAGTTTGCTGAGGAGATCCAGAAGATGAAATGCAGAAGAGATGCCTTAAGTGATACTGGTATAAAATGAAAAACTAATGTGACTCAACATAGGTGAGAGCTCAAATCTGAACCTACACCACAGCATTAAAGCAACCAAGCAGCCTATCTTCTCCACTCATAATTTCATCTGTGGATTGCTTTCTTAAAGCATTGTTTAAAGTGGTCGGAATCCTCTTAGGGACAACCAGGGCAAAAGCTCATCGGACAGGCCACGTGGTGAATTTGCTCAGCATCTAGGGGCTAAAGTCAGCCACATTTGTTTAGATTCTGACTGGGCAAATCCAGCTGAGATGACAAAAGGCTTGGACTTAAGACCTGCAAATCCTGAGAAAATGGGCAAGGTTGTCTTGTGTTCTTGGTTCCACCATTTGAGGATCTGCCTGTCGTAGCTGGCCACTGAAAGGTGAATAGAAGTTTGGTGTAGATGGTGATGAAAGCATCCTTGAATGAGGGGTTTATACATCCCACCTTGAATGAAGCAATTGTCCATCCCTCTTCAAGAAACCATCACCCAATTGTCCTGGAGAAGACTGTGGAGAAGGTGATTGGGCTGCAACTCCAGAGTACCTTGGATGAAATAGATTATCCGGGTTCTTTTTACTTAGGATTCAAACCTGTGTATGGGACTGAAATCACACTGGTTTGTCTTGATGACTTCTGATGGGACCAAGACTGAGAGAGTGATTCTCCTGATCCTTCTGGATATCTCAGCTATGTTCAGTATTATCAATAATAATATCCTTCTTGGCTGGCTATGAAAGTTGGGAATGGGGAGCACTATTCTTCAGTAGTTCATGTCAACCCCACTAGGTAGACCAGACCAGGAAATCAACTCCACAGGAACACTAAAACTACCTTTATTGAGACTGTCTCTAACAACAGAATCTTGAAACTCTGATTGTGTTGTACACCCCACCCATCCTTTTTTTCCCTCATGCCAAAGTGAATCAGGGAGGTACCTGCCTGAGCTACTTCCAAATATTATCTTGTTTCTCAGGGCTTAAAAATGTTTAAGCACCTTTTGCCTAGGCAATGGTTCTTGCATATTTCCATCAAGGTCATCTTCTTTACTGTCTACTGTTTTTCTCCTTGAGTGGCCAGATCTACTTGATGCAGGGAGAAGAGATCAAACCCTCAGGCACTCTACTTCTGGCTGTCACTGAGCTCTGTCCTTTCCCCTCTACTGTTTAACATCTATGTGGAGCCACTGGGAGAATATCATCTATTTGTAGGTAATACCCAGTTATGAGCTGGGCAGGAGATGCAGCAGAGGTTCTAACCCAGTGTCGAGAGGGTGCTACCTCACCACAGTCCCTTGGTGCCTGGACTATTATAATTCATTCTACATGGGACTGCCTGTGAAGGCCACTCAGAACCTTCAGCTTTCAGCAGCAGCCCAGGTAGCACACTCATGTAACACTACTATTATGGGAGTTGCTCTAGGTGCCAATTAATACAATCTAAGATGCTGGACATCACTTTGGAAAGCCAACATGGCACAGGGCCTGGACACCTCTGAGACCACTTTCTCCAAGCTGAAGCTGGGTGCCTGGTGAGACCAGAGAGAGAAGACTTGGTGTACGTTCTACCACCAAGGGAATCCCACAGTTGAGTTGGAATAAACTACCTCTGGACCACCCCCTCCCTACTGTGTTTCTGAAGAGCTGTAAAAACACTCAGGGCTGAAGAAATACAATGCCACCACTTGAATGATAGCACATCAGATTTGCTCTAATTTCTGTTATAGGCTCATTTTTCTGTTAATTTTCTTGAACCAGTGTGTTGTAAGCCTCTTTGGAAATGTATAGAATATAAACTGAAGTAAGTAAATAAGTAAATAAATGAAGTTCCTATTAGAAAGAGCAGCTTTGGAATTGAACATATTCATGATAAAGTTCATGGAGCTAGAACCCACTGAAATTTTAGGTGGAATGTGTGACTTGATAAAATGATATGCACATGGTCTGTGACATGCTACTATTTATAAGCAGAAGAGACTTTAGAAAATATTAAAATACCCACTAGCCATGAACTCACCAACACATTAGTACACTGAACAGCAGATGCATTTAGCCATTGAGCCTCAAATATCCTATTATTTTCAGTTTCAAAGTGACACTCCAAAGGCATGTCCTAAACAGTAAAAATGTAAGGAAAATTTTGTAGAGTAATCATCTTCTGCATACTTTCTAACAGAAAAAGGATGATTTTAAATATCTATTTTCTTATACACTGATAAAACCAAATTCCAATCTCAATTACTGAATGTCAATTACAACAGTAATACTACTAAAGACTGTATACCTTAATAATTCCAATAAGCTTGTTGAAATAATTAAATTAAGGTTTTAAATATTCTAAATTAAAATGTATTAAACTTCCCGTAACTCAGGGAGGGACCACCCGAATATAACATGCTTTGAATAAATAAGATAGTATCCTAGTTAAAACTTCTCATAATTACAAAATATTCCTGTCTAAGGTCTTAGAAAGCTGATGCCAATAAAATTAGACAGAAATGGACCACACAAACCAGCAATTTAATTCACTGTATTTCTGTAAACAGTTTCCTAGGAAAGCGAGACACAGCACGTATTTCAATTACTGAAAGTTTCACTATCATGCCCTAAATTTTCAGCTTTAAGTCCAGTAGTTAGATGTTCATAAATTCCCTCCATTTTTGTTGAATCTTATATGACACCTCTTTTCTTACATTCTGATAACCAAATGACTCTTTAAAAGCTTACTACTTGTGAGGTTAAAACAAATGCTACCCAGGGACAAGTGCTTTAGTGCCACTATATTTTTTACTCCTAGGGTGTTAGTAGAGTCACTGCAAAGTGTGGGAACAATACATGAGTATTTGAAGAGATAATGAGGAAAGGGGAGGATATATACTCAGATTGGAAACTTCACTTAGATGTGATTTCAACCAAAAATTGTCCCAACGTAGCATCAGACAGTATTTAAATAGACAAAAAGGGGAACATCTTCTCCCTCATTAATTGAAAGAGATAGGATGACAAACTGATTATCTCTGTATCTGTGTAACTGATCTATATTATATGTGATGCACACATATACATTATACATGCACACTCAGATGAGATTTACAAAGCAGAGAATAACTTTTAAGGGTCTTGGTTCAATTTCTAGGATAGATTTTACTACTTTCTGATTTTAACAAGCTGCATTTCTCTTTCTCAGCATGAGTTTATACAAAAAACAGTATGGTGTACATTCTCCTGTGAGAACTGTACACCTACAAAATTCACTGGGTGGAATATCAGGGGAAGAAAATCCTCAAGTTTAGAAGCAGATTTTCCCCCAAGTGAACCTTTTGCAATATTATAAGTCCATCTGTGGTATGAATATCATAAAGGTCCTTGAATAACATATAACAAATCTCAAGTAAATGCTTGCATATGGAGCATATTCTTTCTTTCCTACTTAGCCCCCTCAGTCACTTGTCCATCTTCTATTAAGATCCTCAGAATGACTATTTATGTCATTATCACTAAGGGAAAACACAAGTCATATATTAACTTCATTTAATAATCTCAATTTTATTTATTTATTTATAATTCAAATTTTGCCACCGCCCATCTCCCCCAGAAAGGGGGACTCTGGGCGGTTTACAATAAGAACTATATTAAAATTATTTGACTCCTGGTGCAAACATAGGATCTACCTGCTCTTTCTTTTTGCAAAGCCTATTTATTTCATTACCTTTATAAAAGCAGCATTTCTCAAAGTGATTGTAATGTCCTGAGAAGTCCCCGTGGGTAGTGGTGCGATAGAAACAGGCACAATCTGTGGACAATCAGTACTGTTCTGTATTTCAGGAAACAAGCAAAAGAAATGAAGGTTAGTATGGAAACAACTGAACATTCTTAACATTGAGATAGCAGAACCAAGCTACAAAAATGGGTGTAGCAATAATTCCATCAAGTTATTCTTATTACTGTACTTGTTAGCTCCAACTTAGAATACTCCCAGGTAGACAATTCTTTAGGTTATAGAAATACAGTGTAATTTTACTATAAAATAAGTTCCACTTTACTCAATGGATCTTCTTCCCAGAAAGTATACAAAATTGTTACCTTAATTATATTAAATGTATCTGAATTTTTGAGTTTAAAAGTCCTCTCATTTATATGGGAGATAATGTAAATCACGAATGTAATGGACAGATGCCAAATGAATGATTGGTATGAAATGACACCCTTGCTTGCAGTCTAAGCACATATTAGTGTGAAAGCAAAAGAAACTTCACCAACATTTTCCCTAAGGTGTGAAATTTGATTGGCTTGGGCTGTTTCTTTTTTCTTCATTATATGTCCCATAGATGAACACTCAGCTTTCTGACTTCAGGCAATTCTGTTATCAATCTGGGATTTTTCACAGTGAAATTAATTTGTTCACAAATTAAATGGAAAACCATATGCTCTCCTCAGCTGTCAATATGAAGTAGCTACTATACCCTCTGTTTCATCACAAGAAAAGAACCAAATGATGCTAACAAAGATACAGTGGGTTTTGTATAGAATCAGAAAGTTCCTGCAAGAGTCTTCACAGCAGTAAACAAAGTGTTTTTCCAGCTTCGTACTGAAATCCTCCTTGAATTGGAATGCAGCTCAGCTGAAGATGATGACTTGAAGGTCCTTCCTCCCACTCCGCAGAAGCTAGACTGGTATGCCAACTATAACATTATCAGAATACATTGTGTCTCCTTGTATCCAGACTAGACTGCTGCAGGACATTCTACATCAGGCTTCCTTTGAAGATGCTTCAGACATTGGAACTGGAGCAGAACACCCCAGATTAGATATTGGAAGGTGCAACATGCTAAGCCCACATGATACCAATTTCTGCATCCAATGCACTAGCTACTCATTTGCTGCCATGTGCAATTCAAATGACTGGTTTTAATTTCGAAAATCAGGTTTAGGATGGCCTCTGGCCACAACTTCTCAAAATTATTGCAAGGCTTCCTACTATTTTGAGGTATACACTATTATATCTATAGTATAAGCCGTAAACAGAATCAGCATATACCGCTACAGAGATGCTATTCAAATACCCATTAGGAAGAATGATTAGGGGTTTGATGCTATCTTATATAGAAACCTTTCAGGTTTTATTAAATTATGGATTATCCTCTTTTTGGAAGTATTTTAGATAGTGCCTGAAAATAATTTTTTGTTGGTCTTCAGTGATAAAAAGTAACTTTCAGATTTTATTATTCTGTTCCTGAGGTTGTTTATAGTTTTCATAGCACAAGATGACTAAAAGATTATTTTATTCTTATTTGTTACTGTGGTTTTGTTTTGTTTGGTAGCATTTTAAGAATAATATTTTAAAGTTGATATGGATTTAATTGCTTTTAGTATTTCTTGAGAAAAGACAGGCAACTTAAAAATATCTTAAATAAAGAAATGAAACATGTAGAGGAGAAGTTTCTCTAAGGAATATAAACCAATTCGATCAGAAGCTTATTCTACCCATTAAATCTTTTCCTCTATGCCGACAATTACATTACCATCAAAAGTCTTGGTGAACCAACCCTGGGGTGGGCTATATGGCACACATGAGCACCATAAAATATGGGATACCAAATGATATCCCAGGGACCAAAAAATTAAATAAAAATTAAAAACACTGAAATTGCTGACATATCGAGACTTGCTGAGTTTGTGATAGACACACACACACACACACACACCACTTGCAACACCCCCTCAAATCAATAGTGAATTCAAATCTGATCTCATTAGATATTTAATGTTATTGTTATTGATGGTTGTTGTGGGCTTTCCGGGCTGTGTGGCCGTGTTCTGGCAGTTTTGGTTCTTGTTCTTGTTATTATTTATCTATATAATTTCACTTAGAAAACAATCCTAAACCAAGAAACATTCCAAAAACATTTTACAATAGGTTAACACCTCTCAAATTTAACAATAAATAATTCAGTAAAAACCCTCTAAAAAACTTGCATGTGAAAATTAGTTAGCAGCTAATAAGCAACACAGTAGCACAGGAGATAGTAAGAAAATGGAATAAAAGGCACAAGACCATAATTTTATTTAAAATCTGGGGAAAAATATCTTAAGCTGGTGACAAAAGCTCAAGGGAGAGGGGATGCTTGTATCAAGAATATCTTCTCTTACGTGATTGCACAGAAAATTATTGTGGCAACCTCTAGTGGGTACCCCACTAGCACTTAGGTGACAGACAGGCAAAGCATATTCTCTGTCAGATATCCAGCTCCTAAACTTAATATGGGCTTTGTATGCCCTTACAAGTACCTTCAGAACAGGTATTACATGCTCTAATTGCCCTTTTCAGTAGGTAGGTAAAAGTAAAGGTTTTCCCCTGCACAGTCGTGTCCAACTCTAGGGGGGCGGTGCTCAATCTCCGTGTCTTAGCTGAAGAGCCAGCGCTGTCCGAAGACGCTTCCATGGTCATGTGGCCGGCATGATGCGCACGGAACGCTGTTACCATCCCGCCAAAGTGGTACCTATTTATCTACTTGCATTTGCATGCTTTTGAATTGCTAGGTTGGCAAGAGCTGGGGCGAGTGTGGGAGCTCACTCCGTCACGCGGCGATCGGGTCTCGAACCGCCAACCTTCTGATCAACAAGCCTGGCGTCTTAACCACTGAGCCATCGCACCCCTCCTTTTCAGTAACATAACACAATAAAACATTCTGCAGTAACCCACCATAGAGCGCACTGCAATAATCTAGTGCAGATGTTCCAAGTGTAAAAACCACTGTGGCCAAGTTAATTCTACCCAGGAACAGCATAGCTAGTGAACTAGTCACAGCTAAAAAAAGCCACTCCTTGCCACAGATACCAGTTGGGCCTCCAAGTTCTGATAAATCTTCCATCTGAATGGGTGGTACAACACAGACTCAAATATTCTTGATTCCAGTCCTGATTTCTCTCTCTGTTCCGCAAAGAAGTTTATCATCCTGAAGTCAGTGGAGTGATATAAATAGTTCTCTTTTTATTGCTGTGTAACCTCATTCAAACAAAGGTTCAAACTTCCAGGCAGAAAATGATGTAAGGCCAATATATAAAAGGCCCTGTCGTCATTCTTCCAAAAGTGTATAATTTTTATAAAAGAAATGGATCAGACACAGGGTTTATTATAAAGAGGCACTTAATCACTTGGGTCAACTAAAAGAAGGAAGGGTAAACAACCTAATTTTGCTGTATTTTTCGCCAAAATATTATCTTATTGAAAACAATTTTCAGTGATATGTCTATGAAGGTTCTCAGTCATCCAGGTGGAATTGTCTGTAGCTTGAATCATGTCAACTGGATTTCTATTTTCTTAGTGGAAACGACTGAAGAAGCTCCTTGGATAAGGAGCGAAACGTTTCCACTAAGAAAATAGAAATCCAGTTGACATGATTCAAGCTACAATTTTCAGTGATGCACAAGAATTTTCTTACTGCTGTCATTGAATAGTTTGTGACTTATTTAAGAGTGAGATATATTGAAAACTAAAACTTAGAAAGGCAAGCAGTGTTCTCCATCTTGAATGCTACAAACAGCAATGTTTGCAGGAAGAGAATGCCTTTCCTTTGATTCTTCCTATCCTCTCAATAATCTTAAAACGCTTCTTTGATGAGAAAAAACTTATTTCAGGCTTTCAGAGGTATGCAAATAAAGAAGTGAACCACCCGAGCGGTATGGTAAAATTCTGACCCATGAGCCTCCTTCATATGAACAAAAGCAAATCCAAAAGGAAAGTGAATGTGTGTATACTTGATGTAGAAGTAACCAGTTCAGTTGCTAGAAAAAGAAACAGTACAGAACAGTTTAATTCTCTACAATTCCATCTCCTGCCTTGTGAAAATTCATCTGTGTCTTTCATTTGGGGCTGGCACAGGAAAAAAGAAATGAATGTTAAAAAAAATTCCTGTTTCCTTGTATATGTTCAGTCTGGCTAGTTCCATAAGAACAACAACTACTACTCCTACTATTATTATTATTTTCCCTTTTTCCAGTGGCATGGTAGATCTTTGCTTATGACAGGAAGTGTCAAGTAGCTGAAAAACAGATAAGGCATCAAACCACAAGAAACCATTACCCAAAACATCACTGAAAAAGGGAAAAAATGAAGCCCTGTTTTTTCAAACTTCTCTGAATTGCTCAGTTCCTCACTCATTTAAAATGCTATTAGCCTTTCCTGCAAATTAATGGTTGCTCTGCTATATCAAGAAGTAGCAAAATTAAATATCACTGAAAATGATATTTTAGGATTCTACAGCTGCCAGAACTGATAATATAGGGTACTGGCTGCTTAACTTAAAAATACATGCCCTTCCAGTTATTATAATACTTTAAAAATCTTCACTTAGACTAGCAAAACTATTTGCTGCAATCCAAAATGATTCAACATTCTGATATGCACATAAAGCTTTAGCTGCAAGTAAAGGCTGCTTCATTCTCTTAAGTAGGATGAAAGCACTTTTGCTGTGCTCATAACAAGGGAATGAGGAAGAATAATGGAATTGAAGACCACAATGATTTTTTCTCTTAGGAGCTGGAGAAGAGGGCTCAGTGCTCTCTCTTCTAAGCTAACCCTCCCCCCAAACCAAAAACCCTCTCTATTTGAATCACATTTATTACTACTTAAATATACGTTTGTGCTCTGAGATTTAACATTTTAAAATCTATTAAAAGGACAGGTTACTATGAATTAGTGCTATACTGAATTTTCACTGGGTCCTATTTTAGTTTTGAAAATCGTATTGCTGAGGTCTGGCCAAAAGTAAATTAAAAAATCTTTCCACATCAAGCAATGGACAATATGCTCTGCCCTTCAGTTTTAAAAATAATACTTGCCATTTTAACATGTGTAATACATTCTCCCTCTTCTTTTTGTAAAGCACTTGCTAAAGTGAGGAAGAATTACCATGCCCTATTTTACATTTAAAGGATGTATAACAAACAGAGACCCTTTATTGACAAGAGAGTCTGTAAAACAGAAGTGTTTACTTAAGATCATCACTAACAGGCCCAGTGTTCACTTCCAATGTATATTAAGGGTTAAGCTACTAAATCCTAACTCTTAGCTATTCCCTTTCTATGCTCCAGTCTTTTGTTTCCAATCCAAGGAAATCAACTGAATGCTGCAATCCATGCATATTGATGTTTAATCATTCTAGCAAATACATTCTAGATGGATGAACCTGGTATATTCAGCTCCACAGCGGGTATGGCTGCCTGAATGTACCTGAGACAGAAAATGCCTTTGCACATTTGGTGTTTAATCCTTTAGAAATCTGTCACTACTGTTCTGTATTTAAACAGTGCTTTTGATCTGAGGCTGTGAAGCAGTTTTCCAAAAAGACTCTAATTATTGCAACTAGATAAGTTGTAAAAAATACACTGGAGACATTGAAATGGTGAGAAACAAAATGATGCATTCAAAGTAATAAGCAGGGTAGGCTTGTGTCATAGACAAGCAACTCATCAAAACAAGCTTCTTATTTTCTGTATGACTCTGATACTGCAGAATATCAAGAAGCAAAGGATCAATGTCTAATTGGATCTACTACTTTTACTACAAATGTATCTACTATATTTAGTTTTCAGATGAATCCGGGATTCCACCATTACTTTTAATTGACATAAATAGGTAAAATAGATATGTTAGTTGGTACATATATCTTTGGTATAATTCGGGGCAATTTCTACTTTGATGAGATGTGCATTTGCTAAAAGCACCCTAAAAGTAGCTTTTAATGCATCTTTTTACAATAAAGTAGCCTATTTATTCTTAATCAGAGTACTAATGGTGTTTATGACATAGCTAGATTAAAGCCTTGGGGAAGTCTAATTGCTGATGTTGCCATTGATTGATTATGTGCCATCAAGTTGGTGTTAATTCTTAACAACCACATAGATAGAGGATGCTAAGATGTTCTGACCCCAAGTTGCGAAGACAGAATTACAATGGAAACAAAGAACATAAGAAATATGAGCATGGGAAAGCTCAACAGTGAATGATGAAATGAACTGACTACATACTGACATTTTAGGCATCAATGAATTGAAATGGACTAGAATAAGACACTCAGAAGATCGTACTATTTACTACTGAGGACACCAAAAACAAATAAGGAATGACATTACTTTCATAGTTGTAAAGGGTACCGCAAAGACAGTACTTAGGTACAATGCAGTCAATGACCAAATAATATCAATTGGACTTTGTAGACAGTCCTTTAAAATAAGAGTTATTCAAGTTTATGCTCAAACCACTGACGTGAAGAAGAGATTGATACCTTTTATTACTAAGTTCAATCTCAAACTGACAGAACATGCAAGCAAGATACAGTGTTTGTGGTTGGAGATTGGAACGCCAAAGTTTGGAAACAGTAAGGAGGAAAATGTAGTTGAAATGTATGGCCTAGGAAACAGAAATGAAGCGGGAGAAAGACTTTCAGCTTCTGCCAAACCAATGATTTCTTCATTGCTACAGTCTTCAAACAACAAAAGATATCATCAAATGGAATACACAAAAGTCAAAGTTGACTATATTATTGGTACAAGGAGGTGGAAAAGCTCAATTATAATGTCAAAGTTGTGCTCCGACTGTGGAACAGATCACAACCTGCTCATGTGCAAGTTCCAAGTCATGCTAAAGTGGAAGAACAAAGCCAGTTTCCCTGATATGATCCTGAGCATATAATGATGATTTCAAGAATACTGGGAATTGCTTTGAAGGGTAGAACTTTGATAGGACACCAAGGAACTGTGGAATGAAATAAAAGACGTTATTGAGGATCAATGTGAAAAGGGACTGCCAAAGATCAAGAAACAGAAGAAAGCAAACTGGATATCAGAATACACAGTGGAAATTGCCAAGAAGAGAAGAGAAGCGAAAGCCAAGAAAGACAAATACCTCAGGAAGGAACTTACGGTACTCTACAAATATAGTGGGTCCCAAAGACAGCAAACTAGATTTTCTACCAGTTAATGGTATAACTGGAGTACAAACTATATTGCTGTACAACCTAAATAAGCTTTGTCAATGGCACTGCATAATTATCAAGAATAGCCATAACATCTCAGCATATAAGAACAATTTACATTTAGCGCCCAGTGCCATCACACCCTTAATATCTCAAGACTGTCTAGCAGAAGAAGCCAATGGTTCAAGAACCAAATTGAAGATGAAAGGAGACAAAGGGTATCCTTGATGGGGGCTACTATACAGTATAACTTGATAGGTTGAGGGACAAATCCATTTGTAGTAACTCTACTTATTGAGTGAAAATAGCAAATTGAAATCTAGTGAACCAAAGGTGATGTAAACCCATATCTTCTTAAAATAAAGTTCATAAATTCAATCTGAACCACATCAAAGACCTTTTCAACATCCAATGAAAATTGAAAGAGCTTTTGAAAATAACCCCTCTGGCTATCCTGGATTCATTTCCTTATCTTGATCTATACTGTATCTGTTAAACAGCTTGTTTTGTTGACAGCCCTAAGATGAAATCACAGTCAAGAAGCTACTGGAAATTATATACTTTCTATAAAAAGTTAATGTGAGATTCTAAAGCAGAAAGCATAATATGCTTAGTGAACAATGTTTTCAAGGAGAAGACAGTTTATCCATGAAGGAGCTTCTTTAAAAATAGGCTTCTAACACTGACTAACAGCAGCAATTGCTTTATTATGCAGAAGCAAATTCATTCATGTTCAGAGGTTGCAGATTGTAGCAAAAACATTGAGAAATACTGATTCTGAATTCACAGTAGAATTCAGTTAACCATAACTGGATTTTTATTAAAAAGTGTTTGTAACATTTGGGAGAAAAAGGATGTCTGGTTGAAGGAAAACCTTATCTCTGGTAAGAAGGTGTAGAAGATGCAGAACTAATCTGTTTGATATACTATAATCACTGTTTCAAGCCATTCAGCTTTCAGCAATAGAAGCTTTAAAGGTCAGGCTGCCAGCAGCTTAAAGAACTTGCAGGAGAGCTGTGCTAAAGTCACCAATAGGCTCCCCATCATAGGAATAGGTGGGAACAAGTTATACACACTAAACATACATTTCTTGACCAAAACTTTCCTTGGAAGTTTCTGAAGTGAATGAGTTATTATGGGTTTCCCAGAATTCAGAATCCAAAAACCAATTCCTAATCTCATTTCACTAATATGTACTGTAAATTTGGTATCCTATCTGATTATTTTATAATTTGGAACAAATCAGACTTGATGCCACTGGATCCCAGTAATAATGTAATAACAAAGGATTTGTTCTGACTCCTGTGTTTATCTTGGTACAAGGATTCCTATTAAATCTTCTCAGCTGGTAAATTGGACCTTACCCAGATTTGTATGCAAATGAAAGGAGATATAAACAGGTGGTTTTGTATTTATCTGGTTGGAGTAAAGGAGAAAGGAACAGAACATCTCACCAATCTAGTCAAACTTTTCGGAATTTTTTGTTTATCAGATAGATAGAAGGAGCGATGGCTGCTGGAGTGCTCCAATAACTTTTTGCAGCTTGCCACAGGAATAATCAGAAGACAGAGATCACCTACAGGAGCTTTGGTAGTTCAAACTGTGGGGCTGAGGAGTTTTAGTTGTTAGCAGTAGCTGCTTTGCATACAGCTGTAGATCCAGAGAAGGGACGGTGCTTTCAAAAGAGATATGCCATTAGGTTTAAAAGAGTCTGAAGCATTATTCTAGGATTCTTTGGAGCACAGGGCTGATCAAATAGTGTTAGAGTCTGCAAACAAGTTCTGCATAAATGGGGCAAAGCACTAGGTGTAAGAAATAAGTCCAGTGGAAGCAAGTTTAAAGCGGAGGCAATGAGGAACACCTGAGAGAAATCCAAGAATCTTCTGGGCCTAAGTGAGCAGAGCTGAGGGCTACCAGCAAGGATAAAGAGTTGGGTGGAGTAAATGTTGTCAGGCCTATAGCACAAGTAATACCCTTAGATTTGGTCAACATCAAAGCTACAGTGTAGATGGAACTGGCTAGTGGCTGAGAACAACGTACTGTATGTACTGTAATTTGAGATAAAGATGAAGATGGTGAGCATAAAACTCCCAAAATGAAATGGAATTGAGAAGAGCCATAGGGATCACACCAATAAAAGTAGTTGGAAGGATGGTGTAGTGGGTAGTTCCAGTTTAAGAGTGAACAAAGGTTATTGAGAGGAGCCTCCAATAGGCTCACCATATCTATTTCAGTAGAAATTCTTCCCTATCTCTAAACATTAGGCTAGGGAGGAGAAAACAGCCTGAGAATTCTAGATCCAACTCCTCTGCCAACATTATTCTGTCAATTAAAGTAACCAATAGATAGCAGAAATAAAATTAATAAGACAACCACACTGTACCACAAATAGACATGTAAGATGTAAGCCCACTTTCAAAGGCAATAGTGATGGCAGCCTGCTCCAGTTGAGCAGCAGCTGTAGGCATTTTCAAATCAAGATACCAAAGTGAAGATGAAGATGTACACTGGTACAGCAAGTCCCAAGAGTAAGTGGCACCATGCTCTGGCCGAGGTTTCTTCAATTACTTTGCTTGGGTGTTGCTGGCTCTGGTGGTACAGTCTCCAAGGCTTATGGGAACTTATGGCAAGCATGGACCTGACCCAAGTCATCGAGAGCCCCACACATACCAGGGGGGTCTAGTAAATTTTGTATATTTTGTGCTGCACACAGTTGGAATGGAACTGGGCAATCTATAAACAAAATGAGATGTATTGTAGAGCATCGGAAGTCTGAGCAATCTGAAAGCAGGCTAAGGTGGCCAGAGATCTAGTCCTCCAAAACTCCCCCCAGTGCCATGCAACATTTTCTGAACATAAGTGTTTCTATAATATTCCTTTAAAAAAAGCCTTTGTTGGCAGCAATTACTTCCCCCCACCAAGAGAAACAAACTAAGCATTAAACAATAAGAACTGTACTATTATGTGCCTTACAGTAATCTGTACTGAATTCTCACATTCAGTCACATTGGATACACAGGAGCTTCTTCTAGGACACCAGTAACATTTCCATTTAGCTGAGAGGCAACTGATACATCTGAAATATATAAAAGACATTACATTTACTAATCTATACCAGCCTCCTCTTTGAAGCTCTATTTTCCTTATGAGTCTGCAAATTCTGTGTTACGGCTTATGACAAGACTATCTACTGCAAATCTAAAATATTTTAAACTATCTCTGTGTGTGTGTGTGTGTGATGGAGTGGCCAAGAGACTATCCTTCACTAATATGCCTAATAAGCAAACACACTTATCACACCTATGGTTGTGTTACTTCTTTGTTATTGGTGATGGTAGTGGAGGTTTTATTTTAAGCAGGAGGAGAGACTGTAAATTAGTTAATCCAAAATAGTATACACTCAATACCAAATTATTGTCGTGAGAGGTTCTCAACTTGTGGGTTGCAATCTCCAGGGATTCATGAGCAACCTATCTCAAATGCAGCAAACAAGGTCACACATGAAAAATAGCATTTTTGCAGCCATACTCATCTACTTTTTTAATTCTGAAGAATAATCTTTCAGTAATTTCAGTACTAGCCCATGCAAGTAAATTATTCTTTTAGAACAGATTATCTACTTCTCTAATCTATTTACTCTGCATCCATGTTTCTGCTCTATCATTTGCTTTCCATCTTTATTATATGTTTCTCCACATCTTTTGATTACTATTTTTGCAGCTATTCCTGTAGGGGTAAATACATTCCCTTTCTCATATCCACTGCAAAATGGCTGGTTTGGCTTAGGAATAAGAATATTTTGGCTTATTCAATAAATTGTAGTTAAACTTGGTTTAGCACAATGTCTTAATATAATTGGTATCATACTTTGGAACTGGCAAGCCATCTTGTGAAATAATCTGCTTGCTCTTGACTCAGAGTTTTTAAAATTATACTGAAGAGATCGTCTTTCAATGCACCGTAGATTGCACTTATTACTACTACCTGTAACTCTTAATAACCAAAAATAAATTGCTTTAAAAAGATAGCAAGAAAAATCATGTGAAAGATAGCTTCCTGCCATACTGGTAACGGCTGATGAAAGAAAAATCAGGCCAAACATGATACTCAACTATATCCACAAATCCATATGCTATATAATAGAGTTAAGCATACAGTATTTACTGTACCTCCAGAAATTGTTCTCTATTCTATAATAAACTAAACCATCTCAAAAATATAATTGTTCCTTTTATGATAATAGTGTTTTGAGGGTTAACTCTAAAGCTTTCAGACAAGAATATTATCATGTTTAAGAAAATGGGAAAGAAAAAAAACACCAAACCACCAACATATCCAGATGGTCTGAAATGCTCTAAAACCCTGCCTCTGCAATTCTTGGCAGGTTGTACCATCTTCCTGCCAAATCCTGCCCAGCACCCAAAATACCTTGTAGATACCAAAGTGATTCTAGCTTAGTTAATTTACAAGGTTTTCAAACTGTTTGATACTGTGACCTCCTAAAAAATAAATGCGTATATACATCCGCTGCCGCCCCCCGAGTAAAACTAAAGATTTCACTGGGATTAGCGTTGGGCAAAAAAATAATATATGATTTTAATAATAATTTTATCTATTTATCAAATAAAACAGTGATAGCACCTTATGACTTTAAAGCTGTTTCACTGGAAACAAATAAACAAAAACAGTCACATTCAAAATATTTTTTTTAAAAAAATGGGAACGATGAGCTTGCTTACTTTTGCATGATTCCTGAAATCTAGTTTTCATTTCTGAGACAGAAACTCACATTTTTCATTCCACATTTATTTTTAATCAGTAGTTGTTCTTTATGGCTTTATATCCTGTCTCATACAAACATAATTCAATATATTTATAGCTTTCTCACTTAATTTTTTGTATTAATTTTGCACCCTGCTCCAAAATTCAGGGAGACTTTTGTCAGGAATTTTATATTCAAAGAGAGATGTGTAAACAGAGATGTGTTAGAAGAACTGCTTCTCCTCTTTAGCAGCAAGCATACTAGTAATCGCTTTAACATTTGTTAAAATTACAGGAAAAAACTCTGAGCTACACTTATACACTTTTGCAGACACTTCAAAGACTACAGATACGGTATTACATGCCTTGCTGGCAGAGATGCTGGAGACATATGGATATTTATGACAGAAGCCAAATCCAATTATCTGTGGTCAGCGTCAATTGGCAGTTGAACTGCCGATATCCAATAACAGTTTGTCACGATCAATAGCGTTCAGTTGTGATAGTCAATAAAAATGAGGGGTTCGTCCATTCTAACTGCATAAAAAACTCCAACCCATGGAATACATTCTACTTAGTATTTAATTTTAACTTTTATTTAAGTTAAAAATGTTTACTGAAATTTTGGATGTAGCAGATTTTTATGGATATATGTGACTATTTTGTAAAGTAAATAGATATGTAAGTATATTTAAAAAGTTCATTTTAAAATAATCTTCTATAACATAAACAATATTGCTGGCAGTTCATAGAACTCTTATGACTCTGCTAAGAAATAAATAAATTATAAAACTGATTTGTAAGCTTAGTGATAACCAAATGTCCAACCTTAAATACCATGTCTGAAATATTTTTTTTTTTAAATTTGCAACCTCTCCCAAGTTGCTCATGTAATTCCCAGGGAGTTGCAACTCACAGTTCGAAAACCTCTCTCTAAAAAATTGGGTTTTGAATGTACAGTATTTTGGATTATCCAGTTTACAATCTTTCCTCCTGCTTAAATCGAAACCATCGACAAGGATAAAGGGGATTTACTACTACTGAATTCTGTTGCAAACCAAATCTAAGCAACCTACTGTTTGTCAGCAACCTGCCTTCCTCTGTAATTTACAGGCCATGAGACCACTTACGCTGTCTTTGGATAAATATTCCCAGTTCTCTTGCAATCATAGATGGTGAAATTGGCCCACACAATGTTTTTTCCATTGACCTGTACTGCAGTTTGAATAATTACATGATCTGAAACAAACAAACCCAAAAACAAGCAAGTCACAAGAGAACTCTTTTCATAGTTTACTTTCAAGACAACATGAATGTCTGAAGAAAAAAAAAAGTTTCAAAACTGTTGTTTACCCAAGAGATGAAGTTTCTTAAGAGTTCTTCGACTTCTCCAAATACTCCCAAGATTAATTTGTTACATTACAAATACAAATTAATATATGAAACAAGAAAAGCTGGCAATAAATAATTTATGAATGATTATATATTTGGTACCAAATAATCTCAATGAGAATTTATTTATGTTAGTAAAATTTTTCAAACATGTATGTTTTAAAATATTGATAAACTGATACGTGAATCAGAATATACACAAAAATATATTCACATTTTTAAATTTTGGAATGCAGCTTATAACTAAAATGCATGAAAAATGTCCCTTTTTGCATAAAATAGAATGGGATAAAATTAAGATTGGAAAAAAAAAATTAATGAACAAAACAGAGTTGACATATTCACTCATCCTTTATTTTGAAGCCATTTTTCATGCACCATTATTTAATCATAAATTCAGTAGTTTGAAGAGTCAGGATTTTCATATAAAGTATTTGTTTTGGCAAGACTTCTGAACTGTACCCAAGATAAAAGGATCCAAACTTTATAAATAGATTTATTCAGTGTCGTATTACCATGAAATATTATTTTTACTAAACAAAGTGTAGCATATAATCAAAAGGTGACTTGAAACTGGTATTTTAACTTTCAGGCTGAAAAACTATATTTGCCTAAAAACAGTAAAATTAATGAATGATATAACAAGCAGTCAATTAATACTGTAGATAAGCTTTTCTTACATGACTCAATGTGTTCCACCTATAAAATTTCTACTACACGTGTAATTCAGACATTCTGTAGAGAATCACAGAGATATGGCGACAGTTAGCAAAACATGATTTAAGCCCAGGACAGGAAGAGAGCATTAGAAAGAAACTTAAACTGGCTCTGCCTTAACTCTCTTTGGTATAAGAGGGAGGGAAGCAAAACACTGTCAGGCTTTCAAGATTCTGTTACTATAGCCTGCATCAATAAAGTAGAGTTTCAGCAAATCTTGTGGAGTCTGTTTCCTGACCTGGCCTACCTTGAAGGGCAGACACAATCCCAAACATTCTCTAGATGTATGTCATGACTTATGTAAACTGACAGTTCTATTCCATGCTTGAGGCATTTTGCAGTTGATGCTACCACATCCGGAAAGCACCTGATTTGGGGAAGACTGGTGTAATTACTGAGCAAAGAGATGCTGGGCCAGGAAAATTGGACACAGGGTGATAATCGCCCATAATAGCCTGTTCAGAAGACAGCATACCACTATCTCTTTCAAGGCTGGTGGCATCATCCCCTCACTCAAAGAAGCATTCACTACTACCCTCATTCCTTTTCTGGCAGCTTCTCAACCCCACCAGGTAGACCAGACCAGGAATCAACTCCATAGAAAGGCTAAAACTACTTTTATTAAGTGTGGCTATAGTAACAGAATTTTACAAGTCTGATTGAGCTATACCTCCCTCCCTCCATGCTTCTTATGTAAATTAGGGAGGTGTCTGTCTGAGCCTCTTCCACATATTTTCTGTTTGTTGTAGACCTAAGATAGGTTTCTCCCCTCATCACTTTGGTAACAGAGCTCGCATATCTCCATCAAGGTCATTTTCCTTACTTTCTACACAGCTCCAGCAAGCCAGGAAAGGCAAGAATCAAGCCACAGATGGCAGATCTCATTTTACAGAGGCTGACCACTTTTTCAGTGCTCAAAAGTTTGAATGATCCCAAATGTACTTGGAATGGCACTGTTATCTAAACAGGGACAAAGAGAATGCTCTTATGGTTCTTCCAGATAGATGTTTCTAGAATTAGAAGACAGTTGTAATGCCATGATCTGCTATTGGGTGATATTATGTATTTTTGAGTTATATATCCTGACCATATTCAGTTCATACCACTGCCCTTTAAGCTACGTTTTCATCTTATTAAGGGATATAAGTAAACTCCGAGAGACAGTGGAGGACAGGAAGGCCTGGCGTGCTATGGTCCATGAGGTCACGAAGAGTCGGACACGACTAAACGACTGAACAACAACAACAACTTTAATATGGGTAATCTATTGAGGAAGCAAATTCAGCTCAGCATACACTGAGGATACCTTTAACGAGGAATGCAATTTTTTGTTTGCTTATTTATTTATGTTAATTTATTTGGCTGCCCATCTCAAAATCATGACTCTGGGCAGCTAACAAGTTAAAAACACCATAAACAACAGCAACATAATAAATACATAATCAGCCAACTAATAGTTTTAATCAACCTTTTGAAAGTTAAATTATAATGCTATCATAGCACTACATCCCTCAAACTATAATACATATGAAATGACATAAAGATGATTATGGAGGTTACTGGAAAATTAGTATCTTTTAACATTCTAAGATTGTTAAAAGTATTATAGCCATACAATCTAATAATGCTAAATGTTTAATAAAACAGTTTACCTCAAAAATAACTTGACAATATTTTATTTTTCCTTTTTTTATTTTATTTGGTTGTTGCTATTGCTGATCTCTGATCATAAATAAAGAATTCAAATTCAAAATGTTTAATAATTAAATAGATGTTTCATAACTTTTTACTAAAATAATAGTGAATGGAGATAATTTTTGCATTATTTAAAAAGATATGAAGTAGAATAACATTACAAAGGTATAGCAGTAGAACACTCACTGAAATTATACCTATTATTTTAATGTATATTTTTAAAGCTAGAATTTTTTTTTCAATCTGTTCAATCATGTCCAATTCTCGGAGACTGCCTGGACAAGTCCCTGCAGTTTTCTTGGCAAGGTTTTTCGGAAGTGGTTTGCTATTGCCTTCTTTCTAGGGCTGAGAGAGAGTGACTGGCCCAAGTTCACTCAGCTGGCTTTGTGCCCAAGGCAGGACTAGAACTCATGGTCTCCCAGTTTCTAGTCCAGTGCCTTAACCACTACACCAAACTGGTTCTCAGAAATATTTTAGTGGTATTTAAAAGACTTTTATTAAACAAACAAAAAAATATCTGTGCATATATGTGTTTCAAATACTATAAGGCAAGAATCAAAGTTTTTTTTTAAAAAAATGTATTTGCTTCTAGTTTTATTCACAGTACTCCTTGTGCATTTAGAAGGAATCCTCTCTATCTGTGCAATATAATTAGGATTGAGACCTAGGGTATTGTTTTTTTTTAGGGCAGAATACACAGGACTGGGATCAAATCTAGCAGGATACCTCATAATACAATAGTATTCCCTTGGTAGCATTCCTGCAGAGTATATATAGAAACTAGCAAGTAACTTTCAACAAAGCAAACTTTCATAAACCCATCACTGATCTAATGAAATACTTCACAACTGCAGGAACACCACCTCACGAAATTCAAATACTAAATACAAATTAAAGTTAAGAAAGTTTTCATCTTTAATGTCAATATCACATCGTCATTATTTAAAGCACTGTTTTTCATACATACCTTGATTTAATGGAAAGGCTGGATAGCTCTTTCTGGGAAGAAAACTGCAGTAAATGAATTGGTTCCGAGATAGTGGAGGAATTCTAGCAGTAGTTTGGATAGTATTTCCATAATTGCAAGCTATTTCCATTCCATTCATATTTGGAATGTTCCCATTTATTTGGATTATCATGCCCTAAAAGTGGACAACAAAAGGTTATCACTCTAATAGATCAATAAAAATTTAAATTACATTGACAAACAGATATTGGAAACACTGTGTTTTTAGGTTAAATATTTGGAACAATCTTGCTGCTCCATTGAGTAAAAATTACTAGTGCAGCAAAATACCAGAGCTTATGTTGGTAACATTACAAGATGGCTACTCTGTGACAGCACCTGCCCTGTGGAACAGCATCCTCTCAGAGATCCGGATGGCTCTGATCCTGTCAGCCTTTCGCAAGGCTGTTTCCCCATGCTGCTGATGTGGCTTTTTATGATTGGGATTTATTGTTTACCTTGGGCATTATTGCTCATTGTTTGTAGCTGTTGTTGTTATCCTTGTACACCGCCCAGAGTTACTATTATGAGACGGGGGCCATATAAATTATTTAAATAAATAAAATATCAACTGTTTATAATGCTTTAGAAACAGTTCCTCTTGCTTAAGAAATTCTATTAACAATTCCTATTTGACGTACTTCATTTTCGTTCTCGATATTTATTTCTGAAGGTATTGTAGTCATTGAAGGGCATTGTAGTACTCCCTCATTGGCACTGATCCAGAAATAGGACTCCTCTGAATGTGGACATTCATGCTGTAGTGAACACCTAAAATAAGTAGAATGTTTATGACACCAGACCTTTAGAAGAAAAACAATTATTAATTTCACTGAAAAACTACTATCTTCTTCATATTTGTCATTTCACTAATGATCATTTTATACAATTAGTATGATAACCGTTATATCAACATGTTAACATAATCAAAACTCAAGAGACACGATTAGGAATGCTTCACATATTTTTCTATTGTTTGCCTTCTGTTTATCTAGATTTTTTGACATCTAATGTGTAGGAATGACTTTTAAATCCATGGAAATAAGTTGGTCAGCTTTTGAACTTTGCTGGCTTAATAGAACGTCAGATAGCTATACAATGTTTTCCCTTTATTTCATATGGCTTACTTCTGTTTACCCAAGAGTGTCTGAAAATAAATATATTGTTCAAAAACATAAATTGATTGTTTTGGCTTTGGTTATGTTGAACATGTTCTGGCCTGTTTCCTACAAAGATTTTTGACTAGTCCTAAATATGTATAATGCCCATGACTTTTCTTGGTATGAGTCAGGCCTCTTGACTTTAATGTTTTTAAAGTTTATTTTAGTATAAACAAGCAAACAAGCAAGAAAATAAATTGGAATTTTGTTTATAAGAATGGTCCCCATTTAACCTTATGCAAATCCCATTAGTATTCTCAGTAAACAGTAACACCCCAGTAATTTGTTCAGAAGAATGCCCACCTATCAGAGAAAAGACATAACTAATTTACGTTGGTAGAAAACTTCCCAGATGGATTAAAGAAGGCAAGGAGCAAGCTCACCAGTCTGTATCCCATAAAAAGGAGTTTGGTAGGGATAGGAAGCAAGAACTAAATATAGTTCTTCTGTGGTCTGTCATGTCCTGATAAAATTAGATAAACCTAATCATCAAATCAGTCAATCTTAAAGGAAATCAACCCTGACTGCTCACTGGAAGGACAGATACTGAAGCTGAAGCTCAAATACTTTGGCCACCTAATGCGAAGAGAGGACTCCCTGGAAAAGACCCTGATGCTGGGAAAGACTGAAGGCAAAAGGAGAAGGGGACGGCAGAGGATGAGATGGTTAGATAGCATCACCGATACAATGAACATGAATTTGAGAAAACTCCGGGAGACAGTGGAGGACAGGAAGGCCTGGCGTGCTATGGTCCGTGGGGTCACGAAGAGTCAGACACGACTAAACGACTGAACAACAACAACAACAAAATCAAGTTTTAATCTATTTAAAAGCACATCGGAGTATATTATTTTGAAAGAAAAAAGAGGCTGTTTACTTCTAATTAATGTTCTTTATCTATGAATTTGTATAATTAGATTCTTTGCCTTCAGAATCTTCTGGATCTCCAGGTTGGAACCTGGCGTTCCCAACCTTCCCTTCAGAGATGGGAGGAAATTCCACCTACATCTTTCCAGAAATGCATGGAAACTTCATAATGCACAGTGACAAGGGGAAATTTAAAAAGTAAGGTGCACCAAGTAAATGGAGGTTGGAGAGGTTGCATGATTACAAAATAGAGAATTAAACTCAGCAACTTGTCATAGTTAAAAAGGGGACAATATATTTCACCAAAAGCCCCCAAACTTCGAAAGCTCAACTATTTAGTCCCCAAGTTGTCCTAACACCTTAGTGTCATATAGAATTTTTAAAAGAATATTTTGACTTAATTTTTTTTACTTTAAATGTGATATGATAAAATAATATACATGACAGGTAATTTTTATATTAAATTTCATTAGGGATTGCATGGGTTTTTATTCTTTTCAGATGCAGTGCTGTCTTACACTACTTCTATGTACAGTATAATATACAAGTTTAATTGTTAATTTTTTTCACAGATAATTAAGCTTATGTGTGAATCCTTATAAAAAAGTGAAAATTGTTCAAATAATACTTCTCCAACACTTTTTGAATGTCTAGATTGTATTCATTATATTTACATAATCTGTGAAGTCTGTATCAACAATCTAATATTGTACAAGACAGTGAAACTGGTGAAAGTTAACAAGACAATATTAATATTAGGTAATCATTATCTGTTCAGAATGGCTTATTGTAAGAGGGTTATAAAGTACAAAAATATTCCACCTGGTCTCCAAGGTACACCATCCACAGTAAGCATCAGCTGCAGCCAAGCAGTCTGTACATTTAGTGTATTGGTCACAAGCAGCTACTTTCACACGAGCAATCTGTGTAACAGAGAACAGAGAAAAATCAAGGTAGCAATTCTTAAAGAATTAAACTAATATTAGCAGACTCTTCTTTAATGAGTAATTGACTTCAGCAACTGAGCATCTTATACTAATAGAGGCTGACCAAAAAATTGGTGAGAGGTGTCATCAGAGTCTGGATGGCACTCAGCATTCCCTGTCATCCAATACAGATTAGATGCTAGTTAATCTCAACTAAACCTTAGATTTAGAAAATTTAAATGTTGGCTAGTCGGAGGCTCATCTGCCAGATTAAGTGGTCATTAATTTAAGTTTTTTTGCCTAGTTTTAAGATCATGTATGTATGCTCTTTTGATTATATTTATATCTAGCTCATTTACAGAGGAAACTGAGATTTGTTGCTGTAAAGTTCATGCTGTCTGAAAAATGTGGAGTAGGGGAATGGTTAGTAAAGAATTGTAAAATAAACTCATTGATTGAAGTATTTGTATACATGTCTAAGATGGAAAGAACCGTAACAATTTAATATGATTTACATTTTTGTTATTTTAATTTTTCTACTATCCTTATTTTCAATATTATTATACATTCTGAATCTTCCAGATAGGAAGAAAGGAAAAATGTATATTTTAACAGAATGCTAAAATCTGTCTTCTATTTGCAAAAAAAAATAGTATCTAAACAAAAGAACTTGGTAAAGGAATTCTATATTTCTTTTTTTTTAATAGGTTCCTTAAGATGGTTACAAGTTCAACTTGCTGCCTTTTGCTTTTTCCCTTTTTATGACAGTTTGGTTCTTTAATTTGTCTTTTTTAAAATAACTACCCTAGAGATTATTTTTCAAAATTATATACACATTTACAAACACATGCACACACTTTGATAATGTAGCTTCGTTATTCAGGTGAAACTACATTCTACTACATGAATTACACTAAATGGCAAAAAATGGCAAAAAAGGAGGATTTTACCATTTTAGATACTTTCCAGAATGATTAACAAAAGATATACAAACAACTATAATTTACCTAGAAATGCAAAAACATTGTAAAATGCTTAAGAAGAGAAAATGATGAATCTGTACCTGTAATTTGCTTCTAGATGTTTGTGAAAAGCTTGTACATTCTTTTATGGGTAATATATATTTGATACATGTATCCCATCTTTCTTCCAAGAGCTGAGAATAGCATTTTTAGCTTTACAAATATCCAGTGCAGATATAAGTGAAGATGGGAGATGGAAACTGGCTCAAAAACATCCACTGACATTTCTTGCTAAGCATAAATTTGGATTTTTCCGGACCTAAAACACTGCTTACTGTCTTAAGATGCCTTTATTTTATGAATATTAGATCTGAAAAGAATTTAATGCAATACTGCCATAATCTGCCATTTGGATCAATCACTCAAAATATTTATATAAATCATATTCAAAAGTAAGATAAGCCTTTTGTATTTGCAGTAGCATTGACCCCATTCAGAATTATAGTGCTCCCTGATGGCCTTAGTTCCATATGCATTGATATGAGTGCACTCATAAAGTATTTCTGCCAATAAACAAAACCAGACTGACATTTCATTCTGACATAGGTTTGCCTTTGTTTGATGGCAGTTATCTATGGGCAGTTGAAATTTTTCACCCAGGGAATACGATTTCTCTCACAAATAGATGATGTTTGTTTGATATTTACAAAGAACTTGGCATGTTTTAACAGCTGGTTTTCCCTATACTTTATTTATTAACGTTCCAAACTTTTTCATTTTAAAGATGCCATTCATAACAACAAAAGGCATCCTCTGTGGGCACAGACACAAATGTTGCATGGTTTCCACCAAATTATTACATCTTGTAATTTTAAAACTTAATCTTGCCTTATGTAGTTTACACTTAGAACATATTGTGATTATATTGCAAGCAGAATACCCATTCCTCTTGCCTTGACAGTTCCTAAAATTAAATATTATTGCAAGCAATAGATTAATATGGCTTATGCTATATCTCAGCAGATGGCAACACCTGGTCAAACCTTTCTATGCTTGGAAACTAAGCAGGGTTGGATTTGATTGGATCAGACCAAATCCAGGGCTATTGGCTAGTTGAAAAAAAATACCCCAGAAAAAGGTAATGGCAAACCAATTTCATATTATTCCCAAGAAAACTACATAGATGTGCCCATGTAGTCACCAGGAGTTGAGCTCAATTCAAGAGCATCTTTATTTTGTTTTTTAAGTACAGGTAGTCCTCACTCAATGACTGCCCTTAGTGACCGTTCGAGGTTATGGTGGTGCTGAAAAAGTAACTCTACAACTGGTCCTAGCACTTATGACCATCACTGTGCCCCCATGGTCACGTGATCGAGATTCGGGTGCTTCACAACCAGTGAGGGTTTACAGCTGTTACAGCATCCCACAGTCATGTGATTGCCATTTACGCACTTCACAGCCAGCTTCCGACAAACAGTCAAGGGAGAAGCCGGCAGTAAAATCACAAGTCGTGGTCACGTGATGTCTCACTTAACAACTGTGGGTGATTTGCTTAACGACCACAGTGGAAGTGAGGTTTTAAGTCCATTGTGGCCACATGATGTCTCGCTTAACAACTGCATCACTTAGCAATGGAGTTTCCAGTCCCAATTGTGGTTGTTAAGCAAGGTCTACCTGTAAACTATTTTGATCAAAAATGGTTATGGGATAAATGATTTGGGAGCAAGATATGAGTTTTGTACACTAGAAATATGCATTGGTTAGGGAATTACAGTTCAGGAGGTTAAATACCAAACATAAAATTATTGATTGTATATCTATTTCAGCAGATTAAAAAGGAATGTAGGTCAGAACACTGAAGCTTGCAGGGAATCCCAAATTCACTTCCTTTTCCACTAGACAGTTTAAAGATAATGACTGACTGACTGATCATAATGTGCCATCAAGTTGGTGTTGACTCTTAGTGACCACATAGACTTTCTCCAGGCGAATCTGTCCTCAACCTGCCCTATGAGTTTCCCAATAGAGCACCCATCACCACTGTAATTGAATACAAACAGGAAAGGAAAGCAAAATCATACATGAGAAATGTGTCAGATAGCCAACTCTCAGAGCCTTTCTCCACTTGCAACTAACCATGATACAAATATGCCTTGTAAGATCTGTTCTCTGCTGTGCCCCATTACATTGCCTTTATCTCATATCCAGCCCGAGTGAATAATCAATCTTAACTGTACTGATATTAAAGTTTTATTTTCCTCCTTGTTCTGACACCATCTAGGGCAGATTAAAGGTGTATTAAATCTGTTTATTAGAAACATTCAATAAATAAAGCTACGCTGACAAACTTAAAATAAGCCCAGTAAAGAATTATCTCTGCCTTTCCATGATCTACCCAAGCAAGAAAAATGCGGCATCCCACAGCTCTTACCATCTCTATAAATAGGCTGACCATATTTCCTTGAGACAAAAACGGGACATTGGGATGGCAAAACGGGACAGGGTCTTATGCCGCCATGCCGGCCTCCAAACCCTGCCCCCCAGTCTGCGTGATTGGCTCCCGCCTGCAAACCCCACCCCCTGGTGCACACGATTGGCTCCCGCCTGCAAACCCCACCCCCTGGTGCGCACAATTGGCTCCCGCCTGCAAACCCTGCCCCCAGTCTGCGTGATTGGCTCCCGCCTGCAAACCCCACCCCCTGGTGCGCGCAATTGGCTCCCGCCTGCAAACCCCGCCCCCAGTGTGCGCGATTGGCTCCTGCCTGCAAACCCTGCCCCCGGACCGTGGGATTGGCTCCCGCCTGCCAACCCCGCCCCCCGCCCTGCGGGATTGGCTCCCGCCTGCAAACCCTGCCTCCCCGGTCCGCGTGACCTTTAATGATATCAAAATTTATGGTATCTAAAGCTCGTTCAGCGTTGGTGGGCTGCTGTAAGTTGACATAGGGTAGCCTAGTGAGCACCAGGTGATCATGTCCCTGCAGACGCAAATGGAGAGGATGGGCCCAGCGGGGCTGAACTTCGGCAAGGCATGGCCTCGGTGACATCGGGGTGCAGGTTGCCCACGTAGAGCGAGGCCATCGGGTAGCTGGGGACGCTTTAATATTTTTTTCGGATTTTAAGTTTTTTTTGGCTTTTTAATGTTTTTTTTTCTTCTAGTAGTAAATGGTGCGGCAGAGCTGGTGTGTCCGGGAAGGCCGGAGCGCACACACTGTGCATACAGCACCATCATCAGCCGGGGGACAAGCAGTGGGGATGGAGGGGATGGAGGCCCACCACTGCCCTGGTCCCCTCAGGCTTGGCCGAGGGAGGGAGGGAGGAGAGTCGCTGCTGCCACCGCCGCCGCACAGGAAAAGCAGGAGCTGGCCGTGCTGGGGGGCTTCAGCCACACCACGCCGCCCCTTGCCACCCGCTGGGCTGCGGAAGCTCCTGCAGCCCAACGGGCAGCAAAGGGTGGCGTGGTGCAGCTGAAGCCCCTCACCGCAGCCAGCTCCTGCCGAGGACGGAGGCCCACCACTGCCCCGGCCCCTTCGGGCTTCGCTGAGAGGGAAGAGAGTCACTGCTGCTGCCGCCACCACCACCACTGCCGTGCAGAAGCAGGAGCTGGCCGCACTGGGGGGCTTCAGCTGCACCATGCTGCCCCTTGCCATCTCCTGCAGCCTGGTGGGCGGCAAGGGGCGGTGTAGTGTGGTTGAAGCCCCCCAGTGCGGCCGGCTCCTGCCGAGGACAGAGGCCCACTGCCGCCCTGACCCCCTCGGGCTTGGCCAAGGGAGGGAGGAGTGTCGCTGCCGCTGCAACCACCACCGATGAGCAGGAGAAGGAGGAGGTGGGTGGCAGCGCAGCACGATGAGGTTGTGACACTTCCCGGGAGAGTGGTGGCGGCAGCGGCAGGGAGAGGGACGGTTCCAGGCAGAGGAGCTCGCGGAGGGGGCGCTATCGAGCGGGGGAGGCAGCTCCTCGGGCCCCTCATGGGGAAAGGCAGCACCATGACTCCACCGGGCCCTCCTTTCCCTCCTCCGCCACGGCGCCTGACTAACTCTCCTCCTCCAGACACACTTCAGGCTGCAGCCCAGCAGGCCCATGCATCCCAGCCCCGCAGACCCCACAGCGGCTGGCGCAGGGTCTCTGCCCCACCTCTCATGCACCGCCGCCGAACCCCTCATGGAACGCCACCCCACTGCCTGGCTTGGCCGCCATCCGTCAAGCCAGGGCGTGGTTACTGGGTCTCGGCCGGCGGCAGGCTCTGTCAGGTTGCACGTGGTGGCGGGGAAGCATTCCTCAGTAGGCGTCTGGTGCTGGCTGCGTTCAGTCTTTTAAGGTTGGAATCTCGCACCGTTTGCGGCTGGGACCCAATTGGCTGAGCAGCGCGCTGATTGGTAGAGGGGCTTCTTGTTCCGGGCTGCCTCCAATCGGCAGCTCTGGTTCGTTCCATACCAGCTTCTTCCGGAGGTCGGCTCGTCTTCCTTCGACTGAGTCTGAATCTGGCATGGCTGCGGGGGCTGACCCGCTCCTGTCAGGCTTACTCCTGACTCAGATTTTTCAAAAACGGGACAAAATCGAGATTTTGACTATAATGAAGGGACGCTCCAGTTCAAAACGGGACGTATGGTCAGCCTATCTATAAAGCATGATCAGTGGTGAGGGATGATGGAGTAATAATTTGGTAACATCTGGAGTGCTATGGGTTGCCTACTCATGACGATGCAAAAGTGTAAATTTCAAGACAAGACAATAAAACGAACAATTCTTCTGAAAACATTTGTTTTCATAACATGTTATAAGAAAAACGGTCTTACTGTATCATCTGCGCAGCAGTGAAAAGTATGGTGTAGAAAGAGTTTAGAGAAACTCCGTAATTAATTAAATTCAAACTTCCATATGTTTTAATCAGCACAGACCTCATGGTAGTAGAAAGGTAAGTGTGTGAAATAATCTTACCTGATGAGAAGTCATTAGATACAGGTAACTGGAATCAGATGGATCAAACTGCATAATGGGGTGGACAGGTTCACTGTAAGCCACCATAATTGACTCCCTGCTTATAACCTCCATTGAACTGTTCAGATTAATCTGTAAAAAGGGAAACACTTTATATAACCTCCAATTTCATAAATTTTGAGGAAAAAGGAGAGAAAGAAAGTGAACATCAAGATCAGCACATATAACACCTTTGCTCTGCGAGCTGCTTTGGGTCCCAGTTTGCTTCCGGATTCAATTCAAGGTGTTGGTTATCACCTTTAAAGCCCTACATGGCATGGGACCAGGTTACCTGAGGGACCGTCTCATCCCTGTTACATCAACCCCTCCCACCCAGTCCTGCAGAGAGGGCACGCTACGAGCCCCGTCTGTAAGAGAGTTCCATCTGACGGGGTCTAGGAGGCGTGCCTTCTCTGCAGTAGCCCCCGCCCTCTGGAATATTCTTCCTCCTGAAATAAGATCGGCCCCCTCTCTCCTGGACTTTAGAAAAAACCTAAAGACCTGGTTATGTCACCATGCTTGGGGAGGGGAGGGGAGGGGAACAGCCAGTCTTGGGGTTGGCTGGTCTCTTAGATCTGCCCTGACCAGCCTTACCAACCAATGGGATAAGTAAGATCTACCATTCCTTGGATCGGACTGTATTAGATATTTTTATTGTTTATTATTGTTATTTATAGTTTTTTACTGATTTTAAACTTTTGTTGTGAACCGCCCAGGGTCCCTCCTTGTGGGGGAGATGGGCAGGATATAAATATGACAAATAAATAAAAAATAAATAAATAAACATATCAAAGATATTAAGAGAACAGTAGCATTATCTAAATTTTGCAAGAAGTATGGAATTCAGTGTTTGTAATGGAATGACTAACTTGAAAGATATTCAGTGAATAATTGAGAGTGAGAGACAGTTTGGTCTAGTGGTTAAGGCAGAGCTTTCCAAACTTTTCATGTTGGTGACACACTCTTACAGCAGGGCATCATTTCACGACACACTCTTACAGCAGGGCACAGGGCAGGCACTAGGACCTCCACGGAATCACAGCAGGTTTGGAGGCAGCAAGGCACAAGGCAGGCACTAGGACCTGCGTGAAATCCTGGCAGGGCTCGGAGGCAGCAGCAGCTGCGACACACCCAGACACTGCAGCCGACACACTAACGTGTCCCGACACAGAGTTTGGAAAGCTCTGGGTTAAGGCAACGGGCTAGAAACCAGGAGGCTGTGAGTTCCAGTCCTGCCTTAGGAATGAAAGCTGGCTGGGTGACCTTGGGCCAGTCACTCTCTCTCAGCCCAGCTCACCTCACAGGGTTGTTGTTGTGGGGAAAATAGGAGGAGGAAGGAGTATTAGGTATGTTTGCTGCCTTGAGTTATTTATAAAAATAATAAAGGCGGGATAAAATTTTTAAAAAAATCCTATCAGCTTTAACTTCATGATACAGAAGCATGTTTGTAAGAAAAAGCTGGTGCCTATTTGTAAACTAAACCAGCCATTAGCAGCATATAAAACTCTTGAATTACTATCAGCATTGAAATATGTGGTGGATTATTCTAAATCAAAAGTATTTTAATATGTAATTAAAGAGCACTGGATTAAAGAGTTGAAATAACCCATATTAACAAATCAATGGTTAAGCATCTTACAGAATATTTGGTTTCTCATGAGTTTGAGATGATGCTAATTTTGTTCATGTTTATTGGATACCTCAGAATGTTTAATAAGGGTTACACATTATGCTGCTGTAAATTGATGGAGGGAATAACTATGCATATGATATGGCCTTGCCCCACTATTTTTGTTTGATTTAATATCCAGTAGTTTGTTAATGTGGTTTTAAGAAGAGTAATACAATTTTAAAATGTGGCTCTAATTATGAGTTATATAGCAACTATCTGAAAGTTATCAGTATATGAAGAACTATGGATTTATTGAGCATGGGGCACAGGGAAAGACACTGATACTCCAGATTTATAATCTTGAACTGATGACATACATTCCCTCTCTGCTTATGAAGTGGGTCTTTCTGGACATAATGGAAAGACTGATCAATATTATTTGGTACGATCAAGGCTAAATGTCTTACTTAAACACACACACATATAGTTTTTTCTTTCCTTTTTCTTCCTTTTTAATTTTTCTTTTATCTTTCTGCATGCTAAAGCAATTTTTTAAAAAATACCAAAGAGATTCCTGTGTAGTTTTTAGACTGGAACTAGTCAGTCATGCATTATTTAAACTAAGCAAGGTTTAACAAAACTGTATTTCAAAAATATGCCTTGGCAAAATGTTTTCTCTTCTTATGGTTTTAATAGGTAATATTTTTATGTAACACTGAAAGTGTTGCTGCTTTACATTTACTTTTGTTCTGTTAATGACGCTCTTGAATGTGCCATTCATAATGGCCCTTGTGTGATATGCCTTCCTCTGGTGTACTTTATCATTTACCGGACCATATTAATTGCCTATGTGACAGGAAATTATAATTGCTGCATAGAAACTGGCTGAACATTGCCTATCCTCCTTTCACTGTCTTGTCTTGGATGGGAAACCTGAATTATAACTGAAATATTCTGTATTCTGTGCCAAGTAAGAAGGAGCCCCCAAGGTAAAAAGGCTTCTGGTAGTGCAGCTGTGGAGTACAATTAGATTATAGCTATCTCAACAAATTATCCTAGGAATAAAAGAGCTAGGAATCTTTTTCTAATGGAGGTTCAGCAGATAAGACTGCCATTTCTGATACGATAATGGAAAAAGAGCTGTTATTACTGTGTGAATATAAGCTGCGTGAGGAATGCAGTTCACATTCATTGCCTGTGCAGCTGACTCTGATGCCAGTTACCTAGCTCTTTGTTGTGTAAACTGGGCCTCTGGGCAAATATCAAACCAGAGAACCTTAGATATCTTTTCCACCTGCTAGGAACATTTTCAAAGCAGTGATGAAATTGGATTCCCTTCTTTTCTCCTCCTACTCTGATCTAATATTCTACATTATATGTTATTATCTTCAGGCTGATATAAAACAGTTTCTAATCATGTTTCTCCATGAGGGGGTGACATCTATTTAACAGGCATAGGTGTAAGCAGCAGCTGGCTGCTACTGAGCTCTTCATACAGTGAAGTTATTGCAGCTGCTGGCTGTTCCTGGCTTGGAGACAATTATGGTGCCTTAAGTCTTGGTCTCTGATGTACTGTTTCAACATGGATAAAACAGGCATATTGCACACATGTTTTCAATCCTACTCTTCAGTTCAGCAATTAGTAGGACCAATCAGGAACTGACCACTGCAAGTGTGGGAGAGTCTGTCTGTGTTTTTCACAAGTACCAATCAAGAGAGGAAAAATTTATAAGTCATTGTTAATAACTAAAAGATGTGCAATGACATCTCAAGTACAAGCATTTATTCCTACAATATATTAAATAACATCTTGATTACACTCTAGCCTCAACCGCTGATTAAAAGTTAAGAATTAGAAGATATTGTATATCCATATGCAACTAAAAGGAACAGCCAGTTCCTTCTTTATTGAAGAAAGAAAGCCTGTGCGATGACTTTGACAAGTGATTAATTTTTCTGTTTGAGTTAAGAGAATCTTGGATTAATATGCCAGGCCAGTCTTACATTTCCCAAACATGAATTCTTTAATTTTATCAACAGGGTTGTAATCAAATAAGCTGCATCAGCATAACTTTGCCCACAGTACAGCATAAACATACTTGAACATTGGGGAACAGAGTTATTATTTGGCTCACTTAAGCTGTTACCTACAATAACACTTTACCAAATACCTTATTAATAAGTCATGAATTTAAAGCACTATAACCCAGGGCTGAATGAAGGACCAAGGGAAAGATTGTTGTTTATTCGTTCAGTCGCTTCCGACTCTTCGTGACTTCATGGACCACCCCACGTCAGAGCTTCCTGTCGGCCGTCGCCATCCCCAGCTCCCCCAAGGTCGAGTCCGTCCCCTCCAGAATATCATCCATCCATCTTGCCCTTGGTCGGCCCCTCTTCCTTTTGCCTTAGATGCATATAAGTATACAATCAACTGAATTAGCTAGAGCAGAGTTTCTCAATCTTGGCTGGGGAATTCTGGGAGTTGAAGTCCACACATCTTAAAGTTGCCAAGGTTGAGAAACACTGATCTAGAGAGTAAACAAATGTAGGGTAAACCAATTACTTTGGGCAATATGTGATTCTGAATAGCATTATTAGCTTGGTGAAAATGCTGCCCAGATTCCTAGTTTCAGTTCTGTCCTGTGCAGGTCATTAAAAGTTTCTGGATAGATTTCAGCATACCAGTATACAATCTTTTCTACTGTCAGATTACACTCAAAGATGACAGGTACTAAGAATAAAATTCTCTTCCATTAACTATCATGTGGGTATAATGATTATGAAATGCAGCTGCAGGCTCCCCACTAGTCTTGACTACCTAAGACACAATGGCAAACTGAGAAATAGATAATAAGGCTTTTCTAGAGTAAAAAAAATTCAAGACTCCTTGCAATCTAAGCAATATCTTCATTTTCCCCAAGTATAGAAAAGCCCTACGCAGCCTACTTTCTTGTATAGCTGCCATAATAGCCACACCTATGATGGAAGCTAAAATTTCTCCAAGGTTCATTTCCTTTTGTTGTTAAGAGAAATTCTACTTTTTAAAATTCATTTATGGTCAAAGACCAAAATATGCTGTTCAGAGGATTTCTCGAAATTATGGTTTCAAAATTATGGTTTCATAAATATACACAGGCTGTTCAGAAAATGTATCAATACTACATAAGCTTGCAGCTTCTTCCACCTAAAGATTATGAACATGCAAATATCATTCAACAGAGTTCATAAAATCCTTGAGAGATGGGAGATGAGATAAGACAGAATAGTATGGAAAGTAATTGCCTCACTAGAACCTTGATTAATAAAGAAAGTTAGCCACTTCTTTAACCATAGATAAAATCATAGTTTGCTGAATAAACCACAGTTGACTTGGTTCATACCTCCTGTAAACCTATGGACTATGGTTTACAAACTGCAACAGCTTAGCATGATGTAAATCCATCAACATGGCATTTAGAAACAAGAGGTTCACAGTCAAAAGATTGTAATTGCAAAAACTCATAGATCCATCAGTAGCCTTTTGGTATCCAGTTCATTTTACCTTAAGGAGTCTTCCATTTGCTGTTCCTAAAAATACAACTGTGTAATTATTGATACTGGAGACTGCCACTGATGTAAGGCCTGGTGAAGTAAACACTGGCTTTGCCTTGATAGGATGCAAAATTGATAGTGGATGTTGGAGATGTGCTGCACCACAGTCCAGTTGTTCTGGCTGCAACTGAAAAGAAAATAATATATTAGTGGATATCATTTTATTCGTTTATTTGTGGTTTCTGTGCTGCTCAATTCCTGAAGACTAAGTGGCTTACATCCACTAATACATCAAGACCATCAAGACTCATCAAATAGACATCCACTAAGTATGTCACATAATGATGGTAGAGTAGTCCTCAACATTCTCAAAATCTCTCCTGAAAAGTTAAGTCTTCGTGGCTTAGTCCTATGTAGAACAAGTTGCCACAGCCCAGACTTGAGATGACAATGGTATGAGTGACCATGGACAATACCTCCTGATCCAAGAATGGCTGCAAACTGGCACACAAGATGTAATTAAGCAAAGGTTCTCCTAGCCGCAGCCTCTACCTACTGTTCCAGCAGATGCTGTGACTTCAGGAGGATCTGCAAGCTGTGAGCTTGGAATGCTATTTGCATCTAGTAAGATCTGGGAGAGAGGCCCTGCATAAGGTCTCATCTCCAAGAGAATTTATTTATTTTATTTTATTTATTAATTAAATTTATATGATTAGAATTCCTTTTGCAGAGACCTCATGACAGGACCTTCTCACCAGTGCTGCTACTTTTATGGAACAGCTTGGCCTCATATATAATAAATACCTTCTCCCTAATGAATTTCTGTAAAGAAGTTAAAACATGGCCCTGGGAGAGAGCATTCGGGGGTGTTAGGTGTTGTATCTAGCCATGTTAACCAATGCCATTAAAATGCATACTGTTCAGTACTGTTATTTTTAATCTTCTGGTTTCATTTTGTTTTTATCTATGCCACTCTCAGTTGTTTGGAATATAATGGCATAGAAATTTTAGTATGAAATAAAATACAGCTTTAACAAAAATCCCATGAACTCTATATTATAAATAAAATCAGAAAAGGTTCATATCCCCTTCCTAACTGAAAAGACAATTAGGAGTAAGGAAGATTCTTGTTTTATGATATATAGTGATCTAAAACAGAGATACATATATTTTTATGTTCACTTTTTCTATTTAATGCAGACATTTTAAGGATGTTCAAGGAGGATATGGAGATGGCAGAGAAACTAAATTAATTATTTGCATCTGTCATTCCTACAGAAGATATAGGACAGATATTTAAGCCTGCACTGACTATCTCAGGGAGGGAACTGGAACAACTAAAACAAATTGAGGTAACAAGATAGATGCCAGGATCTGAGAGACTACACAGGAACAAGTTTATAGATGATACCAAACTATTCAAATCAACAAAAACCTATAATAAAGAGATGAGCCTTAAAAGGTTCTCTTTGCACTGGGTAAATGATCAACCAAAGGGCAAATGCAGCTCAGTTTAAATAAGTATAAAGCTACTGTATGTAAATCTGTGGCAAGCAACACTAATTTCACACACACTCTGATGGGGTCTGAATTGTCAGTAATTAAGGGGAAAGATCTTGGGACATATTAGGTAGCTCAATGAAGATGTTGATTCAGTGGGTAGCAACTGTGGAAAGAGCAAATTCCATGTTGGGCATAACTAGGAAATGGGTGAAAATAAAACTGTTAACACTAAGACTACTTTAATCCCTGGGGATACAGACAAACAATTAAAATGTATAGTATGTGCATTTTCTTTTCCACCACATTTTAAATTGTATATATTCATGTTGATCTACTCTACAACAATGTTAACATTAAATAACTATATATTATGAAAGACTCTGGTAACATTTGCAAGCTAACAAGATACGTCTAAACTGCCCATGTTCTTTAATACTGCAGCAGTATTGCTGTATAATGCTGTATAATTTTACTTCATAAAAGTATCTACTGACACAGTTCCAATTTCCTCAAAAAGAATTTATTTTATTTAACTCTCATGTTCAATTGATTGCACTGGGGAAAATTAGCATACAAGTCTTGTACAGAATCAATTAGGTAATAAATCTCAAGGAGTGCGATGCAGGCCGAGCATATAAGGCAAGCAATTAAGTATCAGATATGTGAATTATACTTAATAGGAGGGGTGCCTGAAAGTAGGAGCAGCTGTATCAGAGTTGTCCTTGAAAGCAGTCATAAAGTTGCCTGCCCTGCGCTTCTACAGAGGGGGATGCATAAAGTGGCCAGTACAGCCCCAAGACTATTAAGTTTCCGACTGGGAGAATTGTAAAGATTCCACTTTCAGCTGACCAACACTTCCCCCTATGGAAAAGTATCTTACTTAGGGTTACCTCCTTGGCTAGGATAGGAGCAGAGCAAGAATGACTGAGTAGCCTTGTTTCTTTACAGAATCCAGAGAATTCTGTTTTACTGTTATATATGAACTAACCAATACAGGTACTCCTCACTTACCAACTGCAATAGGGTCTGGTAACTTTGTCACTAAGCGGCACGGCCGTTAAGCGTGACGTCATGTGACCGTGCTGACTTATGACGTCAGAGTTCCGGCTGCGGTCATTAAGCAAATCACCATAGGTCATTAAGTATGATATCACGTGACTGCGACTTGCGACTTCCTGCCGGCTTCCCCATTGACTTTGTTTGTCGGCTGTGAATGTCGCAAATGATGATCACGTGACCGCAGGACGCTGCGACCATCATAAATGTGTGCCGGTTGCCAAGCACCTGAATCGTGATTACATGACTGTGGGGACGCTGTGATGGCCGCAACTTTGAGGACCAGTCGTAAGTTTCGTTTTTCAGTGCCGTCATAACTTCAAATGGTCACTGAACAAGTGGTTGGTAAGCAAGGACTACCTGTATAAGCAAAGCTAAACAGTCTTGTACAACTTAGCCATTTTCTGTCTACCAAAAGCCAGAGGTTTTTGCAAGCAGCAGCATTATGTACAGATGAAGTCTGAAATCAAGTCATAACTGGATTCAAAAGTGAAAAGGCCAAGAACCTTTTCTGAAAGGTTATCATACTCACTTGTCCATTAACTCTCCCCTTTCTCAACTCTATACAGGCTAGTTTTTTTTTCCTGTTGCTATTGTAGACATTAAAAAAAAGATAAATGTCTCACAGTACATTTATTCAGAAACTCCCCTTTGTTCAACAAAGTTTATTCATAAACATATGCTGCATATGATTGCAGCCTTAGTATCTTTACTAAGTATCTTTACAATTATCTGATAGGTAAAAAGTATTTAAAGTCAAGTTTAGGCTAGACGGAATTCTGATTGGAAACATCATTGGCGATCACTCGTAGCCGAGTAAGATTGTCTTCCAAAGGTAAAATTTTAACGGTGGATCCGTAAGTGGCTATAAAGGCCAATTCTGGATCCGCACAACCTCCCACAATGAGGGCATAGGTTTCCGGGTGGGAGACGGTCATGATGAGGGTTTGCCTGACGTGCCTTCCTTTTAGCTCTTTTCTCCTTTTCGCCCTGTACTCGTGCTTCTTCAAAGTCCATAGCGCCATTAATAAAGGCTGACCTCCAATTGAAACGCTCATGAGTTAGGGCTTCCCAGTTCTCAATGCTGATATTACATTTTTTTAAATTAGCTTTGAGAGTATCTTTGAATCTCTTTTGCTGTCCATCAATATTCCGTTTTCCATTCTTAAGTTGGGAGTAAAGTAGCTGCTTTGGAAGACGATGGTCAGGCATTCGAACAACATGACCGGTCCAGCGAAGTTGATGTTGGATGATCATTGTTTCAATGCTGGTGGTTTTCGCTTCTTCTAATACGCTAACATTAGTCCGCCTATCTTCCCAAGTAATTTGCAGAATTTTTCGGAGGCAGCGTTGATGGAATCTTTCAAGAAGTTGGAGGTGGCGTTTGTAGAGGGTCCATGTTTCACAGGCGTACAGAAGGGTTGGTAGTACAATGGCTTTGTAAACAAGCATTTTGGTCTCCCTGCGAATGTCCCGATCCTCAAACACTCTACGCTTCATTCGGGAGAAAGCTACACTCGCAGAGCTCAGGCGATGCTGAATTTCAGCGTCGATGTCGGCTTTTGTAGATAGATGGCTGCCGAGATAAGAAAAGTGATCGACATTTTCTAGTGACACACCTTTAAGCTGGATTGATGGCGCTGCGGAGGGATTGGTTCGAACTTGCTGGTAAAGCACTTTGGTTTTTTTAATGTTAATCGAGAGGCCGAGTTTTTCATATGCTTCTGCAAAGATGTTTAGGATAGTTTGAAGATCTTCCTCGGAGTGTGCACAGACTACGTTATCATCAGCATATTGAAGTTCTATAACAGAAGTTGCAATTACCTTATTTTTTGCTTTCAGCCTACTAAGATTAAAAAGCTTTCCATCTGTTCGATATATAATTTCTACACCAGTAGGAAGTTTCTCTTCAACAAGGTGCATAATCATAGCGATGAAGATAGCGAATAAGGTTGGAGCAATAACACAACCCTGTTTAACGCCAGATTCCACTTTAAATGGATCGCTTTGAGAGCCATTGTTATTCAGGATTGTTGCCATCATGTCGTCATGGAGTAACCGCAAGATGTTCACAAATTTATCAGGGCATCCGATTTTCAGAAGGATGGTCCAGAGAGCAGTACGATTTACAGTATCAAAAGCTTTAGTCAGATCAATAAACGCCATGTACAGAGGGCGGTTTTGCTCCTTGCATTTTTCTTGAAGCTGTCGTGCAGTGAAGATCATATCCACTGTTCCCCTGGAAGGGCGGAAGCCATTTTGCGTTTCAGGGAGGATGTCTTCTGATACAGATAGGAGACGGTTTGCGATGATCTTTGCCAGGATTTTGCCTGCTGTGGCTAGAAGGGAGATGCCTCGATAGTTTCCACAGTCTGTTCTATCACCCTTTTTAAAGAGAGTGATAATTATGGCATCCCTAAAGTCTGCTGGAATCTCCTCCCTCATCCAGATTTTTTCGATGAGCTTATGAAGTTGTTGTGTAAGTTCAGGCCCGCCTTCTTTAAAGACTTCAGCAGGAATCCCATCAGGTCCACTAGCTTTGTTATTTTTCATTTGTTTAGTGACTTTACTGACTTCCTCCAAACTCGGGGGTACTGCAAGCTCATCTCTTATTTGTTTTTGCGGGATTTGCAAGAAGACTTCATCAGCCACAGTAGAGTGACGATTAAGGAGATTGTAGTAATGCTCTTTCCAGCGCAGTGCAATAGACTCTTTGTCCTTTAGAAGTTTAGCACCATCTACTGAGCGTAAGGGATTTGTACCATGGTTTGTTGATCTATCTAAGGGGCGTGGTGGCTCAGCGGGTAAGACGCCAGGCTTGTTGATCGGAAGATTGCAAGTTCGGAGGTTCGAATCCCTAGCCCTGCGTGCAGAGTGAGCTCCTGCACTAGCTCCAGCTCTTGCCAACCTAGCAATTCGAAAGCATGCAAATGCAAGTAGATTAATAGGTACCACTTCGGTGGGTAGGTAACAGTGTTCCGCGCGTGTCATGCGGCCACATGACCGTGGAAGCGTCTTCGGACAACGCTGGCTCTTTGGCTAACAAACGGAGATGAGCACCGGCCCCTAGAGTCGGACACGACTGCACAAATGTGCGGGGGGTACCTTTACCTTTTTTTTTTTGTTGATCTATAGATGGCCTTTATGGCATTAAAAAAGCCCCGTGCATCATGAGCATCTGCAAAATGTTGGGTTTCTTGGGCTTTTTTTATCCACCATATGTTCTTAAGTTCTCTAGTTCTTCTTTGGACTTCTGCCTTTGCACTGGCGTAGATTTTTTTCTTAACGGCACAGTTAATATCTTTTTGCCATATCTGGAAGGCTTTCCTTTTCTTGTCAATAATATGTTCAATCTCACTATCGTTCTCATCAAACCAGTCCTGATGTCTCTTAGTCTGGTATCCGATAGTTTGTTCACAGGCTGAAATAATAGAAGTCTTCAATTTAGTCCAGTGTTCCTCAACATTTTCAGGAAGTTCCATAGGCAGATGTTCCTTGAGAGTTGATTGAAAGCAAGCTCGTTTAATAGGATCTTGAAGGGCCAGTGTATTCATTTTACGCCTTGGTTTTCTTCCTTGGAGCCTACAATGAGGGACAATCTTTATGGCCATCGTGGATCGAATTAATCGATGGTCTGTCCAGCAGTCATCGGCGCTCGTCATGGCTCTGGTGAGAAGTACATCACGGCGATCTCTAGCACGGACAATTACATAATCTAAAAGATGCCAGTGCTTCGACCGTGGGTGCTTCCATGATGTTTTAAATTTATTTTTCTGGCGAAAGAGTGTGTTAGTAATGACAAGGTTATGCTCTGCACATTTAGTCAGAAGTAAGATTCCATTCGTGTTGCTGTTGTCAACTCCTTCTTTCCCAATGATCCCTGGCCACAAATCACGCCCAACTCTTGCATTGAAATTGCCCAGGAGGATAATTTTATCCTCCTTTGGTATCTCTGATAAGATGGTGTCCAGCTGGGTATAAAATTTTTCCTTGATATCCTCATCTGCATCTAGTGTTGGTGCGTAAGCACTTAGGATAGTTGCCTGTTGGTTTTTGGCGAGTTTTATTCGGAGAGTTGAGAGTCGTTCATTAATCCCAGTGGGAACTTCTGACAAGAGCTTCACAAGGTCGTTTTTGATAGCAAAGCCTACCCCATGTATTCGTCGTTCTTGTTCAGGCAGTCCTTTCCAAAAGAAGGTATAACCTCCTTTTTCTTCCTTCAACTGTCCTTCTCCTGCTCTTCAAGTTTCTTGGAGTGCTGCTATATCGATATTAAAACGTCTCAGCTCCCTTGCAATAATGGCAGTCCTACGTTCAGGTCGTTCACTATCCATATTGTCTTGCAGTGTCCGTATATTCCATGTTCCAAAATTCACGTGTTTTTTATGACTGCTAGATGGTGACCCCACTGGTCGCGGTAATCCAGTCAGGGAGAAAATGAGGCAGACTATGTTTAGGGCACCTTTTCTAGCCCCCTCCCCATATGGGGTGAGCAGAGTGGATCCTAAATAGGGCTGCTCAGTCGTGGATACAGCTGCCGAACTACTCAACTGCCTCGATCCTTGAGTCAGGGCGACTGAATCCGTATCCACCGCCCATGTGCTGGTCCATGACTAGGAGCTTCCGGATTTCACAGTCCTGCCCCCGTTGCCATTCGTCAGTCGCCATGGGACTTTTGGTTGTTTTGGGTTTGGTGTGGTTGGAAGACGCCTGTGCGTGAATTTGTTTTATGTGTGGAGATCGGTGCACAACGATCAGCACACAACCTTCACAGAAAAAGGCTCTAATCCAATGGCATGGATACCATGACGATTGGTGACCTTTTGTCTGCTGCAGCCTTCATCTGCCTTCGCAGCCGTTGTAACAATACACCTTGTTATCTTCCGCCTGTTCTGCCGTTGAGGACTTTCTTGGATCGTTCTTTGTCTGGTTCCTCCCCCTGGACCTTACCGCCATGGGTGACCCTGCCAGGAGTACATGACTCCCGACGGCTTTGCTCACAGGGTTCATTGGGAACACACAAGCCCACTCACCACAACAAGGTGACGATCCAGCGAGAGAGATTGGAAACATATGCCCAATATGACTGAAAATCATTGTGAAAAATACAAGATCTATTTGAAGCAATTCTGCATGCCTTAACCAATTATTTAATACTAACATTCTAATCAAGGTAAAACCACGAATGTCCCAATACATATTTATCAATAGTGTTTTTCTCTCTTGTAACAAGACTCAGGAATACAGAAGTTAGAAAAACATACTATTGTTTTAGTGCTTATTATATTCAGATCATATTATTTAGAACGGAATTCAAATGTGCTTTTGAATTTTTATTCCTTTGTACTTCATTAAAAGAAACTACCTCAAACCAAGATATCAGAACTACTAAAATGTGTACTTGGACAGAACTTTCAATGAACAGGATAAAACTATGCTGGCCCAGGTACAGAGGCTGAATTATAGCCAGTTAGACAAGTAGAGGAGGGGTGGTGGTGGGGGTGGGGGTAGAGGAGGAGGAGGAGGAAGAGCATTAGCAGAGGTAGTAATAGCAGTGATAATGGCAGTGATGAATTATGTACCATTATGTTGGTGTTGACCAACCACATACTGTAGATAGACCTAAGATGATCTGTCCCCAACCTGGCCCTTCAGGTTTTTCATCACACCCATCATTGCTGTAATCAAGGCCTTGCTGCTGACCATCTTCTTTTCTTTCTGTCCACCTTTCTGCGCATTATGGACTTCTCAAGGGAGCTCACTCTCCACATAATGTGCCCAAAATATTGTAATTTGAGCCTGGTCATTTGTGCCTGGAGTCAGAATTCTGGATTGTTTTGTTCAATTACCCATCAGTTTGTTTTCTTGGCTATCCATGGTATTTTCAGGAGTCTTCTCTGACACCAAAGTTCAAAAGCATCAATAGTCTTTCTATCCCGCTTCTTCAAAGTCCAACTTTTGCTTCCATAGAGGGTCACAGGCAAAACCACTGCCAGCATGATTCTGATCTCTGTAGGTGTAGATGTATCACACCACCTGGATATCTTTTCTAAGGCTTCACTGCTATCCTACCAAGTGTAGTCTACTTGATTCCTGGTTCCTTTACTGTTAATAGTTAATCCTAAAAGACAAACCTATCCACCACTTCAATATCTTCATTGTCAATTCTATGGCTGGTTGCTGTACCTTTTGTGTCATTAGTTTGGTCTTCGTTATATTTAATCTTAATCCCATTTCTGCACTGTGCTCCTTGACTTTAATTGCTAGAGTTTCCAGATATCAGAGTACTGAAAGTTATTGATGTTTTTTCCTCCAGTTTTAAAGCCACACTAATCTTCTTCCAATTCAGCATCGCTCAATATATTTTCTGCATATAGTTTGAATAAATAAGGAGAGAGTATACAGCAGGCCTGCACAGACCTGCCAGCACTTTTTAAAGACTCAATAAATTTACCACCGCCAAACATTGCTGCCACCAGGAAGGAGCTGCTGCTGCTGCCGCCCCGAAGGACGCACTGCCAACCCTTCCAATGTCTCCAGGCCTCACAGATACCGCCAGCTCCAGTGCTGCCACCTCTTTGCTAGCCACCAAACAGCTGATTGGCATGCCAGGTATTCTTTTGTGGCCCAAGATTATTTTTAATTTATCAATGTGGCCTATTCCCTTCTACAAGTTGTGCAGGCCTGGTATACAGCCTAGTCTCACTCCTTTGCTGACCTGGAGCCAGTCTGTTTCGCCATGTTCCATCCAGATTGTGACTTATTGTCCTGGGTATAGGTTTCACACAAAGACAATGAAATGTTCCAGGATTCCCATTTTCCTAAGGACATTCCACAGCTTGACATGGTTGATACCATCAAAGGCCTTTCTATAATCAGTGAAGAACGTGCTTTGGTAATTTGGCTTTCTCAGTTATCCAGCGTTCATCAACAGTAATCTCTCTCGCTTTTTGGCCTTTTCTAAAAGCAACATCTGGCAGCTCCCTTTCCAGGTATGGCTCTAATCTGTGTTGGATGATTCTAAGCATTATTTTACTAGCATGTGAAATCCAGGATATTGTATGATAGTTTGCACACTCTATTAATTCTCCTTTCTTTGGAATTTGCATGTAGATTGATCTCTTCTGTCAGCCATTGTGTTCTTCTCCAGATTTGCTGACATAGTTTGGTTAGAACCTTTACTGATCCTTCTTCTGTGGTTTGCCAAATTTCTGTACTGATTCTTTTGTACTGTTTCTTCTTCTATTGTTTGCCATATTTTTGTAGATATTCCTGTAGCCTTCCAACTTGGGAATGACCTGGAGTGCTTATCTAGCTTCATGTCCTAGTACTAGTAATTATTGAAAAATAGGAAATATATTCTGAGGAATCTTGGATGTTGACATCTCTACTGTACACTATTTCAGTATACTCCTTCCATCTTTGTTTGATCTCCTGTGAATCAGTTACTATCTGTTCACTGGTATCATTTAGCATACCAATTTGAGGTTGGAACCTGCTTCTGAGTTCAAAGGTCTTTCCTTGTTTTTCTGTATCTGTTTCCATCCTCAATGACTTTACAGATGTCATAATACGGCTTCTTGTCTCTTCTAACTGCTCTTTAAAATTCTTTGAGATCATTGCCTTTCTTGGCTTTGGCTTCTCTTCTTGGCAATTTATATCCTTTTTTTTTTGACATCTGGCTTGCTTTCTTCTGTTTCTTGATCTTTGGCATTCTCTTTCCTCATTCATCCTTAACAACTTATTTGATTTCATTCCATGGATCCTCTGGTTTCCTATCAATGAGGTTCAGGATTTCAAAGTGATCCTGATGTTTTCCTTGAAAATGGTGGATAAATACTCAAAATCATATTGTGGAAACTAGTTGGCTTTTCTTCAACTTTAGCTTGACTTGGCATGTGAGTCATTTGTGATCTGTTCCATTGTCATCCCAAGTTACATCTTTGCTGTTATAACTGAACTCTTCCACCTCTTTGAATTAGTAAGATACAGATAGTCCTCAACTTATGGCTACAATTAGGACTGGAATTTCTGTCGCTAAGCGATGCGGTCAAAAAGCGTGACATCATGTGACCGCATTGCTTAGCGACGGCAATGTAGGCACTCCCCGTTGCTATCGTTAACCAAATTCCAATGATCGTTAGCCAAGAACCCACCCCAATCCAAGCCATTCCAGGCTTGCTCCCTCCCAGCCCTGAGCCTCAGTAAGTTAAGGGACTGCCTCCAACTCCCCCCACCTGTGTATCTCCTCCCAAGGGGGCCAAAGGGATAGATTCTTATTGCATCCGCAGAATGCCGCCCGACGGCCATTTAAGGTTACTCAATCTCTTTTGGGTCAGGTAGACTCAGTGACTCACTTACAGGGCCATTTGGAGGAGTTTTCTGAGCATCTGCAGGATAAAATCGCTCAGATCCATTCCAAGCTGGACTCTAAGCGAGAGGCACAGTCTGGGGGGATGCCAAGGGAGGGTACTTACCCTGTTATCTGGGAACAGTTTGATCCTGTTGGACCTCAGGAAGTGGACATGATCCTCCAGACTGTAAATGCCACCACGTCAACTAGACCCGTGCCCTTCCTGGCTGGTTAAGGCAGCCCGGGAGGTGACTTGTGGTTGGGTCCAGGCGATGGTTAATACATCCTTGAGAGAGGAGGTGTTTCCGGCTGCCTTCAAGGGGGCGCTGGTACACCCCCTCCTCAAGAAACCATCCCTGGACCCTACTGTGTTGGACAACTTTCGTCCTGTCTCCCACCTTCCCTTTTTGGGAAAGGTGGTTGAGAAAGTGGTGGCATTGCAACTCCAGAGGATTCTGGAGGAAATGGATTATCTAGACCCCTTCCAGTCAGGATTCAGGCCGGGATATGGGGTGGAAACTGCATTGGTCATGCTTATGGATGATCTCTGGCAAGGGCAGGATGGAGGGAGTGCATCCATCCTGGTTCTCTTGTACCTCTCAGCGGCTTTTGATACCATCGACCATGGTATCCTTTTGGGACGGCTCAGGGAGTTGGGGGTGGGCAGCGTGGTTCTGCACTGGTTCACCTCCTTCCTCCAGGACCGCTCCCAATCGGTGGTGATAGGGTTATATCAGGGTATGGTTCTCTCTCCCTTCCTATTTAACATCTACATGAAACCACTGGGTGAGATCATCCATCACCACGGGATGAGGTATCATCAATACGCTGATGATACTCAATTATATACCTCCATCCCGAGTGAAGTAAGTGATGCGGTCGCTGCCCTGTCTCAGTGCCTGGGGGCTGTGGGGGTCTGGATGGGGAACAACAGGCTTCAACTGAACCTTGATAAGACCGAGTGGCTGTGGATTGATGGCCCCTCTGTACCCAGGAAGTTGTCATCTTTGGTTCTGGATGGGGTGGCACTGCCCCATTCAGAGCCAGTGCGGAACCTGGGGGTCCTCCTGGACTCACAACTCCTGCTTGAAGAGCAGGTGGCAGTCGTGGCCAGGAGGGCCTTCGCACAACTTTGGGCTGTGCGCCAGTTACGCACATTACTGGATCAAGGGGCCCTCCGAACAGTCACTCATGCCCTCGTCATCTCCCATATAGACTATTGCAATGCGCTCTATATCGGGCTACCCTTGAAGAGTATCCGGAAGCTTCAGCTGGTCCAGAATGCAGCCGCATGAGCAGTTACTGGTGCCTCAAGATTGGCACATATAACACCACTGCTGCGCGAGCTGCACTGGGTACCAGTTTGCTTCCAGGTCCAATTCAAGGTGTTGGTTATCACCTTTAAAGACCTACATGGCATAGGACCAGGTTACCTGAGGGACTGTCTCACCCCATAACATTGACCCGTCCCACCTGGTCTTGCAGAGAGGGCATGCTACAGACCCCGTCGACAAGGGAATTTCATCTGACGGGGTCCAGGAGGCGGGCCTTCTCTGCAGTGGTGCCCGCCCTTTGGAATATCCTGACCCCAGAGGTGAGATGGGCCCCTTCACTCCCGGCCTTCTGAAAGAATTTGAAGACCTGGCTGTGCCACCTTGCCTGGGAGGGGAGGGGTAACAGTTCCTCCTGGGGGTGGCTTGCGCCATAGAGCCCTCCCTATCGAACATGTTCTGACCATCAGTGGATTCTATACTATTTATTTTATTTATAATGTTTGTGAGAGTGCAATGTTGTTTTATATGGTTTTAACTGATGATTTTACTGTAAACCACCCAGAGTCCCCCTTTTGGGGGAGATGGGCGGTGATATAAATATAAATAATAAATAAATAAAATAAATAAAATAAATGGGAGAGATAGGCGGGTGGGGGTAGTTGTATGTGCAGGTGGGCTGCCAAGCGCCCGAATTTTGATCATGTGACCATGGGGGCTCTGCATTGGCTGTAATTTCGGGGACCGGTCGTAAGTCCCTTTGTTCAGCACCACCATAACTTCAAATGGTCACTGAATGAATGGTTTTAAGTTGAGGACTACCTGTATTCAATTTGATTTCTGTGTTCTCCATCTGGTAATGTCTATATATATAGCCGTCAATTTGCTTATTTGAAGACTGCGGTAACAATGAAGAAATCATTGGATTGACAGAAATTGTTAAATTGTTCTTCTGCTTAATTTATGTTTCCAAGGCCATATGGTCCAACTACTTTTCCCTCCTTACTATTTCTAACTTTGGCATTCCAGTCTCTAGCCACAAGCAGTACATCTTGCCTGCATGTTTTGTTCATTTGAGGTTGACCACAGAACTCATCAAAGTCCTCTTCTTCTGCATCAGTGCTTAGAACATAAACTAGGACAATCATATTAAAAAGTTGTCCACAAAGCCTAACTGATATTATCTGGTTATTGACTGCATTGTGCCCAAGTACTGTCTTTGCTATATCAGGAGTGTTTTTACCATTGCCTTTTCCTGTGCAGTATGAGATAACGCCTTTGCTAAAGTCACTAAAGTGATCATCCGCCTCCAGCTCCTTCCTGTATCACAGCTGTCCAATGCAGGTGCCTACTTCATTTAACTGGACAGCCAAGATGGCCTTTTTGTCTTGGGAGGCCCTGCTGGGAGTATATGTTCTTTGTGATAGAAGCGAAATCAGATTCGCTTCTATCTGTGTTCCTGCCCTCTGAAGATGCTGGCCACAGATGCTGGCGAAACGTTAGGAACCACAACTTCCAGAACATGGCCACACAGCCCGGAAGACCCACAACAGACACCACAGACTATTTCCTGACTGTAGGTTTCAGCTGAGTTCACACACTGTGGTCAGCCATAAACCATGGTTTCTATATATCAATAGCTGAATTCACATAACATGCTAATGCAAAACATAGAGAAGATATATTCTCTATAGCAGCCTTTCTCAACTTTTTGACCCTGGAGGAACCCTATTTTCCTCATTTTTCAGGCCTCGGGGAACCCCTGCACATTCAGGCTCAAATATAGGCCAGAAATTACAAATTTATTATATACATTTCATGTGAGGGCCTGTATATATGCATTAGTGTTCTTAAACTAAAAATAATGAAACTTGCCTCTTTAATGTGAAGTTGCCCAAATCTCAAATATTTTTTTAAATAAATCATGATCTCCCAGGGAACCCCTAGTGACCTCTAGCAGAACCCTAGGGTACCACGGAACCCTGGTTGAGAAACCTGCTCTATAGCAAAGAGATCTACAACAAATATTTGTAGGCAGGGCAGACTTCAATTGTGGCTCCACTCCAATGTTATCAAATACACAGTTATTTTCTCCCATGTAAGTGATCATCATCATCATATTGTTTATATGGGTTCTTTAACTGCTTTAAGTATTCTTCTAAACAGAAAAGCTGCAAAGAAATTTAATTAACAAATTATATATATTTACCACTAACCTTTCTGCCCTGAGGGCACCCAAGGCAACTAACAATAAAAGTATTTATTTTTAAAATATACTTTTAAATGTGAGAAAAACAATTAAAATACTAATTAATCAAACTGAAAATACCTGACAAAAGAGGAAGATCTTAATCCCTTTCCTAAATGAAAAAAAAAAAAAAGGGGGGGGAGCTAAGGACAATTTTTAAGGAGTACATTCCATAGCTTGGGAACAATATAGGAGAAGGCCCCCTTACACGTGCCTGGCAAACAGACCTCAGAAAGTGAGGGTTTCTTTAAGTGGGCGTTTCCCCCTAACTTAGTGACTGGGCAGGTCTCTCAGCTTGTCAGGCTCTAAACTGTTTAGGGCTTTAGAGGTCAAATCCTTCATCTTAAATTGTGCCTGAAAAACAGTCGGCAACCAGTGCAAGTGATTTCAACTTGGGCATTAATATATTTTTGTTAGCAGACTGGCTACTGCATTTTGCATCAAGTAAAATTTCCAGACCACTATTAAAGAATTAGAGACCCTTGAGATTTAACTGTTGCCAGGTTGACTGACTCAGGAATGGTTGTAGCTGGTACATGAAACCTAATTGTGCAAATATACTCCTTGGAGGATGTAACACACAGTGCACAAAAGCAATATCAGCCTATTCTGTGCAGGTGTAAAGGAATCAGAGAAGTAAACATTCTTTGTTGCCCTCACTACTGTGTTCCAACTGGGCTTTAGTCTAGGCTTGATCCAATTCAGTATAAGATCTCCCTCATGTATGTCCAAGCTGTCATTCTTTCTCTTTCATTGCTCTCAATTCCCCCATTAAATCAGGGGCTGGTTTGCCTCAATGAATGGGAAAGGGAAACTGTGCTTAGAAGTGATAATGTCTATTGCCTGGGCCACTTCACATTCCACGGATTTACCTCAAAATCAATAACAAAGGAGCCAGAAAAATCCTGAATGGCTTTCGGGAAGCCATCCTTGTTGTTCAGTCGTTTAGTCGTGTCTGACTCTTCGTGACCTCATGGACCATAGCACGCCAGGCCTTCCTGTCCTCCACTGTCTCCCGGAGTTTACTCAAATTCATGTTCATTACATCGGTGATGCTATCTAACCATCCCATCCTCTGCCGTCCCCTTCTCCTTTTGCCTTCAGTCTTTCCCAGCATCAGGGTCTTTTCCAGTGAGTCCTCTCTTCGGATTAGGTGGCCAAATTATTTGAGCTTCAGCTTCAGTATCTGTCCTTCCAATGAGCAGTCAGGATTGATTTCCTTTAGGATTGACTGATTTGACCTCCTTGAAGTCCAAGGGACTCTCAAGAGTCTTCTCCAGCACCACAGCTCGAAAGCATCAATTCTTCGGCGCTCAGCCTTCCTTATGGTCCAACTCTCACAGCCATACATTACTACTGGGAAAACCATAGCTTTAACTATATGGACCTTTGTTGGCAAGTTGATGTCTCTGCTTTTTAATATGCTGTCTAGGTTTGCCATAGCTTTCCTCCCAAGGAGCAAGTGTCTTTTAATTTCATGGCTGCAGTCACCGTCTGCGGTGATCTTGGAGCCCAAGAAAATAAAATCTGTCACTGCTTCCATTTCTTCCCCTTCTATTTGCCAGGAAGTGATGGGACCAGATGCCATGATCTGAGTTTTTTTAATGTTGAGTTTCAAGCCAGCTTTTGCACTCTCCTCTTTCACCCTCATCAAGAGGCTCTTTAGTTCCTGTTCGCTTTCTGCCATTAGGGTGGTATCATCTGCATATCTGAGGTTGTTGATATTTCTCCTGGCAATCTTAACTCCGGCTTGTGATTCATCCAGACTGGCATTTCTCATGATGTACTCTGCATATAAGTTAAATAAGCAGGATAATAATATACAGCCTTGTCGTACTCCTTTCCCAATTTTGAACCAATCGGTTGTTCCATGTCCGGTTCTAACTGTTGCTTCTTGACCCACATACAGGTTTCTCAGGAGACAGGTAAGGTGGTCTGGTACTCCCTAGCTTTGTTGTTAGTAATGCTTCCTAAGGCCCACTTGACTTCACTCTCTAGGATGTCCGGCTCAAGGTCAGTGACCACACCATCGTATTTATCAGGGACATTAAGATCTTTCTTGTATAGTTCTTCTGTGTATTCTTGCCACCTCTTCTTAATCTCTTCTGCTTCTGTTAGGTCCCTGCCTTTTTTGTCCTTTATCATGCCCATATTTGCACAAAACGTTCCCTTGATATCTCCAATTTTCTTGAAGAGATCTCCAGTCTTCCCCATTCTACTCTTTTCCCCGATTTCTTTGCATTGTTCATTTAAGAAGGACTTCTTATCTCTCCTTGCTATTCTCTGGAAATCTGCATTCAGTTGGTTATATCTTTCCCTTTCTCCCTTGCCTTTTGCTTTCCTTCTTTCCTCGGCTATTTGTAAAGCCTCATCAGACAGCCACTTTTGTTACGAACCTCCATCCATAATTCTTCAGGCACTCTGTCTACCAGATCTAATCCTTTAAATCTATTCCTCACCTCCACTGTATATTCATAAGGGATATGATTTAGGTCATACCTGAATGGTCTAGTGGTTTTCCCTACATTCTTCAATTTAAGCCTAAATTTTGCGATAAGAATCCCATGATCTGAGCCACAGTCAGCTCCAGGTCTTGTTTTTGCTGATTGTATAGAGCTTCTCCATCTTTGGCTGCAAAGTATATAATCAATCTGATTTCGGTATTGACCATCTGGTGATGTCCATGTGTAGGTAAGCCATCCTTACCTAGTTTTATCTAGTCTTATCTTAGCCTTGAGTTACTCCACTACCTCTGGAAAGGTTCATACCAGCAACCATCCTAAAGCTGACCAGAGAATCAAGGACCTGTCCACAGCAACTAAGTTACACAGAGCTGGTCTAGATCACCAAATCACCTCAAACAGAGCATCAAATCTAGAGTATACCTTATAAATTGCATTAAAGGACAAGCTTTAAGTAAGAAAAATTATATTTCCTCCTTGGGAATAGACTACACCAAATATAAAATTGCACTAGGGTATGTTCAAATGCTAAATTTATTCATTTGAAGTAAAAATTATGAATACTTTAGAAGGCCAAGTTCAAAATGAGGAAAAAGAAAGGATGGCAAATTAACTCTTAAAGCAGAGAAATAAGAAAAATGAAAGACAGGTAGATGGATAATATATTTAGCTAATAATTTAGCAAATCATTCTATCTGGGAATCTTTGGGTTTTTAAAAAAAACTTTAAGACTTCTAATTATGACATCTTTTTTTTTTACATTCTAAAATGTATGTATCTTCTGTGGGACACAGTGAATTTTCACTTCATAAATCCCTGTATACTATTACAGCAATTCAGCTTTCCTGGATATTGTCTTCTTGAAACTCATTCATTCATTCATTGGCGATCACTCGTAGCCGAGTAAGATTGTCTTCCAAGGGTAAAATTTTAACAGTGGATCCGTAAGTGGCTGTAAAGGCCAATTCTGGATCTGCACAACCTCCCACAATGAGGGCATAGGTTTCCGGGTGGGAGACGGTCATGATGAGGGTTTGCTTGACGTGCCTTCCTTTTAGCTCTTTTAGCCAATGCTCAATAGATTGTTCCCAAGATATGATATCAGCCTTTCCTAACGTGAGATTCTCACCCAGCATGGTCATTGCTGAGAATTCTGGGAGTTGAAGCTCAAGTCTGGGAAGGCTATAATATATGTTAATTTAAGTCCAATTCTCCTTCACATGCTAATAGAATACACAGGCTTCTATTCCTACTGAATGATGTAAAAAATCTTGAATCTTCATATCTGTGAATACTGGGGCTAGAAGTGAAGCAGAGAGGCTTTTAGTACCTTAAATATTAGGTATAAAATGTTATACATTAAAATTAATCCTTTTTACCAATTTTCCCCTCCATGAATATTAATAAAAATACTACTTAAATATTTCCATGACCTACATACTTTTACAGCAACAGTCTTTTTTCATCATCCACTGCTTTTCCAAAGAGAAAAAGAAAACAAAGTGGAAAGTTTGTGGCTTAAACTGTGATGATGGTAAGACAACACATGAGTTTCCTAGTGAGAAAGGGATAGGACAACTGAATTAAAGTTGTCCTGAGTGAGATATTTCACTGACCTGCCTTTTAGTTTCCTGAAAATGAGAAATGAACAGGAAAAGAATTGGAAGACAGTGCTCCCTACTGGGCTGCTATTATATCCCTGACAGCAGGGCAAAAATCTCTCAAGCACTTGATTACTTAGGAATGTGGTATCTTGAAAAAAAATCTAATTTGACCATATAAAGACTAGAACATAAACAAACAAGCAGCCTTCATTACGTCCAGATGAAAAGGGCGCATATTGTATATAACTGTAGCTAAGCACATCACATCAAGTGGCGTCACTGATTTGATCTTGGTTGATCACAGAAAAAGCTAAGGAGGGTTGGACCTTATCAGAACTTGGATGGGGCCACTATAAAATTCCAGTACTGTAATCTAGATCAGGATTTAAAAAATAAAAAAGGCCCAGAACAAGCCAACAGAAAATTGTTTCCTTTTGTTGCCAAGGAAACAATGTAGACACATTTAGGTACGTAGTCACCAGCAGAGCTTGAGTCAAAAGCGAGTTTTCCTTTACCTTAAATATATTCAACATGATTAACCTGCAGACAGATAATAGGCTGAGGATTATAGAGTTATTACAATATTAAGAAAAAAGTAATAATAGAAAACAATTGAATATGATCTTAGAGATAAAGAAAAACATATTCCATTTAAATTACTTTATATTCATTTTCCCCCTTAAATCTTGAACTAGAACTTAAGATAATTAACTGTAGCTTTTACTATAGGGAAGAATAATTCAGCTAGAGAGTTTAGCTTTCAGGAAGTCTGTTTATGAAGAAACACAGAAAGGAAGAAGAGTTAAGGCAACACTCAGGAAAAAGGGAGACTTTTGTTTCCTGTGGGTTGTGAGCTTGAAACAGTTTTTTTCCCAACTATTAGGATATGTTGTGCAGGGAGCGGCCGGGAGAGAAGTTCCAAATCTGAAGTAAATTTTTTTTGTATGGAAAATAGGGAGCCAGTAGAGACCCAGTATAGTATAGTGGTTAAAAGGCTGGACTAGAACCTAGGAATCCCTGGTCAGTCATGGAACTCGTGGGTGACTTTGGGCCAATCATTCTCAGCCCAACCTACCTCGCTTAATCAATCTGGTAAACTTTTTTCTTTGTTTGCTTCAGAATTCCATTAGTTCCACAATACAAACAGATCTTCTAGCCTCTTAGATACATGAAAGAGGACTAAATCATTGACTACTATAATACTTCATCCTTGGAAAAGAACACAGCTAGTGTCACATTATCTTTTCTGAACTTTTTAACTTATGGCACATAACAGGCTTCGTATGATTAATGTCCGCCAAATATTTTACATAAATGATAAAAATAAAACCATTGTTCTAATGTTAGCTAGAAAATTAATGTTTTAATGTTTTACACAATTAAGCTACAATACAGAAACATTTAAGGGAGGTAGAAGCATTTGAACTCAAGAAAATAATTCAGAACAATGTTCTCCTATGAATTAAACCCATATAAACAGGAAGTTTTTCATCAACATATGACAATATTGATGAATTGTAGAATAACAACAATTATTATACTGCATTATTCTAGTAAATATGGATTGTATGTCCAAGTACAGATGTATCTTCAAAATTACTGTACATTTTTTCTAGTCTGTTAAGCAGCAATAGAATAACAGCAATTTAATCTATCAACTAAAGATATCAAAATAAAATATAAATTTCCTGTAAGGCTTTATTTTCCTTAAAATGATAGACATATTGTATTTCCATAGTTATCACTTAGGATAGGAAAATACCTAAGTACTTAAATACTTAACTAATATGTTTTGATTATTAGTTATCTCTTTTCTATCTTTTTTAAGAAAACAGGACTCTTGGACTACAGGTGGAGTTAATTTCAGCTTCCAGGATCCTAAACAATTTAATATTTTCATAAAATAGTGAAGTAAAATATCTTTACATATTTGAACAAACTCAAAGTGTTTACTATACTGTATATGCAGGCCACTAAGAACGTGACTGCAGTTAGTGAGATGATCTGCACTGAAATACACCCTAAATATATGTGTATGTTTGTGTATCAAAAGCAGAAAACAAACATTAGTTAAATAAGACAGAGAATTCCCCCAGTATTGTTATATGAAAATAAGCAAATGACCAACACAATTGAAATATAAGATTTCAAATCCAACAACTAAATGTGTGAATGTAAACTTATTAACTGATTGCCTCTGTCAACCCATATGAGTCATCACTGTGGTTACAAATGAGCATTCACTGTACAAAAGCTTGTGACATCAATTACAATTCCTTGAGAAAAATAAATAGCTGTTTCAGCTCACAATCTTTGGATATAATATTATAATAGTTAAAAGAATTCATTCAACTAAGCAGACTTCAAAGAGTTTTCTTTCATTCTATATGCAGTTTATTTTTCTCTCTTTTTCCACTCGATGATTTGCAGTAAATTGGAGTCAAAGTGCAAAGATTTCTCTCAATAGGCTCAGAATGAAATATTAGGCATCTAAAGAGAATACTACTTGTGAACTATAACAAAAGGAAAAAGCAAGATACAAAATTAAATTACAAAATTAAAAATTCAACAAAAAAGAAGAAAAATACAGATTAGAACAAATAAACCCATAATGGCTCTCACATCTTAAACAACAAATTACGTCATGTTCACACAAAATAATATTAATCAGATTATTTTTATATAGACCAGACTTTCCATAACATCACTTGAAGGACAAATCATTTGTAGAAATTATACACCTATTTTATATCTAGGGTTTTAAATCAGCTATACTAGTGTCTTATGATAGAGTAAAACACTCTTAGCTGTTTCTTAGGCATTGATTATATAAACAGTACATATAGAATAGAAGCAAGCTTATAATTATTGAAGATTGTATTAGATTTGCATCCAAATGCTAAGACAATGGAGAGAGTTTAATTTTGTAGTAAGCACAGAGGAGATACAGTACTTTTTTCAAACTATTTTTAATTATACAGAGAAATATAGAATAGATACTGAAGAAGAATCAGAGCTATAATCAACATTATAAAGAAATTAACATTCAGAGCTTTCCTTTCTCAGAATACAAGATGGAATTTTATTTATTTATTTAATTTAGCCCTGTATGCCACCTTAATCTTTTCATTCCTTCATTCATTCTAGTTTATTACGGTCACTGACCAGTAGAAGATACAATTCTACAAAGGTATACTCATTGAACCTTACAATATGCACCATCTGATTTAAAATAGTTTTAATATTATAAGTTAAATTACATGTTCCAATTGAATATTAAAATACATTCAGATCACAATGTGAATTTAAATTTAAATTGATTTAAATTTAAATCAAATTTAAATACGCTCTTATTAATTATCATGACTAATATTCTATCAGATATAAGTCTTTATAAAAAGTAAAATATCATATATAAAATATATGATATATATATATAAACCTTTTAAAATTATTAAAATTATTACAAGAAGTACATTACTGCATTTTTCCTATCATAGTCTAGCGTATCTTTATAGCAGCTGCACAGAATTTGGCTACTTGCGCCGTAACAGTTGGATCTTCATCTATAAGTAACATTTGCATATAATGTTACTTATAGTAACAAAAGAATTATGAAAATATGATATCAACGATTTCCATAATTGCTGGCTAATTCAACCACAGTGCAGCATAACATTATTTTTGGTAGGCTCTGCAGAAGACCAGAATTGTAACTCTCTTCCTGGATATTAATCAGGAAGGAACCATCCTGACTCTGAGAAGCAAGCTATTCCAGAGTGATAGAGTCGTAGCAGAGAAAGCTTGTTTCTAGGGCCATACTCCATCTATTTCTCTTAGGACCTACAGCATGCTTCTTCTGCTTGTCCATATCAGGTGGATAAATTCTAATCAGAGTAGACAGTAAAAATAATCACCAGCACCTTAAATTGCACTGAGAAGGAAATCAGTAATTGGTACAGCTCCTGCAACAGAGATATTACATGATTGTGCCCATTAAATGTCAGCAGGAAGGCAATTCTATTCTGCACTAGTTGAAGCTTCTGAATACTATTCAGGGGCAGTTCCACATACAGTATAATGAATTGCAATAGTTCAAGTGTCAGGTAATAAGGGCATGAGTGACTGCAACCAGGACATCTCATTTCAGGATGGTTGTAACTTACATATATACCAGTGGGAGCTGGTTAAAAGCCTTCCTGTCCACAGCTTCCATTTGCTACTCCCAAATTTAAAAAAAAATCTCCTTCAAGGGGAGTGCAACTAAAGCCAACGATGGACCTTTCCTGGAATTTGATTCTCAATTAATAACTATTCTGTCTTAAGATTAAGCCTATTTCTTCCCACCCAGACCTCCACAGTCTAAAGACACTGAGTCAAGATGTGTCTATGAAGGTTCTCAGTCATCCAGGTGGAATTGTCTGTAGCTTGAATCATGTCAACTGGATTTCTATTTTCTCAGTGGAAATGTTTCGCTCCTTATCCAAGGAGCTTCTTCAGTCTGAGCAAAGTTAGTAAGGGAATCCTCAAATATGTTTCTAGGTGGCTGTGTGACCTTGCACCTGGGGCTAGGTCATGGTTATTTTGAGATGTTATTTCTAAGTCCCTTTATCATCTAAAGGAGGATCGTTAAGATTACCATGCTGCTGTTGAGCTTGCGAAATGGTCTTAATCTTCCTAGGCACAGAAGACAAAGCAGGAAGGAAAATAGGGGAAAGATTGTGCCTGAGGCCCCCACCTCTATTCAAGGAAGGATTTTCCAAGTTGGCATAAATGGATTCCTTGACCCATCTCTCAAACCACCTATCTTCTCTGTCTAAAATGTGAACATTAATGTCCTCAAATGAGTGTCCTTTTTCCTTTAGATGAAGATAAACTGCTGACTCTGGTCATGTGGTGTTACTTCTCCTGTGTTGGGCCATTCTCCTGTACAAAGGTTGTTTGGTTTCTCCAATGTAGAGTTCAGAGCACTCCTCACTGCACTGGATTGCATAAACTATATTGCTTTTCTTGTGTTTTGGAATTTGATCTTTGGGTGTACAAGCCTCTGTCTCAGTGTGTTGGTGGGTTTGAAATATACAGGTAACTTTGCTCAGACTGAAGAAGCTCCTTGGATAAGGAGCGAAACGTTTCCACTGAGAAAATAGAAATCCAGTTGACATGATTCAAGCTACAGATGAGTCAAGATGTGTTCTAAGTATGGCCTGCTGGGGTGATGATATACAGCTAGATATCAACAGCATATTGATACCAACAGATGGCCTCTCCAGCAGCCTCATGTACATGTTAAATAAAGTGGGGAGAGGGCCAGGTCCCAGGAATCTCTCCAGTGACCAAGGACTCTCCCACCCTGAGTGTGTGAAACTGCACACTCAGGAAGAAGTAGAACCACTGCAGAATAGTGCCTCCAATCTTCAATCCTTGAAAGCAATTCAGAACAATACCATGGTTGATGCTACTGAAGGCTGCAGACAAAAGGTCATACACACCCTGTCCAAATCCAACCTTAGATAATTCACAAGAATGAACAATGCTGTTCAATCCCATGCCTAGCCTTGAATACTGACCAAGTGTAACTTAAAAACTTGATAGGATTCTGAAAGGACTAAAACTAACATTTCAGGATGTTAGCACACTAAATAATCCAGACTTATACATAAACAAAATTACTATCTTACAAAAAGATACTACAGTATTTTTCAGGACAATGGGACAAGAAAAGAAAGGTGAGCCCTGCTTTTTTCACAGCAGTAGATTGCATTTTTATGCTGGAAGCAGAAGAGGAAACTTTCTTTTCTGGTAGTTTGCTTGGCTTCTGTAACGTAAAAGGGAAGGAAAGTAACCCGCAAGATGAGCACAGCTCTTGGTCACCACACAGACATATGACTATTCTTAACAAAAATATATGACATATGTACAGAATTCACAGACAGCTCTATCCTTCCTCTGCAAACCTACTCATCTATACATGCAATTTCCATCATTCACATGAATACCATTTCTGGTCCCCAGTGGCTACCAGGCAAATGCTTTACCACAAGGCTGAAAGATTGTAGATTTTTTAGAGTAAAAACAGATATTGTAAATATTGGTTATAAGCAGGAGAAATGCAGAAAAAAACATGTTCTTCTTTACAAATTCATATCAAAAATAATTATGTTGAACATGCGTAAATAAAAAAAATCTTGGGATGTGAAAAAATATTTTGGGAAGATACATTTTTATCAAACTTTTAACAGTAGAATACACTTTTTAAGATCAATTAGGCTACCAAACATTATTTTATGCTATGTTCATTGTTGGATTAAACAAAATGTTTCAAAAGAAATAATAGGAACTCTAATGATATTCAGCACCTCGCTGTTCTTACTGAATCAAAAAGATGAACTGAAGTTTGAGGTTAGGGAACAGTAACTTAAGAGAGATAAAATAATAAAGTAATTGACACTTTTAAATGCATTATAAATTAATATATTAGGCAAGTCGTATTAACAATTAAAGTATACCTGACAATTTCAGAAATCAAAATAAATGTATCAAAATCTGCACTATTAACCTTTAATATCTCAGCTGCAGAAAAGAAAGCAATCATTTATCCATTAAAATCCCTGAAAATGAATTTTAGTTAACTACTTAGGGACGTTTAATTCAAATTTAGAAAGCCTATTTCCACTCAATCATATATCAGTTTGAACAATATCAGGCAAAATCTATTTGGAAAAGGTAAGCATTTTCCTGTACAGAAAAGCTTCCAAAATCTTTTTTTTTAATTTTGAAACTTTTCATAAATATTTATAAACAAAACATTAAAAACACAAGTGTTCTGCAACAAGAGTGACTGGCCCAAGGTCACCCAGCTGGCTTTCATGCCTCAGGCAGGACTAGAACTCACAGACTCCTGGTTTCTATCCCAGCACCTTAACCACTAGACCAAACAGGCTGTTTAAATTGACTGAAAACACTGACCTATATATACAACATTTCCTTGAATAAATATATTATTTTAATAATAATAATAATAATAACAACTTTTCCTGCAAACATTATCTATCACTGGAAAAAATCTAGTGATACAAAAATACAGAAAAATTAATCTGAAACACTGTGATGGTTAGTATGGCTGTATAACATTTTCCCCCGAGTTATTCTATCAGCTAAATAGACTTATAAATTACTCAAAAACTACAATCGAAGACAGTTACATCATATTAGTTATTTCTAAGCAATTAATATGGGTTTTGTAGGACTGCTTTAGACAGTTCTCTCAATTCAGTAGTTCCATAATCAATGAACTGCAGTCCAGCAAAGCATAAACCTGTAAAATCTGTTAAGCTCTAAGGTCTTGCAAAACTCTAAATTCAACAGAAAACCACAGCTATCCTTATGAAAATATAATACTGACAGATATTCAGTAAAATGGTTTCCATTAAAATGGAATGCCTATGCTTCTAAAATCTTACCCCCCCCAAAAAAAAAACACAACAGAGTGACTGTATATAATTATATGCAATTATATACATAATTTTATTAAATATGTTTGAGGTTCAAAGCAAACACAAGCTCAAATAGTCTAGTTGTACCACAAATATTTTAGTACTTCTCTTTTTTTAGGGTTTTCAGGAATCTTCACTGCTTCTTTTGTACAAACATACGTTCAGAAAGTAAACAATTTCTATGGTAAATGAAAAGACATGTCAGATTGATAACCCTATGGAACCTGCTTAACAGAGTTCACACTTCCTGCTATTGAAGATAGCATACATTTTAAAATTCAGACATATTTTGCACCATTAGAGAATTTTCCAGATTTTCAGCACAGCTAAATGTATGAGTGGTGTCAGGGCAGGTGTTTTCTATTATAAAGGAGCATTATGAATACATGTCATCTTTGTGTAACTGAGACACAAAGTACCCAAGCAATTAGAGCTATTGGGGAAACGTCTACTCTTTCTGAAGAATGTTCATCTTTTATATTGCTATCAAACTGGTCAAGTTGATTTTTCCTCATCTTGTGTTAAATATAATTCTTCAAGCTTACACAGTGAAAACCCTGAACTAAGAGAGTGATAGATTAAAGAACAACAATAGCCCCTGAAAAAGCTATTACAGCCAAAGTATTATATGTTTAAGAAACAAAATCCTTTGTGTTCCTCTAAAATCACTCTACTCAGAAAATGCGATTTTTCTGCCTTTGCTCCTCAGGGACAGAAGTCTTAAGTCAAATCTCCTCTTTGCAAGGGCATTCCACCAATTTGAGAAAGCTCAGCTAAAATGTCACTATTGAAATTGTTTGGAATAAGTAATCTGATTTATTCAGACTCTACCCTATTATTCTGGTCGTATTTTCTTAGCTGCTCTTTTCTCAAGAGAACCCCTTTTTTACCATTCAAGCTGTGTTTCTCATTTATGTTTAGCTCCGGCTTTAGTAATAGACTTCAAGCCTAACTTTCCCAGAGGACAGAATTTGGATTGACAATAAACTTTGTTTCTTATACTCTTAAAACTGCTTCTAATAAACTGTCTTCAAAGTATATTGGAAGCAGTAAGCATAGTTCTCTTCTAAAAAATAACCATGTACAAATAAAATCTTTATAGTCATTTGAATAGTTTTACTTATATTTTACTTATATTTAATCATGTGTCACATTGTTTAGTAAAATGATGAATCTTTCTTATACTGTATCTTCTAATCCTGTACAGCCAACAGAAATATATAGAAAAATAGAGGATTTAATCTTTGTTCACACTGCCAGAAATACCTGAAAAGGTATGGATAAGGAAGAATAATTCCAAAATAATTTTGGACGTAATACCTGGTAAGACATGTGGATGATGGCTAATGATAACTGGTTGGATAATTCTTTCTGCTGCCTTTAACTTATTATTTTTTTTTTTATTATTATTTCAATTTATTCCCCGCCCATCTCCCTTGCAAGGGACTCTGGGCGGGTTACAACAATTGAAAGTTTAAGAACTATAAAAATATCCTCTAAAAATACAATAATAAATAATACTATACAGTAATAAATTATCTAAATCCAAGATGGATTGGAGACCGTGGTGTAGATTGTATTCCTACGGGGCCAGCCAACCCCAGGAGGCACTGCCACCTCTGTCATCCCAGGCTCGATGGCAGAGCCAGGTCTTGAGGGCCTTCCCTCAAGATAACTTACCTTACCAATAGTTATATATGATAGTTATTTTATTTATTTATTTATTTATTTAATTTATCCCCGCCCATCTCCCCGAATAGGGGACTCTGGGCGGTTTTGCAATTTTGTTTTTGCAATGCTATTAGTATTGCCAACAAATTTAATATTTTGAGCAAATGGACAGCTCATGGTGGAGAGGTAAATGACAAAAGATCAAATATATCTGGAATCTGGACATGAGATCAGAATGTTTGTGTGAGGCACCTTCCCAGTTGCCCATCTCAAGAAGCTCCACAGTTTAGTGAGGAGTGAAGGGAAATGAAGTGACTGAAAAGATGCCAAGGGTGACATCGCAAAAAAGTCAAAACGGTCACAACCAAGCGCTACTAAGAGTTGATGTTCTGTATGCCACCCAGAGTCAATTGGAGTAGGACAGCTATAATAAATTTAAATAATAAACAAACAAATGTTTTAATCTACAGTGGTGAAAAGAACAGCAAAGCCTTAATTCATTGTTGTTGTTGTTGTTGTTGTTGTTATTATTATTATTATATTTTTATCCCACCTTTTAAAAATATATTTCGGTCAATTCAAGGAGGTGAACATGCCTAATATTCCTGCCTCCTATTTTATTTATTTATTTATTTATTTTTATTTATTATTTATTTATATCCTGCCTTTATTATTTTTATAAATAACTCAAGGCGGCGAACATACCTAATACTCCTTCCTCCTCCTATTTTTCCCACAACAGCAACCCTGTGAGGTGAGTTGGGCTGAGAGAGAATGACTGGCCCAAGGTCACCCAGCCGGCTTTCATGCCTCAGGTGGGACTAGAACTATACAGGTTGGGCAGAGCTCATTGTGGTGTGTGAGATGGTATTCTTATGTTACTATCTGGGATTATTTTGAGCTTCTGGAACCTGAGGAAATGAATAATGTTCTCTTTAGTATGAACTTGCTACATGAAGCCACCAGGAGAGTTCTGAACTAGTGCCTGGAGGCTATTAGAGTGGGTGGGACAAAACAAGATTAGATTAAATCCTACCAATAGGGAGTTGCTAATCAGATTACCAAAGTAATCTGGTAACAGTGGTCCAGGTAGTTATTCTTGATGAGATGGTACTCTCCTGAATATGGTTCATGTCTTGGAAGTCTTCTTGCACTCGCAGCGCCTGCTTAAACAGCAGGTGGAAACTATGGCTAGTGAGGCCTTCACCCAACTTTGGTCGTGTATGAGTTGTGACACAACCTAGACCAGAATGCCCTGGTGATCTTAACCCAAGCCCTGATCGGCATGTGGCTCGACTTCTTTGACACACCTATGTTTGGAAATAACTTGGAAGCTGCAGGTGGTACAGAATGTGTTTTGATTGATTTGAATGTTCTAAACTTTAGGAAAAGAACGTTAAATGCATTCCAGTCTGCTGGCAGGACAACCCACCACTGCAGAGTAACACAAATCTTGAGGTTGCTGAGGTTGAGGTTGGCTGGCAGTAAGCTTCTGGGTCCAATTCAAAGTTATGATCATTAGCTGTAAATACTATACAGTGTGGCACTGGATTTATTGGGCTCCTTGTCCATCCAGTCTGAAAATCTATAGTTGTCAAATTAAACTACTGCATTTTACAGCCATGCTTTAAAGGGATTTTTATCAGAATTATTTCCTAATAATTCTCACTTCCCAAGATTTACAGCAAAAGTAGACAAACTTTTGAGGGTGAGTGGGGAGGTAGGGAGTCACATTTAATTTGGGGAGGGAGATGAGGAGCACAGTGGCCAGGGTAATAATGTTTAGAAAGCAGGCCCATATCATGCATATAAATGAGCTGGACTTTTCTAATTCTTTCCTATTTTAGAGTTTGTGATGAGTACCGTGAATGCATCTCCTGCCTCAAACTGGCAGGGCTATCAAAATTTGGCATCACAGTGAGAGGATCGGGGATCAAAACTGAGGGATCATGGGTAGTCAACTTTAATTAAACCAATTGGTATTTTCCAAAATTATTGACAAGATCAAATATATTAAGCCCAATGTATGTTTTGAACCATAATTTTATAGTCAGAAAAAGTATGTAAGAGACAAACGTTGCATTTAACATTCTTTTCCTAAAGTTTAGAATGTTCAAATCAATCAAAAGCAGTACAGAATCACTTATTTTACCAAACTATATAAATTAGAATATCTGAATGAACTACAGTTCTTATAATTAAGATGTCTATTAACCATTCCAAACTAAGGTCTTCTGTTTCAATATATACATTACAGATTTTTTATTTTTACCTCATGGCCAACACAACTATTTTTATAAGAAATTATTCAAAGGCTCCTGACCAGGATTCTCAATATTATCATTTTTTTTCAAGGCTTGATTTCTGTGGCTTTTGTTCCTCATAAAGAAGCAAACAGGAGAGAAATATGTTCATATGGTGTTCAGTATTCTTCCTTCATCAAGAGCAATTTATGTTATTTTTAAAAACAAATGACCCTTTTTCTTTTTTAGCCACAGCTGAGCAAGAGTAAATAATTCCTAAGTGAGAATAATACTGAACAAGAAAAAAAATATTTATACCTGTGCATTCACACCTGTCAATGAAAAATAACACTTAATGCATCTGATGGATTCTAGTACATTAAAGCTTATGGTGCAATAAATGTCTTAACCTTTAGTATTTCGGGATTTCTGAGAGAGCTTCCTTTGATACTTTGACAACATGCCTCCTGTTACAGCACTCACAGAAGGTTCCTTCTTAAAAAATGAGGAGGAGCTGCAGAGGGCTAAGAAGCCAATTAAAGTGTCCAATCAGGGCCCAGCACAGATACAACCATGGAATCTATGACTCGAGACTTTGACCCAGATTCCTTGGAATGACCTCTAAATCCACAAGAATTATGAGTTTTGAGGAGATAATGAAAGGGGTGAGAGGCAAGGAAGTGCTCCCTAGAAATAATGAAGCTCTCACAATGGAATATGCAGTCTACCTTCCCTTAAGTAAGTCCTCAGAGCAGAGAGATACAAACCTTATATTATGTGATGTGTTTTACATGATTTCTCTATTTCAGAAAGTGCATATCCTGTGTGGTATTTTTCAGCTACATTAACCACCAGGAGGTATCACGTGACTGGTTTTGTTCTTTGATGGGACTCTTCAGACACAAGTAGTCAGATATTATTCTATAGGTTCAAACCCTCTATCCAGAATTGAACTCATGGACCTTCACACTTCAGATGACTATGTACAGTGCATTAGCTTTAGGAACTATCCAGGTTTTGGCACTCAGCAGTTTCAGGAAGAAGTGCTATCAGAATAGTAATGCAGTCCACCTTCCTTTAAGTTCTCAGATCAGAGAACTACAAATTTTATGTTATGCTCCCATGTATGGGGTTTTACATGACTTCCACTGTTGTATTTTTTTCACAGCACTTAATTCCTTAACCACCTTAACAGATAGAAATCTATATTGCTCTTAAACCTAAAATTCCTCTAGAATTAATTTCAAAATTACTTCACAGGCAATCTAGCTGCATTGATCTCTATCCTAATTTTAAAAATACAGTTTTAGCCATAGACAAACTGAAAGTTTAAAAGCAATTAGAATTAGATGGCAACACATTTAAATTGACGGACCGTGAAATAATATACTAAAGCAGAAATGGAAATAAGGATTATACTTGAGTCATTTTTAATTGTTGTTTTAGTTTTGTTTTTAACTGTTTTGTTTTATTGTACACTGCCCAGTCACGTTTGTGAGATGGGTGGATATATAAATTTGATAAATAAATAAATAAATAAATAAAGCATACTCCTTCCTGTTGATAGCGCAGCTTCTCTGTTGACTAAAACTATAATCTAGCTGTATTCTAAACTAAAAGTACATGAATAAATAAATCTTTTAAAATGAAAAAACCAAAATTCTCTATATTCAAATTATTTAAATTAAATTTCAATTTGTTGGCGTTGTTCAGTCGTTTAGTTGTGTCCGACTCTTCGTGACCTCATGGACCATAGCACGCCAGGCCTTCCTGTCCTCCACTGTCTCCCAGAGTTTACTCAAATTCATGTTCATTACATCGGTGATGCTATCTAACCATCTCATCCTCTGCCGTCCCCTTCTCCTTTTGCCTTCAGTCTTTCCCAGCATCAGGGTCTTTTCCAGTGAGTCCTCTCTTCGCATTAGGTGGCCAAAGTATTTGAGCTTCAGCTTCAGCATCTGTCAATGAGCAATCAGGGTTGATTTCCTTTAGGATTGACTGGTTTGACCTCCTTGCAGTCCAAGGGACTCTCAAGAGTCTTCTCCAGCACCACAGTTCGAAAGCATCAATTCTTTGGCGCTCAGCCTTCCTTATGGTCCAACTCTCACAACCATACATTACTACTGGGAAAACCATAGCTTTAATTATATGGACCTTTGTCGGCAAGGTGATGTCTCTGCTTTTTAATATGCTGTCTAGGTTTGCCATAGCTTTCCTCCCAAGGAGCAAGCGTCTTTTAATTTCATGACTGCAGTCACTGTCTGCGGTGATCTTGGAGCCCAAGAAAATAAAATCTGTCACTGCTTCCATTTCTTCCCCTTCTATTTTCCAGGAAGTGATGGGACCAGATGCCATGATCTGAGTTTTTTTAATGTTGAGTTTCAAGCCAACTTTTTCACTCTCATTTATTTTATCAATACCTTCATTTCACATATTTTCAGATTTATGTACTGTATATCTCATGAATATTAACATATACAACTTTATCTTTTCCCCTCATGTCTCCCAATATTAAGTAGGTTTTCCCTAAAAATGTCTTCCATAATTATATAAGCAAATAATTATATACTTCAGGCAACTGATGAAATACACCACATCTACTAAAGCCTATGTAATAATTAACTTATTAGACTTTGAGATGCACAAGTTGCAAAAGATAACATGATACCTCTAAAAACAATATTCCAATATTTACAGTGGTATGAAACAATGTCAGCAACATTATTTTAGAAACCTGTATTTCTCAAACATAAAAATTAATCATAATTACTCAGAAGGAAACTTCCTATTTTGATGGGCTTTACTTCCCAGTAGATATGTTGGGATTTATTATAGTAATTTTTAATTTAAACATTAAGATTAAAGCAAGCATGAACTTAAATTAACTCTTATGTTTTGATTTTCTGGATTAATATAAACACTTATTCAAAATGACATATTCCTTTAAAACTCAGTCCAGATGAAACGATTGATTATATTTTCATAGTAGATTCTTTGTCATATTTCCATGTGGATTCAACTTTTACTCTGGCAACATTTTCTTGGTTTAGGTTTAATTTCCAACCCAAGTTTATTCATACTGAAAATGTTTATATAATTTATCCAAGCAATCTTCTTTATTTAGCAACTTATTACTATGAAAGTCACTATTGTCTAGCCAATCACTGAACCACAAAACATCATTTTCAAGTGATATGCAAAGCCTTAGAGCAAACCAAAAGAGCCAGGAAATTCAGAATTAACCCTAAAATTATTTCTGCCAGCCCTTGTCAATGTATTTTGAAGCACAATTCTATGCACCATTATATAGAAGCAAAGACTACTGTGTTCAATAGGTCTAACACCCAGATAAATGGGTTTAAGATTGCAATCTTCATATTAAATAGCTCTGAAACAGAAAGTTAGGGGAATCAATATTTTTGTTTCAGATTTGTTCACCTGTGTAATTTAAGAAATAAATGCAAAAATCTTCACTTACAAAAAGTACTATGTATTTGAGAGATATAATATTATGACTGTACACCTGCTAGACGATGTACTGCTTTTACATTTGATACATCTCAATTACAAGAAATTGGCTTTGACAAGTTGATCGTTCATCAGATGCATAGTGACATAACCAAACCACAAAATCTCCATTGTAAACTGGCTACTTTCACATGAAAGTATTAACTAACTTTCAGAAGTGGATAGTACAGTATATTTTTGTAAATTAGGAACAATGTGTAGTGTCAATTCAAGGAGTTTATATTAACATGTTTTATTAAATTTGGCTAAAATCAAAAATAAGACAGCCACTTGATTCTTCTGTTATTGCTTATTCCCTGTCTCATCAATTGAATTATTTCTGAAGAAGTCTAGAGAATCAGAAGAACTAGTTCCTACTTCAAGAAGATTTTGGAAGATCCCGATAACAATATTTCCTGACTGTGGGTTTTCTTAGGGTAGAGACTATTTACTATAGGAAGGTTTTCTGCCTTTGTTCATACATTTCACTAGGCCATAGTTTGCTTCACCATAGTATGTTCAATATGCAACAGAGGCTGGATTCACACAACATGTGAATCCAAAGCCAAATAAACAAAACCATATTATGGGTGATGGAAACAGTGGGAAAAAAGACTGGACACAAGAAAGTGGATTGAGGTTGAAGAATGTCAATGCGCTAATTGTTCTCATTACTGTTTTGAATAGCCCTTTGAATTGAAATGTGTAACTGAACAAGAGACAGCTGATAAGAAAGCCTTTAGGTGTATATATATATACGAACAATTAGCCTTTTGATAAAACAGAAGACATCAAAGGAGGAGATTTAGACTCCCTGTGCCCAAGCTTGCAATCTATGGGCAGGGAAGAAGATAAAGGGTGAGTTAAGGAATTTGGGAGTAAAGTTGGAATGTGTATTCGAGATTAGGGTTTCCTTGACCAGAAAGTAGTGACCCCAGATCATTTAAATTTTAAATTTTACACCCCTAGGCGGAGATTTTTAGAAAACACACAACATGATTAAAGAATATTATGGGTTATTATGTTATATGTATAGCTTTTGCGCAGATGCTAGAAAAGTAACCAATGTGAAGCTTTTATGGCTAGATGGCGTTTGTGATAACAACTTTAGAGGTGTATAAAAGTTAATTGCTTGGGTTGCCTGAGGCTCTCCCCTGCTTTGAAGGGAGGCCCCCTTTTCCTTGTAGATCTACAAATAAACGAGTTTTGTTGTAGAATTCTCTGATCCTGCGTGATTATTGGGCTAAATCGTGCCGGATTTAATTAACCTCCCCATATTGGGGACAACATGGGTTAGTTTAACATGTGAGTCAGGCTTCTGATTTTTCTTAATTTTGGATTACTATCGTAAGCAATCTTTACTCCTTTTCATAAGTCCACTTGACCTTATTGGGATTTATCTTTGAACTGACATGCCTAAAATTGGACTATTAGTTGGGTTCAGTCATTCCTTTGGTGTCAAATGCAAACTACCAATATATAAATTATCTATTTATTTATTATCTATAAATAAATTATCTATTTATTTATTACTTTGCTAAAATAAATTCCTTATGCATAATTCAGAATCCGAAGAAGACTGGAATTAGTTTTGTTATATTACTTAATTATTTGATTTTGGGCAATCCTTATACTCTTATCTGACAATAACTCAACTGAACTTAACAAAACTTATATATGGAATACATAGACTTACAGTTCAGTAAGTTTCATGACTGGATGGTGGTCTGACTCAGAATGTGTAGAATAGCTTCATGCAAAACAAAATAAGTTCATAGAACTACATTTTAAACAAAGTTTTAAGCAGTTGAATTCTGTGAGTGCAAAGAAACTCACAAACAGATGAAAAGTGGCACTTCAAATGAAAAGGTAGACTTTTAATTGTAATACCACAACTGCTGTTAATTGTAATATCACAACTGCTGTTAAAAAATTTTTCTTGAGATAATAACTGCTAGTATTCAAAGTCAAAATCAGTGCATTTTCATGCAAAAAAGCACATACTGCAAAATCTTTTTTTAAAGAAGTCAGAAACAAAAGCAAATTTCTAGAAGGTCTGAGTTAAACATGAATACATTAAATCACCAGTTCTCAAACATTTTGGTCTCAGGACCCTTTATATTCTTAAAAATGATGCCAAAGAGCTTTGGTTTATGTGGGTTATATCTATTGATATTTACTGTATTAGAAATTAAAATGGAGAATTTTTAAATTATTTATTTATTTATTTATTTATTTATTGATTTATTTGACTTTGCAGACCCTCTGAATGGGTCTTGGGGACCCCAGGGTTCCCCAGACGAGAGTTTGAGAACCGCTGCATTAAATTAAAGCAAACAGAAGTAGTAGCATATTCTACTCTGGCACTGTAAACTCTTCAGTACATTTTCAAAGAACTTCACAAATTGAGTTATTTAATCAGATCATGAAAAACAGCATTTTTAAAGCCCCAAGTATAAACTTCAGATCTCTTCCCACGAAATACCCCCCACTAGCTTCCGTACTGTGATCTGATATTATTTTCATGGATTACCTGATTCTGTACTCTGTTCAAAGATAGCACAGCACAAAACCCAGCATTACAGCTCTAAGATTAATTCTTATATTGAGCAGAGGAAAGGATCTTTTTTGCAGTAAGAAAAGAATGGAAAACAAAGAAAATTACTATACAACAGATGGGTCATTTGACCCCTGCAGAATTATTTGAAACATTTAAAACAAAATAAAATAACTTTGATAAATTCCTTGGGAACAAATTACACTGATTATAAAGAAATTAATGTTCAGTTTTCTGAATTCTATAAAAAATATATATATATTACACATGTGGCAAAGAGATGTTTTTTAAAATGTAATACTGTAAATCTTTCAGGATTTCCCACTGTATCAGGAATGTGACCTAAATTACTCCATCCATTCTTGCTAGTTACAGGGTCTGAACCAAGTCCAAGATTGTACAGTTCTTAAAAGAGGAAACTTCCACTGAAAGGTGGCTAGGTTCTGCTCCATGGCAACTGACTTCAGAATTCAATGGGCTTAGCTACTTTTATAGGACTAAAATGACAGTTTTCTTATTACTGTTGTATTATACTGTTCGGATTTATACAGTACATATACCTTATTTGATTCCATATGTTTTAATTTATTTTATTGTTCTGTATACATCTTTTTAAAAATTGATATTTGACTACAAATAAATAAACCCATTTCTCCAGAAATTTCTGATGTACAGTCAGGGGTGCTGGAGGACTTTACTGAAACTATATTGACAATTTATTATTACCAAAATAAAATAAGCAATCAAAAATAAATTTGAATGATATTCAAGATCGATCGATCTATCTATCTATCTATCTATCTATCTATCTATCTATCTATCTATCTAGTTGCTAGGAGTCGAAAACGGCACATAATCGATCAATATACAAGAAATTTGTAAAAGAGAATTGTTTGTGTGTATTTGTTTGAGTCAGTGTTGACTCCTGGCAGCTGCCTGGACAAGTCCCTGCAGTTTTCTTGGCAAGATTTCAGAAGTGGTTTGTCACTGTCTCCTTCCTAGTGCTGAGAGAGAATGACTGGCCCAAGGTCACCCAGTTGGCTTTGTGCCTAAGGCGGGACTAGAACTTGCAGTCTTCCAGTTTCTAGCTGGTGCCTTAACCGCTACAACAAACTGGCTCTAATAGAGAACTGGAGTACAGTATCCTATATTGCCCAATCAATAGCATCAGACTTTAAAGAATGTTCAATAAGTTTTTATGACCCAAAACTGTTTAGTACAGCCAAAAACAACCCTTTTTAGAATCTATCAGACCCTGAAAAGAATGTTTTTAAAAAGTTGGCTCTCATCATTTCTATGCTGGAGATGTATGGGTTAGTTTAACATGATTGTAAAAATTGTAAAAAGATTGTAAAAGAAGTGATAAAAATAACTGCTGGTTCACACCAAAGGGTATCTTATCAAGCATTCTGTTTTCCTATGTGTCCTATCAGAAGCCTGTTATGGTAAGCTTATATAATATGCACGGGGCTTTTTTAATGCCATAAAGGCCATCTATGGACCAACAAACCATGGTACAAATCCCTTACGCTCAGTAGATGGTGCTAAACTTCTAAAGGACAAAGAGTCTATTGCACTGCGCTGGAAAGAGCATTACTACAATCTCCTTAATCGTCACTCTACTGTGGCTGATGAAGTCTTCTTGCAAATCCCACAAAAACAAATAAGAAATGAGCTTGCAGTACCCCCTAGTTTGGAGGAAGTCAGCAAAGCCACTAAACAAATGAAAAATAACAAAGCTAGTGGACCTGATGGGATTCCTGCTGAAGTCTTTAAAGAAGGCGGGCCTGAACTTACACAACAACTTCATAAGCTCATCGAAAAAATCTGGATGAGGGAGGAGATTCCAGCAGACTTTAGGGATGCCATAATTATCACTCTCTTTAAAAAGGGTGCTAGAACAGACTGTGGAAACTATCGAGGCATCTCCCTTCTAGCCATAGCAGGCAAAATCCTGGCAAAGATCATTGCAAACCGTCTCCTATCTGTATCAGAAGACATCCTCCCTGAAACGCAAAATGGCTTCCGCCCTTCCAGGGGAACAGTGGATATGATCTTCACTGCACGACAGCTTCAAGAAAAATGCAAGGAGCAAAACCGCCCTCTGTACATGGCGTTTATTGATCTGACTAAAGCTTTTGATACTGTAAATTGTACTGCTCTCTGGACCATCCTTCTGAAAATCGGATGCCCTGATAAATTTGTGAACATCTTGCGGTTACTCCATGACGACATGATGGCAACAATCCTGAATAACAATGGCTCTCAAAGCGATCCATTTAAAGTGGAATCCGGCGTTAAACAGGGATGTGTTATTGCTCCAACCTTATTCGCTATCTTCATCGCTATGATTATGCACCTTGTTGAAGAGAAACTTCCTACTGGTGTAGAAATTATATATCGAACAGATGGAAAGCTTTTTAATCTTAGTAGGCTGAAAGCAAAAAATAAGGTAATTGCAACTTCTGTTATAGAACTTCAATATGCTGATGATAACGTAGTCTGTGCACACTCCGAGGAAGATCTTCAAACTATCCTAAACATCTTTGCAGAAGCATATGAAAAACTCGGCCTCTCGATTAACATTAAAAAAACCAAAGTGCTTTACCAGCAAGTTCGAACCAATCCCTCTGCAGCGCCATCAATCCAGCTTAAAGGTGTGTCACTAGAAAATGTCGATCACTTTTCTTATCTCGGCAGCCATCTATCTACAAAAGCCGACATCGACGCTGAAATTCAGCATTGCCTGAGCTCTGCGAGTGTAGCTTTCTCCCGAATGAAGCGTAGAGTGTTTGAGGATCGGGACATTCGCAGGGAGACCAAAATGCTTGTTTACAAAGCCATTGTACTACCAACCCTTCTGTACGCCTGTGAAACATGGACCCTCTACAAACGCCACCTCCAACTTCTTGAAAGATTCCATCAACGCTGCCTCCGAAAAATTCTGCAAATTACTTGGGAAGATAGGCGGACTAATGTTAGCGTATTAGAAGAAGCGAAAACCACCAGCATTGAAACAATGATCATCCAACATCAACTTCGCTGGACCGGTCATGTTGTTCGAATGCCTGACCATCGTCTTCCAAAGCAGCTACTTTACTCCCAACTTAAGGATGGAAAACGGAATATTGGTGGACAGCAAAAGAGATTCAAAGATACTCTCAAAGCTAATTTAAAAAAATGTAATATCAGCATTGAGAACTGGGAAGCCCTAACTCATGAGCGTTTCAATTGGAGGTCAGCCTTTATTAATGGCGCTATGGACTTTGAAGAAGCACGAGTACAGGGCGAAAGGGAGAAAAGAGCTAAAAGGAAGGCACGTCAGGCAAACCCTCATCATGACCGTCTCCCACCCGGAAACCTATGCCCCCACTGTGGGAGGTTGTGCGGATCCAGAATTGGCCTTTACAGCCACTTATGGATCCACCGTTAAAATTTTACCTTTGGAAGACAATCTTACTCGGCTACGAGTGATCGCCAATGATGATGATGAATGATATAATATCTATTAATATAATGGGATAAGTAAGATCTACCATTGCTTGGATCGGACTGTATTAGATATTTTTATTGATTATTATTGTTATTTATGGTTTTTATTGATTTTAAACTTTTTATTGTGAACAGCCCAGGGTCCCTCCTTGTGGGGGAGATGGGCGGGATATAAATGTGATAAATAAATAAATAAATAAATAAATAAATTTCTGCCAGGTGCTAAATACAGTATGAAACTATGTATTTATCAAATAATTTTAATTGATATGACAACTAGCAGAGATACAGCGTTGTTTTTACATTTTATTTTATTTTATTTTATTTTTATGGGTATTATTTCCAAAGTCCTCAAAGTAACTTCTATTGCATGCCAGCACACATATGGAAATGTGACCCATTAATATCCATTGAATCTATTTTCAAATTAGTCACTTCAGATAGTAGTTTTAGGGCTACATATTTTACCGAAAAAGTGTGTTCTATATATTTTAATGACATATCTAAAAAAGCCTACAACACTTACATAAGTATATCAATTTATTGAAATATTCTTTGGCTTGGGTTTTAGACATAGGACTTACCTGTATATAGTTACAAACGTTTCCACTGTTTAAAAAACAGATAGAGAAAACTGCTAGTTTCATCAGTGAAACAACACAGAAGCCTGAGTTTAACCTTTTCCTCTTTCTGCTAAAAAAATTGATCCTTCAAAGCTGTGCTTCCAGACTCCAGGGATAGGATACAGATACCTGTATTCTTTTTCTTACAAGTAGAAAAGTAGGTTGAGAGAAGCTAAGAAAAAGTGACTGCAAAAATTAAGTCTCTTTTGCCACTAAAAAGTTCATCCACCCATGACTTTCGATTTTTAAAAAATATCCAGGGGAAATTACAACATTGCATGATATAATACCACATAAGCAGAGCAAGTAGTATGGTGACAAAATGAGCTGCAGATCAAGAAGTTTCCAGTCTGAATCAGGATTCTGCCATTAACTCAATAGGTTAACTTAAACAAGCTGTTTTCTCTATAGCCTCAGCCCTTAGATCACCACCACCATCTGCAATTCGATGGAATGATAATACTAGTTTACATTATATGCATCCACCTGTTGCTTCTGGAAAGATTTCTGTTTGAACAAACCATACACAATCCTTATCTGACCTTTGCTCTATTTTGACCAATATACATTTTTATTATGATAAAAGCAACACTATTTGCTTTAGTAACTCTAGAACAAATAGATTAAAATTAATATTAAATAATATTGATATGAATAAATGTCTTAAGAAAATTTTTCTATATAAAACAAAATAGGAAATCAATGTTAATCTTGGGCTGAGTGCATGTTAAGCATACCATTTCTAGGGTTAATCTAGATGTGATTTTAAGCATACAGTTCAAACATATGATTAGCCTGTACACACACACACACACACACACACACACACACACACACACACTATAGACCATCTCCTCTTGAAATATTATGTGCCATCAAGTCGGTGTTGACTCTCAGCAACCACATAGACTTACTCCAGGACAATCTGTCCCCCACTTGGTTCTTTAGATCTTCCAACGGTGCACCCATAACCATTCTAACTGATCTATCCATCTTGCTGCCAGTCATCCTCATTTGCTCTTTTGCTCCACCTTTCCCAGCATTATAGACCTCAAGAGAGCTAGGTCTTCACATACAGTGTCCAAAATCAAGTAAATGGGCTAAACCTTCTTTTATCAGAAAATATGTAAATGGATAAAAGAGGTTTCAACCCATTTGTTGTTGTTTATTCATTCAGTCGCTTCCGACTCTTTGTGACTTCATGGACCAGCCCACGCCAGAGCTTCCTGTCGGCCGTCACCATCCTCAGCTCCCCCATGGTTGAGTCCATCCCCTCTAGAATATTATCCATCCATCTTGCCCTTGGTCGGCCCCTCTTCCTTTTGCCTTCCACTTTCCCTAGCATCAGCTTCTTCTCCAGGGTATCCTGTCTTCTCATTATGTGGCCAAAGTACTTCAGTTCTGCCTTTAATATCATTCCCTCAAGTGAGCAGTCTGGCTTGATTTCCTGGAGTATGGACTGGTTTGATCTTCTTGCAGTCCAAGGCACTCTCAGAATTTTCCTCCAGCACCACAGTTCAAAAGCATCTATCTTCCTTCGCTCAGCCTTCCTTATGGTCCAGCTTTCGCAGCCATTGGTTACTACAGGGAATACCATTGCTTTAACTATGCGGACCTTTGTTGTCAGTGTGATGTCTCTGCTCTTAACTATTTTATCAAGATTTGCCATTGCTCTCCTCCCAAGAAGTAGACGTCTTCTGATTTCCTGGCTGCAGTCAGCGTCTGCAGTAACCTTTGCGCCTAGAAATACAAAGTCTGTCACTGCCTCCACTTGTTCTCCATCTATTTGCCAGTTATCAATCAAGCCAGTTGCCATAATCTTGGTTTTTTTGAGGTTTAACTGCAACCCAGCTTTTGCACATTCTTCTTTCACCTTCGCCATAAGGCTCCTCAGCTCCTCCGCGCTTTCAGCCATCAAAGTGGTATCATCTGCATATCTGAGATTGTTAATGTTTCTTCCAGCGATTTTAACTCCAGCCTTGGATTCATCAAGTCCAGCACGTCGCATGATCTGTTCTGCGTACAGGTTGAATAGGTAGGGTGAGAGTATACAACCCTGCCGTACTCCTTTCCCAATATTAAACCAGTCCGTTGTTCCGTGGTCTGTTCTTGCCATTGCTACTTGGTCGTTATACAGATTCCTCAGGAGGCAGACAAGATGATTTGGTATCCCCATACCACCAAGAACTTGCCACAATTTGGAGCTTCCAGTGTAGAGAGATGGCGAGCAGACGTATGATTTACAGCTCGTCATAATTCTAAACTAAAACGAACGAAAATTGGCCGATTCCGTGGCTTTTTCTAGAGGTGCAGAAAACGGCTGGGTAGCCAAGATAAGGGCGAAACCCGAAAGAAAGAATTCCTGCAGCTTCAGAGCGGGAGCAGTGAAAAGAGCAAGCTTCAGTTAAGAGGACTTTCACTTTCTCAGCCGGCATACATCTAACAGTGAAAGGACGCCGAGAAGCTGGAAGTGCGATTTTCTTCGTTGTTTCCCGATTCAGGGTTAGTTGCTATCTCTTCTACACTTTATACTTTTTCACAAATTAGAGACAATATCTAAATTAAATTGACTATAAATATTTAAGAAAGCTTACCCAGAAAACCAAAGATTGTGGCTGAGACATTGAAGATATTAAAGCAACAGACAAGTAAGTGGAACTGACTATTAATTAATTATTTCTAATCGCCATGTTGTCTGAAAACCAAAGATTGTGGCTGAGACATTGAAGATATTAAAGCAACAGACAAGTAAGTGGAACTGACTATTAATTAATTATTTCTAATCGCCATCTTGTCTGAATTAAAGACAATAATTTGAATTAAATCAAGTGTCTTACAAGGGTGGATATATAAATTAAGAAAAGATGACTTCAAAGAAAATGACAAGAAGAGGCTCAGATCTAACAGAAGATAAAGGAGAATGGTTAAAACCGTTATTTGAGGACTTTACAAAGAAAGCCATACAAAGTATTACTGCTAATGTGACTTTAGTTTTGGAAGAAAAAATACAAGAATTTGAAAAATCATTAGACAGAAAATTAGATAATATGGAACAAAGATTTCAAACTGAGATCAAAGGGATGAAAGAAAAAATGAAAAGAATGGAAAAACAAAAAGAAGAAGATATAGACAAATTAATTCTATTGGAATTAAAACAAAAAGAAAACTGTTTAAGAATAAGAGGACTAAAGGAAGGGAAAGAAGTTGAAATTAAAAACACTATTATCCAAGCAGTGGCAGAACTGATTGACTGGGAAAAAGAACAATTGGAAGAAGAAATTGAAACAATGTACAGAGTTAACTCAAAATATGCAAAAGATCATAATAGAATTCAGTAGAAAAAAGTTAAGAGATTTGATATTACAAACTGGGTTTAACAAAAAAATTAATATAGAAGGGAAAGACATTCAAATGTTTAAGGAAATTCCAAATGTTATTCTAAAAAAAAGAAAAGAGTATTATTTTTTAACAGAAGTTTTGAAAAGGGAAAAAATTACATATAGATGGGAAACTTTAGAAGGTGTGAATGTACTATACAAAGAGCAAAGATTTAAATTAAATTCAATAGAGAAGGCAAAAGATTTTTTAAGAAAACTAGAAAGAGATGCTAAACATTCACCAAGTAAAAGCCCCTTACAAGAAAAAATACAAGAGAAATTCAAAATTTTTGCACAAGCAGTGGATACCCAAGAACTAAGCAGTCAATCAGATAATGAATAAGGTAAAATGTCTATCATGGAATATAAATGGATTAAATTCTCCAGTTAAAAGAAGCAGAACTTTCCATATTCTTTACAAATACAATCTAGACATTATTTGTTTACAAAAAACACATATTAGAGATAAAGATAGAAAATTGTTAATTAACAAAAAATTAGGAACAGAATTTGCAACAAAAAATGAAAAAAAAATGGGATTGTATGTTATATTAAGCCAAACGTAAAACCACAATTAATAAAAATGGATGATAAAGGAAGATTTATTATAATTGAAATTGAAATTCATAATATAAAAGTGATCTTAGTAGGTGTATATGCCCCAAATGAAAATCAAAAGAATTTTTTTAAAAAATTAACGAATTGTTTAATTGATCTACCAAATAAAAATTGGTTAATTATGGGAGACTGGAACGGTGTGGTAAATCCAAATTTAGATAGAAAATCAGAGAAATTTATTAAACCACACCAAGGTAAACTACCTCAGGTTTTTTTCGAATTGATGAATAACTTGGAAACGTTAGATGCCTGGAGACATAAAATGGGTAATAGTAAAGATTTTACTTTCTTTTCAAATAGATTTCACTCGTATTCCAGAATAGATATGATTTGGTTGTCAAAAAATTTAGTAAATAAAATTGAAAATACTAAAATCCTGCCAAGAACAATATCAGATCATAATGCAATAAAATTAGATCAAAAAATAACAGAATTATCATTTAGATGGAGACTTAATGAATCCATATTAAAAAATAAAGTATATATAGAACAAAGTAAAAACAAATTAAAAGAATTTTTTGAAATAAATATGAAAGATAATATTAATATAAATATGGGATGGGATGCTAGTAAAGCATTTATGAGAGGCCATTTTGTGTCTCTAGGCAAATATCACAAAAAAATGAAATTACAAAAATTTAATAAAATATGTGAACAAATTAAAATAAAAGAAATTGAATTGCAAAATAAAATAGGGGATAATGAAATAAAAAACCAAATAACTATTCTACAAAAACAATTAGAAATATTAACATCTGAAGAATTGGAAAGGAACCTGAGGTATATCAAGCAAAGAAATTTTCAATATGCTAACAAAGCTGGCAAATGGTTAGCATTTAAGTTAAGAAAAGAGGGGGAGAAAAAAATTATAAAGAAAATAAAAAATAAAGGAATAGAGTTAAGTGATAATGCCAGTATCATAAAAGCATTTCATGAATATTATTCTAAACTATACCAAAAACAAGATCTGGATAGAGATAAAGCAGATAAATATTTAACAGAGAGTAATCTCCAAAAAATATCCAAATCACAATCAGATAGATTAAATGAACCAATAACTACACAAGAAATCTCTAAAGCCATACAAAGACAAAAACTAGGAAAAGCACCAGGTCCAGATGGTTTTACAGCTATGTATTACAAAATATTTCAAGAACAATTGTTAATACCATTTAATATATTATTAAACTCAATTCTGAATGGAAATGTATTACCGGAAACCTGGACCAATGCGAATATAATTTTGATTCCCAAGCCAGATCAAGACCATACTATTTGTAAAAATTATAGACCAATTTCATTGTTAAATATAGACTATAAAATTTTTACCAGTATCTTGGCAAATAGATTAAAAGAGGTATTACAAGAGACAATAAATATGGACCAATCAGGCTTTTTACCAAAAAGACACATTAAGGACAATATAAGAACTATAATAAACTTAATTGAATATGCTAAAGTACACAAGGAAAAAAAATATTATTACTATTTTTAGATGCGGAAAAGGCCTTCGATAATTTAAATTGGGACTTTATGATTAAAATATTAGAAAAAATGGAATATGGGGATAAATTTATAAAAGCAATCAAAGCGATATATAATCAACAAGTTGCCAAGATACTGGTAAATGGAGAAACAACCCAAAATTGCGATATAGGCAAAGGCACTAGACAAGGGTGCCCAATCTCTCCACTTCTATTTATCTTAGTTTTAGAAATTTTATTGGAAAATATAAGGAAAGATAATTTGATAGAAGGAATAAAAATAAAAAATGAAATTTACAAATTAAGAGCTTTCGCCAGTGATATGGTTATAACATTACAAAATCCAGAAATTTCAATCAAACAATTAGTAAACAAAATTCAAGATTTTGGTGAATTGGCGGGGCTCAAGATAAATAATCATAAAACAAAGATGATAAATTTGAATATGAATCAAAGGAATATATATAATATGGAACAGATTACAGGATTTGTAAATGTTAAAAAACTGAGATATCTAGGAGTGGATATAACCTCTAATAATTCGGAACTATTTAAAAATAATTATATTAAATTATGGAACAACATAAAAATGATTTAAAACTTTGGAAAAATTTAAAGTTATCATTTCTGGGAAGAATTTCAACAATAAAAATGAACATTTTACCAAAATTTATTTTCTTATTTCAAACAATACCAATTGTGATAACTCAAAAAACTTTTTTAAATTGGCAACAAGAATTAGCAAAATTTATATGGCAGGGAAAGAAGCCAAGAATCAAATTTAAATTTTTACAAGATACAAAAGAAAATGGTGGTTTTGATCTGCCTAATTTAAAATTATATTATGACGCATGTATTCTCTTGTGGCTTAGAGATTGGATAAATTTGGAAAACAAAAAATTACTAAATTTGGAAGGACACGATTTAAAATTTGGCTGGCATGGATACCTATGGTATAATAAAATTAAAGCAAACACAGCATTCAATCATCATCCTATAAGAAAATCAATTATAAAAATTTGGAATAAATATAAGAACACGATTCTACCAAATATACCACTTTGGATTTCACCACACGAAGCCTTCACATGGTACGGAAATTTAAATATAGGGAACTGGATCACATACAAAGATTTATTAGAGTTAGACGGGTCAAATTATAATTTAAAACTAAGAGAACAGTTACAAAATGAAGGTCTGAATTTAATTGGTTTTCATATGCCCAAATTAAAGAACAATTCAGAATAGATAAAAAAAACTTTAAATTTAGAGAAATTGCCAGTAATTGGGATACTATATTATGGAAAAATAAAGATCATTTAATTTAAAAAATGTACAAAATATTAATTCAAAACAATTCTATAAATATACAAAACAAGAAATTTATTAATAATTGGGAAAGAAATTTAGGCCATAAAATTCAAATTGAAACATGGGAAAAAATGTGGCAAAAAGATTTAAAATTTACTTTGAACTATAACATGAAAGAAAACTTTTATAAAATGATGTATAGATGGTATATAACACCAATTACTTTATCCAAAATGAATAATAGTATATCAGACAAATGTTGGAAATGTAAAAAAGAATCAGGAACCTTTTTCCATCTATTGTGGTCGTGTAAAGAAACTAAAAAATATTGGAAAAGAATACATCAAATAATAAGTGAAATTCTAAAAAAAGATTTAATTATGGAACCGGATATGTACCTATTAGGATTTATAAAACCTGAGATATATAAAGAATATGGAAAATTACTATTTTATTTAATAATTGCGGCAAGAACCATATTTGCAAAATATTGGAAAGAAGATTATATACCCACAAATGAAGAGTGGCTACTAAAAACAATGGATTTAATTCAAATGGCAAAATTAACAGATTTAATAAACAATAAAAACCAAGAAGAATTTAATTTATGCTGGGATCCATTTTATAGATATATAGAAAAAACTCAAAAAATACAAATAACAAATTAATTGTAAATAAGATAAAGATTAGTAAAATAATAACTATGTAGAATTTATTATAGTAAATTTTTTGAAGAGAAAGTTTGGAGTTCATTTTATTTTGTTGTTCTTTATATGTTGTATTTTGTAGTTTTGTATTGTTTACTTTAAAATTAAGTTAACAAATAAAAAAGAAAGAAAGAAACAAAGGAAAAGGGATTCTAGAAAAAGAAGAAGGTTAGAGTAAGTAGAAGAATGGGAAAAAGAAAGAAGTAAGATGGAAGGTAAAAAAATAAATAAATAAAAAAAAAGGGTTTATAGAAATATTTTACCAAGGTTGAATGAAGGTAGAGGAAGGAAAAAATGGAAGGAAGAAGTTGTAAGAAGGTGCAAAAAAGAGAGAATAAAGGAAGAAGAAATTAGAAATATACAGTATATGAAAGGTATTTAGAATATCTATGTACAAAGCTAGAAAGTGATATAATATATTGTTATGTTTAGAGTTGTACAGTATGTTTTGTTAGTCTTGAATTAAATGTTTGTAAATGATGTTCAAGAAATAAAATTTGTTTTAAAAGCAAAAAAAAAAAAAAGAACTTGCCACAATTTGTTATGATCCACACAGTCAAAGGCTTTAGAATAGTCAATAAAACAGAAATAGATGTTTTTCTGAAATTCCCTGGCTTTCTCCATTATCCAGCGGATATTGGCAATTTGGTCTCTAGTTCCTCTGCCTTTTCTAAACCCAGCTTGTACATCTGGCAATTCTCGCTCCATGAATTGCTGGAGTCTACCTTGCAAGATCTTGAGCATTACCTTACTGGCATGTGAAATAAGTGCCACTGTTCGATAGTTTGAACATTCTTTAGTGCTTCCCTTTTTTCGTATGGGGATATAAGTTGATTTTTTCCAATCTGATGGCCATTCTTGTGTTTTCCAAATTTGCTGGCATATGGCATGCATCACCTTGACAGCATCATCTTGCAAGATTTTAAACAGTTCTGCTGGGATACCGTCGTCTCCTGCGGCCTTGTTATTAGCAATGCTTCTTAAGGCCCATTCAACCTCACTCTTCAGGATGTCTGGCTCTAACTCACTGACCACACTGTCAAAGCTATCCCCAATATTATCCTTCCTATACAGATCTTCAGTATATTCTTGCCACCTTTTCTTGATCTCTTCTACTTCTGTTAGATCCTTACCATCTTTGTTTTTGATCATACCCATTTTTGCCTGGAATTTACCTCCGATGTTTCTAATTTTCTGGAAGAGGTCTCTTGTCCTTCCTGTTCTATTGTCTTATTCCACTTCCGCACATTGCTTGTTTAAAAATAATTCTTTATCTCTTCTGGCTAACCTCTGGAATTTTGCATTTAATTGGGCATATCTCCCCCATCACTGTTGCCTTTTGCTTTCCTTCTTTCTTTCCTTCTTTCCTTCTTTCCTTCTTTCCTTCTTTCTTTCTTTCTTTCCAGTGCCTCAGCAGACAGCCATCTTGCCTTCTTGGTTTTATTTTTCTTTGGGACGTTTTTTGTTGCCGCCTCCTGAACAATGTTGTGAACTTCTGTCCATAGTTCTTCCAAGACCCTATCTACTAAATCTAGTCCCTTAAATCTATTCTTCACCTCCACTGCATATACATTAGGAATATTAGTGAGCTCATATCTAACTGATCTGTGGGTCTTCCCTATTCTCTTTAGTCTGATTCTAAATTTTGCAATAAGAAGTTTGTGATCTGAACTACAGTCAGCTCCAGGTCTTGTTTTTACCGACTATATAGATGTCCGCCACCTTTGGCTGCAATGGATGTAGTCAATCTGATTTCAGTGTCGTCCATCTGGTGAAGTCCATGTATAAAGTCGTCTTTTAGGTTGTTGGAAGAGAGTGTTTGTTATGCACAGTGAGTTGTCTTGGCAAAATTCTATCAGCCTATGTCCTGCTTCATTTTGTTCTCCCAGACCATGCTTGCCTGTAATTCCAGGTGTCATCTGACTACCCACCTTAGCATTCCAGTCTCCTGTAATGAAAATAACATCTCTTTTTGGCATATTATCCAGTAGGTGCTGCAGATCCTCATAGAACTGATCTACTTCTGCTTCTTCAGCATCTGTGGTTGGGGCGTATATTTGGATCACTGTGATGTTAAATGGCTTACCCTGAATTCGAATTGAGATCATTCTATCATTTTTTGGATTGTATCCAAGCACTGTTTAGCCACTTTATTATTAATTATGAAGGCTACTCCATTTCTTCTGTGGTCCTCTTGTCCACAGGAGTAGATCTGGTGGTCATCTGATGTAAAGTGGCCCATTCCAGTCCATTTCAGTTCATTGACACCCAAAATGTCTATATTTAATCTTGCCATCTCACCAATAACCACATCCAATTTGCCCTGGCTCATAGATCTTACATTCCAGGTTCCTATGGTGTGTTGATCTTTAGAACATCGGATTCGTCGTTCACCACCAGCACCGTCAGCCGCTAGCCGTCCTTTCGGCTTTGAGCTAGCTGCGTCATCACATCTGGGGCTAGTTGAACTTATCCTCTGTTCCTCCCCAGTAGCATTTTGACCATCTTCTAACCTGGGAGTGCCATCTTCCGATGGTATACCGACATATCTCTGGTTGTACTGATCCATTTAGTTTTCACGGCAAGAATACTGGGGTGGGTTGCCGTTACCTTCTCCAGGGATTGTATTTAGTCTGACCTCTCTGCCATGACCTTTCCGTCTTGGGTGTCCCTTCACAGTTTAGCTCATGGTGTCATTGAGGTGCTCAAGCTCCAGCACCACGACAAGGTAACGATCTCCTTTGCTGGAGATTGCTCAGCCCATTTACTTGATGCTATTTTATTACCAATAGCCACACAGCTATTACTTATTTCATTTTTAAAAAATGACACTAAGATGATCAGCAGGATATTACCCTGACTATGTTTAATGCTAATTTCATCATGTCATGTGAATACTATCACAGAGGATATTTGAGAATTCTTCAGAAAAGCTGATCTCTTTTGAGCTAATTTCAGTTTACAAGAAACACTTCAAATAAGATGCAATTCAATAAGCTTGGACCAGATGTGATGCAATAGATAGTTTTAGACTAAAACCAGGAAGATTTGGGTTCTATTTGCTGCTCAAAAGTCTTACTGCTTGATCTTGGGCCTATCTTTTAATCTATCCTAATCTTTCAGGCTGATATGAGGATAAAAAGAAAGAGCGAAAATATAAGCTATTGTGCATGACTTCAAGGATAAACAGGGCACAAATACTACAGAAAATAAAACTCCAAGAAACAACCTTCCCACAAAATCTATCACATTATTTATCCTAATCTCATTTGTTGATGAGGTAATTTTCTCAAAAGCTGATAGATAGATAGATAGATAGATAGATAGATAGATAGATAGATAGATAGATAGATAGATATAATATATCTTGATTTCAGCAATCATTTGACAAAGTACCTCATAACATTATGATTAGCAATCCAATTAAATTTGGACTAGATGGCATGACAGTAAGTGGATTCATTGATGGCTTGACATCATATTCAAAGACAGCTTATCAATGGTTCTTCATCAAACTAGAGTGAACTGCCAAGTAGGGTGCCACAAGATTCAGTCCTGGGCTGTGTAGACTGGGCATGGAAACAGAATTTGTGGAAATGATAGGTGAGTACAAATTGAAAATGATCAAGCATTACAAAATGGTTGAAAAAAGACAAAATTTAAGGCTATATCAACCGATGTAACTGTTCTGCCCTTTTCTGCACTGGGCAGTCTGTGCCAAGTATTGTGTCCAGCTCTAAGTACCACATTTTAAGAAGAATTTGGAAAAAATAGAATATTTCAAAGCAGGACTTTGAGGATGGTCTGGAGATTAGAACTAAAATCTCTGTGAAGAGAAGTTGAAGGAGTAGAATATCAATCAAAGAGAATATTTGTAGCTCAGGGTTGAACTGTGGAGTCCTTGGTGCTCTCTGAGCCTTGTTGTTTTCTTGCAGACGTTTCATTGCCAGGCTAGGCAACATCAATGTTAATCTTGTGCACTGAAGATGTTGCCTAGCCTGGCAATGAAACGTCTGCAAGAAAACAACAAGGCTCAGAGAGCACCAAGGACTCCACGGAGTAGAATATGTTTAGCTTTCAGAAGAGAAGCCTGAAGGGGACATGATAGCATTCTTCAAGTAGCTGAAATGAGGTCACACATAAGAAGGTTGAGACCTATTATGTCACCCCAGAGTACAAGAATATTTTTAAAGTTACAGGAAGGCAGATTCCAACTGAAAGGAATGGTCCCCCCACAACAGTAAGAGCAGTTATATATTACTCAGAGAGGTAGAGGGCTCCCCTTTACTGGGTGTATTTAAGTGGAGGTTGGATAGCCATCTCTTGGAGATACTTTAAATTAATTCCATTGTTGAGCAAAAGTGTGGATTAAATGCTGTCTTCTGGCAATTACTACACTGGTTTCCAGGTGTTTACAGACTGATTTTATTATCTGCTCTAGAATTTTTCTAGGTACCTCACTTTATATTGACTGATATATGAATATACAGGACATTTTAAAAAAGGCTACACAAGCAGATTATAATCATGTGATCCTCTTGATTTTGACAAAACTCTTAGCTTTGCTCTTTGCCTTCAATCCCAAATGAAGCACTGATTATACATTAATATATCTATTACAGAAGCGACAACTGTACATCATAATTAGAAATCAGACAATAAAAACAAAACTTTCATTAAATCTTTGGTCTTCTCTTTCATCTTATTTCAAAAGATAAACCCTACAAACAACTAGAAGTCTGGTTCTAGCAGTAAACAGTTCAGCCACTGTAAAAACAGAATCTAATCTTAAAAATTGTTACCGTAGATCATGTGATTACATACAAGAGCAATATTTAATCTATTCGCTCTTAAGGAATTAACTGACACATCATTCTGTTGTCAAAATGTCTTGATTCTGGCTGTTTAAAATTTGGACTTGGACCTTATTAAAGTTTATCTATGAATTACTGTAACAAGGCCACAGCATTGAAGCCACTATGCCAAATGTATTTTGCTAACAGAGAAAACCCTTCTGATACTGCTAGCAGAGACCAAGCTTTCATGGTCTATCTTGGCTGTGAAATCAAGCAGATGTTCTAAGATCCCTGATAAAAATGTGCTCTGCATCTTTCCCAGAAGAAGAGAAAATAAAAAAATGTGCTCTGCATCTTTCCCAGAAGAGAAGAAAACAAAACAACCTTATTGTGACTTGACTTTTAACTTTTTAAAATGGGAATAGATGTATGCAGTTGTCATTACCATTTATGTCAGCTTGGTAACAAATTATAGTAATAGTAAACTTTCACCCTGAAAGCAATAAAAAACGGCAGTCTATGTCCCTTCTCTCTGAACTTTACACATCCAATGCTGTCCATTATAGGAATGTGCAGGCTGGGGATGTGGGAAGGAAATATCTGTAATGGAACACACGTCCTCAGAGCTGCCTTTCCTAAGTGTCGGTGCAACAAGGACTAACCAAAATCAAGGAAGGGGGAGATATAACTGTGAGTCACTACTAGTTCCCGTGGGACAAAGAACATGGAAAAAAAGACTCTTAATAAAGGGCAAGGGACAACTTTTTTGCATGTATGTGCAAAAAAAACCCCCCAACACTGCATATTTTGCTCCATAATAAACTGAAAATAAGTTTATCTGAATTTCATAATATATCCAGGGTTGCTGAATACTGTATGAACATCAGCTGGTTGGGAAAAGATAAGCACGTTACCATGTTGTCCCATTTTTCTAAAAAAATACCCTGTGTATTGCATTGTGCAAATACAGATATTGCCAGAGAATGCTGCAGCTGTCCACATCATATTTATATGATATACACAGAAAGGGATCATGGGGTATTGCAGGACATTACAGGCCAGTTAACTTCCAGGCAAAATGGTAGAAAGCGTTACAGTATCACAAGCATAGGATTTACCAAATCTGGACCACAAAACTCTGGGTGACCACAGGTTAACTGGCAGCTAGACTTTTCTATGTCTCTTTCTTGCCAACTAGTGGTCTTCCAAATTTCCTCAACCCAGATCTGGTAGCTAGCCCTAATAAAGCATACAAACCCTGCTAAATAGAAGCCAGCATCCAAATCTTATCTCATTAACCTTGTACACTTTTTTGAATTTGCCAACAAGCATGCAAGTTGCATTATTTTAACAGATACTATATGCTTGAACTTGCCAGCCTAATCAAGTGCTGCTATTAGTATGGGTAGTTTTTGGCTTAGATTGTTATCTCTTCCATACAATTTAAATTCTATATTTTGTAACAGATGAAGGGTAGGCATATGAAAACTGTAACATGGCTTCAGACTTAAGGGCATCAGTTTCAAATTTTTGATTTTTGATTAGAACTTTTCCCCATTTTACATCATTTTACAGCAAGGCAAGTAAATAAATAAATTCAGGGTACACACTGCAGCCATCTAACTTGTTGTGTGTATGGATAATATTGTTCCATGGTATGCTGTAATGAAAAACTAGTAAAAACACATCCCTTCCTTATTTGTCAAAAGTTCCTTGACACAATTAAGAATGCAGCAGACAACTTCAGCTGTACTTGATGGCACAAGCACAAGGTTTTCTATAACCTTTACCTGTGCCTTTGTGGTAAGGAGGAATGTCCTAGAGAACTTTTATCTGCTATCTTGTCTGGTCTCTTTGGTGGTTCATGTAAAATCCTGAAAGGGGAACAGAGATGCTGTGATCCCCAGAAAATTTGCTTCCTGGCTGCCTCTAATAATGTGATGTCCCCTAAACTGCCACAACCGTTGCTCAGACAGCTGCTGAAAATCATGCCAACGTTTTGGTCAGTACCAATAAACAAATACAGTAGTTTTTATCTTTTGGGGAAGTATTAGGATCCTTTTGGCATTCTCACTAAAGGTGAGACCATTTCAGATCATTTATATATAGGTGTAGATTTTAGATTAATGGGTCTTCTTTGCATAGATTTTAACTTATTTATGATCTATGCTTAAACCAATACTATTACAACTTGACTGTTGAAAGCCCTGAAAGACCAGGTTGGGGATAGATCGTCATGGAGAAAATCTATCTACATGGTAACTAAGAGTCAACAACAACTTGATGGCACATAATCAAATCAATCAATTACAACTTTCAAAAAGCCTTTAATAAGGTCCATCACCAAAGGCTGCTAACAAAACTCAGGAGACACTAAATTAAGAGAACAGGTGTAATCATCAGTTGGTAACTGGCTAAAGAACAATACATATAAATGGACAATTTTCACATTGGAGAGATATGCAAAGTGGGTTTTTGGACTTTAAAAAAATATTTATAAATGACAATTTAGGGAAATTCAATAAGATAACCAAGTGTGCTTATAATGATAAATTATAAATTATTATCGCTTTGCCAGCAATCAACAACAAGATAGGCAAAGATTAACAGCAAGATTAGCAGCACAGGAGCAATCAAACAACACAATAGACCCTAATCAAGGAACTATTAACTCAGTCAATCAACCAAGCAGCAAACAACAACCCATTCAAAGTACTACCAAGGAGAGTGCAACACCCCCACCAACACAGGCAGGACAAGCCAGGGTATATAAACAGAGAGCAAGTTCCACTCCCTTTTTGCACTGAAGTTGTTGCCTAGCCTGGCAATGAAACGTCTGCAAGAAAACAACAAGGCTCAGAGAGCACCATGGACTCCACAATGATAAATTATTCAGGATGGTGAAATGAAAAAAAAAGGATTGCAATGAGTTCCACAATGATCTCTCCTAGATAAATGGTTCTTAAAATGGCAAATATAATTCAATGTATGTAAGTGCAAAGTGATTGTGTTGGTACAATAAACTCAACATTCACATGTACATTAATAGGGTCTGGTGTGCAGTGAGTGACAGCAATAATCATGGAATAATGGTGGATATCTCAATGAAAATGTCAACCCAATGTGTAACTTCTGTAAAAGAAAAAAAGTGAATTCCACACTGAGAATCATTGCATATCTGTGGTGCCATTATATAAATCTATGGTAGTAAAAGTATATTGTAGAACTGGAACATGTCCCTGCAAGGAAGAAATATTTGGAGATTTTTAACTTAGAGCAAAGGTGGTTTTGGGGGGAGATGCCAGATGAATATAACATTATGCATTGTAGACTTTTTCTCTCTCTCTTTCATAATGTTAGTATTAAGTGCCATTCAAACTAAATGCAGAGCTGTTTAGGACTGATAAATGGAAACACAGCTTTAAACAATGCAAAATTGTACAATAGTATTTGCTAGCATTAAATATGGTGATGGTCACCAACTCAGTTGGCTTTAAAACAAAACTAGACAAATTCATGGAAGACAGTTTTATAACCTTTATAGTTATAGCCCCAATAGCTGAATATTATGTCTGCATTATAAGCAGCAAACCTTAAATATCAGCTGCTGAGAAGAAACGGTGGGAACTATCACTGTCTGGTCCAGCTTGTAAGCTTCCCAATCCTAGTCCAATACTTTCACCACTACACTACACTGGCTCTCATGAATTAAATACAGGCATCCCAAAATGTTTGTGGTAAATATTTACAGTCTAATACACACTTCGTAAATATCTAACATGGCCTTAAGACAAAGGTAAGAAAAACTGTGGCTCTCCAAATGTTGCTAAATTACAGTTCCAGCATCCCTCACCATTGACTACCACTGGCTAGGCTGCTGGGGGCAGCTGTAAGTCACCAATATCTGTTGAGCCAAAACTTCCCAATATTCACATTACAGAATACTAGCATATAATCAGACAGTACATTCTGGAAGTTCACAAGGAGGTCCTGAAGGCAACAGGCACCCTCCAAGACTTACCTACTAATATAGGTAATGCCTCTGAACACAGAGTTATCCCTTAGATTCATTCTCTGAAAAATGTCTGTGATAATGTTTTAAAAACATCTCGGCTAGTATTGTGCAAAGCAACACATCCAACCACTTAAAAAATTACCTACTGCTTAATAACCTTCCTTTTTTCAGTCCTGCATTGTTTTCCATGACCATAAATGAAAAGAAGGGAAAAATATTTTTCCATACTACGGACAATCCTATTGTGGTCCTAATCTTTTCTCTAAACTGCTTGTCCCAGATGGAAGATGTTTCGATACTTTGATAGCTTTGGCTGCCCTCTTCTGTATGTTTTTCAGTTCTTGTCCTATGTGAAGATAAGTCTCCAATATAACTTTAGGAGCTAACCACAGAGGCTTTCCCAAATAACAAAGAATCTTGTGGCACCTCAAGGTCAAAGAAACACATTAATACATAAGCTTTTGTAGACTATGATTCAACAAGTTCATGCAATAATAAACTTAACAGTTTATCCTTAGGTTGCCTTTTTTGATCAAAGACCGCTACTTCTCCTCTGGAAGCTGTTTCCCATAACTCATCCCAAAGCTAGCTTCCTAAAACTTGGAGATCCAATTCTTTGATTCTAAAACACCAAATGCAAGGCCAGAAGATTGCCTTGGAGGTTTAATCTATCCTACCCCAACTTGGGGCGTTCCATATTTGTTCAGTATCTTCTAGTCTGCAAGGGAAGTGGAAGCTCATCCCTTCTGGTGGATACAAAATTTGGGAAACACATCTTAGTCCTACTTTCAGATCCATGACAGATGGTTGTTCTTGCTCAGTAAGAAGTACTGTCCAGAAAGTGACTGGATTCACACTAAGCCATGGTTTGCCTAATGTGTTTATTTAATGAATAAACCACAAGTGACTGGTTTGTGTCATACAAACCACAGACCGCGGTTTATAAACCACCACTGCTTGTTCACTTAGACAAAACCAATCAGCTCGTGATATTTAGCCTGATCCGCATCCCTAGCCAACTTTCATCATAAAGGTCAGGGATGAGCCTCAGGACTCCACTCCACTTGTGGGTCAATTTGTCCCACATTACTGTAGTGAGAAGCAGCCCCAGATCGCAGACAGACGTTCCCACCTTTTCCCCATCCCTTACCTGGATTTTCCTCTTCTCACAGGCAGGCCCGGTCCCTTGTACGACGCTGTCCAGCACAGTGACCAGGTCGGCGTCCGGCGCCACGAAGCACGAGTTTCTGGCCACCCTGATGGCCTCCTCGATCTCCGAGAAGCGGAAGACGCAGAGCGCCGAGGGCAGCGGAGCCTGTCGACCGCCAGGCCCGGGACCCGGGGAAGCAGCTTTCTCAAACACTCCGAAGAGCAGCTCCTCCGGCTGAGGCGAGGGAGGACTCCCGGGACCAACCTGCAGGGCGGCGCGAGCGGGAAACACGGAGACCAGCCTGTTGAAGAGGTCCCCGGTAGCGACTCCCGGCGTGACCCCTCCGGCTCCAGGGTGGCTACACTGCAACACCATTTGAATGTAAGACTCGGTCAACTTTTTAGTCTCGCCGCCGCCGCCGCTGCTATTAAGAGGGGTCGCCTCGGCCGGGTCCCCCAAGCAGATGCGGGCCAAGAGGCTGTGCGAGTGGCTCTCCTTTTCCCGCGCATTCGCCTCGCTGTTAAGGGCCAAGTAAGCGTAGGAGGCCGGCGGGCGGCTGAGCGGGGCGCCCTGGGGCAAAGGCGGGAAAGCGCCCGGTGGGCGGCCGTGCTTGGCAACGTGGACTGCCCGGGGCGGATAGGGGCCCCCCGGTCCCGCCTGGGAACTCTGGCCTCCGGAGGCGCCCATCTGCCCCTCCAGGCGAGAGGGCGTCGCGGCTTGGCTTCCCCGGTGGAGGAAGGCGCGGACGAAGCTGAGCTTGTGCCGGTCCTTGGCGCCCTGCTTGATCTTGAAGATGTTGTCATCGGACGGGTTGATGTCGAAAGTGAAGAGCCGGGCCAGGTCCCCGCGGGCGTTGAGAGCCCGAATGGCGATCTCGGGCGTGTTCTCGAAACGGTGGTCTTCTAGGCTAGCGTTGCGCGGGAAAAACGGGCTGCCCAAGCCCGTGTAAGTGGCGGCCACCAGGAGCCTCGTGTCTTGCCCGGCCTGCTTGAGTACCAAGCCGACGGTGGAGGCGTTGGCGTGGTTGGCCGCCACGTTGAGCATGCTGGGGAAGACCGTGACCTGGTCGCCCCCTTCTCCCCCACCTGCCCGAGGCGGGAAGGGGACGGCCACCACCGAGATGTTGTCCATGCTCCGCAGCTGACAGAAGCCTTGGTAGACCGAGCCGCAGACCACCAGGATGCCTTGCTCCGGGTCCGGCTGCAGCAGCTTGTTGTAGTTGTCGGTCGGCTTCTTGGCGTGTTCGCAGTAAGCCTGGGGCAGCTGGGGAGCGTGGCACAAGGGGTTGTCCTCCTTGGGGCCCACCTGCTCTTCCACCTCCAGCGTCAGGTTGGGGGCCGAGAGTTGATAGAGCCGGTTGACCGCCGCCAGGTAAATCCTGCCGCCCGACCCATCCAGGGCGAAGTTGTTGGTGACGGTGGGCGAGACGAACTTGTGCTGCACCTTCAGCCCACGCCCGAGCGCCGGGAGCAACAGGGAAACCACCAAGAGGTGGAAAACACGGCCGTGATCCGGTGACAATACCTGATTAGCGCCTCGCCGATCCCGCAGAACCATCCTGCCTCCTGGGCTGTCGCTCTGCACAGAGCATGAGGCTCCTTGGCTTTGCAATTAGGGAAGGGGGGGGGGAAGCCGCAAAAGAGGAAAACCTGTTTCCTGCGGAGGATTTAATGCGCCTCAAACCCTGAGAGACGCCGGGAGGGAAGTCCCGAGCCTTTGTTGCAAGCTATCGACAGCCTTTTGCCTCCTTACCGGACCGGCGTCTCCAATGGGGTTAAAACTCAACGTCTGAGAAAAGCTGCGCCCTCCCCTAAGTCTGACAGCTTCTCTCTCCTTCCCTCCCCCTCCCCCTCCCTGTAACTGTGGACAAGCTGCTCGCTCCGACTTCGGAAAGGTCTTTTTTTTTTTGGCAGTACTCGTTTTTCTTTATTTATGGTTTGTCATGTGAATATGATTAAGTTTAAGCCACTCTCCCCAAACTGGAAGGCAATCACTGCACCAGTCCCAAACACAAAGAAGCAGCTCTTGATAGCAGCTCCTTTGCTAACAAATAACTCTTGTGTTTGCCCTTTTTGATGTTCGGAAGCAAGAATGTAGGACTCCATGGGCGGGAGGGAGAGAGGGAGGGGGGAAGACAAGGAAATAAAAAACTTTTCTCATCCAGCCATAAAGCAACATTGCAATCAGTTGTAAGAACTGACTTAACCAAACAACATTAATTTCAGACAAATCATTGTTACCGACCTTCTAGCTCAGCTGCTTGCTCTCCCCCTCCCACCCAATGAAAATAAGTTAACTCTCAATCCTCTTGAAGTACTGCCCTCCTCATAAAAAGGATTTTACAAGAAAGGATAACAAAGAAGAGAAGGTCAGACTGTCTGGGGTTTGGGGGTCAGGAATAAATTAAGCAGACAAGTATGCGAAGCATGTAAGATGAGGGAGAGGTGAATTAATTCAATCTCACTGTGCTTCAGTCATCAACACCATAGAGCAATGAGGGTGCCTGAAAAATATTTCAGGATACGCAGATCTGCACTGCTCTATTTCTGCTTTGCCAAGTCTTGGTGACTCTCTAGGTGTGGCGTTGCACAACCTGGGTTTGCTTCATATTCATCTATCAATATTCCCTGCATATCACTAGCAATGTTCTTTTGCCAGTGATTCTTTGGAAGGTGTCTGAAGTCTATTTAGCACATTGTTGTGACAAACCATTTAAAACCGCATGTTTACATCACTAGCTGAAAACTGGCTGGTGATTATGGGAGTTTTAGTTAAACATGTTTAGTAAGAACCAGGTTGGGCGTGACTGTTCTACAATAAAAAGCTGCTACCGTTAGTTAAACCATTTATCAACAGTCTACAAATAGATCTCATTCATCTTGGAAAGAACTGTTGCCAAAAGTAGTTTCTCCAAGTATAGGGAATGTTGATAAATGAAAGAGGTGGGTAGGACTTGTATAGAATTTCAAAATTATTGTGGCCATGTCCCCCACTTACACTGAACCACAACACAATCAGTTCTTGACAACAGCAGTTTTCAGCTTGTCACCAAGACATTGCCTTCTTCCCATTCCCAGTCTGTGAATGAGACAGGCTTAGAACATCCTTAGCTGTTAACATCCACGCTCCTATTTCCCCCCTTATTCTGAACTCTATTCAGTGGTAGCCTCAGGGTGTTTAAACTCCAAATCTAACATTTTGTCATCCCTGACATTGGAGGCAAAGTCAAGTGACCAGTAGTGAAAGGGATCAGAGAAGCACCTATTGGGTGTTTCAGACTGATGCTGATTAACCTCTTCTATCACCATTCAACTATTCACTCCATAGAACATAATGTTGCTGGCATCTGAAATAGGATAACAGACTGAAATAGTGTAACACTGAAAGACGGGGGCCAACCTGGGAGCCTTCAGGATAAGACAGATGAATCCAAAAGTTGGTGACTGGTGACCATATACAAAAGAAATCCTAAATTCAGCACTATGACCATGGGACCTGGATGTATAGTACTGCTTGATCACAAATATATGGTGCTGTCTACTAATTGGAGCTTTAAACAGGGATTGGATCCATTTATGGACTGGGATGGGCCTTAGCCTGATGTAGCAGAGCTATTCTTAGGTTTGGGGGGGAAATGAGGAAACCTCACATCCATTGAGTTTCTCAAATAAGAATTATTAATGTAAAAAAATAAATGCTTCATGTATCCAGTATCCCCAATATGGTATCTGTGGGCATAAGTGTATCTGCAGATACCTGCTTGCTACCCACAGGCCCTCTGTCTGTATTTGGAATATTTTCTTTTAAAAAAATTCTTGTTTAATTTTAATCAAATATAAGAATATAGATATGCTGCAAAGCAAAACACCAACCTTCAAAATCATCTTTATTTCTAAAAATAAATACAGAGTTTCCACATAAGACCTACAGGATTCTTGGGAATTAAAAATGGCAAGTCACAGCAAGTCAATGCTTTGTTTGTAAATATGCACACTTGCCCAGGAGATACAAATAAGCTGGGGATCAAACCAAGTAATATAGGAAGATAGAAAATATGATAGGGAACAACCTCATCTATTTGTCCTTTGGTAAGTAGATGTTTTGTGACTGACCACACCCTCTGTGGCAGCTCTTTGAGAATGGGACGCCTTCCATGGCAGCCATTGCCCATGACATGTTCTCAAAATGTCAAGTGTGCCTACTGGTCCAGAAGAATTGGGATTCCTGTCCCTAGATCAGAGCTTTCCAAACTTTTCATGTTGGTGACACACTTTTTAGACATGCATCATTTCGCGACACACTCTTACAGCAGGGCACAAGGCAGGAACTAGGACCTGCGTGGAATCCTGGCAGGGCTCAGAGGCAGCAGCAGCAGCTGCGACACACGCAGACACTGCAGCCAACACACTAATGTGTCACGACACACAGTTTGGAAAGCTCTGCCCTAGATTGATAGTGGAATATCACCAAGATGATGTAAACTCATTGTTCACACGCTGTGTCTAACCTTTTCTCCTTATTTGTTTGCGAGCTTGTCATTGAGCTGCCATATCTTGGCTGGAAAAATATGGATAGCCACAAGATGGCAAAGTGTTACAGAAAAAAGTCACCCAGATTTTTACAGCTCAGATATGCTAGCCCTAACATTTCAGGTTGTTACTATTCTCATTCCCCACCACTTTGTTCTCATTAATTCATGTTAACTTCTAAGACTCATAAGCATTGGTTTTCCTTGACAGTCAGCTTCCTTCATAGCCCTTTCCCTCTAAGATCAAAAAATGTTCATGCAAGCAAACAGAAACCATTTCATATATTTCTCTGAAGAGATTATTTTGGATGATCAGATATGGTAGCCATAATGGCAAGGTCAATGCACTGTGTCAAACCATAGACTCGATTCACACGTGCTAAGCCATTAAACTTAACTGCTAAACTTGAGGCCATAAGCTGTGCAGTTGCAGCTCCACGTACAGTACCTGAATCCCACTGTTGTGACCTCTAGCTTTCAATGACCAGGCTGCTGAAATTTGAAAGCATAATGGCTGAAAATAAGCAGCAGGGTTTCTTGCTATTCTGTGGTTGGAAATGCATGACAACTAGTGTAAGCCCTGAAGTAGCCTGAACATAGTTTACAAACAAAATTCCTAAATGTGTTTATAAAAGGAAAAATCTCAGCCTGGCTTGATGTGGCACCATACATTTTGATTGTTACTACATCCACTGTGGCCTTTAGGCTAAATAATGTTGGCCTTCAGCCACCAAAATGTTGCCTACTCCTTCCATAAGCCAAGTTTACAAATCTCTGTGGCTGCATTCACATATTGTGCTAAGCCGAAACCAGACAAGTGACATAACGGCTTAGGATGTGTTCATGACACACTAAACTAATGTAAAGGGTTAAGATATCACAACCCACCCATGCTTCCCTGCCATCTGCATCTGGTTAACCAAAGAGAAAGGCTTACTTGGGTTTATCTACTGACATCTCCATCCCCAATCTTCCCAGCACCTTCCTTTCCCTCCCCTCCCTCCCCTCCCTCCCCTGCCTCTCACCAGCCACTGATGATGATGACAATGATGTCTAGCATTTTATCATCTCATCCTTAGCTTTTCCCACTTTTACCCCTGAATTCATTCCATGATCACCACTCAGATGAGTCACTGGATCTGCAGCAGCTTTGGAGATGATGTGGAAGTGGTAACTGGCTCAGGACATAGTGGCTGGAATGCTGCCAGTATTGGCTCCCAGTAAGTTTCTGGGACCAGTTCAAAATGCTGGTTACTACCTACAAAGCCCTGTACAAAATAGTATCCGGTTGCACCAGGCCCCTCGTTGCCAAGGTTGAATCTGCCCATCCAGTAAGAACATCTCAGGAAAGCCTGCTGAGCATCCCGGGTGACATAAGGTTGGGGGGATGTGGGCCAGGCGACCGGCATTTTCTGTTGTGGATCCTATGCTCTGGAATTCCCTATTCATTGAAGTAGATGCCTCCTCCTCCCTCCTAGTGTTTTGTAAAGTGGTCAAGAACCTCATATTCTGCTGGGCTTTTAATCTTAGTTTATTGCTTTGTGGCAGGGTTCATCTTGGGAGCAGGGTTAACTTCTTTGTTCTAGTTCAGGGGTCCCCAACCTGTGGGCCGCGGCCCACTAGTGGGCCGTGGCGTGTTAGGATCTGGCCATGGGGCTCCTGCCTGCAAACTCCGCCCCCTTCTGCGTGATTGGCTCCTGCCCGCAAACCCTGCCCCCGGTGCTTGTGATTGGCTCCCACCCGCAAACCCTGCCCCCCCGGTGTGTGCAATTGGCTCCCGCCCACAAACCTCGCCCCCCCGGTCCGCAGAAATCCCGGAAACCCCGCCCCCCCGGTCCGCAGAAATCCCAGAAACCCTGCCCCCCCCGGTCCGCGGAAAAATCGTCTTTTGAAACTGGTCCCTGGCACCAAAAAGTTTGGGGACCCCTGTTCTAGTTGACTTCATGTTTTTACTTGCTGTACCCTGCCCAAATCTTCAGGCTACAAAAACGGTAAAATAAATAAGCAAACAAACAAACAAACAAACAATTACAAGAACAAATATGCACCTGAATAAAAATATGTGTATAGTGTTTGTGTCCTGACTCATTTCTTATTCTGGGTGCAGCATGCAAGCAAGATTATGTGCTGCAGAGGAGTAAATCTTTAATTCATGGTATTGCTACTTTTATAAAGTTATGATTATAAGCTTGTGTGACTTACAAAAAAAATTGAAAACAGTAGAAGGAGGCTACATATTTTAGAAAATGGTTGGTGCTGCTTAAACTTTCGTTTTTTAAAAACTCAGACGTTTACACATATTTTTCAACTAAGGAAAAAATTATAGATACCTACATATTGCGTTATACAGGTGGAATAGCATCTGGGAGGAGTCTTCAGAGAGGCAATCCTACCAGTGCTTTTACCAAAAATTTAGACTCTTGAATCTGTTTTTCATTTTTTAAAAATATACCTAATAGGACTGTTCCACTTGCCTGATCTGTAACTACTCAGTCTAGTTGAATGACCCCTTTATAGCTCAATCCATGATTTTCTGGGGTTAATTTCTCTGTAAGATTAAGTATCTAGAGAAGCATCTCTGGCACTGAGCCAGAATGTTGCCCTTTAGGAAATGGGAGGTGAATAATAGCATATTAAGGTTTTTTTGGTTAATTGATTCAGAAGGAAAAGAAAGAACCATTTTTTTGTCTTGCAAAGCCTGTGGAATTGACAATATTTTATTAGGTCACATGATGGTGTTCTTTATCCTTAAAATCATAACTAAGTATTAAATCATACAAATATGAATTTTAAAATAATAACAATTTACCTAATATAATATTTTAGTTCTCCAAATGCATGTGTAGAAAAAAAAATTAATAATGGGATTGTACTGTCCCCTAAAGGCCTGGAACTAAAAAAGAAGGGAAAAATCATTTTATTTTTCCTTTATTAGTAGTCATGTTCCTGTTCATGTCGCTATTAGGATAGACTTAAAGCACCAATGAAAGTCTTATTGTATTGTCGAAGGCTTTCACGGCCGGAGTTCAATGGCTGTTGTGGGTCTTCCGGGCTGTGTGGCCGTGTTCTGGAAGTTGTGGTTCCTAACGTTTCGCCAGCATCTGTGGCCAGCATCTTCAGAGGGCAGGAGCACAGATAGAAGCAAAATCTCAGAGATTTTGCTTCTATCTGTGCTCCTGCCCTCTGAAGATGCTGGCCACAGATGCTGGCGAAACGTTAGGAACCACAACTTCCAGAACACGGCCACACAGCCCGGAAGACCCACAACAGCCACAGAAAGTCTTATTCTTTGGAAACTGACGTCCACAGTTTATTTCATCCTCGGTCTTGATGTTTGTCCTTTGGAAGTGCTAAGCAAGAGTTAAATTGTTTGGCTATGGAAAACTGTGATGTCAGCATCAAAGGACAGTTTCATTTTGGGAACCTGGACTTGCGACTATTGGTACAAAAAGCCTCCCGCCTAAGAGAGAAAGCATGTTGGTGCCGAAAAGCTCCAAATTTTATTTTCAGTTTTCTGAGCTTTCTTTTGTCTGATTCTGATTGTCTGTTAATTTCACACAGACAAAACTAAAGTCAGAGGCTGGAAGGAATTCAGGGCAACTTCTCCATAATAGAAAAAAAAGTCCTCTGATGTTGTCTAATCTTATTCCTACACCTGCCAATTTGCTTACCCTTTTCCTAGCCTTTTTTCATTCTTCAGATCACTAATTAATATCTAACAGCAGTGACTAGCCCATGTTTATAGAAAATGTGTGTTAAATTAAATACAGATTTTCTTTCCCTTTCTCTGTCTATCTCATTGTTCATGCTAGTCATATTCCTGATAGATATAGTTATTAACTCTTTTTTAAAGAAAATGTGAAGCTCCTAATTGCTTGGGTTTTATATTTTCAGTTTCTAGGTTTTAAATCCAACTGTGAGCAGGAAATAAACATTAGTGTTTTGAAGATAATAACACCTTATGTTTAACACCTTTTATTTGAACGTGTCAGAGTAATTTGTAAGCATAAGTTAATTAAACTTTATGATACCCAGCTGAGTTAGAGAAGACTCATTAGTCCAATTTCACAAAAAAGATAAAGATATGGGCTTGTATCATTCCAAATACTATCACTGAATTGTTTTCATTTTAATTACACTTAAATATAAATGAAATTATTTTTTTCTTTTAACCTACCCCCCTTTTTTTGCAGTGTAGTCCTAGCCAAGCATGCTATACAAAAGTAAAAGTTGTACACCCAGAAAAAGTTGTACATCCGTGACTTAATGTGATATGTGCACCACATCATTTAATTAGAGAGCCAAACTAGGGCTATCAGATCTGGGCTGTAACATTTCAGAAAACCACTGTGCTGCACGTTAGTAGTCATCCAGGTTTTTGCAGCCCAGATCTAGTAGCCCTACCAAAACTCTGATTAAATTTGCATATTGTGTTAAGCCACGGTTTGCTTAGGTGTAGTTTTTTAAATCAACCACAGTTGGCTGGGTTCTCATAAACCATTAAGCCATAATCATTATTTACAAAACTTAATGGCAGGATTCTTATAATATGCTAAGACAAAACAAAACAAAACTACATTATGGCTTAACACCATGAGTTAATCCAACCACTAATCTATAAGAAGAGCTCTAGAAGGGCTTATCAAGAATTACTTACCAGAGGAGAAGGCAAGAAAAAGAGGAACTGCATGATGATGATGATGATGATGATGATGATGATGATGATGATCCATATATTCTGTATCATATTTGCACCTGTTTTTTCATTTTTATAACTTTGCTCCCCACCCACGCTTTTTAAAATGAGGATAGTCTCATGGATTCTGATCTTACATATTACAGAGCTGGAGAACTAAATGCACACATTTTAGTTTAGCTGGTACAGTAGGATTTAGAAATTCCAACACAGAAAAAATGAATCAAAATACCTGTATAAAAATATTACATAAATGACAACAACATTCCAAGTCCAACATACTAGAAACAATGCTACCACATTCAACTATGTTAAACTATGATAAAATTAAAGAGTGGAAACTGACTAAAAAGGATACTGCATGAGAAACTGCTACCAATTCTAGTATCTTTGGCTTGAGAAAAGGAAGACTAAGGAAATGGATGCACTGATTAGTTCTCCTTCCAAGCTGACCAATGGGAGAGCACAGAAACTGTCATCCAGCCAGGGCACCCCCACCCTCATCACTGGGGGGGGGGAACTGAGGAGCCAAGAAGCAGTTTGGCCAGCGGGAAACTGCCTGTCTTTCCACTTCAGCGTTAGCTCACCCGAGTTTCCTCCCGTGGTGCATCTGCCCAGACACAGAAGAGCAGCTGAAGATCTCTGGCATTACAAGAATAAGGAGTATAATGCTGATCTGGATTAACCCAGTGGCCACGTATAAAGGTAAAGGTTCCCCCTGCACAGTTGTGCAGTTGTGTCCGACTCTAGGGGGTGGTGCTTATCTCCGTTTGTTAGCCGAAGAGCCAGCGTTGTCCAAAGACGCTTCCGCGGTCATGTGGCCGCATGACACGCGCGGAACACTGTTACCTACCCACCAAAGTGGTACCTATTCATCTACTTGCATTTGCATGCTTTCGAATTGCTAGGTTGGCAAGAGCTGGGGCGAGTGTGGGAGCTCACTCCGTCACGCGGGGCCAGAGATTCGAACCTCCGAACTTGCTATCTTCCGATCGACAAGCCTGGCGTCTTACCCGCTGAGCCACCACACCCCCTCAGTGGCCACGTATGGAAGGGCCCTAAAACAAGTCTGGAAAGGCAGAGTTTTCCAGGTGCACTTAACTGACATTTCACCAAGACTGCCTATCCAAATCTACAGTGAGGTTAATGCTTTCAAATATTATTTCTTGCTGTATTGACATTTGAGGAGCTGGGAGCAGCCTCCATAATAGGGGTAATTATAATCTGATGAATCAAGCAGCATATCAAAATAGATGTAGCATTCTACATAATAAACCAAAGTAGAATTCAGCAGTTCCAAAACATTATCTTCAGAATGAAGAGTACAACAAAGTAGGAGGTAAGACAAAAGGTGATAAATTCCAATCAATATATTAATATACAGCTTCTAATCCTCCCCTCTCCAAATCATTCCACTATTGTAACTCTTCTTAAATCAATGTGCAATCTTGTATTTGTCATTACCCACTTGCTGATTATTAATACATACTACAGTATATTATGATTCCGGAGTCCATAGAACTGCTCAAGAAAAAATATCATCATAGAGAACATTTATGGCAAAACGTATCCATTTTCTGCAGCAGTACAAACTTGTAGATGCAAGTTATTAAATAATTATTAGAGGAAGAGAAAGGATTCAAAATAAAATGGCAATAATAATGTTTCCATCTTTTTATAGAAAAAGACAAAATAGAAACAGATGTTTAAGTTAGATGACTCTGTAACAATTATTTTAGATTTAGAAATATTGATTTATACATTATAATGAATATCATTTATATTGAATTTAAAATTATGTTAGATTTATAAATGTTGAAAAAGAGAAGAAGGAGGGAAATGTGCTGGAAAATATGAAACTGGAACCATTGACTGAAACACCTAGATTTTTTAAGACCAAGAAATTAAGATAATGTAAACTAATTTTAGGAATGCATTTCTACCAAAGACTATCATATTCATAGATTTTATTGTAACTCTTCAGGGGTTATCAGTGCCTTGGAGCAAGGCAACCCTCCTGATTATCAAATAATATTGTGACCAGGGGGTTTCAATTTTGCAAATCTCAGTACAGGTAGTCCTCACTTAATGACCATTCATTTAGTGATGGTTCAGACTTACGACGGTGCTGAAAAAAACGACTTATAACCGGTGCTGACACTTATGACTGTAGCAGCATCCCCATGGTCATGTGATCGTGATTTGGGCACTTGGCAACCAGTTCTCATTTTATTTATTTATTTATTTATTTTCTATCCCGCCTTTATTATTTTTATAAATAACTCAAGGCGGCGAACATGCTGTACCTAATACTCCTTCCTCCTCCTATTTTCCCCACAACAACAACCCTGTGAGGTGAGTTGGGCTGAGAGAGAGTGACTGGCCCAAGGTCACCCAGCTGGCTTTCATGCCTAAGGCGGCACTAGAACTCACAGTCCATTGCAGCATCCTGTGGTCATGTGATTGCCATTTTCAACCTTCCTGGCTGGCTTCTGGCAAGCAAAATCAATGGGGAAACCACCTGATTCACTTAACGATCACATGGTTTGCTTAACGACCGTGGTGATTCACTTCATGACCGCCGTAAAAAAGGTCGTAAAATCAGGTCAGATTCGCTTAATGACTGCTTCGCTTAGCAACCAAAATTTGGATCTCAATTGTGGTCATTAAGTGAGGACTACCTGTATATCCCCATTTTTGCCTCCATGGATGGAAAGTTTCCATTTCAAGGCAGCTGCTGTCTCTGAAACTGACAAGTTATGCAAAAGAACAAGGAACCAGCCTTGTATTTTGCATAGTAGCTTGTCCCCTGCAAAAGAGAAGGTTGAGGTTTTAACCAGTTGAGAACTTCCTCTGCAATTAAAAAAGCAAAAAGAGAAGCCATAAAAAGGAAAAGCAAAACAAACAAACAAACAAAAAACCAAGCAGCCTGGAGTTCATCTCTCTAGCCTGCACCAAAGAAAATGGACAATCTAGGTGGCCTTTGGCTAAGTAATTTTGGTCAATTTTATCTGTGTTTGCTTTCCTGGACAGGAAGAATTTCACGATTGGAAATATAGATCCACAATCAAAACATCAAAACAGCCCTTGGAATCTTGGATGTATTTTATGCTGGAATCAGAGGGGCTGGGAAACAGAAAGGCTGGTTGTCTGGAACCGCCCTTCGGTTGATAAAATATAGGCAACTCCCAAGTCTGACTGGGTTTTTTTAGGATTTAACATCCACAGCTACCAGTTTTAATGGATGCATTATATGCCCTACAATACTTTAAGAAAGCAAAGTTGAGAAACATCCCATTATTTTAAAAAGTAATGCCACACCAATTAATGTGTAGGAAATCTTGTGCTTTAATAAATAGTTTTTTTTGTTGTTTATTCGTTCAGTCGTTTCCGACTCTTCGTGACTTCATGGACCAGTCCACGCCAGAGCCCTCTGTCGGCCGTCACCATCCCCAGCTCCCCAATGGTTGAGTCCGTCACCTCCAGAATACCATCCATCCATCTTGCCCTTGGTCGGCCCCTCTTCCTTTTGCCTTCCACTTTCCCTAGCATCAGCTGCTTCTCCAGGGTATCCTGTCTTCTCATTATGTGGCCAAAGTACTTCAGTTTTGCCTTTAATATCATTCCCTCAAGTGAGCAGTCTGGCTTTATTTCCTGGAGTATGGACTGGTTTGATAATGGTGTATATTTTACTAATTCTTTTTGTCAAATTATATACACTGTTAGAGTAGTTCCAGTAGAAGCATTTATCAAGTTAGCCATGCGTTTAAAGGGTCAGTTCTGAGCACGACTAAATCTATATGAATTCCATCATTAAATTGTTATACCAAGTGGGGGTATTAAAGCAACATCTCTGTTGATTTTCTGGAAGTCCCTCAAAACCTGGTCATGTCATCAGGCTGGGGACCCCAGGGGACCAATGAGATACTGAGATGGCTCCATTGTTATTAACATCTGCTATTCTCTTTGAGCCCTGTTTTTTTTAATTTTTAAATATTATTTTTATATATATTAATCGTTTTTAATCTTATTGTAAGCCGCCCAGAGTCACTTTTTCATGAGATGGGCGGCCATATAAATTTGACCAATAAATAAATATGTAACTAACATTCATTGTATCATAGTATACTATATTTGTACTGATATCTATAAAATAATTTAAAATAAAGTTTACCAATAGCTTTGCTCGAGTCTTTTGGGGCTTCCTGTTCTTCAGGAATCTTTAATTGGTTTCATGCATCTTGCTAAGCCACAGGAGACAGCCACTCTATGTAGCCCCCAGACTTACTTTTGTAGCCCCCAGAGCCTCGAAGATAATGTCACAAAATTTGACAGCAATGTGAGTTTCCTTGAAACATTGAACTTTTGGTTCAAAATTGAGCATGAATTTACTGTGGAAGAGCTTTAGCACGTTTTCCTTACATGTATTATCTTTCAGGTTCTATTACTGTATGTAGAACCTTGCTTTGTGCTCTGCACTGATTGGTTGGACTGGAAATGTATTTTCGAGAGCAGTTTTCCAACATTTCAAAATGGTTGGTTGCCTTTTCTAAAGAGTCTGATGAGTGGACATTTGGTGGAATAAATGTATGTATTTATACGCATATTCTTCTCATCTACAGTACTACATAAATTCATTGGCTAAAGCCTTGTCAGTACCATAGTTCTTTTGTTGTTTAGTCGTTTAGTCGTGTCCGACTCTTCGTGACCTCATGGACCATAGCACGCCAGGCCTTTCTGTCCTCCACTGTCTCCTGGAGTTTACTCAAATTCATGTTCATTACATCGGTGATGCTATCTAACCATCTCATCCTCTGCTGTCCCCTTCTCCTTTTGCCTTCAGTCTTTCCCAGCATCAGGGTCTTTTCCAGTGAGTCCTCTCTTCGCATTAGGTGGCCAAAGTATTTGAGCTTCAGCTTCAGTATCTGTCCTTCCAATGAGCAGTCAGGGTTGATTTCCTTTAGGATTGACTGATTTGACCTCCTTGCAGTCCAAGGGACTCTCAAGAGTCTTCTCCAGCACCACAGTTCGAAAGCATCAATTCTTCGGCGCTCAGCCTTCCTTATGGTCCAACTCTCACAGCCATACATTACTACTGGGAAAACCATAGCTTTAACTATACGGACCTTTGTCGGCAAGCTGATGTCTCTGCTTTTTAATATGCTGTCTAGGTTTGCCATAGCTTTCCTCCCAAGGAGCAAGCGTCTTTTAATTTCATGGCTGCAGTCACCGTCTGCGGTGATCTTGGAGCCCAAGAAAATAAAATCTGTCACTGCTTCTATTTCTTCCCCTTCTATTTGCCAGGAAGTGATGGGACCAGATGCCATGATCTTAGTTTTTTTAATGTTGAGTTTCAAGCCAGCTTTTGCACTCTCCTCTTTCACCCTCATCAAGAGGCTCTTTAGTTCCTCTTCGCTTTCTGCCATTAGGGTGGTATCGTCTGCATATCTGAGGTTGTTGATATTTCTCCCGGCAATCTTAACTCCGACTTGTGATTCATCCAGCCCGGCATTTCTCATGATGTACTCTGCATATAAGTTAAATAAGCAGGGTGATAATATACAGCCTTGTCGTACTCCTTTCCCAATTTTGAACCAGTCGGTTGTTCCATGTCCGGTTCTAACTGTTGCTTCTTGACCCGCATACAGGTTTCTCAGGAGACAGGTAAGGTGGTCTGGTACTCCCATCTCTTTAAGACTTTGCCAGAGTTTGTTGTGATCCACACAATCAAAGGCTTTAGCGTAGCCAATGAAGCAGAAGTAGATGTTTTTCTGGAACTCTCTTGCTTTTTCCATGATCCAGCGAATGTTGGCAATCTGATCTCTAGTTCCTCTGCCTCTTCGAAACCCAGCTTGCACTTCTGGTAGTTCTCGGTTCACATACTGCTGAAGCCTAGCTTGTAGGATTTTGAGCATAACCTTGCTAGCATGTGAAATGAGCGCAATTGTAAGGTAGTTTGAGCATTCTTTGGCATTGCCCTTCTTTGGAATTGGAACGTAAACTGACCTTTTCCAATCCTGTGGCCACTGTTGAGTTTTCCAAATTTGTTGGCATATTGAGTGCAGCACTTTAACAGCATCATCTTTTAGGATTTTAAATAGCTCAGATGGGATACTGTCTTCTCCGCTAGCTTTGTTGTTAGTAATGCTTCCTAAGGCCCACTTGACTTCACTCTCTAGGATGTCCAGCTCAAGGTCAGTGACCACACCATCGTATTTATCAGGGACATTAAGATCTTTCTTGTATAGTTCTTCTGCGTATTCTTGCCACCTCTTCTTAATCTCTTCTGCTTCTGTTAGGTCCCTGCCTTTTTTGTCCTTTATCATGCCCATCTTTGCATGGAACGTTCCCTTGATATCTCCGATTTTCTTGAAGAGATCTCTAGTCTTCTCCATTCTGTGTATTGTCGAAGGCTTTCACGGCCGGAGTTCAATGGCTGTTGTGGGTCTTCCGGGCTGTGTGGCCGTGTTCTGGAAGTTGTGGTTCCTAACGTTTCGCCAGCATCTGTGGCCAGCATCTTCAGAGGGCAGGAGCACAGATAGAAGCAAAATCTCTGTGCCCAGGTAGAGTGGCAATGTTCTATTTATAGAGCTAAATTATAGGAGATTAGGTGGGGTTTTTTTGTTGTGTTGAAATGTTAACGAGTGGCTGATGAGCGTGATTAGCATGTTCATTGTGAGAAGTATTCCCATGTCCTGGTGGTTGGACTGAGTTCGTTGACCTTTTGCAGGCTGTGTTTTTCAGGACTGGTAGCCAGGTTTTGCTAATTTTTAAACTTTCTTCTTTTTTATTGTAACTGTGCTGGTGTTTGTGAATTTCAATGGCTTCTCTGTATAATCTGGTGTAGTGGCTTTTGGTGTTGTCCAGTATTTCTGTGTTTTCAAATAGGATTTTGTGTCCTGTTTGCTTGAGAGCATGTTCAGCTACTGAAGATTTCACAGAACTACTGAGAGAATTCACACAACCCGCCGAAACCTTGCCATCACAGAAAAAGATCTATTCGATACACATATGAGCCTCAGTCACAAAATGAGAAGCCAGGATTGGGACAAGATTTATACCATATCCTACAGAAAAATGGAAAAGGACATCTTTGACTACACAAACAGACAAAAGCAAAAATTCAACAAATGCCAAAACAGTCAACCAAAACCGGCACTGGATACTTCACGCATTGTCATCAATTTGACAGAACGCCTGCTCTCTCCTGAAGAAACCTCCATCCTAAGCAAAGGAGGAAACTTTGCAATTACACCCACCAGAATTCCAGTGGAAGATATCATTGCCAATGTGGAATCAGCCATTCACCAACGTCCAGAGGAAGAAGCAGAAGAAATAAGGGGTGAAGTGGCAAGAATCCTAAGGAAAGCAAAGCCCCCCACCAGCAACATTACTAAGAAGGAGAGAAATGCCATAGAGACCCTCAATTCGGACCCAGACATCATCATCCTTCCAGCGGACAAAGGCAATGCCACGGTAATTATGAACATAGATGAATACAAAGACAAAATCAGAGAATTACTAGACCACACCACATACAGAACAATAAGACGGGATCCAACCAGCAAAATCATGAAGCAAACCAACACACTGATAAAGAGCTCCTCCCTGCATCCCAACATACTACAACGTATTTGCAAGACAGAAGCTCTCTCACCTAGACTATACGGACTCCCCAAAATCCACAAAGACTCGATCCCACTCAGACCCATTGTAAGTGCCATTGGCTCCCCGACATATGAATTATCCAAACATTTGGCAACCCTTTTACAGACCCACATCGGACAGACTCCATCCCACATCAAAGACTCAGGACACTTCATCAACAAAATCAGCACCCTAAAACTCAACCACACGGACAAACTGGTCAGCTTTGACGTGGTCTCCCTGTTTACCAAGGTGCCAGTAAGGGACACCCTGGCACTCATCAAGCAAATCTTCCCAGAAGACATTACAGCTTTATTTCAACACTGCCTAACAACTAGTTACTTTCAATGGGAGAATGAGTTCTACGAACAGATGGATGGCGTTGCCATGGGAAGCCCCCTGAGCCCAGTCATAGCAAACTTTTACATGGAACACTTTGAAAAACAGGCTTTGGAATCGGCACCCATTACACCAACAGTCTGGTTCCGGTTCGTGGATGACACCTTCGCAATTTGGAGTCATACTGAAGAAGAACTGGAGAAATTTCTGGACCACCTAAACGGCATCCACCCCAATATACAATTCACTATGGAAAAAGAAACTGATGGCAAACTTCCATTTTTAGATACACTGGTCATACGCAATCCGGACCTCAAACTAGGACACAAAGTATACAGAAAACCCACCCATACAGACCGGTATCTACACAAAAATTCCAATCACCACCCACGACAAAAGAGAGGCATGATCAAAACCTTGGTGGATCGTGCTAATCGAAACTGTGAAACCCAATTTCTCAACAATGAACTTAACCATCTGAATTGGGTCCTGCAGGCAAATGGCTATTCCAAGAATGAAATAAAAAGAGCCATCAAACCAAGAAAACAACATCCAACTGAAGAAAAACAGCCCCCCACAAACAAAGTATTCCTGCCCTACATCAAAGGAGTCACTGACCGCATGGGAAAACTGATGGAAAAACACAACTTTCAAACAGTCTTCAGACCCACCAGAAAAATACAACAAATGCTAAAATCAGCAAAAGACAAAAGGGACCCCCGCACCGCTGCAGGAGTATACCGCATACCATGCAGCTGTGGACAAGTATACATCGGAACCACAAAACGAAGCATTCACACCAGGATAAAAGAACACGAAAGACACTGCAGACTACAGCAACCGGAAAAATCTTCAGTAGCTGAACATGCTCTCAAGCAAACAGGACACAAAATCCTATTTGAAAACACAGAAATACTGGACAACACCAAAAGCCACTACACCAGATTATACAGAGAAGCCATTGAAATTCACAAACACCAGCACAGTTACAATAAAAAAGAAGAAAGTTTAAAAATTAGCAAAACCTGGCTACCAGTCCTGAAAAACACAGCCTGCAAAAGGTCAACGAACTCAGTCCAACCACCAGGACATGGGAATACTTCTCACAATGAACATGCTAATCACGCTCATCAGCCACTCGTTAACATTTCAACACAACAAAAAAACCCCACCTAATCTCCTATAATTTAGCTCTATAAATAGAACATTGCCACTCTACCTGGGCACAGAGATTTTGCTTCTATCTGTGCTCCTGCCCTCTGAAGATGCTGGCCACAGATGCTGGCGAAACGTTAGGAACCACAACTTCCAGAACACGGCCACACAGCCCGGAAGACCCACAACAGCCATCTTCTCCATTCTATTGTTTTCCTCGATTTCTTTGCATTGTTCATTTAAGAAGGCCTTCTTATCTCTCCTTGCTATTCTCTGGAAATCTGCATTCAGTTGGTTGCATCTTTCCCTTTCTCCCTTGCCTTTTGCTTTCCTTCTTTCCTCAGCTATTTGTAAAGCCTCATCAGACAGCCACTTTGCTTTCTTGCATTTCTTTTTCTTTGGGATGGTTTTAGTTACTGCCTCCTGTACAATGTTACGAACCTCCATCCATAGTTCTTCAGGCACTCTGTCTACCAGATCTAATCCTTTCAATCAATTCCTCACCTCCACTGTATATTCATAAGGGATATGATTTAGGTCATACCTGAATGGTCTAGTGGTTTCCCCTACATTCTTCAATTTAAGCCTAAATTTTGCGATAAGAAGCTCATGATCTGAGCCACAGTCAGCTCCAGGTCTTGTTTTTGCTGATTGTATAGAGCTTCTCCATCTTTGGCTGCAAAGTATATAATCAACCTGATTTTGGTATTGACCATCTGGTGATGTCCATGTGTAGAGTCGTCTCTTGTGTTGTTGGAAAAGAGTGTTTGCTATGACCAGCGTGTTCTCTTGACAAAACTCTATTAGCCTTTGCCCTGCTTCATTTTGTACTCCAAGGCCGAACTTGCCTGTTATTCCGGTTATTTCTTGACTTCCTACTTTAGCATTCCAGTCCCCTATGATGAAAAGGACATCTTTTTTTGGTGTTAGTTCTAGAAGGTGTTGTAGGTCTTCATAGAACTGGTCGACTTCAGCTTCTTCGGCATCAGTGGTTGCGGCATAGACTTGGATTAGTGTGATGTTGAATGGTTTGCCTTGGATTCGAACTGAGATCATTCTATCGTTTTTGAGGTTGTACCCCAGTACTGCCTTTCCCACTCTTTTATTGACTATGAGGGCTACTCCATTTCTTCTAAGGGATTCTTGCCCACAGTAGTATATATAATGGTCACCTGAATTAAATTCGCCCATTCCTGTCCATTTTAGTTTGCTGATTCCCAAGATGTCGATGTTCAATCTTGTCATCTCATGTTTGACCACATCCAGCTTACCTTGATTCATAGATCTTATATTCCAGGTTCCTATGCAATATTGTTCTTTACAGCATCGGACTTTCCTTCCACTTCCAGACACATCCACAACTGAGCGTCCTTTTGGCTTTGGCCCAGCCGCTTCACTCTTTCTGGAGCTACTCGGAATTGCCCTCCACTCTTCCCCAGTAGCATATTGGACACCTTCCGACCTGAGGGGCTCATCTTCCGGCGTCATATCTTTTAGCCTTTTGATACTGTCCATGGGGTTTTCTTGAACCATAGTTCTACCACCCCTTTGATAGCTAATAGACCTCTTCCAGTTCTACCATATGCAGATGTTGCAGCTATTCTGTCTACGTCCCAAATTGTATTACAAAGGTATTTCAAGGCTCTTCCACTTATTTTAAGGAAAATGGCCTTGTCTCCAATCATGATAAAATTAAAGTAGTTCTGTTATCAAGAAGTTTGTCCTCTGTCATGTATTTGTTTATTCAGTGCCTTCAAGTCAGTCTTGACTCGTGTTGACTACATGGACAAGTCCCTGCAGTTTTCTTGGCAGCATTTTCAGAAGTGGTTTGCCCTTGCTTTCTTCCTAGGGCTGAGAGACAGGGATCGGCCCAAAGTCACCCAGCTGGCTTTGTGCCTAAGGTAGGACTAGAACTCACAGTCTCCCAATTTCTAGCCTTGGTATCTTTAACTGCAATGCCAAACTAGCTCATATGTCATAGCTCCTGGAAAATAGCTATTATCAGTATCAATCAGGCTAAATCTTTTAAATATCTTGGGGTTTTGTTCTCTGCCTCATCATCCTGGAAAGTACAATGACTACAAAGGCCCAAAGTCTCAGAAATGCAATTTTATGTTTTGTGAGTTCCAATCGGAATAAGCATATCCAAGCAGCTATTAAGATCTGCAAAGCAAAGATCTTGAGCTATCTGATTTATGGCCTGCAGGTCAGTAAATACCTCAGTGAAGTCCCTTTTGAAATATTTCCATGAAAATTCTTAAACACTTTGCTGGGTGTGCTTACCATGTGTCCTACTCATAGTTAAGACTGGAGTCAGGCTTGATCTTAATTGAGACTTAATATGCAGCCCTGCAACCTCAGGTGATCTATTTGAGGGTCTTCTGGCCTCCCTGAATCTCCAAGATAACTTTTCAAGTTCAAAGTTAACAGGAAGAAATTTGGATTTAAAATCCAACAGCCTTTCCTGCTCACCATCTGAATTTACTGTTTTAGCAATATGCTGGTCATGACATTTGTCACATTGATTGTGTTGCAGCGGAAGGGAGGACAGTGGTTCCAATTGCAGGAGACAAGAATGGAGTGAGTTTAGTTTGCTTTCAATTTGTAGGTACCCTGTCATCTGCCACTGGAAGGAGAAGAACTGAATGGCTATTAGAAAATAGCCCAATATATAGAATTCACTTTGGTCTTCTATTGTTTCTCCATCTATGCACTTTGATAGGAAAGTGCAGTAGGATCCTCTTCAGAATTTTCCTGTGCAATCTATAATACCTAATAACACAAACATGCATTGTCCTTTATTATGCAGGTGGAATCTGGAAATATGGCGGGTTCTTCTGCCTGAATAAATTGTTAGCAGTATGTGCCTGTATAGAAGTTGCAACAGATATGTTCTGAATAAATATGTGCAGAATTATTTTGTGGCCTGGAGAAATGGGAAGGAGGGAAGAAAAAGAACATTTTTTTCTCATCAAGCAGCCTGAACGAAAGGGCTTCCCTTGGTTCTATAACCAGTCACATCAAGTTGGGTCAGTTGGTTTCTTATGTGGATGGCACCTACTGTAATAAATTACATTCCTGCCATTCTCCTAATCTGTTACTCCAAGTAGTAGGACAGTGCAATTGCACACAAGTGCTGTATGACTTTGTGGGATAAGGTGTGCTGAATCAGTGCATTAGAGCTCTTGGTGAAGAAAAAGAAAGAAATCTCTGTGGGGGCAGGCCATTTATGCTCCTGACCACTAACAGCTTCAACTCCCCCCAACGGTGCCTAATTTGGTTCCACTTTGTCCTATTAGATGCTCAAGAAAAGAAAACCAGCACGAGACACATTAAATCAAGAAGAACCGAACAGTTCCAACCCATGTAAGCAAGTCTGAAAGGCACGTTTGGAACAGTGAAAGCAACCGTTTTTTACTTTTTCCATTTCTCTTATTCATACAAGTGATTTCCATACAAAAAGAGAGTATTTGAAAGCCACTTGGAATGTCACATGCAAAACTGAATGTTTATTAATGTCAGATGTGTTCCCAGCCTATTAATAAACACAAGGTGGTCTATAGTGTATTAAAAGATAAACTATAAATGGCACAGAAAAATAAAATAATTATACTAAAATAACCTCTTGCTTTATCATCAACCAACAAAGCCAGATTTAGGAAATATTCAAGTGGATCTCCAACGGAAGAAATGAAGGCTGAAATGCAGTAACCGAAAGTAACTGGCCAGTAGATGAATCCTGGGCTAACTCGCCAATCGGTGCTTACCCGCCAGCTAGAAATGCATTGTTCTGCCCCTGTGTTCCCTGTCACATTCAAAATAAAATGCATCTTGCCCACCTGTAAGCACACAGTAAAATGTTTTGCGCTGCTGGTATTTCTAGTAATCAAGGTGGAAGCCAGACTGCACATGCTTTAAGGTATTTTGCCTCCTTTATATGAGACCTGACCCAGCCACCACACAGTGATACAATGATGGTCACACAGACCACCCTCTGCAAGAACCACTGTCAAATATTCCTACAGCCACATTCATAGCTTCCCATGGAAACACCACATGCCTGAAGCTTTTGGGCACCACATGCAACCACGGGGCCTCAAATTGTTCTGTCCTGCTCCAGAGGTTCCTGTTTTGTTGATTTCGTGCCTGCTCAAATGGTTGTTAAAATCAGAATGACAGTGATATTTTGAAACATAGTTACCAATATAATTATTTCCTTCTGAGTGCAGGTGAATGACGAAGATTTTGGAGAGAAGTGTTTTAAGAGAAAGTTACCTTGGGGAAAAAAACCTTTGCTGAGAAAGAATATGATTTATCACCTCCTATGATGTTAAATGATGCAGATCAAGCAACCCTTATCTTTTCATTCCTGAACAACAAGGATGCAATCCTCAGCACGCTTTTCATGGAATAACTCTCATGTACGCAGTAGGATTTCCTTTCAAATAAACATGCATGTATTGACACTCTGAACTCTCTTGCTTCTCTTGGGGGGGGGGGATTCTGCACTGTGTTGCCAAGTTCAAAAGTGGTATATTGGAGAGGTAGCCATCATTGATAAGGGAATAATATCTACACCCAACACATAAAAGCATAGCTATGAACTTTTTATACTGCTAGCATGCCAAAGGTGATAATTTGATACTGCATTTTGAATAGAGTATGTTTTACTCTGGTTTATTCTGCATGAACCATTGGATGGAAAAATATTAAGAAAATGCTAGGGATTAATACTAGGTTGTGCATATGGGAACCACCAAAAAGAACATTCCAATTTCATGCTTATAAACATTCATTTTGGATACCAATCTTGATCCTTCTCACATACAGGGTATGCTTCCTTTTTTCTATATCTGGCATAGTATGTGACATAGATAGGGTTGGATTTGAGAGAAGAAAATGCAGGCTCGGATGGTTCGCTGTCTCTCTTACTCTTTTTTTTTTTTGCCAGATTCACCTATGATGTTTTTATGATGCTTGCACGCCTATTTCTGCTCCATTCCTTGTATGCATGCTTTCATGTTTTACAAGAGCTGTGCTAAAATACAACAGCCCCTTTGAACATCTTCTTGCAGACAGTGGTATTCTGCACAATTCTGTGAAGATGGTCAGAAAAAAATACCATTCTATCTATTTTTCATTCTAAAAAAATCCCTCAGAAGGCCTGACAATCAGAAATAAAGGAGCTAAGTAGTAGTCTGATTGATATACAACACTTCAGCTGAAGACAGATCAGGGAATCAAGGGTATTATTGACCTTAATTTTCATTAGGGTGGTTGTTGTTGTTTATTCGTTCAGTCGCTTCCGACTCTTCGTGACTTCATGGACCAGCCCACGCCAGAGCTTCCTGTCGGCCGTCGCCACCCCCAGCTCCCCCACGGTTGAGTCTGTCACCTCCAGAATATCATCCATCCATCTTGCCCTTGGTCGGCCCCTCTTCCTTTTGCCTTCCACTTTCCCTAGCATTAATAACAAAAATTTATTAAACATTAATTAATTAATTAATTAATTAATTAAAATTAAAACATTAGGGTGGTACCTTAAAGCTAAATCAGGCAGATTTTGTGAGCTGTCAACACTAACAATACCTAAAGTTCCCGCAGTACACAAATCCTTAGTGGTAAGTGTTAAGGCTTTTTTTCCCTAGAGCATTTCCAATCTCAACAGGGTCCAGACAGTGGTCTTGGGCTTCGTTACCAACAAATCCGACCAAAGTTCACTCCAAAGGCAGATGAGTCATGTCCAATCAGTATGGTTCTAAAGGCACAAAGCTGCAGCCTGCAAGTGCTTCACTGAACAAGATGGTGATTTATTGGGGCCCTGAGGAGATTTCTGAGGGGAATCACATTTTGCTCTCAAACGTCCTTGTATTTTAAAAGAACTTTTCTTATGCTACACAGAGTCTGCCAGACTGTTTAATGCCAAGAATCACTCACAGCACACAAATATATTTTAAGGGAAACATTTGACCATAAGTAAAATTTCAATGATATTTGGAAAATATTGTTCTTAGGTAACCCTGTAATGGTGGAAGCTGAGTAAATCACTGATAGAATAATCTTACTTTTGATTTTAAAAAATGCTACTGATGCTAGTCTTGAAAAGATAAAATATTACACACTGATTCTAATTGTTAAATGTTGTTCTGGTTCTGGTACCAAACTGAATGAAAATGCCTAATCTGCCATGAGCTTCTTATATGATCCAACACTAAAAAAAATGAAGATAGAAAATCTATTAGGGTATGGGTTTCTGATCAATGAAACCATACTGGCTTCAATTCTTACGTTTTGCTTGGATCTATGTGACATTTTGGATCATTAAAATATCTTTTTAGATAATTATGTCTAGGATTTAAATGTTTACATTATAACATGGTACATACTGTATAATAACAAAATTGCTGGAAAAGTGGGGAGGTCAAATGCAAGCCCCCTCAGAATCTAGTACTACTATTTAGTTCATTATTGTTTCTTCCACACCACTTTTGCTTTTAGAAGAATAATACAATAACTCGGCAACATCTGTCTGCCTTGACATTTGCCAGGTTTTAGGTCTTTATTCCAGAAACTATTTGCTGCTTTCTAAAGAAATGTTGCCAACTGTGGATTTAACTGGTTTGCCATTTAAAAAAGTTATTATGTTTCCCAGAATTAGGAAAAGAAACTGATGACAAGTACCTGGTAACCAAATGGCAATGGATCTAGTTCTTCCTTCGCATTTTCTCTCTGGCACTTCAGTAACAACGAGGAAGCCCTAATCATCAAAAACATGAAAAATCACATACATTCCTTAGCTAGAACAACGTGATCTACATTTTATCATTACAGAGGATTTTGTGGTGTCATAATGAAGACCCCAAAGCTTATTGGCTGAGTTACTATCAAAGTTCATCTATACTGTATCTTGCTTGATATACTGTAAAGGGAAATGTTAACAATAGAATGTTAGGTAAGAAAAATGAAAAGTCACTTAGGGTGAGTTTGAAGGTTTATATACATTTGAAGGGCTCAGCGTGGTAAGGGGCATGGTGGCTCAGCAGGTAAGACGCCAGGCTTGTCGATCGGAAGATCGCAAGTTTGGAGGTTCGAATTGCCAGCCCCACGTGACAGAGTGAGCTCCCGCACTAGCCCCAGCTTTTGCCAACCTAGCAATTTGAAAGCATGCAAATGCAAGTAGATTAATAGCTACCACTTCGGTGGGTAGGTAACAGTGCTCCGCGTGCATCATTCCGGCCACATGACCGTGGAAGCGTCTTCAGACAATGCTGGCTCTTCGGCTAAGAAACGGAGATGAGCACCAGCCCCTAGAGTCGGACACGACTGCACAAATGTGCGGGGGGAACCTTTACCTTTATACATTTGAAAGGTGCAGAAAGGCTGAATGGGAAGCTATCTCAGAAGGACCAGCTACTGCAAAACAAAGTCACTAAAAGGAGGACAAAATGAGGGAAGAATAGATGGAAGGGCCAGAGGCTCGCAAGCAAAATGAGCAGAGGAGATGGTGCAGGAGGAAGTCACCCAGTGAAGCAGAAGTAACAGCAGAAAGAATGTACGGGGCGTGAAAAGACGGATGCTTTTTTAGGTAGGAAAATGTGCACAACATTTCCTTAATAAATCAGAAACCACTGCCAGTAGTCTAATTTTATTTTCTTATAACATCTGCTATAATTTTACATCCTGCACATAATGAAAAACTTTGTATAATTGTCTCCAAAATCTTGCAATTGGAATAAAAACAGAACAGTAGCTCTTGTATCTATTTACTTGAAACCTTGCATTTCCAGGCAACATTCCAATTGGCTTATCAAGAAAATATCAATGCATCAAATATGAACTAAAAAGAACTTACATAGGTACAATATGTGGTGGAAACAAAAAAAATCTACATAAAATGGCAGTAAAACTTAGAAAATGAAAATAGCAACAACACAAGAACTTGTAGAACTTAAGCTATGTTACTAAGACAATGGAGACTATATTTGCGTTCAGGTGGGTGAATCTGAGCCATTCACCAGCTCTTTCTGTCTAACTCTGTTTTTCTCAACCTTGACAACTTTAAGGTGTGTGGACTTTAACTCCCAGAATTCCCCAGCCAGCATGCACTGATCTAATTACCTGTGAACTAATTAGGGAATGAACTGTGCAGTCTGCACTTGCTGAAAAGACAGAATGTAAGCAGTGTGATCCTACACATTTCTACTTGGAAATAAACTTTTTCTCAAGATAAATATGCATTGGATGGCAGCCTGTATAAGCAATATCAACCAAGTATATTAAAGCCTGTGAACATTTGAAGTTTTTTTTAACTAGGCACTGAAAGGTCATAAATGTTGATGCCACGTTTCTTTGTAATTCTAGAGACTAATAAAAACATTGCTTTAAATAACATATCAGAGTAAGCTGTCTTCTTATATCTGGGTTTCAACCCCAAAGGTACGTTTTCACAAGTTAGCAGCGTCTCATCATATTGTCAGAGGTGGGACCTTCCAATGGCTGGAATCTGATTCTAAACATTTCCAGTGATTTATCACTTACTGGCATGCACCCTCACGTCACCTTTTTCTCCAGGCGGTCATTGGAAATCTATAGATCAAGCCTTGTTGTCTTTTGATTGAAACTGCATGAGGCCTTTGCTGAAAACAATTAATAAAGAATAGGCGGGACAATAGTTTTAATGAGTGGACCCCATATTTGTTCTTGAGAAACCGATTAGACAAAGTAGTAAAAGTCAAAGCTAACAAAGATTCCATTAAAAAAAAAATCCACAACAATTTCTAAATTGTAAAAGGAATCTTAATATCTACAAGATACGAAACACTTCAATCATGAAGGACTCAGGTTTATTTCATTTTTTAAAAATGTGTATATTATTTGACTACTTATTTATATATCACATTTGATTTGGAAATCTTAAGGATGACTTGTGATTCTTTGTTACAACTGCATCATTATAAATTACTATTATATCCATATTTCAATTAAATTCCCATTCCTCTTCCCCCATTGATCCACATCCATATATCTATAGCATACTTCTAAGTTTGTGTGACTGAGTGAAAAAAAATCCCAGTGTTTCTTAGGAAGAAGAAGCTGAAAAGCTGTAATGCCACCTTTCTCCTTGAAGACTGGCTAGAGTTGTTGCAGCCCAGGAGCTGGGAAACAAAGAAATACAAGAGTTGCTACAAAAGGGGAAATGGTCCACTCACAAGCTCCATGGAGCCACAGCATCTCAAAACACAAACTAGCTTTGCAGCCCTTTCAGACAGACTGCAGCTGAACTGTGAGTAAATCAGCTCGTCTACAATTGGGAATAACATTGCTGGTATGCAAACCAGCATGCATGGAAATATGGCATGCCCAACGTCCTTTGTTACAGACCTAAATTATGTACTGTAGTTTTGATGCCTTGAATGACCATCTCCAAAGTACATAGAATCCAAAGCTAGCTCTGTTCTTTTGATGTATGAGGCAGAAAATGGCTCAGTTATACAGTATATCTCTTTATCCCTACTAATAAAAATGCAGCAATGGATTAAGTTAACTTAACAATTTGCTCACATTTCAAGAGGCCCAAACTCTGCTTCTTGAAGTGTCTAATTTGCTTTGCCTATTAATAGGGCTGCCCTAACTTGTACACAATTATCCCAAATCTGTCCAAGTTTGCAGTTCATTAAACTAATGAGTGCCATATTTGTGGGCTTCACATAAAAAATATCTAGTTGGCTTACAGTAGAAAACAGGAATACATGAAGCTGGCCTAGGTGGACTTTTTGTCTGATCCAACAGAACTTTTATTGTTTCACTTGTTACAACAGTTCTTCCTAAATACTGATTTTCAATCTAGTAAAAGGCACATGATGGGTATCTTTCAAATCTCACCCTGTTTGCTTTGCCTTTGTTAGAAATACATGCACTAGTTATTTTTACTTTGCAAAGTTAAATGTTTTTATTCCTAAACTTAGCAGATGCCACTATCACCGCTTGGAGATAAATCCTTGACCTTTTCAAGTCTGGACAACATGTGTTTTGCATTCACACTAATAGAGGTTCCATAGTGTAATGTCATTTGTAGAGTGTCATCCAGTGTCATCAAATGTTGCCTTTCTTTCTGACAGATCTGAATAGCTTGATCTTTCTCCTGACGCTCCTCTGCGATTAAGTCAATGATTAGAGTCATACTGGGAACACTAGCTTTATACATTTATTCACGTTTGCTGCCAGAATATAAATGGGTGAAGTATTAAAGAGATATTGCAAGGTAGAATTCAACTACAAATGTAGGAATTCATTCTTAAAATTTGATGTACATGCATAAGGCAACATTTCCCATACATTGCTGACCTTTTAACGAGCAACAACAAAGGCTTAAGTGCCACGGGTATTACATAAGTGCAATGGATATACAAACAGAAACAATACATTTCTAATGACGTTGCTCCTGTATATGAAAGCAGATACCCCACCCCATCCCTTTACTTGGAAAATAAAAAGACCCCAGAGCTGAAATTGGCTAAAAGATGGACCTGTGGCAGATGCTGATGGACTGCAAAACCCCTGGCCTTTGGCCACAAACCATATGTGTTGATTTGATTGGGCTACATAGCTTGGCTGCAAAAGTCTAGGCAACCACTAGTTGGAGTTTTCTCCTTCTCTCTGCTGTCATCTTGTGGTTGTCTGGATTTTTACAGGCTACATCTGGTAGCAACAATCTGATGCTTACCTGTAGTGTGGGCTTAATTTATTTGAAGAGTCATTCCATGGTAATAGAAACCTATGAATTATAATTCAGAAGGGGATCCCTATGAAATAATTAACATCTAATTATAATTTCTACGATTTTCTAGAAACCCACCGAGTCATGCTTGTGTAAAACTAGGACAAATGTTCAGGTTAGCAAGGCCCTTGGTTTAAGGATACCAAGTAGGAAACTTGCAGCAAGTCAGCCTTGAATCTAAGCTGCCAGTTTGAAGATTGCCAGTGAGACTTTTGGGTTCATAGGAAGCTCTAGTTTATTGTTCTCACAATACACAATTTGGAAAATAGTAACTTAACACACAAGAGACGAAGGGCTAGGTTAATAACATCCTTCATATACTTTCCACAAGCAAGGAACTGTGATTGTTTGCATGAATGCCCCAGCCCTAAATCAATTTTCCACAGGCCCAGATTAATTTTCCCAGAGACGTACTGTAAGTCTCATGAATGTCAATAGAAGTTTTTTTTTTCTTTTTAATTTAATTGCTAAATGTGGGCAGGTCATTTTCAGGGAGGATTTCTGGGGGGAAAGGGTTAACTTTCTCTCCCCTTGTGCTGTAACTCCTTTTATTAGTCTGTCCCCCATGGCAATTAATGATGGGGAGAAAAGAGCGGGACAGGCTAATCTTCCTCACTCCCTGCTCCAGGAACACTGGGGAATCGTGACCAAACTAGGGATTAATTTTGTTTAGCAGAAAAAAAACTTCCATTGATGCCTCTAGAAGTTTTTTTCCCTATCTGTACCTGCATGGGGTACATTTGGGGGGGTTGAAATGAGATGAAAGAGGGAGGTAATACAGAAAGTTGAGTTGATCAAAAAGAGAGAAACTCCCCCATCTAAGTTTAAATAAAAAGGTCAAACACCGTAGTCTTTAAATTCTACTATTTGTAGATTTGTCATCAACAGAGAAAAGGTCAACGAGCCCTATCACAAATAAGAAGGCATATTAAATCATTTTTTAAAAATCTGTCAGCTCTTTAAATGTATATATTTTATTTCAACTTTATGCCCCCGTTTGTCAGATTCAATGGTCTGCATTGGGAGGCTTCTGTTGATGATGGATGACCTTTCCTGGGGCCACTTGATGTTTATCTAGTCTCCAGGATTAAATATTGCTGCTCCTCCCTGCCTTCTTTAAGCCAAGGCTGCAGGTCAGAACTAGCAGCACCTACATAGGAGTCTCTGCACACACAGCTGAACATTACGGAGATATGTCTATTACGGAGATGTTCACCGCAGTGGGCTGCCTGCATCAAATTGCAAGCAGTTTGGGGAGGGGGGAAAAACCCACAAAAGTAATTTAACTGGAATCTTCTGTGGGAAAATCTCAGAAAAACTTGGATGTCAGCACAAACCTAGTACACATGGACTTGGAAACTGCAGCTGCCTCCTACCCATTAAGGGCAGGGAGGAATAATTTCTGCGTCCTCGAAAAGACAACAGAATCCGCTTTGTTAACTGAACCCCTCTCCCCCACTTAGGAATCACGATAGGCCTATCCTGACCCCTTATTTCTCTGCCACCTGGCTGGTGCAACTGACCATTTCAAAGCCACATTAACTTTGGTCTCCTTGGTGTCTGAATTCTGAAATTGCCTTTAAAATGCCAAGAATGAAAAATAATACATTTTAGATAGCCTTCAGCCTTTCGGGTTAATATGAGTCTCTGTGGATACTTTATCCCGGAAAGACAGTCAGCTTTTCTGCTGCAGTGGTGCTAAGCAACCAACCCACAGCCCAGCAGTTCTGTGGTCAGTGGCTCATTTAACTCCAGCTAAAAGCAGTTAATGTCGTCTTTCTTTTGTTCTGGGAGATGTGAATTGGGAAGCTTCTTATCTGAATTTAAAACAGCCCTGCAATTAGTTTTTATCTGCATTGAAGGGCACTTAATCCTCATAAAATGTGACAAATCATCTTGAACTTCTCTCTTGTCAGGGAGCAAAGGAAACAGATTCATGGTTGTGAGCTCTTGATGCTGAAAAACTGAGAGTCACTCCCATCTGTACCCTATGCTTCTTTCATTTGAGCTGAAGAAGGCATCTTTGGGTATGAATCAGCCCAGTTGCAACAATCCTATAAAATAACTTAGAGAGTCTGGATGAAACTAAACACACCACATTAGGGTATAGCATAATGGGGGAACCCAATGAGAGGAGGGCCATTCCAAGAACATCCGCTGAGCTTCATGTTGAAGAAGAAACTGGAACTCTTGAGGTCTGGTTGACCATAAGCTTGGGTTGAGGAAACCCAACATACTGTTGCACTAATTGCCCAGCCAGCTCTAGCCAGCAGAGCCCATAGTGATATTGGCAGCTGTAGATCAGCAACATCTGAAGTGCCATAGACTTCCCACCCAGACTTTAACCATTACACCAAACTGCCTCTTGAAAGTGATTAATCAGTTTCAGCTCCCAATTTGTGAGTTTTATCTTCTTTGCCATCCAGATCATACGTAAGGTGCTCTACAGGGGGCTGCCTTTGAAAAGCATTTGGAAGCTGCAGCTGGACCAGAATGCAGTGCTGCAGGCAATTCTTGGCGTTCCATGTGACACTCATCTAACGCTGCTGCTTTGTGAGCTACATTGGCTCCCAGTGGGCTTCTGGGTGCACTTCAAGGTGCCAGCTATCATCTATAAAGCCCTACATGGCATAGGGCCAGGCTATTTGCAGGATTGCCTGTTTCTCATTATTTCTGCTCACCCCAGCGGAACTAACAAGGAGGGCATGCTCCGGGTCCTTTTCACCAAGCAATGTCATCTTGCTGGACCCAGGAATTGAGCCTTCTGTCTTGCAGAGCCTGCCCTGTGGAACAGCATCTCTCCTGAGACCTGAGTAGTCCTGACCCTGTTAGCCTTCTGTAAGGCTTTGAAGACCTGGCTGTTCCCTCAGGCTTTTGGGCCCAGAGGTTATGTATGTATGTATGTATGTATGTATGTATGTATGTATGTATGTATGTATGTATGTTATTTTCTGTCAATGGAATGATTTCTGCAATCTTGACATTTACTATTTGGATGGCTGATATTATTTTTGTTGGGTTTAATCCTGATACACCACTGAGAGTCATTGCTATGAGGTGGGCAGCTATATAAATAATCTAAATAAATAACTAAATAATCCTATTTCTGCTGTTTTACTTCTCAGTTTTACAAAATATTGTCTTCCCTGATGTGCTTATTCATTTAAGTGGGGTTTATATGACGCTCTGTACCTTTGAATGGAGCTTTTAGGGGAACACTGCATCAGCAGAGGGAGTAGTGATATTAGTCTAGGATTAGCAAACCACCTCCAATTGTATGTGCTGTGGTTATAGCTCTTTATTATCACTTGCATAGAAATGGGTTAGTTTGACCTGTATAAATAGCAGAAGGGCATTGTTGGCAGTGGACAGTGTTCCTCACATTCGAAGATGTGCAGATAAACAAGCCCTTGCTCATTGATGGCAGATGATAGCAACCCTTGTCTATACGTGGAGAATTTTGGTGCCACCTTTGTTCCCACTTACCTAATGTGAGGTACAGCTCACAAATGCTCATGCAATGACATATTGGTTAGTCCTTATTGGGCCACACGACTCTGTGTGTTGGAATTATCAGGGGTCAACTCAGCATTGTCTCATATGCATAAGGGGGGGGTCCTTCTAGTAAATGCATCTCTATTGTGCTTGTGGGATCTCACATGGGTCACCTGATTTCCACTTCCTTTCTCCTTCTTGAGTTTGGGGATTAACAATCTCCATTACTCTTTGGGCACACCTGCAAGCAGGAGGTGCTGCAGAATGCAGCTCTCTCTCGTCCTTCCATCTCGCTTGAATGCAGCTCTCGTCCTTTCATCTCGCTTGCACGCAGACATTTCCATTTCCATAACGATTGTCTACAAAGAACCGGTGATGATTAAGTGTTTTCTACTATGAATCTACTTGTATTCATTTCTACTGAATGAATGTAAGCTAACTCTATTTTTTTCTTCATCTAACTACTGTGTGAAGACTGAATTTATTTCTGAACGTAATTAAGCTTAATGTGCAAGTCCTTTTTTGGTTCACGCTTCTACTTTGCGAGATTGTTGTTAGCTGCTTGGAGTTCTTTTATTAACTTTCAAAACTCCATCAGTCTATACGTGGAGAATATTGGTGCCACCTTTGTTCCCACTTACCTAATGTAAGGTACAGCTCACAAATGCTCGTGCAATGACATATTGGTTAGTCCTTACTGGGCCACAAGACTCTGTGGTTTATATATGTAGTTGGTGGTAAATGGAGCTCCTTCTTATCATGGCTTCCATAGACGGGGTGGAGAAAGAAGTGACTTTCTCAGCCACTCTAAATTATTAATGTTCTGAAGTTTTCAGATTAAATTAAGGATGATGAGGGATCATGCACCAGCCCTAGAGAAATCCCCTATTATTAAACAAGAGCTATTATTTATTTATTTATCAAATTTCATCACCACCCATCTCCCCCAAAAGAGGGACTTTGGGCGGTTTACAATAAAGCTAAAAAAGATTAAAATACAATAAAAACAAGATATATTACATAAAGTATAAATATAAGTATAAAGTATAAAATAGCAACCAACATGGCAATTAAAAATTCTGATTCAGATTCATAAATACATGGGGACCACTTTAAGGTGCTAGCCACCCCCAGGATTGACTACCCCCCTTCCCGCCCCAAGCAAGTTGGCAGAGCCAGGTCTTTAACTTTTTCCGGAAGGCCAGGAGAGAGGGGGCTAGCCTCACCTCTGGGGGAAGAGTGTTCCACAGGGCAGGGGCCACAGCAGAGAAGGCCCGCTTCCTGGACCCCGCCAATTGACATTCTCTCATGGACAGGGTCCGTAACATGCCCCCTCTGCAAAACCGGGTGGGACGGGTCGATGTAATGGGGATGAGACAGTCCCTCAGGTAACCTGGACCCATGCCATGTAGGGCTTTAAAGGTGATAACCAACACCTTGAATTGGACCCGAAAGCAAAGTGGTACCCAATGCAGCTCCCGCAGCAAAAGTGTTACGTGCACCGTCCTTGGGGTACCCAAGACTTCCCATGCAGCCGCATTCTGAACCAGCTGTAGCTTCTGGATACTCTTCAAGGGTAGCCCCATGTAGAGTGCGTTGCAGTAGTTACTCATTTAGAAGAGCTATCCTGGAGGAAGGCTGGCATTAGTAGCTCACTCTTGGGATGAATGTGGCTTTTTCAGCTGTTGTGCTGCTGGTTTCTATCAGCTTTGGAAAATCTTACAATATCGAGGCATTCTCAAAGATAAATTCATGGCAAGTCATGAGTTTTCATAAACATTTTGAAGGCTTACCTTCTAAAACCTTTTCACATAGGTTTTCCTCTCACAATGAGGATGGTCTTGGTTTCAGATTGGCTGCAGCAACAGACCAGCCTATTGCCACCATACTGATGCTTGTCTCAATTCTCCTTGCCTTTGTGGTTGTGGCACTAAAGAGAGCAGGAAATGGGTGTGTAAATCATAACCACTGGTCAAAGACAAGTCCGAACATCATGGCAAAAAGTTGTCAGGCCATTCTGGAGACATTGTAAATAACGAATAAAAAAGGTGCTGGGATTCCTGGCCAAATATATCAATTTAACTCCCATTCCCTTCTTTGAGCTCCATCCAAGACCCTTCACAAAATTCCTCCTGGCTATTCTTGGCATGTCTTTCTTTCCAAGCTGAGATCGATCAGTACTCCAGCCATTATCCAAGCACGCTAGGTGATCTTTACAAGCTCACCCAGACATCGAGTAAGGGGAGACGGATTGGTAGAGGTGGTGAAGGGGAAGGAAAGTCACTGCTCCATGATAAGCTTGGAGGTTTGGGGCTGAGTGGGCACCTTTCTTTCCTACGGCACTCCTGAACCATGACATCGGCCTTCCCCAACTTGGTGCCCTCCAGATTTCTTGGGCTAGCAGCTTCCAGTAATCCCCTGTAGAGAGCCACAGAGATGACCTTGGAGAAACTACGCAGAAATGGTTACAAAAACAAGAGTATGGTTTAAGCCCAGGAAACAGAGAAAATGTTAAAAAGAAGTTCAGACTGGCTCCATTCTAATTCACTGGGGTATAAGAGGAAGGAAGGGAAAATGTTGCCAGGCTTTCAAGTTTCTGTTACTATAGGTAAAAGGTAAAGGTTCCCCCCACACAGTTGTGCAGTTGTGTCCGACTCTAGGGGCTGGTGCTCATCTCCATTTGTTAGCCGAAGAGCCAGCGTTGTCCGAAGACGCTTCCATGGTCATGTGGCCGCATGACACGCGTGGAACTCTGTTACCTACCCACCGAAATGGTACCTATTCATCTACTTGCATTTGCATGCTTTCGAATTGCTAGGTTGGCAAGAGCTGGGGCGAGTGCGGGAGCTCACTCCGTCACGCGGGACTAGGGATTTGAACCTCCGAACTTGCGATCTTCCAATCGACAAGCCTGGTGTCTTACCCGCTGAGCCACCACGCCCCTTTTCTGTTACTATACCCAATATCAATAAATTATGGTTCCAGACAAACTTGTGGAGTCTGTTCCTTGACCTGGTCTACCTCGAAGGGCTGACATCCCTTGCCAGCATGGCAGAAGTTCTGGGAGTTGCAGTGAAAAACACATCTGGAGGGTGCCAGATGAGGAAAGGCATGATACATTATGCAGGCCCATTGCCTAAATTACATCACATATTTAATTGTAGCCACTCCCTAGATTCCCAACTGTGGAATTTGCAAGATTTTCAGTAAATTCTGCATTTAAAGGTGGGTTTAATATTCTAAAATTGTAAGCTACTGACATGTGCTCCCCACTATCCAAATGGTGAGGCATTTCAGGGAAAGCACCGTATATTTTAATATAATTTCATCAAGAGGCTTTTGGAGATCTCCAAAATTTCTTTTTGTGTTGTATTTGTCTTATTTAAAAATATAGAAACAAACCCTAAGTACATCTGCAAAGCATTTGAACCACAGCCATCAAATGTTCTCTGAGAATTCAATAAATGTGCAAAATCATTTGTTTTACCGAAGTGTGTTGTCAGGGGAAAAGAAGTAGAGAAATTGACTTTTGCATCCATATTTCTGGAGGCAAAGGCCAGGATGCTTGAAGAAGAAGGGCTGTCAGACAGTTGTATGCAATTGCTGTCCCATTCTGATACAGATGTTTCCCCTTTTCTACCCTTCTGACAACTGCTTAATAGCTTAATAGTCTGGCACTAACTCTGATCATCCCCCAATGCACATCTTATGCTTTCACTTTAAAGGAAGACACAGCTATAAAGCTAGCTTTTCAATTGATTGGGGGAGTTAAATTGTACTTGTTGACATTTTGTCAGGTCTTTTATTTCTGTCACCTGAACTGTGAAATGTACATAGTTGCTGCCTGATCTTAAGAATCTCAAAAAAGTGTTTTATAACAACTGGGTTGTCTCTGCTTCGTTCAGTCAGGAAAAAACACACACATTTCGCTCTCTCTGAAAAACGAAAAACCAAATATGACTAATATTTATTAATCAAGTCATAATAATTTTGTTCCATTTTTGGCAGTCCTGTACCTAAGCTGCAGATTCTCCAAAAAAGAAGATGTATTCTTTAGATTATTTATAAGTTAACTAGGTTGAAAAAAAATAATGATGGTAGTTACAGTATCCCCATAGCAAGTTAAATCAAAAGGTTTAAAATGTCTGGGAAATTAAGCTATATCTAATCACCAGCTCTCCTGTTTCCCCCACCCACCCAAGAGCAATCTGTGTCAGAAGACAGGTAAATGGGAGTTTATAAATAGCTGTGTTCACTGCATTTTTGCACAGTATTCCACAACCATTTTACACTGTCTTGGTATAAGGGCAAAGGATGAGGAAATTATTATACAATTGTTGAAATTTCCCACTGGGATGACTGTCTCTCATTCCCTGATTGAGTTTTCTGCTAATTTTGAAGCACAAATCAATCAGATAATTGACCCAATTTCAATGATAAACATTCTTTAATTGTGACGATTAAAGTAATTCATGCAAGTGGTTGTGTGGGTTCTGGGACATATATGGAACTTGCGAAGCTAGTCCTACCAATGAAAATACCTGTACGAAAAAGAAAGTTTTCTGCCTTATCTACCCTTCATATCCGAATGGCTCATAGCAGAGCAAACCCTGTGAACGTAGCATTTGAATAACTCCCATCAATGGTGTTACCCATCAAACCTTGATGGAACAGCAGGATTTGATGGTCAGGATCTTGTCCTCTAACTGTGCTAAATGACATGCTAGCTGAGTGGGGGGATATTTTCCTTATTTGAAGAGGTGATGATATTACCCTTATCTTTTCATATACTGTAGAATGATAATTCCATTTTAATCAACATTTTAATTAAAGTTTCAGACTTGATCAGGCATTACAGAAGAAGGTGAAGACAGGTGTAGTTCTTCATAGGCATTTGCAACGGTCAGTTCAGGGAGCCGTGCTGAGGTAGAGTACGGGAAGGCTGCTTCATTTCTGTATTGGGCTACAGTTTGAAATAATATGTAATCCTGCAAAATCCAATTGAACAGAGGCTGTACCATTACAGGCAAGACACAAATTGATTAGGTTGCATGTACTACAGCTATTGACAAGTCAGCTATTTGAAAATCTATTAACTACATTTAAGGGGAGGTAAGTAAGATGCAGTGGCTTCAAATCCTTAGAGAGCAAAATACCCAGGAAGGAAGGGAAATCCTACAAAACACAAGACTGAAGATGCAGTTGCAAACAATTCCCACAAGAAGGAAAAACTGGAATAAAATTCTTTTTTTAAAAAAAGAAGGAAAAATGGGAGAAGTCTAAAGAGGCCAGCATGGATTCATGTACGGTTCTCTAAAATTCTGAAGAGAAAAAGGGACATATGTAGAAAATGGAAGGGAAGGGCAGTTGGTCTCAGAAACTGTAGGAACTCTGCCAGAAAAACCAAAACTCAGAATGAGCTGAGGCTGGTGAGGGATACCAAAAATGATATAAGAGGGTTCTTTGGGTATGTAAGGAATGAAAGGAAAGCCCAAGAAGGTATAAATCCATTGTGAGGAGTGTTGGGATTATCAGGAGTCAACTCAGCGTTGTCTCATAAGCATAATAGGGGGTCTTTCTAGTAAACGCATCTCTACTGTGCTTGTGGGATGTTACCTGGGTCACCTGATTTCCTCTTCCTCCTTCTTGGTTTGGGGATTCTCATTCTCCATTATGCTTTGGGCACACATGCAAGCAGGAGGGCTGCACCATGCAGCTCTTGTCCATTTCATCTCGCTTGCACACAGATCTACTATGAACCTACTCATATCCAGATCTACTGAATAAATGTAAGCTATCTCTATTTTTCTTCATCTAACTAATGTGTGAAGACTGAATTTATTTCTGAACGCAATTTAGCTTAAAGTGCAAGTTCCCTGCTGGTTCACGCTTCTACTCTGCAAGATTGTTGTTAGCTGATTGGACTTCTTTTATTAACCTTCAAGACTCCATCAAGGAGAAAGTGGTGAATTGACAATGTGTGATGGTGAGATGAGGGAATTTAACTTCTATTTTGCATCTGTTTTAAAAAGGGAAATGGAGCCCCAGCTGGTCACTGGGGGAAGGAGGGAAGGAGGAAGGAGAGTTTAGCTAATGTAAACAAATTCAAGTCTCCAGGACCAGATGGATTCCATCCCAGGGAATGGTAAGAACTGGTGGAGCTCACGGCAAAAGGAAACCAAGAGGCCAAAAGGAAGTAGCAGGTTGGTGGCAGCTGAAAGAAGAGGGTCGGGCAGATCAGGCTCACTCTGTATAGGAAGGCCAGCTCCTGAGGCTACTAGGACACTCTTAGCATTTGGGCCAGAATGTGGCACAGGACTTAGGCAGACTCATAAGACAGGGAAGGCCCAACAGGACCTGGGCTGGGGATTGTGTTGTGTTGGTTTTTTTGCCCAGGAGAGTTTAGACATGGGAGTGTGTGAAGGGAGGAGCTGCTCAGAGCTGTACAATCTGAAGGAGAGCATAGGCCTGGACAAGGAGGGAATTACAGTGCTGACCATCAAGATACGTATCATATTTGTGTTCTAGCCTGAGGAGATTCCAACTACATCTGCACCAAGTACAAACTTGTTGCGCTGCTGGAAGAGAAAGGGAAGAGGCTGGAGATATGTCTGGGCACACTGAGACTTATCAGAGAAGACAAGGAGTTTCTGGATATGGCAGAAGAATGTCTCCAGAAAGGACAGAGGAAGGAAGAGACTACTACAAATAAAGCAGCTCTAAAAATGCTATTCTAATCTTAGGAAAGGTCTTTCAAATATCTTGCTGGTTCCCATGTACCCCATCTTATCTGATTCCTGCTATGTGGAGGTAACCTATTAACTTCTAGCTGGAATTCCATATATCTGATTCTGTTAATAACCATTTGCTTGGCTTGAATGAACAGAACCAGGAGATATCTCTGGAACTGCACAACCAATTTCAAGTCCTCCCCATCGAGGGTGGCTTGCAGAATTCTGGAGAGGGGTTTTCATCCTGTATTCTGTGGATAGGAGGGGGAGATTTTCAGACTCCTCTAGAAGTGAGGAAGAGGAAGAGGCATGTGATTGTGAAGGGTGATTTGCTGCTCACAGGAAAACTTAGCAGTCTGCAGACCAGACAAGATATCAGGGCAAGTGTGTTATCTCTTAGATGCCAAAATATGATGGAGAAGCTGACCCAACTAATCAAACCCACTGACCACTATCCCTTTCTTCTCTTTCATGTTGGGATGAAAGACATGCCAGAAAGTGTCTGGTAAGGATATTGAGAGAGATTTTGCTTCTATCTGTGCTCCTGCCCTCTGAAGATGCTGGCCACAGATGCTGGCGAAACGTTAGGAACCACAACTTCCAGAACACGGCCACACAGCCCGGAAGACCCACAACAGCCATTGAACTCCGGCCGTGAAAGCCTTCGACAATACATTGATATTGAGAGACTTTGAGAAGCTAGGCAGAAAGGCAAAAGTGTTTGGAGCACAGGTAGTGTTCTTGATCATACCTTCAATTGAAGGTCATGGCCCCAGAAGAGGATTCTGGTGGTGAACTGCTGGTTCAAGGAATAGTGTCATCAAGAAAACTTTGATTCCTGGACCATGGTCTACACTTCCTACAGGAAGAGTTTCTGATCCTGATAGGCCACAGATTAAGCATGAGCCAGCAGTCTGCTGCAGGTGCTTCAAGAGCTAATGCAATCTTGAGCTGTATCAACAGATGTATAGTGTCAAGATCATGGGAAATGATAGCTTTCTGTATGCTGCATTGTCAGACTGCACTTGGAATACTGTGTCCAATTTTGTTTGCCACAATAAAAGAAGAATGCCGAGGAAAGGTAAAGAATGCACAGAAGAATGATGAAGATAGCAAGGGGTTTGGAGGCTAAATCGTAAGACAAACAGTCAAAAGAACTGAGTATGTTTAACCTAAAGAAGAGAAGGCTAAGGAGAGACATGATAGCAACTTTCAATACTTGAAGGGCCATCACAGGGAAGATTATGGGGATTTATTCTCCATGGCTTCTGAAGGTACAACAAGTACTAACAGATGGGATCTTTACAGAGGGAGATCCAAACTCAAAATAAGGAGGAAGTTCCTGACCATGAGAGCTATTAACTCTGCCTGCCTGCCTCCTGGAGTCATGGATGCTCCATCACTGGAGGTTTTCAAGCAAAGGTTGCACAGCCATTTGTCTGGGATGGTATAAGGATTCTGTGACGTCTATGGATCTAATCCTCTAAATCAGCATTCCTCAGTACACTCCATTTAGAGTATAGTAGAAAGCTTTATTGAAAGTATTACAATTCAGAATGTATCTAAAGACCAGAATGACTCAATTCCTGCCAAACAGTCAAACCTCACTGTTCCACTCCCTTTTCGCACTGAAGATGTTGCCTAGCCTGGCAATGAAACGTCTGCATGAAAACAACAAGGCTCAGAGAGCACCAAAGACTCCCCAAACCTCACTCTTCCCCCCGCCTACGTGTCACTCCTCCCTTGATGATGCCTTGCCCGGTACTTTTCCCATCCAGCCACGCTCCCCCCCCCCATCAGCACATTTCTCTTCAGTGCCAAGCGATTCAGGTGCATGGCCTTGACTAGCTGTAAACACCCTTCCACAGTCTTGTTGTAAATTCACTCTCTGTGTTCTCCCCCTCCCTTCTCTTGAAATCCTTTGCACTGACACGCATTGTTAATAATCCATTCTCAAATACAATTCAACACGCATGGCAGGGCTTGCACTGTGGCAACCCTGACATACCGACCCCCCAAAAACAAACCATAATGTCCCCAGAGTTTAAACAAGTTCACTACCAGGTGAAAGTTGCGTTTAGAAAACCTGTAAGGAAAAGGGAAATACAAACATGTCAGTTAATGTCAAATATTTACAAGCAGGTTATTTAGGTTTATCGGGGAACTGAGCATGAAATTTAGTTGTAAGGGTAGGAGCTCTCACATGCTTGCTATCAACCCATTCACTGAAGCTCTTGGGTAAATGCTTCCAGTGAATCAGGTACTGCAGCTGGCCTCTACAGCATCTTGAATCTAGGACACCTTGTACTTCAAAATGTTGCTCCCCTTCAATCATCGTGGGCACTGGAGGAGGGACTTCTGGATGCCAGGCTGAAGATTCTTGGCTTGGCTTTAACAGGCTTCCATGGAAAACGGGATGAATTTTCCTCATGTTTTTGGGTAATTCCAATTGTACAGTTACAGGATTTATAACTTTGACTATAGGGAAAGGACCCACATATCTAGGTCCCAATTTCTTGGAGGGCTGGTTGGACTTAAAAAACTTTGTGGATAGATAAACTTTCTCGCCCACTTTCATCTGCCATTATGGCGCTCTTTTACAATCAGCAAATTTCTTATAAGTCTCTTTGGCTTCCATTAAAGTTTTCAACATGACTGGCCAATTGCTGGTTACTTTTTGTATCCATTCATCAGCTAAGACTGGGTCTGTTTGATTCTGAGAATTCTTTTGTGGTAATTCTGGAATAGCCATAAATTCTTGTCCATTTGCAATTTGGAAAGGTGAATATCTCGTACTTTGGTGCACTGCATTATTGTATGCCACCTCAGCAAAAGGCAACAAGTCCACCCAATCATTCTGTTGATAACTGATAGTGTATCAGTTGTTATGTATTGTTCTAATACATAGTTCAATCATTCAGTCGCCCCATCTGTCTGGGGGTGATGGGAGGAGCTTAATCCTTGCTCTGCCCCTATCAATTGTTGGAACGCTTTCCAGAATTTTGAAGTAAATTGGACCCCTCGGTCGCTAATTATTCACTCTGGGACCCCATGCAACCGGTAGATATGCTGGATAAACAACTTGGCTAGTTGACCTGCGGTAGGTAAGCTGGCACATGGAATGAAATGAGCTTGCTTTGAAAATAAATCAGTAACCACCCAAATTACTGTCTTCTTTTTGCTCGCAGGTAGTTCAACTATAAAATCCATAGCAATCTGCTTCCATGGTTTAGTGGGGTTTGCTACTTCCTGTAGCAAGCCCCTAGGATTGCCCCCCTGTCGTTTGGCTGTTGCACAAGTGGGGCAGCTGCTCACATACTCTCCCACAACTTTTCTCATGGAGGGCTACCAAAACTGCTTTATCATTAAATGCAATGTTTCTATGAAGCCAAAATGGCAATTGCCACAACTGAGGCATCCATTTGTACTATTAACGGCTTTAAAGGATCGGGGTGCTTTAGAATTGGCTCTGTGGTAAACAGGGTTTTTAGCCGTTTGAATGCCTCCTGACATTCCACTGTCCATTTTAGCACTGCCCCCGGTCTTTTTGCCTGCTGCGGTTCTCCTTTGTCTTTGTCTTTTAATAAATTGGTTAGAGGCAAAGCGATTTGGGCAAAATTAGGTATGAACTTCTGATAAAAATTTGCAAAACCCAAGCAACTTTGCAATTGCCTCCTGGTCTTTGGGGCTTCCCAGCCCAGTACGTCTTGGACTTTCACGGGTTCCATTTCAATTCCTCCACTGGACACCCTGTAGCCCAAATAATCCAGTTTCTCCTTATGAAACTCACACTTGGACAACTTTGCATACAATTGGGCTTTGAGCAGTCGTCTCCTTCTTGGATGCGTACTCTGAAATAAGCTTCACTCAGATCTAGTTTAGTAAATATTTTCCCCTTCAACAAATGTGCCAACATATCTTTCATCAGAGGCAACGGGTACTGGTTCGAGGTACAAATTGCATTCAATCCCCCATAGTCAGTGCACAGCCTTAAAGACCCATCTTTCTTTTTCCGGAAAAGCACCGGCGGCGCCATCGGCGAATTGGCAGGGCAAATGAAACCCCGCTCCAGGTTCTTATCTACAAACTTTCTTAATTCCTCTGTTTCCTTTTAAGTCATGGAATACATCTTTGGTTTAGGCAGAAGTCCTCCTGGGTCAATTTCAATGGCGCAGTCTGATTTTCTGTGGGGCGGAAGCTGATTTGACTCAGCTTCTCCAAAGACTTCCTTTAAGTCTCGATATTGGGCAGGGGGATGCAGATGCGGTGGTGCAGTGGCTTAATGACATTGGAGTTTGCTGGCCAGAAATGGTTGACACTCCAATGGTTCGAGCCCAGCTCCGTGTGATGGAAGTGAGCTCCTGTCATTTCACCCCTAGCTTCTGCCCACCTAGCAGTTTGAAAGCATATCATCTGTGAGTAGATAAATAGGTACCCCCATTTCGGTGGGGGGAAACACTGGTGGCGCTCTGTGCGGGGAGCAGGAACCGGTGCTGACAGAGGATTGGTGGAGGAAAAAGCCCTGATGAGCTGACTTCCCTAAGGAATGCTGCTGGCCAGCTGAAGCAAAGCTAGCTCACCCTCTTGTGGTGCATCAGTGCAACAAAGACTAGCAACTACTGGCGCCAGAACATCTACTGTGTTAAAAAAAAATTGTAGACTCCCTGGCAATGTGTGCCATACGTTAAATAAATAAATAAATAAATAAATAAACAAACAAACAAACAAACAGATGATAGATAGATAGATAGATAGATAGGGCAGGTATGATGTTGTCTTTTTCCTGTGGCTTTTCCCCCCAGCTTTCAGTTTCAGCTGCCACTGATTTTAAGTTAGAAATTAGCGGCTGTCGGTTCCCGCCCTCATAACTCCCATCAGTAAATGTCAGGCAGCCTGAAACCCAGTCCACTTGAGGGTTCCTCTTTCGAAGCCATGTTAGTCCCAGCACCAGGGATTGGTTCACTATTTATTTTATTATTTTATTTTATCTCATTTATACCCCGCCTATCCCCTCCCTAAGCGGAGGGCTCTAGGCGGCTTACAATCATCATACATACATATATTTATACAATCAGATTCTAAATTACCCGCGCGGTTAGGGAAGGGGTGAGGGAACCGGCTCTTCAATCGCAGGTTGGACTACATGTCCCAGAAACCTTTGCTTCAGAGCCGGCTGCTGACGTCCAGGAAGTTGATGTTTTTTTCGGGCTCCGCCGTCCTCTGCCGTCCTCCATCGCCATCCACGGGAACCAGCTTCTTCTCGGTCCGAGGGCGACCCTCCGAAAAGGACGCCAGCAAATTGGCCCACGTGAGTGGTCCCCATTCATCTACTTGCCGGGCTTTCGATCAGCTGGGTGGGCTGGAGCTGGGGCTAGTGACGGGCGCTCACCCCGCCACGCGGATTCGAACTGCCGACGTTATGGTCGGCAGACTACCGGCTCAGCGGTTTAACCCGCTGAGCCACCGCGCACTATGGGTGCCACAATAAATTTTAAAGTTTCCTCATGGGTCCCTATCTGCATTCTCACAGCCTCGGTATAGAATTCAACTGGGCCACCTTTCATATAGGACCCATCAAGCTGGCTGAAAATAATGGGGACTTTTAGCCTTTGTACTTTCAACCCCAGTCCAGCCACTATGGCCGGATGAATTAAACATCGGGTGCAGCCCGAATCTAACATGGCAAAAAGGCTTGCTTTTTCTTTCCCACCCAGTGTCTCTAATTGTACCCCCACCTGCATGGTAGGGCAATCTTCACTCTCCATTGGGTCTGTGCCCTCGTTGGTAAACGCCTGTCCTCCAGCGCAATCTAGGACAGGCAATTTTAGTTTCCCGCCGGCAAGAATTCTTCATCAGTGGAATCCTCTTTCCCCGGTTGGGACTCACCGCTCCTCCCTTCGTGGGTGGCAGCGAGCTTTCCCTTGCTTTCATGACCGAGGTTTTACTGGCTTTCTCATTGCCTTCGCTCTTGAACGTAGTTGTTGGTTGCGGGCAGTTTGCGATCCGATGCCCTTCCTTGCCGCATTTAAAACATAACCCACTTTTAGCATACCGTTCTTTTTCTTTTCCCCATGGTTTCTGCTGATTCTCTCTTCACCACCGCGCCAGATTGGGAACCCCTTTCCCCGGTAGCTTGCATCTGCACCTGTTTCTAGAGCCATAGTTTTGTTTTCTCTACAGTCCCAGCAAGGTAAATCCACTCTGTTAAAGTCTTTGGGTCCCCCCGGTTGAGGGCCATCTCTAAAAACTCAGGCTTCAAGCCCATCTGGAAATACTCCACCTTAAGGGATTCCGGCCAGTCAAGTAGGCGACCTGCCAGTCTCTTAAATTCCAAGGCATACTCCGCAACAGACCGGTTGACTTGTCTGATGTTTTGCAAGCCTGTTTTCGCTGTCATTCTGGATAAGATGTCTTCGAAGCGTTCTCTAAGTGCAGTCATAAAAGTGTTGAAATCTAGTAACTCTGAAGCATTGGCATCGTGCATCTCTACTAACCAGTCTGATGCCTCCCCTTCGAGGTAGGCCAACACGTATCTCACTTTCGCCTCTTCATCCATGAATGACTATTCAAATTCATCCATGAACCCCTTTACATGGGTCATGAAACAGGCCAACCGCTTTGGGTCCCTGTCAAACTTCACCTTGATTTCTCTGGCCCCAGCCAGTCTGACTAGCTTCCGAGTGGGCTTTGGTCTCTCACTCCATTGTCTCAGCTCTGACCCATCACTTGCTGCTCCTGTCGACTCTTCTTCGGCCCCGGAGCTATTCCCAGACGACTCTCCTTCTCCCGAAGTAGTCATAGTGCTTTCGGGTCGTGGACTCATCTCCAATCCCTCTAATTTTTGAAGGATCTTCTCCATCACTCCATGCATGGTCTGCAGTTTCTGCCCGACCGTCTCCACTTCTGTGTCTAATCTGGTCATCTGGAGTTCCAGTCTTGACATGTGTTGGGTCTGCAAGCCTCGTCTCGTATTTACATGGCTCACCATCTCGCTCTCCATCCCCCCTCCGATACCCATGGACCACTGACCTTTCATCTTTGGCGTCTTGCTTTGGGTCTCTGCGGGGCGTTCTGGAGAATCGGACAAGCAGGGCTCTGCTTCTCTATCCCGTTTCTTACGGGTGCTTTTTGCTGCAAACTTCAGCGTCTTTGTTCCTTTGGGAACTGCTCCAGTCTCTTCCACCTTCTCCTCTGCAGAGGTGCTTGGCTGCTCTGTGGTTGCTTCACTCATCATCATCCCTGAGGTTGCTCCCTCCATTGAAATCAGAACTGTTGAAGGATACGCAAGCCTCAAAGGTGTGGGGTGACTCTCAGCCGAAGGCAAATCCTCAGGTAAAGGAATATCCTCAGGTAGCATCGACATATAACACAGATTCTGGTCTTTCTGTGATGTCTCTGGATCTAATCCTCCAATTCAGCATTCCTCAGTACACTGAGTATAGTAGAAAGCTTTATTGAAAGTATTACAATTCAGAACGTATCTAAAGACCAGAATGACTCAATTCCCGCCAAACAGTCAAACCTCACTCTTCCCCCCGCCTACGTGTCACTCCTCCCTTGATGATGCATTGCCCAGTACTTTTCCCATCCAGCCACGCTCCCCCTCCCATCAGCATATTTCTCTTCAGTACCAAGCGATGCGATGCAGGTGCGTGGCCTTGACCAGCTGTAAACATTCTTGTTGGAATTTCACTCTCTGTGTTCTCCCCCTCCCTTCTCTTGAAATCCTTTGCACTGACACACATTGTTAATAATCCATTCTCAAATACAATTCAACACACAATGGCAGGGCTTGCACTGTGGCAACCCTGACAGATTCCTGTCCTAGACAGGGGATTGAACTAGAATACCTACCAGGTCCCTTCCAGTCATGATTCTATGATCATCCAGCATTACATGTCACACTCTGGATGCAGGTGCAGCATGCACACCCATGCCAGCTCCAAGGCATTTTTTTAACTTCACCTACCCTGCATCTATTTTCAAACCTCTTTTATTGACTATTTGCAGTTCTTTTGCCTGTTCCTTTTTGTTCTCATTTGGGCAAGATTTCCATTTTTTGGGAGAAAAAAAACACCTTCTTGCCATTATTAGCATATCTGACCTAGCTCATTAACCACTCTAGAGCCTGTTCATCCACTGTCCTTTCCTGTTCTGAAGCATACATTCATTTTAACCGAGTTTCTACAGTAGCTTTGAATAATCACCAAGGTTTGTAGAGAAAATGGATTCTTGTGACTATTTCTTTCAACTTCCTTTTCTCATTTTTTGCTCTGCTAATATAGTCCACTGTTCAACATTATAGCTTTACAATCACTGTTCCTAATCAAATCAATAACTTTTCACTCTTGGGCAGAATTCTGAGTGTTACTTAGGATTAAATCTACTGTTGCATCTTCCTTTGACTAGCTGTTCCAGGGCTATTGCAGGACATAATAATGTGTTGGGACTGTAGTTTCTAAAAGTCAATGGCTGTGCTGCCTGAAAATGTAAGAATTGCCTTCCCAACACATCCACAAGGCATCAAGTTTGATCTAATAGAACTTGGGTTGCGATGCCAAGATTCATTGATTGATTGTTTTGTCTTATCTTTATCTCACTCATGGTAAGTTCTACCAGACATTATCAAAAAAGTGGGGACCAAGATACACAACTGTAGTTTTCAGAGGAAACCACACATTTACTATCTGACTTTATTTGGCTCTGAGGAAATGAATAAGAGGGAGAATATTATAATATAATGTAAAGCCCAAGAGATCTCTGCCAAGACAAGTTTATCATTTCCATGGTTTTATGAAATGGCCGGAGAGCTCTTTCAGCAGACAGAGCAATAAACATTCACAGGTTTCTGAAATAGCTGTGTGCCAAGATCAAGTGCAGCGTTGACTCCATTATTCACTGTTGCTGCAAATGACAGGAAGAAAACAGATGACATTGCTTATGAATGTGACTGTCTTCTCATACGTTTGGAAATGAAAACAGTATCAAAACAGTGTTGTGAACTCTTGTCACTGAGGCCAGCATATCCTTAACAGCAATGAAGGGTCGTTTGTAATGATAAACAATATCAATATGCTATAGGTCATTGTCACAGCTTTTTCAGTTATTGGGACAAGAACAGCAAATCTAAAAAAAAAAGTAATAATATACTGAATAGGAAATAAACCAATCATTTTCTTGGAACCTTGCAGTAGAGGTGTCCCAAATATTTGATTTGAAAGCTTCAATGTGCATGACAATAGAACATTTGAAGGTGCTTGGGAAGGCTGAGGACGGAAAGATTTATTTATTTATTTACTTATTTACTTATTTACTTATTTATTTATTTATCAAATTTATCACCGCCCAACTCCCCCAAGGGGGACTCTGGGCAGTTTACAACAAAATTAAAATCATTAAAATACAATGATAAATAGATTAAAATACACAGTAAATAACAGTTTAGAATATAATGAATATAATAAAATCCAATGGCAGAATCTTCTTAAGTTCGTAAAAAGGGCACTCCAGTGCTAATCTAAGGTGCTAGCCATCTCCAGGTATATTCATTCTCCTTCCCACCCCAAGCATACTGACAAAACCAGGTTTTGAGTTTTTTCTGGAAGTCCAGGAGTGAGAGGGACTGTCTGATCTCTGGGGGAAGAATGTTCCAAAGGGCAGGGGCAACAGCAGAGAAAGCACACTTCCGAGACCCCGTTAGATGGAACTCCTTAACTGATGGGGTCCGTAGCATGCCCTCTCTGCATGCCCGGGTGGGACGGGATGAAGTGATGGGGATGAGATGGAAACATTCCAGAAGACAGCCCTGTGTATTTCTAACCTAATACTCCATTCCAGAATCAAGAGCCCAGGCTGAAGTAGGCCTTCTGAGGCGTGTTTAAACAACAAGCATGGAGGGTAAAAACCAACCAACCCTTAAACTGCAGGAGTTTACTTACTGATGGCCTCAGATGCCAGGGAGCATGTTTTCCTGGCACGCTATGTCTGTATTTGTAATTACCCACTTTTCTGGAAACCAAAATGAATAACACTGTTGCTGCTGCTTGAGCTGTGTGTATCTTCTCTAAGAAGCATAATGTAATTCATCTTGTATTTAACTGCATGTTCTTCAATGTATACAGCACGGAGGAGCAGAGAAACCGATCAGCGGATTAACGCTGTACCAATCCCCTGGTTTAATGTCCTTTTTGATCCCAATTAACAATTCAGAGAAACAAGAGGACATCCTGTGGCATTTCTTTCCCAGTTTTGAAACACAATGTCTTCTGTCTGCATAAAAGTTTTGCTACTGGTTTTTCTGAATCTTATTTTCATGATGTATTTTTTACAGATACGTTTACCACAGAAGCACAGAGTTGGAGGGAAACTCAAAAGTTATCCAATCCAACCTCTGGCTTGTGTTCTCTATTTATTAACTAAGCAACGAACCCCACAAAATCCTGCATTTTTGAGAGGAAGTAAAGAAAGAGTTGCCTGAATGTGTCCATATTCTCCACTGCCTTATTTATTTATTTGTTAACTATCAAAACAGTTTTAGCCAGTCACTCATCTCTACAATGGAGCCAGGAGGATGGCTAACAATGTCCATTAAAAAAAAAACAAATCGCCCTCAAAACAGCTATTAAAAAAACCTAAGAAATAGGCAAATGAGCACTTCAGCACTAATAGAAGCAAAATAATAAAAAATTTAAAACATCAGAAAGCCAAGAAATGACAAATCATAACTGTGGGGAAATAACCCTAGATAAAAATAATGCAGAGTTTTAATTAAAGCATGAAAGACAGCATTGGGTTGGGCAAATTCCCTCTGGCAAGTGTTCCAGGTTCTGGATACCACTCAAGGTCCAGATTGAAGCATAGCTGACTGGTTTACACAAAAACTTTGGGTTCACCCCCCAACAGATCACTTAGGGCAGTGAGTCATTCAGAAGATAATTTTATTTGTTATGCCTCAGTATGCACTCTTCCTTCTCCACACCTTTGAAGGCAAAAGAAAAAAAAGGCAAGAGTTCTATTCATCGCCATCACACAATACTGCAGACAACCTCTTTCTCGTTTTATATAAATTGTCTCACACATTAACACAAAATAGTGAGGAACTTTCAGCTTCCATTGCAGCCATGGCAAAACCCCGATTGCCTTTTCAGTTTGACCCTAATGTGACTTTGGAACCTATTGGGTCACATCTTCTGCTTCTGGATTTTCTGCCATGCTGGATATTGTGCAGTGACAGAAAAGAGCTTCAGAGGTTGTCCTATGATACTGTAACTTTTTAGTGGTTGACACTATGGCTACCCAACAAGAAGTTGAGTTGAGAAGTTGAGAAAATAGAAATCCAGTTGACATGATTCAAGCTACAGACAATTCCACCTGGATGACTGAGAACCTTCATAGACATAAAGAAGTTGAGTTCCTTTGCCATATATTGAGACTCCTTCCATCACTCGAACAGCCTTTTCTAACACAACACCTCAAGCACAACTGAATTACTAATGATGAAAAATTAGCTAGCAGCCTGGGGTCAGGTCCCCCTGGATGGATATCAACATTACACAGACCTTTGCAGCTGGCATAAATTAGAATTGTTGCAGATGGAAGGAACCACGAGCTGACTGTGGTGTCAATGTTTTTTAAAGACTCAAGTCTGACCCAATGTAACCCCAAGATTTTATCTCTCCTGCTGTTCTTCACATTCCGTCACCAAGAACAAGCTTATTTGACCGTGCATTGGGGCTGACTTCATTCCAATGAGATCCTATCACTTGCTACCTCCTTGGTGCCTCTGGATAGCTTTGCTTAAAACATTGGAAGTAGCGTTCCTCCAAATTCAGACATGTTGGGGCTGCAACTTCTGGAATTCTTGGCACCCTGAAAACAGATGTTTGTGGAATCTCGCTGGAATGAAGTTGGCCCTAATGCACAGTTGAACCAACATGTTCTTGGTGAGAAATGTGAAATACAGCAAGAGCTGGCTGGAATGTCTGGGAGCTGGAGCTGTAACCCATCTGGAGGGTCCCAGATTAAGGAAGGCTGATTTGAACTATGTTCTCTTTCTATTGACCTTGATTAACTCAACTCCCCACCCACCAGTTCTGTCAGTCATCACCTACCCCTTTATTCCATTGGAATCCTTTATGTCATAGTGGGTTAAGTTAAGATTTTGACCACACAAGCCATGATAAAAGTAACCAGGAGAAAATGAATTGGGAATTGTGAAGAGTGCTGCATGAGTGAGTCAAATAGGATAGTACTAAGGATGAAACACTAATGTAGATTAGTCCTGTGTTTGGGGAAAAATACCACAGAAGGGTTCCTCAGAATCAAAAAGAGATTCAGTGTAAATCCTGCCTTGTTTGCTGAAATTAATTAAAAGATCTTGAGCCAAAAGTAGGGCTGATGCTGTTTTGGGAATCACAGTGCCTTTTAATGTGGACATTCCTATTTCTTCCCTACTCAGCCTATAGTCTATGGACAGTTTATTACAAATACTCATTTTCTGTAACAGATTTTTTTTGCTTCCCCCAGTCCCAACTATTAATGAGGGCCGTTCACATTACTTATATATGCAAAATCTGCCCCATTATTTGCTTAAGTGCAGCAATGTAAGTGTTTAGACTGGCAAATTACCCACCAATTGAAATATCCCACAGAAGCCCATATTTCCTCCCTCTGAAGTAATGTAAATGAGGCCTGATTGTAAACATCTCATGCCTAAATTATACCTTAGAGAATCAACGTAATGCAATTTTCTTTGTCTGAATGATTTCAGTAAAAGCAAGACAGACAAATGAGTGTAATTGACCTGACTTCTTTCTGTCTCTAGCAATTGGAAGTTTGGGTCAGGGACTGAATGCAAATATGCATCCTTGTCTCATCACAGCTTTAAAAGAAACACAGAGAACTAACATGTAGGCAGACCTGTCAATGCGTATTTGCCTGTCTTCCTTTCAATGTCATCTTCATAGTAACACACTGGCTTTGTTCTCCCTTATTTTGAAAGGCTTTCTGCTGGACAAGGATTCTGAGCACCTACAATGAGAGCAAGTGGCAGAAATGCACCTAATTCATCACCTATTAAATTTGGTCTGTAGTTTAGGCTGAAGACAGCTTTTTCAAACTGAAACCTGTTTCAGAATAACTTCTCCAAATATATGCGTTCAACTCACCTGCACATCCAGTAATCAGTTGTTTCAAGGAGGAGGATGCCGTGGTATTATTTTAAATGCAAAATCTGCCCATCAACAAGGTTCTATTTTTATTTACTTCGATATTGTTATCTAGCCTTTCAAGGCCAAAGTCCTTTCACAGGGGCCCACACTGAAGAGCATAAAAAGCATTCAAAATGTAAAAAAGTCACCACCTGGTTCATACAGTGTGCAAAACTAGCAATGTGGCTGATTGGTTTGGGGCTTACTGTGGTATGTGTGAGCCCAGCTACTGTGGCTTGTAAACTAAGTTCTATGGCTTAGAGAGTTTTGCAAATCTAACCGTGATTTATTCAGTAAATCATGGCTAGAGGAACCATGACTTAGCATAATGTTAAATATGATTAATATAGAAATAAAAATCATTTATTTAAAATAATAAACTGGTCACCTTTTCAGTCAAAAGCAAAGTAGGCTAGCCAAGTCTTTACTGCAGCCAGAAAAGCCTATGGTGGGAAATGGCTCTTTTCCCCACCCACCCTCAAGTTTCCTGGGAACTATTTTTCCATCTGTAGCCCTGTAATCTTGTTCTAAAAGATGCCAAAACCATGATTTAGCATTTTTTTGGCTAAGTATGTCATTCATTTAACATTGCTCATTCAGAAACTGTATTTGTTCTTTGTTGGCTCCTAACCACTAGAATCTTAAACTACTGTTTAATTTTCCCCGCATAGTTAAAGCAATGGTATTTCCCGTAGTAAGAGGGGCGTGGTGGCTCAGCGGGTAAGACGCCAGGCTTGTCGATCGGAAGATTGCAAGTTCGGAGGTTTGAATCCCTAGCCCTGCGTGCGGAGTGAGCTCCCGCATTAGCCCCAGCTCTTGCCAACCTAGCAATTCGAAAGCATGCAAATGCAAGTAGATTAATAGGTACCACTTCGGTGGGTAGGTAACAGCGTTCTGCACGTGTCATGCCGGCCACATGACTGTGGAAGCGTCTTCGGACAACGCTGGCTCTTCGGCTAACAAACGGAGATGAGCACCGGCCCCTAGAGTCGGACACGACTGCACAAATTTGCGGGGGGAACCTTTATCTTTATTTCCCATAGTAACCTATGGCTGCAAGAGCTGGACCATAAGGAAGGCTGAGCGAAGGAAGATAGATGCTTTTGAACTGTGGTGTTGGAGGAAAATTCTGAGAGTGCATTGGACCGCAAGAAGATCAAACCAGTCCATACTCCAGGAAATAAAGCCAGACTGCTCACTTGAGGGAATGATATTAAAGGCAAAACTGAAGTACTTTGGCCACCTAATGAGAAGTCAGGATACCCTGGAGAAGAAGCTGATGCTAGGGAAAGTGGAAGGCAAAAGGAAGAGGGGCCGACCAAGGGCAAGATGGATGGATGATATTCTGGAGGTGACGGACTCGACCGTGGGGGAGCTGGGGATGGCGATGGCCAACAGGAATCTCTGGCATGGGCTGGTCCATGAAGTCATGAAGAGTCGGAAGCAACTGAACAAATAAACAAAAGCCACTTACAGTAAAGGAAAAGCATATATGTATATATAAGATCCTTATATTTCAACGTCAGGATGTCAGCCCTCAGAACCCCTAGGCAGTTGGTGTGAGACCCCACTAAAACCAACAGGGCCAGGAGGTTCCCAATGTTTAACTCTAAATGTTTATTTAGATACTTATTTAGGGCACTTTTGCATGGCTGTTCCATTTTTCAATATTCAAAACAGCTTATGTAAATTCCGACAAATAAGCAAGCAAACAAAATCCATTAATTCAGCAACATATGAAAGAGCAGCAAGGTAGACCTAAACCAAGGGGAAGTATCCATCTAACTCAAGGGCTTTTACAACCACCACCACTACCACCACTCTGGTCATCAAATTTCCCAGATGAAAGTATTTTTTTAAATTATATTTATTAAACATTTTCATATAATAATAACAAACCAAAAGGAAAAAGGGGGAAAAAACCCAGAAAAGTGCAAGGAAAGAAAAAGTAAACCAAAGTTAACAAACATATTGATGACTTCCAACCTTCTTTTCAACAGATAATTACCTTCTTATTGTCCCTCCTCCCTCTTAAGTATTTAAGTCCCTTCACCCCTTTGTTTAGTCCTCATCTTTCTTAGTCTTAGAATCCATAAATCATCAATTCATTTTTTTCTTCTTTCAACAAAAAGTCTATATAAGGCTTTTTGTCTTTCAAAAAAGTTTTTGTTTTTTGTTCTCTGACCAAACAAGTCTGTTTTACCATTTCTGCAAATTCTGACATTTTTACAATCCAGATGAAAGAATTCCAAAGATAAGGTGCAACAATTAGAGTGGCTTAAAGAAATGCATCAACCAAAAAATATTTGGATTTTTTAAATATGTAGTTGCATAAGTATTTCCATAAAATTTGCATTATATATCAAACTGCAAATTTGGCAATAATAATAATAATTTATATGGGGCGTGGTGGCTCAGTGGGTAAGATGCCAGGCTTGTCGATTGGAAGATCGCAAGTTCAGAGGTTTGAATCCCTAGTCCTGTGTGACGGAGTGAGCTCCTGCACTTGCCCCAGCTCTTGCCAACCTAGCAATTCGAAAGCATGCAAATGCAAGTAGCTTAATAGGTACCACTTCGGTGGGTAGGTAACAGCGTTCCGCACGTGTCATGCGGCCACATGACTGTGGAAGCATCTTCGGACAACGCTGGCTCTTCGGCTAACAAACAGAGATGAGCACCGGCCCCTAGAGTCGGACACGACTGCACAAATGTGCGGGGGGAACCTTTACCTTTAATAATTATTTAAATAGAAATGCAACATATTTCTCTATTGTATTTAGTATTTATTTAAAGAATTTGTAAGGTCGCTCATCTCCCAAGACTCTGGGCATCATACAAGGGCTAAAACCACAAAAACAGTAGCAAAATTATAGGTCCCATCTACGAAGGAGTTTTATCTGATGGGACCCAGGAGGAGAGCCTTTTCTGCCTGGCACCTGCCCTTGGTAACATCATCCCCTCAAGGCTAGATTGGCCCCAACCCTACTGGCCAATATTCTTTATATACTGCTTCTCCCTGGACTTTTAAAAGATAAATCCTTTTTGTCTACAGAAAGAGAGGTGCTGGGGGATCTCCTTCTGCTAGCTATTAGGTTCCCTTCCTCAGGAGGATCCCTTCTGAGACAGAGGGATATGTATTGGGGATGTCCACACTCTGTGTGACTTGCAGCTGACAGTCTGTGAAGGCCGATTGGCTTCATAATACCCTTAATGATCTCTATCTTATATCAGATTCAGAATGACAATGGCAACACTGTGAACAATTGCCCTTTACAAAGTGGGGCGCGTGGCCAACTTAGCTAAAAACCGAGAAGCTTGTTTCCAGTCATTACTCACCTAATTTACCCAGGAACAAACTTTGAATTAAAAAAAGGATGCTTCACATTCTGCCTAATCCAAGACCTGAGTTCAGATGACCTGCTAGGTCTTTATATATCCTGGTTCAGGGTGTCCTGTGGCTGCAGCCCGTGAATGGGCAGGTAGTTCTTCCTATACTTGGTCGCAAGTAACTAGGGTCAATGGGTCTGCTGCCAGTTTCACTTGTCTAACCAGCTGGCTCTTACGGAAACTTGGAATTAAGTTTCTTTTATGGGTCTTGGGCAACAGTTGCCTACTCTATCCAACAGCCAAACTGGGTTGGATTGCTTTGTTCAATGGTTATCACTCAGATTCACCTCAATTCTTCTCTCCCCCGTCCCCTAACTTTTCTAAAGCTACCTACTGCTTTCTGCATATATTTATCTAATTGACCTTCCCTTCTTTTGATAGCCTGCACTCGGAATAAAAAATGCATTAGAAGAAAAATGGAATTATAATGAAACATGCATCTCTTTCCATTATTTCCCCAGTTTTTACTCTTTATCCTTATCATAGTGTTTAAGCTTTCTGGTAACAGAACAATTCTTAAGCAATACTATTAAAATCACATTTTCCCCATTTCTCTCCTTTCCTTTTGTTTCCCACCCCCACCTGGACACCAAGACTATTTCTCCCCCCACCCACCTTTTGGGTGTAAAAGGGAGGCATGAAATCTGCTGAACCCTCCAGAATCCAAAGTGTTTTTTTTTTAAAAAAAGAAAGATCAAAAACTAAGCTACCCTAAATATACAAAGCCACTTCCCACTTTAAGCTGAAGAGGAAGCCTTGAAAACATGTGAAAGTCAAAGGCTCCCCGACTGAAAGGGAAGTGGGTGGGCTGACCCACTGGAACGGAAGGGTTAGCAGCCGCCTGCATCCTCCGTCTACTTAGTCCGGTACACCAGTCACCTCCTTCTGCCCATTTAACCTTCCCCAAGTCTCTGCTGCAAACAAGAGCTATGGATTTTTAACTACTACATCTCTTTTTCATACATGCACATTCCTTTTTGGGATAAGCAATATTCTGCATGTGGAGAAAAGAAGGAAAATTAAAGGCATAAAATAAGAAAAAAGAAAGGAAAGATAACCATTTATTATACTTTTCCATACCTTTTTTTACTGACAAATCATCTTTGCTTGCACCACCTCTCTACACTGCTTCACACTTTGGTTCTCTTTTGAGGACATCAGCAATGCCATCCAACAATGACTTTCTTGGTTTTCTCCTTCCTTTATTTCCCATTCACTCTTCCTTCATATATTTGTTTTACAATTGGATCCTCATTCATTCTCTCTCTATGACCAAACCACCTCAACAATCTTCTTTCAAATTGGTCACCCAGTTCTGTATGGAATTCACATTCATTTTGCACCCATTTATTCTTGTGCTACCACACACACACCATAAGTACTCCATTCCCGCTAGATTCATTGTAGGTTTCTCCTGACACACCCAGCTCATATCTCCATGTAACACAGTGGGCAGAAACATTATCTTATACACAACAATGTTGTTATTTCAACTAACATTCATTCATTCATTCATCCCCACAGACTATACATTGTTCATTACTTTTCTATCAGCATTTGCACATCTCAGCATTTTTAATTTTTTTTCCTGATCTTTAATAACATTCTACCAAGCTACACAAATTCATCTATTTCCTCTAGATTTTTGTCATTTATGTATAATTTGTTAAATTTATATGCTGCCTGACTCCCAGCGACTGTGGGTGGTTTACAAATTGCTAAAAACATTTAAAAGCAAGTAACAATACAAGAAACACAAAACAAAGAATCAGAGATGGCAAAGAAAACAAACCCAGATGGGAACAAGGAAAAGGAAGAAAAAGGGCGTCAATTGTCCTCACCAAAGGCCTGGGCAAAGAGCCACGTTTTCAGGGCCTTTCGAAACACCAGTAGGGTGGGGGGCATTCCAATCTTGAGGGGAACCTCATTCCAGAGGGCAGGTGCTGCTACAGAGAAGGCAGGTGCTGTAGCAGAGAAGGCACGCTTCCAGGGTCCAGACAGATGGCATTGTTTAATTGAAGGAACTCAGAGCACACCAACCCTGCCAAATCGGATTGGCCAGGTAGATATTATGGGAGACAGGTGGTCCCTCATGTAACCAGGCCGTATGCCATGTAGGACTTCATAGGTAGTAACCACCAATTTGAATTGCACCCGGAAGCAAACTGGCAACCAATGCAGCACGCAAAGGAGAGGTGTTACATGGGCATACCGAGGCATGCCCATCATTGCTCATGCCGCTGCATTCTGGACCTGCTGATGCTTCTGGGTGGTCTTCAAGGGCAGCCCTATGTAGAGCGCATTGCAGTAGTCAAACATGAGGTGACCAGGGCATGAGTGACTGTCTGAAGCCCCTCTCCCCCTGATCTAGGAAAAGGTGTAACTGGTGTACCAGATGATGCTGGGCAAAGGCCTTCCCGGCCATAGCTGCCACTGGCTCTTTAAGTAGGAGCTGTGAATCCAAGAAGACCCCCAAATTGTGCACCGCCCTTGAATGGTGGAGTGCTATCCCATGCAAGGTCAAACTTGGAATATCCCCAGATCTGGGAAGTCCAAACACCCACAGCCGCTCGGTCTTGGTAGGACTGAGTTAGAGATGGTTCAACCCGCACAGCCTCCAGGCACTGGGACAGAACCTCGACAGTCTCACTTGGCTAGTCGAGAGTTGAAGATATAATTGGATCTCGTCAGCATACTGATGATACCGAACCCCAAACTGGTGGATGACCTCACCCAGTGGTTTCATGTAGATGTTGAAAAGGAGGGGAGAGAGAATAGAACCCTGTGGCACCCCCGTAGATTAGCCTAGGGGACAACCTATTGTATATCATGCAATTGTTCAGACCACCACTATTTTTGTGTTTGATACATTCATTTTCAGCTCCATACTCCTTGTTCTTGATGGAGTTTTCAAGGTTAATAAAATAACTTCAAGCAGCTAACAACAATTTTGCAAAGTAGAAGCGTGAACCAGAAGGGACTTGCACATTACACTTAATTATGTTCAGAAATAAATTCAGTCTTCACATAGTTAGATGAAGAAAAATAGAGATAGCTTACATTTATTCAGTAGATCTGGATACAAGTAGATTCATAGTAGATCTGTGTACAAATGAGATGGAAAGGACGAGAGCTGCATCTTGCAGCACCTCCTGCTTGCAGGTGTGCCCAAAGAGTAATGGAGATTGTTCAACCCCCAAACTCAAGAAGAAGGAGGAAGTGGAAATCAGGTGACCCATGTGACATCGCACAAGCACAATAGAGATGCATTTACTAGAAAGGACCCCCTTTATGCATATGAGACAATGCTGAGTTGACCCCTGATAATTCTAACAGTTCTATCATACAATCTCACATTTTCAGCCAAGAAACTCTGCATCATATGTGTACAAAACACACATACATTTACAACCCAACCAACATACTGGTATTATCACCATAAGCATTCCTTATAAATCTTTGCATCAATATATTAAACAGCAAAGGGACATCACGCATCCTTGTTTTACTGCTCATTGTTCAGTTATTTGCTAAACATAAACTACAAGCTTCACACTCATGCATTCTTTACTTTCATCATATACTGCAAGTCCCACTAGAAAGATCAGACCAGGAAATCAACTCCATAGGAAGGTTAAAACTACTTTATTGAGATTGGTTATAATAACAGAATCTTGCAAGTCTGACTGTGCTGTAGTCCTCCCGCTTCTTATACTCCAGTGAATTAGGGAGGCATCTGCCTGAGCTGCTTCTGAGCTTTAAAAATGCTTCAGCACCTTTTGCCTAGGTAATGGTTCTTGCATATTTCTGTCAAGGTCATATTTCTTACTCATTACCATAGGGGGAAAATATAGCATTCTTCCAATCACTGGGCATAGACGTAGTCTTCAAACATATTAAAGAAGCTGCATAGCCATTTCACAAGCAAATACATCCATATTTTAACAGTTCTTCAGTTACACCATCTACACCTGCAGCCTTATAAGGTAGTTTCCAGCCTTAATCCTACCTGTGACACCAGCATTGTTCTCTGCTAATGGTAAGGACAATACCAGTTAGTTTTGGTCTATTCTGACTGGTTTGCACAACTGAAGCCTACGTTTATTATTTTTATTTATTTATGCAATTTATAGGCCCCAAGCATGCTCATTTGGGGTGTCCGCAGCGTACGGTAAAGAAAGTCAAGTTGACGATCACAATGGTGCAGTTGAAGCTCTGCCTGTTTTTTTATGTGTAACACACACACACACACAAACAAGCAGAGCTTCAATCACACAATTGCAGCCACCATCTTGACTTTTTTTTTATCATGGTCTGTGGACATCCCTAATGCTGGTCTATATAGGCTAAATTCTCTAATCCAGAAATTACCTTGCAAGCCAACATACTGTTACCCACATTCTACCCCCTGGGAGGCATGCAATGCCTACATAAAACTCCTGCAGTGGCTAATAAAATTGCTAATCAGTTTCTAAACAATATCCTATGTTATCCTTTTAAAATGACATTTAAAAAACAGTAACACCATAATGTATGTGTATGGTAGCAATCCAGGATTAAATAACAGTAGAAAACTGGCCATTTGATTGTCCTATCTCCATGTACTAGAAGAAAAATAGGGAAGGCAGACATGTGGAAGAAACTCAGGGCAATAATTGAAACACCTGCTTGCATTTAGCTACCTCCTTCACCCCATACCTAAGCTGGCTGTCATTGATGGGAACTGTAGTCCAATATCTACAGAGGCACCAGCTTATGGCCTCTGTGCTGAAGTGGGGTCATATTACCTAAGGGTAAGTGGATCATCTCTATCTTTTCCTATATCCATAATTTATTCTACTGAACTTAACTCCATTAACATTTAAGGATAGGTTTATTTTGTACTGTGTTTGGTTTAGAATATTTTGGACAGATCAAGATCAGTTTCTGACAAGATGGATAAGCTCAGGAAACAGGAAACCCAGGGTAATTTCACATCCTGTTTCTCTTCCCTTCTCCGTCAGTTTCAGATAAGGGAGCAGTTGGTCGTAGCCCAGACATGAGGACATAAAAAGGGGCTGCTTTTCCTATCCCATTTCTGCTTTATTCTTTGGGGAGAAAAAGTCTGTTTTGCAAAGGAGGAATCAGTCTGACTGTAGCCACTTTCCTAAGCAACCTTTGTTCTTTTTACATACACATATAGATATAATTCATAGGACTCGTATGAATAATATAGACAAAGGTCCGTATAGTTAAAGCTATGGTTTTCCCAGTAGTAATGTATGGCTGTGAGAGTTGGACCATAAGGAAGGCTGAGCGCCGAAGAATTGATGCTTTCGAACTGTGGTGCTGGAGAAGACTCTTGAGAGTCCCTTGGACTGCAAGGAGGTCAAACCAGTCAATCCTAAAGGAAATCAACCCTGACTGCTCATTGGAAGGACAGATGCTGAAGCTGAAGCTCAAATACTTTGGCCACCTAATGCGAAGAGAGGACTCACTGGAAAAGACCCTGATGCTGGGAAAGACTGAAGGCAAAAGGAGAAGGGGACGGCAGAGGATGGGATGGTTAGATAGCATCACCGATGTAATGAACATGAATTTGAGTAAACTCCGGGAGACAGTGGAGGACTGGAAGGCCTGGTGTGCTATGGTCCATGAGGTCACGAAGAGTCGGACACGACTAAACGACTGAACAACAACAACAATCCATTGCAGGGAGCAAAGGAAGGGCTGGGAGAAGAGAGTCCCAGAGGAGGTGGGAAAACAAGAGAGCGAAGGAATGGTAGCAATGAGCACGTGCCTTTACTGCTCCTTAACTCCCAGAAGGTGTTGCTTGGATGAGATGAAAGGTGATGGCTCCCAAGGTTGAAGCTTCCTCTCTACTGAGCATGAATGCCTTGGGACCCTAACATTAGATGGGCCATTTTTCTGCCAGGGAGTATCATCTGTAGCTGTTGGCCCAGTGATGGGATGGGGTGGGATAGAAAACAGGAAGAATATTGGTATAATTGAAGGGTGTACAATAGCACAACCAGGGCTGCAACTGGGGGGTGGGGGGCAAGCGGGGCATGTGCCCCAGGCGCCGCGCTGGGGGAGGTGCCAAAATGATGCCCAGGGGCACCAAAATGACAAAATAACCCATGGGGGGGCGCATGTTTGCCCCGGGTGACACAGACCCTCGTTCCATCCCTGAGCACAACACTTAATCTCATTTTTTTTGATGTCTGAATCCCAGCACCAGCTGCAAATGCGGTACACCCAATGCACCAAATTCTGTGAGATAACAGATATCAGTTGAGTAGAGGAACACCAGGGAATGAGGGAAGGGAAATAAACTGGTGGGGTGGGGGAGATTCTGCTCCACATGGGCTTTTTACCATTAAAATTGGACCTCCAACCTTTCTTCTCGCTTGTACATGATATTATTGTAAGGTAATAAGAGCTGCTGCTGTAGGTTTAGTTTCACTAACAGTGATATTTCTTTGCAAGTCATGCTTGCAAAAAATTAGAACAATTGGTGGGACAGGGGCATCATTTCAAATTTTCCTAGTTATCTATCTTTGTTTGAATTAATACTAGGTCATTAAAATTACAGTCAATTCAATTAAAAATACTTGTGTTAGGTTGATCTCTAACAATGGACTCTAAAACGAAGGCATATTTGAGCCTCCAGCCATGAGATGGAGAATGAGTATACTTTAAAAGGCATCTATTCCAACCTCCTGCTCAGTTAAGGAGCCTTTATCACACCTTTGAGAAATGACTATCCAGCCTCTGTTCGAAGACCTCCAATGAAGAACTCTTCATTTCATGTGCCAACCTTTTCCATTGGCTGACAGCTCATACAGTCAGAAAGTTCCTCCTGTTCTCTAGTCTGAAGTATCAACTAGGACACCAGATCCCTTTCACATATACTGCTGCCAAGCCAAGTCTTCCCCATCCTATACTTGTGCCTTACACTTTTCTTTCCCAAATGCGGAACAACATTTCTCCTGTTAAATTCTATCCAATGCATTTCAGCCCTCTGATTAAGCCTGCCTAGTTATTTGAATCTCTCTTCGTTCTCAAGTATTGGCCACCCCTCCCAGTTTTGTGTCATTTGCAGACTTTATAAGCGTTCCTTCAACACCTTCATAGAAAACCTTGATAAAAATGTTGAACATCTCAAGATCCAAGGCACTTCACTCAATACTTTTCTCTAAGAGCCTCATGGCACTTCACTCAATACTCCTCTCTGGCTGAAGTGGGGTGATTAATGAACACTCTTTGGGTGCAGCCATTCAGCTAACTGTGAACCCATCTAACAGTAGAACATCTAGCCCATATTTCCGTTTCACAGTACCATTTAATTAAGGAGAATATCACAGGGCACTCTGTTGAAAGCTTTGTTGAGGTCCAGTTGTCCATTGTCTACATCATTACACTCATCTACTAAGCTAGTAACTCTATCAAAGAAGACGATAAGGCTAGTCCAGCACAATCTTGTTTGTGACAAAATCTTGCTTGCTCATGTTGATTGTAGGATGCATATCCATGTCTTCACAAGCATGCTGCTTGATAATCTGTTTGAAGACCTTGTCCAGTATAGACATCAAGCTGACAGGTCTGTAGTTTCCTGAGTCTTCTTCTTCCCCTTTTTGAAGACGGGAAAACATTTGTTCTCCTCAAGTGTTCTGGGACCTTGCCAGCCCTCCAGGAGTTCTCAGTGATTATCAAGAGTGGTTCCTCAATCTCCTCATAGAATCACGATAAGGATGGAAGGAACCTTGGAGGTCTTCTAGTCCAACTTCCTGTCCAGGGCAGATATCATGATACCATCTCGGTCAAATGGTTGTCTAACCTTTGCTTGAAAACCTCTTGTGAGGAAGCACTTACAACTCCAAAAGACAGGCTCTTTCACTGATTAATAGCTTTCATGGTCAGGAAACTTTCTGGGCTGCATCAACAAAAGTATAGTGTCGAGATCACGGGAAGTGATCATGGGAAAGATATTTCTGCTATATGCTGCACTGGTTAAGCCACGCTTGGAATATTGTGTCCACTTCTGGTTGCCAAAATAAAAGGAGGATGCTGAGGAACTTAAAAGGATGCACAGAAGAGCGACAAAGATGGTAAGAGGCTTGGAGGCTAAATCCTATGATGAACAGTTAAAGGAACTGTTAGCCCAAAGAAGAAAAGGCTAAGGGGAGATGTGGTAACAGTCATCAACAGTCATCACTTGAAGGGCTGTCATAGGGAAGATGATGGGGATTTATTTATTGATGAGCATCCCTTCATTCCCTTCTGGAGGTGACGGACTCGACCGTGGGGGAGCTGGGGATGGCAACGGCCGACAGGAAGCTCTGGCGTGGGCTGGTCCAAGAAGTCACGAAGAGTCGGAAGCGACTGAACGAATAAACAAAATCCCTTCTACTCTCTCATCTAAGTCATTGATAAAAAAGCGGAAGACCGCTGGGCCCAGGACAGAACCCTGAGGTACCCCACCTGATACCTCCTTCCACATTGACACAGAACCACTAAGGATCATGCACTGAGTCCAACTGTTCAACCAGCTGTAAATCTATCTGGCAGTGTGTCCATTTGTTCAAAATAGCTAGGTGTTCTCTCATCATTTCCTTATTTTGACCTGCATTTCTCTTCTGCCCCCCCACCCCACCCCCCATGGTGCAGCTTCTGACAGTTTGGACCACTTTTTCTTTTTGCAGAAAGACAGATGCAAAATAGGAAATAAGCAGTTCAAGCTTCTCTTTGTTGTCTCTCACCATCTAGCCATCCTCTCCAACCAGCAGACTGATTGTTTCCTTGACTATTATTTTCTGCTGTTTTCGGCATTCATTGCATGCCCCAGCTCATTCTAAGCCTTAGCCTTCCAGACCCCATCCTTACACATTTGGGCTATTCTCTGATATGCTGCTTTTGTTATATGCCTCTCTTCCCATTTTTTAAACTTGTCCTTTTTAATTTCTCAACTTACCAGAAAGCTCTTTATGAAACAATGTTGGTTTCATCAAGTGTCTCCCATTTTGCTTTCTCTTTGGTATTGTTTATGTTTGGGCCTTAATTATCTCATTTTTCAGAATTTTCAAACCTCCTGGTCATTTTTTCTCTCTCTGCAGGATTTCATTCCTATTCCCCCCCCCTCCCTTATGTTATTGTGTCAGCTTTCTTGAAATCTAGAACCCTAATCTTAGGAACCTCTGGGCTGTTCTAGTCATCTTACATTCAGGGAGGGAATTAGCTGCCATTGGTGGTGCTAGCCCTATTTTACTTTGTGACCAGTTTTCCAGGGGTAAGTTCTAACTCATAAAATTTGCCACTACTTCCAGTCTACCACAATTCAGTTTAGCATCAGGTGCCCCAGGCACAAAATAAGTGCTAAAATATGTGCAAAGTCATAACTGGAGCACTTGACTGTATCCATTGACCTTACATCAAGTTTCCTAACATACAATATGCATCTATGGGGGAAATTTCTATAAATACTAAACATAGGGAGTGCCATTTAAAATCACTGTTTTCAGCTTTGAAATTTTTAAGACTGATTTCACACATTATGCTCAACCATAATCAGGTTTGTTTGATTCTAGGCTAGTGTATGAGACAGGCCAACCAATTATGATTTATTCAGCAAACCTTGGTTAATCAAACTATCTTTTAATGCAATTTGTGTCCCCACCAGAAAGGTTCAGGATGCAGACTATTTTAGCAGCCTCCTGCCTGTATGTGGAAGTGTGGCTGGTTCTAACTGCCACCCTGGCCAGAATGTGCCAGCGGAGGAAAGGGATCAGGGTGTTCTGCAATGGCACCTTCACATTGAATTGCCCTCCCAAGAAATCTGGCCTGCCTGGCAGACCCCAAACGCTTGATTTCAAAAAGCCCCATTTCCACAAGTCATTTGCAGGGGTCGGGGCTGGGGGTGGAATGAACCTTCGTTAGCCATGAGCCGGTGACTTCCCTGGAATTTGTTGCTTCGATTTTGTTTTGGTACCTTGCCTTGACAATGCCAGTGTGTGCTGCAATTGACATGAGGTGCCGTTGAGTGTTAGTTACTCTTGCCTGTTATGCTGTCAGCTGCCCAGAGGGTTCAACGGAGCCACGTTTGGCGGGAGGTAAATGCTTTAAAATGCAGGAATAAATAACCATTTTATGTGGGAATTTATATCTGAGTAGTGGTTAAAACCATGCATTAGAAAGCCATTAAGGTCTGTATGGACAGGTTTTAAAATGCCAGATGATTTTGACTTGATTGTATTTCAAAGCTGGGCTGGACAGGGCCAAAAAAGCTTTGAGTGCTAACAATTGGCGGGTCAGGAAGTGAGGCGGCGGCTGGCGGCCGCAAGCGTGTCTCTCCGCTGGAACAATTCTCCCACTTCTGAAGCTTGTGGTGAGATAGTGCTTTGCCTGAGTGTTTTTTAAAAAGATTTTTGACTAGCAAATCCAATCCTTTGCTAAAGTGCTTGAAATCCAGGATGGCATGAATTTTTTCTGGAGCCATGTTGTGGGATCACATTTGGGAGGAGGAGACAATAGCATTGCAGCAAAGTTTTTACCCCCCCCCCCCAATTCTTAGAATAAGTTTCATGGGCTAATTAAGAAGAGACTTCTATTTTGGCAGGAATGTTACTTCCTAAGGTGATGATTTTCAGTGGGCCAACCTTTTCTTTTAAACTGTTATTTTTTTTACTATTTATTTGACCTGGACACTGCCCAACTCCAATTGACCCTGGGCAGCTCACAGAATAAACGCAAACAATATACAATCCCCCCCCCCAAAAAAAAGAAGAAGATGGTGAATCCAGTCAACAGCAACATACATGTACCCTAGAAGTGGCCCCAACCACCCTAGCCTACAGCCTGGGAGGACAGCCAGGTCTTTAAGGCCCTCCTTTTTAAAAAATTTAATAGTAAATTTTATTAGGTTTCAAGAAAAGAATAAAAACTACAAAAAAACCCAAAAAAACTACAAAGAAGGAAAAAAAACTTTAAAAGTGCAGAAACACAAGAGAAAAATTTTTCAAAGTTACAAAACGATGTGGCTTCTGACTTTTAACAGGATGGATATACAAAAATTTCCATAATCAATCTCTTATTCTATATTAAAGCAAAACACCACATTATTTCTATGTCATTCCACTTTAACACATAATAAAAATCACTAAGTACAGTTACTCCTCCCCCTTATATTAAAATAAAGAAAAAAAAGTTCATATAAACCTCCTAAACATCTTTCTCCCCTCCAAAAGGTAAAACATATTTAATTATTCCCTTCCTACCACTATTGTATACATTTCTGTCTACTATAATAAGAATCAAATTAAAAAGCACATAAGTTGTCTGCTATTATACAACAATTTTAATAATCCCAATCTTAATAAACTCAAAAAACAAAGACAATTCAAAACAGTAATTCCATATCTTTAAAAGGGAAAAACATCAATCAAATCCTTAAAGCAAACCAAATAAACATTCATTAACCCTAATACAACAGTTTTAATAATTTTAATCTTAATAAACACAAAAAACAAAGCCAATTCAAAACAGTAAATCCAAATCTTTAAAGGCAAATAGCATCAATCAAATCCTTAAAGCAAACCAGATGAACATTCTTCAACCCTTATCCCACTTCAAAATAAACCAAAGCAGTTACATATCCCCACAATGTGCACAGAGCTTTCCTCTTGAAAGAATCAAACAGCCCAACTGCCCCCCTCAAAGATTCCAGGTTCTTTTCATGACATTCCACCAGGAGATGGATTTTACTTATGGCTTGCAGATCACTCTCTCCCTTAGATTTCTCCAACTCCATTATCCAATCTTCATCCAGCATCTTGATAAAAATCCCAATCTCAGTCTTAGAAAAAACCTTTCAATTACTCTTAGATTCCTCAATTTCATCCACCACATCCCCAACCTGATGGCACATTTTAGATCTCATATTTTTCACAATGTCCTGGATATCTTGCATAAAAGCCTGATAAAAGTGAGAAGAAATCTGTTTAAAATCCTGTTGAAAGTCAGAAAGAATCTGTTTGAAATCCTCCATGTCTCACACAGTAGATTATGGCACCCCCTAGGAGCTTAACCAACGAAAGTCGAAGATATGGAAGAGTTCCAGAGTGTGTTTACATAAAGTGAGAGTGAGATAGCAGACAGTTCTCAAGGGAAAGTGAAGACAGAAAGCTGAAGGTTCAAATCAGCCGATTCAATGTGTAGTAAAATGCTAATATCTTCAAATTTAATACAAAAATAATAAAAGGAAGACAACTATTTACTCTCAATCTTTGGAATTTCCTTTGGAAGGAAAACGAAATCCAAAACTTAAAAGAATTAAAAAAAAAAGTAACCCCAAAAATAATGTTAAGCACCAAGAGAGCCTGCTTCTCCTTGCTGTAGAAAGCCTCTCTTGGGGTACATATACTTAAAAAAAAATACAAATTGGTGATTTAGAAATGGGGTGGCTGATCTTAGTGTCCCTTTAAGGCTACAGCACGGCTTGGAAAGTGATGAAGTCCCTGCCTCCCAGCTGGCTCTTACCAGTCAAAAGCAAAATGCTGTTTGCGATCTTCTGGCTGCAAGCAGCTGTCCAGAGGACAGATGGGACAATTCCAGGAATTCTCCTTGATCCGGAGAATGTTTCTGGGCTTTAGGAAAACCTGCCTGAGCCCAAAAAAAATTACCGCGTTGTCATCTCCGCCCGCTGAACCAGCAGGCACAGCCGTTCAGTCTGACATTCCCACCGGAAGCCCAGGTCTTTAATGCCCTCCTGAATGCCATCAGGGTGGAAGCCATCTGGATCTCAGGAAGAACTTCATTCCAGAGGGCAGATGCCACAACAGAGAGGGCATGCTTCTGGAGTCCTGATAGATGGCACTGCTTGATCAAAGGAACCCAGAGCATGCCAACTCTTTCATATTCCTGTCGACCCAACAGTTCGAAAGCTTGCAAGTAGATAAATTGGGTACCACATTAAGTGGGAAAATATGCTGGCATCCTGTCCTGTCAGGGGTCAGGTTTCCATCGGATGGAAGATCTTTCGAATGGCGGCAGATCCCGGAAAGCAACAGCACCTGCAGGACGTCAGCAGCCAGCTCCGATGCAAGGCATCTTGGGACATGTAGTCCGGAAAAGCCAGGAAGAGTCGGTTCCCTTACCCCCTCCCCTTGCGCGCGGATTAAGTAAAAATTGTATAATGGAAAATGTATAACAATGTATGTAAGCCGCTCAGAGTCCTCCGTTAGGGAGGAAATGGGCGGGGTATAAATATAAGTATAAATAAATATTGAAGCGGGGAGGCTGATACCATGGGAGACAGGCGGTCCCTCAAGAAACCAGGCCCTATGCCATATAGGGCTTTATAGTTAGTGACCAGCACCTTGAATTGCACCCAGAAGCACACTGGCAACCAGTGCAGCTCATAAAGCAGGGGTGTCATGTGTCACATGGTTTTCTGTTGCCTGCTTCTGGGAAATTTTTCCAAGTTCCCAGTTTAGTTGACAGCCCTGGAATTCCCAAGCAGTCCACCATCTGAAGATTAAACAGAGCAAACCCTGCTTAGCTTCCAACGTCAGCCAGGACTGAGTAGGTATGTCATTTGCTGAGGGTCTAACCATCTGAGGGTCTAACTCAGTATGAACCTCTCAGGACATCAGGTCTATAAGAAAGGCCCTCTTTAGAAGCTGCCCCTTTCCCGAGCCTCTTTGGCATATAATTGAGAAAATATTTTCTTGGATGAGTTCCAAACTGCAGAATAGTCTACCTTGGGAGCTCCACTCAGCTCCAATTTGTTCTACTTCTATGGAAGGAGTCAAGGAGAAACTAACATTCACTTTGAGTTAGCTGATAGTAGATTTTAGCTGTTTGGTCCGATTTTAATTGTTTAAAATTGTTTAAAATTGTTTATTTATTTTTTACTGTGAGCTGCCCTATAGGCAGAAAGGCTGGATGATATTATTATGGTTGGTCGCAGAGTCAGCCAGATGTTTAGACTGGATTTGGCATTTTTATTCACCTATCAAGTCCTTCCAAGGACCTGGGATAGGCAGATGTTGTTGTTTGATGGTGTTAAAGGTATCGTCACAGGATGTAAGCTGTTCCAAGTAAAGCTGCCTTTTGCAATTGACTGATAGTGATTTTGTCAATGCCGATGGTGTTAAAGTGGTGCTCCAGATGTTTTGGAATTGCACCCAAGGCATCTATTACTATTGGGACTATCTTTGCTTTCTTTTGCCACAGTTGTTCTATTTCTATTGGCAGGTCTTTATATTTTGTGATTTTTTCCAATTCTTTTTCTTCTATTCTGCTGTCTCCAGGTATTGCAATGTCCACTACCCAGACTTTTTAATATTATTATTATTATTCCATATTATAGAGGTAATATCAGTAACGTTATACATAAAGAGGAGAGCAGAGAGGAGGAGAAGGATCTGGGCTAGTGCTTCTAGTATCAGCTATTTGGTTCTACAAACTAGTGCTGGTCTTTGATCCAACACTGAGGTTTCAAAACTTTGACAGAAAAACTGGATCTTCCCTCAGGCAAGGCTCTCATTACAGGAGTTCCAGGGTGCCTGCAGAATTACGTATAATCAGTTTTTTTCAAAAGGTTGAAGGGGTGCTACTGACCACACCAGACGACTCATTTTCTCAGGTAATCAGGCCTGCTAATCAGAGTCAAGAGTGGCTGATTTTCCTTCTTGATTTATATACTCAGAGATGTATAATCCTATCTCAAACTGTGCTTTATTTTTTTAACCCTAACCATATTGGCAGCCTATTCTGATGCATTTTTTCTGCTTCTGAATTCCCCCGCTTTCAGCATGGCACATTTTCAAGCGAGACTTCAGTCTTAAAGGGCGAGAGACCCTGTTCTTGCTAGAGTTCAACCATCAGTCAGATTATTTGGCAACATGCCAGGCTCTGGGGCTGATAACATCCAGTCCTTCTAGAATTAGGATATGACTCAGAGCCATGGGATTTCCTATGAGAATAAGAACCATGGAACAACTGAGTTTGATTTGCTTAGGCTAACTGTTACAGATGCTTTTAATGTGAAAAGTAACAGAATTCAGCTTGGTTAACAATAAAGTCAGAGCAGCTACTTTAAGGCAGTAAGTCAAGTTTTTTTGAATCAAGCTTGAATCCTAGTGACTTCACAGGCGCATCCATGAGTTTTCTTGGCAACAGTATGAAAACAGTTGCCCATTTTCTTTTGAGTTTGTCTTTGTTTTTAATTTCCCAGTTTAGTCTACCACCCTGACACTCCCTGGAGGACTCTCATCCAAGTACTATCCAGGACCAATTCAGTTTAATTTCCCAGCCCAGGTCATGCCAGCCTGGTTATATACCAGTAAGGCAATACCAGTGGCTATTAGTTTTGTTTTGTTTTTTATCTGTTCAGTCGTGTCCGATTCTTGGAGACTGCCTGGAAAAGTCCCTCCAGTTTTCTTGGCAAGGTTTGCCCTTGCCTGCTTCCTAGGGCTGAGAGAAAGTGACGGGCCCAAGGTCACCCAGCTGGCTTCGTGCCCAAGGCGGGACTAGAACTCACGGTCTCCCGGTTTCTAGCCTGATGCCTTAACCACTACACCAATACGCTCTCTATTATCTTTTAATAGCAATTAAATAGCAACACACCTTTTAAATAGTGTAAAAGAGGTTCTTAATAGGGATGTGCCTATTTTGAAGTCAAAATGTGATTCAGAGAGTATGAGGGTGCTCATGTAGCATCTGCCTGCACTTCCTTAAAGCAGCCTCACCCTTCCCTGGGTTCTCCTGGCTGCCCTCTGTAGCAGCAGCAGCCTCCGCCTGTCCCCCCTACCCCAAGGGCAAGTAAATGCTTAAATAAAAGATCCCTTTGTTAAGGAGTGGCAGACAGGTGCTATCTGTGCTTTGGATCTGAAGCGCTTCTGTGCTTTCCAAGTCAAAGTGCCACATAAGGCTAATACTTCAGGAGTTGTTGTACCCGTGTTTATTGGATTTGTGATTTGTAGTTCATCATCAGGCTATCAGGGAGGCAATCCTTAGATTGTTGAATGGTTAGATTAATAAAGTAAAAATTTAGTTGATTAATTAATGGGGGTCAGTTTTAAATGGATGTGAAAGTGAGGAAGCAGATTCATTTTTTGAGATGGTCTTGGTTCTGAAAGCATGGAATGAAATACAGCCAGTTTGGTCTAGTGGTTAAGGCAACAGGCTAGAAACCAGGAGACTGAGAGTTCTAGTCCCGCCTTAGGCATGAAAGCCGGCTGGGTGACCTTGGGCCAGTCACTCTCTCTCAGCCCAACTCACCTCACAGGGTTGTTGTTGTGGGGAAAATAGGAGGAGGAAGGAGTATTAGGTATATTTGCTGCCTTGAGTTATTTATAAAAATAATAAAGGCGGGATAAAAATTAAATAAACAAATAAATAAATAAAAAGATTAATGATGGATTCTAAGGGTGAAAGTGGTTATTTATTTATTTAAATTTATATCACCGACCATCTCCCCCAACGGGGAACTCTGGGCGGTTTACAATAAAATCAATAATTAAAAACATATAAATATAAAATTAAAATTAAAATTAAAAAGGTTAAAGGTTCCCCTCGCACATTTGTGCAGTCGTGTCCGACTCTAGGGGCCGGTGCTCATCTCCGTTTCTCCGAAGAGCCAGTGTTGTCTGAAGATGCTTCCACGGTCATGTGGCCGGCATGACGCTCGCGGAACGCTGTTACCTACCCACCAAAGTGGTACCTATTCATCTACTTGCATTTGCATGCTTTCGAATTGCTAGGTTGGCAAGAGCTGGAGCTAGTGCGGGAGCTCACTCCGTCACGCGGGACTAGGGATTCGAACCTCCAAACTTGCGATCTTCCGATCGACAAGCCTGGCATCTTACCCACTGAGCCACCACGCCCCTGAGAAAAATATAAAATTACAATCATATTAATAATATACATTCTACAATATAAATATAATAAATAAGTATAACATCCAAGGGATGATAAAACCTCAGATAATAGGGAGGGCACTATGGCGCCAGCCACCCCCAGGAGGAACTGTTACTTTTCCCCTCCCAAGCAAGGCGGCAGAACCAGGTCTTCAAATTCCTCCGGAAGGCCGGGAGCGAGGAAGTCCACCTCAGCTCTGGGGGCAAGATATTCCAAACGGCGGGTGCTACTGCAGAGAAGGCCCGCCTCCTGGACCCTGCTAGATGGAATTCTTTTGCAGATGGGGTCCATAGCATGCCCTCTCTGCATGATCGGGTGGGGCGGTTATTACATTTGAAGTTACCTTTTGTTTACTTCTTCAAGAAGGTGGGTGACTTATCATATAAGAATGTGTTTCTCAAGGTGTGTGCACAGGGGAGAGGGAGACATGGAAGAAAGTATTTGCTGGAACACTAATCCTGAGAATAAAATAGGCATGTGAGTCACTCTTCCTGAATGACAAATGCACATCCATGGACGCAAAAAGGTAATGTTCTGTGACTTATCTACAGGAATAGACTTTGATGAATGGTAGAAAAAGCACAGAGAAAAATGGGATTGCAAAACAAATAATTTCCAAATGTAAAAACGATGTTCATGTGATATGCAGGAAGCAGTTTAACCAGAAAAGAGAAGGTTCTAGCAGAACTGATCTATTAGTTATTTAAATACCTTATTTCTAGGCTGACTTTAAGGATGAAGACTTTTTTTAAAGTAGCTTACATATAATAAAAGAAATACAATATTAATAGCATTAACATTTAAAAGTAGCACAAAAGTTTAAAACCTTTCCAAAATATTTAAAGCAAAAAACAAAAAAAAGTTTGGGGGCAGAACAATCAGACCTGTTCAGGGGATAGCTTGGATAAATAAATGGATCTTAGGGCTTTCTTAAAAGCTGGCTGGCAGTGATAGGGGTTTGATGAACCCCAGATGGCAAGAAATTCCATATGCAGTATGTGAGGCCATTACAGAAAAAGCGCTCTCTCTTAATATCACTCACCTGATAGCTCTCAAAGAATGGAAGAGAAAAGGCCCTCTGCTTCTGATAATGAAGTATGGTATGGTTCATGTAGATGAAAGTGGTCTTCTAAGTAATTTGGGTACTAATCTGTTTAAAGTAGGATTCAGCAACATGGTGCTCATGGATGCTATAGCATTGCGCAATACTAGATGGCACTCAAAGATTACAAAGATTTTTAAATGGCCAGGTTCTGATGCGATAACAAACTCTTGCAAAAGTTCAGCATTCTCACATGAAATCCCATGGAACTGATTATTTGGCAGGGGCCCACACCATTATTTAAAACTGTAGAATGGTGTTGACTATCTAAAAAGGCCCTTGCTTCTGGTTTAAGGCTTTAAAGATAAGAATAAGGTCAAGTCTCCTCTGAGTTGTGTTCAGTTCTTAGTGATTACATAGACACATCATTACGGTTTTCTTGGCAATAATACAAAAGTGATTTTTTGCTATAGCCTTTTTCTAAGATATCTGTATCTGTATCATCTATTGCTACAGCTATAGATAACTCAACTGTAGCCTACATTCCCAGGATTTCTTGCTGGTCTTTAATCCAGGTGCTAATCATAAGACTAAAGATGGTTTAAATACACTTTTTAATCTGTTCAATCATGTCCGATTCTTGGAGACTGCCTGGACAAGTCCCTGCAGTTTTCTTGGCAAGGTTTTTCAGAAGTGCTTTGTCCTTGCCTTCTTCCTAGGGCTGAGAGGGAGTGACTGGCTTAACTATGGTAATTGGGACCAGAATTTCTGTTGCTAAGCAATGCGGTCATAAAGCATGACATCATGTGACCATGCCTCTTAGCAATGACAGTTCCAGCAGTCCTGGTTGCTGTTGTTAAATGAGTCGCTAAGCAAGGACCTCACGTGACCATGACTACCAACTTCCTGCCAGCTTCCCCATTGACTTTGCTTGTGGGAAGCCGGCAGGGAAGTTCGCAAATCCGTTTGGTGTGGTGGTTAAGGCACCAGGCTAGAAACCGGAAGACCATGAGTTCTAGTCCCATCTTAGGCACAAAGCCAGCTTGGTGACCTTGGGCCAGTCACTTTCTCTCAGCCCTAGGAAGCAGGCAAGGGCAAACCACTTCTGAAAAACCTTGCCAAGAAAACTGCAGGGATTTGTCCAGACAACCTCCAAGAACTGGACACGACTGAACGGATTAAAAAAAAAATTGCCAGTTTGGAGAGCTCTGTTCTGCTACAATTTATCTGAAACCAAAGCAAAACTGAAATTTTTGACCTTATGGGTGAGCTGTTTTCCCATTGGTGGAAACTCTAGTCTCACCCTGCTTCGCAGCTTAGTTCACCCATTGCTCTCTCTCCTCTTCAATTCCTAGAGGTTTGAAGGGATATGGAGAAAACCGGCTCACCGACCTTGGCCTGGAAAACACCATGCTATAATATTTCCTATAATACAACATGACTGAGCCAAAGATTGTGCCTGAACCAAAGAATTATTGCCCAAGGTTGACCCTTGAGATGGGCCTCAGCAAGCCCCAAAGAATGCTGCATAAGAAATGTTAAACCAAGTCTACCTCTCTCAGGAATGCATAACAGTCTGGGACCATCTATCTGGTCAAGCATCCTCTTCCTGAGACAAGGCCAATATGTTTACCTAGCCTTCATGTAATGAATGCCTTGCTTCCCCTCTCCTGAGATGTAAATATGTTAAACTGTGATTCTATGGTTCTGACCCTTTGTGATTCAACCTGCTTGTATAACCCAATGTCTCTGTAAGTGTTTCTGTGTCTCTGTAAGATGCAAGTATTCCTTTGGTGTGAATGTTCCAACAATTGGTGTGAATGTTCCCAATTCCATCCCTTGAAAATATGTTGATGACCCACGTCACCCCTTGACCTGGTGACTCCCAGAATCCTTCAGTTCTGGGAGGGACCCTGTCCCCTAAGAACCAGCCAATCCCAGGGAATGGTCATCAGACACCCCACCCACATATGGGCATACCCTCCTCATCCTCACTTCCTGCCTGTATTCCCCGTATAAAAGTTTGTGCACCCTTATGCTCTGGGTGGTGGTTTCATTCAGAGGTCACTTGCACGTGACAACTGTCTGGCTGCCACCCGGCAACTTTTGCTTGGCCAAATAAATTTTGCTGCTGTTCCTTTTTACAAAGTCTCCTTCGTGTATTTGGCTTTCTCTAAAGGCGCGTGGTAAGTTTTGGTGCCTTACAGGTTCAGGGACCTCAAAATTGCTGACAGGCCACCATTTCACCTTTATAACTCACAATAGCATTTAAATACAACAGAGAAATGGTGACAAGGCAGCTAGGAAGACTTTGGGTGAATTAAATGCTTTTGTTTCATTGTTTGAACAATAAATCTTCACTTGCCCCGCCTCTCATCATAGCAATCTCTCGGACTGGTATTTGTATGTTTGCATATCACCAAACAAAGGCATGCAAGTACATGCAGTGAAAAACACAGGCAGTACTAACAATTAATTTTATTTATTTTTTGTTGGGAATGGGAGGGATTGTTGTATAACAACAAGCAATTGCAGCTGGGAGGGGGGCAATATTCTTTGGATGATGTTTTTTTCAATCTCCTACTGGTCAGCTGGTATGAAAAAGGGAGTGCTGATTGACTCATGATGTTCAATTGTGAATCAGTTGTGAGGGATTGTGGGGTAGAAATATTGATAGCATGGAAATACATTCAAACCCAGCCCATAATTTGTTTTGATCTTTCTGTCCCAGTTCTCTTCTAGGCAGGCAAAGAAAGAACAGTAAAACTGTAACATACTATGGTAGCTATGGATATGGAATAGCAGTTATTCCCCATTAACTATAATCAGCAGGCCAATGAAGCCCAACTTCACATCTCTGCTCCAGGCCAAGCAGGAAAGCCAGTCCATGTCCTGAACTGGTACTTGGAAGCTGTGAGGAACCAAATGGGGACAAAGAGAATGAAACTGAATCCCAGTAATCCTTCTGGATCCATTGATTTTCTATCTATTGCTCTTCATAGGGTTACATTTCCCTCGAAGCTGGCATGCAATCTGAGGATCCTGCTAGAGTAGCAGGAAGAAGCTGTGGCCAGGAGAGCCTTTGGCTAGCTGGTTGCCACTTGTGACCTTTCTTGGATTTGAAATCCTTGAAAACCATGGCTCATGTCTTTGTCATTGCCCAATTATACTAGTGCAATCTGATCTACATGGGGCTGCCCTTGTAGATGATCCAGAAGCTTTAGCTGGTGCAGAATATGGGTGTCAGTTGCTGACCAACACCAGCCAGCTTAGTAGAATACCGTCTACTGCTGGGAAGCTGCACTGGCTGCTCCTGGACCCAATTGAAGGCTCTGGTTGTTACCTGTAAAACCCTGCATGGTCCTTGCCACCTTCTCCAAGAAGAATCAGCCTATCCTACATGGTGTACTTGGAAAGGTTGCTTCATATACCCATAGGCAGAAAGGCTGGATGATGATATTATTTGTAATAAAGAAATAAATAATAATTTTTATCCCCTGGATAGGGATGAAAGTTAAGACAAAGTATGAGTATGCAGAAATGTAATGAACACTAGGTCACATTATAGGACTGGCTTACCTGTTTACGTGGTACTGAGGTCTTAGCCTGCAGTGCAATAAACTTTCCTGAAAGTAAGCCTTGTTGAGCTTAGCTGAGTTTATTTCTTAGGACTGAGTTTATACATAGAACTGAACTGTAAAGGTAAAGGTAAAGGTACCCCCCGCACATTTGTGCAGTCGTGTCCGACTCTAGGGGCCGGTGCTCATCTACGTTTGTTAGCCAAAGAGCCAGCGTTGTCCGAAGACGCTTCCACGGTCATGTGGCCGCATGACACGCGCGGAACGCTGTTACCTACCCACTGAAGTGGTACCTATTAATCTACTTGCATTTGCATGCTTTCGAATTGCTAGGTTGGCAAGAGCTGGAGCTAGTGCAGGAGCTCACTCTGCACGCAGGGCTAGGGATTTGAACCTCCGAACTTGCAATCTTCCGATCAACAAGCCTGGCGTCTTACCCGCTGAGCCACCACGCTCCTTTTATTTTTTTATATTTTATTTATAATAATAATATATTTTATATTTATATTTTATAAAACTACTATTGTGTTTTTTGGTGCATGAATGAATTTCTAAATGTATTAACTTTTCCCCTGAAACCCAACCCTGTTTTGATCTTTCAAACTTTGTAAATCTTACTCCATTAATGTGTTCACATTTCACACTGGCAAGGAAAGCAGATGACAATATAGTTATGAATTTCCAGCATTAATTTCCTCCTTGCCTTGTGCTAATTTAATCAGACATAGTTAGTATTCAGTATTATTTCTGCTGAAAAAGACAAATAAAACTATATTTATGACGTACTACACTTCTCCTGGCATTTAAAATATAAACAAAAATAAACCATGGAGTATTGAACTTTGATTTAGGATACTCATAAATCTAGAGGAAGGAAAATATTGGTATAATCGGCAATGACTCAAAGCCAGTGGAAAGATTGGCTTACATCAGATGGAAACTAAGTGGAGTATTTCTCTGACATCTAATTCCAGCTGCAAAAGGCAGGAGGAAGGACATAAAGCTGTATTCAGGAGAGCAAGAGGCAGCCTTGAGATAAGCAGCATTATCTAGAGAGGCTGGTTTGATACAATTGCCTGATAAAGAGCATTATTGCCAACAGGCAGCCTTAATGGAGCCAGGAGACAAGGCTTCCCCTAACAGATTGTAAATCAAGGTAAGGAAGATAAACCATTCACCTTTTATTTTGGGAACATAATCTTATAGCTCTAAAGTAAGGAGAAACTTTGTTCAGTGGAACTGGCTCCTACACTTATTTACCTGGAAACAAGTTCTATGCTCCCTTCTAAGTAGACATTCAAAACACCTACCCAGAAATGCCCTACTGAAAGAAATGTAATTTATTTTCAAGTAAAATAGAGATACTCTATTGGTGTGAGAAACCTCTTTGGCCCAGCACGTATGAGTTGGTTTCTCTGCCTCTTCCTTTCCTATACTAGGGCATAACATGACACTTGCTTTGACTGCATTCCATTATTACCTTAAGAGGTCAAAGATCTTACTTTGAGCTGTATTCTCCATCCCATCTGGGTGAAGTAATGTGAAACATATTGTGTCTAACTTCAGCTGTTTAAACTGCTAAATATCTGGAGTTTTTTTCCCTTTCTTGTATTGAATTGTACCGATTTGAGGCTTTTAAAAAAATGTATAATATTTTTTTTTATTTTTTTATTTTATACTTATATTTATACCCCGGCTATCCCCTCCCTAATGGAGGACTCTAGGCGGCTTACATACATCGTATACATTTTTATACATTTCATACAATTTAAATCGCGCGCTAAGGGAAGGGGTAAGGGAACCGACTCTTCCATGGCTACTGGACTACATGTCCCACGATGCCTTGCGTCAGAGTATTATGATTATAATACATTTATACACAGGACAGGAAACCACAATCTGGACAGGACATGGCGAAACAGACTGGCTCTGGGTCACCAAAGGAATGAGACAAGGTTGTATAGTCTCCCCTTATTTATTCTACCTATATGCTGAATGTATAGGGAAGCTGGATTGGAAGAAGATAAGCATGGTTTTAAAACTGGAAGAAGAAACATCAATAACCTGCACTATGCTGATGACACTACTCCGAGAGTTGAAAATGCAAATGAACTGTCAGCTCTGGTAATGAAAGTCAAGAAGCACAGTGAAAAAATATGACTAAGATCAAATATAAGAACACCAAACTAATGACAATACGTACAGCCTTAGAACTGACAATGAAGATATTGAACTGGTGGATAGCTTCTGCCTTTTAGGATCAACCATCAATAGTAAAGGACAAGCAGTCAAGAAATACGCCACAGGAAAAGATATTCAGATGCTGTCTGAGTACCTTTGTGTCTATACCTACAAAGGTCAGAATCATGCAAGCAATGGTATTCCCTGTGACACTCTATGGAAGTGAAAGTTGGACTTTGAAGAGGCCGGACAGACAGAGAATTGAGGCTTTTGAGCTCTGGTGTTGGAAAAGACTCCTGAGAATACCATGGACTGCCAAGGAAACAAGCAAACAGATCACAGAACAAATCAGTCCAGAGTTCTCACTCGAGGAACTCATGACAAGTTTCAAATTATCATATTTTGGACACATTATGCAAATACTTCACTTTCTTGAGAATTCTATAATGCTATAATGCATCCGCAGTTAGTCACCCAAAGGAGGTAATGGGGAATCCCTTGCAGGGTCATTGTGAGGATTATGCTATGTACAGTATCTGACAGATAAAGTTCCTTGGATCCACTTGGAGTTAGACTGCAGCTGTGCTGGTCCGGTAGAGATGACTGGGGCCCACTCTTGCCCAATTAGCTGGGTGGATTTTGATCCAGTTACTCCTGAGGAAGTGGACAGAGTCCTTGGGATGATGAGCTTTGCCACCTGTATTAGAATCATGTAACCCCTGGCTGGTTTTGGCCTCCTGATGACATGTAGATGGGTTCAAGTGGCGGTAAATGCCTCTTTCAGAGAGGGCATGGCTCCATTTGCCTTGAAGGAGGCAGTGGTTCACCCCCTCCTCAAGAGACCATCACTGGACCTGGCTTTATTGGACAACTTTTGTCCAGTCTCTTGTTGAGAAGGTGGTAGGCTTGCAGGTCCAAACTTCCTTCCTGGAGGAAGCAGATTATCTGGGCCTGTGGCAGTTGGGCTCAGGCCGGGTTATAGCACTGAAATAGCATTGATCACACTTGTTGATGACCTCTGGTGGACTCAGGGTGGGAGTAGTGCATCCATCTTGGCTGTGGGAGAGCAGGCTGCCGGGGTAATCACAGGCACCTGTGCTGCCTCCCTCCCTATTTCAAACCCCCTCTCAGCCTCAGGACGGCAGAGTGGCTGATAAAAGCCTCAGCTTTGTAACAGCTGGAGGAGGAGAGGAGGTGAGAGGAAACAGGAGGAGATTGCAGAGACAGTGTGTTTGGAGATCTTGCAGCAGCCAGCCAGCCAGAAAGAAAGAAAGCAGCCAAAGAAATGGAGAAGTGTTGTTTTCCCCACAGAGACTTTGGAGGTCCCGAGGAAACAACACGACGAAGCAAAGTCCTGCAGCAAACCAGTGAGAAGGGGCAAGTGTGTGCAAACTGCCCAATTACAGAAGCTCTCTATACTAGCTATAGTAGTAGTAAGCTTGTAGTAAAGGTAAAGGTTCCCCCACACAGTCGTGTCTGACTCTAGGGGCCGGTGCTCATCTCCGTTTGTTAGCCGAAGAGCCAGCGTTGTCCGAAGATGCTTCCATGGTCATGTGGCCGGCATGATGCGCGCAGAACGCTGTTACCTTCCCACCAAAGTGGTACCTATTTATCTACTTGCATTTGCATGCTTTCGAATTGCTAGGCTGGCAAGAGCTGGGGCGAGTGTGGGAGCTCACTCCATCACGCGGGGCTAGGGATTTGAACCTCCAAACTTGCGATCTTCTGATCGACAAGCCTGGTGTCTTAACTGCTGAGCCATCACGCCCCATAAGCTTGTAGTAGCAGCAGCAAAATAAGAATAGTTAGATTATATGTGTATTATTATAGGATAGAAGTAGTTGTATAGGACATAGTAAGATAAGAATAGAAGAATGTTGTATAGTATAATTCCATTAGTAAGATAGGTTAGTTAGTAATAAGCTAGGATTGTTAGATATTAGCTAGTCACATAGTCATATAGTACACACATTTATACTGTAAATAGTTTGTTTAAAATAAAAACACCTCTCCAACCTAGAAGGGGAGATATAAAAAAAACTCTAGGTGTTGTAGAGTGCAGTGCGTATTGGGGAGATCATTTTGAGCCTGGAACAATCAAACTGTGGGTATAAAAAGAACCCATGACACTGGCCCTCTTTGATCTCTTGGTGATTTTTGATACCACTGACTATGGCATCCTTCTGGATTGGTTGGGAGTGGGAGGCTCTGTTCTTCAATGGTTCTCCACTTTCCTCCAAGGCTGGTTCCAGTTGGTTTTGGTAGGAGGTCCAGTCCTAGGCTTCTGCTTTGTGGGGTGTTGCAGGACTTGACTCTCTCCCTGCTCCTATTTAACATCTACATGAAACCACTTAGTGAAGTCATTTGTCGGCACAGATTTAAGTATCATCAGTATGCTGATGATATTCAGTTGTGCATCTTGGCCCCGGGCTGGCCAAGTGATGCTGCTGAGGTGCTTTCCCAGTCCTGGAGGCTGTGCGGGTCTGGATGGAGAAGAACCAACTTCAGCTTAACCCTGACAAGACAGAGTGGTTGTGGGTTTTACACACAAACACACACACCGGATCCAGTGACTATGCATCGTAAACCCTGAATGTGATTACACTCCCCTCCCCCCCCAGAGTTGGTTCACAATCTGGGGGTTCTCTTGAACTCATGGCTCCTGCTTGAGGAGCTGGTGGCAGCCATGGCCAGGACAGCTTTTGCACAAATACATCTTGTGCATCAGTTGCATCCATTCCTGGATTGGGAGGCACTGCTCATGGTCACTCATGCCTTGGCCACCTCCTGATTGGACTATTACAATGTGTAGTACATGGGGCTACCCTTGAAGAACATTTGGAAGCTTCACTAGTCTAGAACTCAGCAGCACATGTAGATTTGGGTGCACCAGAGTATGCCCATGTGACACAACTGCTATGTGAGCTGCCCTGGGTCCCAGTAGGCTTCCGGGTACAATTCAAGGTGCTGGTTGTCACCTTTAAAGCCCACCATGACATGAGACCAGGTTACTCGCAGGACTGCCTCTCCACAGTGGTTTCTGCCCACCCACCAGAGCTGGAAGAGTGGGCTTGCTCCAGGCACCATAGAGAAAACCATGTCATCTAGCAGGTCCCTGGAAGCGTGCCTTGTCTGTAATGACATCTGCCCTGTAGAATAGCCTCCCCCTGAAATATGGGCAGCACCTACCCCAACTGAAAGGGGGCCAGGAAATGTCTTGATGTAAAAATACTTAAAGCTTTTTAGATCATAAAAGCTTTTTAGATCATTTGATCTAAAAGAGAATTGGGCAATCTTTCTTAGGCTCTGGGCTGTTTTAGTGATGTGCCTAAAGGGAGGTGTAGCTTGTGTGTTATGGGATGGTTAGGGCCAACTTTTTCAGTCCCTTTTTCTGTTTGGGGGAGTTGAGGAAAAACATTTGGAAAAAATGGCTGGATTTTTGGAAAGCTTTTCAAGTTTTGTTTAAGAGGCACAACATTGTACCTTAAATAACCCCAGGGCCCCAAAAGAAAAAGGCCCGAAATTTTGCCCTATTTAGTCAGGGATAGGCCAAGGGACCAAATCAACCTTCTCCAACCTGGCATGGTCCAGCTGTCTTGTACTGCAACTCCCACAATCCTCAATGGTTATAGCCATGCTTACCCTAACGCAATTGGAGAATGCCAGGCTGGGGAAGCCAGAGGCTTCGGTTAATATCTAAGTTAGCTCCAAAAGCTTTCTCCGGGTCTGATATATGACACTTGCTCTCTGCTTGCTAGCTGATATTATTTATTGCTTCTTAGAAAGCATGAATTGATTGATTGATTATGTGCCATTAAGTTGTTTTAGACTCCTAGCAACCACATAGATAGATAAAAAACACGAATGCCCAAATTTTATTTTTAGTAAATAAATACATATTTGCAATAGCTCTCATGTTTTCAAGTCCATATTAGCTGTTATACAAAGAGTGCACACCACATACATTTTCTTTAGAAAAGGATGTTTGGTCTGAATTTTCCAGGATTTCCAGATGTTTCAATCTTTTTTTAAAAAACTAAATAACTGGGAGCAGCACCCGCAACAAACTAAAACAAAGCCAACAATAAGCGGAAACTAACAGCAACCCTCAGTGGCCTCTTGGCTTTGAATTGCAGGAGGTCCAGGTGAGGGAACATTCTCGGTATCCTGGTCCCGTCTTTCAAGCCCTGCCTGGGTAGTTCCTCCACTGCTCACTTCTTGCAAAAGAAGCAAACAAAAGCATGTTGGTCAGTAGGTAATCTGCGAAACCCTTGGATGGGAGGTCTGTGCTAAAGCTATTTTAATATACACCAAAGAATGAAAAGCAACGAGGAAGGAAGTGAGTCACTGCCAAAAAAAAAATCAAGATGAGAAAACAACCCAAGGAAAAGCAGTTTGATCAGATGCTTCTGCAGAGGGGGAGGCCACCGAGGAGGAGGAAGAGTGGCGTGGTCTGTGGAAGGTTAGTGGGATACATCTCTGCCACCCAATCAGTCTACTGCTTCCCAGAGTGCCTATCTTAGGCACAGAGCATACGGGACTTAAAATGGTGACAATACACATACACACAAAAAATAGCAAATATACAGTAAATAGCAAAGGTGGAATTGACATGGATAAAATGTTCTTTTTTATATGGAAGTGGAAAGAATAAATGGCACATTCATAAGCATCATGATGTTAATGATGAGGCTAGCAGGATGTAGAAGAGATTGTAGTGATTTATCCACAGGGACCAGTTATTCCTGCTCCAGATTCTACACGGGACATTCTGAGTGATCTTCATAATATCTGCCTTCCCTCTTCATGCTACTTTCCTGCTTTGGGAAGACAAGGCAAATCTTTGGGGAGGGCACAGTGCAGATGAAAGTGGACATTGTCTCTATTCTCCATCTATCATTGCCTAAATCCTACTCCTTGGCAGAAATTCAGGAAAGGTGGAACCTTTAGCCATATGGATTTTATCATATTTTATATTTTTATTGTTTATTTATATTTATATTTATTGTACTTATAATTGTATTGCATTTTAACTGTGTTTTTCTGTTGTAAACCGCCCAGAGTCCCTCCTCAGGGGGGAGATGGGTGGTGATAAATTTGATAGATAGATAGATAGATAGATAAATAAACTGAAAGTGATATTTTGGGGGAAGTTATTTCTGCTGCCTGTAATGAAAACTATTCCAGAGGGAGGAAGGTGAAGATGATTATGACGGTGAAGATGCTTTTAAGTAGAAACAACCATGGCTACTATGCTTCACTACTCATCACCATACACTAAGTTAGAAAAACTTTTCCACAAGGTTTTTGAGGTCTGCAAGATGTATTCCTTCTGATAGGCTGTTGGTGGACCTGCCCATTGCTGGCTTCCATTATATTATCACCATTTTAGTCACTTGTAATCTCTTTGAAAAAGCAATATGTGATGACTTCAGCAAAAACAAAATAATCTTGTATTATCTAAGAGCCAGGTTGATGTAGTGGTTAAAGGCACTGGGCTGGAAACTGGGAGACTATGAGTTGTATTCCTGCCTTAGAGATGAAGCCAGCTGAGTGACCTTGGGCCAGTCACTTCCTCTCAGCCCTAGGAAGAAAAAAAAACGGCAACCAAGAAAACTGCAGAGACTTGTCTAGACAGTTGCCAGAAGTCAAAATGCACACACGCTCATGCCCACATGCAGTGGTATTCTCTAGTTATGTCTTTTGCACAGGACTGAAGATCTATCGGAAAGGATAGAGAGAATATGGTACTTTCTGGAAATGTATGAAAGTATACACTAATACAGTGTTTTTGTACAAATGTTATGTATCTCATAGAATGAACACACAAACACAGTCAAGAAGAAATGTATCCAAAATCACAAATGCAGACTTATCAACAACACCGAAATTAAATCAGACCCCATATATAGGTCCCCTTATATAAGACCCCTTGTGGGAGAGCACCCACGCCATGTTCTAAGTGTGCCAAATGTGCCCAGCAGCCCCAACATTGCTTGTATGCTCTCTCTCTCCCCCCACCCTGTTAAATATATCATGCAAAGTTTTTGGGCCACAGATGTTGCTAGACTAGCATGCCCATCATTCCTGATTATTAGTTTGGATTAACAAGAAATGGCATCCTGATGTAAATCTGTTTGTAAATCAAGTGTTTTAAATTTGATTTAGAATTAAAACCATTATCTGTCAGGGATTAGATTGCCGAATGTTCTGTGACTGGTAAGAAGAAAGTAGGCCATTCAGCTAAAGAATGCTGAATTAACGAGTTTCCATCTTTGCCTATAACTCAACCTGAAAAGATGAATAATCCTTCTAATTTGCACTTATTTGTAAGGCACCTGTTATTCGTAAATTGAAGCTCTGCTCAGGAGACCAGCAATTCATCACAGATACCTTACTGTGAGATTAATTAATGTGAAGGAAGCAAGACAGCAAAGGACATTTTAAATAAAAAAGGTAGAAGCAACCTTGCCAGGTGTTGCCTTTCAAAGATAAGCAATACTTACTATGATGACAGGCCTGAGAATGCTTCTTTGGAGAGAGAGGTCTACGCCCTTCCTCCTGGACAGCCCTCCCCAGTCTGATGTTGGCGAGTTCTGTGGAAGGACCCAGGCTGGGGGCAGTTACTACCACGCTGCTATTTTAACACCCCAACACTGACAGAAGGAAAGCAAACAGATTTAAGCAGAGATAGGCCCAAACTGAAAGGCTTTCAGATTTTCAGTGCTTAAGAACAGCAACGAGGAGGATCTAACCTTGTAAAGAACAGGGCGGTTCCCTGCTGAAAATGTCAGACCCCCACCATGACTATTTCCTCTGGACTCATGTCACTATAATAGGTATATCCTTGATATCACCAGCAAGAAAACATTTCATAATGATACTGGAACTCAAGATAAAGTTGGGTTAGGCATTCGAAGTGGGAAACATGGAACTGAAATAACAATTCTGTTCTTTGGATGATGTAGCCCAAAGCTGGTAGCAGCATTCTAAGGTAAAGGTTCCCCCCGCACATTTGTGCAGTCGTGTCCGACTCTAGGGGCCGGTGCTCATCTCCGTTTGTTAGCCGAAGAGCCAGCGTTGTCCGAAGACGCTTCCACGATCATGTGGCCGCATGACATGCGTGGAACGCTGTTACCTACCCACCGAAGTGGTACCTGTTCATCTACTTGCATTTGCATGCTTTCAAATTGCTAGGCTGGCAAGAGCTGGGGCGAGTGCAGAAGCTCACTCCATCACGCGGGACTAGGGATTCGAACCTCCGAACTTGCGATCTTCCGATCGACAAGCCTGGTGTCTTAACCACTGAGCCACCATGCCCCCATGCATTCTGCATGGGTATAAAAATACAGGGCCTCCCAAAATGTTTATTTATATTTCTAATTAATATGTTATGCCCCTGTCCTGCTAAAAATCCACTAGAGTAATGTGCAACAAATTAAAAAGTAGAATAATCAGAACATAAAAATCAAACCATCCTTAAAATGTGAAAAATACAGGGACTATATTTGTATGACACACCAAACCACAAACTAGCAAACTGTATTTTAGCCTGACGCATTGTGCAGACCTGCCTGAATGAATAGCATATGGTTCAGCATGTCATGCAAACCCAAAAAATTAGGTTAATTGGGTGAACTATGATCCCATTAGCCAAGGGCAAGGTACCCTAGCCCAAAACTACTCAAAAGATGACTTACCATTTAAAATATTCAGATGGTTGAACAGCTTCGCTGTATGTCTAAATACAAATTTAGAAAATTACTATAACATAAATAGAAATCAAATGCAACCCTTTACCCTGTAGGAAAAACAGATCAGAGAACATGTGTACCTTTCCAATCTGATGTCTGGGAGCTAATGCTTGATAGGCAATTTCAAAATCTTTAACCCAGATGTGGACTGTGTTGGGCTAAGCAACCCTACCTGCCCAAGGCAGGGTTAATTGTGGCAGCTAGTATCTTGTCAATATGTACTGTATAAATTAAGTGGATCCTTGGTGGTTGTGAGGTTCTAGAAGACTCCCGTAACCTCGCCCTGTTTGTTGGTGCTGTTACTGCTCTTTTTCTTCTCTCTCATAGTACTGCATGATTATACAGAATAATGTCTTTTCTCCTATTTATTTGTGAACATTGGTATTGTTTGAACTGCAAGTAAATACATATTTGTTTATATGAAGATGGTGCAATTCTTTAAGAGGGGCAATTGGCTCAAGGAGGGAGTGAGAAAGAAGAGGAGAGAAGATGAAAAGCAGAGCTGAGACCGGTGAAAAGTATCAGTCACAAGATTGTCCAATAATTTATAATCTTGCCCATGTCTTTTGCTGCACAGACTAACTCAGGCCACACAATAGACTGGACATCTCTTTGTACAGGACGCCTCTATTGGCAAATGTCCTTTGCTGGTCCAAATGGAAAGCTGTCTGCTCTAAAGTTCTCCAGACCTTTTCTCTAGCACTATCCAGATATGACTATAAGAAGTTCAGCAGGGCAAACTGGCCCAGACAAGGAGGAATTACTTCTGTTCTGGACTTTGGGTGGCTGGGTGCAGTTCTTGAGTCATTAGGGGATGGAAATCACACTGGTGCCTCACTTCCATCCCTGTGCTGTACCCAGCCTCCTCTCTGATAACAGGCCACTATTGGCATGTATATACTCTCCAGAAGCTTTCTTAAACCAGCATCTGACCTGTCTTCTTACAAGGATTTCGTTTTACTGTTATAGTCAATGATTTGTTCTTGATTGACTAGTTTGGGTCATCATTGTGGACTGCGATGATATACCTAAGGATGAAAAGAGTTTAATAAATCAAACAGAAAGAACGTATTATCTCAGTTCTGCCATTCAGCTTCCAGGGTCATAGCCAAAGAAGAGAGGCTTAACATTGGAGTATGAATCCTGGAAACTTGGAAAGGTGTAGACATGTCCTTGTAGTTCTACATATGAAAATAAGAGATAAATTAATGCCTTTAGTAGAAAGGAATAACCCAAGGTGCTAATCTGAACTTCGTTTCAGACACCGGGATTTCCACTTGCAGCTAACCAGGCCATAAGCTACAGTAGTTAAATGAAACTTTCACAGGCAATATAGTGACGTTCCATTTCTGTCTAACCTTAGTGGGAAATTGCCATTAGTATCAGACAGACACCTCCCTGGTTCCCTCTTATATGCCAAGTCACCTTGTATGCCACACAATGTTGCTGCATAAAAACACTTTGATTTTAGTGGGGCTTAGGAATTCCACAGTGGCACCTCTTAGTGCACTGAGCCTAACAAACTCTTGGATTCCATGTGTTCCCAGAGAAGTGTGCAATGTTTTATCTGCAATCACAGAAACACACCGTCTACTTGGAGATCAGATGGTTCAGTTTCCAGGCCAAAGAGCTTGAATCACAATAGGTGTACATTAATCTGGCTTTATAAATAGGATTCTTGTCCTGGATACTTTTTCCCAGTCATAATTTTAATATAATGACACTTCAGCCAAGTCAAGAAAAACCAAGAGAACTTTCTTTTGTATATAGATTAAACCAGGAGCGTTCTTTAGGGAAGAAGTCTGGGTCACCACCAGGAAAAAAGAACCAGCATTAGAATGAATTCCGTTCTAAAATGGATAAAGACTGTTAGGCTCTTTTTAGGAGAAGAAATACTTTTTGGTAATGGCTATGTTCTCATGGCTGCTTACATTGGCGATTAAGGTTGGTGCAGCCGAAGAACCCGTGCAACCCCTTTTACTCCCCACAGCAAGGAATCTCATGCTGGATCTCTGCAGCAGCACTTATGATGAATAAAATAATAGTTCAAGTTAAAGGAGGGCCTAATTAGCCAGACATTTCAAGTGCAGCTTTTGTGTTTCCTCTTGGGCAGTAGTAATCAACAACACCAGCCGTGAGTGAATAGGTAATGGGTGCGGGTGGAGGGGTGCAGGTGGGAGAAACGCAGACCTGCTTTCCGGGATGAGTTGAGGGAAGGAAAGGAGCCAGAGGGTTGTGGAGAAGCCTCTCTAGTGCCCTTTCAGGCAGAGTTGGGTGTAAAAGGCAAACACCTCTTCTCAGGTTCTGAGGCTTGTGCCACTGCTCCAAACAAGACACCTTTTCTTTTTTCAAAAATGCGGGGGAAAGTCTTATCTTCCTCCTCAAAGCAGCAAGTAAATTTCCAGAAAGGGGGGACGGGGGCTGCTGGAAAATTCATGGAAACACTCAAGTATGAACACCAAGGGGATCAGAGGATAGAGGTAATGCCTCATCCAAATTATTGCTGAATTCACAGCAGCATGGAAGGATGAGCTGTCTCTCCTGTTTTTAAATTCATTCCTCTTCATTAGTTTCACTGGGGAATTAATCAGTAGCAGCTGAGAGGACTGGCTTATACTGTGCTGCTGGTTGGAGGACCAGGAGGAGGGTGATCCTGCAGGCCCATCTTCCCTCTCTGAGGGAATCCCCAAACACTGCATGCCTCCTCACCCCCCCTCCACATCTAAGTTCCAATATCAGAGAAGGCCTGGCTGTAGAAGTTTTGCCGCTGGTGGCGGGAATGGATTGGAGTAAGATTCTGTCCTACTTGCTTAAAGCAGACCCCCGTCTCTCTGCTGCCAAAAGTGAGAGATCCTGCATACTCTCTGGCTCCTGGGCAGGTATCTCAAAGCCCATAGGATTTCTCAGGCAAGAAAACTAAAACTTTTGAAAAAGAGTATTTTAGTTACATGGGATTTGTTTGCATCTCACCGTGGGTGATGAGGCTGCACATAGCAACATGATGCCACTGAAAGCAGCATAGTACAGGAAGACAATGTCTATCCCCCTTTTGAATGTTCAGTTGATTTCAATCCATGGCTCTTGTCCCAATGAGTGATATACTAGTGACTGCTTACTGCTTGCTTTGGCACAGAGTTCTCTTTAGCTCGTTCAGGTCACTGGGCAGACGGAAAGGGTTGCTCTGATGATATAGGTGCAGGGCACTGCAGTTTGAATCAACATCCTATCCTATCCTATCCTATCCTATCCTATCCTATCCATCCTATCCTATCCTATCCTATCCTATCCTATCCTATCCTATCCTATCCTATCCTATCCTATCCTATCCTATCCTATCCTATCCTATCATCATCTGAATAATACTGCTACATCTAGTCCTGGAAATAATAAATCATTGATTAAGGGCAGCACATAATTTTGTCCGCATGGTGTGGAGGTATAAATTCAGACTCCAGATGTGTTGTCTGTTGGACCTTGGCCATTGAATTCAGATTCCACACAGGTGTTTATAACTTGATTTATTTACAAGGTTATATACAACTGCCCCCCCCCCCACTATCTTAGATCTGCATATGCTTTCTTGTTGAGTAATGGATTGGAAGGGAGTTTGGATGCTGGCTTCTGCCTAAGGGAACAGTACATAATGAATTTACTGTGCCAGCATGCGTTGGATATTACAAAGAAGAAAAAAGAGTTTGGGAACATAAACTCTAGATTACTGTTCCCACATATCCTGGTTAAGATGAATATTGTGCAGTCAACAAGCTAGAGAATCAGAAGAATTCAGAATTTCAAATTGGTATTGAAATTGTCTGATCGTCGACTTTCCAAATGTAAAAGAATACAGGCTTCTTCCAAAAAGACATTTGGAGACCAGGACGCATATTAACCACCTGCCTTTCATGGAGTGCATTTGGGAAATTGCCCAGGGCTTCTAAAACCTGGATCAGCTTAGGCAGAGATATGGATCCTATTAAAGAGCAATACATTTCATGACACATATGTACACATACACATACATAAAAAGATAACAATGTGGAAATACCTTTCCACCAATACCTGCAAGCCACACTCTGTTGGATGGGGCAAAAAGTCTACTACATTCAAAAGCCCGCCCCAAAAAGAGTGGCTTCAGCTCTTGGCAGGCTGATAATTGAAGAGTGTTAGGATGAAATGCTAAGCTGAAAAGGAAATTAAGAGATGGGAAGGATGCCCCGAGACCTGGGGTTCAAACTCTGCATGACCACTGAGTGCCAGAACAAAGAGGCAAATGAACGGATGGCACATCTGCACATTAAAAGCAGTTTTTCTTCCAAGGCAGGCCTTTGCTGGAAGGAGTGTAAGGAATACTGTTTGGAGTACTAGGAACCATCTGCAAATAAAGGAGAAGGTCTAACAGAGGCTTGGTCCCACACATCATGTGGCTTGCTTAATTTCTTTTTATTTGTACTGCCCAGCTCCAATTACTCTTGATGGTTTGGGTTTAAGGTGTTGCAATGAACCCAACCACTGCCGTTTTCAAATTGTCATCAATAACTTAGGACAATATCAGGTTTATTCAACAACTCATGACAAAGTCTCTCTTCCCTAACACGTCTGTGGAATTCATTTCAGTATTTATTTGTATGTGGGAGGAGAGGGGGCAGAACAAGCAGTAAAATGATACTAAGCTACTGGAAATAAAAGGAAACCGAGCCATAACTTGTCTTTTAAGTGGGGTTCATATTAGAAGCTGCACTTAAAATACCCGACTAATTGAAACCTTCCCCCCATGACTATTACTGTGGTTTGGAAACACCTTTTCTTTGTATAAAGTGGCCCCAAACCAGCTTAAGAACGACAGGAGATACTTGACGTACTGTCCAAAGTTAGGAGCCAGCTGGGAGAAAAGTTTGAGAGTCACAGCAAAGCTTGGGGGGGGCATGTAGCCCCTGGGTTGCCACCCTGCTTTGGTGCGTCTAGCACGGTACCCTGTACACTGGCCCCCCGGCTTTCTTTTCCACCCCAGCCTGCAGCTGCTGGAGACTAGTGCATGAGCCATCTCCATCGCTTACTGTACCTATCGTAGGAATAACTGATCATAAGCACACGGGCAAGAGCCGTGCTATGCATTGTTCAAGGCTAGGCGACTCCAGCAGTGCCAGCAATTGCACAATGAGAACAGAGAAAAAGGGATGTAGCTGTTAGGAAAGAACAAATGGCACAGATTCAACATTTTATAAACAAGTTGACTTTCTGGCCTTGGGGGACTTCTATTTTTATCCACATATTCTAACAGGATGTGCTGAAAGTAAAGTCGCAAGGCACACATTCATTGGTATGCTCTAAACCAGCCTGGCCCAAGCTGGAGTCCTGCAAATATGTTGGAGTACAGTTGCCATCGTCCTTGACCACCACGGCAATTGAGCCAAGGAGAAGAGCAAGCTGGGGAGGACCTAAAAATCGTCAAGCAATAAGCACTGATGGGGAAGGTTAGGAGGTCAGTAAGAGCATTGTATTCCAAGACTGGATTTACAAATTGCACTAAGCCATAATGTGAAACGTGCAATGAAAGAACCTAGCTGTTGTGGTTCTGAAACTGTGATTTATGGCTTAATGCTGTGGCGTAGTCAACAAACCATGTTTAAAATGAACCACAGTTTAGTGAAAAAATACATGGTGGGGAGTAAAGTGCTAGGGTCAGTATCACTGTAGCTATACAGGCTGCACTTCAATATCCCCTCATCTCATGGTAACTTTCACAGTAACGTATTGGTTGTGCCGGAAAACAGGCTTCACATGCTTGGGAATGACAATCCGGTCACCTAACTTCGCAGCAAGGGCTATTTATGAGGGAGCGGGACATAATCTGTTCCTCCCCCCCTCTCAATTTGCTTAGAAAAGTGGAAAAACCCCGGAGCGCTGGAAATGGCTGCGGCTTCCTTTCCCCCCACACGTTGTGAGGTATCGCCTGCTTGGCCAATCAACAGGAAGCGGCGTTTCCAGGCATGTGCGGAGAGGCCGGGTGGCAAGATGTTTGGATAACTTGGTGGGTCAAGGCTAGAATGTAATCTCTGCTCTCACAGTTCCTGCATCAAGAGGAAGCGTGAACTGTAAACAAGGAGAAAGGATCCTGCCGGGTAATTTGGCTTGGGGCGTGCCCAGACAGAAACGGAGGAAATGCTTGCAGATTTCCCCTTCCTTAATGCACCTAAGAGATACCTCTGAAACATTTTTTACTCTTTGACAGATTTTTTTTTATCCTAGCCCCTGAACCCGGCATTTCCATGCTGGCTAAGGAGTCATAATCACAGTAGTACAATATAGTTTTAAAAAGAACAAAGAATAAGCAGCACTTAATATAATTCTTGAAAGTTCAGGCATGGAAAAGTAGTATGTGGCAACGGAGTTGAGTGATTATATCTTATGGAACTCCGGCATTCTTCAGCCGCTTGGCACCCACCCGGGAGTACAAAACGTAAAGCCGGGATGACAGCCTTTGAGATAGACCTGCCTTCAAAACCTCCACGCCAAGCAATGCAAGTGTTAAGAGAAATATGATGAAAAGACGGGCTCCCAAAAGAGAGCGCCTGCTGTCTCGATCAAGAGAGAGACAGACAACGGGAAAGACAAGCCTTAGAACTTATGACCTTTCATAACACATACACCATATGTATCCCAATATAAAAAGGGAACATGATCCTGTGGTGAGAGGGAAGCTTAGGCCCAAAGATTCTCTAGACAAATTACACACAGGGAAGGGTCTATTAGCAGCCATGAGCCAAAAGAGTTAAAATGAAACCATTCAGAGGCAACATTTCAGCCTAAGGCAGTTTCCCAGTGGTGCTTAGACTATAGTCCAATCACGGCCTGACGCCCTCTTTGTTCTGCTGGGCCCCTTTGACGTTCGTTGCCTTTGCCTCATCTCTAGCCCGTGAATGCGAGAGGCAAGTCGACTTCGCTGTGCAATAAACAAGCCTTTCCCCCCGGATTCTGACACTGTCCCCAAAGTGTCAAAATGGTTAGGTGTTGTCCCCTCCTTTCTTGGAGAGAAGTTAGTAGTAACCGGGAAGAGAGCCAGCATCGGGATCAGCAAAGGGGAACCATGCATTTCACGGCCTATGGCTAGATGGTTTTTTGCTGACTCCAGAGTGGTAGAAAGCACTTGAACACCGGGGGGGGGGGGGGGGGGAGAGGCCCTGTGGAGAAACACTGGCTGATAGACCTCTGCAGGAGTAAAATCCTCAGCCCTCACCATGAGCAGTGATTCTCTCCAGAGAGCGAGGACGGCCTGCAGCTGGGGCAGAGCTGGAAAGAGCAACTCTGGGCTCCTGAGGTAGCTTCTGCTTGACTTCTGCACTCTTTCTGGCACCTGCTTGCCTTGCTTGCGGTTTTCCAGTAGCCTCCTGAATGACCCATAGCTTGTTTCTTGGCAGTGTGTCTTGAGATTAGGAGCTTCTTTGCATTGCATTGCATTGTATTGCCATCTCTGCAACAGCAGGATCCTGGGAAAGAAACTTCAAGCTCATCTTCCCGAGAAAAACAGGCCTTGCTTGCAACAGCATCACCCAGGGAAATGGAGGTTAGATCTCACTTCTCAACAATCCTGCATCCAGGATTCTCATAAGGACTGCTAAGGATGAAATTGTATCCTTAGCAGTCCTTGTCAGAATAGGCCAGCAGGAGGAAAGAGGCTCTAGACTTATTTCCCTCAGAGATCTCGATCCAGGTGTAAAGGAAGCTGCCGGATGTAACTGGGTGTAAGTGTGCATGAAAGAGAGGCAGAGGGTCTTGCCCCACTGTTGAGCTGAACACTATCCGCCCCCTTCCTTGAGAAGGCAGAACACGGGACCAGCATGGATGTGCTTTACTCCTGGCCAGTCCCTTGCTTGCTTCTGTTGCCTCTGTTCTTCCTCGCTAGTCAGTGGTGGTCTCCTGAAGGACCAAAGCCAGCAGAATGATGGGAGGATTGTTCCTGGGCATGTACTATGTTTTTGCTTGTTGTTGTTGTTGTTTATTCGTTCAGTCGTTTCCGACTCTTCGTGACTTCATGGACCAGTCCACGCCAGAGCTTTCTGTCGGCCGTCACCATCCCCAGCTCCCCAATGGTTGAGTCCGTCACCTCCAGAATACCATCCATCCATCTTGCCCTTGGTCGGCCCCTCTTCCTTTTGCCTTCCACTTTTCCTAGCATCAGCTTCTTCTCCAGGGTATCCTGTCTTCTCATTATGTGGCCAAAGTACTTCAGTTTTGCCTTTAATATCATTCCCTCAAGTGAGCAGTCTGGCTTGATTTCCTGGAGTATGGACTGGTTTGATCTTCTTGCAGTCCAAGGCACTCTCAGAATTTTCCTCCAACACCACAGTTCAAAAGCATCTATCTTCCTTTGCTCAGCCTTCCTTATGGTCCAGCTCTCGCAGCCATAGGTTACTACAGGGAATACCATTGCTTTAACTATGCGGACCTTTGTTGTCAGTGTGATGTCTCTGCTCTTAACTATTTTATCAAGATTTGCCATTGCTCTCCTCCCAAGAAGTAGACGTCTTCTGATTTCCTGGCTGCAGTCAGCGTCTGCAGTAATCTTTGCGCCTAGAAATACAAAGTCTGTCACTGCCTCCACTTTTTCTCCCTCTATTTGCCAGTCATCAATCAAGCTGGTTGCCATAATCTTGGTTTTTTTGAGGTTTAACTGCAACCCAGCTTTTGCACTTTCTTCTTTCACCTTCGTCATAAGGCTCCTCAACTCCTCCTCGCTTTCAGCCATCAAAGTGGTATCATCTGCATATCTGAGATTGTTAATGTTTCTTCCAGCGATTTTAACTCCAGCCTTGGATTCCTCAAGCCCAGCATGTCGCATGATGTCTTCTGCATACAGGTTGAATAGGTAGGGTGAGAGTATACAACCCTGCCGTACTCCTTTCCCAATCTTAAACCAGTCCGTTGTTCCGTGCTCTGTTCTTACCGTTGCTACTTGGTCGTTATACAGATTCCTCAGGAGGCAGACAAGATGACTTGGTATCCCCATACCACCAAGAACTTGCCACAATTTGTTATGATGTTATGATATGTTTTTGCTTACTGAGCTGCAAAGTTAGCCTCCCCACCCTCCCACCCCACTTCTTTCCTGCAAGGAGCTGTAAGGTTATTTAAGACTACAGTCCTATGCAGGCATTTTCAGCAAAGAGTGCCATCAAAATCCATCCGTGGAAGTGTTTGCAATGCAAAAGAGGACAGACCTCTCTCCTGTGCCAAGGAACAACCTGATCATTTTTTTGCATGTGTTATTCGGGACCTGAACCACAATCCTGCACTCTTGTAAGCTGGCTTTGTTTTAAGGGACAAGGGAGGGGGCTTGTCTGGAGCATGTGCTCCCCTGCTTCGCAACCAGGGCTGGTTTACTTGAAAAGTTGCTCTTGCCCCTTTCTTTTCCAGGTGGGACCTCAGGGTGCCAATCCTGCGAGGAAAAAAGCATGCCCCAAAACTATATTTTCCCCCAAGGTCCCTGGATAGTTTTTGCCCCATTCATCTTCTTCCTCCTGCTGCATGCACTCTCTCAGGTCAGAAAAAGCAGGACTTGGAACACCAAGCTCAAGAGGCTTCTTCAGGCAGAAAAAGAGCCACTAAGTTTCAGGTGGGGGGGAATCTAAAAATGCACCTGCTTTAAAAAACAACAACACCCCTTTTTTTTAAGGGGCCAATGCTCCTCTTCTCAGCCTCCACTTCTCTGGATTCAGTTGCAGATAACATCTCCCCTCTTCCCCCCACATTTGCTTCCCCAAAGCATCCTGGCGCAGGGGCTGCCAGGACTGAGTTGCAAATTTGTATCCTTCGCTGCCAGGTAAACACTCCCCCATCAAACTAACGACCCCGCCCTTACTGCAGAGGTATTCCATTTCCGCCTTTTGCTTGATTTAAGCCATTTTAATAGTCTTTCAATATTCTGCATGTAAGACTGGGCTTGTGGAGGTATGAAGGGACTGGAGGGGAGGGGAGGAGGAGGTGTGCCCAGGCCAGCCTGAAATAGACAATAGGCCCCAGGTTGAGCTCCCCCCCCCCCCCCCCCGATTGCACTACAGGCAGAATTGTCCCTGAAGTGCATCAGATTGTACACACATTGTGCCAATGTGTCAGTTTAAGGGGGAAAATATTAGATGAAAGATGATTTAAAGCTGCCTTATACACATGCTGGGGATGACATGTAGGCAACATCATGGGCACATGACTGTGCCATGGCTAGGTACAAGTTGGGAAAGGTCCAGACACAAAGGAAATGTTGTGTCTCTGTGTGTGTATGCACGCAAGAGCGAGAAAGAGAATGACTTCTAGACTGACTGACCACTGGATAGATGTAGGTATGTTGGCCTCCTCAATTGCCACAACATTTACTATCAGCCTTTTATCACCCATTCATTATCACTCTCTATTTCAGAATAAAAATAAGAAATTTCCCCATTTCTGCACTGGAAGAAAATGCATAGAATGCGGCGGGGTGTGTGTGTGTTAAATATGAAACCGAGGTCATGCACATTTGAAAAATCAGAGTGTTGCAGAGATTGGACTGAATCAACTTATGGCCCAAAGTGTTGAAACTGGCATGGATCAGGACAAACTCCTTCTATGCCTACACCCAGATGTTCCCTTATGCCTGTTTCAGAAACGCAGGACGTTATTGTGTGCTCACATAACCCAAATAGCGAGCCATAATACAAGTCGACTTTTATTAGCCCAACGGTTGCCTTTAGGCGAACCCTTCCTTGGCAAGAGGTAAAAACTAGGGTAGGGGGAACAGTCCACTCCCTGCTGGGCCCCCAAGTTTCAAGGCTGCCATAACCGAGGTTCTGGCCTGCAATACTGACCCGCAAGCAGTGCTTGGATTAGCAGCATTTCCTGTGGGGTCAAATGATGGTTGCTTTCCAGCATAAAATAAAACAGCCGTTTGCCTATCTCACCCACCCGAGAACAGCCTTATCGTCTTCACCATTGTTATCAACCATTATGCTGCCCAGGCAGGGGTCTGCCTGACTCCTTACTTCTCAAGGGCTCTCACCCAGTTGTTTCCTTTCAGATAGTGGTTGGAAATGTCACAAGAACGTGATGGAAATTCTCTTTGCGAAGGCTGGGCTTCCTCTAAAGCCTGTGGCTGAATGGCAGGCGGTGGAGAAATGTCTGGACGAGCGTGTCTTACTCAGCCTCGAATGGTTTTGACCTGTGAGAAATGCACAGGTCAAAAGATGGTGATGAGATGTGCTGCTTTCAGAGCTCGAGCCTGTCTTGTCCTCCCTCCCTGGATGAAAAATAAAACCATGTTTAATCCACATATGTGCATCATATGGCTGATGATCGATGCCTCTGTTTTTGTTTTATTGCTGTAATGATTTATTGTGGGTTTTGAATAAGGATGTATTTGGCCCTTGGCCCATTGCTCTGAGCCTTTGGATTAGAGGTATAAAAGGCCCAATAAACAAATGAAAACATTATATATCTGCAAATTTAATTTGTGATGGATTGTGACATGCGACCCAACTTCTCATGGCAGCCTCCCCCAATCTGGGAAACCTCCGGATGAGGGGACGTTTTTGTTCCAGAACTCTCAATAATGGCCAGAATGCCTGGGAAATTCCTGGATTTAAAATCTGCACATCTGAAGAGCACATGGCTCAGGAAACTTGTCCTATGTTGTGCTTCTTCAAGGCAAGGATAGGATATTGGGTTCCACAGAAATCAAAAAAGAAAACATGCCCTTGGTATATCTAAGGAGGTTTCTCTAGTTCTTTCTCCATCTTTGGAGTTCCACTTGGCCACCAGGCATGGACAAACCAGTGTTCTCCAGATATTTAAACTGCAGCCCCATGGGAAGGGGTAATGGGAGTTGTAGTTCAGAAATATCTGGGCACGATCAGGTTGCCTATTTCTGCAGCACACTCCATTCCTGTTGGATCAAACGAAGAAAACGGGTTAGTTCATTCCGAAAAGACACAATACACAACATTTGGTAGCAATAATCAGACCACCTGTATTTTACAGTGCTGGGATTCATGTACCCACATGGCACTTTGAAAGCACACAGCAGAAACAAAAGGAAAAAACAAGAAGTAGTTGGTGCATGAGTAGCAAGTGTGGGTGGTCTGAAGCTTGAATAAATGCTTGCTTACTCCGTATTATTCCTCAGGGTTCAGAATAGGTTTTTCCACTAGTACATTAATGTATACATACTTCAGGGTGTATGTACAAATGCTTTACCTATTGCAATTCTGCCTTCAAAACTATTATTACTTGCCAATCAGTTACAATCTAGGTTTCTCATCCCAAAAGAGAGAACATTTCATCTGCAAACCATCTCAATTTTACTTCTAAGAATCTGCATCTCTTTTTAATATGACTTTTGCTCTCCTTCTTCATGGAGACAGACGGAACAAACTGGCAACTGGAGTGCTGCAGTTGGTTCCCCCCTCCAACACAGGAGATACCTACTTCCAATGTCTGTGTGATCTATCCAACCCCTATTTTAATCTTTAGAGGAATAAAAGTCAGGGATCATAGTTTGGTGGAAACTTTGTATGCAGGAGATCCCAGATTTAAACCTGGACATCACCAGAAGAAAGGAGTTTAGATAGTAAAGCTGAGATGGATTTCTAAGAACTCAAGAGTAATACTTTCAGGCAAAGGCAACCGGCTACTTCCAGCCCAATGATCTCATGGTGAGCTGGGTTACAACTTGCAGCCAGCATGGCCAAGAGCCGCACCCCCCCCCCCCAAGTTGTGCTGAATTGTGAAAATTGTCATCCAGTGTGTCTGGACAGTGTCCTGTTGGGACATTTTAGAGTACTGGAATGGACTTCAGTAATGGACCTCAGGGTTTGATGGGAACCCCATGTTTCCATCCTGAGTTTTCAAATTATGGGATAGACTTACCCAAACTGAGATATCTCCTAATACTGCTATCCAGAACAGCGGATCCCAAGTCTAATTTTTGTTTGCTGGGATACAAAGATTTAATGGTAGCAGATACTCCACATTTCTTTACCTTATACAGTTGGGCTGGGCAATCTGTAGCCTGGGGCCATATTTCAACCTCAAAACCATTTTTTTCTTCTAATTTTAGGAGGAAAAAAGCTGATCCCCCACTAATTTTCTCTGCTTAATGGATGTACAATATTAAACCTTTACAAGGTTTTCACCAGTATATCCACTCCAGTAATGTTGTATCACCAGCCACACCCCTTTTGTCTTTGAAGTTGAAAACATTTAAAAGTACAGGTAGTCCTGGTTTAGAAACCACAATTGGGACCAGCAACTCGGTCATTAAGTGAAGTGGTCGCTAAGTGAAAATCACATGACCACAACTGTGCTTATGATTTTACTTTAGTTTTCCTTTGCTTCTTGCTATTTCCTTCAGCTGAACTGGAGTTCTTTCTCTTTCTCTTTGAGGACAACTTGGTATGGGGTAAGTAAGCAAGTGAAAGAAAAAGCAGAGAGATGCTGCAAAGATTGTAAATGCTACGTTGCTGGTTGTTTTATCACTGTTGTAACTGGTTGCTACGTTGTTTTTTTAGCACTATCATAACTTCAAATGGTCACTAAATGAGGCAGTCGCTAAGCGAGAACTACCTGTACAGCCCTCTCCTCAACTTCATCCTGCTCCAGGTTCAGAAAGGTTGAATTGAACTATAGAGGAAAGCCTGTGGACTAACATTTGATGACAGGGACCATTCTTAAGGGTGCTGAAAACATTCTTCATATGTTTGGGAGGACTACTCAGGATTGACAAAACGTGGTCTGTACAATAGCCATTAAAGCTGAGTTCACACAATGAGGTAAACCACCAAAGACAAATAAGCCACATTATGGATTAGCATGTTGTGTTAATACAACCATTGTGGTTTACTTATGGAGGATGAATATGTTTTCACACTGAACAGAAATATGTTCACATTAAAGATTCAGTGTCTATTTTCTTCCACTCCATAACCGAGAGATGGATAATATTTTTTCTGTTGGGAGATGCACACCCAGAAGAGCAATCAAGTTGGAAGCTACAACTTACGCCCTTGCAATGATTTCCTTCCCTCCCTCTCTCTTTACCCTCTTTTCTCTCTCTGTCCTTGTACAGCTGGCTGTCTTGGTGTGAAATGAGGCCAAGAGCTTCATGTGGCCCTAAGAATACTTAATGGGTCCAATTGCTATGTTGCCTTCTCTCTCTCTCTATTTATCAAATTTGTATCTCATTGCAATCACAGGATTCTCAGCGACTCACAATATGAGAATATACGATAAAAATATATGGCATACAACAATTAAAACCCAGACACAACACATAGCATCAGGCCCCCAAAGCCCCCCCAAAAATCTCAGTCTTCAGAGATGACCCTCTAATGAGAGGCCATTCCAGAGGCTGGCCCCATCACCAAAAAGCAATGCTTCTGGGCTTCTGTGGGGTTGAGCCAACTCTAGTGGAGAGATGTGGTCCTGTAAGTAACCTGGTGCCAAGCTGTAAAGATAAAAACTAGCACTTTATTATGAATTTTGGTATAGATGCATATTCAGGGGATCCCCAATGCATGCATGTACAGTAGTGACAGGGCTTCGATTCTGATGCTGAGTCCACCATCTTGCAGATATTGACCATCCCAGCAGATGCTTAATCCATAGAAGCACTCTATTTCCTATAAATCAAAATAAGTTTCCAAAGCTGTAGCTATATTACTTATTTTAATAAGACAACAGTTAAAGTAAAATCCCCAAACTGTATTCAATGGATATTTGAGGAGGAGAAGGGCAAACAGGTCACTCTCTGTTCAAGAGTATAAATAAATACCAATCTGGCTCAGAGATGGGATAACAGTTAATTCACCAGGGCTTGCTCTTGCTGACCTCAGACAGTCATATTATCAACAAAGGGATTTAAAAGGGATCCTTGATTCAGGAGTAAAACAGCTGAAGTAGACATTTATGAGCAAATTCAAGTTGGGGGATTGAATTAAACTTGGGGATAACTTTCCGCCTCCAGAAAATATCTCCTCTTGAAATATTAAAAAAGCACATCAAAAACAGAAGGAGTCCTTTTTTTCCTCCTTACCTTGACCATTTTGGGCTCTGAGTAGTCAATAGCAGATCTACTGCTTTTGCTTTCTAAGACCTTTGTACCCCTCAACTGAGGATAACACTTCATGAAACTAGCAAAAATTTTTCTAATCAAATGAAGCTCATGCCAAACTAAAGTGCTTAACCTTTGTGTAAAACATAGCTTTCCAAAGTGTGTGTTGTGACACACTGCTGTGTCACCTGTGGTGTCCTGGTGTGTCACGCAAAAACCCAGAAGCGCTGATGGGGGAACCGAAAGAAGCGGCACCCCCGCCAATCAGCGCCGTCACTGCCGTTGGTGTGTGTCACCAACGTGAAAAGTTTGGAAAGCTCTGGTGTAAAGGGTATCATCTGCTATGCATGAATATGGACATACTTGCAAGGTGTGTAGCTTTGAGATAGAAAGTAACCCCCAAGTTTAATTCAATCCCCCAACTTTAATTTGCTCATAAATATCTACTTCAGAGGGTGCTTAGGCAGAATTTGCTTTCCAGAGCATCCACAAGCTTTGTGTCATATGGGTTCTTTTGCTCTGAAACACAGGCTTGCACCGTCAGCTGATAGGGCATGAAACAACAGGAAATTAGGACAACTTTACTTTTCTGGGTTTCCTACATGACTCCATTCTACACCCAGGTGGAATATCCATTAGCCCCTCTGTACAGGATGCAAGAACTCTGGTCAAACTACAACATAAATTGCATCATCTCTACTGCACCAGCCAGCTTTCTCTTGGGCCAGAAGAGGAAGTACCTCACGCTATACAAACACCTTAAAGATGAGATGAGAAGTGGGTTCGTAGGACAAGAATAACTCTGACTCAGTGGAAAGGAAGTGGTGGAAGCTGACTTGACTGAACCCACCAGAAACAAAACAATGGAAGGAGGATCTGCCCATTGTCTTTAGAGATTACATCTAAACACTGACAAAATATATTTCATTTATATATGTGTGTGCGTGCATGTGTGTGTGTGTCAGTCATTCATTCTGAATATCTTTTGAACTGCCAGAGATAATATTAAGTTATTCGGTGTTTACTACCTTATCTTTTGGACCACAGGATCATCCAGTACAACTTCTCAGCAGCTCTAGGTTGTCTAAGAATGGAAAAATAATGGAAAAGGCCTACTTTGACCAGGAGTAGCATGACCTTTCTGTGGCAGAGAAGGGAGGAATAACTTGTGTGTAGCTCCTTCTCTGATAGGCACATTATGTTCTCTGTGGAAGGCAGGAAATGCAACCTTACAGTTGCCCTTTGTCCTCTGGCCAGCTTGTTCTGCTTCAGCTTTTCATTCCCAGCACAACTACATCCGGTGAGGACCCACTTAGTGCCTGAATTCCTGATGGGCTGCTTTGCACATCTTATCATGGTTATGGGAATGTCACAAGAATGAACATACTGTATCAAAGTGTCAGCTCAGAGAAGCTATTTGCAGAGTCCCCTGTTCGGGGAGATGGGCGGGGATAAGTTTAAATAATAAATAAATAAAATAATAAGCTAAAATTTCCTATATGCAGTAATATTTTGATACAAAGGTGTTTAAGAAATGTATTGATGCCAGAGGAGTTTTAGTCTTTTGTAGCACTGAACTGTACTATAAGCTATCTTTGACCAGAGTCACTTCTTCTGCTTTTTCCAGTTTTTTCTATCAAATGTCTGATTTTGAAGTTGGTTGCTTACAACAGAATGGCAGTTGCTCAACTTCTGGTGATGCAACACCATTCCTCCCTTTCAAGCTTCACCTTTCTTTCCAGTGACCTCTATGAGAATTCTCCTGCGGGTGAATGCAGTGTGTCTTTGGCTAACTCGTCTCCCAACTCCACATGGACTCCACTCAGCTGCTTTCAGGCTTCTTCTTTCTTTGGCCTAGCATCTATCATCACTCATAACGGACTCTGCATAGCTAACGGTTGGAGAAAACTACAAGACGGCCTCCTTCCAGTCTTTTTTTCTCTCAGGTCAGCTTTGCCTGGTCTTTCTGAGGTCTCCTATCTGCTGCGTTGCTGAGTACAGCTTCTCCTTTCTTGCCTACACACACACACACCTTCCAATAACAAGTCCCAGAGTTCAACATTTCACCTCTCTTTGGAATACCTTCTGAGCCTTGAGATGCTTACTTTCTATGGGCTTTGTGACTTCTGGTTTTCTTCTCCTTTTTTTTCTTTCAAACCATCTCCAATTCACCGTTACGATGTTTATATTATATTATATTATATTATATTATATTATATTATATTATAATATTATATTATATTATATTATATTATATTATATTATTATATTAATTATATTATTATATTATATTAATTATATTATATATTATATTATATTATATATTATAATATAATATAATATAATATAATATAATATAATATAATATAATATAATATTATATTATATTATATTATATTATATTATATTATATTATTCCAATGAACTCTGGGTGGTGTATAAAACTCTTTTGGTTAAGAGTTGAGGGGAACTGACTCTCAAGCCTTAAAGTTAACTTTATTTTAATTTTAACTGTGCACCTTAAAGACTAACACATTTATTATTGTATAAGTTCTTGTGGATCAAAAATCTATTTCATTGAAACCACAAAAGTTTCAGTAATAATGTGTAGGCTTTCAAAGAATGTGTAGGCTTTCAAAGGAATTCCAAGACTTTGCTTTGTTTGCGGCAAAGAAACAAAATGTGGATTCAGAAATAGTTCAGTTCGATGAAGATCATACCACGTCTTCTTTTGGAAACTTTGAACGGAATCTACGGCAGGATCTAGGCCATTTCCATGTTTGCACTTGAAGCTTTCTCCCAGCCATTGTGGGGATGATGCAGAGCTTGTCTTCATTAGTACTACATCGCCAGAACAAGGCTGGATGACATTATAAATCTCCAGTGTGGAAGCAGACCCTGGTTAACCATCACATATACTGATTAGTTGCTCCTTTTTATTACTTACCTTTCTTTCCACATTTTCTCCAGAAGGTCAGGATGGTACATGTGATTCTCCCTCCCCATGTTATCCACACAACCACTCTCAGAGAAGGAGAAGACGGAGGGCTTGCGTCAGTGGGCTTTTTCTTGAAAATTTGTTCTTGAATCTTTTTCATCCCGCTATGCTGCCCTGATTCCCCCATGACGTTCACTATCAAAAAGTTCAAAGTGGGACAAAGAATTTCCTATATTTTTGTAAGAAATAAATAATTCCTATATTTCCTAACTATAATTTTAGCAGCTGAAATGAATGATCTGAGTTGTGTTAGATAGGATAAAAAAAACTCTGAAATGGTAATTAATTTATGTTTTCTACATAGCAAAAATGTGACCAAATGAAGTATATTTCCTGCAGGTTAATATTTCATAAGGCTAATAGTTAAGAAATGGTGAACTGGCAAGAAATCCAGAGACCCTGAAAAAAGAATGTGAACATATTATCTTTCCACAAAATTAAGAATTTATAAACACTTATTTCTACCAATCAAAGAGAATACTTGTAGCTCAGTGTTGAACTGTGGAGTCCTTGGTGCTCTCTGAGCCTTGTTGTTTTCTTGCAGACATTTCATTGCCAGGCAGTGAAACATCTGCAAGAAAACAACAAGGCTCAGAGAGCACCAAGGACTCCACTTATTTCTACTTCCCAGCAAGCTTTCTGAGCCCTTAACACAATCTACTACTACTCTGTACCTCATAAACCAATTTTCATGTCTGAACCTCCATCTAACAATATAACAGGATATAGACATGGCACCAGATTAGCTACATATTTTGCTTCCTCCCTTTCTTTTCTAACTTGATGAAAAATTATTGAAACACAAAAGCTTGCAACAATTTTCTAACCTTGAGTTGGCTTAATAAAACTAGGCCCTTAATGGATTTAGGGATTTCCCTCCCTTCACATTCAACATAACTATTGTTGTGTCAAGATGTTAGCTTCCTATAAATGTTCCATAAATTCTTAATATAACTTACGTATTTAGTTAAGTATCTACTTTGTTTTTAATGTTGTTGTTTATTCGTTCAGTTGCTTCCGACTCTTCGTGACTTCATGGACCAGCCCACGCCAGAGCTTCCTGTCAGCCGTCACCATCCCCAGCTCCCCCATGGTTGAGTCTGTCACCTCCAGAATATCATCCATCCATCTTGCCCTTGGTCGGCCCCTCTTCCTTTTGCCTTCCACTTTCTCTAGCATCAGCTTCTTCTCCAGGGTATCCTGTCTTCTCATTATGTGGCCAAAGTACTTCAGTTTTGCCTTTAATATCATTCCCTCAAGTGAGCAGTCTGGCTTGATTTCCTGGAGTATGGACTGGTTTGATCTTCTTGCAGTCCAAGGCACTCTCAGAATTTTCCTCCAACACCACAGTTCAAAAGCATCTATCTTCCTTCGCTCAGCCTTCCTTATGGTCCAGCTTTCACAGCCATAGGTTACTACAGGGAATACCATTGCTTTAACTATGCGGACCTTTGTTGTCAGTGTGATGTCTCTGCTCTTAACTAGTTTATCAAGATTTGCCATTGCTCTTCTCCCAAGAAGTAGACGTCTTCTGATTTCCTGGCTGCAGTCAGCATCTGCAGTAATCTTTGCGCCTAGAAATACGAAGTCTGTCACTGCCTCCACTTTTTCTCCCTCTATTTGCCAGTGATCAATCAAGCTGGTTGCCATAATCTTGGTTTTTTCGAGGTTTAACTGCAACCCAGCTTTTGCACTTTCTTCTTTCACCTTGGTCATAAGGCTCCTCAACTCCTCCTCGCTTTCAGCCATCAAAGTGGTATCATCTGCATATCTAAGATTGTTAATGTTTCTTCCAGCGATTTTAACTCCAGCCTTGGATTCCTCAAGCCCAGCACGTCACATGATGTGTTCTGCGTACAGGTTGAATAGGTAGGGTGAGATGAGATATAACACTGCTTTGTGAAGTTTTTCCACTCCATCCACTGCTATGGGAAATGGAAGCAACACACTGTTTTGAGCAAGAGCAAAAACATTTCAGAGCATCTCTCAGATTTTTGCTTTGAAATATTGGAGATTCTTGCACAATGAAATTTCATGACCACTAGATGTCAGCCAAAACCCATATTGAACCAGAGAATAAACAATGTAAGAGACTGAAAATTCCACAGAAGAAAAATCTCATCAGATAGTTTTTCTTAAAAAAAGAAAAGTCCACCTTATAAGATATAACTTGGTTAATAATTTAAAATTGTATTTATGTTTGTCTTAATCTTGTTTGTTGGAACATCTGAGGACTGGGGAGTGAAATTATTTAACCAGTGATCCTTCAGTCTGTCATGAAGTGAAAGCTCAGAAGAAAATGCCATTGTGGGCTCATCCTCACACCCTCCCAACCCTGCCACTGTGGCACAAACACCCCTTGGTAACAATTTTGATATGATAGGCCCCCATGATGTTGCCTTTTTCTCATCCCCAGCCCTTCACTGAAGTAGTTTAGAGTCATCTTTAGCTGTTCTGTTTTTACAGTAGTATTTTCCCTCTTCTCCTGACACAAGTTTGCCACAGACAAAATCTAGCATGCTTCATGAACAATGTGGTTGATGATATACAGTAGAACAAAATGCATGTTGGGTCTTATGCAGGCTCCGTCTTTGCAAAGTCTAAGTAGTTTTTTTAAAAGATCTCTGGACCTGTATTTAAAAACAGGACAGTCTTCAAGAGCACTAGTCCTGCCCTGCATCGAAGGCTAATTTAGAAAGCTGGGTTCTGCCAACAAAGTGTTGCTGAATCTATTCCCAATGAGTACAGTATATATAAGCTGCTCAAAAAAATAAAGGGAACACTGAAATAAGACATCCTAGATCTGAATGAATGAAATATTCGTATTAATTACTTTGTTCATTACATAGTTGAATGTGCTGACAACAAAATCACACAAAAAGCAATGGAAATCAAATGTAAGCAACCCCTGGAGGTCTGGATGTGGAGTTACACTCAAAAATTAAAGTGGAAAAGAACACTACAGGCTGATCCAACGTTGATGTAATGTCCTTAAAACAAGTCAAAATGAGGCTCAGTAGTGTGTGTGGCCTCCACGTGCCTGTATGACCTCCCTACAACGCCTGGGCATGCTCCTGATGAGGTGGCAGATGGTCTCCTGAGGGATCTCCTCCCACACCTGGACTAAAGCATCCCCCAACTCCTGGACAGTCTGTGGTGCAACGTGGCGTTGGTGGATGGAGCGAGACATGATGTCCCAGATGTGCTCAATTGGATTCAGGTCTGGGGAACGGGCGGGCCAGTCCATAGCATCAATGCCTTCGTCTTGCAGGAACTGCTGGCACACTCCAGCCACATGAGGTCTAGCATTGTCTTGCATTAGGAGGAACCCAGGGCCAACCGCACCAGCATATGGTCTCACAAGGGGTCTGAGGATCTCATCTCGGTACCTAATGGCAGTCAGGCTACCTCTGGCGAGCACATGGAGGGCTGTGCGGCCCCCTAAAGAAATGCCACCCCACACCATTACTGACCCACTGCCAAACCGGTCATGCTGGAGGATGTTGCAGGCAGCAGAACGTTCTCCACGGCGTCTCCAGACCCTGTCACGTCTGTCACATGTGCTCAGTGTGAACCTGCTTTCATCTGTGAAGAGCACAGGGCGCCAGTGGCGAAGTTGTCAATCTTGGTGTTCTCTGGCAAATGCCAAACGTCCTGCACGGTGTTGGGCTGTAAGCACAACCCCCACCTGTGGACGTCGGGCCCTCATACCACCCTCATGGAGTCTGTTTCTGACCGTTTGAGCAGCCACACGCACATTTGTGGCCCACTGGAGGTCATTTTGCAGGGCTCTGGCAGTGCTCCTCCTGTCCCTCCTTGCACAAAGGTGGAGGTAGCGGTCCTGCTGCTGGGTTGTTGCCCTCCTACGGCCTCCTCCACATCTCCTGATGTACTGGCCTGTCTCCTGGTAGCGCCTCCATGCTCTGGACACTACGCTGACAGACACAGCAAACCTTCTTGCCACAGCTCGCATCGATGTGCCATCCTGGATGAGCTGCTGCACTACCAGAGCCACTTGTGTGGGTTGTAGACTCCGTCTCATGCTACCACTAGAGTGGAAGCACCGCCAGCATTCAAAAGTGACCAAACCATCAGCCAGAAAGCATAGGAACTGAGAAGTGGTCTGTGGTCACCACCTGCAGATCCACTACTTTATTGGGGATGTCTTGCTAACTGCCTATGCTTTCCGCCTGTTGTCTATTCCAAGGGTCGGAAATGGCGGCTCGCGAGCCAAATGCGGCTCTTTGGCCCCTTGAGTGTGGCTCTTCCGCAGGCAGGCGTGGCGGGGCAGGCGCGGCAGCGGGCATGGTGTGCGTGGCTGTGGGCATACTAGGCCCAGCCTCTCTTTTTCCTCCGGGGACGGGCTTCACACAGTCTCGCGAGAGTTTGGAAGCCTCCGTCTCCGGCAGCCATCTTGACGACGGGCACTTGCCCATCGCCTTAACCCAGGGCTTTCCAAATTGTGTGTCAACACAATACTGTGTCGCCGGGGCCCCCAAGTGTGTCGCGTGACAAGCCGGAAGCGCTGATGAAAATGCCCTCGGTTCTGGCAGGGAGGTGAAAATCGCGTGCGCGCGCGCTGCCAGGCCACCAGGAGTGGAAATTCTCCGCGCCAATCAGCTGTGCGTCGGGAAGCCCAGCAGCCTGCACGTGCGATTTTTGCCTCCCTGCCGGACCCGAGGGCATTTTCGGGGTCCCCGGAGTCTGCCCTTTCGAAGGGGCAGCACTGCTGCTGCTGCTGCCGCTGCCCCTTTGAAAGGGCAGGCTCCGGGGACCCCGAAAATGCCCTCGGTTCTGGCAGGGAGGCAAAAACCTCCCTTCCCCTCCCCGCACACGCTGCCCTGGAGTGGGGTGGAAGTTTTCCCCGCAGAACAGCTGAGCGCTGCTTGCGCGCAGCCTCCCTGCCTAAACCGAGGTGCTGCCCCTTCAAAAGGGCAGGCTCCGGGGACCCCGAAAATGCCCTCAGTTTAGGCAGGGAGGCTGCGCGCAAGCTGCGCCAGCTGTTCTGCGGGGAGAACTTCCACCCCACTCCAGGGCAGCGTGTGCGTGCGGGGAAGGGAAGAGAGGCTTTTGCCTCCCTGCCAGAACCGAGGGCATTTTCGGGGTCCCCGGAGCCTGCCCTTTCGAAGGGGCAGCACCTCAGTTTAGGCAGGGAGGCTGCGCGCAAGCAGCGCTCAGCTGTTCTGCGGGGAAAACTTCCACCCCACTCCAGGGCAGCGTGTGCGTGCGGGGAAGGGAAGAGAGGCTTTTGCCTCCCTGCCAGAACCGAGGGCATTTTCGGGGTCCCCGGAGCCTGCCCTTTTGAAGGGGCAGCACCTCAGTTTAGGCAGGGAGGCTGCGCGCAAGCAGCGCTCAGCTGTTCTGCGGGGAAAACTTCCACCCCACTCCAGGGCAGCGTGTGCGTGCAGGGAAGGGAAGAGAGGCTTTTGCCTCCCTGCCAGAACCGAGGGCATTTTCGGGGTCCCCGGAGCCTGCCCTTTTGAAGGGGCAGCACCTCAGTTTAGGCAGGGAGGCTGCGCGCAAGCAGCGCTCAGCTGTTCTGCGGGGAAAACTTCCACCCCACTCCAGGGCAGCGTGTGCGTGCGGGGAAGGGAAGAGAGGCTTTTGCCTCCCTGCCAGAACCGAGGGCATTTTCGGGGTCCCCGGAGCCTGCCCTTTTGAAGGGGCAGCACCTCAGTTTAGGCAGGGAGGCTGCGCGCAAGCAGCGCTCAGCTGTTCTGCGGGGAAAACTTCCACCCCACTCCAGGGCAGCGTGTGCGTGCGGGGAGGGGAAGAGAGGCTTTTGCCTCCCTGCCAGAACCGAGGGCATTTTCGGGGTCCCCGGAGCCTGCCCTTTTGAAGGGGCAGCACCTCAGTTTAGGCAGGGAGGCTGCGCGCAAGCAGCGCTCAGCTGTTCTGCGGGGAAAACTTCCACCCCACTCCAGGGCAGCGTGTGCGTGCGGGGAGGGGAAGAGAGGCTTTTGCCTCCCTGCCAGAACCGAGGGCATTTTCGGGGTCCCCGGAGCCTGCCCTTTTGAAGGGGCAGCACCTCAGTTTAGGCAGGGAGGCTGCGCGCAAGCAGCGCTCAGCTGTTCTGCGGGGAAAACTTCCACCCCACTCCAGGGCAGCGTGTGCGTGCGGGGAGGGGAAGAGAGGCTTTTGCCCCCCTGCCGGAACCGAGGGCATTTTTGGGGTCCCCGGAGTCTGCCCTTTCGAAGGGGCAGCGGTGGTGGGCCATCAGTGCTTCCGGGTTCCAGGACGCCGCTGCTGCCGCTGCCCCTTTGGAATAGCAGGCTCTGGGGACCCCGAAAATGCCCTCGGTTCCAGCAGGGAGGCAAAAATCGCGCGCGCACGCTGCGGGGCTTCTCGGCGCACAGCTGATCAGCACAGAGAATTTCCACCCCGTCCCCCCCCACCGCGCCAATCAGCTGTGCGTCGGGAAGCCGGCAGCCTGCACGCGATTTTTGCCTCCCTGCTGGAACCGAGGGCATTTTCGGGGTCCCCGGAGCCTGCCCTTTCGAAGGGGCAGCCATTGCCGCCGCAGCCACAACCGCCGGTGCTTCCAGGTTTTTGTGGGCTGGCCGTTGGTGTGTCGCCAACGGCAAAAGTTTGGAAAGCCCTGCCTTAACCTCTTCCTTGCTGCTCTGCTTACTCTTTTTCTCCGTGCAAAAGCAGCACATTTCCACCCCACAGCCCTAAGTGTGCGCAATTGGCTCCCGCCCGCAAACCCCGCTCCCGTGCTGGATTCCCCACCAGCTTTACTTTGCCTGGACTGGGGGCGTGAGAGGCTCCGGAAGAGAAGCGACTGGAGCAGTCGAGCCTCTCTTTCCCTTCTTCTTCCAAACCTCCCCCGCCCCCTTCCAGAGCAATTTGTCGAAGACGCGTGGCTGCTGCTCAACTGATCATGAAGGAACCAGGATGTTTACGCGAGCGTGCTTTACCTACCCACTTTTTAACATATTTGGTTCTGCTGGGGGCGGGGAAAGGATCTTGACCGGCCAGGGAAGGCGCGCGGGCGGAGCTGCCTGCCTGGCACTCGGGCCGCTCCGGCTGGGGTGCAGCGCGACGGGAGCATCGCCGGCGGCCCGCGAGGACCGGCCAGGGAAGGCACGCGGGCGGAGCTGCCTGCCTGGCACTCGGGCGCTCCGGCTGGAGTGCAGCGGGACGGGAGCTCCGCCCGCGTGCCTTCCCTGGCCGGTCCTCGCGGGCCGCCGGCGATGCTCCCGTCCCGCTGCACCCCAGCCAGAGCGCCCGAATGCCAGGCAGGCAGCTCCGCCTGCGCAGTCGTGGCAGCGGGCATGGCGGCGGCGGGCACTGCAGCGGGCATGGCGGCAGCAGGCCCTAAGTGTGCGCGATTGGCCCCCGCCCGCAAACCCCGCCCCCTTCCACGCGATTGGCTCCTGCCCACAAACCCCTCCCCCTTCCACGCGATTGGCCCCCGCCCGCAAACCCCGCCCCCTGGCTCTCGAGCACTTAAAAATGTGCACGAGCATACCAAAATGGCTCTCGGCTCAAAAAGTTTGCCGACCCTTGGTCTATTCCATGTGCACAACAGCATGTGAAATTGATTGTCAATCAGTGTTGCTACCTAAGCGGACAGTTTGATTTCACAGAAGTGTGATTGACTTGGACTTACATTGTGTTGTTTCAGTGTTCCCTTTATTTTTTTGAGCAGTGTATATTTCTGCTGCTTTTGCTGGCAAGAGGTCTCATGTGGTGTCACTCTTTATTGTTTTTATTACTGGGGGTGGGGGTTACTTCTGATTGCTGTTGGCAACAGCCCATTGCTGCCCACAATAACATGCCTTTGTAGCACTAGGTGAAAATGGAGCTCAGTCATTGATTGCTCTATCCAATGTCATCCCGTGACCATCCTCTGTGATTGGTAGCTATACTGATGGATCACAGGTGTCGGGGAGGAACATGGAATGAAGTGGGAGGCAGTACTTGTGGTGCTCCTCAAATAATCTGACCTTGCCTCCCCCCCTCTCCTCACAGGCATTAGAACAGCTTGGCCCAATGCACTTCCTCCTGTGACTGTCATCTGTGACTGGTCAGTCTATTTCCAGACATGCCTGCAACCCGTTTATCTGGCAATTTAACAGCACCCAGCTCAGCCGAACCACACTTTAAGGAAAGCATTTGATGGTGACATCAGCAGGTGACACTCAGTGGTAGGGGAAATGTAGTGAGGGGAATCCACCAATCACTTTCTTCAACTTGCACCTTATGAAAACTTGTAAGGACAACAATACACTTTGGCCTCACTACTAAGGCAGGGTAGGATTCAGATGCCAGGGCAGCACAATTTATGCTGGCATATTTCTCTACTGGTTCAAGAACTGGTAGATTGCACTTGAATATGGCTATCTGGCTGTGCTCTGTGTGAGAAGCATCAGGCTGCTCTGAGAGCTATTTCTACATTAGAACTATTTCTTCTGAGACCTGCTATGGTCCATATATTCAAAATCAGAAGATTGGGGAAAAGTTTTAGATACTCACATCTATCTCACTGTATTTGAAAAAAATATTGTAAGGGTGTCGAGGATTTCACTCAGTAGTCAGGATATAAATAAATAAATTGTTCTTATTTTAAAGAAGGGAAATAGCATGCAGAAGAACAGCATTTTTTAAACAAGCAATTTAAAAAAACACTTGCAAAATTGGTTTCTACTTGGGTGTGCCTTGTGTAGCAGCTGGTTTTCATTAACCACAATTATTCAGGTAAAAGACAAGTTTCCTCAACCTGAGAATAAACACAGAGCGGTTCAAGCCTGCCGCCTGAGTTCCTCACCATCTGGATTACTCGTGTTGCAGTAAAGTGTAGGTGGGGAAGATAGTCAAGCCTTAAATTTCACAGCTGTGAATCTCCCACCCATTTAGAATCTGAATTAGTGTCTGTTTTGAGTTGAGCTCATTTGTGACATCCAATCCTTAATCTCCCCAAAGTTACTAAAACTTCATAGCAAGGAGAACTCAGGGTATCTATCACCTTCAGAGTAAGGCCCAGATCTGCAACTGCAAGAATAACCTCATTCACTGTTAAGTAGACAGCATGGGGAATGTAGTTCCTGTTCCCCTTGGTACCTCAAAAGGCCTCAACAGAACGAAATTGTCAGGGTTAGTGATAGGAAGGCCTTCGGACTCCCACATGTGCACAATGAGAGTGGGGTACAGATGGATATCAAAATATCTAAGGGTGTGTCATAGGAGGCAGGAGGATTAGGTATGTTCACCACCTTGAGTTGACTCTCTCTCTCTCTCTATATATATATATTTAAAAAGGCGGGATAAAAATATAATAATAATAATAATAATGCAGCTCAGCCCCTTACATACTTGTATGTGACATCATGATGCAAATGCAAAAAGGGCAAAGTTGACATCACAACACATATTTCATCATTTGCCCACCCTTGTAGCCCTGTGGAGTATATTTATTTATTCATCTTATTTATATGGCCGCCCATCTCACAAAATGTGACACTGGATGGTGTACAGTATGAATCAGATCCCAAGCCAGAAAAGTAAATGGAAACAAATTACTTTTCCATCTTACTATTTTCAAATGTTTATTTTCACAGTGTGTGCATGTGACTTTTACTGTAAGATGACACGCAAATAGTACTACCTGCTAGGTCATAGCTTTCCAAACTGTGTGTCGCGACACTTTAGTGTGTTGCAACACAACCCGGAAGCGGCGGCGGGGGCGTGCACAGCGGCGGCGCGCGTGGTGGTGTGTATGGCAGCGGTGGCAGCGACGCACCATCAGCACTTCCGCGTTTTAGCGGAAAACACGAGGCCCCCGCTGCTGCCGCTGCCACCATACACGTCCCCACCGCCGCGCGTGCCCCCGCCGCTGCCGCCGTTGGTGTGTCACCAACAGCGGAAGTTTGGAAAGCACTGTGCTAGGTTATAAGATGAACCTGCTGGAAGCATTATTTTGAGAATACCATTTCTAGGCTTCTATTCCTCTGGTCATCGAAAATCACCACTCAACAACTGGGAACATGACTACCTTGAAGAACAGGACTGGGAAGCATCTCTATGGGGATTCTAGTTTCTCAGTGTGTGGACTCTGTAATGTCTTTGTAATATTTAACATTGTGTGTTGACATGCCACTATTAAGCAGAACAAATGAATTTAGAAGGTCTACAGAGTCCCCAGTTTAGAAGGACTACATCAATCTGATTTATTTGATGAAGCCACTAGGTAGGAGAAAGCAGTTAAATATTTTTAGCATGCATGTTGCAAATTTATGTTATTTGGAAGGATGGGGGTAATTTTCGAAGGATGGTAATCCCTGAAACTGAAGATGAAGACAATCTGTTTAAGATCAAGGATCTTAGAACATAATTCCACCATCTTATATACTTCTGCAAATATGTTAACCAGCTGGGCTATTACAATGAATGGAAGAAAATGCTGAAATTAACTCCAGAAAAGCTAATATTCTACCACTAGGTGGTGTACAAGGCCGATCAGTCAATCAAGATATAGACATCAGAAATGAAGATTTAACCTCACTCTCACCCCAACCTCTCATCCAGTGGAACTTTCCAGTTTAAAGAATTTATCTTTCATCATGGACAAAGGATAAGTTGATAGCAAATCAACTCCCCAGGCAATTGATGGGCATTCACAAACCATATAATATGACCTGTGTTTTCAGTTTTCAAAGTTTCAATTTCTACTCCACTGAGTTGAATATACATGTTTATCTAATGCTGCTGTTCCACTGATGGAACAGTATCTGCCAAAAAAAAAAAAGATTCTTCATTTCTCACTCCCCTCTTAAATCTCTGCTCAAGACAGGATATTTTGGAGCAGATTTGGGAGAAGAAAGATATGGAAAACTCCAACACTGTGTTGCCATCTAGCTGTCATCGGGATTCTTGTAGCCCAAATATGGTAGCCCTAACTTGCATCAGGCTCAATGAAACTCTAAAAATATAGTGGCTGTATATTTAAAAATATTTTAAAAAGGATATTGCATGAACCTACAGAACACAAATGTCTGGTCAGCTGCTTTGGACAGACTTACGACCTTTGTTATAATGGAGTAATAGGGATACAAAGTTCACTTTACTGGGTAAACACAGCATGTCATTAAAACATTTTTAAAAAATGTGCAGTATATTTTATTCAGAGCCTGGAACTCAGCTCTCCAATCATGTTTCAAAGGTGCACAGATTTTAGTATACCTTCATATCATTCCTGTCTTCAAACTGGTATCTACCAGCTGTGATGGACTCCACAACTTTTTTTCTCTAGCCAACACATTCAAAGACTTCAGGCTGGAAAATGCTGCTTTAAAGAAAGGATAATACATCTGAAGCAAAATTTGTACACAGTGATTTACTTGTGCAAGCAAATTATAACTTCGCATAAACTGAAAGTTAGGCTTGGATTGTCTTTTATTGGTGGAGGAACATAGCCAGCTTAGGACCTGGGTACCTACAGTATGGGATTGCTTTGTCTCAGTGGCTTTTGCCCATCCAGTAAGATCTGAGAGGGTAGGCTTTCTATGGCTCCCTTCCCTTACAGCAGTGGCCCCCAACCTTTTTGGCACCAGGGACCGGTCGTGGAAGAAAATTTTTCCATGGACCGGGGCAGGGTGGTGGGGTTTGCAGGCGGGAGCCACGCGGCCCACTTCCTAACAGGCTTGGGGACCCCTGCCTTACAGGATGTCTTTGTTGTAGCCCCTTCTTTGGAATAGCATCCCTCTTGCTTTTCTGGAAAGCTTTTTCTGGAAAGCCATACAGATGTGGTTATTCCAGAAGGCCTTGGGGGAGAGCCTGGGTGTGAGCCACTCCTATTATGGATATATGGTGGTGGTGTTCTTTTGGCAGTGGGCTTGATATAACCTTAATGTAATATTGGTATTGTTAACTTGCTTAACTTCCTTACTATAAAGGGGAAATGTAAACTGCTCAGAATTCCCCTGGACTGAAGAGGCACATAAACTCTAGAAATAACTACAGGTAGTCCTCAACCTATGACCACAATTGGGACCAGAATTTCTGTTGCTAAGCGATGCTGTCACAAAGCGAGATGCCACATGACCTCATCACTTAGTGACTGCAATCCTGGCAATCCCAGTTGCTGTCATTAACAAAGAATCGCGGGTCGTTAAGCGACTACCCACCCCAATCCAAGCCATTCCAGGCTTGGTCCCTCCCAGCCACAAGCCTCAGTAAGGTAAGGGACTGCCTCCAATTCCCCCCACCTGCCTATCTCCACCCCCATCTCTGCCCTTTGGCTGCCCTGCACCCTGCCTTGCGGGGTGGCAAGCATCCCCAGAACTGCATGGCTCTCGGGCTGCTTGCCACCCCCTGGGAAACCGCAGCCGCCCCAGCGGCCCTCACCACCCTGCATTCCAAGACCCCTGCTGCCCTGAGCTCCGCTGCCCCAGCTGACTTTGCTGTCTTTTTGCTCCTGCTGCTGGGCCAGGCCAGGCCAGGCTGGGCTTTGGCTGCAAAAGAAAAAAGAAAAAAGCCAAAAGCAGCCCCCGAGCTGCAGAAAAAAGAGCTTTGCAGAGCTGCAGAGCTTTGCAAAAAGCTCCTGGAGCAAAGGGACTGCTTTGGGCTCCCCCCCCCTTTTCCAGCGTGAAGGCAGCCCCAGCTGGCCAAGCAGCCAGGCCGGGTACACCTCGTTAGAAGTGGAAGCAAGAAGACAGCAAAGGTCAGCTGGGGTGGTGGAGCGCAGGGTGGCAGGGGGCTAAAAGATGGGGAGATAGGTGGGTTGGGGGAGTTGAAGTGCCCCTGCGGTCGTAAGTGTGGACGGGCTGCCAAGCGCCCGAATTTTGATCACGTGACCACGGGGGTGCTGCAACGTCCGTTAACTTCAGGCACGGGTCATAAGTCTCTTCATTCAGCGCCATCGTAAATTCGAGTGGTCGCTGAACAAATGGTTGTAAGTCAAGGACTTCCTATTTTTTTTTCTTCAGAAAGCATTAAGAAATACTGTAATATTCAATACTGGAAGAATCCCGTTTTTCAATTTATTAAGCTCCCTCTCTCATTTTTTTGTTTCTTAAAAATGGTTGTATTGAATTGGCCAATGTTGTATGAATGTATGATTTAGGGAGTTGCCAGTTCATTGCATTGCAATGTTGCAATTTTTAACAGTTGCGCAGAAAACAAGCCTTATTGCTGTTAGAGACAGGTACATATTGCTTTAAGCAAACTCCAATTCCCTGCTGAAGGTCATCTGGAACAAGGGATTTGGAATAGTTCAAGGGAGGCATTCAGTTGAGTAATTTAGGTGACCAGGCTGAACTGGATACAGCTGTCAATTCGCTTCCCAATCAGGAGTGGCAAGACATTGCTTCACTGCATGCCTAGATTACCGGTCTAGATTCTTACTGTACTGCAAAAAGCCGGTGTGCTGGCTGCTGAATAGGCACTGAACTCCTGAAGCCTCTTGGAAAACTTTGGGTCTGCCTTCTTTCTCAGACGTTTTTTAAAACCGATTTTCAAAGGAACCTTGTGCAGCTGCTGGAATTTTGGAGGAGGGTCGTCAATATCCCAGTATCCTCACATACACAACTGTTCTTTGGACCCAGCATCAGGCGATCCTTGACAGACAGATCAATATGGAATTCTTTGAAGGCAAAAGTTTGAAACCCATTGCTGAGGAGGGCTACAGAGCTCATTTTACTGATATTCTCAGTTTTGACTGCTTGTATTTCCAGCATCAAGAGATCTTATGGAGCCAGATTAGAAAAAAGTTCTTTGCCTATGGCCCTGGAGAGTCTCTGTCAATAAGATTAGACAAGACTGAGCTACATGGACTGATAGTTTGACTTGGCGTATGCTAGTTTAACCTGTGGCGGTGCAGGATGAAGAAAATTGCATATGCCTGTGCTTTGATAGAAGCCACCCACTGTAACAACTGAACCACATTCTTGTAATTTAAATTTGCATTTTTCTTGTCCTCACAATTCTAAGATGCTTAAATCTTATCTTACCATAAATTATTTCCTCGGTGTGTCCTCCTCCTCACATAACAACTAAGTCACACAACAGTGAATATTTGAGGTTTTATTGAATTTTATATACAGCATGAGTCACAGACAAACCTGTGACTACCAGACAAGACAAATGTCAATCCCTCTCAACAGTTAGCAGCTTAAAGATCTATAAACTACAGTGTCACTGCCATACTCGTCATCCCATGCAAGTGAGTTTTTATTTTATACTTGTAAAAAACCACACTTACAGTTGTGTCAGTTGCCTACTAATGCACAATGTCACCTGGCCTACACAACACAGACACACACATACAACTCTTTTGCCACATTCAGAATTTCTCAAAACTGCTAAAGAATTTGACACCCGGCCATCATCTGGCATCTTGGTTCACACTGCTTGCACTTTTTAATTTCTGAAAGTCCATCGAAACAACTGAAAGACAGTCCTTTGGGCCAGTACCATAACTTACAAAATAGCCCAACAAAATCTAATTGTTAGGTGTCCACTGATGTGGAATAAATGAATTAAGAAAGTAGTAACTGTGAACACACTTGCTATTATCACAGAGTACATACATACTCTGTATGTATCATTTATGGTTGGAGGAATAAAATTTGAACATAGTAAGTTCAGCCTTTTTTTAAACCATCAAGGTTAGATATGTTATGAACCATAGAAAATATGCTAAACTGTTGTTTCCACCAATGCAATCTGCTACATTCATTTCTTTTTGTGATCATCTGATATGTTGTTAGTATGTTACATATCCCCTGATCTAAATAGGAAACTGGAAAATCAATATATAACTGAAGAGGGCCACATCAGTAATAATGTTACACGCACACACTCACTTACTTGCAAACATTATCTGTAACAAATAAGCCAAAAATGCTTGCAAAGGGAATTAGGGGTTTAAAGCTATAGTCACATTTTTAAACAATTAACATTTGTTAAATAATTTGACGCAGTGGGGAGAATGAATGATTTGTTAGCAAAAAAGGCAAAATGACAAGAGTCATGTTAGAATATTCAATAGATTGAATGCAACCTCATAAAACATGAATAGAAACCTTTAGAATGTACTGAAAGCCAGTTTTAATGATAAACCAAAACATCTTTTTGGAAAAAAATTGAAGATTAGGGCTCTATCGCTTTTCTTTCTTTTCCTGGCAAACAGGTGTTAGCTGTTACAGTATTTATCAAATAAGACACATTCAGAAATTATAAATGTTTACAAGAAGAGGCAATGAAATATTCACTAACAGTGAATATGGAATAATGAATACTCGTCTAGGTCATATTTGTTCATATGCTGTGCTAAACTTATCTACAGCAAATGCATGTATCATAAAGGTGGTCTTAGAAACCACCTTAAGCGTTTCATGTTGACGTCCAAATCATGCCCTTTTTAAGTCATTTAGTTTATAATTAATAACATGCAGAAAGGTGGAGGGATATTGAGATGCTTAGGAACAGTGGTCATAAATTCAATAAAGATTTGAAATGGCAAGCCAAGGCAAATGTTAATACAAACAGATATTAACGAACACTCTACATCTGTAGGGATAGGGAAACAGAATACTGAGTTTTTGGCCAGAATCTCTTGTAATTGGCAATTTCCTTGGGGGACAAGTAGATCTTTTTCAGTACCAGTCTGTGGTGCATGTTAGCACTAGGGATCTGAGTGTACAAAGAACTGCAATTCTGAAAATGATATGCTAAACCTCTTGAATGATGACTGGGGCAAAAAGAAGTTTCTCTACTGTTAGCTAACAATCAGAAGGCCAAGTTCCATTTAACAAAGGAGAGGGGATAGAAACAAAGTTTAAATAATAAAACCTAAACAGTAAGAACTTCAGGATTCAGTTCCACATTATGTAGGTCATTTGGGGATTGTTAGGCTCTTAGATAAAAGACTGGCCAAGTTAGAATTAAATGATTATATTCCAGCAATCTAAAAGAATGCTTAACTGTTTCACAGTGAAAACAGCTAGAATTAAGAATTTTAATTCTGAATTTCACAGATATAAAGCTTGTTGGCCAGCATTAAAGGGGCTTTGGAAAAACATGACACCATGGCTGAAGACTTACTAACAGAACCAACATTCCTACAATTCCGGGCCCTGTTTACATTTCCGAAAAAGCAGTGAAAGTAGGAGTACAAGCAGCTCATGCTGCTGCTTTTCTAAATATGTGTCTTGCAAGGGAAAATTCTGGTCGGAACACTCGTATATGTAATTTGCGTGAGTCCTTGTTTTACATGCTTGAAACAGGAAGAACCTGTTTCAAATACGTGTTGAGTAGCGAGTGGGGGGAAAAACAGTTCACTTGCTCTTTTGTTTCCCTACTTCTTGGCAATGCCCAGCTGTCAGGAAGGCTGTACTGAATCTTACTAATGCAGGAGGTTTCATGATGTCCTATATGGGAACACAGTGCAGTTGAAGGGGCTGACTCTAAACATAAAAAGCATCACCAGGGTGAACACTGTTAGTTTGTTAGTAGGACAGCTTTGGTTTCAGTTCTCAAGGGCATATTTGAGTAATACGTTAACTCGGGGACTATTTAAAGGATTGGCCTTATGACTTGATGCTTCCTTAAGCATTTATGCCTTCCTTAGAGACACAGGGTAGCTTTATGATAGATCTGAAGCTGACTGCTCTAGTCTACCCCAGCTACCACTCCAACTTTGGCATGGAGGAGCCTAAACTTGACGTTTAAGTCCTATTTATTATCAGTAAGGTTAAGACTCCGTTTCTTTTCTCAAAACGCTCACTCACGCTTTCAAAAGTTCCCATTCATTTTTCTTAGAATAAACCAGGATTCCTTTATTCTCATTAAAATAACTGGTCTAGACACAACAGGACCAGGGACAAGATTTTCAGTTCCTCCTTCACTTCCAGACAAAACAAAACGCATATGGACTGGCAGGAGGGGAAAGAGAATCTGTTTTCTTCATGCTATGTCTGGAAGTTAAGGAGGACACAGATCACATTTGAACAGGTTTGCACTTGAGATACATTAAAAATTATTTGCAACCCTCAAAATCATCTCAGGACAAGATAGCTCGTATTTATTCACACACTTCTTCATTTAAGAACATCACTTCTTTATTCAAAGAGAGCAAGAGAGAGAAAGAGAGATGATGCTCCCAACCATTAAGTTCAAAAACAATCCCCAATAAGAATAAAAAATCCTATTAGAAACAATAAGGAAGCACTGAGAGTTTGAGTATTACACTCTTCAAGTATGCCATTTGGATTTTTAGATCTGTGACTATACATACATTAAAAAACAGTCAAAGTGCAACCAAGGGCTTTTGCTTAAAATATTCAAAGGGCTACTTCAAAATACTGGAGTACAATTGTGCAGTAACTGTGCACAGGATAGCTAATCCACTTCATATATCTGGCCGGAAAGTTTAACAGCAGAAGAGGCAAACCCAGGAAGAGATCCAGGAAGTTCCATGTATTGCATTGGTCTTTCACTAGAGAAAGACATCCTGAAGCTATACATTCGGACACAGAATGTGGTCAGGTTTCACAGTAGCATTATAGGATAATCAGAGTATCGCTATGCACCGGATTATCTTCGTTAGAATTTATTTGTCTTTTCCTCTTCTGACCAGGTTTAGTACAGTAGTTGAGCCATAATTTAATTTGCCCATTGGTGTGCTCCAGATTTGTGTTTTATCTTTGTACACTTAGAGAATATTAAGATTTGCATCCAAAGAGAACCATGCTACATAAAAATTGTCCAGGATTTTTGACAAAAAAAAGAGTTCTTTAATAAAATCTAAAAAAACACAAACCAACCAAAAACCCACTATTGCCAACGTGTCTCAGAGAGAAAATGTAATTTTAACTGTAAACAAATTCACACTCGGACATGTTAAATCTTCGGTGGAGGAAGGGATTGCTGACTAAACTTTGATGCATTTCCTTGCCAGAGCCAGCTCCAGTGAGTGAGGCAACAACAGCCTGTTCTTGTCATCATCTGGGGGGTGAAAAAAAATGTTCCAAGTAGCCAGTAATGGCATCCCAGTGCTTACACAAAAAGGCAATGAAGACCATGGCAAAGAAAGTGCTGAACGTCCTGCTGCGAGTTTTCATCAGGGGGACCACGCAGTTGGCCACGGTGGAGACAAAGACCAACAGGACGGCCATCACAGCTAAGAGGATGTTTATTAGTTTGCCCAGGAGGTTTCTGGCAGTGGCGTTTTCAAGGCCTTCCAACTGGACAACTTGCTGCTGTTGCTGCTGCAGTTCCATCTTGGAGATTCTGGTCTGACATGCCTCTAGGGCCTCCTGTTGAGCACAAGAGAACTGCTCAGTGATCACAAAGGGAAGAAAGATCTATGAGATCCTATACTGGGCTCCTTTTTACCCAAATAGGACATACCTCTAGGTAGGAGTCAAGCAGTCCACTGACAAAACATCAGGTGCCAGAAGCCGACGGGATAATAATCAGAAATGCGGCCTGGCACATCTTCTAAATAAGCTACTAAACACACCGTGCAATGCAATCACATGGGATTCCTGGAGCTGCAATCACATTTTGCAGGATGTGAGCAACTCCTTTGGTTTCACATCCAGGAGCAAAATTAAGGTTCCTCCAGGCTTGTTACTTATTATTGCATTTATAACAGCATCTCCACTAGGCTACAGAACTGGGGTGCAAAAAATGTGGACAATCACAAGATGTTAGTTTTCTGTATCTCTCTGCTACCATCTAGTGGTTATCAGGATTTCTACTGCCCAGATCTGGTAGCCCTAATCTGTAATATTAGGATTACCAGATTAGTCTGACATAACCTCCATGAAACTGTAGTGCTTTGAATGGCAATAAATCCTACATAAAGTAATTTACAATTCATGGTATCATGTCAGAAGCCTCTATTATGAACAATACGGAATGAGGAATTAAAAGTCTTTCAATTTAGGGTTACTGCCTCTTGATTTCACTCTCATTTTCTTCTGCACAGACACTTAGATCTTAAACCTGACAAATAAATACCACTGGTGTAATAAATTCTTTTAGATCAGGAGTGCACTACTTCTGTAGTCTTAACACTGCACCTGATTTGCAAAGCATGTCAGAAGTCACTCTCGGCTTCCGGTGGGGAACATGGCCGACTGAACAGCTGTGTCTGTGAGCTCCGCGGACACAACTGACAACGCGGGCTTTTTTGGGCTCGGGCAAGTTTTTACCTGAAGCCCAGAGCTTTTTCACAAATAAAGAAAAGGCTCGGAATCATCCCATCTGTCCTCCAAAACGCCGCCTTGCAGCCTGAGCATCGCAAACAGTGTTCGCGACGATCCGGTAAGGGACGACGGGAGGCTGGGAAGTCACCATTTCCAACCCGTGCTGCAGCCTTAAAGGGACATTAGGTCGAGCCGCCCCATTTTTAAACCACCCAATTTATATTTTTTTAAAGTTTTTGTACCCTAAGAGAGGCTTTCTACAACAAGAGGAAGCAGACTCTCTTGGTGCTTATCCTTATTTCTGGATTAAATTAAAAAAAAAAATTTAAAAAAAGTTTTGGCTTTGTTTCCCGTTTAAATATTAAGGACAATTGAGATAATAGCCTCCCTACTATTATTTTTGTACTGAATTTGAAGGATTTAATATTTTCCTACACGTTGAATCTACCGTTTTGAATCTTCACTTTTCTGCTTTCACTTTCTTTGGGAGTTGTCTATTAGCTTGTTAGTACACTTTCTCTTGTGTCAATTTCATTTGGAAGTTTTTCATTAACTTATTAACTCCTATCTACGTGAGTCAAGTATCTAGGGGGCACCATAATCTACTGCCTGAAATATGGAGAATTTTAAGGAGACTTTTTCACAGTCCTGTTGTGAACCTGAGCAGACTTTCAAAGAGATTTTTCCAGATTTCTGTCAGGCTATTCTGCAGAATATTCGGGACATTGGGGAAGATATTATTTCTAAAGTGTGTCATCTGGCTGAAGACGTTATGGAAGAAGATGAAGATTTTGGCAAGGATGGAGAGGTTCCTACTGACAGCAAGAATGAAGTAATGCCAGGTGAAGATTACATTTTAGTGCTGAAAGGGTTAAAGCGACAGTTTGAGTTGCAAATTACAAAGGGAATTGTTTTTCTTAGGGAATGTTATGGGAAAGAAGAGGTTTGGTTCTGTGGGAGGCTGCCTGAATTGCAAATCATACACAAAGCTGTTTTTCTGAGGGATTGTTATGGGAAAGAAGAGAATGTTTTGTGAGAGTTTTTTTTCCTGAGAAGTCTGAGCTTTCAAGGGAGGCAGTTGGGCTGTTTGATTTTTGTAAGAAAATTGCCTTGCATGCAACAGGGAGATATGTAAATATTGAAGTGGGATAAAAATTTAAGAACGTTTAATTGAATTGACAATGAGGCTATTATGATTTCATTTCTCTTTAACAATTTGGATTAAGATTTATTGGATTCTTTTTAAGGTTTGTTTGATTTGTAAGATTTATAAGGTATCTATAAGGTATAATAACTGCTTGGTTTTTAGGTTTAATAGGGTTAAGACTGTTGTAGTATTATTAATTATAAAAGTAGACAATTTATATGTTTTTATAATGTGATTTTTATTATAGTGGACAGAAGTATATAGAATAATGGTAGGAAGGAAATAATCAAATAAATGTTGTCTTTTGGGGGAGGGAAGTTGATTTAGAGATTTATATATATATATATACACACACACACACACACACACACACATACATACATACAAGGGGAAGGAGCAATTGTATTAGTGATTTGTATATGTGCTAATGGAAGGATTTATAGAAATAATGTGATCTTGGTTTGATATAGAGTAAGTGATTGAATATGGAAATTGCTGTATATTCTTGTTGAAAGTTGGAAGTCATTTCTTTATGTAATCTTCAAAATTCTTTTTTCTTGTATTTCACAGCTTTTTAGTTTTTCTTTTTTTCTTTTTGTAGTTTTTTTCTTTTTTGTAGTTTTTATCTTTGTTTCAAACTTAACAAAATTTTTATAAAAAAAAGAAGTCGTCACTCTCCAAAAATGGACTGGGACAGCACCCCCCCTTTTTTGGATGGCAGTTTGAGAGTTTTAAGCAGTGACAAAAAACACTGAATCATCTGCAATCAGTGTGACCTTCAAAGTGTCCACTATTACTGTCCATGTGCACTGCCTATATGATCATAATCAAGAGAAAGGTAGACTGTGCACTTAAAAGTGTATCTGCAGCTGTGGTTTTGTATCTGACATTATATTCCCATACAAAAGGGCTGCAAAATGGCAGGATGATTGAAAGTTGGGGGGGGGGGAGCTAAAATCCTCCTCTATAGTTTTTGCTTTAAAATATCTCTTCTTAAATCCAGTCTCTCCCACTGTTTTTCCTGCTGATATGTATTCTTGTATTTAGAGCATAGCTGGGAGGAGGCCAAACATAGTTTAGTTTTCCACACAAGCCTGAAAATCAGTCCCATTCCTTGAACCCTCTGCTGGACAGACACGTGTGGCAGAGATTTATCTCAACACACAGGTTTACTGGCATCATGTGTAAGTAGCCCTCTTGTAAGGGATTAGCCAGCATTCAATACCTGAGTGAACATGCAGCTCAGCCCTCTAAATTTAACTTTCCAGATTTTTTAACTTTGAACACTTTATATACCCAGATCAAACACTTTCCTCACAAAGAAGTTCCTTATTTGGACAAGAAACATGAAAAGATTGCTTCCTGAAGAAGAGGACATATAACACCAATTACACTTTTTATTTTCTACATCTGTATGATTTCATTAAAATTATTGACTGGAAACAATACCGTAAAAACCACTCTCTGTCATGGTACAACTTGGGTCCCAACACACAACTACCACCTTTATTATAACTCTCTCTAAAGATGGAGGCATGTTCGCCAGAAAATTTATTAATTTTTATTATAGAACTGCCAGCTTTTTCTCTACCAGGAATTGGATAAATCTTGCAAAGATAGAATGACTCCCGCTCCAGTAAGGGTCACAGAATTGAGATAATTTGGGATTTAAAACATAGTACCTCAATTCGACTATTAATGAAGATTAAAATATAAACTGAACTAGAGCAACTTTTGTGAAAAATGCTCAACAGACATAATATAAAGAATTAAGTGGAAATACACACAATTACTAACCTGGATATCTCTGGCTCGTTCATAGGACTGGTAAGCTATTTTTTCCTCCATGCTGGCTAATTCCTGTTTTAAGTTGAGGATCTCATTCTGATGAAGCTCAGTCAGGTCATTCAGCTGTTCTTCTAGCCGCTCACATCTAGAACAGAAAAAAAACATGTGGCCGTTTTCTTCTTTTAAAGACATCTATCTTGCCTTTCAGCACAATCTTCCTAGGTATCAAGACAGCTATAATAATTTTTAAAACAGGATCTAGCTAGTGAACATGACTTGCAATGCTAGGAAATGATTTACACTTTTCTAGCCTGCCTCAGACCCATTTCTTTGTAGGGCTTAAAAGTGTTCAAAGATAGTATATGGAGTGTTCCCACTGTGTAACAGTTAATTACAGTCCAGTGCATGCTATGTTCAATCTGGGTCTTATCAATTAGTTTGGTGTTATGCTTTCTAATTTTGGAACATATACCAGAATAAACTGAACATTCCTAAATAGCTGAATTTGAATTCAGCCCTTGCATCTGTTTTCTAGACAAAGTCGCAACCTTGAAACATACCAATGAATGAAGTGCCTTTGAAGAGGTCAACAGTGCAATTCCATGTGTATTTATACAATGTATTTATTTAAAAAATTGTGTAGCTGCCCATTTTATGTAACATAACCCTGGGAAGCTCACAACAGTAATAAAATAAAGACAATAAAAAGCATAAAAACCAACAAAACAGAGCATTCCCAGCACGCCAAACACAGCACACATGCACATATGAATAACAACTGTAGAGATTCCCTGGGCTCCAGCCTCACATCACTCCGAGGCTTGTGGGAAAAGCCAGCTCTCTACAGCTTTTTGGAAGGCCATTAGGGTAGGGCCCGCCGGATCTCAGGGGGAAGGGTAATTCCAAGTAAGCTTTGTTACAAGAGTGTTTTAAGTTCTGACCTTTTTCTGATCAGTTTTATAACCTAACTAGTAATCATGCTGCTTCCTCTTTCTAATCAATTTCAAATTGTCCTCTTGATTGTGGCTTGAATCATGTCAACTGGATTTCTATTTTCTCAGTAGAAACGTTTCACTCCTTATCCAAGGAGTGAAACGTTTCTACTGAGAAAATAGAAATCCAGTTGACATGATTCAAGCCACAGACTGTTCCACCTGGATGACTGAGAACCTTCATCGACATATGTCCTCTTGATTGTTCTGGAAATTTTTCACAACTGGGATTGAAAATTAGATTTTTGTTATATCCACAGCTACTGCTAAGAGCTGAATTCATTGTTTTAAAATACTGTTTCTTTAAGAACAATTGTAAATTCAGAAATGCCTTTAGAAAGGGAAAAATATTTGCTGTGAACATTGTGAAATGGCTCTGCACCCAGTGACATACGAGAGTAGTTGGATATTCCCAACATTTTGATATGCTCCCTTTCGGACTCAGTTGTGCATTGTCTTAGCCACACCTGAAAAACTAAATGGCTGTTCTGCTGTTTCTTAATAATCAGTTTGGATTAGGAAAATAAAATGATACGGTATTAGGAAAAACTCAGGCTAATATCTGGATTCTCCATAAAACACCTAGAATGAGGAAATAATGTTACGCAGCAAAAGCCTTGTCTGGTTACATTCTAAGCATAGTTACAAAAATGAACTACCTGCAAGAGATAGGGAGAAAAAAAATAATCAATTTGATTTTAATAAGAACTGCCCTATTCTGATTTCTCAAACCAATAAATGAATTAGAGATAGTTTGTTAGATGTACTGGGAGAAGGGAAAAATAATCAATTTAAGCATGTGTATGTTCAAATAATCAAACACAGCAGGAGGAAACAGGATATGGGTGTGTAAAGAGAGCTTTCAAACTGTCTGCATGTTCTTGAGGCAGAAATATGGAGGAGGAATAAAAGAAACTCATCCCATCTCACCTTTTATTTGCCTACCCACCTCTAATCAGGGCAAATGTATCAATGGCACTGAAGAAATGTTTTAAGGAACCTTCCATCCAAACTGTTGCTACCATGGCAAAGTGAATAAATAAATATATTCAGCTCTGTAACTTGGGAGTAAGGCTTTTCCTTCGCTTGTTATTTTTAGCACAGCAGCAAGAATATGGAAAGCCGGCTGGGTGACCTTGGATCAGTCACTCTTTCTCAGCCCAACTCACCTCACAGGGTTGTTGTGGGGAAAATAGGAGGAGGAAGGAGTATTAGGTATGTTCACTGCCTTGAGTTATTTATAAAAATAATAAAGGCGGGATATAAAATAAACAAACAAACAAATAAATAATAATTGAACTGCCATTGTTCACATGTCACACATGAGCACAGTGACACATGCAGTAAATATAATCATATGAACTTACACAACTATAATGATATAGTAAGCGGGAACCTATGGTTACCTCATCAGTTTTAATGTTGCCTATTTAACATTCTTCAACTCTAATCAGATTCTACCCAATGTTTGGAAGCTAAGGCTCACACATCACATAATAGGCTGCCTCTCAAGAAAGCTGGGCCGTGCATCATGGCCCTCCACACTTTCTGTAGCCAACCTGCATACCTTCATGCTATTCTCTTTTGGGGCAAACAATGTTATGCAGAGTGCAGAAAAGGAGTAAGAAATAATATGCCAAAGAAATTAACGGCATAAGAAAAGGAAGAAAGCCTAAAGATCAGCAAAACCTGGCTGCCAGTCCTGAAAAACACAGCTTGCAAAAGGTCAACAAACTCTACTCAACCACAGAAATATAAAAACAAATCACACAATAGATGTGCTAATCCCACACACGACAGCACCACACCCCTAATCACCACAAAAAACCCTCTCCCAATCTCTTGTAAATGACCTCTCAGCAGCTATAAACACCAGGAGGAACACACACCCTCCACTTGGACACAGAGAGAATCTTCTAGCTGTGCTCCTGTCCCCTGAAGATGCCAGCCACAGCTACTGGTGAAACGTTAGGAACAAAAACACGGCCACACAGCCCGGAAAACCCACAACAACCAAAAGGAAGCTTACTTAAAACTGGTTTACAGCAGCATTCATTATACTTCTCCAAACCTTTCCAGCCTTGCAAATTATTCCACCACATCTGTGAGACAGCTTAGATCAGTGGTCGGCAAACCGCGGCTCGCGAGCCACATGCGGCTCTTTGGCCCCTTGAGTGTGGCTCTTCCACAGGCAGGCGTGGTGGGCGTGGTGGGGCAGGCGCGGATTCCCCACCAGCTTTACTTTGCCTGGACTGGGGGCATGAGCGGCTCCGGAAGAGAAGCGACTGGAGCAGTCGAGCCTCTCTTTCCCTTCTCCTTCTTCCAAACGTCCCCCGCGCCCTTCCAGAGCGATTTGTCGAAGACGCCCGCTTGCTGCTGCTGCGTGGCTGCTGCTCAACTGATCATGAAGGAACCAGGAGGGGAAGGAAAATCCAGGAGCAAATCGCCGCTTCTTCCCGTCCGCTCCTGCTCCGGAGTGTGGAGCTCTGGACTGGGGGGTCAGGTGAGGCAGCTCGGGACACAGATCCTCTCCAGGGGAATCGCTGTGCGAGGAGAAAAAGGGCCTGGGACAGGGCGACCCTCCCACCTTCTACCTTCCTCTCCCGGCCTGATTTCTAATTAGATTTCCCTGTGCATGTGTTCGCCACTGGCCAGTTTGCAATAGCATCTTCAAGAGTCACCCAGCCCTCTTGAAAGCGAGGTAAAGCTACAACATTGCTGGTTTATTGCTACAATGAGGGCTGGAGCCTGGATGACTCTAGAAGACGACAAGGCTGGCAGTAAGCAGATCAAGGAACGGAAAGGGGTGGGGGGTGGTCGAGACGGGGGCAGGGAAGGGTAGGGATCGCACGTGACGACGCTTACGCGAGCGTGTTTTACCTACCCACTTTTTAACATCTTTGGTTCTGCTGGGGGCGGGGAAGGGATCTTGAGCCTGGTGTGTTGTGAACCCCCTTGGCTCCCACCCGCAAACCCCGCCCCCTTCCGCGCAATTGGCTCCCACCCGCAATCCCTGCCCCCTTCCACGCGATTGGCTCCCGCCCACAAACCCCGCCCTTTCCACGCGATTGGCTCCCACCTGCAAACCCCACCCACTTCCGCGCGATTGGCTCCCACCCTCAAACCCCGCCCCCTGGCCCTCGAGTGATGTTATAAATGTCAAAATGGCCCCTGGCATAAAAATTTTTGCCGACCACTGGCTTAGATCAATGCTATCCATTGTCCAAACAAGGAAACTAGCCTTCCCACCCAAAAGAGGGGTCCTTTCAGTCCACTACAAAACACAGATGTGTGAAAAGAGTCACAAGAATAGGGTTTCATTCTGATACAGAGCAGTCACTGGAATTATTTCATACTGCTTCTTAGCTTAGTACAGGGATTTCCAAAGTTTTCCCGCGGTGACACACCAACCGCCGTTGGTGTGTCGCCGCGGGAAAACCCGGAAGTGCCGCCTTTGCAGCAGTGCGCAAAAACCCGGAAGCGCTGCTGCCGCTTTCAGTTTTTGCGCGCCGCCATTGGTGTGTCACCGCGGGAAAACCCGGAAGCGCTGATCATCATCAGCGCTTCCGGGTTGTGTGGCGACACACCAGACTGTGTGTGGCGACACACTTTTGTGTCGCGACACACAGTTTGAAAAGCTCTGGCTTAGTAGGACGTATACCTCTTGAAACCGATTCCAGTACAGCCTGCTGAGAAGCCTGACAACATCCATAAATGATTCCTACGCAGCTGTTCTTCGAACTTCTCACCTCTCCATTTTTGAGAATCTCATCTCATCACATCCATCCAACCACCAGGACTTTCTCAGCCTTACCTTTCCTCTAAAGATATTCAATCTTCCTTCATACATTTGTTTTACGATTTGATCCTCATTCATGATCTCAACAAACTTTTGTACTGGACATTCACTTCTGTATGGAAACCACATTCATTCTGTACATTACCTTTTTGTTTTAACACATACACTCCAAAATACCCTATTCCCATTCTATCCAAGTTTTCCGTTTTTCCTTAGATACCCATCTCTCAGTTCCATATAACAAAGTGAGGAGAATCATGGTCATCTTGGCTTCTTTGAGGAATATTCATTCCTCATAACAGACGACATATTTACCTGCTACCTTTCTGGCAGCATTTGCATCTTTTAAAATTGTTCTAGCTTTAGTAAACCTTCTAACAAGGTACACAAATTCATCTAAGTGGCACAGTAATTCATCTATGTGTGTTAATTTCCTTCCATTTATATAAAATTTTATATTTGGATTTTATATTTATATTTTTATTTAATATTGTTTTTATTGTATTTTGATCTTTATTTATTCCAGTTTTATTGTAAACTGCCCAGAGTCGCTCTTTGAGTGAGATGGGTGGTGATGAAATTTGAAATATAAATAAATAGAATAAATAAATAAAACTTGCAATTGTTACTCAATTTCCCCTGTCCTAATGTATCTTGATACATTAATTTTCAGATTGATACTTTTCACTGCATCATGCAATCTATCTTTCATTGGAAATCATTCATGTTTCAACCAAGAACAAAGCATAATCTGGATTTAAAAATTCACATGCCCACCAACACACCTCTAACATCATAAGCATTTGTTATTAAACAACCAGGGGGACATCACACATCCTTACCTTACTCCCTGCTCAATGCTTAACCATTTGTTAAGCTTTCCATTTATTCTCACTCTTGCATTTACTTCCATACTACCTTTGCTGCATTCAGCAACTAATCCTCAACCCCATATTCATGCCAAACATTCCATAATTCCAGCCAATTCACTTTGTGATATGCTTCTTCTATATGAACAGATGTACAATTATTCATGTGTTTCTTAATTACCTGCTGAGGAGCAAAAATCTGTCCTGCACAACCCCTGCCCAGCATAAAGCTACATTTCGTTTTCCAAATTTTGCTCATTGTTTTACACCCTTTCAATCAGAATTTTGCCAAACGTTTCCTAGGCACATTTAAGAAACAAACACCCTATTAATTTTGCATTCACTTTTGCTATGTTTCCCTTTATATAGGGGAGCAATAACATTCTTCCAATTGTCAGGTACAGATGCAATCTACATAAATGTGTTGAAACAACCCATTTTTAACATTTCTACAGTTACATAATCTACAACTGAAATCTTGCCATTTTTCAAGAGTCTTACAGTATTTATGACCTATTTTTAGACACTAATACTTCTTCAATTCTACTCTTCAACCTATCATTATCATTCCTGCACAAATCTCTCAAATACTCCTTTCAGCATTCCCTTATTTCAGTTTCAAGGCTTTCCACCTACTTTTAAAACAATTTTATATCCATTAAGATTTCTCTGCATTTTCTGTGCTTCTTTTAATCTTATCAATTCCTTGCTCTCTTTGACTACAATTTGCATTTTTTAAAATATATTTCTCACGGTCTTTCTCTCACTGTCATTTTTGCTGTAATCATACATTATGCATTATGAGTCCCCTTTGTGGGGGGAGATGGGCGGTGATATAAGTTGGAAAAAATAAATTTCATCAACAGCCACTTTCATTTCATCATTCCACCAAGCATCCTTTTTCATACATACATTTCATATATAGCATAACTATATACTTGTATGGTACTCTCTATTATACTTCTTTTCAGCAGCTTCTACATCTTCTTTCCTTACATCCCCTTTCCATTCATTATGTTGAACAATTAATATAACTTCTAATACTTGTTTCCAGACTAGCCATAACTTATCCTAGGACTCACAACTTCTGTCCTTGCATTCTTATTTCCTTTACTACTTTTGTCTTCTTTCAAGTCTGTTTTTCCAAAAAAATTAGAATCATTCATCACCCTTGTATGTTTTGTTAATTCTCTTTCGTTACACACAATCAGATCAATCATACTTTTATATTTATAGTCATTCACTGCATTTATGTTAAACCACATATCCAAAACAGAGTCTTCTAAGCAGTTACTTGCCAAACAGTCATTATTGAGTTTCCAAATGGTCCAATAACTTTTTCTGTATCTTTGTCTTATTCTTACTCATCCATTCATGTCATCTAGCAGAATCTCCTTAGATTACATTTTACTCAGAATGTTGCAGTTGTCCCCAAAAATCATCTCTGTTTCTTCCATTCAACATGTAACTATCACCAATCTATGGATTCCTGTTTTTATACACACCCAAAACATAGATCACTGCTTTCCAAAGTGCCGCCGTTGGCGACACACCAACAGCGGCAGTGGTGGCGGCACGGGGGCGCGCGTGCACGGTGGTGGCGTGCACGGAGGCGGTGGCAGCGGCGGCCTCCGCTAAAACACGGAAGCGCTGATGGCACGCTGCTGCTGTCGCCGCCGCCACCGTGCACACTGCTGCCGCCGGGCGCACCGCTGCCGCTTCCTCGTTGTGTTGTGGCACACCAAGCTGTGTGTTGTGACACACTAAAGTGTCGCGACACACAGTTTGAAAAGCTATGACATAGATGTGTCAGAGTTCTCGTATGAGATTAGCAAATTGGTTTCTATACAAAGCAAAAGTTTCTCATGGCGACGCGAAGTGCAGGTGCAAGATAACAACTGTCACGTGTGTATTGTTTTGGCTAGTTTGAATGGGAACAATGTCTCCTGATTCCTTCTGTGGGAAGCCTTGCTCTGTGTAGAGCAAGGGAGGGGGGAGAAATCACATGCTTGCTTAGATGCAGCACTGCTATGGCCTATGCTTTAGGCCTGGTGTGTGTCACACCTAACTTCCAGCCAATCAGAAAGCTGGAAGAACTGAATATCTAACCATGCAAAATGGTGTTCTATGCTTCTTGACTTCTGTCCGGTCTTTTTAGCCATGTTTGTGTGTGTGTTCTACTTCTGAGGGCTGGGAGGTGCGCAGCTATGCCTAGGCCATGGCATGAGCTCTGGCCCTGGAAACAATACACGAAACTCTGCTTGTAAGTTTGTTTTTCCTTTTGCAATGCTGTACCATGTATATTCAATTTTGCTTTTTGCGATAATGTAACTGTATATACATTATTGCCTTACAAGTAAACATTTAGCAATAAAAGCTGCACTCTTGTCTGTTTACTATTTTGCCTCGATTTTTCCCTATAAGCCAGCGTACATCCTATCAGGTTATCAGCGTACATCCTATCAGGTTATGGGCCCAGAGAGATATTTGCGTTTTCTTTGCTGCGTTGGACCTGGCTGTAAAAGGGAGTTTGTTTTTAGAGGCTGATTTCAGAGTAAACGTGTTTTCTTTGAGTGGTCAGCAATGGCTGAACATTGCCATTACCAATCAGTCTGCCATTTGAGCCTTTAGATGGCACAAACTATCTGACCTGGTGTGTGGAGATGAAATCATTCTTTTTGCAAGAAGATTTGTGGCAGTATGTGGCAAATCCACCTCCAGAGGATCCCTCTGAAGAAGTGCAAGCGTGTTTGGACCGTGCTTATAGCATTTTGCTTTTGGGAATCAAATCCTCTGAACGGAATTATATCAGCCACTCAAGGACTGCGTAATGAGTTTTTTTTTATTAAAAATGCAAAGGTTTACAAAAAATAAAAATGTAAGAGCCCTGATGGGTAAGGCCAAAAACCAATTTAGTCCACAATGTTATGATTTAAGTCACCAACGAGAAAGTTCACCAATAGGACCTAAGGATGATAAGCCGTTCTACTTTTGCTGAACGACAACTGGCATTTAAGATATGCTCCCTGGGATTCAGAGGGTAGTACGGAAACATTAGCACTAATAAAGATTGAAAGACCTATTTAAAACCATTTCAATTGGAGAACATCATCATATTTGATAGCAGTAAATTCCATAATTTAATTATGCATTGACCAAAAAATAGTTCCTTTAATTAGTCCTAATTTTGTTTTTAATGGATGGCTCCAAGTTCTAATATTGCAAGAGAAGGGGCTTCCGGTGGGGATGGCGTTCTGAGCGGCTGTGCCCACTGTTTTGGCGGGCAGAGTAGGCAGCGTGGTGGCTTTTTTTCAGGCTCAGGCAGGTTTTCCTGAAGCCCAGAACCGTTCTGTGGATCAAGGAGAACTCACAGAATCATCCCATTTGTCCTCCAGTACGGTGGCTTGCAGCCAGGAGATTGCAAAGTGTTTCGCGGTCGACGGTAAGAGCTCTCGGGAGGCGGGGACATTATCATTTCCAAGCCGCCCTGTAGCCTTAAAGGGACACTAAGAGCAGCCGCCCCATTTCTAAATCACCAATTTGCATTTTTTTAAGTATATGTACCCCAAGAGAGGCTTTTTACAGCGAGCAGAAGCCAGCCCTCTTGGTGCTTAATGTTATTTTTGGGATTTTTTTTTAAGTTTTGGATTTTCGTTTGCCTTCCAAAGGAAATTCTAAAGACTGAGAGTAAGCAATTATCTTCCTGATATTTTTGTGTTGAATTTGAAGATATTGGTACTTTCCTGCATGTTGAATCGACTGATTTGAACCATCAGTTTCTGTTCACTTTCCCTTGAGAATTCACTCTCACTTCAAGTAAACAACTTTCAAATATCTTTGACTTTCGCTGATTAAGCTCTTAGGGGGTGCCATAATCTACTGCAGAGCTTTCCAAACTGTGTGTCGGGACACGTGTGTTGGCTGCAGTGTCTGGGTGTGTCGAGACTGCCTCCGAGCCCTGCCAGGATTCAGCGCAGGTCCTAGTGCCTGCCTTGTGCCCTGCTGCCTCCAAACCTGCCCTGCTGTGATTCCGCGCAGGTCCTAGTGCCTGCCTTGTGCCTTGCTGCCTCCAAACCTGCTGTGATTCCACGCAGGTCCTAGTGCCTGCCTTGTGCCCTGCTGTAAGAGTGTGTTGCGAAATGATGCCCTGCTGTAAGAGTGTGTCGCAAAATGATGCATGTCTAAAAAGTGTGTCACCAATATGAAAAGTTTGGAAAGCTCTGATCTACTGTGTGAGACATGGAGGAATTCAAACATATACTTTCTGACCTTCACCAGGATTTTAAACAGATTTCTTCCAACTTCTATCAAACTTTTATGCAAAACACCCAGGACATTGTGGAAAATATGAAATCTAAAATGTGCCATCAGGTTGAGGATGTGGAGGATGAAATTGAGGAATTTAAGAGTGACAGAGAGGTTTTTTTTAAGACTGAGATTGGGATCTTTATCGAGATGCTGGGTGAAGATTGGATAATGGAGTTGGAGAAATCTAAGGGAGAAAGTGATCTGCAAGTCATAAATAGAGTCGATCTCCTGGTGCAATGCCATGAAAAGAACCCGGAATTTTTGAGGGGGGCAGCTGAGCTGTTTGATTTTCTTAAGAAGAAAGCTCTGTGCATTATCTTGGGAACATGTAACTGCTCTAGTTTATTTTGAAGTTGAAGAATGTTCATTTGGTTTGATTTAAGTATTTGACTGATGCTATTTGCCTTTAAAGATTTTTATTATAATTGTTGTATTAAGTATAGTAGTGGACAATTTATGTGCTTTTTAATTTGACTCTTGTTATAGTAGACAGAAATGTATAGAATAGTGGTAAGAGGGAATAATTAATATGTTTTATCTTTTGGAGGGGAGAAAGATGTTTAAGAGGTTTATATGAATTTTCTTTTTTCTTCATTTTAATATAAGGGGGAGGAGCAACTGTACTTAGTGATTTTTATTATGTGTTAAGGTGTTTTGGTTTAATATAGAGTAAGAGATTGATTAGGGGCATGGTGGCTCAGCAGGTAAGTCGCCAGGCTTGTCGATCGGAAGATCACAAGTTCGGAGGTTCGAATCCCTAGCCCCGCGTGACGGAGTGAGCTCCCGCACTAGCCCCAGCTCTTGCCAACCTAGCAATTCGAAAGCATGCAAATGCAAGTAGATTAACGGGTACCACTTCGGTGAGTAGGTAATAGCGTTCCACGTGCATCATGCCGGCCACATGACCGTGGAAGCGTCTTCGGACAACGCTGGCTCTTTGGCTAAGAAACGGAGATGAGCACCGGCCCCTAGAGTCGGACACGACTGCACAAATGTGCGGCGGGGGAACCTTTACCTTTACCTTAAGGGATTATGAAAATTTTCTATATCCTTGCAGTTAAAAGTTGGAAGCCACACCTCTTTGTAAATTTTTTCTCTTGTGTTTCTGCACTTTTTTAGTTTTCTTTCTTTCTTTCTTTCTAGTTTTTTGTTTTTTTGTAGTTTTTATTCTTTTTTTGAAATTTAATAAAATTTATTATAAAAAAATAATAATATTGCAAGAGAAAAAAAGCTTCTCCTTGTCATACAGGTAGTCCTCGTTTAGCGACAATTGGGACTGGCAATCTGGTCACTAAGCGACACAGTCACTAAGTGGAAAATCACATGACCGTGACTGTGCTTACGATTTTACTTCAGCTTTCCTTTGCTTTACAGTGTCAGAAGGATGTGACCCCAAACAGCCGGGTGAGCCCAAATGGCAGGGAAGGTTTTCGGAACTCAACTCACAAGGAAGCTGGGTAAAAGAGTAAATCTTATAGCCCTTTTTCCCCACTCCCCCACCCTTTGGAATGCTCACCCTGGCACTGGGATAATTAGCAAGAAGGAAATTAATGTTTGTATTTACATACATTGGAGAGGAAGGCATTACAAGAGAGTTAGCAGGCACACAATGGGGAATACACATTAAAAGGAATGTGCCCGTACCAGTTGTTTGCCTAGTGTGCTTGCAGCTCAGAGCCCCAAGTCACGTAGGAGGCAAACAAAAACTGAAACTGATTAAAGTCTTGTCAGTTACAGGCAGCAGCTGCCAGACAGCATCAACTAATTAGGGTCACAGAGCTGAGCTTGTTAACTTGTGGTTAGCATTGCGCTGTGGAGAAAAGCAACTCAGGAAGAGATAGCTTGTTTAGGCAACCTCTCTGTTCTGTGGGGGAGGACGGATGGGTCAGGCACAGGACAGCACACACTAACTGTCTGTAATGGCGAACACGTGACAGAGAGAGATGCTGCAACAGTCATAAATGCAGGCATTGGTCGGAAAGTTACTTTTTCATCGCTGTTGTAACTGCAAATGGTTGCTGCCTGAGGCAGTTGCTAAGCGAGGTCTATCTGAACATGATTATATGATTTTATATCTTTTGTCAGAACCTTGAACTGCACCCAGAAACTAGGTTTCAGCCAGTCACAAAGCAATGGTATTACATGGGCATATCATGGCATGCCCATCACTGCCCGCACTGCCACCAGAAGGCCCCTTCTGGACCAGCTGCAGCTTCAAGGGCAGCCCCATATGGATGCAGTGCAATAGTCAAATATGGGATGACTAGGATGTGAGTGACTATCTGGAGGGCCCCCTGGCTGAGGAAATGCACAACTGGTACACCAGATGAATTTGTGCTCTTCAAGCAGGAGCTGTGAGTTCAGACCCCCCCCCCCAAAGCTGCACACTAGTCCTGAATGAGAAAATTCTACCCCATCCAAGACTAAAGATGGAAAAATTCCACGACTGAGGTGGCGGTGGTGGTGGTGGGGGCAGTCACAGAACCATTCAGTCTTGCTGGGGTTGAGCCTGAATCTATTCCTCCTCATCCAGACCCTGGGACAGAACTTTGACAGCATCACTTGAGTGGCTCAGCATCAAGATATACAACTTAGTACCATCATATCTGACCTGAACTGATGGATGACCTCACCCAACAGCCTCATGTTGATTTAAATAGAAGGGGTAAGAGCATCAAGCCCTGAGGCACCACACAGGTTAGGGGCCTCGGCCTCAATTTCTCCCGCCATCTGGAATTGCCCACAGAGAGAGGAGACCTACTATAGAATGAAGCCTCACATAAATCTGAAACAGAAGGGGTGAGAGCATCAAGCCCTGAGGCACTGCACAGGTTAGGGGTCTCGGCCACAATTACTCAGTAGCAGCCAGGCATCTACCACAAACCAAACAGCATCTCTAGACCATCTACTATTTCCAACTACGTTCTGGACTAAATTCAGAACACTGGACTTAACCTTTAAAGCTTTAGAGCCTGGCTATTTGACTTCTCAACCATTCCCATAACACAGCAGTTCCCATGCCATCAGAGGGATACTTAAGGGAATGAATTAATTGGCACATATAATCAAAATACTTTACAATAGTTGTGTTGAACCAGTAGCCTGAGGCATCAGTCATACCCCGCATTTTTTTCCTTTTCTTTTATTACAAAAGTGGCAATGAATGCTTGTGCATAGTAGTATGCTGTAAACATAGGCTGCAATCTTGAACATCTAACTATTCTAAAAGCTCAATGTACCTAGGACACTTTTAATCTGCATAACAGGAAGTGAGATTATATCCAGACAAAACTTTGTCTATGTTCCCACACAGCAACAGTGAGCAGAATGCTGAAGAATTTATTGTGAAGCTTTCTTGGTGGACTATGATTAAATTATACTGAAATGAGAGTCAAGGGAATTACAATTTACCAAAAAGGTAAAACAAATGTACAATCATTTCAGCTGATACAGGCAGTATGTGATGTACACCGAGAACAAAACAATTAAGCAAATTTTATTTATGTGAACTCAGAATTCACTTTGTGTATAAAAGCTATTGAGTCATGAACAGTTTCATGGGAGACTCAACAGGAATCTCATGAAAGTTCAGAAAGTCAGCTTTTTATCAAGTAACTATCTGCTATAGCTGTAAAAACTGATAAGCAACAGCTTGTTTTGGAATTTGGTCTTGCTCATAAGGCTGCAATTGTAAAAAGAACAGGGATGAATGCAGAACTGGATTTCCAAAGAGAAAGGTGTGGTTACTCTCTCTCAACAATGAGGCCACATCAAATGTCCAATAGAAAAACAGCATAGCTTTTGCCCAAGCTTTAACTATTTGTTACATTACAAAACAAGGAGGGATGACTTGCAAAAATAATTTGTCCTCAAAAAAGTGTGGGGAGGGGAAGAGAGAGAAGAGTCAGAGCAGGAGAGACAGCTCTAGCAATACTGAGCCCTAATGAACACAAACGATAGGAGCAAGAACAAAGACAGCCACAGAAAAATAGGGAATGACAAACACAGTTGATGTAAAACAAACAAGTGCTCTTATTCAAGAGAAAAAATTCCTCAACAGGAATCTGACCCTTTGGTAGACTTCTTTGGCTAGTATATATATTAGAATGGGAAGAAAGATATGACTCTTAACTTTATTTCCAACCGTGGTTTATTTATTATAACTATTTATTTTGGGAAGCAAGTGTTGTACACTAAAGAAGCTCCCATAATTGTCAAATTAATGCCACACCAATGATATTTATTGGGGGAAAGAACCAATATATATATATTCCGCTTTAAAAAAAAGTATGTGTGCATGCATGCTTTAATATTCTCCTGTGTCCCAAAAAGGAGATGTCCTAAACCTTACAATATAGTTAAACCTTTGCAATACATGTATTTGTTTAATCTATGTAGGGCCATTGTTTTTAAAATAGATCTAATAGAATGCTTACCTTCATTACAAAATTATACTTAAAGAGGTTTTGGGGGGGAATGGGTTGGTGTGCAAAAGATCTAATTGTCAAGGGGCTGGGAAAATGGGTAAAGGAGAGGGCCATTGTTAAAATCATGTATTTTAAAAATCACAACCCTCTCCAAGCAGTTTGTAGAATGTTTAATTAAAAACACCTTAATGAATGATGCTGTGAAAAACTTCTATCCCACAGAGATCTGTGTGTCTCCACTCAGCTCAGAGAATACCACAACAGATGGCTAAATGGTATACCTCAGAGTAAGATAACTTCATGTGTTTTAAATAAATAGATAGGTAGGTAGCATTTGTGGAAAAGTTTCAGTTCCCCAAAGACTGATGTTTCTACTGAGTAAGATGAAATCTTCATTTCTCCATGTTCAAAGAACAAGAACTACTTAATCTTCTCTCACTTGCTACCTCACTTGCTACCTTCTAATTATTTGTCTCCCCTTTCTGATTTTATATTTTTCAAATAAAAAGTGTTCTAATTAAAGGTGTTCTGTCAATTCAAACATGCTCATTTAATTATGACAGCATGCAATTGTACCTTCTGGCTGTGTAATACTTTTGGCATTTATTAAATTACATGCTTTCATTAAACTACTGAAGAGTTTAAAAAATGTTAAAAACAATTTCAATCTTAAAAAATTGAGTTGCAACTCCATTTTGAGATAGTAAAAATGATAAAAATGTGTATTGATATTATAAATTATTAATAAAATAACTGCATATGTTGTAATGAGATTAGTATTTTGTTTGTCAATCCTTAATTAGATTGGGGGCTTCTATACTTTCTCCAATCCCAAATTATCAGTTCAAGACTGCCATTTTAGACATGCTCATTTAAGTGAACTGTAAAACATCTTTCTTGATTACTTAAGAATAACAGTAAAATACCATTATGTATAATCAGATTATGGTCTAATTTTAAAATTACAATTACAACAAGGAGTTTAACTATTTACATTCCTTGCTTCGAGGTGTGTAAATGGCATCAAGATTGTCAAGATTCGTTAGCACTAGTTTTGGGGGTCCAAGGAAGAACGGACAAAATATCCTAATTAGATTTATACCAAACATCACAGAAAAATAAATGATATTTATGATCTATTTCTTCCCACTAATGAAGCCTGATCTAACTATTCCCTAGTTTGCATAAAACTACACAAATGTTTATCTTGCATTTGGGTTCTTTTGTTTCCAATGTAAAACAAATTATACTTCAACGTTAGGTGTGCCTGGAGCTAGGATATTTTTTTGGAGAAACATACCTTTGGACTGGTTGGGAGCATAACAAGCCAGCATTAGAAATACTGTACTGGCTAACAACCAGTTTTCAAGCTCAATGCTAATACTAATTATACTGATTGAGTCTTACAAGGAATTTTTCTGCAACATATTCACCCATTGTAATTTATAAATAATCAAAAAGGCTGTGCTTAAGCATTCTTCATCCAACAGGATTAGGACTATGGGACTATTTTGAAACTGTAGTCCAGGGCTACCTAAACTTTAAAAATTAGTATAGGCATTCACAGAATTGAAACGTTATGACAGGAAGCAGAAGACAGAAATGGTGATTTGGAAGGGAGGAAACCTAAGTATTTAAGACAGAAGTGAATATATATGTATAAACCAAATTATTTGTAATGATACTGCTCCCAAGATTATTAATAGTAAATGAATGCTGGCATCCAAACAGTTCTGAATATGCCTTAAGATTAGTAGTATCAGTGAAAGACTGGACTGCTAAGTGCTCACCGGTATCTTTCTTCCTGTAGAGCCTGCATTATCAAGGAATAATCTCGCTGATAGTGAACCTTGAGATCTTCAAAGGATTCCTCCAGTCGTACTTGAACCTCTCTGATCTCTTGAATCTCATGCAGTATTGCATCAAACCCTGAGCTCTGCATTTCCAGAGTGTTTGTTCTGGAGCTTGGTGCTCCCAAGGGGACTCCTGTGGTACTATTGGCTCCCACTGAGCCTGATGTAGCACTGGAACAATCTTCCTCACTGCCATATTTTGGGCTCGACTGAAAGTTATGAACACCCAAAGTCTTTCCTCCAGTCCCATCTTCTTGACTTTCTTCCAAAGCATCCTTCAGATTAGCAATATTGTCGGCACTTCCAAACTTGTTTCTAAAAAGTGAGGCAATTTCCCGAGGTTTAGAAGCAACAGCTCCAGCTGCTGAATGAGTTGCCTGGGAAAAGCTGGAAAGTCCACCTTTAACACTATCTACTACACCTTCACTGAAGCCAGTGACTTTTGCTCCTACATCCTTTAGCCCTTGGTGCATATCCCTCAAGACGTCTTTGGGCTGTCGATGAATACCATTCTGTTCAATCTCTCGCAGCTTCCGATGATAGTGCTCTAGCTTCTTCTGCAACTGGAGGATTGTCTGGGATGATTTCTGGTTCTTCTTCTCAAACACCTGCTTAATTCGGGCACTTTGCTGCTTGTCAGCATTATTGGCTAATTTCAGGTATTCTGCCACATTGTCATCCCGAGCTGTTTGCTCTATTTTGATTTGCTCTGTAAGTTTCAGTATTTTCTGCTGCAGATGCGTGATGGCCACTTTTGTGCGTTGTGGATCTGGGGTCCCATCAACAGAGTCTGCATTGATACTGCAGTCTGTGCTTGATGCCACTGCGCTAGTTGTTTGTGCTAGGCTACTTACATCTAATCGTTCAATCTGGAAAAAGAATTAAAAAATGAACATGAAAGTCTGATTTGGTAATGGCAATGTCATAAAAAATGCAAACAAATCTGGGTATCTTAAAAAGTTGGAAGGAAAAAGTCAGTAAATTTCAGTATGGGCTGTTAGCATCAATAAAGAAAATTATAAAGAAATATGGATAGACATTACATAGTACTCTGTCATACGTATTTATTTTGTGAGATAGAGAGGACAGCAAACTTAAATTTCAAAATAATTAAGTCTATCTTGTTACCTATCAAATAAACCTAAACCATGCATGTCAAAATCCCTCATAAATACGCAATTATGATTCCCTGCTATGTGCCCTAGTGTGATCACACAGATCACTAGGATCCACAAATCAATAAAAGACAAGACCTATTTAGAAGCAGGCTTTAGCAACTTCAGATAGGATTCCTGTGGAAATGGTAAAAACTGAAGCGGGGTGGTGGTGGTGGTTTCAAGCAACCGTGTAAGGCAGGGGTAGACAATGTATTATCTTCCAAATGTTTTAGACTACAATCCCCCAAATCCTTTGCCATTGGCTACACTAGCTGGGATAAGAATTGGTTCCAAACATCTGGAAGGTACCAAGATACCTACCTCAGGTGTAAGGGATCAGTTTCGGATAGTATGTATAGTTTCTAGGCAATTCTATTTAGCTTTCAAGAGCAAAATTGCCACAGAAGTTATCTATGTTTTCCAAAGTAAAGGTACATATACAAACTTTACATGCTATACTGGAAATAGTCACATGAAAATGGTTTTAATCATTTCATCATATAGGTATTCTTAACCGGTAAATGTCTCAAGAATTCATATATGTAGGTAAAATGTAATTTACTCATCTATTTTCTAGCAAAGAAATTATTCTTACTTTTTTAGCCTACCTTGGCTTTCCTGAGGTGCAAGAGTTGTTCCCAATGCATGACTTGAACAAAGGACCAACATGCCTACAACTGCTCTGCTGAAAGTTTGTCCACCTATGCTGCCTGAATGTTATAAAACTAAGTTTCAAGGAAGGCAGCTCACTACAGAAACTGGTGAATCATTTAATTACTCTGCAGCTCCTCCCCAAACAGGGAACTTATTAGACTTCCTAACTGGAGTATGAGAAATAGCAACATGACTTCATTAGAAGCCAGCCCTTTATGAAGATAAAAGCTCCCGTCCTCCTTCCTTAAAAAAAACCCTGCCTAAATAAAATGAAAGCTGTAAAAGCTCACCAACACGGAGTATCCATATAAAACCCAAACATTTTCAAGGGCAAAAGGCCTATCAGGGGTCTTGATGGAAAGGATGATCCAGAATAGCTTTTTTTAAAACAAAAAGCGGAGTCCATTTCCAGGAGAAATGCTAATTTGTTACGCGTTTCTTTTCATATGTAATTGTTCAGTAGTTTCAAGAACTACAGCAGTAATTTGTTTTCAGAACAAAAGTCACAACCTCCTACTTACCAGCTGAAGCAAACAAGTATGTACCTGTTTGTCTGTGAATATGCTAGAGACTAAGAGACTGGACAAATTAAGCTCTGAGTAACCCTCCAAGTCTGAATGCTTGTGAGGTGACAACTACTGATCACGTGCTCCATTAGCAGCAATGGATTAGGTTTGAGTCTAAATAGGGAAAATTTCATTACAGTATGCCTTCAACAAGGAAAGGCTGTAATGAGGTAAGGCAGAAACTGAGACTGAAACTGAGAAACTTTAAGCTAACTATTGAAATGGATATAATTTAGGGAGGGAAAGTGAAAGAAAATGCAAGCACACACACAGAAAATGATGGCTAGAGGGAAAACAGAACCATGCCGTTTTAAAAGAACAGAGAGACAAAGAGAGATTCCAAAAAGAGAATATAAGATCTACAAAAGATTTATGTAATGGAAAGACTGGAATCTGTTCACCCCTGTTCTAGGAAACAATGGCAGGATGCCTACTCATGTGAAAGATTTACGAATGATTTCTAAAGCTTTGCAATAGGGATTAGCTCAGCTGACAGGCACGGATGGTCCTCCCCAATACTGGTCAGATGTTAATCAAGTTCAAAAGGAGAACAACCAACAGCTCACCAACCCAGGGGACAGCTGGCAGTAAGAGAAAGAACTGGCTCTTCCTAAAAAGCCAGTTTCCAACGTGGCAACCTGGACAGGGAAAAGCTGGCTCTCCTCCTTCACCTGCTACCTGGCTTGGCCTGGTCTGGGAGAGGTGGCTCTTTCAAAGCCCCTCCATATCCAACCCACCACAGGTGATCTGTGGGATCAGAAACCTGGTGGGTAAACAGCTGGCTATCCCTTTTCACCTACCATCTCCCAGCATGGGAATCACCTGCCTGGGCTGGGAAAGATGGCAGAGCAAAAGTGAAATAAAGTTTTAAGATGTCAGGTCTCTGATTCCATAGGACTGAAGGCTCCGGAGGTTTGAAAGAGCTCCCTGGCAAAAGCAGGGATGAAGAGTCTCGACACGGCTAAACCCATCACAAGCCACACTGATTCGGTTTTGTTTGTTCCCTTATTTATTTTATCAATTTATATGGCTGCCCAACTTGCAAATTGCGACTCCGTCAGTAGATGTGCCACTGAGTCAGCTGAATTTCCTGGACCATTTTCAAGAACCATTTTCTAGAGCATAGCTTTCCAAACTGTGTGTTGCGACACTTTAGTGTGTTGCAACACACAGCTTAGTGTGTCACGAAGCGGCGGCGGGGGCGTGCACGGCGGGGGCGCGAGCGGTGGCAGTGACGGCGGCAGCGGTGCGCCATCAGCGCTTCCGCGTTTTAGCGAGGCTGCCACCGCCACGCACACCGCCGCCGCTCCCCCCCACGCTGCCACCGTGCACGCCCCTGCCCCGCCACCGTTGATGTGTCGCCAACAGCGGCAGTTTGGAAAGCACCGTTCTAGAGGCTACAATTGTACATGAAGAGGGTCAAGGTTTTTAGAGGTTGTAGCATGTGTAATTAGAGACAGGTGCTATGCTCCTTTTAGAAAAAGTGCTACCTGCCAGTACCCCTAGGCTGTGCAATTATTCCAAAAGGATCTCTATTTTTTGGTACAGATGATAGTTATGTTCTAACAATGAGAGCCAGTTTGGTCTAGTGGTTAAGGTGCTGAGCTAGAAACCAGGAGTCTGCGAGTTCTAGTCCCGCCTTAGGCATGAAAGCCGGCTGGGTGACCTTGGGCCAGTCACTCTCAGCCCAACTCACCTCACAGGGTTGTTGTTGTGGGGAAAATAGGAGGAGGAAGGAGTATTAGGTATGTTCGCCACCTTGAGTTATTTATAAAAATAATAAAGGTGGGATAAAAAATAAATAAAATTAATTAATTAATTAATTAATTAATTGAATTTATGACCGCCCATCTCCACGACAGTGGACTCTGGGCAGTTTACAACATTAAAATTAATATTAAAAACCTACACACGTAAAAATACAATATAATAATAAATGGGGAGTCTTTGGTGCTCTCTGAGCCTTGTTGTTTTCATGCAGACGTTTCATTGCCAGGCTAGGCAACATCTTCAGTGCGAAAAGGGAGTGGAACTTGCTGTCTGTTTATATACCCTGGCTTGTCCTGCCTGTGTTGGTGGGGGTCTTGTACTCTCCTTGGTAGTTCCTTGATTGGGCTGTTGTGTGCTGTTTGGGTGACTGACTGAGTTAATAGTTCCTTGATTAAGGTCTATTGTGTTGTTTGATTGCTCCTCTGCTGCTAATCTTGCTGTTAATCTATGCATATCTTGTTGTTGATTGCTGGCCCAGGGGTGTTCTGGTCTTCTGGCTATTCTATTGTCTCTTATGAATGGTATGTAAATGTTGTTAACCTCTATGTGTCTGTTGATGGCTGCTTTGTCTGAGTGCCAAGCTTCTAGGAATTCTCTAGCATTTTTGGATTTGGCCTGGTCTAATATGCTCACAGTTTCCCAGTTGAAAATATGGTTAAGTCTGTCCATGTGTTGTGAGATTAAGGAGTTTTCATCATGTCTTCTGACTGCTAGTCGGTGTTCGTGGATGCGTTCTGCTAGTCTTCTGCCAGTCTGTCCTACATAGTGGCTGTTACAGTCCTTACACTGTATGTTGTAGATAACTCCTGTTTTTTCTTCTTGGGCTACTGGGTCTTTTGGTTTACTTACAATGTTCTGAAGGGTTTTGGTAGGTTTGTGTGCTACAGTGATGCCGTGTGGTTGTAACAGTCTACTAGTAGTTTCTGAGATGTTTCTGATGTATGGCAGTGTAATCCTTTTCATAGCTTCTGTTGGTTTTGCTGTGGTGGGTTGAGTGGTCAGGCACTTTTTGACAAAGTTGTGCACAAGTCTGCATGAAAACAACAAGGCTCAGAGAGCACCAAAGACTCCCCAGTTCAACCCTGAGCTACAAATATTCTCTTCGATTGATAATAATAAATAGATAAGAATCCAGAGGATGGGAAGATCTTAAAAAGGAGGGTATTACGGGGCTAACCACCCCCAGGAGGAACTATTTCCTCCTTTGTCCCAAGCAAGGCGGCAGAACCAGGTCTTTAAAGACTTTCTGAAGGCCAGGAGTGAAGGCGCCTGTCTCACCTCCGGGGGCAAGATATTCCACAAGGTGGGTGCTACCGCAGAAAAGGCACGTCTCCTGGACCCCGCCAAATGAAATTCCTTCACTGATGGGGTCCGAAGCATGCCCTCTCTGCATGACCGGGTGGGGCGGGTAGATGTAATCGGGATGATACGGTCCCGCAGGTACCCTGGTCCCATGCCATGTAGGGCTTTAAAGGTGATAACCAACACCTTGAATTGGACCCGGAAGCAAACTGGTACCCAATGCAGCTCGCGCAGCAGTGGTGTTACATGGGCTGATCTTATCGCACCCAAAATGAGATTGCGCCTGCTGAATATATTGAGGATGGGCAACAATTTTAAAATAAACATTAATTTCCACAGATGCATAAATATTGCAGATGGCATGCAACATTTCAAAGGGGAAATATTTTCTATGGGAAAATATGCACACACACCCTAAAAAGACTAGGTTATTTGTTTCAGAAATATTTGTCACATATACATTTATTTACATTTAATTAAAGAAATTCTTTTATTTATTTATTTTATGCATGCACAATTAACAAAACAATATTTAAATTTTAAAAAAATAGAAGAGACAACCCCAAACAAACTAAAAATACAAACTAAAAAGAAAAGAAGAAGAAATTATATATCTCATATTTTATACTTATCAATAGTCACTGGTTTACTAATGAATTAGTATAAATGAACTTACCCCTGGAAGACAATCTTACTCGGCTACGAGTGATCGCCAAGAAGAACTAATGAATACACTACCATAATATGAACAGTGCAAAATATTATTGTAAAATATCACAAACTCTCTGCCATAGAAACACATATTGCTACATCCTTTGGTTAGTTGAAAATACTGTCTTTTCCAAAACAGATAGATCACACATTTCCAACAACCATTCCTTGACATCTGGAAGAATACCACATTTCCAATTTCTCAGTATGATTCTTTTAGCCATGCCCCATGTTTGATACAACCATAATTCCTGATAAACAGTCAAATTTCAAAGCTTTGGTATATAGTTCATCAACATGTTTAACATTTAAAGATTTCCCCACAAATATGCTTATATGCATTAACATATCATTTCCAAAAGATACCAAATGATCACATGACCATATCATATGGGTCAGTGAAGCCTCAAATTTTTACACTTCCAGCAAAGAAAATCTGATGTCCATCCTTTCAAATACATTATTTGGGGAGTCCAATATACCCTAAATACAATGTTTGATGAATCAACTTTAATTTCAGATCTGTTGGTGCCATTTAAACATTTTTAAGGACATGAATCCATTGATGGGGCTTTAACTAAAGAAATGCTTGAGTTTCTTGGAGTAACAAGGGTAGATCTTGGGGGAAATGGATGGAAAGTAAGTAAGTAAAAGAAAGTAGAATGAAAGTAGTGTTAGAGTTCTTGTGTTGCCCTGGCGAATTATTCCTATACAAAACAAAGCCAAGCTTCTCATGGTGACGTGAAGTGCAGGTGCAAGATAGCAACAATCACGTGTGTATTGTTTTGACTAGATTGCATGGGAACAAGGTCTCCTGATTTCTTTCCGTGGGAAGCCTTGCTCAAGCCCCCCCTGAGCAAGGAAGGAGGGGAACTCAGTGCGTAGATGCAGCAGGTCATGCTGTGTGCTTTGAGGCCTAGTGTGTGTAACAGCTAACTTCCAGCCAATCAGAAAGCTAGAAGAACTGAATATACAACCATGCAAAATGGTGTTCTTTTGTCTTCTTGATTTCTAGTGTCTTAGTCATGTAGTTCTTCACGTGTTCACTTCCCGTGGACTGGGCAGAGTGAGCTATGCCTGGCTTTGGGTATAGGCCATGGCAGGAACTCTGGCCCTGGGATCAATACATGGAACTCTGCTTATAAGTTTGTTTTGTTTTTCCTTTTACAACAATGTATCCTGTATATTCATCTTTTTCATTGTTGCGATAATGTACTGTATCTGCATTATTGCCCTATGCTAAACAGTAAACACTGTTGGCCCTAACAAGTTGTATTCTTGTCTGTTTATTCTCAAGCCTTGGTTTTTCCCCTTTAAGCCAGCATATACCCCAGTTAGCATCTGCACCATGCTATCAATGACTGGCCTGCTTTAAAATCCATAAAGCACCCTGTTAAGTCAATGGATTGTTTGGGAACTTGTCACACATGTAGAGCCACAACGCTTGCCTTACACACACTGTTTTAGGGAGATATACATTCAAATATATATATATATATATATATTTATATTATATACATATATATTACATATACATATATATTACATATATATATATATATATATATATATATAATATATATATATATATATATATTACAAATATATATATATAAATATAGGGGCGTGGTGGCTCAGCGGGTAAGACGCCAGGCTTGTCGATTGGGAGATCGCAAGTTCGGAGGTTCAAATCCCTAGCCCTGCGTGCAGAGTGAGCTCCTGCACTAGCTCCAGCTCTTGCCAACCTAGCAATTCGAAAGCATGCAAATGCAAGTAGATGAATAGGTACCACTTCGGTGGGAAGGTAACAGCGTTCCGCGGCGTCATGCGGCCACATGACCGTGGAAGTGTCTTCGGACAACGCTGGCTCTTCGGCTAACAAACGGAGATGAGCACCGGCCCCTAGAGTCGGACACGACTGCACAAATGTGCGGGGGGTACCTTTACCTTTTTACATTCAAATATGCTGTGTCAACATCACAATATGTAAATGGACACCTGTTTCCACGCTACGCAACCAGAAAACGCACCACACGTCAATATTCTGGCCTAGCTGTGGGTGCATACACTAGATCCACAGTTCACAAACTCCTTTTGTGCAACAAATCCCTGGGCAACACTGGCTTTACACTGCAGAGTATTACCAGAAAGAAATGTCTTTCTGAACACTCATCTGGAACCTACAGCTTACTAAAACAAAAGGATAGGTTGGTTACTGTTAACACTTCACCAAAACTCGAACTGACTATCCACAGCTGTGTTCCAACGCTCTCCTTGCCTCTCCAAAGGCAGGAGCAACACATCTAGCAAAGACTGGGTTTTCTCAGGTAACTTGACACACTGTCACCTGCTAAATCACAAATCTGTCAGGCTTCACACCCTGGAATAAGAGGACCCATGAGGAATGACCACTGTACATCCTCATCACCGTCTCTTTTCCCTAATACCTGACTCCCCCTCCAGGCCCTGCAACTGCTCAGGTGAAATTTCCACTCCTTCACCTGAGGGGCCCTTTTCACACTGGGAGACTGGGGAACAGAAGAAACCTAAACTGGTTTTTGCCCATCTACTGAACTATGGACAGTAGGTTTACACTAGCAATTGCAGTGTGTGTTTTCTAACTAACAGGTAGTAGAATTCAACTGTAAAAAGAAGTTAGTTTTCTTTGGTATGGCAAGCGCCCTTCACTGAAGTACCTGCATGTCTGTGAAACATTTGCATGTGTTCACAACCCCAGGTCACAGAGAAGGAAGAACCAAGGAAGCAGAGTGCTTCAGGTTGTTGGTTGTTGATTAAAATCCAAGGCTTATTGTTGTGTCATTAAGCCATGGTCGAATCCAAATCTCCAGAAGTGTTTTATTTTTAAGCAGCCTACTGGTTGGGAAAGGTTGTATGCTAAAGGTAGCATACCCTTTTACAACAATGTATCCTGTATATTCATCTTTTTCATTGTTGCGATAATGTACTGTATCTGCATTATTGCCTTATGCTAAACAGTAAACACTGTTGGCCCTAACAAGTTGTATTCTTGCCTGTTTATTCTCAAGCCTTGGTTTTTCCCCTTTAAGCCAGCATATACCCCATCAAGTAGAATGTACTTTCTACTTAGAGAGTAGAAGAGTGGGTGCTTGTTGTTGTTATAACTGTTATAATGTATTCTTATATTTTATGTAAAATGCCAGTAGTCAGCTGAGCTAAGCAGTATAAAAATACTTGTATAAGATATGCTTGCGGTAACATTAGAGACATGCGAATTACAGATATGAGTGTATGTGTACTTTTGTTACATATGATGCTTTGTTGTTGCCTGAGAACCTGAATGATTTCCAGCAAATGTTAGACAGATTATATGATACAATGAGGGGGTTAGATTTGAAAATTAATTTATCAAAGATCAAGGCAGCCATGTCTGAAAGGGAAAACGAAGTGTACAATTGCAAGTTATATATTAATAATGAAACATTAGAGCAAGTGCATGAGATTGTGTTCAAATACACGCTTATTAAAAATGGGACCATGGATGGAGAAATTTAAAAACATTCAAATACTGATAGAATCATACTGGGGAATATGTGGTCTTTTGCAAGGAACAAATTTTTGTTGAAATAGCTGGGCCTAAAAACATTCTCCCTGGTATATAAAACTGAGAGTTGGGTATGTCAGGAGAAACATAAAGTAAGCTGTATTCAGTGGAAATGGGATGCTTAAGAAATATGTGTGGTAAAATGAGATATGGTCATGAAAGAACAGTTGCTGAATGAATGTGGATTGAATACAAAAGTGACTGATCAATACAACAGAAGAACATTGAGGTGGTTTTATCAGAAAGAATGAATGAGCATCTGATTGCAAAACAAATATATGAAAGAAGAGTGAATAGGTCAAGAAAAAGAGGAACAAGTACAGTGAAAGGAGGTAATGTAAACAAATTTTAACTATGTCTCTAGAATTCCTTTTTCTCATGTCATGCCTTTAATTTATTTGGCTTTATATTTCTTACTCTTTTTCTGCATTCTTCTTAAAAGTGCTTACCCTGAAAAGGAATAGAATAATGGATATGCATGTTCAAACTAATCGGATTTATATAGTTCATATTTAATATATAGTAGTGAAATTGCAACTATTGCAACAACTATCTAGGAAAGTCTTAAAGGGAGTCTATTATGTTAGCACATATCTTCTACAGTGGAATTTACTTCCCAAAGAAACTGATGTCAATGGAATAAGCAAGCTAAATGGAAGTAATGTAGAACTGCAGTCTATGATTATGCATAGTGCCTTCTCCAATTTATATATATTGCATGCACACCCAAAAGCACAATCTGTTACTTGTGCATCCAACAGATAAACATAATTCTACATGCGGAAGGAACAATGTCCTAGTCTGCCTCTGGCTGAAAACTTCCTGAACTGAAGGTGGGTTAAGGAGTAACAGTCATGCATGAAATGGTCTTTGCATCTACATCTGTGGCAGGATATAAGGATTTTGTAAGCTCTGACGTATATAAACCTGACTTTATGCAATGAGTGCAAAAATGATGGGGAGCTTTTTGCACATATGCAAAATAGTAGCTGCTGTTTTATGTCTGTGTGAGTGATGTGATCTGAAGTACAAGGGGTTAAAAAAAACCTGGCTTATACAAAGATTCCTGGAACAGAAACTTTGTATAACATGGGGAATATCTGTATATTCCTCTTTGGGCAACTGCATATTATTCTGCATTGATTATATTTTTATATAATCATTATTTGATCAAACATTTATTATACAGATAGTCCTCACTTACTGACCATTCGTTCAGCAACTGTTTGAAGTTACGATGGTGCTGAAAAAATAACTTTACGGCCCATTTACGACCATTTATGACCTTTGCAGCGTCCCTCAGTCGCATGATCACCATTACAATCAGTACAAGGTGTCCTGTGCCTGACCTGTGGTTTTTTCTTTTTTTTCTTCCTTGCAAAGCAGAGAGATTGGAGAGAAAGGGATTGCAAAAAAGTAAGTTGTTTGCTCTTCTACACATCAAAAGCAATGCAATCGCACTGGCAGCCTGGGGCTGGGAGCTGTGGCCGTGACTGTGCTATGCAAACAGCTTACAGTACTCTCTTGAAATCTCTTTCTCTCCAATCTCTCTGCTTCTCTCTCCCCTTTGCGGGGGAGAGAAAAAGCAAGTGTTTTCTGTAGGCAATCTCTCCTTTGCCTGACCCTTTCCCACTGCCAGCACAATTGCATTGTTCTTGATGTGTAGAACAGCAAACAGCTTACTCTCTTGAAATCTCTTTCTCTCCAATCTCTCTGCTCTGCGGGGGGGGGGGGGAGGTCAGGCAAAGGAGAGATTGCCTACAGAAATTGCTTGCTGCCCCCCAGCAGTGTGCAGAGATTGGAGAGAAAGGGATTTCAAGAGAGTAAGCTGTTTGCATAGCATGCCAGCTGCTCCCAGCCCTTGGTTGCTAGTATGATTGCATTGCTACTTTCAATGCATATAAGACAGTAAGCAGGCACTCAAGCATTCCAAAGGGTGGGGGAGTAGTTAGGAGGCAAACAAAAGCTGAAGGTATGCAACTGAGTGGTCTTGTCTCTTTCCAGCCAGAAAGCACAGTCGCGGTCACGTGATTTCCCACTTAGTGACTGCTTTGCTTAGCGGCAGAATTGCCAGTCCCAATTAGGGTTGTTAGGCGAGGACTACATGTAATCAATTATTATGGTTATTATCCAATGAAATAGATAAGGCTTTTATTATTCTCTCGACATTTTAACAGTTCTTTTAAAGAAGTACTATAATTCAATGAAATGGCACTTCACTTTTCTGTTATAAAGTACATTTTCAAAGCCAATCTAATAATTAAGAATATTCTAATATAAAAAAAGGAAATTTGTCATCAATATTGTTTAAAAACCAAAGACACCCTTTTACTGCATATTAATGAAACGTATGTGGTAGATAACATTCATTATTCATCAGTGGCAAAGAAACATTTTGACAAGCAGGTCATAGTGTAGTTTTCCTACAAAAATACAAGAATTGTTCAAATTATGGAGAGAGAGAAGCTTTGACTACAGATGCCCTGCATTTGGAATGTCCACTCTGGCATCTTTCCAATGCAAGTCTAATATTTTTTTTTAAATTTCCCAGGCTTTTAAACTTGTGTATGTATTTTATTTTGATCCTGCTTTTACAGAGTAGCTGTTTTTAGCTTACTGTAATGTATTAGCTATTGCATGGTGTTTTAAATATTTTACTCTGAGTCAGTCCATTAATGTATTTTAAGGGAAGAGTATAAATCTAAATAAAATATTTTTGTAAATAATTCACAAACACAGAAAGATATTTATGGACACTAATTGCAATAGATGTGAACAAAAGGTATGCTAGTTTTCAGAAAAGAGGGCAGGAGGAATATAATAAAAAAAACAAATCAAAAACAAAAATACCTGGCTTGTTTTAGAGATGGCTTTACTCAACTTGAAAGTTAGCATTTATACTCCCCTCCAGATTAAGTCATCTTAAAAACCTAAACATATTTTTTACATTCTTAAGATAGTCCATCAGGAAGTTATTCCTAAATTAATACTTGGTCTTGCTTGGGTTGAAGTCAAAGCCTGTTCTTCCCTATCCAGGCCTCCAGACATTGGGAGAGAACCTTGATGCCATTACTCAGTCAGCTCAGATGTATAACTGAGTATCATCAGCATAATGGTGATACCAAACCCCAATTTTAATTTCTACAAAACTCAATGTGCTTCACTAACCTATTCAAAATATTGTAGAACACCCCTGTACAGGTAGTCCTTGGTTAACGACCACTTGTTCAGCAATTGTTCAAAATTACGACAGCACTGAATGTAGTAGTAGTAGTGGTGGTTACGACCGGTCCTCAAAGTTCCAGCTGTCCCAGCATCCCCACGGTCACGTAATCATGATTTGCGAACTTCCCTTCTGGCTTCCCACAAGCAATGTCAATGGGGAAGCTGGCAGGGAAGGTTGCAAGTTGCTTGGGTAAGTCTCCCCCACCCGCACACCCTCCCCCAGCCCCTCTGCACTCATGCTGCACCTTGCCAGCATCTGTACAACCTCATGCACCCTCGCCGAGCCTTACTGTGCTTGTACCGTGCCTCCCCTGCCACCTTCGTGCCCCCTCACCGAGCCTCACTGTGCTTGCGCATCTCCTTAGCCACTCGCGCAGCCTACCCAAGCCTTGCTGTGCTTGAGCACCCTCCCTGGCCTTGCACATCCTCCCTTATTTGGCAGCAGCCACCCCAAACCCCACCGGGCTCATGCCGTGCCTCCCCAGCCATTTGCACACCCTCCCCCACCTGGCAGCAGCCACCGAAGCCCCACTGCACTTGCACGCACCTCCTCCTTCACTCGCGTGCTTTCTCGCTCCCTCTCCCACCCAGCAGCAGCCACTTACCTGCCTGCTGGCCTGCTTCCAAGCCACCTGGGACTTGCAACTTCCTGCCAGCTTCCCCACTGACTTTGGTTGTTAGAAACCAGCAGGAAGTTGCAAGAAGGTGCTTAATGACCCACGATCCTTGCTTAACGATGGCAATGGGGACTGCAGGGATTGCCATCACTAAGCAATGCGGTCATGTGACATCTCACTATAAGCATTGCTTAGCGGTGGAAATTCCAGTCCCAACTGCTGTCAGAAGTGACTGAACGAATAAACAACAAAAACCTGTACATACACATCAAACTATTCCCTTTCAGCATAAGCAATGTTATACAAAGCACAGAAAAGGAGTAAGAAATATTCCTTTTCTCTAAACTTAAAGGCATGAAGTAAGAAAAAAGACAAGGGGATATTTCTAAGCCTAGTTTACACCAACAATATTCACTACCTCTTTCCATGTGTTTCTATCCTTGCAACATATCCTTGCTTCCACTGTGTCCAAACACTGCTCCATAAATTGCCTTTTGTTCTTTAAACTTCTTAGCTCTCTTTTTCAAGATTTCATCAACTCCACCCAACCAGGACGTTCATGATTTTCTCTTTTCTTTTGAACCCTTTGCTTGCTCTTCATATGTTTTGCAATTTGATTCTCTCTGTATGATCAGTCCATCTGAAGATACTTATTATGTACTGGCCATTCACTTTTGTATTTATTCCAGTCATTTGGCACCCATTCCTTCTTGACACAATCCCTTCATGTTTTTACTGTACACAGTTAAGTGTCCCATCCCACTGTACACCCACTCCAGAAGCAAACCACATCTATATTTTAACACTTCTCCAGTTATACTAATACTTGCAGCTTTACAATTTTTCAATACAGAGTATTATGACTTCCTTTTCATCTATTTTTTCTTGGACATTAACATTTATAGTACTAGTTTCAATTCCATGCTTCAATATATCACTGTAATTTCCAATCAAATCTTTAAATTATTCCCTCCAGGATACCCTCATTTCAGTTTGTTCCCAAATTACCTCATCACTTTTAATTTTGTATGTATCTATATACATTTATTTGCAACCATAGGTTTTAGCAAAACTTTTATTTTTAAGTCCATTCACTCTGTTGGAGGCGCTTCTTAGCCCTCTTCACACTTTTTCAAAACAACTGTTTATTTAATGTAAGGTTACATTATTTCCATCAAAATCAATCTATTTTTCCCCTCCCACTACATCCTTCGCAACTCTTTCCCCCTATATACATATATCTTACACATTTTTCTCTCATCCTCATTTTTAGTACCAACAATTCCCTAAAACCCATTTTCCCATATGCTGCCTCTTTCATTTATCATTTCACCAAGCATCCTTTTTCATTCTTCCCATGAATCAACAACACAAGCAGGACAAGCCAGGGTATATAAACAGAGAGCAAGTCCCACTCCGTTTTGGCACTGAAGATGTTGCCTAGCCTGGCACTGAAACGTCTGCAAGAAAACAACAAGGCTCAGAGAGCACCAAGGACTCCATAGTAAAAAAATTCCTTATGCAAAGAACCAAGGAATTAAAGCAGTGAATCATTAGAGATAAAATCAGAACAGTGTAAATCATCTTTTTAATCAACATCAGTATCTGATAATATACAATTATATACACATAATTGTGTGCGTGTGCGTGTGCGTGTCTGTCTGTCTGTCTATCTACTGTATCTATCTCAAAACCTAGAGAATGATGTTCTGTCAAAACTACAGGATTTCAAGGGAAGGTTCATTAACAGATCCATTAGAAGGAATCAGGAACCAATTTAGATATAAGTTCCAGAAGTTCACCACTGTTTTCTATGCTCTTTTTAAAAATATAAACAGTCATATAGCATGCATGTATGAACCACAAAAGTGATTCAATTCAGGGGATACACTGGGAAAACAATTCTTCTATTCTACATGGATTGTTCGTACCTTCACCAATTTGTATATCACTTATAAGGTAATTAACTACCTTCTAATTATCTGAACTTTGTACAAGGTATCTTTGCATGAATATCATTTGTACTTATTATTCCAGCAATTTACTTCTATCTTCTGGCAAGAAAGTGATTTCTAACTTTATACTTATGGTAAAATGCAGCCCTTGTCAGCCTTGCAAGGTAGTCCAGACAAAAGGCACACCCAGAAGTACTAGCTCTAGCTTTATTGTAAGGTTACATTAACAGAATATTGCAAGTCTGAAAGTACCTCTCTCCCCCCTCACCTTTACAGTCCAAGAAACTAGGGAGGGTCCCTTCTGTAACATTTGCCACACGCCCATTGCTTCTGCAGGCTAAGCTGCCCCTTATCTGACCGTTGTCTCGTCTGCGGCTCTTCCTTCTGTCTCCCAAGGTCATTCTCACATACCATTATAGTCCTTCACTGCACCATTAGTAAACAATAACTGTCTGTTGCACATCCGAACAGTGCTAATAAGTGAATCAGTAGCAGTAGGTACTGCTTATAGCAAAGAAACTCATATGTTAAATAATAATAATTTTCCCATATTATCTCACATAAATTGGCATCTAAATTTGCATTGGTTAAATGCATAGATACAAAGTTTATTGGGATCAGCTAGCTGGTTCATGTAACACAGACAGCTTTATGATTTGGGGAGAAAAATAGCATGGTAAAATTATGTGGATAAATTGAAACATAAAATTTATCAAGGAAAAGACAAACAACTTAAATGTATGTATGTATGTATGTATGTATGTATGTATGCATGCATGCATGCATGCATGCATGTATTATTTTACTAGGTCTATATTCTACCTCAGTCATCAACTGATTCTGGGTGGTTGAGTTACACAAAGATTATGGAGGCCTGTATTTTGGTGTACTATCAGGAAATATCACCATAGCATTACATGAGCAAGCAAATCAAAGCGTCTAGCTGGATCGTCAGATTTACAGTTGGATTTAGAATTACATAACATTTGCTCCACGTTTAGAATTACTGATTGCATGTACCTAGCTGCATGAATCAGGGTGCTGCTTCTGCAGAATTCTCACTGTATGATACATACAGTACTCTTTGTCAACCTTCCAGCTGTTTAATTTTATACAGTATTTACTAATACAGAAAAATATCTCATTTAAAAAATAGGTCTGCTCAGAAAGTTATAGTGGGCTTTGAAGAAAGAATACATTTAAAAAAGTATGTATCACACCGATCTGGAAACTCCATTTTCTGCAAAATATTCAATAGCACTTGTAATAGGGAGGAAATGAAAAGAAATGCAAAATCCTTGAGTTCAGAATATAGTTAGAGATCCTATTTGGACTATGCCAACCTTGTGGAAAAAGAGAGTCACTTGGACATAGCACTTCACTTGCAGAACTGCCTCCCATCTATTTGTCCACAAGTCTTTTAACAGCTTTCAGACACCATTTGGAGACACTACTGTTTATGCAAGCTTTTAATGGGCATAATATCATCTTCCTTTACCTTGGATATTTGCAGCCCTTTTAAAACTATTCTAAAGATGTTTTGAACATTCTTGGAATATTTAGAGAGGTGCAGCTACTAGGGAGTGGTGGAGATGATACTGTACTTTTGCCCATAAAATATATATTTATCTTAATTATATTGGAAACCACTTTGAAAATTTTGATTGAGAAGCCGGGTATTTTTCAAACTTTCATCTAAAGTTTTTCATATTTTAAGACCCCATTACCTGGGATTAATATAACTTGAACCTTTCCACCAGAATCTTTTGCAGTGATTTTTATTGTACATTATTTATTTCTAAGCAACTGCTTTGATTTATGGCAGAAGAGGGCTGCTGCATACAGTACATTAATAACAACCGTGGCATTTCTTAGGAAAACATTCACTCAGAAAACAATGCATTTCTCCACAAATAGGGCCAGATTCTTTATAGTAATAGCATAGAGCTAGCATAATTGCTTAAGCATGCATATTTTATATTCCAGGATGGGAAATAAATCAGTACAAGTATAAAGTAAACATTTTAATCTATTTTCATCTGTACCCTGAGTAACGAATGTATGATAAAATAAGGATGTTAATGTAGAAATTGTGTTTTTATTTTCCAATATATAGATGGACAGAAAACTTGTTAGCACTTACATTTCTGTTCATGCTGGAGTAGCAGTTAATAAAAAAACTAAAAAGATAATTAGGTTTATTACAAAAGGAGACGGGATATACAATAATCCCGTATCTGTTCCTTTCTCCAGTATCAAGGATGATTCTGCAGTATGTTTATACTCTCTATAAAATGCACATTGTAGAGCTAAAAAAAACCAAAGCAAGCAAAGAGATTTGTGTGTCCAAAGCATCTCTTTCACACACTTATCTTACAAAGGAAAATGCCATTCGTAAGTGAGATGCAAACTCAGACAAGAAGTTCTATACTCTGAATCTCCGTAACTGCCAAAGTTAAAACAATTACAGGATAACAAACAGCCAAGGCAACATAGAGCGAGGGGGGGGGGATAATTTCCTAAAATATTGCTTATCAATGAGGTCATATGCTACCTGAGTTTTAAACAGAATAGCCTAATCCATTGCAACAATGTTTTCTGGATGATCTCACCTTGACAGGCTCACATAAATGCTTTTCACAGCATACACAGGTACAGCAGCACCACATAAACATTGCTGCATGGCTGGTGAGCAACGCCTTGCCCAGTGCCAGGTACCGCTCGGACTGTGTCCCAAACTGACTACTCCGTTCCCTACATCTGCAAGACTGAAAGTGCTCTGTGCACTTGCTGTATAAAAAGACTATTTGCCAAAACAAACAGCTCTGTGTGCTTCAGTATCATTGATGCAAATGAACAGTTATACTGAGCTCACACATGGCATACACTATTTTAGCAGGGAACACTAGGAAAAAGAGCAAACTCAGGGACACTTGAATTTAAAGCTACAGAACACACAAACTTATGTATATTAAAATTTACAGGTAGGCAATTAATTTTTGAATGAATCACAAGCGGGAGTTAAGATTGCCAGGAGAAATATCAACAACCTCAGATATGCAGACGATACCACCCTAATGGCAGAAAGTGAAGAGGAACTAAAGAGCCTCTTGATGAGGGTGAAAGAGGAGAGTGCAAAAGCTGGCTTGAAACTCAACATTAAAAAAACCTCAGATCATGGCATCTGGTCCCATCACCTCCTGGCAAATAGAAGGGGAAGAAATGGAAGCAGTGACAGATTTTATTTTCTTGGGCTTCAAGATCACCGCAGACGGTGACTGCAGCCATGAAATTAAAAGACGCTTGCTCCTTGGGAGGAAAGCTATGGCAAACCTAGACAGCATATTAAAAAGCAGAGACATCACCTTGCTGACAAAGGTCTGTATAATTAAAGCTATGGTTTTCCCAGTAGTAATGTATGGCTGTGAGAGTTGGACCACAAGGAAGGCTGAGCGCCGAAGAATTGATGCTTTCGATCTGTGGTGCTGGAGAAGAGTCTTAAGAGTCCCTTGGTATAAGGCGCTCCTCTCCAATGCCCTAAAATCCATTTCTCTAGAGTAGACCACAGATGCGAGGGTTCTCAGAAGTAAAAGGATTTAATTCAGTGCATGAAGGTTAACACGAACAAAGACTGGAATGAGCAAGCATGCCTGGCAGGTTACTTTTAAACCTTTCCCTCCCCATAGTTCTTTGATGTAGATATGCAGATCGCCCGGTCGCCAGGGTCTCGGACAGTCATTTGCAAGCCTGTGAAGTGCCTCTTGGCATATCGGAGCGAGGCGTCCCTTGTCAGCGCTGTTGTCTGTCTCACGTCTCTTTCAGTCTTCCTGCCTTACAGAAAGCTGTCTGCATAATGGCAGAGGTCTGCCAGAACTCTGACATGCTACCCGCCCAAGATACACCACCCCTTCCCCTGTTGAGTTATACTAATATACTAAACTATATTTACACCATTCGCTTCATTTTTCAAGGTTCTGGAACGATAAAACAAATTAATCTGTTACGCCCATCCTTCTCATTTAGGTTTGTCCGGGAAGTTCCTATGGAAGTCCCTGATCAGTGCTGGGGCGCAAGTGTGCCTTGCGTCCACCCATTCCTTGTGCCCAATCGGCAAATGCTGCCATTTGATTAGATATTGCAGCTGTCCTTTCTGTCTCCGGGAATCTAAGATTTTTTTCGACTTCGAAATGTGGTTCCCCATTGACAAGCACAGGGGCTGGCTCCGGCGCTTCTGGGTGCCACTGTGTTGATGGGTTATATTGTTTGAACAAACTAATGTGGAACACGGGGTGTACTTCTTTCAAAGCCTTGGGGAGCTGCAACTTGGCTGTTACTGGGTTAATTACGTCTATAATGGGAAAAGGTCCTATGTACTTCGGGGCTAACTTCCTAGACGGTTGTGTGGTGCGCAAGTTTTTTGTGGAGAGGTAGACTTTGTCCCCTACTTTCAACTCCCACTCTGCTGATCGCTTTCTGTCTGCAAATTTTTTGTAATTAGCTTTCGCTTCCTGAAGCGTTTTTACCATGACTGGCCAGTTGCTTCTTATCTTAGCGATCCACTCATCCACCCGTAGTGGGTCAGCAGCATCTGCAGTTTGGGTCAGAGCTAATTCTGGGATAGTTACGAAATCTTGACCTGTTGCTATTTTGAATGGTGAGAAACCTGTACTCTGGTGTATTGCATTATTGTAAGCTACCTCCGCAAAAGGTAGCAGTTCAGCCCAATCGTTTTGTTGGTAGCTAATGTAACACCGTAAGTACTGCTCCAGTACAGAGTTAAGGTGTTCAGACGATCCATCTGTGCACGGATGAAACGCGCTACTTAATCCCTGTCCAGATCCAATTAATTTTAAAAATGCTCTCCAGAATTTGCAAGTGAATGTGCTGCCGCGATTGCTAATTATGCGTTCGGGCGTTCCGTGAGCTCGGTAGATGTGTTGGATGAACATCCTGGCCAATTTGTGTGCGTTTGGGATCCCATTGCAAGCAATGAAGTGTGCCTGCTTAGAAAATACAGTAAATCTGTGACTACCCAAATCACCGTTTTCTTGTTGCTCATGGGTAAGTCCACAATAAAGTCCATGGCGATTTGTTTCCATGGTTGTGTTGGGTTAGCTACCTGCTGAAGTAGCCCTGTAGGTTTCCCCACCCGCCGTTTTGCAGTAGCACATACCTGGCAGGAGGCTACATACGCTTTCACGTCTTTGCGTAGTGTTGGCCACCAGAACTTGTGCCTGACTCTGTGAATGGTTTTTACAAACCCAAAATGGCCCGCTGTTTTGTGGTCGTGGGTTTTCTCTAGCACTTCTTTTCTGAGTCCTTCTGGGACATATACCTTTCCCTCTTTCCACCATAGCCCATTGATTTCTTGTAGTGTGTGCTTGTTCTCCTCCCACCATGTGTCCTTTAGTGTTTCCTCCCGTAGCTTGGTTTCAAAAGGGTTTCCCTCTGACTCCCTGGCTTTGCTTCGTGTGATTGCTAAATTGCCTTCTAGCCTGTCCGTCTGGCCAGTTTGTTTTTGTGGTTCTTCTACTGGTGTCTGCGTGTGTGCTTGTGTGGGTATCATGGTTTCAATAATTTCCTCCATTTTGCCGTCGTGTTGGGGGAGGCATGACAATGCATCAGCCAGGAGGTTTTTCCCCCCGGGGAAATATTGCAGCGTGAAATTAAATCTGCTGAAAAACTCAGCCCAGCGTAGTTTTTTGGGATTTAATTTCCTGGGGGATCTGAGCGCCTCTAAGTTTTTGTGATCCGTCCATACCTGAAATGGAACAGATGCCCCCTCCAAAAGGTGACGCCATCTTACCAGCGCGTGCCTGACTGCAAATGCTTCCTTTTCCCACACATGCCATCTTTTTTCCGTCTCACTGAATTTTTTGGAAATGTATGAGCATGGCCTCAATTTTTTGTTGTCATCGAATTGTAGCAGAATTGCCCCAATTGCATTATGGGAAGCATCAGTATGGATTATGAATTGCTTCTCCACTTCTGGGTGTTTAAGAATAGGCTCCTCAGTGAACAGTGCCTTCAGCCTGTCAAATGCCTCCTGGCATTCAGGGGTCCAAACTATTTTTGTGCTGGGGTTTTTTCCCTTTTCTCCCTTTCCTTTGCCTTTCATTTTTAGCAAGTCTGTTAAGGGCAATGCGATTTGCGCGAACCCTTGAATAAATTGCCTATAGAACCCCGCAAACCCTAAAAACGCTTGGAGTTGTCTGCAGGTATGGGGGGGTTCCCATTCCAATACTGCCTGCACTTTTGCGGGGTCCATTTCGATTCCCCTGTGTGAAATCCTATATCCCAGGAAATCTAAGCTGTCTTTGTGAAATTCACACTTCTCCAATTTCACATACAGTTTAACCTCCAGTAATTTCTCCAATACCTTTCTCACTAATTGTACATGCTCTTCAAGGTTGTCAGAAAATATCAATATATAATCTAAGTACACAATGACCCCTTTGTATAAGAACTCATACAATACTTCATTGATCAGCCTCATGAAGATGCCCGGCCCTCCTGCGATCCCAAACAGGAGGACCCTGTATTGGTATTGCCCCAGCGGGCAGTTAAAAGCCTTTTTCCATTCGTCCCCTTCCCGTATACGTACCCAGTAGTATGCCTCCCTGACATCCAGTTTAGTAAAAATTTTGCCTTTTGCCAATTGCGCTAACATGTCTTTTAATAGCGGCAAGGGGTATTGATTTGTTACTGAAATGGCGTTTAACCCCCTATAGTCTGTGCACAATCTGAGGGACCCATCCTTCTTTTTCCTGAATAGGACCGGGGCTGCTAGGGGCAAATTTGCCGGTTCAATGAATCCTCGTGCCAAATTTTTATCAATGAATTTGCGTAATTCGGCTAATTCCTTCTGGGTCATGGCATACATTTTGGGTGTTGGGAAAGGGCCCCCCGGAATGAGTTCAAATGCTGCATCTGCTTCTCTGTGGGAGGGTAGTTGCTCACATTCCTGCTTACTAAATATTTCGGCCACAGACTCATAATGCTCAGGTGCGGCCTTTCCCCCAATGTCCCCGTCTGGGTCCCACTGCTCGGTGCCAGCCGCCCCCCATTCCACGCTGTCCCGGCCCAATTCCTCCTCCAGTCCCCGATACGCCCCATCGAGGAGATCAATTTCCCCCGAGACCCAATCAATGTGGGGGTTACATTTCTTGAACCATTTTAGTCCCAGCACAATGGGTTGGGTTGCTATGGGGGCCACTATGAACCACAATGTCTCTACGTGCGTACCTATGGACAATCTTATGTCTTCGGTGATGTGTCCCACTGGCCCCCCTTTCATCTCGGACCCGTCCAATTGACAGAATGTGATGGGGTGCTTTAGTTCTAATAGTTTTACTCCCAGCTGGCTTGCAATGTCCGGGTGTATTAAACATCTGGAACATCCCGAGTCCAGCATAGCTGCCCCCCAGAACTGTTCTCTCCCATCCAAGGTTTCCAATTTTACTTGGACTTGCATTGTGGGGGAGTTGTCTTTCCTCACCTCGTTGTTGTGCCCCTTTGTACCGGTCTGTCCCGCGGTGCACTTTAGCACAGACCGTTGGCATTTCCCACTGGCAAAACTTCTTCATCGGATGACTCCTCCATGGTTGATTCCGCGTATTTGTGTCGATCAGTTGCTGCCTTCGCTGTGTTTAGTTTGTGTGTGGTACTTTTGGGGTTGTGCACTCTTGTTTTCTTTTTCTCAGCTGGTTGTGTGCATTCGTGAATGTGGTGACCCTCCCTCCCGCACTTAAAGCACAGTCTATTTTTTGCTCTTCTCTCTTTTTCCTCAGCCCATTGCTTTCTATCAGAGTCTCTCTTGGGGTGTACTGGCTAGTGTATGACGTTCTTTCCGTGTGCTGCAATTGGCATTGGGAGCGTATGCGACAGCTCGCACTTTCTACTTTTCCCGCCAATTGGATCCACTCACTCAACGTCTCTGGTTCCCCCTATGCTAGTGCCATTTCTAACAAGTCCGCCCGCAGCCCCATTTGGAAGAATTCTACCCGGATAGCATCCGGCCAATTGGGCAACCGGCTTGTCAATTTCTTAAATTCAAGGGCATATTCAGCCACAGTTCGGTTCCCTTGCCGTAACTGTTGAATCTCCATTTTCGCGAACATGCGGGATAAGGTGTCTTCGAATCGATCTCTTAGGGCCCCCATGAATGCATTAAAATCGTGCAGTTCATCAGCCCCCGTTTCATGCAATGTAGCCATCCACTTTGCGGCTTCTCCAATTAGAAAGTTTGAGACGTATCTCACTTTCGCTTCCTCATTTGGGAAGAACTTTTCAGATTCTTCCATGAAGCCCCGAACATGGTTCAGAAAACAAGCCAGTTTTTCCGGGTTCCCATCAAATCTAGTTTTTAGTTTTGTGACTATGCGGGGGTTGCTTGGTGGGTGCAGCACAGAAATTCTCTCAACCCATGGAGATAAAGAAAGCTCCTCCGCTCCCTCTCCTTCCCCCCTTTCCTCTTGTTCACTTTCTGCTGTGCTCTCTCCCTCATGGGAGGGGGGGTGATTGTCTGGCCACACTGTCCCCGGGGTTTGCCCGTCTTCGAGGCTGCTGCAGTATTTGTTCTATCGCAGCTTGTATAGCCGTCAGTGTCACTTTCATCTCTCCCATCCCTGATTCTAGCGCTGCTACACGTTGGGACTGGGAAATCCTAGGCTTAGCTGCTTTTTTCACTGGTCCTGGGTTCCTGCCTCCCCCAACCCTCACCGACCAGTCCTTTCTCTGCATTTGAGTGCGTTGTTCAGGGGTTTGGGGGGGTTCGGTTACCTCCTTTCCTCTGGTTTTCTCCGTCCTCTTGTGACCTGCTGGTTCGCTGGTGGTCTCCTCCGCCAGTTGCACTGGTCTCTCCCCCATCTGGGCTGAAGACGTGCTGGGTACGGCCTCGTCTGCTCCAGCTTGATCCATTTCGTTCTTTGTTCCGTGGTATTGTTCACTCACGGTTGTGAAGCCGCCCTCGACCGTGGGCTCGCTGAATTCTCAGGGTAGTCCTCGGGACATGCGGCAAAATTTGATTCCAGTCTTTATGTAAGGCGCTCCTCTCCAATGCCCTAAAATCCCTTTCTCTAGAGTAGACCACAGACGCGAGGGTTCTCAGAAGTAAAAGGATTTAATTCAGTGCATGAAGGTTAACACGAACAAAGACTGGAATGAGCAAGCATGCCTGGCAGGTTACTTTTAAACCTTTCCCTCCCCATAGTTCTTTGATGTAGATATGCAGATCGCCCGGTCGCCAGGGTCGCCAGGGTCTTGGACAGTCATTTGCAAGCCTGTGAAGTGCCTCTTGGCATATCGGAGCGAGGCGTCCCTTGTCAGCGCTGTTGTCTGTCTCGTGTCTCTTTCAGTCTTCCCGCCTTACAGAAAGCTGTCTGCATAATGGCAGAGGTCTGCCAGAACTCTGACACTTGGACTGCAAGGAGGTCAAATCAGTCAATCCTAAAGGAAATCAACCCTGACTGCTCATTGGAAGGACAGTTACTGAAGCTGAAGCTCAAATACTTTGGCCACCTAATGCGAAGAGAGGACTCACTGGAAAAGACCCTGATGCTGGGAAAGACTGAAGGCAAAAGGAGAAGGGGACAGCAGAGGATGAGATGGTTAGATAGCATCACCGATGTAATGAACATGAATTTGAGTAAACTCCGGGTGACAGTGGAGGACAGGAAGGCCTGGTGTGCCATGGTCCATGAGGTCACGAAGAGTCGGACACGACTAAACGACTGAACAACAACAACAAATTAATTTTTAAACTTCTATGTCCCCAAAATCTGTTTCAAAACAGGAAAGCCGATGTGCTTACATATATGTATAGAAGGCGGGCACAATGAGTCTAGGAGATGAGCCTTCAGTTTTATCCTGGCATTTGCTTCATGTAAAAATGATTGTCACAATACAATACCAGGAAATTTTAAAAAATGGGAAATTGTTTATCAAACTATCACTAACTTTACTGAGTTTGATGTTACAGGAATTATGGGACTGTGCTTCAATTTCTATTTCCATTTTTTGTTTGCTCCTTCCAAGCATTAGAGTAGACCAGTATGTATTTTATTCTACATGGGTGACAGTGTCATCCTCTCCCTAACACAGGCCAGTCTTTGATGCAGTAGACAAGCCTAAGATACTATAGTGAAGAAAAATTAGGACATTTTTCTAACTGCCTCCATAAATGGAAAATTAATAGCAGTCAGACTGAGCAAATTAAGACCTTTAAATTCCTAAACATTTTTCTGAAGAGAGGGTAGCACTAGATTATAGCATGCTTTCAGTTCTTGTAAAGCAATGTCAGAATCTCAACACTACCATATACACCAGCATGTTTTAACAGTACTTTAATGTATGTATGTATGTATGTATGTATGTATGTATGTATGTATGTATCTATCTATCTATCTATCTATCTATCTATCTATCTATCTATCTATCTATCTATCTATCGTATGGCAGCACATCATACATATTACAAATATATTATATTAAAAGTTGGAAATATAAAAATGTATATAATATTAAACTAAATGTGGTAGGATCTTGCTTCTGGAGCAAAACCAGAGAACTTGCAAGGATGGATCAGTAGAAGTTCCTATAGTACATGATCTTGCCTTCCTAACGAAATATGCCTGGTAGTTTTAACTCCTTTTTTAAAAAGGGAAATAATGTATCTGTTTTACTTGATAACACAAAGTATGAGGAACAACTTATTTGAGGTAAGTCAGTTTATGCCCTATGTGTGTAGTGATTTAAGAGGATTCTTAATGAGATATTTATTTATTTATTTTATCCCACCTTTATTATTTTTTTATAAATAACTCAAGGTGGAGAACATACCAAATACTCCTTCCTCCTCCTCTTTTCCCCACAACAACCACCCTGTGAGGTGAGTTGGGCTGAGAGAGAGGGACTGGCCCAAGGTCACCCAGCTGGCTTTCATATTGACAGCTTCACAGATATACTATTGTATGATAGGCCAATTCAGATGTGACAATAAGCAAAATCATGTAAGTAGTTTATGTACTGCATGTTTTAACTTATTTAGGTGCTGCCCGACTCTAAGTGACTCTGGGCAGCTCACAGTAGTAGTAGTAGTAGTAGTAGTTGAACAAAAGTCTAAAATATAACACAATTCAAAAACAAACCAAGTAGGCTTTATAGTTCATAACTAGCACCTTTAATCGTACCCAGAAGCAGACTGATAACCAGTGCAGCTCATGGAGCAGAGACATTATATGGGCATACCAAGGCATGCCTATCAACATGCCGCTGCATTTTGAACCAGTTGAAGCTTCTGAGAGGTCCTCAAGGGCAGCCTCATGTAGAGTGTGTAGCAGTAGTTGAGCCGTGAGGTGACTACAGTATGAGTGACTTATGCAAGAAGAGGCACAACTGGCACAGCAGATGATGCTGTGCAAAAGCCTTCTTGGCCACAGCTGTCGCCTACTCATTGAGCAGGAGCTGTGAGTCCAAAAAGACCCTCAAGTTGCATACCATGCTCGAGTGGGGAAGTGCGACCCCACCCATGGTCAAAGATAGGATCTCCCTGGATCTAGGTGGCCCTAAAAACCACAGCCATACATTCTTGATAGGACTGAGCTGAAGATGGCTTCTCCTCATCCAGGCCTGCACAGCCTCTGGGCCAGCGCTTCCCAAACTCTTTCCTTCATTACCCCAAACCACTTATCAGAAAGCCCTTTTTACCCAATATGGGTAAAACACTTTAAATCAGTTTAATGGGTTTGTGTGTCATTACCCAAAGAAAAACCACTTTTACCCAATTTTGGGTAATTTTCCCAGGTTTGGGAAGCACTGCTCTAGGCACTGGGACAGGACTTCAGCCCCAGTGCCGCAAAGGAGTACTGCTGTGCAGAGTGGCCAAAGGGCAGAGATGGGAAGGGGGGAGAAATAGGCAGGTGGTGGGAGCTGAAGCGCCCCTGTGGTTGTAAGTGTGGGCGGGCTGCCAAGTGTGCAAATTTTGATCACGTGACCCTGGGGTGCTGCAATGGCCGTAACTTTGGGGACCATTCGTTCAGCTCTGCCATAAGTTCAAACGGTCAGTGAATGAATGGTCATTAAGCGAGGACTACCTGTAGTTCACAAGCATAAATTAGCAAATTTTCTCTGCAGTATGAAAGATAGCAATTATGATGGATAACTTTCAAGTTAATTGTTGGCAGATCTGCTTTCTTTCAAAGCAGGTAGGACTTAGAGCAATACACTGGAAATTGATGGGAAAAGCCCAACTTATGTCATTACGGGGTCAACGGACTATAGTTATTGGATTTGTTTTTCATTCAAATATTCACCAGTTTACTTAAAACAAGAAAAACTTTTATTAACTTACACCTAATTTCAGATCTATAGCTACCTTGATGTATTCAGGAAATCCTTAACAATCTGCAAAATTTCTCTTCCTTTTGCAGACCATGAAAACCTGGAACCCCCAGATCCAGATAAAATGTTCTTCTCACCATGCTCAGACTTATCATCAATGAGCAGGCTAAGCACAAATTCAGGAAGAGAAGGTTCTTTTGGCACAACAAAATGCCATAGTGCCAACTATAGCACAGAGCATTTTAAACATGTGAAATGCAAAGATTAGTATTTTAGAAAAAAACACTTCTGGCCACACCCTAATAAAGATACCAAGTATTGTGTAAAAGTAGTTTAATCATGTGGTGATTAGCTGTCCTCACAGGAGCACAAAGGCAGACTAATCAGAAAGATCTGTGCTTGGCCTACATACTCATTCTAACAAGCAAGCAGAAAGACTGGAAATAGGATTCAGTGCATACACTAGCAAAGATTAAAGAGCTCAGGGGAAAGTATCAGATTAGAAAGCCACATGTGTGTGCTCTTTCTGCTTTGCACACCTCCTGCCACAAAGATGAAGGTTTTTATGCAACTTGTTTTTGCTTCAATTCCGTTTTCTTTGTTGTATATAAAAAAAACAAAAAAAACCTTCTCTACTAACTTTTAGAAGTTAGCTTAAATTTTGTTGGTGATTCTCCCTATATGTTAGGAATACATTCCCAGCATCTCTATAAATCCTGTACAGTATATGAATATACTGTGGATCAAACTAATTGTTTCAGGAAAAGCAGCTTTGAAAGGCTGCAGGTATAAGTACAGTATGGGTTTCTCATTATCAAATGTGCTTTTCTCCTTAAATGCCTCTTGTTTCTTCTTTTGATATAAAAATTTATCAGAACAATATATTTAAAAATATACAAGAAAAGAACAAGAAAAGAGGAACTGCACAGCTAGAACACTAAAAGTAATGTAATGTATTTCAATCTGTTTAGTTACTTTTAGCCAGCAGAGGGCATTCTAGATAGCTTAAAATGCAGGGTTGGTTTTTTTCCTAATAACCAAACAAGTCTCAATCTCATATTACAACTGAAAATGTGTGTGTGTGTGTGTGTGTGTGTGTGTGTGTGTGTGTGTGTACAGCATTTCTCAGACTAGAAATATCTGGACTAATTATAATACATTATAATTTACACTTGGATGTTGCTGTCTTCCTTACCTCATCAGTCACATGGGAGCCATGACGAGGAGGCAAGGAAGACAGCAACATCCAAGTACCACCAAAGGATAACACAGGTCCTGAAGAGCCAACTCAATGGGAAGAACAAGATCCATGCCATCTTTAAAATGTATTTATTAATATTTGATTGTATGTCCTTGAATTTTACTGTTATACTATGCTATGAAACTTACATGGATTGTAATATGTTAGCAATCACCGCTCAAGATGTACTGAGAACTTTTATCACAAGTAAGTCCTCAGGCCATGACACTAGTAATAATGAATCAAGCACAGAGATTTGATAGTTTCAATATCAGAAAGTATTTACAATAATACATTATAGAAGAGGGATAATATGAATAGTTTCTACTGTTGTTGAAAACTGATTATGGAATGACAGTAACATATATAACCTGGCAGAGAATAAAGGAATTCCAGTGGGTGGCAGAGGAGTCAAGCTATTTTGGCACAATTAGGACATTGTTGCCATAAATTAAATTCTATATATGCAATCTGGCCTGACAACAATTCCATGAGACAACATATTCATGCACAGCAGAACTTATTCTAGGATCAACAGTCGCAAAGCTCAAAAAGTTAAAAGCTACTTCTTGGGGATGGAGAAAAGCTCAGAATGAGCATGAAATATGTATATACCAATGTTTAGACTATGGTATGTGTACTAAGAACACAAAAAACTTTTGTAAACATTTCATCCTTTTGAAAGAGAGAAAAAGCCTTTCCCCTGCCTCTAAAGAGGAAGGCACTTCTAGTTGTTCATTTGGGCCAGAGATTGATTGGTTTCAACTTTTTCTAAGTACTTGTTTTCTGAAAAAGGGCACATATTTTTTCTACCACTAACTGTTTAATGTTTGCAATTTCCGAGACAGTTATGATTTCCGAATAGGATTCTATCCCAAAACTTCTCATTTTAAAAATCATACATTGGTGGTTGATAAAGAGATTAAACATAGCCACCAGGGAACAGGCAATCTCTAGTTTGGCCAGGGGATTTTATTGTGAAATCTGGGATCAGACTAATGGGATATATTTTCTGGAGAGGAAATAAAGCTGATTCCTTGGCTTTCTTTCCCCTCTGGTAGTTAGCTGGGGTGTGGCATTTTGTTTAAAATAATGCTGGAAAAAAGAAAAACCTTCTTAAAAAGTTAAAAAAAACCTTCTGCTTCTTCATTGGGGTCTATGTGCCATGTCAAGTAACAGGTTTTCCTCCCCTCAACATTCAGCCTGTCCCCAGGGACCTGGTTTAGAAGAGCTATAAAGGATATAAAGCATATGATGAGGTAGATCAACAAGCCTCTTTAACATATTATCCAGAATAATCTACTACTAGTCTTCAGGATAAATCCCAAAACACAAGTGTTCAAATTAACTGGTGAAAATCTTTTGGGACTGTGGCAGTCCATAAATGGGGTAGATAGATGGATAGACAGAGAGGTCATGGATTTTACTATATATCTGACATTTCCTGGACAACTCTGTTTATTCAATTCTGAACACCTTGTTCCACTGACATTCTAAAAAGAGCTAAAATATCTGGCATTGATCAACCATTTTTAAGCAGTCTGGAGCAGCTGCTAAACAGCTTTGCCCCTTCTCTCCCAAGTTCCCTTTTCCTGTCTGTGTCTGCACACCATCCTCACTCTTCTGGCTCTCTATTTCCACCTCCCATGTCCCTGGCTCTTCCTCACTCTCCCAGCTCTCCACTTTCTAACCTACACATCCCTGATTTTCTTTTCTACATGCTTTGTTCGCTCTCCTCTGCCTATAGCAAGCTATAATCTTGCTACATCTTGAGCCAAATCTGGCTCAAGAGCAGCACACGTGAGAAGGACTTGGGTGTACTAGTGGACCACAAGCTCATCATGTCCTAACAAGGTAATGCGGCTGCAAAAAAGGCCAATGACATCTTGAGGAGCATCAAGAGGAGTATAGAGAAAAAAAGTTCATCTTTACAGAGGCTATCTTCACAGACTACTATAGATTTCTAAATGCTTACAATTCTAAGTCTGTATCCTAGTTTCAGATATTTTTTATAAGTTTATGTATGATTCTTTTATATGTTTATAAGACTCAAGATGGAAGCAGTCTAGAAATTTCATAAATATGTTTACCGATAATTATTAAGAAATTAAAAAATTATCATGAAGCTTTGTGGCGATTTTTCAAATTTGTTAAAGCAAGATTGTGAAGAAGTAAACTTTATGTTCCATTCCATTTATACTTACTCCTTTATTTGTTATATTGATTCATATAGAGATGGCTTGGATTTAAACTGGAAGAGCAAACATGAGATACAGGACCCTTAGCATTTCTGAATAGTTTGGCTATATTTCAGTTGCATCTGCTATCGTGTACTTGTTTAATTTATAGTACCAAATTTAATTGTTCTGAAAAGTTAAGAAAAAAGGTAATCTATTCTATTAACAGTATCTAAAGTTATTATAGTTATACAGATGGATGGATGGATGGATGGATGGATGGATGGGACTGTATAGATGGAAAGTATGGAAGGAGGGGAACTGGAGCTTGCGGGGCATCCCAAGGGGACGATCAAGGCGCAGGACTTTTGTTTTATTGTTTACTGTTTTTATGATTGTTTTATAGTTATTGGTTTTATTGTTGTTGTGAGCCGCCCAGAGTTGCTTAAGATGAGTGGCCATATAAATCTATATAAAAATAAAATAAATAATAAAATAAATAATAAAATAAAATAAAAAATAAAATAAAATAAAAAAATAAAATAAAAAAATAAATAAAATAAAATAAAATAAAATAAATAAAATAAAAAAAAATAAAATAAAAATAATAAAATAAAGTAAAATAAATAAAATAATAAAATAAAATAAAATAAAATAAAATAAAATATAAAATAGTCCAGATCACAGGAAGTAATTATCCCACTCTACTCTGCCTTGGTCAGGTCTCACTTGGAGTACTGTGTTCAGTTCTGCACCCCCCAGTTTTAAAAAAAGATATTGATAAACTGGAGCAAGTCCAGAGAAGGGCTACCAAGATGGTGAAAGGACTGGAAACCAAGTCCTATGAGGAACGGTTAAAGACCTGGGTATGTTTAGCTTGCAGAAGAGAAGGTTGAGAGGCAACATGATAGCTGTCTTCAAATATCTCAAGGCAGTCATACTGCAGAGGGTTCGAACATATTCTCACTTGCTTCTGAAGGTAAGACTAGAACCAATGGGATAAAACTTCAAGAACGTAGATACAGAATAGATGAAGAACTTCTTGACAGTAAGAGCTGTCAATCAGTGGAACAGGTTACCACATGAACTGGTTTCTTCCTTTCAATGGAGGTTTTCAAACAGTCTGGATAGTCATCTATTGGGGATGGTGTAGTGAATCTTGCAGTGTGCAGGGGCTTGGACTAAGATACAAGATTGGAGAAAAGCATGATCATAGAATCATAGAGTACAAGGGATGTAAGAGGTCATTAAGTCCCTTCTACTCTATGATTCTATGATCATTCTTCTCTCCAATCCTGTATATTAGTTGCCCAACTATTCTCTTTCCATCTGCACTCTGATTCCACCTCTCCTTCCCACTTCCCAGTCCCATACTCCAGGATCCTGCTTGCTGATATTGTTGTTGCTGCAGCAGCAGCTGCTATTACTATTGTAACTACAAGTAACAAGCAGGGAAGAGGTACAAGAGAAGCAGGGAGTATAAATATCTTACACATTGATCAGAGAGATTCAAATCCACATTTGATCAAGGATTTCGCTGGCTGACTTAGAACTAGTCATTCTCCCAGCCTGACTATATCGCTGACTATATCGCTGACATATGACTATATTTTATTAAACCCCTATCGCTGGTATAAAATGAGGGGTTTAATAAAAGTTCTAACAGTAAAGGTTTTTTTAAAAAATAATTCAAGAAAACCCAAGAGTTGTTTTACTTTAAATTCATATTCTGCTTTAAAACTAAGTGGAAATTAGTTAGTTGAACAACCTTAACTAAGTGGAAATGAGTTAATTGAACTGAGTTACAACTGGATATCAGAAATAGATCTGATTCTACATCAAAAAACAGCACTCTAGCGTAAACATGCAATGATACTTTTTGTTCCTCCACATAACAGTTAAATCACATTAAAGTCATTCTCCTTTTATAAATTAAGCACACATATACACCAATAAAATTAAAAGGAATAATCTTTCAATAACTTAAATAGATCATGTGGTGGCAACCAATCTGCAAAACAATATTACCAGTGGAACAAATTCGTCCTAGTCATGTATCCTTCCCAAATCTGTTCCAGAGAGTTAAAAAGTAAATATGGGAAACACAAAGGGGGATGCAGGGTAAGAAGTAAAAGTATAACTCCCACACTTGAAATAATGTCCACTTGCATGAATGCAATATAGCCCAGTCTTATTTATGAACTTCACTCATTTTCCATATATACAATTTAAACTAAGATTAAATATATATTAATTGTAGTCATCAATGGTTGTAATCAATGATAATAAAATCCATATAGGAAACATGAATTAACAATTTACAGCAGTGGAGCAAAGCTTATTTAACACATATAGCCTCGTAATTAGGCACTTTTCTGGCTATCAATGGCATGATTGCTGATATGAGGTGCTTTCTGAATACTTTTCCTAGTCTGCCTTATAGCAGACAGAAAATAAAGCTGTGTTATCTATACCTGGAAAAACTAAAATAGAAGGTAATAACTGCCAATAGCCTGAGCACAAACATTTTTTGTGAAGAGACAAAGCACAGAGGTAGAAACAGCTCTGCCCTGCTTTATTTTGCTAGCTACTTCCATCAATGTCCTGTTACCTCTTCTTTGAAGAAAAAAAAAGCTACAATCTTCTAGTTCAGCAGCTGAGAAGGTTATATCTTGCCAATATACTCTCTCACTTTGCCAAATAAAAGGAGGGCATTCACAGGTAGTCCTCGACTAATGACCACAATTGGGACTGGAACTTCCATTGCTAAGCAAGGTGGTTGTTAAGTGAGTCACACCCGATTTTACAACCTTTTTTGCCATGGCCGTTAAGCGAATCTGGCTTCCCCCATTGACTGCTTGTCGGAAGCTGGCTGGGAAGGTTGCAAATGGCGATCACATTACCCCAGAAAGCTGCAACCATTGTAAGTGCGAGCCGGTTGCAAAGCGCCTGACTTTTGATCATGTGACCGCAGGGATGCGGTGACAGTCGTAAGTGCTGGTCATAGGTCACTTTTCCCAGCGCTGTCGTAACTTCGAGCGGTCGCTAAACAAATGGTCATAAGTTGAGAACTACCTATAGTGCAAGACAAAGGAGGAGAGCAGTCCACCCAAGCATCAAATATTTTTATATCTGACATTTGTGAGTGTGAGGGAGGGATGCCATTGCTGCTACTCCCTCACTTTTGCCAAAGGAATAGATGTGAAGTAATTAAGCAATCATGTAACTAAGCCCGCTGAAAATTAATATCCTGCAAAACGATTTAAGTCTGCTAAGTCTGGCAGAAAAGAGACAAGTGAGCTGCATTTCTAACATCAGGCAATCCTCCTTTAACTTCTCTTCTGTTTTCTCTTCAACAATTTTATTTTTAAAGATACTTAAGAATGAAACAGAGAGAAGAAAAAAAGTTATGTACAAACTCTAAACATTAGACGAGAATTTTCAAAATGTTAAGGAAAAAGGAAAAACATCCCTCTCTTATTCAACTAGTAACATTAAATTCAAACAATATATAATCATTTATCAGTCTGGAACTTTAAAAGCTATTATTAGAATCAAGTCAGAAATTAACAAAAAACAGCCAAAATAATAAGAATTATCTGGCAAAATAATAAGAATGAAGAAGAATTCCTAACTAATCTAAAGCAGTCCACCCTTACCTTTATGACCAATCAGGCAGAATCTGATGTTTTAAGACCTCATGTTAAGAGAAACCCACATTTTGGATGTGGCAGAATTCTATGTGCAGAATTATAGTCCATAAATGGTTTCTAAATTAAGTTAACATTGGTATTAGACTTATTTTTTAGATGTGATTTTTGACATTGATGCATATTCTCAGAGCTTAATCTGCCAGTCCTCTAATGAAGGAACTGAATGTGATTTCCAGTGGGAGGTATCCTAGCAGCTGTTATTTATACCAAACCAAGCCAGTACATTACAAGGTATTTCATTTCTCTCCTATCCAGAGAAGAAGAACGAACTGCTCCATCTTTCTTCCACTAGCCACTCAATCACCTGTGTGGGATTTCATACACTCACCAATATGCAGTTGTCACCTATGGCTCTCAGGCTAACTCTTAAAACCCAGGCTATAAAAAAGCATCACATTCTAATGAACATGAGTCTAATCAATAAGCAAGGCTTCAGGTAATAGTAATACATTCATTTCACTCCAAGAAAATGACATGACTAACACACCCTTGAACACATATCCTAGTGCCAGTGGGGAGGTCGTCTTAGCAATAAGTAATAACTAAAGCAGAAATTACAGTATTGTTTAAACATATGTTAGGAATTAAATATGAACACACTCAAGTGAATAATGTGATATTCTAGAAAAATGGATAGACTGCACAAGGCAGCGGCTGGAAAAGAGATTTCATTTGGGAAACTTTGCTAAAATCACCATCTTGATTTTATTATATTTATTGTATTTTTAAATTTTCTATTTTAATGTTTAATCGAACTGTAAGCCGCCCAGAGTCCCCTGAGGAAGTTGGGCGGTGAAAAAGTCAAACAAACAAACAAATAAATAAAATATTCTAGAATAACTACAGGTAGCCCTTGCTTAATGACCATTTGTTTAGTGATGGTTCAGACTTACAACGGTGCTATAACCTGACTTACGACTGGTTCTTGCACTTACAACCGTCACAGCATCCCCGCGGTCACACGATCACAATTTGGGTGCTTGGCAACCTGTTTACATTTATGACCATTGTAGTGGCCCGAGGTCATGTGATCGCCATTTTTGATCTTCCCAGCCGGCTTCTGGCAAGCAAAATCAATGGGGAACCGCTTGATTCGCTTAATGACCACATGTCTCACATAACCATGTGATTCACTTAACGACTGCAGTGATTTGCTTAACAACGTCTGCAAAATGGTTGTAAAATCAGGTTTGATTCACTTAATGGCCGCTTCACTTAGTGACCAAAATTCCAGTCCCAATTGTGGTCGTTAAGTGAGGACAGCCTGTAGAGCTTTTGGCCAAGTGTTAATCTAATGCAAGATGTATCTCTTTCCAAAGGCACCCTAATCCCTGAAGAAAAAACAACTCACAAGCAGTAGGGTATGAAGTAGCAGGAAGAGAGATGAAACTATACCTGAGAAAGGCAATACTGTATTTATCAGTTAATACTTATTAATTATTCATTAATATAACACTTATATAACAAGCCTTTTTCTTATATTACCAACTTCATATACTTATAGGAAATGAAGCTATTCCATCAATGAAAATGGTAGTATTGTGCCCTCTGTAATATTTCAGCAAGAAATTTCAGAAAAAGGAATCCAGAAACAATAATTGGAGATAACAGATCTAGGATCTGTTTTAGAGCTTTAGCACTTTATCTTTTACTGACCAGCATTTTTTTTTTTTTGGTAAGCAGAAAAGAAGCATAAATGCAAGTCAACTAGCTGCCAATATTAATTTTCGAACTACCCCAATTCCAGTTGCCCTGTCAAGAGAGAACTGTACTCCCATAGACTGCAAACCAAGGCAGGCAGCACACAGAGGTTTCTCACATAGGTTTTATTCTGATACATATCTGCATTGTGGGTTTGAGGATATAAGGCCATAACACAGTTACAAAGTATGTGTCTTCCATGCAAATGTCCCTGGTCTACTCCAGAAGAGGGCTGGGAAGCACTCCTGCCTAAACCACTGCAGAGCTGCTAGTAATCATTAAGGACAACTCCAAGCTCTATGAATTGGGGTTCAGTAGTTTTCAACCCAGCAAAACAAACAAACAAACAAACAAATAATTTTAAAAGTTAACTACTTGTTCCCACCCACTCCTCCAATATTCCCTCAGAAGCATCTATATTAATTAGAAATTGTATTACTGCATGCTGCTGAATGATTGTTAGCCTGTGCAAAGTATATAAAATCAATATAATGAATGTTTAAGGAGATCAGCAATTGTTCACAGGCCCTTTTAGCTTACATGTTCATCTTGTACATATTCAAATCAGGATTGTGTTGCTCCCAACACTAGCCATTTATTCCTAGCAGTGGTTCCTATTCATAACATTATCTGTAAGTGTAGGAGGCCACATATAGATTTTTCAGGTCTTGAGAAGAAAGTTCACCAGGAACATGTTCTTTTGGTTGGGAATGTCAGCAGGTACACTTCTTATTTAGGAAAATGAAAACAAACAAACAAAGATAATATAGCAAGAGTTCTTTACTCTTAAAAGCGGCATTAAAGCGACATAATAGGGCATGGAATGCCACCTGACTTCTTACTGTTCGATTAGATTTTTCCAACTCACCTTCCTCTTTGAAGGCTTTGTCTGCATGGCTTTTAAAGGCAGCTCCATTCTATCCAGTCCTTGGCATTTTTGTATTTATATCACCACTCAGACATGTTACGGAGTTGCATTAAAAATCCAAGCCAATATTTCAAAGTGCATTATTGCTCAGCTTTTCTGAAGATGCAGTCTCCTCAAGAGGAACTGCTCAAGAGGAGGAGCTGCTAGAGGCAGTGATCACTCTCTAGAGCATGGTTGCCAAACATCCATAGTCCTAAAGGGTTTGTTTCTGTCTCACCAGTTTTTCACTGTTACAGACAATATTTGTTTAAATCCTAAAATGTGTTAATGTTGCTTTTACAAAAAAGTCTATTTCTCATGTCAAATTCTGAAGTTAGACTCTGAATTATGAACACTGGAATTTTAGGAACCCTTCTGTTTTGGTTTCATAGCAAAATAAAAGAATGGAAGAAGAAGAGTGGTGGAGGCCAAAAGAAGCAGAATTGCAGTAAATAGGAACTGTGGTGGGACTGGAGAGAGACAAACAGCTGAGCAATATTGCAATTCTGCAATCGATTGAAGCATTACCCAATATTTTTCCATTAAGTTCTGAGGATTAGCATACACTATCAACAAAACTCCAGCTACTTATCAATAAAACCAAGATACCATTTTGTGACTGCAAGAGGAAGCCCCCTCTGGATACCAAATTATATGATTAATGAGATTCTGAAGTGTGGGAACAATTTAATACATGCCAAACTGTACACATACAGCAAGCTGTAAACTACAGCTTTTGATGTATCAAAACAACAATAATCTCAACTCTGTATGAATTCTCTTTTATTAGTATTTCAGGAAAACTTAGTAATGAGCAGCTGGAAATTCCTTTTAACTCTCTGAAAGACTAGCCCTTACTGTAAATTGCAATCTGATAAATGAAAACAAAAAGCATATTGACAAGCTATCAAAGCATAAATCCACTTATCCCCTCCAAAGTAAGCCAGTCACACTCTCAATAGCAAAAATAGGACAAAACTGTAAAGTACAATTAAGCACAAACTATGTTTAAGAACTCAAGACAGTACCAGTCTAATTCCATGGAGGCTTTGATAGAAGCAAAACAGTATCTCGTGAGAGGTGCCTTTTGCATGTACAAGTGCAGTAACTTGAGTATATACAAAATATTCCATGCAATTACACAATAAAGTTGAAAACAATGATGCAAACTAACACTGGTAGAGGGGTACCGAATACAATGGAACGAAGAAGCATTTAGCACAGACATTCTATGCACACAACTGAAAAAGCCAACTTGTGCTGCAAACTCATTGTCAAGTTCTTCAAAGCTAACTGGAGCAAGATGAATCTGCTTAGAGCTGGGTTCTGGCTAAGGATAGGACTCCTGTTCAACAGAAAAAGGGAATAATATTCTTCCACAAAACGCTAAGTAGGGTTTTAAGGTACCCTGGCTCTGGAGGTTTTCCATCTTGAATTCTGCTTGGGAGTGTACTTCCCCAATCAGAGTTGGCGCACAATTTGGAGGTCCTCTTGGACTCACAGCTCCTGCTTAAAGAGCAGGTGGCAGCTGTGGCTAAGGGGGCCTTTGCACAGGTTTGTCTTGTGCAACAACTGCACCCATTCCTGGACTTGGAGGCCTTGCTCATGTTGACTCATGCCTTAGTCATCTCCTGTTCTGATTGCTCACTGGGCTGCCCTTGAAGAGCATTCAGATGCTGCAGCTGGTCCAGAATACAGTGGCGAGGGCAGTTTTTGATGTCTCTCAATATGCTCAGGTAACACCGCTGCTCCACAAGCTGCACTGCCTACAGCAGGCTTCCAGCAACAATTCAAAGTGCTGGTTACCACCTATAAATCCCTACATGGCATAGGACCAGGCTATTTGCAGAACCCCCTGTCCCCCATTGTTTCTGCCCACCAGGTTTAGCAGAGAGGCATGCTCACGGTCCCTTCAATCAAACAATGCCATCTTGTTGGACCCCCGAGTCGTGCCTTCTCTGTGGCAGCGCCTGTCCTGTGGTGTGTTTTTTTCTTTGGGGGTTATTGTTTTAACTGTGGCGTCATGGATTATATATTGTTATGATGGTTTTAATCTTTAATCTTTGTATGTCACCCAGAGTCACTGCTGTGAGATGGGAGGCTCTATAAATCATTTAAATATGTATATCCAAAAATACTCTTATCGGCAAATAGCAATCGTCAAATGAAATTCTTACTCCATTACATCACTTCTGATGGGGTTTCTGCAGTAGCCTTAGCCAATTTGCCAGATCTAGCTGAGTGGTCCAGGACTGACTCTGTGTTAAGAAAATATTTCTGTTTTGATAAAGAGTGATATCATGTTAACTAAACAACAAATTTCTAATCTATAAGGAAAATTATGTCTGAACAATAATTTAATTTAAAATTATGTCAGGTACCAACTTAGGGAGAGACAAAAACACATAAAATCTTCCAACTTATTATTATTAATTTTTTTTGGTAAGTAAAGCCTGTAAAATAGCCTAGAAGTGTAACTACTGTGGAGGAACATATACACTGGAATAGTGGTGCAAAATATAATTTTAATTTTACAAAATGGGTACAAAATAATAAGCATAGAGGAGAGGGAAAAATATGCTCCCAAATTACAGAACACAGTATTGCAATGTTGAGAAAATGTTTTATATTAATGGAAAACAAGAACTTGTATTAGTTAAAAGCTATTTATGCACAATAGCTCTAAACTCTGTTCTTTCCAAAATGATTATCATTAAGTGCCTTTTTAAAACACTGACTCTGTTCCTATCTGTGTGGCACACTATGCCAAAATGTGTAGTAACAATTTGCGTTATCCTCTGAAGACAGGAATCCATTACTGCAGTCACAAAAATGGGACAACTGTTTAATAAATAAAGGCACTGCACAGAGATTGAGGCATTATGATTTCCAATGCAGATATATTAAAAGATATAACCATCCTGATTAGATGGTTGTTTATAAACCATTAACAGTATTAATACAAGCCTTTTGAACCATTAAGCCTGAAGATGAGACCTTTCGCTAGGTTTTTTGGAGGCAGGAGCAGCTACAGTCCCAAACACAGTGCTCTCATGGGCTCTTGCAGCAGGGAGCCAGCTTCTGAAGATCAATTTGCCAAAATCACTTGATATATTTGACTGTAAACAAAACACTGTTTTTACTTAAAAGAAGTCTTTAGTTTCATATTTACTACTTTAACTGTTTGGAGCACGATCCTATACTATTTTCCAATTGTTTTTAATTGGACTATTTTAACTGATACTGTCATCTAGAGTACAGCTATAGAGGAATAAAATATATGTATTTTTAGTTTAATAACATTTCTGTAGCAAAATAGTATTTTAACAGAATTATAGCAGTGCTCTGTCATATATTAGATGCAGTATTAAACAACTGCAAGCAATATTGACCTAAATGGGGGTGAGTGTCATTTAGAATTTAAATTAAAAGTCCAATTTACATACAGAACTAGCTTTATTATGGTGGGTACCCTAAGTTCTATAAGACACTTTGGATTGTATCCAGTTATATCCATCCGCTGATAATATGGTATTCACCAGTGAATCCTACTCAGTAGTGTTCTCTGCAAATCTGTTCTGGAGAGAGGGGGAACTCCATGAGGCTAACATGTGAGGCCATGTAAAGGGACCACCAGAGCAAGGGAAGCATTGCTTCTTGCTTTAGTACTTGAAGAAATTTATAACAGCAGAATGTAACAATCATACACAAAAAAGCGATCCACAAATAAACCAACACCACAGCAGCGATGCCATGTTATTGCGTCATAGGCAATATGAACAATATGAAATTTGTTCATACAAAGCTCTTTATCTCAGAAAACAGATCTCTTTTAATACTTTTTAAGCAGTTGTTATACTCCACACTTCAACATTATGGAAGAGAACAGATTACTTCATTATATTTAGGGTAGGGGGGTTGAGTGGTTATTACTCATAGGTATTCTTGTCCCCAGCCCATGAATAAGGGAGGCTTAAGTTGTCCTTAACTATATGGGAACATATAGTAGTGTTTCCCCCCCTTTTCCAACATAGTCCAAGGGCAGCTTCATGATACTTAAAATCTGTTAAGCTTTCTCAGCCATTACCTTGGAGGGAAGTCAAATAACTGTAGTGACTGGGAATAGAGATAATAGATGCAGGATAAGAATGAACAACGGGGACAACAAATTTCATGCTGGTATTGTTTTCTGCTGACTCAAGGATAGGAAGACTACAACTCAGTAAGAACAATCTATTTCTAATGTATTTCAACAGCATTCTAATTGTTGTTTAGCTGTTCATTTCAAAAGTCCAATCTGACAGCTCAAACTTCTTCCAGTGTGGCTGCAACTTCTATGAGGTTAAACGTGATCTCCTGAGTTTTGAATACTTGCAGATGGTGACATCTTACTCTAGGTGACTATTGGCGTGTTTGTGCTTATATGTCAGATGTATCCCATCTTCCAAATGGATGAGAATTTGAATTATATGGTCATTCTGCCAAAGTCCACTTCCTCAAGACCATCCCTATATTTATAATTTTGAAGGTTTATAGTAACAGAAAAAACAAAATGCTTTTTTAAAATTCAAAATGTCCCTCTTGCACTTGAAGGAATCGCTATGAGTTCATAGCAAGTTGGTCCAACCATTCTGGAACGGTTCTGTGTCTGAAATGGCCTGCTTTCAAGATCAAACCTCAGTTTATTTATTTATTTTTATGTTACCCACCCAAATCAAAAGACTCTAAGGCAGGTAATAACACATTTTGAACTGATAGGGCAGTTTTGAACTCAGAATTTCAAACCTGAAACAATGGTTTTGAGTTAAAAACTGGGGTGTTTTGAATTCTAAACATTTCAAATTTGAAACGCTTTGTACTCCCCTAGTTTAGAGATATGCAGCATTAAACTGATATGGCCAAATGGCCAAACTATAGTGGAACTGCTAATAAAACAGCTTGCATGAGAGAGAACTCCGTATCTTCTTGCAGCAGCAAAAAATGAGGATACAGAAGGCAGATTATTTTCTCCTTCACCTTCTAACTCTCCTTTTAAGTGATATGATTTTAGAGTATCAGTGGCAAAGGTGTGTAAGGCTGGTGGCAAACAGTCTACATCAGTGCTTTCCAAACTGCCACCGTTGATGACACACCAACAGCAGCAGCGGCGCGCACGGCAGCAGTGTGCACGGCGGTGGCGGCCTCGCTAAAATGCGGAAGTGCTGATGGCGTGCCGCTGCCGCTGCCGCCATACACACCGCCGCAGCGCGCCCCCACGCGCCGCCGCTGTGCACGCCCCTGCCGCTTCGTGACAAAGCTGTGTGTTGTGACACACTAAACTGTCGCGACACACAGTTTGGAAAGCTATGGTCTACATATTGGAGGTATACCCCCCCCAAAATTCCAATCATATGAACACAGGCCATTTAAAATAAGATAGTCTCAAAGCCCATCTTTAAGCCCACCTGATTCTATAGCAAAATACATCCTAGCCACTGGCAAAGAGGCACTAACTCAATCAACATCGTATTTATATTTATTCCCCTTCTCACCTCCATGGGTGGTATGTATCTTCCTCAACCTCAGGTCCTCTACCAGCGGCCTGGGAATTTGAGGGTTCTGCGCAGTATCTTAGCTGTTCCTAGCATTGCACTCTTCTGGACAGAGAGCTCTGATGTTGCTCCTGGGATCTGTTGGAGCCACTCTCCCAGCTTAGGAGTCACAGCCCTGAGTGCTCCTACCACCACTGGGACCACTTAGGCCTTCACTTTCCACATCCTCTCTAGTTCCTCCTTCAGGCCTTGGTACTTCTCCAGCTACTCATACTCCTTCTTCCTGATGTTGCTGTCACTTGGCACCACTACATCTATCACCACCGCCGTCTTCTGGTCCTTGTCTACTACCACAATGTCTGGTTGATTGGCCAGTACCTGCCTTTCTGTCTGGATCTGGAAATCCCACAGGATCTTAGCCCTGTCATTCTCCACAACCTTTTGTGGAATCTCCCATCTGGACTTTGGAGGGTCTAGCCTATATGCTGTGCAGATGTTCCTGTACACAATGCCAGCTACTTGGTTGTGCCGCTCAGTCTATGCTGTTCCTGCCTGCATCTTACACCCTGCTGCTATGTGTTGGACTGTCTCTGAGGCCTCTCTGCACAGTCTGCACCTTGAGTCCTGTCTAGTGTGGTAGACCCGTTTCTATGGATCGGGTGCTTAGTGCCTGTTCTTGTGCTGCTATGATCAGTGCCTCGGTGCTGTCTTTTTATTATTTAAATTTGTATGACCGCCCATCTCCTCTATACCAGGTTCAGCCCTTTCCAGCCACTGGTAGGATTTCCCAATGTCAGCCACCTCAGCTATCTGTCGATGGTACATCCCATGTAGGGTGTTGTCCTGCCATGGCACTTCCTCTGCTTGATCTTTCTTCCATGTCTGCTGCTGCTTCAGGCATTCTCTCAGCAGCTCATCTTTAGGTGCCATCTTACTGATGTACTCCTGGATGTTGTGGGTTTCATCCAGGACAGTGGCTTTGACACTCACCAGACATGGATGAGACAAGAGAGACACACACACTCTCTCTCTCTCTCTCTCTCTCTATATATATATATATATATATATATATATGTGTGTGTGTGTGTGTGTGTGTGTACACGTATATGAAACAAAAGATGATTGTACATATATTTTATTTATTTAATTAATTTTTATCCCACCATTATTATTTTTATAAATAACTCAAGGCGGCAAACATACCTAATACTCCTTCCTCCTCCTATTTTCCCCACAACCACCACCCTGTGAGGTGAGTTGGGCTGAGAGAGAGTGACTGGCCCAAGGTCACCCAGCCGGCTTTCATGCCTAAGGCGGGACTAGAACTCACAGACTCCTGGTTTCTAGCCCAGCATCTTAACCACTAGACCATAGCTTTCCAAACTGTGTGTCGTGACACATTAGTGTGTCGCGACAAAACCTGGAAGTGCTGATGGTGCGTTGCCGCCGCACCTGCAGTGGTGGCGGTGGGGTGTGTGGCAGCGACGGTGCGCCATCAGCACTTCCAGGTTTTAGCGCAAAACACAAGGCCACTGCTGCCATGCACACCGCCGCCGTTGGTGTGTCGCCAACGGCAGGAGTTTGGAAAGCACTGCACTAGACCAAACTGGCTCTTATATAGCTCTATAATGAAGACATAAGGCAATTTCTTGTAAAAACCACTAAAATTACTATTTATTGTAGTTCTAAATAGCTTTTTGGAAATAGCATTGTAAATGTTTCTGTTGCTACAGCACCGTTAAACACAATCTCACTTTAAACAGCCTCCCAAAGGCAAGTACAAAGAAAGTTAATCTGAAAATTCTGCATATAGATTAAAACAGTTTTATTATCTGAGAAGTAATCACTTGTAATTGAATGTTCATGGCAGTAAGAAAACAACTCAAGGTTTCACAGTCAGAATAAAGCTGCTGTTCAGGTTTCTTCACTGATATTAACCAATTATTTATACAGAATAACAGGAAGGGGGGGAAGCAATAACTGACCATGACAGACTGATTGTGATATTGTGGCGTTCATATTAAAACTTCAAATTAAATTGTGCATTATATTTGTTCAATAGAAGAATTTTTAAATAAAGGAGGTAGATTTGTCTTTTATTTCTAAGACAATAATTGGATATTCAGAAATACAGTCATGTTGAAAAAGTAAGTACACCCTATTGAAAATTTTAAATTTTTCAACGTGTTTCAACATTTGAGCTTCATTTCAGAAATATTGATAAAGGGGATATAACAAATATCATGCACAATTTACATTTTGTAGTCCATTGTGTAATCTAAATAAACATAAATGCAAATTTCGCATGTGGAAAAAGTAAATACACCCTTACATTGATCACTACCTCAAATAGCTAAAATTAGAATCAGGAGCACCAGATCAGGTGCAAATGATTAGAATGATCTTAGGGGGGATCTGGGAGGAACGTGTCTTACTGAAACCTCAAACATTTAATTTGATTTGCTCTTTGTTGTTGAAGTGTGTGATATCACTATACCTAGATCGAAGGAGCTCTCTGAGGCCTTCAGAAAGAATGTTATAGAAGCCTATGAGTCTGGGAAGGGATTTAAAAGGATTGCCAAACAATTGGATATCAGTCATTCCATTGTCCGGAAGATCATCTATTAGTGGAGAAGTTTTCAAACAACTGCCAACTTGCCCAGGCCAGGCCTTCCAGCAAGTTCAGCCCAAGAGCAGAACGCAGAACGCAAGATGTTGAAAGAAGTCTCTAAGCAAAGAATTTCATTACATGACCTACAGGTAGCTCTCGCCACTACTGATAACAAGGTGCAGAAGTCTACCATTACAAAGAAGCTGCACAAGTTAGATCTATATAGGACGTGTGCCAGGGGGAAACCTTTGCTGTCCAGAAAGAACATCTGGGCAAGACTAAAGTTTGCTCACGAATACTTAGACAAAGACCAGGACTTCTGGAACAATGTACTCTGGACAGACAAGGCAAGATAGAGTTATTTTGCCACAGTACCAGAAGACATGCTTGGCGAAAACCAAAGACAACATTTTACCAGAAAAATCTGATACCAACTGAAAAGCATGGTGGTAAAAATGCTATGGTTTGGGGCTGCTCTGCTGCATCAGGCCTGGGCAGCTCCCATCATAGAATCCACTATGAATTCTTCATTGTACCAGAGGGTGCTTGAGGATAGTGTGAGATGGCAACTTCCGATGGGAAAATGGTGAACTGGACAGCCTTGCCCGCGAGCTCTGTGGGCAGAGTTGACATCGTGGCATTTTTTGGGGCACAGGCAGGCTTTTCCTGTAACCCAAAGCGTATTCCGGAGTAAGGAAAACGCTGGAAATTGACCCATTTGTCCTCCAGATGGTGAGTTGTAGCCAGGAGAGCGTGGACAGCGTGTGCAATCGAATGGTAAGACTTCACCAGGAGGCTGGGATTTCATCTTTTTCCAAGCCACGTTGCAGCCTCTTAAAGGGGCATCGTAAGTTCTGCCTTCCCATTTCTAAAGCACCCAATTTAGGTTTTAAGTTTTTGTACCCTAAGAGAAGCTTTTTACAGTAAGAAGAAGCAAAATCTCTTGGTGATTGTTAGTTTTGGATTATATTTTAAATTTTCTTTAAAAGTTTTGGCTTGTTTTCCCATCTAAAGTGTAACAAGGGCTGAAAAAACATAATTGCCTTTCCGTTACTATTTCTTGTACTAAATTTGAAGGATGGATTCTTTCTAAACTAGACACTACTAGTCATTGTTCATAATATAAAATACAATAAAATTGGTATATCTTAAGTATGACAATTATAAAAACCATTTCAATTGGAAACTATTTTGTTCCATTACTTATAATGAATAGTTAAAAACACAATGTTTTGGAAAAGCTCCCAGTTTCATCTATTTTGACTTTTAAGCCTTATGGAAATAACTAGATCAGAGCTTTCCAAACTGTGTGTCGCGACACATTACTGTGTCGCCTAGGGGTCCCAAGTGTGTCACGCGACAACCCGGAAGCGCTGATGGTGCACCGCTGCTGTGCGCGGCAGCATGTGCTGTGGCAACGGGGGGCCATCAGCGCTTCCAGGTTCCAGGACGCCACTGCTGCCGCCACCACAGCGCACAAAGACCTGAAAGCGCAGCAGCGGCAACCTGAAAGCGCTGCCGCTGGCACTTCCGGGGTTTTGCGCGCCGCGGCGGCAACCTGGAAATGCCGCCACTGGTGCTTCCGGGGTTTTGTGCGCCACAGTGGTGGCAGCGCTTCTGGGTTTTTGTGTGCCGGCCGTTGGTGTGTCGCCAACAGCAAAAGTTTGGAAAGCCCTGAACTAGATAATGAACTCAATCTGCAAGTAATAGTAGGTCAAAGCTGCTGTTAATTCTGGCTTCTTGTAATAAACACAAGAAAAGTACCCCTACTCTAACATGCAATAGTATTGAAGGTCCTGGACTAGGACTGGGGAAACCGAGACTCAAGTCTACCTTCATGAAAGTTCATTAAATGACTTTGGGTCAGTCATGCTTTCTCAGCCCAGCCTACCTCACAATGTTCTTGTTGTGGAACAAAATTGGGAGGATGTACTATGTACATTGCCCCGAGTTCCAGAAGGAAAGGTAGGATAATAAATGTAACCTGATAACCTCTGCCTCTGAGTGGAATTTATAATTGATGCAAAACTGTCAGCTCAACTGCTAACCATCGCAAGATGCAGGGACCAATTGATGTTCGCAGTGAAGGATCTGGATTGGCTGTCAATTGTTTTCTGGGCCCAGCAGAAGGTGCTGGTGTTATTCTTTAAAATGGCAAAATATGGCCTAGATGGATTCACAGTTGACTAAACAACCACATTTCAAATGGAGGCTGGATAATAATCTTTTAGAGATGCTCTAGTGCAAGGGTCGGAAATGGCGGCTCGCGAGCCAGATCTGGCTCTTTGGCCCCTTGACTCTGGCTCTCTCTCTCTCTCTGCCGCCCGACATCCGGAAAGCCGGTCTCCGGAAGCAGCAGGCTTGGCGCATACCCTGGGGAAGAAACAGAGAGGCTGATTGGTGGAGGCTCAGAAGGAAGGACACCTCCACCAATCAGCGCGCGCCAAAGGGGAGCAGAGAGGCGGGCTGAAGAAGGTCATCAGGAGCACAGGATCCGGCCCCAGCCCAGCCCAGCCCGGACCGCAGCTTCAGCGCCCTCCCCTCGCCATCGCTAAGGTCCCAGGCAACGGCGGGGACATGTTCGACCTGCTCGTGCAGCACCCGGGCGCCTGACGTCAAGGCGGCTGCGCTTCCGCGCCCGGCGGGCGGGCGAGGCAGGGAGAGAAGGGGAGACATTCAGGGGGCCCGGCTCCGTCCCTCCGGCTGGCGGGTGGCCAAACACGGGCGCGCACACGCACAAACGCGCGCGGGGCAGCTGCAGGCAGAAGAGACGCCCCGGACTAGAGAGGCTGAGACCCCTGGAGGAAAAGCCCCCAGACCCCGCCGCGCCTCTTCAGTCCCACACAAGGGTGTGTGTGTGAATTGCGTTGGACAGGAATCCTTTCTTGCTAAGACTGATTTTCCTCCCAGATTCCTAGAACGTTTTCTTTGCATGGAATTCCGTGTTCCGCACATGGGCAATCTCCATTATAAAGAACCAGGTTTGTGTTCTGTATCCAGAGCGAATGATGATGCCACTTCCAGCCGCCTGCCTGTTTGCCTGCCTCCCCGCCCATCCCTGTGTCCCAGGGTCTGCTTCAGTCCGTGTATGCGTGGTGGGGCATGGAGTTCGTTTTCTCCTCCCGGTTGCCCGTTGGAAGGGGCTGCTGCCGTTCACGAGCTGAGCTCCCGCTTCCGCCTCCTGCCAGATTTGAGATTTGGCTCTCCCCCAGCGGGAGATGGAGAGAGATGTTTCTCTCTCCAGCCCGCGTCCTGGAGAGCCTCTCGCTCTGCGGAGGGAGAGGCTGGCGCCGCGGGAAGGGTTGCGCGGCGCCCGCTCGGGGCCCCTGCCGGCCTCAGCCCCTTTGCCGGGTGGGGTGGGGTGGGGGGCTTTTCCTTTCGCCAGCCCCGAGCCTCGCTGCCCTGGACCTCGTCTGAGGAAAGCGCGTGGGGCCGCGGCGCAGGAAGCGCAAGCGGAGGCCGGGGAGCCGCGGCCGCCGCCAGATGGGAAGCAGAAAGGCCGGCAGGGGCTTTCTCCAGCCACAGCAGCCCCTGCAGCCGCTCCTGCGCCACCTCTGACAGCGCCGCGTCTGGGGCCAGCAGCGCCTCCCTGCCGCTCAGTGCGCTCGGAGAGACGGGCCTGAAGGGGCGCAGAGGCCGGAGAGGGAGCCCCTCTGTCTCCCCTTCTCTCCCTGCCCCACCCGCCCGCCCATTGCGGAAGCGCAGCCGCCTTGACGTCAGGCTCTGGCGGCGCGCAGCATCTTCCGCGCGGGGTCCCGGCTGGTGTCTGCGCTCGGGCGCCGGCGGGGAAGGAGGCGCGGGTCCCGCCCGGAGGAGAGGGCGCAGCCTTCCGCTCTCCCGCGCCCGTCCTGCCGGCCGGAGGGTGGCAGCTCTTTCTCTGCCACTCCCGGTGGGGCGGCCAGGCCGGGTTCGCGGAGCCGCTGGCTGCACCCCCTCCCTTCGTGAGCCCCCCGCCCCCCGCGATTGGCTCCCGCCCGCAAACCCCGCCCCCTTCCACGCGATTGGCTCCCGCCCGCAAACCCCGCCCCCTTCCACGCGATTGGCCCCCGCCCGCAAACCCCGCCCCCTGGCTCTCGAGCACTTCAAAATGTGCACGAGCATGTCAAAATGGCTCCCGGCACAAAAAGTTTGCCGATCCCTGCTCTAGTGGATTCCGAATAGAGCAGACAGTTGGACTAGATGGCCTCTACGATCCTTCCAATTCTATATTCTATGACATCACTATGTCAATTCCTTCCACTTTTAAGGGAATATCTGAATTATCCCAAATCTATATCTATATTCTTGGCATTCACTGTACTTGAAAAATCTGACCTAACATGTATTCAAGGAGTAATTAATACAATTCTATTCTATTAGGAATTCAATTTTAGTCCCAAAGGAAATTGCCCCAAATTCCATTTGCTGGTAGTATTACAGTGATTTTTTTCCTCGTCCTCATTTTCAACTGCATTTTGCCATACCAAGATTCTTTTAATGCTAGAAAAGTAAAACCATGAACATATGTAAAGTATTAAATGGAAATAATGAGATTTTCCAGGAAAAATCCGAAAGTTTCTCCAATCAGCTTAGCATTCATGGCATGCTAACAATACGAAAAGTCCTTAAAACTGGTTATCTGACACAACAACGTGGTGTTCTTTAAACCCTACAAAAGGTAAAATCTCCTTTGAGTCAAGCTTGACTGCTGGTGTCTTTATGGACATGAACATGTAGGGTTTTGGGGAACAAAAATGATTTCTTCCAGGATGTCTTTTCAACTCCCAGTCTAGCCTATAGCCCTGGTATCTCCCAATGGTCTCTAGTCTATGTACTGTCTAGAACCAGCCCTCCTTGGTCTGTAGCTTGAATCATGTCCACTGGATTTCTATTTTCTCAGTGGAAACGTTTCGCTCCTTATCCAAGAAGCTTCTTCAGCCTGAGCAAAGTTTGTAAGGGAATCCTTAAATATGTTTCTAGGGTGGCTGTGTGACCTTGCACTTGGGGCTAGGTCATGGTTATCTGACATGTCATGTCACTGAGAAAATAGAAATCCAGTGGACATGATTCAAGCTACAGACAATTCCACCTGGATGACTGAGAACCTTCACAGACAGCCTCTCCTTGGCTTCCCAGCCCAAACAAGCCAAATTCTTTTAAGTTGCTGGTACTGTGCAAACCACTGTAATCATGAGGCGGCTGACTTGTGCAATACACCACTGCACATAGACTTGTTCTGTGTGGTGCTTGGCCATCTCTACACTGTTTATCTGCTTGCCGTTAACAAAACTTCACTGGTGGCGATCTGTAATGCCCAAGTCATGCCGTTTTGTACAAAGAGAGTTTGGTGTATTGAACAGATTTCAGAGGCAGGTGATTTCAGTAGGTACGCATACAGGAGCAGCTGCAAAGCTTTCAGATAGAACTATTTCACCAAACAGAAATTATTTCAAGTGCTAATATTTCATTATAGAAACATACTTGAAATGCAAGTATGTCAGCAGTGAAAATGCTCATGAAGAAAGTTCTTTTTGAAGACATGTATTGCACAACTACACTGTCTGCTTTCTTGATCTGTTCCCAAAGTATAGTTGTGGGTTAACCTCTTTGTTTCCCTAACTCCCTTGTAACTTAAACTGCTCCATTGCAGTTCTGATATTAGCAGAGATTATTTTTTAATCAAACACCAAGTTAAATATTTGTTTTTTAAAGAGTTTTTGGAAACACAGCTTCAGTATACTTTGGGAACGACAGCTCAATATTGCTTACTAGATATGCATGACAATACAAAACGTCCTTATATATCTGTTCCCAGAGTAAACTCAGCTCATGAGACAGAAAGCTGGGCCCCATCAGTCTGCAGTAAGGATCAGATAACAATTATACTGAGACTGCCAGCAAAAAGAAACACACATATAGGCAAAGAGCTAGGGACAGCCTTTGCACAACTACAGGATCATTCTATAGCATAGCTTTCCAAACTGTGTGTCGTGACACACTACTGTGTCGCCGGCAGTGTCTCGGTGTGTTGCCAGACGACCCAGAAGCGCTGATTGGGGGGGGGGAACCGGAAGAAGAGGCACCCCCGCCAATCAGCGCATGCCAAAGGAGGGCACAGAGGCAGGCCGAGCAGCGCAGACACCCGCCGCCGCCGAAGAGTCCCTGTTGGAGTCCCGCCCAGCCCTTGCCGCGCCACCGGTAAGCGCCGCTGCCTTGCCTCTCCGCCCCGCGATCGAGGCAGCCCCCGCTGCTCGGCCCCGCACCGCGGCTATGCCTCCTGGCCTGGCCTGATTTCATGAAAGACAATTTTTCCACGGACTGGGGGGGCAGGGTTTGCAGGCGGGAGCCAATCGCGTGGGCCAGGGGGCGGAGAGCCCTGTTGTTACTGTGTCGTGAAATGATGCATGTCTAAAAGGTGTGTCACCAACATGAAAAGTTTGGAAAGCTCTGTTCTATAGTTACATAGGAATGGCCCTGCTGGAGTAAGCCAAGGCACATTTTAGTGCATGTGTTTCTTAGAGTGGCTAACACAATGCCTTTATGATGCTCACAAGTAGGGGATGGGGATGTATCCCTCAACACATCTCTATATCTAATACATCTGGTATTAGAAGGAATCCTTACCCCAAACTGGGGGTAACATGGAGTCTTTAAGACAAATAGACTTGTCCTCCATGAATTTATCTAGTTTCTTTTTAAAGCCATTCAAGTTAATGGCCATGATTATGTCTTGTGGTGTTCTATCTTAGGGCAAGCATTGTTTAAGCGACTCTATTAGTCCAGATATCAGTCCAACAGGAAGGGGATGTAGGAGGAGGGGCCAAGTCCTTTCAAAATCTTAAAACCAGTTAGCACTTATGGAAATGGAGCAAAAAGAGAAGCATATCCAGGTCATAATTTGAGGATCAGAATTGAAATAGACAAAAGCGTGAAGTGAAACTTGTTTTGAACAACCAGCATGGGAACCTAGGCTCTTATTTATACTTCTTAAGTGCCCAAAGTCACCCAGCCCATTCTCCAGCTGGAACTTACGTAGCACCTAGGAATCACTTGGCTTTCACTACTTTGAGTAGTTAGGTAACATCTGCAAATTTGACCAGCTCACTGCTTACCTCCAAGTAAAGATAGTTTATGAATGAGTTAAAAAGTGTCTGACCAAAGAAACTTGAGAGTCTTGACTTCTTACTTTCTCTACTGAGAAACTTACTCATTTGTTCCTATGCTTTGCTTTGATTTTCAACTGGTTAATTAAAAGTAGAGGAAATATAGAAAGACAGGACATTTTATCCCATAACCTCCTAAGTTTATTTGAAATCCTTTGTCAAAGGAACTTTGAGGAAATTTAGGAACTTTGTCTGAAAATCCAAATATACAATCTTGACCAGATACCCTCATTCAGATGCCTACTGAAACTCTCAAATAACTGTGTAAGGTTGGTGGGATAGGATTTACCCTCGCAACCATGCTGATCCTTCTTCAGCTAAGCTTGTTCCTCTATTCCAGTGTTTCTCAAGGTTTAAGGTATATGGACTTTAAGATAAAGTTGCCAAGTTTGAGAAACACTGCTCTATGTGTTTAGCCATTTTTTCTTTGATATTTATTCCACACAATTTGCCTAAAACAGTTGTTAAGCCAACCAGACTCTATTTTTCCAGATCTCCTCTTGGTGTCTCTTTAAAAATTCCAGTCCTGTGACACTGAGTTAAATATTTGTGCTAGGAGATCCACAATTTCACTTCTGAGTAGGTGAAATTGGGTGGATACCATCTGTTAGTATGTAGTCTCTCGAAATGTCCTCATTACCACAATTTAGAATAGAATAGAATAATAGAATAATAACTTTATTGTCATCCCACTATACACTATACAAGTGCACAATAGAATGAAATTTTGTTGCAGTTGGCTCACAATTTCACTCAAGCAATAAAATACTAATGATATTAATAAAAAACCATAATTACTATAAAATACCCATTCTTATAAAATATACATTCTTATAAAATATACATTATTTAACTCACAATTTCAGTCAAACACTAAAATACTAATAAAAAATCCATAGTTACTATAAAATATACATTCTTTACTCATCCAACATTTCACCTAAAAGAACTTACTTAAGCATTCAAGAATCCAATAGCCTGGGGGACAAAGCTGTTTCCCAATCTGGCTGTTCTACATCGGATACAGCGGAACCTCTTCCCAGAGGGTAACAAAGAAAACAAACCATGATGAGGATGGGAGGCATCACTGATGATCTTTCAAGCTCTGGACAAACAGCGTGCATGAGCTAAATCTTGGATGAGGGGCAGAGATATCCCAATTATCTTTTCTGCTGCCCTTACTACTCTCTGCACAGACTTTCTATCTGAGGCCCTACATTTTGTTTTAGTTTTAATTTGTTTTAGTTGTTTGGAATACCTACCTGATAAAGTCAATACAGACTCAAAATCTATACCTTCTGTGGAAAACTCAAATTCATTCAGTTGCTCTGCAGTGCCATTCTCCTTGAGCAATCCTTTCATTATTTTTTGGTGTGTGGAGGGATGTAATCTAATACCCAATGGCTTCCATGCTTCAAATACATTTTAAAATGTTGCTATTGTTTCCCTTAATGCTTTTGCCATAATACTCAACTTCCTTTTCTGCATTTTGTATGATAACCCTACAGTTTTTCTTCCAAAGTCCAGACTTTTTCTTGTTCTCCTTAAGACTGGCTTTTCATTCCCTGAAGGAAACTTTCTCAACTTTAATTTTGCAGTTTCCTGAACACTACTGACCTCTTCCTGGACTTGATGAAACAAGCAACATTTCTGAGAATACTACCATGATGGCTCTGGACCTGCTACCTAGCAACCTATATGGCTTTCAGGAGTGGCCATCTACATTCTGTAATGTCACTGGTGCCAACATGGGCCAGGACTGCTACCTCCTTCCCAACACTATCCAGCAATGTATCTTGATGGTGTATGATGTCTGCAACCTTTGTACCAGACAGGCTAGGCACCATAACCAAGCTGGCCACAACCAAAAGCCATTCACCTACTGGAGGAGGATCTTCAGTATGAAAGGATGTGAGTTCACCACTCCAAAATTGAGTCCTCCTACAGTAATGTCTCCCTTATCCTCATAATGGGATATTTCTTCCCCAGACCCTTGGCAAACCTGGGAGTGAGACAAAGCTATCACACAGCTATCCTCTTCATACTTCTCTGGCTCTCTAAACATCTCCATGTTATCTACCTTGGTTTCAAGGGAATAGACACACTGCATTAAGCTAATTGTAGCAAGCAGAAGCCCAACAAGCTCATGTCCAACAGGCAGAGTAATTCATTAAACCAAGCAACAATGGAAAGAGCAATCTCGCTTGCTGGCTTCCTAACCCAATACTAGTTATGGTTGGTAACTTTTTATCTTGAAGTTACTTAAGGTTTAGAGTCCTGGCTTCCTCACATGGTTGCTAAACTCATCTAAACATTTTAGTCTATGGAGGTGGGAGATTCTCATCCATTCTCCTCCCTCACAAAATTCCCCTATTCCTGTTTGCTCACTCAGGTTGCAAACTCCCAACTTCCTCTCCTCTTTCTAAAGAATGCTGGTTGGGACCATGCTGTTGGCTGAGGAATGTTGCTCTACCCATTAATAATTTGATTATTTATTTAATTTAATTTGGGCATTGCACGACTCCAACTGACTCTGGGCAGTCAGCTGCAGTTATAAGCCCTTCCTCCTGTGTGCTGTACAAGCAAGCATTTACTCTATTCAACCAGAAAAAAACACAAATCACCTCCACTAATTAACCAAATAACCTTCCTTAAATACATCCGATTGGCTCCATAAACTCACCAGCTCCCTTGCAAAACTCTCCCTTGCTCTGTTTGGAAACTTCCAATGACCTCTCCTTTTGTAAAGGATAAAAAAAAGGTAAAGGTACCCCCCACACATTTGTGCAGTCGTGTCCGACTCTAGGGGCCGGTGCTCATCTCCGTTTGTTAGCCAAAGAGCCAGCGTTGTCCGAAGACGCTTCCACGGTCATGTGGCCGCATGACACGCGTGGAACGCTGTTACCTACCCACCGAAGTGGTACCTATTAATCTACTTGCATTTGCATGCTTTCGAATTGCTAGGTTGGCAAGAGCTGGAGCTAGTGCAGGAGCTCACTCTGCACGCAGGGCTAGGGATTCGAACCTCCGAACTTGCAATCTTCCGATCAACAAGCCTGGCGTCTTACCCGCTGAGCCACCACGCCCCTTGTAAAGGATACAGCTGCTTTAATGCTTTAAGAAAAACAACTATGTTACTTTGTACTGTCTTCATACAAATATTTAAAGACTATGTTAATGATCACATCTCTCACTACCGATATTGCCCAAGATGAGATCACAAGCCTATTACCTCTAATTAGTGAACAATCCCCATGCATAACCTAGTTAACACAATTTCTCCTATTTCAGTAAGATCACTTCATTGTTAACTACCAGTAAATGATCTTACTGAAATTGAGGAAATTGTGTTAACAGGATTTTGAAGAGTGGGTCAATATTTATAAGGTTCAGTCTCACAGATTCTAAGAATACTATGTGGAATTGCTTCCAAGAAAAGAGTTTAGAATTGGGGTGTAGAACAGTGCTGGGAAACCTTTAACTTGCAAAAATAGTTGAACTACAACTCCCAGCATCCTTCACTACAGTATTTGCCATGCTAGAAGGGGCTGTTAGGAGTTGTAGTTCAGCAACATCAGGTGAGTTTTCATTGCTTATCTAAATATCTTTTCACTTGCATGCTTTTGCGTTCTATTATGACGAGGGCAAAGATTTCATCCTTTCAGTGATCATTTATATGCTCATTGCTTAACTATTTCAAAAATGCTGATGAACTCTGAAAGGGGTCATACTGAATGCCTGTTCATTTACAATACCCTAAGGCTCCCCCACACTGTCTGCAGAGAGCGCATTTTGACCTAAATGCTGTGATCAGCAGCTGATCATTGCATTTTACACAAAAAGACAGCCTTTACAAGCATTTCTGTGAAACAGATGGAGAACAAGCCTTGACATTATTTTTTCTAACTAAACCTTACTTGGTTATAAAGATGTACAGAACCCAAAATCCTTATATATGTGTGTGTGTGTATATGTGAATGATACATTTTTATTGTTATATTATTCATAATTAGAATTTATCTTGGGTCTCTTTTATTTAGTATTTTTTTAAAAAAAACATTGAACTGTTTTCTGGAGTGAAAAATGCATTTAATTTGCTTAATAGCCCCACCTTTTCTTTTTAAAGCATCTTAAGAACAAACAATGCGAAGTATTTCCACAGCTCCTTTGTTCTTCCTCCTGCTGAAAGCCATGCCTAATACTTAGAACCGATAGCTGCCATGTGCTTTGCCAGGTAGATTTTCTGGTTACCAGTGAAATTTACCCTAATCCAGAGTCTCTAGATGTTCTAATCCATCTTGCTATTTCATCAGATCATATTCTGTTATGATAATAAGAGTCCTGTTTCCTTTATGCTACAGAGGCACATTAGATGTTAAATCCAAAGAAAGAAGCAGCAGATTCCCAGAGCCCATTGTTCTAATTTTAGAGAGAGAAAACCCCTATGTCTCCTCACAGAGAATTTATTTTAAAAACCTTTGTTCTGTTGGCAAAAGGAACAAAAGGCAGAGCTCCTTTCTCTCAAACAGACCCCCGCCCACTTCTGTCTAAGCAGAGGTTTCACTGTTCTATAATAGAAAAGTGATAAAATGTAGATAGTTCCACACATCTTGATGGCAGAAGCAACCTACCTTTGATAGCTGCCTCCTGAGGCTGAAACGTTGGACCATGGTCACCTTATTTCTTCAGACAAAGCAATCCAAAAGGGGGGATTGTGGGAGGAAGCAGGGAAGAAGAAAAGAAACTGACAGCTGTCTAAGATGGTGTCAAACAATGCATGCTGCAGGCTGCCACAGACAACTCGGAGGGGATCCCTCCCAGTCTTAAAACTTCAAATCAGTTCATTGTTCTTCTAAGAGAGCTTGTGAAACATGCAAGCAGAGACAGCAGAGGAGGAGGAGGGGCAGAGTCCTGAAGCGGTTCACCCTGTGCCAAGCTTTTCAGTACTTCCTGCATGTCAGCTGAGAGGGGACCTGACAGATGGACCACTCCTCTCTCTCGATTCATTAGCTGAATGTTAGTACAGAACCACCTGCGCCTTGGAAGGGACAGAGTCCCTGCTCTAGTTAAGACAGGGTGGGGTTTAGCAAACATGTGCCTGAAAGACCGGTCAGAAGGAAGATTAAACAACACCCCAAATCATCTTCACAAAGATTTCAGCAGCATGCATTCCCTCTTGTAGGTGTCAGATTTATACAACACACATACTCACACCTATATTCTTATGCCTTTGTTTGAAAAAGCCACCTAATTTACTTAAACCTCCAAGGAAGGGCGGGGGAGGGATGTTTAGCGATGGTTTGGAGGATGCCACAGGCACAGCAGCTGCAGGGTTGTGCCCAGTACTACTGCCATTTCCTTTTTACTCATACAGAACAGCCTCTGCTAGAGTGATCACCTGGTAGGACTGCACATATTACAACAATGACATCAACTCTGCTGGACTTCTAAAGCAAACTAGAAGTGCTTGCTGTACCAAAGCTGGCAAATTATTAATAACTGACTACTAACAAAAGCGCAGACATCCCCACCCCAGATGAAAAAATTAAGAATATTGTACCATTACTTGGTTTAAAACTTCTCTTTCAACTTTGACGATAGTTAACCAAAAACTTGGCTTGGAAATAGAGTTAAGGGTGGAACTTGGACTGTTCAGGCCCTCAAACCTTTCCCTTAGGGAACGTCATGTGCGGGCAGAAAATTAGAACCACCTACACGTAAATGCCAAGTTGCTAGTCTAGAGGTTATTTTGGAAAAGACAAGCAAAAAAGAAAAGAATTGGAAAACAGATATATTGTTAATTATTACACACCTTCACAAGACATCCAAAATTGTCTCTGATTCAAGTAAGAAACATATTTATATTACAGCCAGTTAATAGTCTCTCTCATTTAACATGTGAATATTTGCAGAGCACCCGCCTAAAGTTCTAAGGTAGTACCTAAAGTTGGGACATTTGTTACAAGTTTGCATAAGAGAGTACACAATGGCAGGCCCAACCATGTTAAAGCCTTTAGGTGTTACTGCAATACAAATAAACAATTTTCACAAAGCTGGAGAGGACAGCACCATTAACCTCTTCCTTGCCCACTTCCATCATGCTTTAAATATGAATATCCAAACATAACACAAAGACACCTCTTTCCTGGGATCATGTGGCTCCCCTCTGCAACTGCTCCATGATTCTAAAAGGGACATGGCTGCTTTAAAGAACTCAAGATAGGTACTATGTCTGCATCCAAGTTGGCTCTTAATCCAAAAGCAATCCACAACCCTAAGACTCATGCATATTATACAAATATGGAATCTTAATTCATTGAAATATCCTTTTGTATTAAAAATTCTACAAATTCATGAAAGCCAATGTAAAATAATGCTACATAATATTCAAACATGGCTTTGTTCTTAACTGATTATGGATCCACTTTATATATAATTGTAAAGCATACCTAATATCAAAGACTGCATATTCTACCAAGATTAATGTTACCACTAATGCATCCTGAGGAACACTAATTTTGCACGTCAAATATTTTTTTTTAATTGGAAGAAGTATACAAATGTTTTAAACAAATTAAATAAATAAAATATACAGTATGTCCATAGTTCTCTTTTTTTATGGAAGCTTCTATAAATGAGAGAAGTAGAAAATGTGTTTTTGGAAAACTCCTTTCTCCTGTGATCCTCTGTGATTCAAGAGTCCTCCAAGCCTCTGGAGCACAGTTTATGCTTGCCTGCTGAATTTATAGAGGGAAGGATCAATAAAGATAATCTCCTTATCACAAACTTTCCACAAATGGAAAAAGACCATCAAATCCAATGATCCTATCTTTTGTTTTGTTTTCTGTGAACCTTTTTCTCAGCTGGGGAAATGGATATTTCCTTCCTAACCTGAAACATGTAAGACAGGGATCAAACTTTAGAAGCAGTGGATATCATAAAATGACACAATTGGATATGAAAAGATGATGATGATGATGATGATGATGATGATGATGATGATTTTTTTCTTCCAATTTTTGGGAAAAACACTGAAATTGTGATCTTTTTTCATGTTCTATCTGGACTGTGTATTGTTCCTCTCTTGTATGTAGGCTTCACATGAGAACAATGAGATATTCTGGGATTACCATTTTCCTAAGGATATTTCCACAGCTTGACATCACATCATCAACACAACTACAGATAGTCCTCGCTTAGTGACCATTTGAAGTTACGGTGCTGTTCAAAAATTGCTTTGCAACCAGTTCTCGCATTTACGACCGTCGCAGCATCCCGCGGTCATGTGATTGCCATTTGCATGCTTTGCAGCCGGCTTTTGACATGCAGAGTTAATAGAGAACACAGAAGTAAAATCGCAAGTTGTGGTCACACAATGTCTTGCTTAATGCCTGCAGCACTTAACAATGGAGTTGCTGGTCCCAAATGTGGTCACTAAGCAAGGACTACCTGTAACAGGCTTTTTACTGGCTTCTTTTTGGTATTCTTTGGCTTTCCAATTATCCAATGTGCATCAGCAATAATGTCTCTTTTCCTTGGCTTTTTCTAAAGGCAGCTTGAATATCTGGCATATTTTTTCCAAGCAGGGCTCTAATCTGCCTAGGATGATCACAAGCATTATGTTGCTAGCACGTGAAATTAAGGATATTGTGTGATAATTTGCACACAGTCTCCTTTCTTTGGTATTGGTATGTAGACTGACCTCTTCCAATCTGTTGACCACTATGTTGTTCTCTAGATTTGCTGGCATAGTTTGGTTAGAACCTTTATTGATTCTTCTTCTGTTGCTTGCCATATTTCTGTAATATTCCACCAATTCCTGTAGCCTTCTGACTTGGTAATGATCGCAGTACTGATTGCTAGCATCCCTTAATGTTGATATCTCTACTGTACAGAGTTTCCATATTTATTTGATTTTCTTTTAATCAGTTACTAGCTGTCCATTGGCATCCTTTAGAATACTAAGTCAAGGTTGGAACCTCCTTCTGTCTTCAAAGGTCTTTTAGAAGACTTTTCTTGTTTTTCTTTGTCTGCTTCCATCTTCAATGCCTTTACAAATATTGTTGTAATACACTTCTTGTGTCTTCTAACAGCTCTCTGACATTCTTTATTAAGTTCCTTCTTGCATTATACCCACATCCTGCCCTTGCTACATCCTTCCTGACTATGAAAGCAATGCCATTTCTTTATTTTTTGTGTCCTGAGTATTAAACAGTATGATCTTCTATCAGCCTTGTGAGCCTTGTCTAGTCAAGACAAGCAGCACACCCAGAAGAAATAGCTCTAACTTATTGTAAGGTTACATTAACAGAATCTTACAAGTCTGAAAGTACATTTGTTCCCTGCTGCCTTTATAGCCCAAGAAACTAGGGAGGGTCCCTTCTGAGATGTTTGCCACACCCACATCCCTTTTGCAGGTTAAGCTGCCTCTTATCCAACCATGGTGGCTCTTCCCCCTGTCTCCCAGAGTCATTCCCAGAGTCATTCCCACATACTATTACAACTTCTGACTGAAAGTGTTCAATTCCAGTCCATTTCAATTTACTAATGTCAATGTGCAGTTGATTCATTTCATTTTTCATTGTGTTGAGCATTCAACACAAAGCTTGTGTTGAATGCTCAACACAAAGAGTCAAAGAGTCACTTGTTGAGATGGGCGGCTATAGAAATCAAATCAAATCAAATCAAATCAAATCAAATCAAATCAAATCAAATCAAATCAAATCAAATCAAATCAAATCAAATCAAATCAAATCAAATCAATAAATTCCCATGTTCATGCTGCTTATGTTCCATGTTCATACCACTTTACACTTCTTGACATGCATTTTAACCCTTTGATTCATCTGTAGATACGAATGCTATACCATCACTTACTGCATGTTTCTGTCAACTCCTCTACACAAGTTCAGTTGACAATCATTCAGTTCTAGGATTTCCTTCTCTTTTCACAGACATACAACGTATCTATTTTATTTATTTCATTTATTAATTCATGCTCTAGTACTCTTCTTACATTCCAAATTGCAGTATTTCTTTTGCCATTTCTGTGCCCATTTGGGACGATATAGATGATAGATAGATAGATAGATAGATAGATAGATAGATAGATAGATAGATAATTCAGATTTATCACTGCCCATCTCTACAGCAGTAGACTCTGGGCGGTTTACAATAATATTATAAAAATTAAAACCAATACATCTAAAATACAATAAACTAATAAATAGAAAAATCCAGAAGATGATGAGATCTTAAAAGGAGGATATTACTAAGCTAACCACCCCCAGGAGGAACTATTACTTCCTTCGTTCCAAGCAAGGCGGCAGAACCAGGTCTTTAAAGACTTCCTGAAGGCCAGGAGCAAGGGCGCCCGCCTCACCACTGGGGGCAAGATATTCCACAGGGCCTTTGCTTTCCATATTGACCTTTGCTGCCCATTATGACTTTATCACATAATCCTTTTAAACAAGATAAAGCATTTTTGAGGTTATCACTTTAGCTGAACCTATGCCACATAAGCATCCCCTGCTAGCATTAAGAACAGCACAAGTCAGTTTGGGCACTATTTGGCCAGTAAAGCCCAAACATATCTATGCTATTCTATGAAGGCTCAAATCACTAATTAGAGACTACAAACTACAACATACTGTTGCCAGCTACCAGTCCATAGGTTATGTAGCACAGACACACACTACAGATGCTCAGTTAAAGAAAGCTTCAGTAATTCATACTATATGTTTTAAAATAGTAAAAGGACTATTTAAAATAGTAAAGGAATATCTTTGAATAAAAACATTTATTTTGGTTTTAGACATTTATATAACTGTTGCAGCAGGTGCCATCATAATGGCATTGAACATTTTCTATATAGAGAAACAGACTGACATATGTATACATACACACATACATAAACTGAAGACGGTATATACCAAGAGCTAGTATTTCAAAAGACTTTTAAATCAATAAGCTAAAAAATTAAATCAGTAGCAAGAACTGCTGGTTAGGAAAAAACTTTAGCATAGCGTTTAATTCTCATACAAATAAATTGTACCCTCTTAACTCTTAAATGAATCATTAGTAAATCATAATTCAACCTTTTGAATTAAACATTTTTTAAAAAAATAGATTAAATTTTTAAATTAATTTTAAATGAAACTCTTAAATGAATCATTAGCAAATCATAATTCAACCTTTTGAATTAAACATTTTTTAAAAAATTAGGTGAAATTCCAGAACACATTAATAAAAAATACCATAATTTATTAAGATACATTCTTACACCTCCTGCAAGGATAAACTGCACAACACTGTAAAAAAGATATAGTACCGACAATATCAGACTGGGAACTTAACATTGGAGAATACACAGCAATGGCAAAAACTAACAGTATACACACACACACACACACACACACACACACACACACACACAAAGTTTAACTAAATTTAAGCAGGAATGGCTTCCATATATATTACATATGCAGCAAGGTAAAAACAAAAACTTAAGAGTATGGTTTTTAAAGCTTACACCAACAGGTGCTGCAAATCGGTTGGTGCACAAAAATGGGTGAAACCAGAAATTAAATATTTACCTATATTACTTAAAGGGTTACCCCCCCCCTTTTCTCTTTCCTTTTTTAATATTTATAAACAACAATATAGTGGAGATTTTGGTATTAAATTTAAAAATGTATACTTCTTTTTATATATACCATAAAAACAACTTAATATACTCTGTTTGGTATCTTTTACTAATATTATGTTGATTACTTTAAATTGTTTCAAACCATAGTTTTAACAAAACTCAATCACAAAGCTTCATTGTCTGGCTATTTTCATAATTGCCACAGCCAGCTGAAAATAGTGAAGCCATTGGTGGTTATAATCTTGTTCAGGAAGAAGCAGGTGGGAGGTGAGGGGAGATGGGTATAAGGAATATTGATTAGTGATTTCTGAACTCATATGTAAAATAGTACTGTAATACAAAATTGCTTAATTTGGGGACAAGAAATTTCATGCGCCAAACTAGACATTTCATGAAATTCTATGCTCAAAATGCTTCAAAATGAATGTTCTGCGTGTCCCTAGTCCAGGGCTTTCCAAACTTTTGCCATTGGCGACACACCAACGCCGCCGCACTTTCGGGTTTTTGTGTACTGTGGCGGGGGCGCGCCATCAGCGTTTCCGAGTTGTCGCGCAACACACCTGGAGACCCCAGGCGACACAGTACTGTGTCACGACACACAGTTTGGAAAGCCCTGCCATAGTCCCTAATCATTCTTGTTGCTTTTCTCTGAATCATTTCAGAGAAAATCATTTAGTCTGTCTGAATCAAAATATTAATTTGAGATGCCCTGTGTATTAAATATTTGCCCAGAGACAAAGAACAGGTACTTTAAATTCCTTTCTCTGTTGGCAGAACCAAACATGTTATTATAAATGTTGGACAAACATATTGCAGCAGCTGAAGAACTCTTTATATGCATACTTTTATATAAGGTTAAAGAATGCAGGAATCACTGGAAAAGACCCTGATGCTGGGAAAGACTGAAGGCAAAAGGAGAAGGGGACGGCAGAGGATGAGATGGTTAGATAGCATCACCAATGTAATGAACATGAATTTGAGTAAACTCCAGGAGACAGTGGAGGACAGGAAGGCCTGGCGTGCTATGGTCCATGAGGTCACGAAGAGTCGGACATGACTAAACGACTGAACAACAACAACAAGAATGCAGATAATATTTTGCTCTAGCTATTTGAGAAGGAAATTAAAATTAAGCATTCAATTAACATCTTTGCAATAAGCAATCAAACAAGATGTGTTAATGAAGTAATTTTTAAACCAACAGAAACATGATACAACTGCTGAAATTCCTCGTTTTTTTTCCTTCAGAAAGATTTCATATATAGAGAGCGCTTCCGGGTGCTGAAGACGCCGGTGCGTTGAACCGAGCGCTCCTGGCTCGGCTCAGCTGTTTGCCTGTTTGCAGCAGTTTTTAAAGAAATAAAACTGCTGAAACCTCCCCTTTGAAGAGAAGGGGATCAGAAGATAAACCACAAGGGTCGCTGGGATCGTCGCTCTTTCCCAATTCCCGTTTTTCCACCACGGGAAAAAGGAAATTGAAGCGACGAAAGCGACTGGAAGGACCATCGTTATTGCTCTACAGGAAACAGCGAAATCTTTTCAGATGAGTAGCACCTAAATTCAGCACTTTTAGTCACTGTTTTATATTTGTGTTTATTTTAACTTTACATATTATCTGCTAAGATCCTTCTATGGACATGACCGATGCTGCTGGTGATTGTGTAACTTTCTTGCTAAAGACGACTTGAGAAACGGTGGGAGCTTAAAGAACAATGACTTTACTTGGAAGTTAAATGGAGTGACATTGACTATTAACGAATGGCTTATTTACTGAAGTGGGGCTAATCTATTTTCCTCTCTGGATTTTGAATTCAAATGGGTTAATGTCTGCCTTTTATCTTATTTCATTGCCTTTCTGCTTTTCATCTTGAAATGTTTTTTTTTTCCCCTTCTTTTTTCTGTAATGCGCTTGGAAATTATTTGGATTATAATGGGTATTTTTGGAATATTTTTGTTTTAAACAGTTTTGGGAATTTTCTTATTATTTGGGATTTTAGTGGACTTTCTTGTTGCTTTTTGTCTTGGAGAGTGAAGACATTTGGAGTTGGGGCTTTTTCCTATTTCCCCCCCTTCTCTTTTTTTTTTTCCTCTCTCTCTCCTCTTTGGGACTTGTGATTATAAGCTTGCCTGAGAACTGGATTGTTATTACATTTTCAAGGATATTTTGACTACAGCTAAAGGACTTACCCGTTGTACTTTTATCTTTTATTTTTCTTTTATGTGAGAATTGTTGATTTTACCAAAGTACATTTCCCCCTTTTTTTTATGCAATATCTATTAAGAAAAAGCAGTATTACTTTTATTTTTTAATTTTTTATTGTATTTGGATTTTTTTTCCCTTTCTTCCCTCCTTCCTTTTCTTTTCTCTTTACAGGAATATTATATACAACCTGGTTACTGCGGTTGCAAGAGTGAAGAGGGATAGATATAAGGAAATGGAGTCCATGGCTGCACCTTCAGAAGTACCAACATCAGATATGGGAAAAATATTGGATGCGATTACAGCACTGATTCCAAAAATAGATGATTTAACTACTGTCTTGGAGGAAAAGATGGATATTTTAAATGTTACCTGGATGGATGACTTAATTACTTCTTTTGATATAAAAATAGATAAAAAGATGGACAATATTTTAGATCAACAAGTAGAAGTGAAAATGGAAGTGATGAAGGAAGACTCAGAAAAGAATTTAGAAATGAAATACAGACTGTCAAAGAAATTGCAAATATTCCTCCAGGGGATTTTAAAGAGACACAAGGCCAGGTTAAGAAATTGGAGATTAAATCAGATTATATTACTATGGAATATAATTTAGATGCTATTGTATTACCAGAAATGAGAGAAGAAGAATGTATTTTGAGTTTGATAGGAGCTCTGGAAAAATTAGATGAGAATATGAGAAAATATATAGTTGATACTTTAGTTCAACATTTAGAGACAGAAGAAGAAGACATGGACTCTGAGATAGATAAAATTTTTAGAGTTGAATCACGTTACGTTAGAGATAAGAAACTGTCAAGATATTTTGTGAGAAAAGTTATAAAAGAACAAAATCTGAAGAAATATTATAGCGAGAGATCAAAAATAGTAGGGTTGGGTATAACTTAAAAGAATTAAATCAGAATTTTTTTTCTTTCTTTTTGTTTGGAATCTGGGTTGTATAAATAGAAAAATCCTTTTCTTTTTATTTCTATATGCATAGTATAATAGTATAGTTGGGTATATCTATATATGTATAGTTTTGGGAAAATTAAAGTGTACCAACAATACAGGAATGGATGTTGATGTTGTATATATTTTTTATGTCTGTAGAATATGTGGCTGAGTTTTTAAAAAGCCAGGCCTCAAAAACTTTTTTCCTGTTTGGGCTCAGAGAGCACATGTTCACCCCCCACTCAGGAATGCTAATTGCCCCCAGGTGCCGGCCAGTCTGAGAGTTTCTGACCAATCAGAATTAGCTGTTAGAGCTTTGCCCATATTGGGAATCTGTTGCCTAGGTGTTTTAGTCACATGGTGGATCCTGTCCACTCAGAGGCTGGTCAGGTAAAGGTTTAAAAATGTAAATGCCTTTTGTCCTTTTGTTCTCTGCATTCTGCTCTCTGCTATCTAAATGGCTATGTTAATCAACCATGCCATGCTTTGGCTAAAGAAGAAGATTCAAGGTTTGTTCCTATGTTTTTGTTTTAAATAAAGCAACGTTTTTACTACAAACTTATCTCTTGGTTTTTCCATAACTCTGATCACAAATTTTATAAAAATACAAAAGGTTCTGTGCCCAGCAATTGCTTCTGTGATCAGAGACAAAACTTATGGAAAAATAAGAGAGAAGAAAGCTGAACTGATTCAATCTACATCTGGAGAGGCTTCTTTGTTTTTTTTGAAACTTGCCGGCAGTTACAGGAAGTTTCCATTGGAGGCGGAGTTTTGCCTCGTGTTTGCAAGCCTCGTGGTGTTTTTTGGATTACTACAACAGGGGAGAGAAGGAGCCATGGCTGCTGCTGCTACAGCTTCAAATTTTCAAGGTATGCTCCTGGAAAGGCTCTCTAATTCTAATTATTTGAACTGGTCTTTGAAAATGGAAAGTTTCTTGAGGAGAGAAAATTTATGGTCTGCAATTTCTGAACAAATTCCTCAGAATCCAGATCAAGCCTGGTTGAGGAAAGATGAGAAATGCAAAGCCTCCATTATTTTGGCTGTTCAGAATGATCAGCTTATTCACGTGAGAGGCAGAGAAACTTCCAAAGACTTATGGGACTATTTGCGTGATTTATATGTGAAAACTAGTCCAGGCAGCAAGGTTATTTTAACGAAAAAACTGTACAAGGCTCACTTGCCTGAGAATGGAAATTTGCCTGATCATCTCCACAAGCTTCAGAATTATTTTGTGGAACTTCAGGAACGTGGGATGGAATTTACCCCCCTGATGAAAGCCTACATTATGCTTTCTTCATTGAATGAGTCCTGGGACACTTTAATTTGCTCCATGGAGGGAATCCCAGAAGCTGATTTAAATCCATCGTTTGTGTCTACCCGTTTGCTTGCTGAGTGGGAGAAGCGACGAGAAAAAGCTGCCTCCATTTCTACAATAAAGTCTTCTCGTGGCCAGCAGAGGGAGCGGAAGAGCTCTGAATTTCAAGCTTCTGCATTATCCAGCAGGCGATGCTTTACCTGTGGATCCCCTGCTCATCTGCAAAAGGACTGTGTTCAAAAGAAGAAGACTTCTAGAAAGAAGATTCTTCATGCAACAGTTGTTGAGAACTCTGATAATAAAGATTTGTGGGTTCTTGACAGTGGGGCCAATTCTCATATATGTCACAATAAAGATTCCTTTCTGTCTTTGTCTAAAACTAACAAACAAAAAGTTTCCTTAGCAGATGGATCTGTATCCAAGATCGTGGGTGAAGGTGAGATCAATCTTCCATGTTTGGGGGAAACTGTTAAAAATGTTTTGTTTGTGCCTAATTTTCAAAGCAATCTCTTGTCTGTGGGGCAGCTAGTAGCCTCAGGTTATGTAGTAACTTTTAAGAAAGAGGTTTGTGATATTAGAAAGAATGGCAAAATTGTTGCAAAATGTTTGCAGAAAGATTCTCTGTACATTGTACAAAATGCTGAAAAGCAGCAAATTGCTAAAGCTAAGGCTGTTTTTGAAAATAAGCCCTTGCACGATCAGTGCATCCATTTATTACATAGGAGATTTGCTCATGCTAATTTTAAGTACATTTCTCAAATGCCTAGTTATTCTGCTGATTTAAAATTGAAGTCTTGTGATAAATATCTAGACTGTGCAGTTTGCAAGGAGAATAAAACCACAAGGGCTCCTGTGAAGAAGTTTTCTGATAGGTCCACCTCTAGGCCTCTAGAGATCATTCATTCTGATGTAATAGGCCCATTTTCTCCTAGTCTTGGGGGAGCAAGGTACATTTTGACCTTCATAGATGATTTTTCCAGGTACACATTCATTTATTTGCTGAAACACAAAGATGAGGTCTTTGATAAATTTAAGGCTTTTGTGGCTTGGGCGAATGGAAAATTCCCAAGGCCAGTGTCTGCTTTGCAATCAGATCGAGGTGGAGAGTATCTATCCTCAAAGTTTAAAAGCTTTTTGTTACAAAAAGGGATAGAACACATTTTAGCTAACCCTTACACTCCTGAACAGAATTCTGTTGCAGAGAGAAAAGGCAGAACGCTGCAGGAAGCAATGATGTGTTTGCTGAAGGATGCTAGTTTGCCTTTTAGGTATTGGGGAGAAGCTGTTAATACAGCGTGTTATGTGCAGAACAGGCTGTTTAGCAGTGCAATTCAGGATGTGCCTTTTCATTTGTTCTATGGTGTGAAGCCTAAAGTAAGCCACCTCAGGGTGTTTGGAAGCACAGCTTGGGTCCACATTCCCAAACAGCTGAGGCGCAAGGGGGCTTCCAGAACAAAGAAAGCAATCTTTGTAGGGTATGAACAGAGTCAGAGAAGCTACAGGTTCATACTGGATAATCAACTGATAATTAGTAAGAGTGCTTCTTTTGCTGAGCAGAATTGGGACAAAATAAACTCTAGTTCTTCAGTTGATTTATCCATGAGGGAGCAGCAAAGTCTTGCTGATGGTGATTTGCAGGAATCACCCAGTGAAGTCAATGATCAGGAAGCTGACTTGTCTGGAAAGTCAGAGGTTTCTGAGGACAATGGTGGGAATCAGAGTGTAAGTCCTGTCCTACCTCGCAGGTCTGAAAGGATTAATAAGGGAGTTCCTCCTGATCGTTATCAAGCAGATGTTGTGAAGGCTTTTCACATTCACACAGAGCCTGAGTCTCTGGAAGAAATTAAAGAAATGCCAGCTGAAATAGCTAAGTGTTGGCATGAAGCCATGCAGCAAGAGTTGGATTCCTTAAAGGAAAATAAAACTTGGAAACTAGTAAGTTTGCCTCCCAATCAGAAGGTTTTAGGTTGTAGGTGGGTGTTCAAACTGAAAAAAGATTCTGATGGCAAAATTCAGAAGTACAAAGCAAGGTTGGTAGCAAAAGGTTTTGCTCAAAGAAAAAATGTGGATTATGACAAAACTTTTGCTCCAGTGACAAAAGCTGAATCTATCAGGTTGCTTTTAAAGGTTGCTGCCATGAAGAAACTGTCTGTTTATCACTATGATATTCAAACTGCTTTTCTGTATGGTGACTTGGAGGAAAAATTGTTTATGCAACAACCTCCTGGTTATGAAAAAGAAAAACATCTTGTGTGTGAGTTGCAGAAATCCATCTATGGTTTAAAACAAGCCGCACGTTGTTGGAATATTAAAATGGATAATATTTTGCAAAAATTTGGGTTTCAAAAGGGAATTGCTGATCCTTGTGTGTATGTAAAAAATGATGAGCAAGGTGTAATGTACTTGTGCTTGTATGTGGATGATTTGTTGCTGCTCACTTCATCTGATGAACAGAAGCATTCCTTTGAGGTTTGTATGAAAAACAATTTCACATTGAAATGTCTTGGAGCAGTCAACAATTACCTAGGATTAGAAATTCAGAGGGAAAAAGATGGCAGTTTTCTCATAAGCCAGAGCAGCAAAATTAAGAAGCTGCTGGAGGATTTTAAAATGCAGGACTGCAAGTCTGTCTCCTCCCCCATGCTTCCCGAGTTTCTAAAAGAGGAGGGGGTGAAGGGGGATGGTGAGTCATCTGAAGGAGATAGTTTCAGATCAGCCATTGGCAGTCTTCTTTACATTGCAAACAACAGCCGTCCGGACATTTCTAACAGTGTGTCCATTTTGAGCAGGTTTGTGGAAAATCCCACATCTGCTGCAAAGTCTGGGTTAAAAAGGCTGTTTCGTTATTTGCAAGGCACCAAAGATTTTTGCTTAAGGTTGTCTGCTACAGACACAGAAGAAAAGTTAGAATGCTGGTGTGATTCAGATTGGGCTGGAGATCTCAGTGATAGGAAGTCTACTTCTGGAAGTGTAATTCAATTTGCAAAGTCCACTATTGCTTGGTTTTCCAGAAAGCAGACTGTAGTAGCCATCAGCACAGCTGAAGCTGAATTTTATGCTTTAGCACAACTGTGCAATGAAGTACTTTGGTTTACTCAATTGTTGGAAGACATTGGAGTCATTTTAAGCCAGCCTGTCACAATTCATGAAGACAACCAAGCCTGTATCCATTTGGCTTTATCTGAGAGTTCCAGAAACCGCACAAAGCACATTGATGTGCGTTTTCATCTTGTTAAAGATTTTCTAGCCAAGAAAAAGGTTGTTTTGAAATACTGTGATACTAAATTAATGTTGGCTGATATCTTAACCAAGCCTCTAGTTGCCAGTAGGCACAGTGAGTTAATTACCAAGCTGGGTTTGTTTCCATATTCTTTCTAGTCATAAAAAAAGGGGAGTGTTGTATATATTTTTTATGTCTGTAGAATATGTGGCTGAGTTTTTAAAAAGCCAGGCCTCAAAAACTTTTTTCCTGTTTGGGCTCAGAGAGCACATGTTCACCCCCCACTCAGGAATGCTAATTGCCCCCAGGTGCCGGCCAGTCTGAGAGTTTCTGACCAATCAGAATTAGCTGTTAGAGCTTTGCCCATATTGGGAATCTGTTGCCTAGGTGTTTTAGTCACATGGTGGATCCTGTCCACTCAGAGGCTGGTCAGGTAAAGGTTTAAAAATGTAAATGCCTTTTGTCCTTTTGTTCTCTGCATTCTGCTCTCTGCTATCTAAATGGCTATGTTAATCAACCATGCCATGCTTTGGCTAAAGAAGAAGATTCAAGGTTTGTTCCTATGTTTTTGTTTTAAATAAAGCAACGTTTTTACTACAAACTTATCTCTTGGTTTTTCCATAACTCTGATCACAAATTTTATAAAAATACAAAAGTTGAAACTACTAGAAATGGCAGAAAATGACAAATTGATTTGCCTACTAAAAGAAAATTTTAATTATTATTCTTTAATGAGTGGAAATCTTTGATGGACTATTTGCAAAAAGCAGGAGGAGTAAAGCTAAATATGGAGTTTTTGTTGATTAGATTATAGATAAATAGTACATAATAGACAAGGAAAAATATATGAATGTTATATGAATAGCCAGCATGTTAAAACAAACTATCTATTTTATTCTTATGACCATAGACGGATCGGAGGTCATCTAATTTCTGTGTATGTCTTTTTCTTTATTCTTTTTTTCTTTTTCTTTACTGCACTTTTCTTTTTCTTTTCTTTTAATTTGTGTTTCTTTTTCCGTTTCATCTTTATCTTTTAGCTTTGTATACCTAAAAACCTAATAAAACTTAATAAAAAAAAAGAAAGATTTCATATATATACCATTTACATTTTGCACACAGAATTATATAGGTGAGTGAATATTTTGGCTAACATGGTGTTTGAAACATACTTAGATGAAACAGCATGACTAATTATTCCTGGGGAACCTCTTTATTATATTGATTTATTTGATGCAGAAAACAGTCTAAATTGGGTATTTGAAGCCATATATTAATGCCTATTACTTTTTACTTTTTATTAAACAGGAATTTTTCCAATTATATGTGAATACATCTAAGTCGCTTTTGCCATTTTAGTGACAGAGTTTAAAGTAGAAACAGCATGTATTTGAAAACAAAAATTTCAATGAATGAATATTTTAATGTTAGCAATGATAACTTTACATTATGCCATAAAACTTTCATACATTGTGCCTGCTCAGTTAAATTAAGGATATACTAAAAAACGTGGTTAAACTCTGCTGTCAAAGGTATGAATCAATATTTTATGACACACTATTGAATACAGTTGGATTTCAAATACAGATAATCTGGCAAAATATTAATACACACCAATTACATTTCTTACAGAAAATGATCATTCTAATTGTAGTTATTTAGTCATTTAGTCGTGTCCGACTCTTCGTGACCTCATGGACCATAGCACGCCAGGCCTTCCTGTCCTCCACTGTCTCCTGGAGTTTACTCAAATTCATGTTCATTACATCGGTGATGCTATCTAACCATCTCATCCTCTGCCGTCCCCTTCTCCTTTTGCCTTCAGTCTTTCCCAGCATCAGGGTCTTTTCCAGTGAGTCCTCTCTTCGCATTAGGTAGCCAAAGTATTTGAGCTTCAGCTTCAGCATCTGTCCTTCCAATGAGCAGTCAGGATTGATTTCCTTTAGGATTGACTGATTTGACCTCCTTGCAGTCCAAGGGACTCTTAAGAGTCTTCTCCAGCACCACAGCTTGAAAGCATCAATTCTTCAGCGCTCATCATTCTAATACTACATGCCTAGAGATCATTTGATAACTCCACTTCCTGCTTTATAATAATTTTCATGGCCTACATATATCAACTCCAGCAAAGGAGATCATTACCTTATCGCGGTGCTGGAGCTTGAGCACCTCAATGAAACCATGAGCTAAACCGTGAAGGGACACCCAAGACGGGAAGGTCGTGGCAGAGAGGTCAGACTAAATACGATCCCTCGGGAAGGTAATGGCAACCCACCCCAGTATTCTTGCCATGAAAACTAAATGGATCAGTACAACAAGAGATATGTCGGTATACCATCAGAAGATGGGACTCCCAGGTCGGAAGATGGTCAAAATGCTACTGGGGAGGAACAGAGGATACGTTCAACTAGCCCCAGATGTGATGACGCAGCTAGCTCAAAGCCGGAAGGACGGCTAGCGGCCGACGGTGCTGGTGGTGAACGACGGATACGATGTTCTAAAGATCAACACACCATAGGAACCTGGAATGTAAGATCTATGAGCCAGGGCAAATTGGATGTGGTTATTGGTGAGATGTCAAGATTAAATATAGACATTTTAGGTGTCAGTGAACTGAAATGGACTGGAATGGGCCACTTCACATCAGATGACCACCAGATCTACTACTGTGGACAAGAGGACCACAGAAGAAATGGAGTAGCCTTCATAATTAATAATAAAGTGGCTAAAGCAGTGCTTGGATACAATCCAAAAAACGATAGAATGATCTCAATTCGAATTCAGGGGAAGCCATTTAACATCACAGTGATCCAAATATACGCCCCAACCACAGATGCTGAAGAAGCAGAAGTAGATCAGTTCTATGAGGATCTGCAGCACCTACTGGATAATACACCAAAAAGAGATGTTATTTTCATTACAGGAGACTGGAATGCTAAGGTGGGTAGTCAGACGACACCTGGAATTACAGGCAAGCATGGTCTGGGAGAACAAAATGAAGCAGGACATAGGCTGATAGAATTTTGCCAAGACAACTCACTCTGCATAACAAACACTCTCTTCCAACAACCTAAAAGACGACTTTATACATGGACTTCACCAGATGGTCGACACCGAAATCAGATTGACTACATCCTTTGCAGCCAAAGGTGGTGGACATCTATACAGTCGGTAAAAACAAGACCTGGAGCTGACTGTAGTTCAGATCACAAACTTCTTATTGCAAAATTTAGAATCAGACTAAAGAGAATAGGGAAGACCCACAGATCAGTTAGATATGAGCTCACTAATATTCCTAAGGAATATGCAGTGGAGGTGAAGAATAGATTTAAGGGACTAGATTTAGTAGATAGGGTCCCGGAAGAACTATGGACAGAAGTTCGCAACATTGTTCAGGAGGCGGCAACAAAAAACGTCCCAAAGAAAAAGAAAACCAAGGCGGCAAGATGGCTGTCTGCTGAGACACTGGAAGTAGCCCAAGAAAGAAGGAAAGCAAAAGGCAACAGTGATAGGGGGAGATATGCCCAATTAAATGCAAAATTCCAGAGGTTAGCCAGAAGACATAAGGAATTATTTTTAAACAAGCAATGTGCAGAAGTGGAAGAAGACAATAGGCTAACAAACGGAGATGAGCACCGGCCCCTAGAGTCGGACACGACCGCACAAAATTTACCTTTTTTACCCTAAGAGAGGCTTTCTACAGCAAGGAGAAGTGGGCTCTCTTGGTATTCATCATTATTTTTGGGATTACTTTTTTAAATTTTTTTTTTCAAGTTTTGGAATTCCTGGTTGACAGAAACAGAATATTTCTCCTTTACATAATGACTGGGAAAAGTTTTCCAATTTGGCTATATGCTGACTCCTTTCCCCCCCCATATGCCTATTTTTAATTAGACTGCTGCCTACCAAGAAGCCCATTTAAAATTACATCCAACTATCTAGCTAATGCAAAAACTATCTAGCTCTCCAAGGAAACTTTAAGAAAGGACGCAAGTATAAATACAGTTTGATTTCATATCTGCTAAAATAGAGAAATCTATATTTATAGTTTTCTTGATTTTTAATCCCTAGGCCAGCAATTCCCAATTGCTAGTCTGTGAGGTGTGTGTATCCTAGGGATGTCAGGATATGAGGATGAGGATCCAAGAGTGCCTGTTGTGATCCAGGGCTCAAACTATTAAGCAGGGGCTAAACCAGAAACAGTCCTTGTGACAACTTCAGACTCTACAGCTCTATTTTCTGATCCACAGCCTGAGTTTCTCTGCTGCTGTCATGTGAAGAAATATTAGAACTATGATAAATGCCAGCTGAATTTGGAAGAGGTCAGTTGGTAGGATCTTTATAAGCCAGTGTTAGACACTGTTGATGGAAATATTCATTCAATCCATCTCTGAACCCTCCGCATTGGAACCTGAGAAAACAGCCTGAATAATTTGGCCTTCACTTGACCTTTCTTAAGTCTCATATAGCACTAGCTGGCTTTGGACCCTGGACTGGCTTGGATAACTGGCTTTCTACCTCTTTCTCTCTCTCTCAATCCTGTACCTTCACAGGACAAAAGAAGGCACTATTCATGGGGGTGATGCCAAAATGAAAGTACTTTTTAAAAAATTGCTGAAATCTCTTTCTAAATCTAATACCATGAGATTTTGGCATTTTTGCTCAAAATCTCTCAATATTATGTTGTTTTCATCTATAATCTCATGGGATTTCCAGCAAGAACACAGAAGCCTGTGAGATTCAACTGCCTTGCAAGTTTTCAGCCATTTTTATTTTTTAAAATTATTTTTTATGTAATCTAGGGGTTACACAGAAGATGGTGCCTGCTAGTTTCACAATGCTGAACCCTTACTAATGTGGTAGTCCACAAAAACTTTCAGTGGCAATGTGATGATCTGCAAAAAGAAAAAGGATAAGAATCACTACCCTAGAGACAGTCCTGAATGCAACCTGAACATTACAGCATCCAAGACTAATTTTTATATCTTCATTTCCACTTGAATTTTCGCTATGGAGATTTCAAATCCTCAACAATAGGGTAAGTTTCTCACTAGTGACTTACACTGCCATAATATATGTATAAAAGTAACTATAGGTAGTCCTCAATTTATGATTATTCGTTTAACAACCGTTCGAAGTTATGGCGGCACTGGAAAAAGTTACTTACAGCTGGTCCTCACACTTACGACTGCTGCAGTGTTCCCATGGTCATGTGATCACCATTTGCAATCTTCCCAGCCGGCTCCCAATAAGCAAAATCAATAGGGAACCGCATGATTCACTTAACAATCACAGCAAAAAAGGTTGTAAAATCGGGCGTGACTCACTTAACAACTGCATTGCTTAGGGACGGTAGTTCCAGTCCCAATTGCGGTCATAAGTCGAGGACTACCTGTATGGTATAGTGGTTAACATTTTGGACCAGGAGCAAAGAGACCCAGGTTCTAATCAACTCTCAGCCCACTAAGTGACCTTGGGTCACTCAGTCACTCTCAGTCCAATTTACTTCATAGAGCAGTGCTTTCCAAACTGCCGCTGTTGGTGACACACCGGTGGCGGCGCAGGGGGGCGTGTGGTGGTGGCGGTGTGCACGGCGGTGGCAGCTTTGCTAAAACAGAAGCGCTGATGGCGCGCCGCTGCCACCATGCACGCCACTGCCACCTCGCGCACCCCCACGCCGCCGCTTCACGACACACTAAACTGTGTGTTGCGACACACTAAAGCAGAGCTTTCCAAACTTTTCATGTTGGTGACACACTTTTTAGACATGCATCATTTCGCGACACACTCCTACAGCAAGGCACAAGGCAGGCACTAGGACCTGCACGGAATCACAGCAGGTTTGGAGGCAGCAGGGCACAAGGCAGGAACTAGGACCTGAGCGGAACCACAGCAGGTTTGGAGGCAGCAAGGCACAAGGCAGGCACTACGACCTGCGCAGAATCCTGGCAGGGCAGGTTTGGAGGCAGCAAGGCACAAGACAGGCATTAGGACCTGAATGGAATCACAGCAGGTTTGGAGGCAGCAAGGCACAAGGCAGGCACAAGGCAGGCACTAGGACCTGCGTGGAATCACAGCAGGTTTGGAGGCAGCAAGGCACAAGACAGGCATTAGGACCTGCATGGAATCCTGGCAGGGCTCAGGCAGCAGCAGCCGCGACACACCCAGACACTGCAGCCGACACACTAACGTGTCCCGACACACAGTTTGGAAAGCTCTGCACTAAAGTGTCGTGACACACAGTTTGGAAAGCTGTGTCATAGAGTTATTGTCATGGCAAAAGTAGGAGGTGAGAGAGTTACGTATGTTGCACTGAGCTCCTAAATGAAAATCAGGATATAAATCCAACAGATAAATCAATATCACCAAGCCACTGTTGGTGTAAGACAGTGGCACAATGAAAGTCGATGGCTCTAGAGGTTACTATATGTCACTAGTGGGGAAATGGCCTTTTTCTTCCCTTCTCCCATGTTTCTATCTTGATAAAGTGATCTGGAGATCTCAAAAGCTAGCCTATTTTTGTGATCTTTGAAGTGGCCTAATAAAGGTGTTGCCCAGTAATGCAAACTGGAGAAACCTGAAAGAAAAGCAAAAAATGTTGCTACCAACCATAGGGATATCAGTTAGAGCAGAGCTTTCCAAACTGTGTGTCGCAACACGTTAGTGTGTCGGCTGCAGTGTGCAGGTGTGTCGCGCAGTCGAGGGATCATACAGGAACCGCACATGCTTCTTTTCGCGCCGTTGCCTTCTAACCAACGGCACGAAAATGCAGGAGATAAAAGGCGCCGAAATACAGAGCGAGTTGCCAGAGACAACCGCTCCTGCTCTCTGTCACCGACTTCCAGCTTCACAAACCACACCTGCATTCCTGCCGTGTCCGAAGACCCCCTTCAGCCTTGCTTGGATGCCTCTCCAGAATCCCTGCTCTCGCCTCCACCAAACCCCAGGACAACTGCTGCCGAGTTTCCTCCTACCTCCTTCACTGAGCCACCACCGCCCTCCAATCCTGACCCTGTCGCTGCATCGCCATCCTTCAAAGATCCCTGCCTTGCTGCCCCAACATCCTCCGAGGACTCCCGCCGTCCCGCTGCTTCGCTCCTGAACCCATCGCCACAACTTCCACGTCCAAGAACTCCTGTCTGGCCATCGCACCGCTTCCGGATCCAACTTCCTGCCTTGCCTCTGCGCCACTCCTGGACGTCGTTCCTTGCCTTGCTGCCGTGCCTGCACCCTCCAAGGAATCTAGTTTTGCTGCTGCGCTGCCTTTAGACTGCAGTCCTTGGCCCGTCGCTGCACCGTCTCGGGACCCTGCTCCATGCTGTTGCCACCCTGCCTGTTTCCTGCTCTTGCCTCGCTACTGGGCCACTCCTAGAAACTGTTACTGGCCGTACCACCACGCTGCTGTGTTGTGAGGATTCCTTGCCGGTTCACTGCGCCACTTCCTGCCATCGCCGTTACTCCTTTGCTGTGCCCGTTCCTGCTGCCACATTAACGCATTGGAGTTAAACCTTGTCTGCCTGAATTCATCCCACGTAGAAAGACATTGTAATTTTGCTTGCTTGATTCTCGTTGCCTTCACTGAGTTGTGTGTGTCTTTCTACTGTAAATAAAGACCTTAGTAGGCAATCTTGTGTCAGTCCGTCAAACAGGACACAGTGATGTGTTCGAGAAATTCCATGGGTCCAGTTTTTTGATAGGACACCATCTCGACTGCCGCTCGACAAAATTCGTTCAATGTGCAAAGTTACGTGCGGCCACTTGACGAAAAGCCGCCTAGTCTGCACTATCTGTAGGTGTGTGCAACATGGGATTGTTCTCTCACTTTATCACTGCAGGAGTGGAGTGCTGGTGCTGTTAGTTATGCTTGTGCATGTTTAGTTACTGTTAAAACTTTATAATAAATTCGCACAGATTTATTCATTAAATTGCAGTTCAATAACCTCTAAAATTGGTAAGTTTCTAATTAAGAAAAGAAAAGCTGGTGAAGATGACGTCTGCGATGAACTAAATGTAGCGGCTGTAGAGGAAACTATGGAAGAATCAACTGTTGAACGGTCTGTATTTGTACTTAAGAAGTGTAAAGGAAAAATTTCCAAGCCTCGTTTATACAGTAAAGATTATATGAAACTGGGGTTCACATTTTCTGGTAATGAAAACAATCCTTGTCCCGAGTGTTTAGTTTGTGGGGATATACTTGCAAATGAAGGTATGGTACCAAACAAATTAAAGCGCCATTTTACCTCAAAACACAGTCATTTGTCAGGAAAACTAGTACAATACTTTATTGAGCTTTCAAAATCTATAAAGAAGCAGTCTGCATCATTCACAAAAAGAATGAAGACATCAGAGAAAGCTCAAAAGGCAAGTTACTTGGTTGCTCAAATAATTGCCAGAAACAAGGACCCACACACTATTGCCGAAACCACCATAAAGGAATCTTGTCCTATTGTTCGAACAATGTTTGGGCCCGAATTTGAGAGAGAAGTTAATAAAATCCCTTTGGCAGATAACACGACTGGAAGACGTATTCAAGACATGTCTGATGACATTAAGCTGCAAATAAAGGATATTTTTCAAGACAATAATATGAACTTTACATTGCAATTAGACGAATCAACATATGTCAGTGGGTTAGCACAATTATTGGTTTTTATACGTTTCACTCATACTGACAGAATTATTGAGCAATTCTTGTGTTGTCTAGAACTTCCAATGAGAACTAGAGGTGAAGATATATTTAAAATTTTAGACTGCTTCATGAAGGAAAATAATTTGCAATGGTTAAATTGTGTAGGAACATGCACAGATGGCGCACCCTCAAGAAAAGGTTTTATAGCTTTAGCAAAGAAAGAGAATGAAAATATTATAATTACTCATTGCTTTTTACATCGCAAAGCACTAGTCGCGCAAACCATTGGAAATGAATTAAGAAAAGTTATGGACAAAGTGGTTCAAATGGTCAATTACATTAAAAGTAGACCTCTTAAATCAAGATTATTTGTTTATATTTGTGAAGAAATGGGGGCCCAAATTTGCTTATCCTGATATTAAGTCTTTGATGACTGAACTGGTATTGATAGGCATACTACCCCCAATATATCCTAATCTTTCCTAATCCCCTTTTTAATCCGTTGAATCATGTCCGATTCTCAGAGACTGACTGAAGAAGTCCCTGCAGTTTTTCTTGGCAAGGTTTTTCAGAAGTGGTTTGCCATAGCCTGCTTCCTAGGGCTGAGAGAAAGTGACTGGCCCAAGGTCACCCAGCTGGCTTTGTGCCTAAGGTGGGACTAGAACTCACGGTCTCCCAGTTTCTAGCCTGATGCCTTCACCACTACACCAAACTGGCTTTCTAATCCCCTGTTAAAACCATCTAAATTGGTGACATATTTTCAGGAAGCAAGTCTCATAGTTTACTAGGTACAGTATTATTTCCTACCAGTCCTTAATTTTTTGCAACTCAGACTCTAGTAATGTCCCTTGGTTGGATGACCTCATGTTCTACAATTTATGTGAGAAGAAAGAATCTTCATCCTTATCCACCAAGCAAAATTTATTTACTTCTATAATATAGCCCTTATTGCCTTTTTCCAAGTTAAAAAAGTATAAGCTTCTTCATAAAGGAGTTACTTTTGTTTCTGATTTTAAATTTATGTTAAATTTCACAATTCATCTAACAACCCCTTATTTTCTGAATAATTTGTTTCCCATGAAATGTCAAAACTGTATGTTGTTTCCTTTCTTTGTTATTGTGTTTGTTCTTGGGTCCCTTGACTGTAATAAACTTTTCATTTATTTAATTCACCTAAAACAAGGACAACTGTCCACATAGGCACATATGTAGAAATAATTATTTTCCCAGTATGTTCAAAAACTATAACTGGTTCCTTTCTTAAATTTCTGAGATCAAACCATCTAATTAAGGTTCATGATTTAGGCATTCTCTAAATAATTTAGGTGTATCAGATTTAATCTTTTAAAACCATTATGGGACAACGAAAATTTCAGAATGTTTACAGCACCCTCTCTTGGCAAAATGCAGAAGTTTGGAATCCTCTGACTTCCTTCTCTTCTGCAATAAAAACAATCAATATAAATTCTATTGTCACAAATTATTTCGATTAACTGCATCACAATAGAAGCAAAAAATGTTGTATATTAAGGTGCTGGTCCCAGAACATTTTGATTTTCAATTTTCCATCTCAGACTGCCATTTCAAGAGGTATGAGGAGGTTTGTGAAAATCACCTAACTTCCATATAATTTACTATGATTCCTCTGATTCACCGATATCATGCTAGGTAATACACACACATATAAATGGAAAGGTTAGAACTGACATATATGTGTGTATACACACATGCACACATACAAATTAAAAGTCCATTCTTTGGCATTAATGTATATAAACACTTCCCTTTGGAGTATGCAACATTATGAAGACTACAGAAAAGAAGCAAGAGCTAGTAAGGCAAAAAAGAGTGTTGCACAATTTTGCCCAAATTCATTCCTGGTTCTTCCATTATCACCATTCACTGGAATGCAACATGCAACTCTTACTGATCTATGAATTTCTACTTTCATATGCACCCACAATAACCTAGAAAATACTAATGTATATTCTCTCACATACATTTTAGTTCATTCATAATTAAGCCTACCTTGCATGATTAAGCCTTCCTTGCATAATTCATCAACTCCAGTTCACAAGATTAGGCCACCTTCATTCAGATCTAATACAACCTTGCCTTTTTTTTCTTAATTTCACAGATGCCCACCATATCTATTTTTCCTTCTTTTATTTCCTTCGTTAATTCAGGTTCTTTACAGGTAGTCAACCATAAATGTTGACCTCTGCTGCCTGTCATGGCTTTGGTCAATCAAGATTTTCATATAAGATAAAGAAGGCACAGATTACGTTACTGCCTTAGTCATACCCATTAACTTTCCCTGGTAATGGCAAATACAGTAACAATCAAGTTTGGCAGATTTGGCATGTATGCCACAGGTGAAAGCAAAGCCCAGTTTTACTCCAAGCATGCCCATGCTATTCTATCCAAGTGAGGAACTAGAGATTACATTGCAAGCCAACAAACATTTCCCTGCATCTCATCAATTAACATTGTTGTAGTTGTTTATTCGTTCAGTTGCTTCCGACTCTTTGTGACTTCATGGACCAGCCCACGCCAGAGCTTCCTGTCAGCCGTCACCACCCCCAGCTACCCCAAGCTCGAGTCCGTCACCTCCAGAATATCATACATCCATCTTGCCCTTGGTCGGCCCCTCTTCCTTTTGCCTTCCACTTTCCCTAGCATCAGCTTCTTCTCCAGGGTATCCTGTCTTCTCATTATGTGGCCAAAGTACTTCAGTTTTGCCTTTAATATCATTCCCTCAAGTGAGCAGTCTGGCTTTATTTCCTGGAGTATGGACGGTGCTGGTGGTGAACGACGAATCCGATGTTCTAAAGATCAACACACCATAGGAACCTGGAATGTAAGATCTATGAGCCAGGGCAAATTGGATGTGGTTATTGGTGAGATGTCAAGATTAAATATAGACATTTTAGGTGTCAGTGAACTGAAATGGACTGGAATGGGCCACTTCACATCAGATGACCACCAGATCTACTACTGTGGACAAGAGGACCACAGAAGAAATGGAGTAGCCTTCATAATTAATAATAAAGTAGCTAAAGCAGTGCTTGGATACAATCCAAAAAACAATAGAATGATCTCAATTCGAATTCAGGGGAAACCATTTAACATCACAGTGATCCAAATATACGCCCCAACCACAGATGCTGAAGAAGCAGAAGTAGATCAGTTCTATGAGGATCTGCAGCACCTACTAGATAATACACCAAAAAGAGATGTTATTTTCATTACAGGAGACTGGAATGCTAAGGTGGGTAGTCAGACGACACCTGGAATTACAGGCAAGCATGGTCTGGGAGAACAAAATGAAGCAGGACATAGGCTGATAGAATTTTGCCAAGACAACTCACTCTGCATAACAAACACTCTCTTCCAACAACCTAAAAGACGACTTTATACATGGACTTCACCAGATGGTCGACACCGAAATCAGATTGACATCCTTTGCAGCCAAAGGTGGTGGACATCTATACAGTCGGTAAAAACAAGACCTGGAGCTGACTGTAGTTCAGATCACAAACTTCTTATTGCAAAATTTAGAATCAGACTAAAGAGAATAGGGAAGACCCACAGATCAGTTAGATATGAGCTCACTAATATTCCTAAGGAATATGCAGTGGAGGTGAAGAATAGATTTAAGGGACTAGATTTAGTAGATAGGGTCCCGGAAGAACTATGGACAGAAGTTCGCAACATTGTTCAGGAGGCGGCAACAGTGATAGGGGGAGATATGCCCAATTAAATGCAAAATTCCAGAGGTTAGCCGGAAGACATAAGGAATTATTTTTAAACAAGCAATGTGCGGAAGTGGAAGAAGACAATAGAATAGGAAGGACAAGAGACCTCTTCCAGAAAATTAGAAACATCGGAGGTAAATTCCAGGCAAAAATGGGTATGATCAAAAACAAAGATGGTAAGGACCTAACAGAAGCAGAAGAGATCAAGAAAAGGTGGCAAGAATATACAGAAGATCTGTATAGGAAGGATAATAATATTGGAGATAGCTTTGACGGTGTGGTCAGTGAGTTAGAGCCAGACATCCTGAAGAGTGAGGTTGAATGGGCCTTAAGAAGCATTGCTAATAACAAGGCAGCAGGAGATGACGGTATCCCAGCTGAACTGTTTAAAATCTTGCAAGATGATGCTATCAAGGTGATGCATGCCATATGCCAGCAAATTTGGAAAACACAAGAATGGCCATCAGATTGGAAAAAATCAACTTATATCCCCATACCAAAAAAGGGAAGCACTAAAGAATGTTCAAACTATCGAACAGTGGCACTTATTTCACATGCCAGTAAGGTAATGCTCAAGATCTTGCAAGGTAGACTCCAGCAATTCATGGAGCGAGAATTGCCAGAAGTACAAGCTGGGTTTAGAAAAGGCAGAGGAACTAGAGACCAAATTGCCAATATCTGCTGGATAATGGAGAAAGCCAGGGAGTTTCAGAAAAACATCTATTTTTGTTTTATTGACTATTCTAAAGCCTTTGACTGTGTGGATCATAACAAATTGTGGCAAGTTCTTGGTGGTATGGGGATACCAAGTCATCTTGTCTGCCTCCTGAGGAATCTGTATAACGACCAAGTAGCAACGGTAAGAACAGACCACGGAACAACGGACTGGTTTAAGATTGGGAAAGGAGTACGGCAGGGCTGTATACTCTCACCCTACCTATTCAACCTGTACGCAGAACACATCATGCGACGTGCTGGGCTTGAGGAATCCAAGGCTGGAATTAAAATTGCTGGAAGAAACATTAACAATCTCAGATATGCAGATACCACTTTGATGGCTGAAAGTGAGGAGGAGCTGAGGAGCCTTATGATGAAGGTGAAAGAAGAAAGTGCAAAAGCTGGGTTGCAGTTAAACCTAAAAAAAACCAAGATTATGGCAACCAGCTTGATTGATGACTGGCAAATAGATGGAGAAAAAGTGGAGGCAGTGACAGACTTTGTATTTCTTGGCGCAAAGATTACTGCAGACGCTGACTACAGCCAGGAAATCAGGAGACGTCTACTTCTTGGGAGGAGAGCAATGGCAAATCTTGATAAAATAGTTAAGAGCAGAGACATCACACTGACAACAAAGGTCCGCATAGTTAAAGCAATGGTATTCCCTGTAATAACCTATGGCTGCGAGAGCTGGACCATAAGGAACGCTGAGCGAAGGAAGATAGATGCTTTTGAACTGTGGTGTTGGAGGAAAATTCTGAGTGCCTTGGACTGCAAGAAGATCAAACCAGTCGATACTCCAGGAAATAAAGCCAGACTGCTCACTTGAGGGAATGATATTAAAGGCAAAACTGAAGTACTTTGGCCACATAATGAGAAGACAGAATACCCTGGAGAAGATGCTGATGCTAGGGAAAGTGGAAGGCAAAAGGAAGAGGGGCCGACCAAGGGCAAGATGGATGGATAATATTCTAGAGGTGACAGACTCGACCATGGGGGAACTGGGGATGGCGACGGCCGACAGGAAGCTCTGGCGTGGACTGGTCCATGAAGTCACGAAGAGTTGGAAGCGACTGAATAAAAAAAACACACTTCTTGATTTATATAGGAATTTCAAGAAGTGCTTCAGCAACCTTCAAGTTAATCTTATCAATTTATTAGATTGATATCTTAATCTAAATCTAAATTTTAGAGTCCCCTCTGTGGGGGGAGATGGGCGGTGATATAAGTTGGATAAATAAATAAATAAATAAATAAACAAACAAACAAATAAATAAATGGAAGAGGGGCCGACCAAGGGCAAGGTGGATGGATGTTATTCTAGAGGTGATGGACTCAACCGTGGGGGAGCTGGGGATTGCGACGGCCGACAGGAAGCTCTGGCGTGGGCTGGTCCATGAAGTCACAAAGAGTCGGAAGCGACTGAACGAATAAACAACAAATGGACTGGTTTGATCTTCTTGCAGTCCAAGGTATTCTCAGAATTTTCCTCCAACAATCAATTAACATAGGCAAGAATATTATTCTGATGTTTTAATTGGCTGTTTTTTTTTCTCCAAGAGATATTTCTTACATCTATGTAACTGTCAACTCAGCAAACTTCTTCCATTTTTCAGAACTCTTAAGCCAGCATAAATTAGCAAAGGAATGACAGGAGTTTTACTTAAGAGCTGTTTATATAGATAGGAAAGCAGAAATCGATAATAATATATCCAGTAATACATATGTGCCTTCGAGAGAAAAAAGCTACAAGGTCATACAACTTGCACAACATAGATCTTCACATACTCTATCAAGATGGCATTAGGCACCAAAGCAGTAGCACTGGTACTGCTATTGCTGCTTCTCAGATGTCAGACGTCCATTAAGTGTTGCCCAACATATTTGTTGGACCATAATTTCTAGAGACTATAATTTCTATGGAATAGTAATCTTAATACATCTGAGTTGTGAAAGACTGCCTAAGGTCCACTACAACAACATAAAATTATCAACTAGGTATTTTCCACCCATCTAGAGTTTTTTTAAAAAATATAATTTTTATTAAGAATTTTGATTGCAATAGTAAAAGCTAATACAAACTAAACTTAAAGAGAACAGAAAAAAGAATTAAAAGTATAGGAAAAAAGAAAAAGGAAAGAATATAATAAAAAGAAATATATAAAGAAGTGACTTCCAACCTTCATCACAACAAGTATAAACAAATTAAGTAATTCTTCACCGCCTATAAGGTTAGATATCTCTTCATCTCATATCTCATCCCTTATCTATAAGCAACTCCATTAAACATCAACTTTTCATTCCATAAAGGGCTGCCAGAACTTTGCAAAAAAAAAAAGGTCTTATTTTAGGTAAAGGTAAAGGTTCCCCCCGCACATTTGTGTAGTCATCTCCGACTCAAGGGGCCGGTGCTCATCTCTGTTTGTTAGCTGAAGAGCCAGCGCTGTCCGAAGACGCTTCCGCGGTCATGTGGCCGGCATGACGCACGCAGAATGCTGTTACCTACCCACCGAAGTGGTACCAATTCATCTACTTGCATTTGCATGCTTTCGAATTGCTAGGTTGGCAAGAGCTGGGGTGAGTGCGGGAGCTCACTACATCACGCGGGGCTAGTGATTCGAACCTCCGAACTTGCGATCTTCTGATCGACAAGCCTGGCGTCTTACCCGCTGAGCCACCACGCCCCTCTTATTTTAACCTTGATCAAATAAACCAATTTTATATTCCTTTCTTTCACTTCTAATAGTCTTAATCTTTAATTCAATCAAATACTGTCGTAGGATTTAATTTCTCTTCAATTTATTTATCAATTTACTTTATCCCATCATACAGATTTCTTCAAGGCTTTAACAAGCCTCTTTTGTAGCTCCAATAAGAAAAAAAATTCCAGGTAATTCTCTTGGTTTATCATTTGTATTCCCCCTTTTAATTTCAGTCAGTTTCTTTTGTATATCCAGTAAAGCATCCTTTTCCAAATCATTCTTTTGGCCTGTCATTTATAGTTCCACTTTCGGTACTTTCTCTGTCTTGTCAGATAAAATTTGTTCCAGATCTGTCATTCCTTTGCTAACATATTTTAGACATAGTGTATCCATAGAAGCAGACATCATTACTGGCAGTGTTAATATTGTAGTTACTAATTTCTGGCTCCATTCTTCAAAGTTCTCCTTTAATGTTTCCGATTTTATAACGTTTTGTTTCATTTTATAAGTCCCTGTATTAACAGACATCAAGAACAAGCTTGTATTTTTTCCCTTCTGCTTATAATCTTTAGTCCCCTTTAGTATCCAGTTTCTAAAATTATAAAGTAACTTATCTGTCCTGACTTCGAGTAAAGGAAAACACGCTGAGACTTGAAGTTGAAGCTCTAATGTTTATTCTCCTACTCTCCTAGACAGAATCCAGCTAAACTAAAATGAACTGGTAATACTCAGAGAAAAGGTCCAAGAAATCAGGGCGGGGCCTTCCTTAGCCTCTTGGGAGGAAAGCAAAGCGATTCAGTACTACGCATGCATTTCTCCCCCTGGAGGGAGCCCCCTCCTTTTCCACCAGTTAATCTCCCTGACATTATCTTTTTTATGACTTACAATAGCCAGGATAGCCAAAATAAGTCTTGTTTCCTACTAGAAGCTGTTTATTTGTTATAGTTAATTCCAAAGTCTTATAGTAAAAGTCAATATTCCAAATTCATCTGGACCCTTAATCCATTTATGCTTTTTTAGATCAAAATCTTGTTTTTTGCTGTTTATTTCAAATTCTTTAAATTCTTAAGCTTATAATTAATTTTTCTTTTGTTCAGAGTTGAAGATAAAACTCACCCAATGACTTTTCAAACTTGTCATTCCGAAGGTCTCTAATAGCTTTAAGATGGTTAATAGGCAATTTCCAAAAGTGATTAGAAAGTGAGATTTGGAAACTCGGTGTCCTTTAAAAGGCTCCAACATGGTTGCGAGCAAGATGGCTGATCCCTTCGTTTCTCGGCACTGAAACCCGTGGAAACCCACTGTCCTGCGGTGTCCTTGTGAGCAGCAGCTGTCAGAAGCACATGTGGGCAATCTCCCGTCTTCTCCTTATCCAGAGAGGTTCCAAGGAACTGGTCTACTCACCAGCTCCTTGGTCTTTGTCGCAGTTGTTGGCTCCACTTTTGCAGAAACGTCTTCAGTTTGCCATACCTCCCGCAGAAATCCACCCATCTAGAGATGTTTTGAAGCAACAGAAAACAGTTTTCCCCTTTTTTCAGAAATAGATGGAATTTTGAGAACTAAAACATATACTTGATTTTTTTAAAAAAATATAAAATTTATTATATGTAATTATGTTTATAAAACTGTATTGAAAACCATTCATTCAGAAAATAATTATAAATATATTAATTTAATTTGCTTTAAAATCTTTTTAAAGTTTGTTACAAATAAAGCTACAATTTAATATTTTTAATATTTTTATTAAATAAAATTTTAAAAGAATAAAAACAATACGCATACTGACAAGCTCAAACCCTCACCAAGTCTTGCAGGTTTTCTGGTAGTCGCCATTCTTTTATTTATAATCCATACACACCCACATCCACATTCTTTTGATTTGCGCAGTATTCTGATTGGGCTTTCTTTAAGCACAATCACATCTACATTATTAATCTTCACTCTGGGAGTAAAATGCTACTGCAAAACTTGGTCTCTAGTCTTCTTCCTGACAAAGTGCACAAGATTATCCCTTGGTACATTTCTTAATTTTGCAAATCACGTGTTGATTCTATATACTTTCTCAATTTCTGCCTCCATATCATCTTCATCCCATTCCAAAAAAGTTTGTTAAAGACTGAAAAACCTTTTCTCTGGTGTCTTCTCCAGGATCCTCTGGAACTTCTCTAAATCTCAAGCAAAATTCTTTTTCTCTCAATTCCAGTAATGCCATTGTCTAAGTCAGTGCTTTCCAAAGTCCCGCCGTTGGCGACACACCAACGGTGGCGGCGTGCACGGCAGCGGCCTCATTTTGCACTAAAACCCGGAAACGCTGATGGCGTGCCACTGCCACCGCGCACACCACCACTGTCGCCGCGCGCACCGCTGCAAGGGCGGCGGCGACGCGCCATCAGCACTTCCGGGTTTTGTCGCGACACAGAGTTTGGAAAGTTATGGTCTAAGTCCTTTTCCATCTCTGTTTATTATTTCTGTTTTACTTTCTAAAATTTCCACTTTGTCATTAATTTGTTTAACTTCTCCCATAAGTTGTCCTGTAGATTCATTTTTTTTCATAACTACTTCTTTTATCTCTTCCATCTTTAGAAACCTTTCTTCCATTCTCACTGCAAAAGCAACCACCTTTTAATAGATTTGACAGATTCAGATACCTGCTTCCCCATCTCTTCAAACATCTTTTGTAATATTTCTGGAGTAATATCTTTAGGAGACAAGGTATCCCATCTGAACTGTTTCAAAATTTGCAAGATGATGCTGTCAAGATGATGCATGCCATATGCCAGCAAATTTGGAAAACACAATGGCCATCAGATTGGAAAAAAATCCATTTATATCCCCATACCAAAAAAGGGAAACACTAAAGAATGTTCAAACTATCAAACAGTGGCACTTATTTTACATGCCAGTAAGGTAATGCTCAAGATCTTGCAAGGTAGACTCCAGCAATTCATGGAGCGAGAATTGCCAGATGTACAAGCTGGGTTTAGAAAAGGCCGAGGAACTAGAGACCAAATTGCCAATATCCGCTGGATAACAGAGAAAACCAGGGAGTTTCAGAAAAACATCTATTTTTGTTTTGTTGACTATTCTAAAGCCTTTGACTGTGTGGATCATAACAAATTGTGGCAGGTTCTTGGTGGTATGGGGATACCAAGTCATCTTGTCTGCCTCCTGAGGAATCTGTATAACGACCAAGTAGCAACGGTAAGAACAGACCACGGAACAACGGACTGGTTTAAGATTGGGAAAGGAGTACAGCAGGGTTGTATACTCTCACCCTACCTATTCAACCTGTACGCAGAACACATCATGCGACGTGCTGGGCTTGATGAATCCAAGGCTGGAGTTAAAATTGCTGGAAGAAACATTAACAATCTCAGATATGCAGATACCACTTTGATGGCTGAAAGCGAGGAGCTGCTGAGGAGCCTTATGATGAAGGTGAAAGAAGAAAGTGCAAAAGCTGGGTTGCAGTTAAACCTCAAAAAAACCAAGATTATGGCAACCAGCTTGATTGATAACTGGCAAATAGAGGGAGAAAACATGGAGGCAGTGACAGACTTTGTATTTCTAGGCGCAAAGATTACTGCAGATGAAGACGTTTACTTCTTGGGAGGAGAGCAATGACAAATCTTGATAAAATAGTTAAGAGCAGAGACATCACACTGACAACAAAGGTCCGCATAGTTAAAGCAATGGTATTCCCCATAGTAACCTATGGCTGCGAGAGCTGGACTATAAGGGAGGCTGAGCGAAGGAAGATAGATGCTTTTGAACTGTGGTGTTGGAGAATTCTGAGAGTGCCTTGGACTGCAAGAAGATCAAACCAGTCCATACTCCAGGAAATAAACCCAGACTGCTCACTTGAGGGAATGATATTAAAGGCAAAACTGAAGTACTTTGGCCACATAATGAGAAGACAGGATACCCTGGAGAAGATGCTGATGCTGGGGAAGGTGGAGGGCAAAAGGAAGAGGGGCTGACCAAGGGCAAGATGGATGGATGATATTCTGGAGGTGATGGACTCGACCTTGGGGGAGCTGGGGGTGGTGACGGCTGAGAGGAAGCTCTGGCGTGGGCTGGTCCATGAAGTAACGAAGAGTCAGTAGCGACTGAATGAATAAACAACAACAATCTCCTTTTCTGTCGGTTGCTCCAACAATCCTCTCCTTCGTTGTATTGTCGAAGGCTTTCACGGCCGGAGTTCAATGGCTGTTGTGGGTCTTCCGGGCTGTGTGGCCGTGTTCTGGAAGTTGTGGTTCCTAACGTTTCGCCAGCATCTGTGGCCAGCATCTTCAGAGGGCAGGAGCACAGATTTTGCTTCTATCTGTGCTCCTGCCCTCTGAAGATGCTGGCCACAGATGCTGGCGAAACGTTAGGAACCACAACTTCCAGAACACGGCCACACAGCCCGGAAGACCCACAACAGCCAATCCTCTCCTTCCCTCACCAAGTCTTGCAGCTTTTCTGGTAGTCGCCATTCTTTTATTTATAATCCAAAAGTAAAAGTATTTCCCATGAGGGGAGATGGGCGGTCATATAAATTAAATAATACATACATATGTTAGGTGATGGTTAACTATGCGGGGTTCCAGGCTTGAAGTAATCCAAACAACGTGTTGTAAGGCTAACAATATCTTTATTGATAGCATAAGGCAATAATGGATGTATAGTGCATTATTGCAAAAAGGTAAAATCAAAGCATAAGCAGAGTTCCATCACCAGAAGTGAGGAAAGAATAACATCATGGTCTGCGCAAAGACCAGGCATGGTTACAGTTTAGATACAAGTACATGCAGATAGCAGTCTACATAAAGAACAGAAGACATATGTGTATGTAGAACATAAGTATAAAGGACTACCCATGGTTCATAGCTCACATCTGATTGGTTCAAACATGGGCATCTCTTTTAGCATAGCATTTTTGGTGGTAATTGTACTTACTATAAAGCGTCACACGATGGCAGTGTTGTGTATTGGCCTTTCTTTGGGCTATAGTTGTTTTGAGAACAATCCTGATTACGGGTTTTTATTATGTCTAGCTACAGAGATATCTCAACACCTGCCATCTACGTCTCAGATGTTTTTGAGAACCAAACTTACAATGCGGAAAACAATGTAGATTGTTTTCACTTGTATTTTTCCACTCTCTGGCCAGACACAGTGGAAGAAAATGCCATGCATTTAATTCTGCATAGAATGCTTTAACCAAATAACCTTAACACCCCTTCCGCATGGATTTTTTGAAACGCTGTGGGGGAAAAACTGTTATTTCAAAAGCACACAGAGACACAAATGATTTTATTTCAGACACATTTGCTCCAACCCTAATCTGGTTACCATGGTTGTATGCTTTGTAGGAGAAAGTGCTTTCGTGAGAACGTCTGCGATATTTAGCTCAGATGGACAATACTCTAATTGTATAAATTTCTCCTGAATTGCATGCCTTACATTTTGGTATTTTACATGGATGTATTTCGTGCGATTATTGACATTTTCCGAAGCAGCTAGAGATAGACAGGATTGGGAATCTTCATACATTGTTATTGGTGTATTTATATTTACAGATAAATCTGTAAACAATTGTTTTAACCAATACGTTTCATTGATTGCCTCACTGAGGGCCGCAAATTCGGCTTCGCAGGTAGAAACGGCAATTAATGTTTGTTTTCTTGCTCTCCAGGCAATGGGTGTATTTGCAAACAAACAAACAAAACCACTCACAGACTTTCTGTCTCTCTCTTCTGCAAAAGAGCTGTCAGCATAAATTACAGGCATTTCAGCCTTGGTGGCTGATATTTTGAGACAAAGATCAGCTGTGCCTTTAAGATAGCGTAGGACCCTCTTTAAACCTTTCCAATCCCGCATGGATGGTTTGGCAACCTTACGACTAAGCACTCCAACTGAGTAAGCTAAGTCAGGGCGTGTCCATTGTGTTAAGTGTAGCAAACTTCCTACAGCTGAGTGATACAATGCAGGTTGAGGACAAGGTTCCTCACATGCATCACCCTTTAGGAAATCAAGAGTCATTGGTGTTTTGGTTGGTTTTGCATTTGACATTTCAAGTTGACTCAACAATTGGTCAATTTTTCTTTTCTGACTCAGATAGAACTCACCACTCTGAGCTCTAGTGACTTCAACACCTAGATAGTATTTCAGCTCACCTAGGTCTTTCAATTGAAAATACTGTCTCAATTGTGTTGCAAACTCTTGTACAAGGTGCAAAGAACCAGTTGCTAGGCAAAAATCATCAACATACGTTAGCAACACTGTGTAATCACTTCCAGAACCTCTTACATACACACAAGGATCAGCAACAGACTTCTTAAACCTTAGCTCTAACAAAGCCTTATCTAAACATTGATGCCAACAACGTCCGGCCTGCTTCAGTCCGTACAGCGCCTTGCGCAGTCTGTACACCTTCTGAGAATTGTCACAAGCATAGCCAGGAGCCTGCTTCATGTACACAGTTTCAGGGAGCTCTGCATTCAAATATGCTGTGTCAACATCAAAATGATGGACAACAAGTCCACGCTGTGCAGCCAGAGAAAGTACCATACGTAAAGACTCTGGTCTAGCTGTGGGTGCATATGTGAGATCATAGTTCAAAAACCTCTCCTGTGCAAATCCCTGAGCAACAAGCCTGGCTTTGTACTGCACTGTATTATCAGGAAGAAGCTTCTTTCTGAAAACCCATCTGGAACCAACAGCTTTCTGGGATGGGGGCAAATCAGTGACCTCAAACACCTTTTGACTCACTAATGCCTCAAACTCCTTATCCATCGCTGTGTTCCACTTCTCTTGTTCTTCAACAGGCAGATGCAACATCTCTTGGAAAGACTGAGGTTCACAGGTAATCTGACACACTCTCACCTGCTGAATCACAAATCTGTCAGGCTTCACACCCTTTGTGGAGCGTGCAGACCTACGAGGAATTACCACTGCCTCTTCCTCATTGCTGTCCTCTGCCTTTTCACTACCTGAATCCCCCTTCAGATCCTGAACCTGCTCAGGTGAAATTTCCTCTTCCTTCACCTGAGGGGATCCTCTCACCACACTAGGAGACTGGGAACCAGAAGGCAGCTGAACTGGTTGTTGTCCAGCCACAGGAGCATGGACAGTTGGCTGTACACTAGATTGCAACAATACCTCTGAACTAGCATTCAACCTATCCCAACCAGTAGGGTGCTCAAAATTAGCACTTCTAGAGATTACCACACGACCATAGCCTGCAGAAAAACGGTAACCCTTAGATCTAGATGAATAACCAACAAACCTTAAGCGTTGTGCTTTTGGCTGGTTCTTCCTTCGCTGAGACTTAGGAATATGCACATATGCAAATATTCCAAAAACACGCAGACCTTAACAACATACATACATACATACATACATACATACATACATGTAAACCAATTACTAAGATGAAAGTAAAAGGCAAGCTTCCCCCCCCCCAATTTCGCCTTTTCTATGCCCTTAAAACTTTAGTTCAATCTCTTTCCCTAGTTTTGATGACATAGTCAATCTCATGTTACGCTTATCTCATTTTGTAAATTCTGCCAATTGTCTTTTCCTTTTGATGTCAAACAATCAACATACCCATGAAGGTCTGGTCTATTTATTTAATTAATTCCAAATAGCACCAAAAGCACTTTCGCCAAAATATTAATCTTTCAAATTTGTACAGTCCCTTTATCTGTTTATAACTTTCTTAGTCAAAATCTTGTTAAGCTCTTTGCTGTTGTTTTAAAGTCTTTTAAAAATATTATTTTCCTCTTTGCTTTAGTTTCTGTAACTCAGAAGGAAGGCTGACTCACTGAGAGGTTGTTTTCTTTGCCCTGCTGTTTACAAAGGCCTCTTTTCAACTGTAAATTGATTGTATACAAAAGTGATTAAGAAAGTGAGGGTTTGGTCAAACTTAGTATCCTATAACACAGGGGTCCCCAACCGTAGCAACCTGAAGATGTGTGGACTTCAACTCCCAGAATTCCCTAGCCAGCGTTGCTGGCTGGGGAATTCTGGGAGTTGAAGTCCACACATCTTCAAGTTGCTATGGTTGAGAAACACTGCTTTAAAAGGCTGTGCTTGTGTGTGCTTGCCTGCTGTTTCTCTCTCCAACCCCTGCCATTCTACTCACGAGAAAACCACAGGACTTCTCACAGGTCTCCTCATGAGGAGCAGCAGTCCAGAGTGCAGGTGGGTAATTTCTTGGTCTCTCCTTTACCCAGAAGTCACTGCTGGCCGCCATTCACTGCTGCAGCGCTATCTCTGCTCCTTCGGAGACGTCTAGTCTGCCACAGAACCTCGCCCAGAAGCCCCTATAATTTAATACTAAGGAATGTAGCATCTCTTTACTGCTGCCTAAACGGAAAAGGCAAGCAAAAATTCTGGAATTTATCCTCTACTATATTGAAGGTACTAAAGAAATTAATTTTCAGGGAGAAAGCTGAAAATAAAAAGGGAAGGGAAATGCTTGGAATATCCATTTTGCTACATGGAACATTGTCCACTCTGTCTCATTTACAGAATCTGAATACTATCAATAGTTTCTAATTTGTCATAATTTTCATGGGCTTTTGAAAACTGGAAATTTGCCTGTATTGACAATAGCTTCCCTACCTTTTTTTATAATAGTCTATTTTTATTTTGTGTATTTCCTATTCTGAAACAGTGAAGTGCCACAGCAGTAGGAATAGACAGGCAATAAGTGGGATGGCAAAAATATTTGAAATGATACATTATATTGCCCAGATGATGGCTTTGAATAATACTTGCCAGCTACAGGTAGTCCTCGAGTTATGACCACAATTGGGACTGGAATTGGCATTGCTAAGCGATGCGGTTGTAAAGCATGAAGTCACAAGATTGCATCGGTTAGCACAAGGGTCGGAAATGGCGGCTCGCGAGCCAAATGCGGCTCTTTGGCCCCTTGAGTGTGGCTCTTCCGCAGGCAGGCGTGGCGGGCGTGGAGCGGCAGCGAGTGTGGCGGGGCAGGCGCGGCAGCGGGCATGGTGTGCGTTGCTGTGGGCATACCCCTGGCAACCTGGCAGCCGTCTCCGGCAGCCATCTTGACGACGGGCAGGGCTTTCCAAACTGCGTGTCGCGTGACAAGCCGGAAGCGCTGAAGGGAGTGGAAATTCTCCGCGCCAATCAGCTGTGCGTCGGGAAGCCCGGCAGCCTGCCCGCGCGATTTTTGCCTCCCTGCCGGAACCGAGGGCATTTTCGGGGTCCCGGGAGCCTGCCCTTTCGAAGGGGCAGCGGCAGCAGCAGCTGCAGTGCTGCCCCTTCGAAAGGGCAGGCTCCGGGGACCCCGAAAATGCCCTCGGTTCCGGCAGGGAGGCAGAAACCTCCCCTCTCCACATGCACACGCTGCCCTGGGGTGGAAATTCTCCCCGCAGAACAGCTGAGGCAGCTTGCGCGCAGCCTCCCTGCCTAAACTGAGGGCATTTTCGGGGTCCCCGGAGCCTGCCCTTTCGAAGGGGCAGCTGTTGCCGCCGCAGCGACAACCTGGAAGCGCCGCCGCCGAAGCAGTCGAGCCTCTCTTTCCCTTCTTCTTCCAAACCTCCCCCGCCCCCTTCCACGCGATTGGCTCCCGCCCGCAAACCCCGCCCCCTTCCACGCGATTGGCCCGCGCCCGCAAACCCCGCCCCCTGGCTCTCGAGCACTTCAAAATGTGCACGAGCATGTCAAAATGGCTCCCGGCAAAAAAAGTTTGCCGACCCCTGGGTTAGCAACAGCAATCCAGGCAGTCCCGGTTGTCATAACCCCAGACACGTGGGTCGTTAAGCGGAAAGAGGAGATAGTCCCAGGTAAATAGTGCAGGGGTGCTGCAGGGGGGTGGGGGAGGCCCTGGGAGGCCCAGCGCAGGACGCATACGAGTTGAGGGACAGGGGTGCTGCAGTGCAGCACGAGCTCAGGAAGGCCAGGGAAAGTACATGGGGTACGTGCAAGTGCAGGGAGGCCGGGGAAAGAGGGTGCAAGGTGCATGCGAGTGCAGGGAGGCCGGGGAAAGAGGGTGCAGTGTGCATGCGAGTGAAGGGAGGAAAGAGGGCATGGTGCGTGTGAGCAAAGAAAGGCTGGGGGTGGGGGAGACTTACCAGAGAAACTTGCAACCTTCCCTGCCAGCTTCCCCATTGACTTTGCTTGTGGGAAGCCGGCAGGGAAGGTTGCAAATTGCAATCACATGACTGCAGGATGCTGCAACTGATTGTAAGTGCGAGCTGGTTGCCAAGCACTCCAATTTTGTTCCTGTGACTGCAGGGGTGCTGCAACGGCTGGAACTTCAAGGACCAGTTGTAAGTCCATTTGTTCAGCGATGTCATAATTTCGAATGGTCACTGAATGGATGGTTGTAACTCAAGGACTACCTGTACTGCAGAAATTCCCTCACACAATACCTTCAGCAGGCAGGGAGTACCCTCCTTAAATTGATTATATACAGAAAGTGTTGGAGCTATTACAATTAGCTTGACCTGACAGCAGCATAAATTTCACCATGGCCAAACTGGTTCAGCATGTACACTTTACTTCTCCCTTATCACACCCTGGTATGATCTAGTGAGGAGGGGACATCTGCCACTGCAGGGCTCAGGCATAGCTAAGTGCTGCTTTATGCTAAGGTGATGGACTTCTCCCACATGGCAGATAAAGTGTGGGAGGTTAGGATTTGCAGGGTTGATAGCTGCCTGTCTTGGCACTGAAACCTCAGCTACAGCTTCATGAACGCTGACAGTAAGAACAATAGCACATAACAGCGAGGCACAGTCTAAGAAAGTTTGCTGTAAATGGGTCCCACTTGTGCTTTATTTTGCAGAAAGCCTCATTTTGGAAGAAAACAGCACCAAAGAGCTGACAATGCCATTTAGAATCATATGGAGAAAATGCTGTATGACTGCTTCTACCGCAGTAAGAAGAAGCAGATTCTTGACAAGACTACCCCAATGTCAGATTCCACAGAATTTAATGATGGAACACCACCTACCTCATATTTCTTAAACATGAGGTAGTGGTGCATGACTTGTGAAGGCAGGCAGAGGTGTGCTGCCTCAAGAAGTGTTGCTGCAGTTAAAACAAATCACCAAATATTGCATCACTGATTATTATATTTTTATTCTCTATGTTGTTATATTTATTTTACTTTATTTTATTTTGGATCATTGATTGTAATAATAAAGACTGACTGACTGACTGCCTCAAGGAGAAGAAGCTAATATCTGAAGCTATCTTGGTGCTTCAACTATGCTGTGTTATTATGAGCATCCTAGATGCCACAGAGGGCATGCTCTCCCAGTTTCTGCCCATCCTGCTGGCAAAAACTAGGATCTGTAGGAGTCAAGCAAGGCAAAACCTTGGAAGATCTACTGAGGACCTACCTGAAGTACTTGGGTACAAAGCCAACTACATGGTGGCAATCCTATGAGACCTGAGAATGAAGGGAAGCATTATCAGCCATCATAATCACCCAAAGTGGAATGACCTCCCTGGTTGCAGAGATGGCCCAGGCAGAGAAGGGATTAGATGACAGCTAGGAGGAGGAGACTGGAATGTTAATTATGTGCTTCACCTGTAGAGACAGCAAGAGCCAAAAGTCAGATTCCAACACTTCCGTCATTTTGGCAAGTACAAGCATACCCCATCCCTTGGGGAGGATTCTTGGTTCCTTGTGAAGGAGGAAGTGTCTATAAGCTCTCGCATATTATAGGATGGACATTATGTTATGAAACCTCAGCAAGCAGAATAATAATAGATAAAGTACCCCCTTCTTTGCAGGATTAATGCTGACCCTGATTGGACCTGGCTGTATTTACTTGGTGGTATGCCACATTCCCAACAAATAGCATCCCAGTTGAGAGGATGCTATCCAGAGCAGGTGATCTGGTGAAGAGGGAGCTTCTGATCATCCTCAAAACCAGCTGTAAAGGTAAAGGTAAAGGTACCCCCCGCACATTTGTGCAGTCGTGTCCGACTCTAGGGGCCGGTGCTCATCTCCGTTTGTTAGCCAAAGAGCCAGCGTTGTCCGAAGACGCTTCCACGGTCATGTGGCCGCATGACACACGCAGAACGCTGTTACCTACCCACCGAAGTGGTACCCATTAATCTACTTGCATTTGCATGCTTTCGAATTGCTAGGTTGGCAAGAGCTGGAGCTAGTGTGGGAGCTCACTCCGCACGCAGGGCTAGGGATTTGAACCTCCGAACTTGCAATCTTCTGATCAACAAGCCTGGTGTCTTACCCGCTGAGCCACCACGCCCCAAAACCAGCTGTCCTTATTAGATATTCTCAAACGGCCACTGGATAATGACTGAGATCTAGCTTATCCTGTCTAAAATGATCATCAGACATTTCCCCTCACCTCAACATCAACCAAAAGAAACATTATTGACTGCTGCTGCTGCTGCTGCTGGCTCCAATCACTAACTGGTCTGGGTGAGACCAGGTGGTTCTGTCCTGAAGTCATGTCACGCTACACAGAGATGACTGACTAGCTGGACAAAGTAAGCAAAATGTCTTTGTTGATATCTGCACAGAGGCTGCAAACGCAAAAATATGCACTAGTGCTCATAGGCTGTACTGAAGTGAATTACTGTGTGTTGCTGTCTTTACCACATTTTTGTGGCTGTTTCACTAACAGTAAAAAAAGGTGCTTAATTGTTGCTTCCACTGTTTACTATGGATTTTTTTTTAAAAAAAATCAAACATCCCCATGGCCAATTAATCTGAGGGTGGGTGCACAATACCTACAGTATTATCCCACCTACTTTTATGGATGAAGTACAAGGTAGCCAGAGGCTTATTTCAAGTTCTATTGTTTTCTACTGTGGAACATTCAAGTGTTTCTTAGGAACACAGGACACCCAAAATGTTATGAAGGAATGTTCCTAGTGGGGCTGTTATGTTCTGAGTTCATAACAAAATATAGTCAAGATGAACAAAAGAGTTCTGGAAGATCTGGGGAAAGAACACAAGCAGCTTCAAACAAAGCAGTAAGAAGAAACCCTCTACTTTCTAGATTATTTATGGACTTTAAAAACTTAAGCATCTTTTCTTTTCATGACAAAGCAAAAGCTACAAAATACTTAGTAATGAACCAGGAAAAAAACCCCAAAACATCCTCTTTGTCTCCCGGCTTATAAATTATAATTTTGATTTAGAAAACATATTTGATCCATGTATATTAGGATGTAAGTCCTCACTGAATACAACATAGCCATTAATACATACAATTACAATTTCTGCCGGTCCAGCATAAATTCACTTTAATATATGTAAAACCGCGAGGGACAACATTTTGCATCATTACAAAATGAAGTCTAACTTTCTATGCTGTGAAGGCAAACACAATTGCCTAGTACTATAAAAACTGTTACCTAGTCAAAAAATGATAAATGAAAAGAATGCAGAGAAATGTAACACCACTGGAATGGCAGTCAGTTTTAACAACGTCAAATGGCAGTAACAGTACAAAACTATTTATGGTTTTTTAAGCAAAACTGTTGCATTTTCCTCAGGAATCCAATGATCACTGTTACATGGTAGATCCTGGGTAAAATGGACAAAATCTATGCTGTAAAGACTGTTCTTTTCACAAGAGAAACTTCTAATTGTTTAATGGGCATTACAGTATTATTAACATAGAAGATACCAGTAGTCAAACATACTGTAGCTATATTAACTAATGGTTGTCAATTTTTCCCACAGGATGTAGTTTTATATTCTATAGTCTTATTTCACACACTATATTTTACCTCCATCTAAGACCTTAATACAATACTTTCAATATTTTCTATTACTTACTTCACCCCCAGATCCTTGGCTATCTGGTTCTTCTTCCATGACTCTTCTGTTAAATTTTCAATTTTCTACTGACCACTATACCAAGAGAGATTGTTCATTTAATCATTTTGCATATTCTTGTGCTCAATTATTACCATTCTGTTTGGTCTAAAGGCAAGCTTAAAGAATATTAAGTACTCATTTCACTCTCAACAAATAATTCAGCACTTACACTTAGGTAGTATTCTAGTGCAGATATATTTGCTACCACTGGAGTTTCTCTATAATCATCACTCAAGCAGAATCACATCTTTTGTGCAACTCTGCTTGAAGATTTATACCATACTGAAGAAATGTTATTTGCGAACACTGATCAAGTTTGCTTACGATTCTTAACTGAAGAGCTATGCTAAATCATTACAAGATAGCTCTCCAGTTAAGAGTCACAAATTCGTGATGCACATCAGTTGATTGAGCTTCATGTGTATTCATTCTGTGTAATACAATGAATACATACAAAGTTCAATTAACTAAGGTACATCACTATCCATCCATAATGAGATACTACTCCAAAACGGTTCTGGCTTATGGCTATTTGGTGCAGAAGAGAGCCCTAGATAAGGAAACTGATATTCTCTTTAAAAGAGCAATCAAATCTATCACCACACCTTTAATTATTAAGGTCGCTCACAAACTTCCCATAGTGTAAACTCACCAACATTCCTCCATGGAATATAATTGCAAATTGAGGGTTTTTTTCATCATAACTGAAAGAATTTTCAAGACTAGTATGCAGCATTCTTATTCTACAAAAAGAGATTCCATACAACTGTCCTTCTGTTAAAGTGACCACACCTTTCTACTAGGTTTACACATAATTCATGAGAATTCTTACAAAACTGCTGGATTTAAAAAAAAACCTTCTTAAAAATCAAGCACACAATGTTGGGTCATACTATTATACTACACATCCCTTTTTGTTGGAGAATAATGAATCAAAATAGGAATTTAGTAGCTGTGTTTTTTTCTAAGTGTTAACATTTTGCTATCTTTACCAAGCAGTTTGAATATTGGTTCTTTTCTTCTCCTTTTATTTTGAACATATCTAAAGAAGCCCTTTTCGATATTCTTAGCATCCTTTGCTGAACCTCAGCTCTTTCTGAGCTTTTGCTTTCTTCAAACTAGCTCTATTATTCTGGGCAACCTGTCTGTTCTGCCCATCCCCGTCCCCCGACACCCCCTCCAGTTTTCAGATCTTCACTAAATCTTTTGTGCAGCTATATTAGTTTCTTCTTGCTCACTGGAACTGTGTCTTCTGGATCTCCTTTAGTTCCCCTATCCATATTTAGCTTTTTTCCCCATTAGCCTCTCCTACCATGGGAACCTGTTTTCAAAGCTCTGAGTTTATCAACATATCTTTTTCCTGAAAAAATTGAGGCATTTGATTACACTCAGTTTTGGATTCCCTTAAAATCTTTAACTCCAGCATTATATAGCAATTTTCACACAACATCATGTTCCTTCTACTTTCCCAATTAAGTCTTCCCTACTGATTAATATGAAGTCAAATATAACTGATCCTATTGTGCCTTCCTTCACCCTCTGAAGGAGAAAGCTGTCAGCAAGACAAGTCAAGGATTACTGGATAGACTGCACTAGACCAAATCTGCCTCATAGCAGATACCGAAATTACTGTATCCGATTGCTAAGATTTCTTCCCTCTTTGAAAGATCTGCAATCTGCTTTCAGAAGGCATCATCCACATCTATTCAGTTGGGTACATGTTAACAGACAGCAACAACAGCATTACTTTTTTTGTTCTTCCTTGCCATAGCACTGTCAAGTCATTCATCTGGATTTCAGAGAAGGAATGAGTATGTGTAACATAGAGTACAATTCTTCCTCCTTTTCAATTGTTTCTGTTCCTTTTAAACAAATTGCATCCTCTTTCATTATCACTGCTGGATAGAATAGCTGCATTTAAAATTGCTATTCTACCTAGAATTCTGTTTTTGTTTCAAACACCCCTGATGTTTGAAACAAAACATCTCTCTCAATAAAGAGATAAATAAACAAAACATTTCTCTCAATAAAGAGAAAAAGATCTGTAAATCAACATATGGCTTCTTATTGAGAGAAGGTTATACTTATCAACTATATGCCTTACAGAGTATTTTAGGCTACTTGTATTCTATGTTTTGCTTCAAAAATAGGGAACAGAAGAAATTTCATTTCCAAGGTACTTAAGTGAATTAAATACAAATCAGCAAGACCACAAATTCCCTACAATATTTAAAATTATCAAACTGCATTCGAATTTCAGATAACATATGATAAATGCACATTCTTTACTAATTTTATTTGTTTACTAATTTACTTATTTATTTATTTATTTATTTATTTATTTATTTTATAATTTTATAATTTATTTTATAATTTTATAAATTTTATAATTTTATAATTTATAATTTTATAATTTATTTTATAATTTATTTATTTACTAATTTTATTTATTATTTTGCTAAGCAAAATGTTTCTGGATGGTTATAGCAGAGTCAGAGTTTAAATATTTGGCCAGATTTTAAATGAAAAAATTACTGTCTGTGACATTGTATTTGCAATTTTGAGATTAGAAAACGGCAGTTGTCATAATAACACACAGTCCATGTTTGGTTTAACAGGGTACATTAAATGCACTAACTGCTCTACTGGATGTCTGAAATGTCAGAACTAATTTGTCTGAATTAAGAGACATTACCAAATTTAAAAAGGGGGAGTCTGCTAAACTGTATTCAGTTTGCAAATTACTGGCAAAGCTTGAGTGCTTGTGTTTTAACATATGATTCACTGGCATACCTATTTATCCTGAGGAATGAAATACACATGATACAAATATGGCAATGAAATAATAATCACATCCTGAAAATGCTCAAGCAGATGCAGAAAGAAATACACAATCCTCAAATCCTTTCAATAAATTTTTATATCCTGACTAGACAGAAAGGCTAAGCAGTGCATAATGATTGAATATAATTGGCAGATTAAACTACAGAGGTTATTCTTCCTTTGTTTTCCCATTCTGCAGGACTTCAAATGCCAATTATTCAACATACTTACCAGATTATTTCTCCACATTACTGGAGAATACATGAACTTCTTCAAAACAATGGCATATTTCAAAAGTTAATTATGCTTTGGCCAAAATACATAATATTAGAGACTCAAGGATTCTGAATATTCATTTTTAGTAGAGATTATTCTGTACAGAGTACATAACAAATGTTAGTAGTTGATGGATAATTAATAAAGTCATTATTTTTTATGTTAAAGAGTAATTTTAACCTTATAACACATTAACAGAAACTGTAGTTGCCAAATTTACATGTAACTTCTTAGGTCAGATAATTGTCAATATTTTTTTACTTCACTGCTGTCTTCTTTACCAGGAATTCATAACACAAGCTTTCTCTGTAAATTACAACTTGAAAAGCTATTTTTAAATAATTCATATGTAGCATATTATCCAGAATATTTGATTCCACAGCACATTACGGTCAAAGGCAGCAGGCAGACGAAAACTGTTGGCCAAATACATTCTAGTTAATGCTAATAGTTAATTATATGTTGTAGCTACATAATTATATGTTGTAATGTGACTAAAATTCATAAGGCTAAGATACAATGTTAAGAGTAAAGACTTTTGCCAGATACCAATTAGGACTGTGAAATGACAAGCACAATACATCTTGAACAGTGGAACTACACTTAATAGTTTTACAGTGGGAAAAAGCAGCAGCCATGTCATCTTTAACCAGTATTTCATATTACAGAATATGCCTTTCTTGTTAGACTGCGTTTCACTGGTCTTCAGACTTCTGCAGAAGAGAAGGTGAAGAGAAACATGTATTGCTTGTCAATACAGATGTCCTAATCACTAATTAATAGGTGCCTTCATGTCTCCCAGAAGTGTATTCTGAATGTGCTCATAACTGTTGTGGATATTATAAAGAATAGAATTATTTCGAATAGACTGTTACAACCACATGGCATCACCGTAGCACATAAACCAATCAAAACCCTTCAGAACATCGTTAAATAACCCAAAAGACCCAGTAGCCCAAGAAGAAAAAACAGAAGTTATCTATAACATACAGTGTAAGGACTGTAGCAGCCACTATGTAGGACAGACAGGCAGAAGACTAGCAGAACGCATCCACAAACACCAACTAGCAGTCAGAAGACACGATGAAAACTCCTTAATCTCACAACTCATGGACAGACTCAACCATACTTTCAACTGGGAAACTGTGAGCATCTTAAACCAAGCCAAATCCAAAAACGCTAGAGAATTCCTGGAAGATTGGCACTCAGACAAAGCAGCCATCAACAGACACAGAGGTAAACAGAGGTAAACAACATTTACATACCATTCATGAGAGACAATAGAAAAGCCAGAAGACCAGAACACCTCCTTGCCAGCAATCAACACCCAGATATGCAAAGATTAACACCAAGATTAGCACCAGAGGAACAATCAAACAGCACAATATACCCTAATCAAGGAACTATTAACTCTGTCAATCAACCAGGCAGCAAACAACAGCCCAATCAAGGAACTACCAAGAAGAGAACACCCCCCCCAACACAAGCAGGACAAGCCATGGTATATAAACAGAGAGCAAGTCCCACTCCCTTTTCGCACTGAAGATGTTGCCTAGCCTGGCAATGAAACATCTGCAAGAAAACAAGGCTCAGAGAGCACCAAGGACTCCTTGTGCTTGCATATTTTTATTCTTAAGGCCACAGTGATTTTAAGTACCATTTTAAATCATTAAGCTTTTCTCATTGTCTGAAAACATTTCATTTTTCTGAACTTCAAGAGCTGTTGGTGATTTCATAAAACCTAGATGATTTTATTTCATCTTGGGATAAACTGTAGCACAATTTTAGGGGACAGCATATTGGCCATCCACACAAATTTGAACAATGGTACCCGGGGGGCAGAAATCCTTCACTTAGTGAACATCCAAAAAAGAACACACCAATTCAGCCAAGAGGTAGAAACTAAATGCAGGGATCTTCACCACTGGCAAGGTTTTCTTTATACTCAATTATACCACAGAATATGTTCCTTAGATGTGTGGTGGCCATCAATTTAGATGGTTTTTAATGAACTAGTCAAAAGCAGGATACATTAAGTACCAGTTGCTAGGATCAACTATGGTAGAGAGATATCTCTTATATGTCCTGTTTATGAGCTTTCCAGGTACACTGGTTGGTTACTGTATACATGTAATGCTAGATTAAGTAGGCCCTTGGTCATGTCCAGCATTGCTTTAATATTCAAAATGTCATTACCACCAGTACTGCAATACAAAAATCTCTGCATCTTTTTCAATACAGATTCTAAACAGTAAGATTGGGAAGAAGCACCCATTAACTGCAGGGTTAGCTGAACAAAATCATAATGTTTGTACATTCATCTTTATTATTTACAATCCTAGATTTCAGCAGTAAATAAAATCTACTTCAGCAATAGACAAGAAACTGATCCCCTCCACCCCACCCCACATACAGCAAAAAGTAGCCTACAGAACAAAAGGTTTACATACTCCTTTAGATCATACATTTCTGAGGATGAATAAAACATTCTCTACTCCAGGGGTCCCCAACATTTTTGGCACCAGGGACCGGTTCCGTGGAAGACAATTTTTCCACGGGCCGGGGGGCGGAGTTTGCAGGCGGGAGCCAATTGTGCGGATGGGGGGGGCTGGGTTTGCGAGCGGGGGCCAATTGGGCCTCACGCACATCAGCCCACCTTTCCACCCTTCTTTGCCGCACACTGATAGGTGGAGGTGTTTCCCCTTCAGGGTCCCCACCAATCAGCTGCTCCAGCTCAGGCTCTGTCTTTGCGCCTTCCCAGCTTCTTCCTGCTACCGGCTGCTCTTCCTCCAATTCATGGTGGCAGGGACAGGCTCATTCCTGACACCATCACTCACCTCTTGCTGTGCGGCCCACTTCCTAAGAGGCCGTGGCCCACAGGTTGGGGACCCCTGCTCTACTCATTGGTTCTATCCTGCATTTCAGTTTGAACAATCTAACAAATAGTAACTGTGCTGATCCATAAATAAATAAATTCATAGTTGGGCAATATTATTATCAGGATCAAGTAAAAAGATGCTAAAGAGTATAGAAGTTTTTTTAGTTCTCCAGAACTCTTCGTAACAGAACATTCCAAATCATTACTTTCCCCAGCTTTGATGAAACAATAGCTATCACCATTTCTTACCATTAATACAGCTCACAGGCTTAATAGCAAATAAAAAAAGCAAAGTTAATTATTTTTATATCCAAGAATCTAAAAAGTAATGTTAGGTATATGGAGTCAGTAAGTCAGTCAGATCCTGCTAGCAAATACCATCTGAATCAGAGCAACAGAGCATGAGTCTGTTCACATCAGGACTATTTTTTTTTTCATTTTTCTTTTCTTTTTTTCTTCTTTTCCATATTCTGATTTCTGTGACATCATGCCTGATGGGTTCTGGAGAACAAAAAAGCTTTCATGCTGTTGTGTCATTTTAGCTGGTCCTAATAAATCTACAGCTCAGTTGTGTGTGTGTGTGTTGTCTAACAGAAAATAAGCTACAATTTGAACCAAAAAGAATTTAATCAGATTTAGTGTCTTCCCTTGGGCACATCCTGAACTGTTCTCTTGCTGATTTTATTTTTATTTATTTATATGCTGCCTCAATCATTGACTTTGGGCAGCTCAGAATGCTAAAAACCAGTAATAGATATACTCACCATCAACACTAGATCTATGCTCCAAAGGCCTGACAGAATTGTTTTTACCTCTTTGCTAAAAGAAAGCAGGTAGGACGCCATCCTAACCTCCAGAGAGAGAGAATTCCATAAGGTTGGGGTAGCCTTAGAAAAGGCAGGTTTCTGTGCTGTCCCCCCCCCCAGACCAGTGGGGAAAGGAATATCCCATCTTGTGTAAAAGATTCAACACAGAGAAGACTATCCCTGAGACAACAAAGACCTAAGTTATAAAGGGTTTTACAGGTAATAACCATCACTTTGAATTGTACCCATAACCCTACTGGCAAACAATGCAGCTCCCTTAATGTAGGAGTTATGTTGATAATCCAGCTCCAGCCACTTAGCAAGTAGGCAGTTGCATTTTGAACCAACTTTAGTTTCTGAATAGTCTTCAAAGGCAGCCCAAGTGGAGCCCATTATAGTAATAAAGCTGCAAAGTGATGAGTACATGAGTGACAATCCCAGAGCATCCTGCTCCAGATATAAACACACCTGACAAACCAACTCAAGCTGGCCAAAGGCTCCATCTGCTGCTCCAGCAAGAGCCACAAAACGAGGAGACACTGGTGCTCTTTAGTGGAAGTGCAATCCCATGCAGAGTTGAAGTTGGACTTGCAGGAGATTCCTGGATAAAGAGCCACACCATCTTGCTGGAATTTAATCTGAACTTGTTCCATCCCATCCAACCGCCCAGAGTCCCCTTGTGGGGGGAGATGGGCGGTGATATAAGTTAGATATAATAAATAATAATAAATAAATCCAGTCCTCACACCCCTCTAGACACTAGGTCAGGACTGCCATGTTATTTCCTGCTTGGCTAGAGTGGAGATGTACACCACATATAGGTAACTCACCTTGAAGCAACAAACCACCTCTTCCAGCAGCTTCATGAAAATGTTAAATACAATGGCGGAGAGTGCTGAGCCTGGGGGAACCCACAGAGTAGTGACTAAGAAGAGCTCAACCTCTCACCTCCCACCAGCACAGAATGGGCCTACCCATTCAGGAAAGAGTGGAACCAGTATTACACAATGCCTGCCAACCCCCACATTATAGAAGGTCCAGAAAAATCTCATGGTTGGTGATACAAAATATCACCAAGACGTTTAGCAGGATCAGAATGGCCAACTCCCTCCATCCAAATGCCACTGCAACTCATTCACAAGTGACCAAAGCTGTTTTAGTCCTATGGCTGGGTCTGAAATGTTTCTGCGAGGGATCTAAATATAATTTATGTAAATACCATAAACTAAAAATCATCCAGATAAAATTAGAATATTGTTTTTGAGAATAAGGTAAATTCCAAGTTATGTATAAACAGTTTTACATTTAGAATATTAGAATAATACAGGATAGCAAATCAGACTGGATTATCTATTTCCTTTAACTTGTTGGTCATTAACTGTAGACAGTGCTTCATTAGTAAGAAAGCCACTGATCTACAGCTTGAATCATGTCAACTGGATTTCTATTTTCTCAGTGGAAACGTTTCGCTCCTTATCCAAGAAGCTTCTTCAGTCTGAGCACTTTTGGAGGATCACCATACATATGAAAAACTGAAAAGAGACCCCACCAGCAATTACAAGAAAAAGGTAATAAACAGTTTGAAACAATTGGAACATGATGGCTCCATCAATAGGATTACCTACCACCGTCTGTATCCTGGAGAAGCCATCCCCTGCATCTACGGACTCCCTAAGATCCACAAGGAAGGAACACCCCTTCGACCCACAGTCAGCAGCATTAATTTGGTAACATACAACATTGCCAAACACCTCTCTACCATACTAGCACCTCTGGTGGAACACTCTGAACACCACATCCATAATTCGGAAGAATTTGTTGCCAAAGCAAAGATCCTGAAACTGGATAAAGATGAAACTATGGTCTCCTTCGATGTGTCCTCCCTTTTCACCAGCATCCCCACCACTCATGCTCTATCCACGGTCAGGAAGAGACTAGAAGAGGACAGCACCCTTGAAAGGAGAAACCATCTCAACCCAAACCAGATCTGCCATCTTCTGGACCTGTGTCTCAACACCACTTATTTCTCATACAGAAACACGGCTGTGCCATGGGTTCTCCTGTGTCACCCATTGTGGCCAATTTATACATGGAAGAAGTGGAGAAGAAAGCACTCAACACATTCCAGGGAACAGCGCCCACCCACTGGTTCAGGTATGAGGATGACACCTGGGTTAAAATCAAGGCCCAGGAAGTACAGGCCTTCACGGACCATATAAACACCATAGATGCCAACATTAGGTTCACCAGAGAAGACACCAAGGACAACAGACTGGCATTCCTAGACTGTGAAGTCCTCATTGGGACCGGTGGCAAGCTAGAAATAGGGATCTACAGGAAACCCACACACACAGATCAATATCTGATGTTTGACTCCCACCATCCACTACAGCACAAACTAGGAGTCATCAGGACATTGTCACACAGAGCAGAAACCATCCCCACCTCCATGGATTCCAAAAAGAATGAAAATCAGCACCTGAGAACAGCCCTGAAGGCCTGTGGATATCCAAATTGGGCCTTCACTAAATCTAAGTCTACCAGACCTAAAACAGCGACAGACAGGGCTGAGACTCAGAGTAAACGGAAGAACCTGGTCATTCCTTACATGGCTGGCGTGTCTGAAAAGATAAAACGGATATTTGGCAAACACCACATACCTGTATATTTCAAACCCACCAACACACTGAGACAGAGGCTTGTACACCCCAAAGATCAAACTCCAAAACACAAGAAAAGCAATGTAGTGTATGCAATCCAGTGCAGTGAGGAGTGCTCTGAGCTCTACATTGGAGAAACCAAACAACCTTTGTACAGGAGGATGGCCCAACACAGGAGGAGCAACACCACAGGACCAGAGTCAGCAGTTTACCTTCATCTAAAAGAAAAAGGACACTCATTTGAGGACATTAATGTTCACATTTTAGAATGGGAAGATAAGTGGTTTGAAAGAGGGGTCAAGGAATCCATTTATGCTAACTTGGAAAATCCTTCTTTGAATAGAGGTGGGGGCCTCAGGCACAATCTTTCCCCTATTTTCCTTCCTGCTTTGTCTTCTGTGCCTAGGAAGATTAAGACCGTTTCGCAATCTCAACAACAGCAAGGTAATCTTAACGATCCTCCTTTGGATGATAAAGGGACTTAGAAATAAACATCTCAAATAACCATGACCTAGCCCCAGGTGCAAGGTCACACAGCCACCCTAGAAACATATTTAAGGATTCCCTTACTAACTTTGCTCAGACTGAAGAAGCTTCTTGGATAAGGAGCAAAACTTTTCCACTGAGAAAATAGAAATCCAGTTGACATGATTCAAGCTACAGACAATTCCACCTGGATGACTGAGAACCTTCATCGACACTGATCTACAGCATTAATCTACACAACTGCAATTTCATATAATAATAGAACCGTTGGCCTATTTTACACAGCTCCATATATCTTTACATTTAAACTGATACTGGACACAACAAGAGGAAAAAATCCTAAAGCAATCTTTGGGTTAATGTTATTACTTTCAAAATGGTCTACATGGTAGGTTTCTACTTTGTTCACAGACTTTTAAACAGCTCAAAAAATAATACAACTCAAGTCAGTATTTACAATTCCCCAACAGGCTATAGCATTATTTACATTTATATGCTTACCCTTCAAAACCAGGTTTCCAAGGCAGCTTACAATATATGAAAATCACACACAAAAAACCCAGACACATATAATAAAACAAGTTTACATGGCCTCCTTTAGAGTATGATAGCCAAGAAAAAAAATAGTCCTGGCCTCTACTTTTCCTCAACAGTTTAAAAAAAGGCACTTTAGCATCTTACAAGAAAAATAAACTTTGCTATACTCACCCGATCTGCTGATCCAACTTCTTCACCAGCTAAACAGATAGGAGAGGCCATCTCCAGAATTGATAAATTAGATGGGGCATCAGTAGTAGATGAGGATCTGGGACGGCCAGCATTAATATCTTGGACAGATTTCCTGCTGATTTGAGGACTTCCTTTCGGAGGATCTGACTTGCCCCGTCTGCTATGAAGGCTTGTTCCTCTCTTCATTTTAGGTGGCACTCTGATTTGTTGGAGAACTCTATTCAGAGCTGTAGGGTGGGTAGAGACACCATCAATTTCAGCACAGGTGTTTTGGTTTTCCAATTCTGTTTCAGGTTCCATATCAACCTGAGCTTGTTGAACATCATGGGGAGATACTGACGACCTCCTACGCTGATGCTGGAAGAGGTGCTTCAAACCTTGACCAATTACATTAATGTTCTCCAAGGCATTGTGGGTAATTTTTGACAGCTTTTGTTCAGACTCATGCTGCCTTTTGTTCTCTGGATCTTGAGTTTTGTTTCCAACATCAGGGTTATCATAGAGTTGTTCACCACTAGAAGGCTCCATCAGGTGACATGCACGTTTATTTGACAAGTCAAACACAAATGTGTTGGGTCTTTAAATTTTGTTTTTTTGCTAAAAAATGCCAAGATTGTCAGCCAATAAAGTGTGCAATTGCTTCAATTGTGCATATACATACAGCTGTGCCACGCTGGTCTCATGCTTATCTAATGTTAAAGAAAAACCTAAAGTTATCCATCATGCACAGATTAATATAAATCCATGTGAAAACATGCAATTAGTTTACTCTTCCATCAAACTCTAAAGCATCCTATGAAGCATCTTTTTACCATGGAGATTAAGTGTATTATCTGTTGAGGGCAGAACACAGAACTTATGAATTGTTTGTTTTTATCAGGAAAAGTGTCCAAGGAAAGAAGGAAAGAACTGAAAACTGTAAGCCATGCTTCCCTGAAAAAATGCTGCTATGCTGGAAGCAAAAAAAAAGTCCAAATGATATGAAATAAAATTGTGAATTGTAACTCATAGTGTAGGAAATACCTAGTGGCATAACATTTCCAAACAATTTAAACAATGGGTGAAAAAATATTGTTTTGGAAAAATACAAACATTGAACAAACTGAAATATATATAATATCTATCATTTAGGATCTTAAAAATTATTATCCATAACTTAATATGTTTGTAAATATATGTTTGGAGTATAAATCTGAAAACTATAATTCATTCCAATAATAATTATAAATGCATTGATTAAATTTATTTTATTTTTATTTTTATTTTTGTTACAAATGATGCTATAAGCATCTCTTCATTTTTTGCTTAGGAGAAGCAGGCAGACAGGCAAATGTTTAATGTTGAGAAAAAAATATAAAAGTTATTGAAAATCCTATAATGTACGCATTCCTCTATATTAAAAAAACACAAAAGATGTTAATTTTCAGAGGGAACAAAGCTATAAAGTGGAAAACAAGGCTCAAAATACATTTTACCAAACAAAACATTTAACAGATTCATTTTCAGGATCTGAAGTACTATTAATGTTAGCAGCTTCTACTTCTAATCTTTACCTTTTCATGGATTTCTGAAAATTTGTTTATGCTGAAATGAGGTTTGCTACCATTTCATAGATTACGTGACTCTTTTAGGTTTCCTCCTCCCAAAAGAGTGAGTAACCTGAGGAATGATCAGTCTTTTTATTCAGGAAATGCTACCATTTCATAGATTACGTGCCACCAAGTCGTTTTCGACTCCTAGCAACCACATACATGAGGTGTTTATATTTCTAGTATAGACCAATCTATTTCACATATTAACCATGTAAATAAAGCATTACTGAAAAAGGTAATACAAGGTATACCCATTATTTAAATTTATTTATTTCTGTCTGTCTAAGGTTTTTGGAAAAGAAATAATAAAATGCTTTGGGGAGAAAATGGAAAGAAAGGGGGGGGGAGGGCAGACATTTCCCCCAAAAATTTCCATTTTTTTCTCTCTCAGGCTTGTACATTTCTCATACAGTATACCATGGTATTTAAGAAAAGGGACACAGTCTAATACAGGAAGCCATGAGGCTGGCTAAGCAATAAATCTATCTTGTTCACACTCACTGGCTCCACCTACAAGTTGGTATGGCTAATGAACAATTTGTGGCCTAGTTAACTATGCTTAAAGCTCATCCACAAACCATTCTAATTGGGGCTTGAAGGTGTGTAGCTAACCTTTATTTAAGGATGTGTTCTCATGACACAGCTTTTGTTTCATTCCCAGCCCACAGATGAGGCTGCCTAACCTGTATTTACAATGTTAGAATGGGGTTTTCCATCATCTCCCATCACAAGACTTGCTGTATGCATGGCTTATGGTGGCCACTGTAGTAGTGAACCAGCAGGGGCTGGGATCTACCTAACTCTTATTTGTTATATTTGACAATTGCAAGCAAGCCCCTTCCCTCTCATCAATAGTGACTCCTCTCACCATTTTCGCTTGGGCAACAGGACAGGTCACACACAAGGCATCTGCCCACCTAATGTCTAACTGGCACTTTGTAAAGCACCAGTCAGGCATTAGGCTGGTTCCTTATTTACCATCCAGCTGTATCATGCAAGACTGCTAGATGTGTACAAGATAATGACCCAACTGTCAGGCAATTTTTATGGTGGAACAGTCCAACCTGCTTCATCCACTGCCACTCTGCCAAACATGGTGCATATCAGTTGAAGCATTTCTCCTGACGCTGACAAGAAAATGGGGGAAAGCGGCTTTGCTTCCACCCCATTTCTCTTGCCATCTTTTCCTGATGCCAGGCTTGGAGGAATGTCATGACAAATAGGGGGTGGAGGAGAAGTGGGGAAAAACGAACTAACCCTACCTCCTTGACATGAGGTAGCTTGCCTGATAAAGCAGGTTCCTGCTTTGACTGGCAGTTTCTATCGCCCCACCCCCCTAGATCAGTCTCTGCAGATGATATGCAGGGTAGTGGTGTCTCCTGCTTTACTGGGAAGCTGTTCCTAATTCAAAGATCAGGTTCTGACAGATGGCTGAACCCAGGGGTCAAAACATGCCTCCTCTTTCAGATCCAAGCCCACCTCATGTTATGAAGAATGCCTGGTGGATGTTTATCCTACCGATAGGAAATCCCCTAATTGCTTTCCTTAAATTATCCTACAATAAAGATGTAAAGTCAGCAGCACGCACTGGACTCATTACGGAGCCTGACAGGAGACATCAAATTATGCTTGCATACTTTTGTGCCACCTCATAGCCTGAAGGAAGCACACTGAAGCAGCTGTCTGGATAAACTCTTAGTGTGAATGTGAACACAGGACTTATCCATCCAGAAGACACTAGAACATGAAGCCATAGTGTGTTGTTAATGACTTCTTCAGATAGATGAAACCAGAATTCTATTGTCATACATTTATTTATTTGATTTGTTATGTGTAACACTCAGTTTAGATAACCAAGCCACTGAGAACTAATTAGCCATACTTGTAGGCAAAGCCAGCAGGTTTATAAGGGCAGGTTCACTGCTAAACCAGTATGGAAGTACACATGGATCTAGTTTAGAGTTTTAGGAACAAATCTGTCCTTCAAGAAGTAACTTCAGGCAGGAGAAACAGGCAAAAAGGTATAACTATAGGAAGAAGAGCCAAGCAAAGCTGAAGCAAAACTGGTAGAAAAGAAACTTAATGGAAGCAGTGAAAGCTACATAAAGATCCACACATTTAGATTAGTCTGGGGATCACATGCAAAAACTTTATAAAATGATAAAACACTTTGTATAAATAAAGTTCTAAGTCTTGACAAAAATCAGTTTTAAGTTATATCCATAAATATCTGATATATTTATATTGGAGAAAACATTGAATAGAGCAAGTCATTATGATGCCCAAAGTGGCTGTGAGATTTGCATATCATTTGCAGCTAATTTATTTGCAGAGACTGAAATGACCTGTATTAATTAAAAAAAATTATCTAGACACACAAAACCTTAAGTTAGATACCCAAGAACCCTGAAACCCATAAAGGAGTGGGAACAATGCGAAGAACAATTATTTTTTTATTTTTATTTATTTATTTTTCAAATTTGTGCCACAGCCAATCTCCCCCTGGGCGTTTTTTTTAATTATGGAGATATTTTGATTTGTTGTGGTTAAAGGAGCCACATGAATACAATGTGTAAGATTATTAAGATGCAAAATACCATACTCTCCAACATTAACCCTAGTTCAGAAAATCAGGTACAAAATATCTAGTACAAGTGAAAAACTGAAAAACTCCAAAGAGCATAAGTTTAATAAAAGTTGCAAAGCACAGTTTATCTAGAACACTGTTTCCCAACCATGGCAATTTCCACACAGGTAGACTTCAAATCCCAGAATTCCACAGCCAACATGGCCATTGATGAGAATTTTGAGAGTTGAAGTCCACACACCAGGAAGCTGCCACATCTGGGAAACCCTGATCTAGAGAGTAATCAGACTCCCCTGGGTTAAATATGTTATACATTTCTGTATTTACAAGTAGAACAGTACAAGTTGCTACACAACCATTCACTCCTTTTGCAGTTAGCCATACTGATTTCTCAGTTAAATTATAATTTATTACACAGTGATCATATGCTCAGAAAACGTACATCTTCTATGCTTTACTCAAAACACCAGATATATCTGAATGTGCTGCAGAATCACAGAGATGTTTATAGGTGAGTAACGTGATTGTCAGGATACTAAATTCTGCATTTACTGTACCTACCATCAGCTATAAATACTTTATGCCAGAGCTTTCCAAACTTTTCATGTTGGTGACACACTTTTTAGACATGCATCATTTCGCGACACACTCTTACAGCAGGGCACAAGGCAGGCACTAGGACCTGCGTGGAATCACAGCAGGTTTGGAGGCAGCAAGGCACAAGGCAGGCACTAGGACCTGCGTGGAATCCTGGCAGGGCTCAGAGGCAGCAGCAGCCACGACACACCCAGACACTTCAGCCGACACACTAACGTGTCCCAACACACAGTTTGGAAAGCTCTGCTTTATGCAATCTACATGGGTTGTCACCTTGTACTGAGGCCTTAGACAGATTTAGGTCAGAAATAGGCAATCCTCATTTCCCAAACACCTATAAATACCCTAATGTTGAACTGCTGAAATTACCAATTTCAGTGGCCTGATAATTGTCTGGTTTTTAAATTGTAAAAATGGGAACAGATAGGCTCATTTCCACACTTAATCAATCCCCACCCATCCCCAAAGTGCCAAACTAACACAGTCAAAATTCAGCGACAAGAATGACTGAATTTTAGTTATGCATTTTTGGTTTATTTCGGGGTGGGGTTGTTTAATAGTGGGAATGGAAGTGGTTTAACTACCAGATGCTTTCTGTACCCATTCCCACACCTACTACCTCCAAACTCCTAAAAAGGTAAAAAAAAGCCCAACATCTGTAGCCCTACTCTTTCTAGGACCTCACTAAGGATCTCCAGAAGATAAAGAAGTCAAACTGCAGCTTTTGCACCCTTTGCTCATCACTGATTCAGAGTTATTTTGTGGTAACATTTGACCATGTTTCAAGATAACGTGAAAATCATATACATTTACGGCTAATTAGATTTTTTCAGCATGATTCTTCAAAATGTCATTTGATATTTTTTAAACAGGTCTGCTTCTTCCTTATGACTGTAGCAAAATGTTTAACTACTTTTATAAAAAGGCTAATAGTACTCAACTAGCGGTAAAGTGGTAACCAAAGTGGTAACAGTTTTCAACATTATAAAATTCTAAGTTGCCAGAAAATATACCAGATTTGCTGATCAAAATAACAATTCTTTTCATACAATGCTTTTGAGAACAGATCTCCCTATGCAGCACATGCTGGAAAAAATGCACTACATTTTAGCTAATGAACTAAGTAAATACTAGAGCCTGCTTGAATAACTTCTTCCTGTGCAGTTATCAAAATTCTCACATGCCTGTAAACATTTCTATCTGCTGATCTGCCTTCTCAACAGCATTTTTCAAATTCTGTATATAAAAGTATTTTGTTCATATGAAGTTCTGTTCCCAATAATAAAATAAAGTATTCTGTTATCTTAATTATAAATTAGGAAATGAGCTTCTTACCTCCACCACTTATCCTTAAGCATGAATAGCTGGTGGGGCTCCTCTTCAAACAGCGGCTTGGGAAGGAAAAAATTAAACAAATCTTAGAACAGAACCCTGAATATCAGAAGAATGTGATTTATAGAGTGTACTGAAATCATGTACTGTACTAGACGTAAGTTCTAGCTGACCTCAGGATAAATAGTCACTAAAGCAGAGAACAGAAAAATACGATTCCTATGCATCTGCTGCCATCTGAAATTTTTTGTTTTGCTGAATGTTAGCTTCCTTCACAATGCTCTATTCTGTCCCCGCAGCCAAACAATCTTGAAATGAACTGCCAGAATTGGTGAAAGATACGGCTTCTCTAAGCTGAACTTTCCAAATGCAGTTATTCAAGAACAGGTTTCATCTGTAACTTACAGTACTACAACCAAAATGAATAGATCTTTTTATGTTTTAAATGACCTTTCTCTCAAGCTGACTTTTAATTTTTAAAAATAAAATTATTTAAATAGCTTACTATTATCATTTCATAGCAATATGAAAATAATTCAAATTTGGAAAAATGTAAGTAAAACATGTTGATATTGGCCTAGGTTGCTCTCAGAATTCACTAAACTAAGACATTTTGGTGGAAAAAGAGTACACAACCTTTTTGTGATCAGAGCCATACTTTTCATTATGGAGGGGCTACTAGAACAAGACAATATATTTATTTGTTTGTTTGTTTATTTTCTATCTATCCTGCATTTTTTATAAATAACTCAAGGCGACGAACATACCTAATACTCCTTCCTCCTCCTATTTTCCCCACAAAAACAACCCTGTGAGGTGAGTTGGGCCGAGAGGGAGGGAGTGGCCCAAGGTCATCCAGCCGGCTTTCATGCCTAAGGCAGGACTAGAACTCACAGTCTCCTGGTTTCTAGCCTGTTGCCTTAACCACTAGACCAAATTACAGTTGTATCACTGATATGTTGTTCTCTGGCTATATAGGATATTCTGAGGTAGGAAGACATACATGGATATTTAACTTCCCCACATTTCTGCTAAAAGCATCAGGCATTTGATTAAACACTCACTCATTCCAAAGAAGACTTGTCCAATCCATTTCTTTGCAAATTTTGTTCAGGAAAATACAAGTAATTTGATGTATTATATAGATATGTGTATATATTTCATTACTGAATTGTGACAGTTATGAGCTTTATTATTGTTTTATCGAAGTATTAACAGTAATTCTACATGATAAAACATTTAAATACAATATACAAAATTATACCATAATATATAAAATATCCTGGCAGATTATATTTTAACCACATTTCTTCAAAGAAAGCTTGTGGGGCACACGGTTCCTTGACAGGTGTATGAGCTATATAATGACTCAATTAGACAGGCTGAGTTAAGATAATATTATTAATGTACCTTACATGGATATATTACAGTAATGATATGTGAAACAGTTTGAATACTGACTCAAATATTAATAAAAACTGTCCAATAGCTTTACAACTGAAAATGAAATTTGATTCTGGTTCATTGCAACAAAATTGATACCACTGAGCCTCAAATGTAATTTACTTGGTAATGTATGTGGTTTACATACACCTTGATATAAATACATTAACATATCCAGTGAATATCTAGTCAATCTCTGTACTACTTATTATCTAGTTATTATTTCATTGGAAACAATATAAATCTGGAGAAGAATCAGAGCATCTGCAATTGAAAAAGACAGTATGGATTCAGAAACTTGAGGGAATGTACAGTACCAAATCTGTGCTGCAAAACCATTACCTAATAAATAATAATACTGCAAAGCTTAGAAAAGTTTAAAATATACTATGCAATTAAAGTCAAATATGTTTCCATATTACTGCAAAACAACTGAGCAGAAATCCAGTCCAAGCAAACTACCTTTTTCTAATTGAAAAGGAACAGAAGTAAGGGAAACAATTCATAATGGACAAGCTAAGATGCTATTCTTGTTTGAAAACTTAAAATTCCAGAAGGTAATACATGATAGTTCTGTTCAACAGTGTGTCTGCTGGCAGCTGTTGCTACTAACATCTGCTTCCATCAAAGTCCCATTTTGAGTTCCAAGATGGATAATTATGTTATCATTTAAACATTTATATGAATTTATTCATAGACATTCTGAATGTTATAGGTACAAGACAAATATGAATATTATAAAACAATAAATATTCTAAGATATGGATATTAAATTGTCTTCTGGGAGTTATGAAGGGTATAAATAAAACCAAATTTATGAAGCATATATGAATAAAACCAATTTAAGACATGTTCTGTAGCTATGTTAGTGTCACAGAATATACAAATCCTAACTGACCCAAACCATCTGTGTTAAAGCTCCCAAAAGACAACTCACTTGCAATTCAGATTAATTTCTATTTCATTATTTACAATAACATCTTGCTTTTAGCAGGCAGTTTATGACCAAACCACAATTACTCTATTATTCTTGGCTGGAAATGAGGTTTATTTTAAGGCAGAAAAAATTGAAGGGATGGAGAAAAATAGATAGGATGGGAAAGGAGGAAAAAAGAGGACAGATACAATGAAAATGTAAGTGACCCCCTGGAAGAATATTGCACTAATTGCTGATTAGCAATACCAATTGTTGTAATAATGATGAGTTATTATTGGTTATAATATAATTATCTATAATTTAAAAGAGCCTACCATTATCTATTACTTAAAATAGCTTACCATTAACAGTAAATTAGACTATTGTTTCTTCTCAAATTCACATATAATTGTACAGTATGTTCAACATTGTTCATCTTGTGCAATCCTGAAAATGTTCTAATCCAGGGGTTCCTAAACTTTTTGCCATCATACCTCCCTTAGGTGTAATCTTAATGTACTCAGCTCCCCTAAAAGTCCAAAACCAAAATGAACACAAATGAACAGGGAAAACAATACAAGGAAACTTTGGGAAAGGTGGATTGATTGTAACAATGTAACTATAAGGTTCTTCACACCTCCCCTGGACTCTGTCTGCACCTCCCCAAGGGAGGTACACCTCACAGTTTGGGAAACCCTGTTCTAATTTAACCATCACATTTTCAAATGTAAAGTAAGTGAGGTTTGTTTGTTTGTTTGTTTGTTTGTTTATTTATTTATTTATTTTATTATTCAGATTTATCACCCCCCATCTCTACAGCAGTAGACTCTGGGCGGTTTACAATAATAATATTAACATTAAAAACCTATACACATTAAAATACAATATAATAAGAAAGAAAGAAAATCCAGAGGATGGTAGGATCTTAAAAAGGAGGATATCATGGGGCTAACCACCCCCAGGAGGAAATATTACCTCCTTCATCCCAAGCAAGGCGGCAAAACCAGGTCTTTAAAGACTTCTGGAAGGCTAGGAGCGAGGGCGCCCGCCTCACCTCCGGGGGCAAGATATTCCATAGGGCAGGTGCTATAGCAGAGAAGGCATGCCTCCTGGACCCCACTAGATGAAATTCCTTTATTGATGGGGTCCGAAGCATGCCCTCTCTGCATGACCGGGTGGGGCGGGCAGATATAATCGGGATGAGACGGTCCCTCAGGTACCCTGGCCCTATGCCATGTAGGGCTTTAAAGGTGATAACCAACACCTTGAATTGGACCCAGAAGCAAACTGGTACCCAATGCAGCTCACAGAGCAGTGGTGTTACATGTGCTGATCTTATAGCACCCATGACTGCCCGCGCGGCCGCATTCTGGACCAGCTGAAGCTTCTGGATAAGTTGCTCAGTCAGTAAAACAAAACATTGCAGTACTGTTTTTTTCTACCACCTCACAGAGGGAAAGGGTGGGGTTATGTGAGGGTTAATAGAGGCATAAATGCCATTGGTGTAACTCTTGTGATCACAACAGTTACCCAGCTTTGTATTAGCAGAATTATATCTCACAGCAGAGCCTGTTCATATTGGTCACCATAAACAATTACAGTCAAAACCTAATAGTGCAAGCTTAGCGTTTCTGATAACTGGAGTAGGCTATTGTACCCCATGAAACAGTATAGAAAGGAAATGTGCGTTCAGTTACAATGCCATTCAAATGGTGTGAAAGCATACTTCTTTCTGGTCATAGTGCAGGGTTTTCCAAAGTTTTCCCACGGCAACACACCAACCACCGTTGGTGTGTCGCCGCGGGAAAACCCGGAAGTGCCGCTCTTGCAGGGTTTTCCAAAGTTTTCCCACGGCAACACACCAACCGCCGTTGGTGTGTGGCCGCAGGAAAACCCGGAAGTGCTGATGATGATCAGCGCTTCCAGGTTGTGTGGCGACACACCAGACTGTGTGTGGTGACATACTTTTGTGTCGCGACACACAGTTTGGAAAGCTCTGTCATAGTGCATCAGGATCAATGACAGAGCTAGAAAAACAGTAAAGTACAAAATTCAAAACTGAACACTATGTTTACCTCAAGCGCTGGTTAAAATATTTTACCAGTTGCTGTTTCTGCAAAAATTTTCTTCTGTCCCCTGACATCCAGTTGTTCTCAAAACCTCACAACTCGTTGTAGCATTAATTTAATATGCCCAAACTGACTGATATTGTGTCCTTGCCATTAGCAGGAAATGCTGATTGTGATATAAAAGGTAAAGGTTTTCCCCTGCACAGTCGTGTCCAACTCTAGGGGGCGGTGCTCATCTCCGTTTCTTAGCCGAAGAGTCTGTTGTCCAAAGACACTTCCGCAGTCATGTGGCTGGCATGACACGTGCGGAACGCTGTTACCTTCCCACTGAAGTGGCAGCTATTTATCTACTTGCATTTGCATGCTTTCGAATTGCTAGGTTGGCAAGAGCTGGGGCGAGTGCGGGAGTGTGTGTCGCAACACACAGTTTGGAAAGCTATGCTTTAACGTATGATGGATCACTGGCTTTAATAAAGATTCCTTCATATTCCTAAGTGACTTGTGTAAGGAATTCTGATTTAATAGCTCAAGGATCGAGGTCATCACAAGTGGTTTGCCATTGCCTCCTTCCTAGGGCTGAGAGAAAGTGACTGGTGCAAGGTCACCCAGCTGGCTTTGTGCCTAAGGCAGGGCTAGAACTCAACAGTCTCCCAGTTTCTAGCCTGATGCCTTAACCACTGCACCAAACTGGCTCTCATTATAGAGCTAAAAAAATGCAAAAAAGAATAACCAACATGATTAAGGAGCTATAGAAGTTTTCATACTAGGGAAGGTTATAGCATGCTGGGGGGGGTTAGTTTGGGATGAAGATAGTTAAGCCAAGACATATTAAAAGTATAGAAAATACTTTTGTAGAGATCTTTTGCAATCAGTTTTCAGCCTGGATTATAGTACCGAGAGACCACTGATCACACTTGTAAATGGCCTAGGATGGGGGTAGTGTATCCATTCTGGCCCTCGATCTCTCTACAACTTTTGAAACCACTGATCATGGTATCCTTCCGGCCCAGTTGAAGAGGTTGGGAGTGGGGGTGTTTTTCAATAATTCTCCTCCTTCCTCCAATGCCTGTTCCAATTGGTATTGCTGGGGGGGGGGGGGGGAACATCCAGACCTAGGCCTCTGCTTTACGTGTGCCAAAGGGCTTGACTCTCTCCCTGCTCCTATTTAACATCTATGTGAAACCACTGGGCAAGATCATCTGTCAGCACAGGGTCAAATATCATCTGAACACTGACAATACTCAGTTATACATCTTTGCTCTAGGCTGTCCAAGTGATGCCATCAAGGTGCTTCTATAGTGCCTGGAGGCTGTATGGGGAAGAATGAGCTTTGGCTCAACCCTGACAAGAATGAGTGGTTGTGATTTTAGGTCCCCCTCATCTACTGATTTTTCATACTTAACTCTGGATAATACTAAAATTTTAATAATAAAATTTTTAATACTAAAATTTTTAATAATAAAATAATTTTAAATGTATAGTCTTTTTAACTTTTTATATATTCTGATTGCAAACCGCCCAGAGTCTACCATGGTAGAGATGGGCGGGGATAAATTCAAATAATAAATAAATAATAAATAATACATCCACAGGAAGAGTTCATGTGCAATCTTGAAGTCCTCCTGGACATGCAGCTCCTTTTCAAGCAGGTGGCAGCTGTGGCCAGGAGACCCTTTGCATAAATACATCTTGTGTGCCAGTTGTGTTTGTTCTTGGATCAGAAGGCACTGCTCATGGTCACTCATGCCATGGTCACCTCTCGACTGGACTACTGCAACATACTCTACATGGGACTGTCTTTGAAGAGCATTCAGAAGCTTCAACTGCTCCAGAATGCAGTGGCACGTATCATATTGAGTGCACCATGGGACATCCATGTAACACTGCAGCTCTGTGAGCTATACTAGTTCCCAGTAGGCTTCCAGATGCAATTTAAGGAACTGGTTGTTGCCTTTAAAGCCCTACATGGCATGAGGCTAGGTTACTTATGGGACCATCTATCCCAAATGGATTCAGCCCATCTCACCAGATCTGGCAAAATGGGCATGCTCCGGATCCCCTCAGTGAAGCAGTGTCACCTGGAGGATCCTAGGAAGGGTGCCTTCTCTGTCATAGCACCTACCTTAAGAATTGCCTTCTGTATCTCCCCCTGGTGATATGGAAGGGCCCAACCTTGTTGGCCTTTCAGAAAGCCATAAATATCTGGCTCTTTCCCCAAACACTTGAGCCAGGATGTTAATGGAGCTCTGGTGTGGGAGGATGTGAGATGTGGGAAATGATATTTTTATATAGTCTTGATGTGGTTTTTATTTTAATTGATTGGATATATTTCTATTTTTGTGCATTGCCCAGAATTCCACTGGTTAGATGGGCGGCCATATAAATTTGATTGATAAATACATTTTTAAGGTGAGAATAGATGGAAGGTTTTTTCCCTCCTTCATGGTGTTTGAATTCAGGGCTATCTGATGAAAATAAATATGGGGAGATTCAGTAATTCTTTATATAATGTGGTTGTGGAATTTCCTAACACTCAGTGTGGTGATACCTACCAATTTAGATGGTTTTAACATAAATTCATGGTGAATCAGGTTATCAGTGACTACCAGTAATCATGGCTATTTATTATCACAGGCAGCATACCTTAAATACCATTTGCTAGAAAGAGATAAAGAAACTTAAACTGCTTGTTGCAGGCCTCACTCCCTCTAAATCAGAGCTTTCCAAACTGTGTGGCACGACACAAAAGTGTGTCACCACACACAGTCTGGTGTGTCGCCACACAACCCGGAAGCGCTGATCATCATCAGCGCTTCCGGGTTTTCCTGCGGCGACACACCAACTGCAGCGCACAAAACCCGAAAGCAGCAGCAGCGCTTCCGGGTTTTTGCGCGCTGCCGCACTTCCGGGTTTTCCCACGGCGACACACCAACGCCAGTTGGTGTGTCGCCGCGGGAAAAACTTTGGAAAGCCCTGCTCTAAATGTTAACTTCTTTTGTACAGTCGTCAAAATAAAAATATCTGTAGCATCTATGAAATTTAAATTAATTCAATGTCCAGTATCAATAAATAATATGGTTAATACTACTCATATCAGCAGAAATAATCCCATATTCTATTATTAAATATTCTTTTGACTGATCTTCTATGTAAAAGTTTCTTTTAGTAACTTTCTTTTAGTACCTTTTAGTACATTAGGGATATGACTATGTATATTTGTATGTATGTGTGGTGCATAAATGTGTGCATAATCCTCTTGATTATTTCTTTTTCAAGCAAAGAGTCACTTGAAGGAAAATTCAGCCAAGAAAGCTCTCCATGGAAGAAACAACCCTCTCAGAAACACATAACATACTGTATTTACATACAATTGATTTTAATTTTCATGTTGCTTTGTTGTTAGACTTAGATTTGCAGAAAGGAAAAATAAAAATGCACTACAAAAGAATGTGTTAGAAAGAAATCTCAAACCGTTAGCCATAGAAATGTATTTTTTTCTGATCTTATTTTGTTTAAGGGCTATGATACGAAAGTGAATCCACTACTGTTGTTTCTTTTCTGGGCTTAGTTTTGTAGCCGTCTGCGTAGAAAGGCCAGAAAATAATTCCTGCAGGATAGGTAGCATTCAACATGGACTTCCACTGTCTTTTGTTTCAAATTATTTATTTATTTTTATTTATTTTATTTATTGTGATATTTATACCCCGCCTATCCCCTCCCTAATGGAGGACTCTAGGCGGCTTACATCAACAATCCTTTTATACAATTATACAATTCACCGCGCGTGAAGGGAGGGGGTAAGGGAACCGACTCTTCTACGGCTCCGGACTACAATTCCCAAGATGCCATGAGCCGGCTGCTGACTTCCTGTAGATGTTACTTCCGGGTTCGTCGTCACCACTGCCATTCGATCTTCCTCCAATCTTTTTCTCCTCCAGTGGAATCAACTTCCCGACAGGACGCCAGCAAATTTTCCCACTTAAGGTGGTACCCATTTATCTACTTGCTAGGCTTTCGAACTGTTGGGTTGACAGGAGCAAATTACCACTGTTCCCACCTCAAAACATTTAGAGTTTTATTCCAATGGAAGGCTGCTAACTCCACATTTCAGCTCAGAACATTCTGAGCAGAGCTGTTTTGTTTCAAGCTCAAAACAAAGTATGCAAAATTCTATCAAATTAGATTTTATAAAACCATGAACAATTATCGAAACCAGGTATTTAAAAGATTTATATGGCCTCCCATCTTAAGCAACTCTGGGTGGCTCACAACAACAATAAAACCAATAACTATAAAACAATCATAAAAACAGTAAACAATAAAACAATAAAGCGCCTTGATCGTCCCCTTGGGATGCCCCGCAGCAAGCTCCAGTTGCCCTCCTTCCATACTTTCCATCTATACAGTCCTATCCATCCATCCATCCATCCATCCAAATGTATAACTATAATAACTTTAGATACTGTTAATAGAATAGATTACCTTTTTTCTTAACTTTTCAGAACAATGAAATTTGGTACTATAAATTAAACAAGTACACGATAGCAGACGCAACTGAAATATAACCAAACTATTCAGAAATGCTAAAGGTCCTGTATCTCATATTTGCTCTTCCAGTTTAAATCCAAGCCATCTCTATATGAATAAATATAACAAAGGAATAAGTATAAGTATAAGTATAAGTATAAGTATAAGTATAAGTATAAGTATAAGTATAAGTATAAGTATAAGTATAAATGGGATGGAACATAAAGTTTACTTCTTCACAATCTTGCTTTACTTTAACAAATTTGAAAAATCACCAAAAAGCTTCATGATGAATTTTTAATTTCTTAATAATTATCGGTAAACATATTGATGAAATTTCTAGACGGCTTTCATCTTGAGACTTTAAGAGTCTTATAAACATATAAAAGAATCATACATAAACTTATAAAAATATCTGAAACTAGGGTACAGACTTAGAATTTTAAGCATTTAGAAATCTATACTAGTCTGTGAAGCCTCAGTAAAGATGAACTTTTTTTGAAATCATACTATTCTCCAAATCTTTTTTTAAAAAACTATATTGTCTGGCAAAAATAATAAAGAAATGTAACTGATACAAAATTAAGAACAATCTATTTTTGAGACAGGTTACAACCACTTAAACAAATAGGAAAACAACAGAAGGCCACCAGCTATGTAGGGAATATTATAAAAAATACAATTAAATGATTATGTACATTTGGAATTTTAATCAATGGAATAGAGATGTGGACTGAAAAATTTTCTTCTCCAGGCAGGTTTGACAGTCTTCAAATAATCTAAAAAATTAAGAAGCTGGATTGATATGTTTATATGTTTAGAATCAGCCATCCCCCCTTAGGTTTTATGTATTTTTCATCATGTGTGTATAACCTAGAATATATCACCTGCCACGCAGCTTTAAAAATATTAATCTTCCAAAAAAGCTACAGTTTTTAAATAACTTTTAGATATAGGTAAAGGTAAAGGTTCCTCTGCACAGTCATGTCCGACTCTAGGGGCCGGTGCTCATCTCCATTTGTTAGCCGAAGAGCCAGCGTTGTCCGAAGACGCTTCTGTGGTCATGTGGCTGGCATGACGTACGCAGAACACTGTTACCACCCCACCAAAGTGGTACCTATTTGTCTACTTGCATTTGCATGCTTTCGAATTGCTAGGTTGGCAAGAGCTGGGGTGAGTGTGGGAGCTCACTCCTTAAGTGTATTTATTTATTTATTTAATTTTTATCCCTTTATTATTTTTATAAATAACTCAAGGTGGCGAACATACCTAATACTCCTTCCTCCTCCTATTTTCCCCACAACAACAACCCTGTGAGGTGAGTTGGGCCGAGAAAGAGTGACTGGCCCAAGGTCACCCACCCGGCTTTCATGCCTAAGGCAGGACTAGAACTCACAGACTCCTGGTTTCTAGCCCAGCATCTTAACCACTAGACCAAGGGTCGGAAATGGCGGCTCGCGAGCCAGATGCGGCTCTTTGGCCCCTTGAGTGTGGCTCTTCCGCAGCTGAACTCACCCCCGCCTCTTCCACGTGATAGGCCCCCGCCCGCAAACTCCGCCCCCTGGCTCTCGCACTGAGCGAGGCCCGGCGCGGCAGGGAGGCAGCGCCATCTCCAGCCGCAGCAGCCCCTGCAGCTGCTCCTGCGCCGCCTCCGACGGCGCCGCGTCCCGGGCCAGCAGCGCCTCCCTGCCGTGGCTTATTGGGGCGGGTGGGAGGGCGCGGGGGAGCCGCACAGGCGCTGAGGGGGGCAGGCCACCCGCCCGCCCGCTTGCCTCCCTCCGCGAGGCCCCCGATCCGGCTTGGATCCCGGGAAGGCAGCGGGGGGCCTCGCGGAGGGAGGCAAGCAGGCAGGTAAGCGGGCAGGCCTCGTTTCCCGCCCATCATCTTCTTCGCTCAAAGCGGGCGGGCGGGCGGAAGCGGCCGAGGGGGGCGGGCCTGGCGGCGGAGGCCAGGGCTGCCCGCCCGCCCGCCTGCCTCCCTCCGCGAGGCCCCCGATCCGGCTTGGATCCCGGGAAGGCAGCGGGGGGCCTCGCGGAGGGAGGCAAGCAGGCAGGTAAGCGGGCAGGCCTCGTTTCCCGCCCCCATCATCTTCTTCGCTCAACGCGGGCGGGCGAAGAGCAGCCGTGGGGGGGGCAGGCGGCGACAAGCGGCGCGCTTCAGGCTTTCAGCGCTGGAAGGCGGCCCGGGCCTCCTCCTCCTCCTCCTCCTCCGACGGAGGAGGCCCGGGCCGCCTTCCAGCGCGCCTGGGCCTCGCGGAGGGAGGCAAGCCCAGCTGCCCGGGCTCCAGGGAGATCAGCTCCAGCGGGATCTGTGGCGAAGAGCGGCCGTGGGGGGGGCGGGCGGCGACAAGCGGCGCGCTTCAGACTTCCAGCACTGAAAGCCTGAAGCGCCGCTTGTCGCCGCCGCCCGCCCCCCCCCACGGCCGCTCTTCGCCACAGATCCCGCCGGAGCTGATTTCCCTGGAGCCCGGGCAGCTGGGCCGGGTGGACTCCGTCTCCTGCCTGCAAACCCTGCCCCCTTCCATGTGATTGGCCCCCGCCCGCAAACCTCGCCCCCTTCCACGCGATTGGCCCCCGTCCGCAAACCCCGCCCCCTTCCACGTGATTGGCCCCCGCCCGCAAACCCCGCCCCTTCCACGTGATTGGCCCCCGCCCGCAAACCCCGCCCCCTTCCACACGATTGGCCCCCGCCCGCAAACCCCGCCCCCTGGCTCTCTAGCATTTCAAAATGTGCACGAGCATGTCAAAATGGCTCCCGGCATAAAAAGTTTGCCGACCCCTGCACTAGACCAAACTGGCTCTCCAAATGAGTTCATAAGTTCAAATGAGGTTAGTTTGTATGCTATATAGCAACACCAGAATTACAGTATAAGTACATTCCAAATAATTAATTTTGTCAGCAGTTGTGTTTAAAAGTAACTGCATGTCATTAGGAGATTTGATGTTACATCTGAGGGAAGAAATAATCTCATAATATTTCTAAGCCATTTCTTTTTATTACCCTAGTTGTTGCTCTAGGGGCGCGATGGCTCAGTGGTTAAGACGCCAGGCTTGTTGATCGGAAGGTTGGCGGTTCAAGACCCAAGCGCCACGTGACGGAGTGAGCACCCACGCAGCTTGAGCTCCCACACTCACCCCAGCTCTTGCCAACCTAGCAATTCGAAAGCATGCAAATGCAAGTAGATAAATAGGTACCACTTCCGTGGGATGGTAACAGCGTTCCACGTGCATCATGCTGGCCACATGACCACGGAAGCATCTTTGGACAGCGCTGGCTCTTCGGCTAAGAAATGGAGATGAGCACCGCCCCCTAGAGTCGGACATGACTGTGTAGGGGAAAAAACTTAAGTTGTTGCTCTATCAGAGGAAGACAAAATTTGAATGAGAAATAAATTGTATAAAGAGCTTCCATTATCCAAGTCTTTTAAATTCTTCTTCTTTACTATTAACTGAGAAGGACCATAAAACTAATGTAACTGATCTATCAAGTTTATTTCTTAAATGTCTGTGGAAAATACATTGGAAAATACATTTAGAAATTCTAGTCAAACTACAGACATACATACTCATACATACATACACTAATCATGTATACTCAGTTCAATATATAGTTTGGAGCAAGCATGGGAACACAAGTAGCACCTGTCAACAACACCTTCAACCAAATGTGTCATTTACCAGCTTTAAGATATTCCTACTTGCTAGTCATTGAACACAGTTGAATAAATTTCATTTCATTTGAAGAGATTCCTGACAGATGCACACCCACATGTGCTCCAAAACAAATTTTGCTCTTTGAATCCATATCTCTTCATAGCCATAATACATACAGTATTATCGCCTGAAAAGCCGATGCACTTTTTCTCTGAAACACGGGAATAAGCCTCTAATAATAGCAACACTATCATAACAAATTGTGGCAAGTTCTTGGTGGTATGGGGATACCAAGTCATCTTGTCTGCCTCCTGAGGAATCTGTATAACGACCAAGTAGCAACGGTAAGAACAGACCACGGAACAACGGACTGGTTTAAGATTGGGAAAGGAGTACGGCAGGGCTGTATACTCTCACCCTACCTATTCAACCTGTACGCAGAACACATCATGCGACGTGCTGGGCTTGAGGAATCCAAGGCTGGAGTTAAAATCGCTGGAAGAAACATTAACAATCTCAGATATGCAGATGATACCACTTTGATGGCTGAAAGCAAGGAGGAGTTGAGGAGCCTTATGACGAAGGTGAAAGAAGAAAGTGCAAAAGCTGGGTTGCAGTTAAACCTCAAAAAAAACCAAGATTATGGCAACCAGCTTGATTGATAACTGGCAAATAGAGGGAGAAAAAGTGGAGGCAGTGACAGACTTTGTATTTCTAGGTACAAAGATTACTGCAGATGCTGACTGCAGCCAGGAAATCAGAAGACGTCTACTTCTTGGGAGGAGAGCAATGGCAAATCTTGATAAAATAGTTAAGAGCAGAGACATCACACTGACAACAAAGGTCCGCATAGTTAAAGCAATGGTATTCCCTGTAGTAACCTATGGCTGTGAGAGCTGGACCATAAGGAAGGCTGAGCGAAGGAAGATCGATGCTTTTGAACTGTGGTGTTGGAGGAAAATTCTGAGAGTGCCTTGGACTGCAAGAAGATCAAACCAGTCCATACTCCAGGAAATAAAGCCAGACTGCTCACTTGAGGGAATGATATTAAAGGCAAAACTGAAGTACTTTGGCCACATAATGAGAAGACAGGATACCCTGGAGAAGAAGCTGATGCTAGGGAAAGTGGAAGGCAAAAGGAAGAGGGGCCGACCAAGGGCAAGATGGATGGATGATATTCTGGAGGTGACAGACTCAACCATGGGGGAGCTGGGGATGGTGACGGCCGACAGGAAGCTCTGGCGTGGGCTGGTCCATGAAGTCACGAAGAGTCGGAAGCGACTGAACGAATAAACAACAACAATAGTAACACTACTGAATCAGATCAAAGGTCCATATAATTAGTACAGCATCTCACAATTGTCACCCAAGACGTCTTTAAGAAGTTTATGCACATATTATAAAGGTAATCGTTATTTCCTTTTACTACTCCAGGCAGAGCACATCTGCTGTCATAGTCATCAGAATGTGGAAATTATATAATACTATTATGATGAGTAACCATTGATTTAAGTCATCACATATCGAGCCAACAAATTAAAATATGTTTCATATTTTATGTGCTATTTTGTCAACACTTTTAGTTCTAAAATTAATAGTTGTGGTGTGGTGGGTGGGGAATGTCCTAATTAGGACCATACCACAGGAAGAAAGAGATAAACTCTACATGAATGCAACCTATAGTAAGTTAATAATTCTGATTTTAAAAATTCTTCCTCTAAGAACAATTGATGTAACTTGTCACTTTGGCAGGACCAAGTTCACATAGTTTGTGTTGTCTGAAGAACTTGAAGAGTGAAGCCATATATGTCATAATGAAATGATGCAATCCCTTATTTTTATTTTGGGAAGTACAAAAAGATGACTATCATCTCCCAAAAGGTGGGGACAAGGGGAATTTACCTATACAAAATAGCAAGACTGAAGAAAACAAATACTGTAATACATTGCCTGTTTCCTTCAACTACTATGCACTGATTTGTGATGTAACTAAGAGATAAATGTTACAATGCTTACCAGAACATTCGTGGCCAACAGGGGTTTAACTTTTCAATATTTTGTAAAATTAATATTCCTTAGTTCACTCATATGTTTGTATGCTTTTATGAAGTTGGATTAAAATATGAATGAAGATTCTGATCACATGAAAGTATTTAAGGTTCCTGGACTTTCACTTCCGGGCGTTGATCGAAGTGCAGCGAAGAACCAAGGCTCTTAGCCTTGATTCCGCAGTTAGCTGTCTGCGGTGATTTGGGAGAAGAAAAATCACCGAAAAATCACCCTCGAAGAGAGGGTGATCATAAGATAAACCACAAGGGTCGCTGAAGTAGCTGCTCTCCCCCGACCCCCGTATTTCCACCGCGGGGGATGGGAGATTGAAGCGGCGAAAGGCGACTGGAAGAGGAACGAAGCTCTACAGCAGCTGTGAATCTGGAAAAGATAAGTAGCTGCCCGATCAACCTTTTAGACACATTTTTTTTTTACTTTTAAACATTAATCTTCCTATTAAGTGCTAAGATTTGTCTCTGGACTTGATTTATATTTGCTGGTGTGTTACTCCCTTCTTGTTAAAGGATGATTAAATGGTGGGAAAAGAAGTTTAATTGACTTTGCTAAAAATGAAAGTGACTTTCGTTATTACCTGCAGTTTGGTCTGAGTTTCCTACCTATGGACAATTGCTGGTATTTTTCTTTTCGTTTTGTGGAATTATTATACTAAAGTTTGGACATAAATGGAGTGATTAATACTTTGTTTTTTATGACTTTTATGTTGGGACTGCTGCCTGAAAGAAGAAAACCTTATTACTTTTTTTATATATATAAAAGACCGCCCAGAGTCCCCTTGTGGGGGGAGATGGGCAGTGATATAAGTTAGAAATAATAAATAAATAAATAAATAAATAGGTAAAGGTTCCCCCCGCACATTTGTGCAGTCGTGTCCGACTCTAGGGGCCGGTACTCATCTCCGTTTGTTAGCCGAAGAGCCAGCACTGTCCGAAGACGCTTCCGCGGTCATGTGGCCGGCATGACGCACGCGGAACACTGTTACCTACCCACCGAAGTGGTACCTATTCATCTACTTGCATTTACATGCTTTCGAATTGCTAGGTTGGCAAGAGCTGGGGCTAGAGCGGGAGCTCACTCCGCACACAGGACTAGGGATTCGAACCTCCGAACTTGCGATCTTCCGATCGACAAGCCTGGTGTCTTACCCGCTGAGCCACCAAGTTTCTCTTTTTTCTTGGAACTTTGAATTCTGTTTGGACTTGCTTTTTTGGAAGAAGCTAAGTTGTTTAACGTTCAACTTGGATTATTATTTGGAATGTAGAGGGGGTTTTTTATGTTTCTGGTAACATCTTCCCTTTGTGACTTGTGGTTGGATTGAAGAATTACAAGTGGGAAGGTGAAACCTGGGAATATTTACTATTCTTATCTTTGATTTTGACTTCAGGAGAACAAAAAGTCCCTACTGGCTTTTTATTTTGGGTGTTTGAAATACCGTGGATTTATATATTTACTTGGATTTTGACTTTATATGGATGATTAATATTTTGCCTTTTAAGCTTTTTTTTGGTGATTACTATTGCGAAAGAATTTACCCCTTTCTTTTATAAGCTTCTTTTAAATTTTTATACTTTGTTTGGGCTCTTTTTATATAGAAATTTGATTGTTCAATATGTACATTGGGTGAAGAAGTTATTTAGATTATTGCAGCTTTTCTTTACATATTTTATATAATTTTTTTCTTTTTTCCCCCCTCTTTTTCTCTTTAGTTACTTTTGGCTGAATTGAAGAGCTATAAGTGGGCGTGAGAAACCTTGCTACTGCCTATCGTTTTTATTATTATTTTGACTATAGTAGGGGGGAAAAAAGTTTCCATCTTCCTTTTCATTTTTTGTTCCTGATTTTACATGGACTTACATATCTAATGGATTATTTACATATCTAATGGAATACAAATGAATTATGATGTCAATTATTTTTAAAGGGCTGTTTTTTACTTTTGTATGGATTACAATCCTGGTGTTATGACAACTATTTTTTTAAAGGATTGTTCTTATTTTTGGTATTTTTTTTACTCTCTCCTTTTTGTAAATAATTATTGCAACAATTATTATCTCTTTTTTCCTTTTTTTATTTTCCCCCCTCTCCTCCCGCTTTTTTCTTTTTACAGGAATATTATCTACATTATGACGAATATGGCATTGAGGATGAAGAGAGACAAAGAGGGGAAAAAAGGAACTGGAAGTGCATCTATGGAAACTCCACCTGCAGAAGAAGAAAGAATTATGGATGCAATCCTGGATGCAATTACTGTATTAAATTAAAAAATGGATGACTTGGGCCAACTAATCAACAAGCGGATAGAAAATTTATTTACTTTAGAAAAAAAGATGGACAAAAAGATGGATTTATTGGGACAACAAATTGTTAAGAAGAAGGAAGAGACGAAAGAAGATCCAACCCAGGAAATAGAACAAGAATTTGAAAAAGATGAGCAAATAGTTAAGGAAGTGGTTAATACCTTATCAGGGGAATTTAAAGAGATGCAAGGTCAGATGCAGAAATCAGAGGTCAACTCAGAAAGTTTTATTAAAGAAGTTGAATACAACTCAGATATTATTGTCCTTGTAGAAATGATAGAAAAGGTACATATTAGGAGATTGAGTGCATCCCTAGAACAACTAAATGAAAAAGCAAGAGAAAGGACTATCTTTGAATTAGTTAAATTTCTAGAAATAAGAGAACAAGATGTGGATTTGGAAATAGATAAAACTTTCAGAGTTAATCCATGGCATGCTAGAGAAAAAAAAGTGTTTAAAGGATACAAGACAGATATGAGGGATGCACCAGGAGAACGTAAGAAGCATTTCATAGACAGAAGTAAGAAATAGAGGTAAATGACCTATAAGGACTTCTTAAAAATACCGATGGACTATTTGCGACTTACAGGGGGGGTAAAGCCTATATGGGGTTATGAAGACTAAAATATATACTATTATTTTCTTAATGAGTGGAAATTATTAATAGACTATTTGCAAAATGCAGGAGGGGCAAAGCTTGTAGGAGGATTGGAAGATCAAAATATATATAAATGGATATATTAGACAAGAAATGTTTTTTTAATATTATATACAGACCGAGCAAGTAAGATAAATTCTTTATATAACCATGACCAGAGATAAGTCGGAAGTTGACTATTTTCTGTTTCATCTTTTTCTTTTTTTCTTTGCTTTACTACACTTTTTTCTTCTCTCTTTGATTTGTATTTCTATTTCTTTTTCTGTTTCTAACTTTTAACTGTGTATAATCAAAATTCAATAAAATTTATATATAAAAAAAAGAAAGTATTTAAAGTTCCTCAAAGTGACTATTCTGCCAACTTAGGAAAAATATATAGTTTTCAGTTCTAAGAAAACCATTTCTATAAGAATACCCTCATTTGTTTATGCTGACAGGACTCCTAGTATTTTTTTTATTAGATAATAATTAGCTGGGGTGCACTACTTCAAGGCTGAGGGCCACACTTGATCTTTGAATTACATGTCAAGGGCCACAATTCAATAGCAGTGGATGGAATCAAGACAAAAATACATTTAAGAAATGTGATCAGATTTAATTAAAATGCAATATAGTTAACATTACCCTCCAGTTACAAATTTAATAACTTTTGCCTTCTGTCATAGTTGCATTGGATAGCAACTTCTGAAGATATCTCAGGGCATGCATGCAGAGTAGGCATTTCCCTAGAATTATTAGTTTCTAGAGTACATTTTTTTTTAAAAAGCAGTCATTCAAACATATTTTCAGATTATACTGACATATTTTCAGACTATTTCCTAAGCTAGAGATGTATTATTATTATTAGATTCTATTTAAAAACCCTCACTAATTTTTATTTTTAGAAGGGTGGGTAGGGTTTTTTTTGGAGGAAACAATAACCAAAGAAGAATTGGGGTTTCCCCATGTAAATTATTGTAATCTGGGCCAGCACCAGGATTTAACTTTTAATAAAGAAGCTTAATCAGTAACACAGAGAGAAATGAGAGATAAGCTCACTTTGCATACCTAATGAAGTTGGATATAAGCTGTTATCAAACTGAGGATGCTGCCTCTAACCATAAATGCCCCAGACAAACGTAACTCACAACTCAGCATGAAACCTTCTCTTAAACGCAACGCTGCCAACAATTAAACCAGCAACTGTAAACCACAGGCGCCGTTGAGAACCAATTTCTAAACAGCCCATTGCTTGCAGAAGCTTCAAGTCCTGCCTTCCTCCCCGCCCCGTCTATTGACATTTGCAATTGTTTCATGCTGGGAACCGAACAAATGCGAAGCCGGGGGAACGAGCCATACATTCCCCGAGCCCTTTTGAAACACCATAAACCATGCCGGTGCGTGGTTCCGAGGGTAGGCAGTCCGCAAAACCCACCCAAAACAGGAGGCGCCATCACCCAGAAGACTTCCTCGAGGAGTGAAACTCTCCCCGCGATTTCTTCCACCTTCCACAGAGGTGCTGAAGAGCAGGACAAAGCGCGTATGCAGAAAACGAGAAAGCTCGAGGCTGCACCCGGACCCCAAAAACGGGAAAGAAAAGGGGCCCATTAGCGAGGACCTCGCGGAGAACAGGTGGGCGGCAGAAAGAGCCATCAGGCCAACCGAGGGAAAGGGGGCGCACCGGCGGCCGAAGACCCTGACCATGAGGAAAGCAAGTGGCCGGCTGGGCCCGGGAGGCTGCCGAGGCACTGCGTCCCAAAGAGAAGGGCTGAGAGGCCGAAAAGCACCGCCTGCGCCCACTTACCGGCTGGGGGAGTCGGGGGAGGCAACGCCCCAGCAGCTCCTGCAGGGGCGGGGGCGGCGACAGCGGCTGATTCTCCATCCCCCGGCTCCAAGCGCCGCCACCAACACTTCCTTTTTTTTCCCTTCTCCTCCTCTTCCTCCTTCCCGCCAGCCACTGTCTCCTCACGGCAAAAACAGGAGCGCCGCGTAATTGCGCAAGAGGTCGCAAGCCGCACATACACATTAAGCCCCACCTGACGTCACTTTTGCGCGTACCGAGGGGGCGGGGCGCAGCAAGGACAGCGTGAGCGGTTGGATCCACCCATCTCTGCTGGATATTGGAGGAGGGGGCGGGGAGGGGGCGGGGAGGAGAGAGTCGTCGCAGAACTGCGGTAGAGAGAGGCAGGACCTCCCTCGCCGGCTTCCTGTGGAGGACCTGATCTCTATGGTTAGAGCGGGGCTTCCTCTTGCATGCGGTTGCTAGGGTGCCCGAGCACGCTTGGCTGGATACTTGAACTCACATGCTCCTCGGAGGCGCCAGAGAAAGAAGAGCGATGTCTTCAGTCGGCGTTATTTTCTTGGCTGGGGCTAGCTTTCCGTAGTCACCGCCCCCTACTTTTCAAGTGTTTTAGTTTTAATTTGGAATCTCATTTCCTAAATATCCTAAAAGTGATCCAGAGCGGGATTTTTGGGGGGCAGGGGAGTGGGAGAAATGTAGTATTAAGTCCGTAATTGTATGTTATCTGCAAATATCTGAAAGACCACTAGATCAGGGTTTCTCAACCTCAGGAGCTTTAAGATGTCCGGACTTCAACTCCCAGAATTCCCCAGCCAGCATGGAATTCTGGGAGTTGAAGTCCACACATCTTAAAGCTCCTGAGGTTGAGAAACACTGCATTAGATGACTGGAAAGGCAAACAGAAAACTAACTCTTTACTGTCATTTAGTGGCCATCTGGATTTTTTAATCAGCTGCAGTGTGTGTGTGTGTGTTGAGAGGCTCAAAACACCAGTTGCTCATAGATAGTTGCCCAAGACTCAAGGTCTAGACAGCCCAATCTGAGCACTGCCTGGATTGATTACAGGAAAGACTATGACTCAATGTCATACACACGGATTTGTGAATGCCTGGTGCTATACAAAGTCAACAGGACCCTAAGAACCTTCCTCAAGAACTCAATGGGACTGTGGAAGACAACACTGGAAGTCAACTCAAGACAGCTCACACGAGTGGCCATCAAGTGTGGCATATACCAAGGTGATGCACTGTCCTTGCTGCTGTTCTGCATAGGCTTGAACCCCCTCAGCCAGATAATCACAAGGACTGGATACGGATACAGGTTCAAGAGTGAACCTACCATCAGCCACCTCCTCTACATGGATGACATCAAGCTGTATGCTAAGAGTGAATGAGACATCAACTCGCTGATCCACCTGACACGGAGCTACAGTGAAGATATTGGGATGTCATTTGGACTGGAGAAGTGTGGCTGGATGGTAGTAATGAGAGGGAAAGTAGTTAAGACTGATGGGCTGGAACTACCAGCAGGCCACATAGCAGACATACAGGCCAGCTACGAGTACCTTGGTATCCCACAGTCACATGGGAACCACAATGAGGAGGCAAGGAAGACAGCAACATCCAAGTACCACCAAACTGAATGGCAACCAAGTAGCTGGCATTGTGTACAGGAACATCTGCACAGTGTATGGGCTTAACCCTCCCAAGTCCAGATGGGAGATTCTACAGAAGGTCGTGGAGAATAACAGGGCTAAGATCCTGTGGGACTTCCAGATGCAGACAGACAGGGAGGTACTGGCCAATCAACCAGTCATCATGGTAGACAAGGACCAGAAGACAGAGATGGTGATAGATGTAGCAGTGCCAAGTGACAGCAACATCAGGAAGAAGGAGTATGAGAAGCTGGAGAAGTACCAGGGCCTGAAGGAGGAACTAACTAGAGAGGATGTGGAAAGTGGAGACCAAAGTGGTCCCAGTGGTGGTAGGAGTACTCGGAGCTGTGACTCCTAAGCTGGGAGAGTGGCTCCAACAGATCCCAGGAGCAATATCAGAGCTCTCTGTCCAGAAGAGTGCAGTGCTAGGAACAGCTAAGATACTGCGCAGAATCCTCAAACTCTCAGGCCTCTGGTAGGGGACCTGAGGTTGAGGAAGACACATACCACCCATAGGGTTGAGGGGATCTTTTTTTTTACAACCCTACTGAAACACATTCAGGCCCATCCTTGAAGGGTGCCTTTGTTAGGATTTCAACCAAGCACGTCTCACACACAGACAGCCTCTGCTGTAACCTGATCTCACTTGCTGTGTGTGGGAGGGGCTGAATCCCCGTTTCCTGTTTCCTGTTCCCTTCTCTTTCTCTCTCTGCTTGAATATCCCACCAAGGAGGATGGGCCAGCTATGGCTCCCAAGTTTCTCATACTTCCATGCAGCGAGGCCACAATAATGAAGACTGTGGGTTTGGCCAGAACCACTTGCTTGCACGCATGGACCGTTTCTACTAAGGAACTGTGAGTTACAATAAAATTGTAAACTCTTTTTTATGTAACTTTAATGTGTGAAGTATGTTTATTTTGTGTTTTGAACTGATTAAGCCTTGTGCAAGTTTATGGGAACGCTTCTACTCTGCTATATACTAATAAGCTGCGTGGGGTTCTGATACTACCATATCAGAATTCCTACAGCCTTCAGTAGACATTTGTCCTGCTGTTAAGAGGATAATTGCTCTAGTAGAATATAAGCACTTCCTATTTTCTTTGGAAAAGGAAAGGTTTCATCAAACAATCCCTTTTGTACTTAAAAGAGTTGCCAAAAATTCAGTGTATTACAGACTTCACAATAGTGTTTATCAACTCTTTATTTCCAAAGCCATCTCGAACAAGACTGCAGAACACAAGCTTCTATGCTACTCAAGCCAAACTCATCAGCCAAACTTGACTAAATGGAATTGAAGTTATTAACCATAAGCCTAAGTTCCATTCCAATGCAGGCAATAAACAGTATTCCCTCAAAAATAGTTTGAAAGCCAATTTTTTAGTTTTCCAAATGAGTCAGGGTTATAACATCCAGAGATTCTGGGACCCAGTGATGTTTGTTTGTTTGTTTGTTTGTTTGTTTCTAAAAATATACAGTATGCCATTCTAATATTTGGCTGGTTTAAAAGAATAAATTTATAACTTAAGAATATAAAACAGCATTAAAACTAAACACTAGTGCCTCTAAGACACTAAAAGCATGGGTAAAAAGGTAGGCTTTAAGTTCTTCCTTAACTAGCATAAAGATGGGTCCAGTCTCAGTTCCAACAGCATTAACTTATTCTACTTGTCCTTCCACGTCCAGTCTTTACTACTTGGAAACGCACTGATGCTTTTGAGATGTCTAACCCTGAGCTTACAGAAAAGGAGAAGTATAGGTAAATATCAGAGTACATATGGCAACTAGGTCCAAACCTGTGAACAATCCTTCCTAACAGCTTCATATAGACATTAAATAATATGGGAGACAGGACTGAACCTTGAAGCACCCCCCCCCCCCCCCGATGATTCCTAAGAAATTTCCCAGTATCACCTTTTGATAGCACCCAGAAATAGGAGTCAACGACTGCAAAGCAGCAGCACCAACTCCCGGTTCATTTAACCATACAAAAGAAATAACTATGGTCAATGGAATCAAAAGCTGCTAAGAGATCCAGGAGTATTATCAGATGCCACACTTCCTTGTCTCCAGGTATAAATTGTCAAACATCCATCAGGGTCACTGTGGTTCTATCTGTGCCAAATCTGGGTCTAGATCCAGGATGATAAGGGTCTAGATCAACCTTTCTCAACTGAGATTTCATGGAACTCTAGGGTCCTGCAAGAAGTTGCTAGGAGTTCTGCGAGAGTTTGTGTTTGACAAAATTAAACATTTTTTTAGTTTTATGCACCATGCAATGCTAGTGCTCACCATGATGGGAATTTTTGCATATTGTAACAACCATATAGTTGCCAACCTGCCACTTTCCTGCTCTCGTAAGTGTTGTAAAATATAGATTGTGAAGGTTAGAAGTGAATTGTATTGTGATGGTTTTGTATGAGTTGCATGAGTTGCTTTGCCTGTTCACAAAAATAATTATCATAATAAACACAGCAGTAACAAAGCACCAATTTCCCCGAAGGCAAACTGGTAATCTGCCCTATTTTCCCCTGTAGTGGGGTAGAAATGGGTCTCCTTCTAAACAAAGCACAGGGTTACTTGGTGTTTTTTTAAAAGTCATTTTTGTAAATAAAAAAGGTGGTAAAGCCAGCCAGTTTCCCATTCTTTTAAATTAAATCTGTTAATTGCCCATTGCAATGGGTCTGACATTTTTTTTCTGTTGCAGTCCCATTTTACGGAAGAACCTCTCCCCTGAGATTGAACCAGTGCCCACCCTAGTGGCCTTCCAGGAGTGAATAAAAATAGAGCTTTTCCAGAGAGCATCTAAAGGGCGAGGAAAATTATCTTAACGTATTATTATTGTACTGTTAAATATTGTTTTATTGTTGTAAACCACTAGGAGTCCATGCATGTTATGGCAGTATATAAATGGCAGTGTGTGTGTGTGTGTGTGTGTGTGATAAAATCGATTAGGTAGCTGGCCATTTTACTTCATTCTAGATGACTTCCTGCATGGTGACTTATCAACTTATGTAAACCGCCCAGAGTCCCCTCTGCGGGGGGAGATGGGCAGTGATATAAGTTGAATAAATAAATAAATAATAAACTTCTACCACCAAAAATGGCATGTAAACAATACTTTACCTAGTACAGTTTCTAGAAGTGGTAGATGTGATTTGGGATAGAATCTGGATGGACTGTTCAAGACTCTTAGAGAAACCACTGGATTGTTTATAGCCAAATATGTTGGATTTAGATGAAGATTCCATGGCCATACAGAGGGTGAATATGAAGGTATTTGCTGTTAGGCTTGAAATATAATTATGTCACAGCAGACTGCCCATCACCAAGGTATATCTCACTAATTTACAGCCAAGGTGGTATAGCTTATAACTAGTGACATTTTTAGAAGATATTATTCAAGGATGTCAAGTACATAATTTGTTTAAAAGTACACATTGACATGATATTGATTCTGAAGGAGCTCTCAATATTTACCTGATATAGCTTTAAAATTTTGTTACATCAGATTCCTATTCCTAGGCTTTTGCACAGATAGGAAAGCAGATTTCCCAACAGAAGCTAAAGGATAAAAATGGTTGCTAAGCGACTTTTATTTCCTTCCCAAAGAACAGGACTCGGACCAGTTACAAGCTGTATATGGCTTGATACTAGTGTTAGAAGGTAATCTTACCAAGGTTCGTCCCAAGCCGGGAATGAATAGACACGCAGGCAGTTGCTGGAACAGAGGTTTGCAGGTTTATTCCCAAGAGCATATGCAGAGTACAAAGTACAGAGTATGCTGGTTGGAAGGTGGCCACACCTGTATTTCCCCCACAGGCCATTTATATAGGAGAGCTTGGTCATTGGTTCCTGCCCCCTAGGAACTTGAGAGAAGTGTAATTTGCCAGATTTCAGAGAGGAGGCGCTCTGTGGTTGGGCCCCCTGCTGTTTGTGTTTCCTGTCTGTGTTCCCTGCAGGCTGTGGCTTTGTCCACTTACTTGGAATGTGCACCTTGGAAGAAGTCTATTGTTATTTTATTATGGAGATCTGTTTGGCTGAGGAAGAAGGTCTACCTGAATGGGCTGGCTAATTTCTGTGAATGAGCTGACCTTTTGTGTGTCAAGCTTTCCAATTGAATAGGAAGGGAATCCTTTGTCTCAGCAGTTGGGCTTCCTTTTCCATCTTAATCTCTGGGGGAAGACAACATGGAGGGCAGACAGTGTTCTGGGGGAAGATCCCAACACTAGCTTCAGGTTTAGGCTTCTGCTACATTTTGTGCTGTGTTCCTGGTAACCTCTGCCTTTCAATTTCTTCTGGCAACCAACTTGATGTGGGTAGTTAGAATACTTCTGAATATCATGCTAATTACCCAGGTTTTAACATTTTGTTTTTGTTTTAATTATTATTAAATAGACATAGAAAAAGCAAGTTGTAAATAAAGAAGTTTACAAGCACTGTAAAATCGCCAAGGAAAAAATGACATTGATATAAATTTTGTATATTAAAATATTTTATATCAATTTGAAATTTGAAAGTATTAAATCAATGTTAGAATGATATTATTATATAGTAATTGACAACTTTAGTATGATTTGATTTATAAATTGTACTCTAAGAAAAAATGCAATTAGTTCTATCTCTTCTGAAAAAATTAATGAATGTAAAATATCAGGACAAAAATAAAAAAGAAAGAACATAAATGTTGCAATCATATGTTAAGAGAAGTCTAAATTTTGGATATGGTATAAACCCTTTTATTAGATTATAATCCAAAAACGGTTTCCACATTGAGTTAAATTCTATATCAGATTTGTTTTTTAAGTATGAAATTAGTTTTGACATTGGGGCTTCCATAACTTAATTTGCCATTTTTCTATAAAAGGAATTATTCATGCTTTCCAATAAGAAGCATAGAGTATTCTAGCAGCTATTACCACATATGAAACCAGTTCAGTATATTTTATAGAACTATAAGGCTTAGTAATATTTAATTAAAAGTTAACAGACTAAAAAGAAAAATCCTCCTTCAAAATCTACTTCGTTCTATTATAAATCATTTTCCAGAATTGTTGTGCCATACAACACTGCCACCAAACCTGGAAGAATGATCCAACCTGGTTATTGCATTTCCAACAGTTTTTAGAAAATATTTTTTTTATATATTGGCAATCAATACTGGAGTAATATACTATCAGTAGAACATCTAACAGCAAATTTTTCCAAGTGTAATATTAATTGTAAGTGTGATATTTTTCTTCCATTAATATTCCCATTGTAGTATTTCAATTGTTCTGTTCAGATTCTGTATCTATTTGATCATACAATCTTTAACTTTTTTGCATTCTGAATCATACTTCACCAAAAACCTATAGATAAGTCCCAAAAAATGATCTGAGTTTTGTATGACATGTTTTTCAGATACAATCTGATCAGGATGTATCAATTCAGTTAAAAATACTTTTAGTCCTTTTGCAAGAATTGCTGTGAAAACTTTATAGTTTATATTAACTAACGGAATAGGTCTATACAATTCTGAATAGGTCAGGTCATTCCCTTCTTTGTATACCAAAGAAATTAAAGCTTTCTTGCAAGAGGTGGAAAGGCTTGATGCTGATTAATCTTACTCATTACCTGAATTAATGGTTCAATCAGAATTTTGTGGAAAGCCTTATAGTATATTGCAGAAAGTTTTTCTGGTTCTGGAGATTTATTCAATTTCAATTTTTGTGTTGCTTCTACTCTTCAGCAGTTGATTTATTGGGAGCTTCCTTTTGTTTTTCTGTAATTTTATAAGCTGTATTTTGTCTAAATACTCTTCAGTCTGTTTTATATTTAATATCTATTTACTATAAAATCTGCAATAATATTTAATTTATCTCTTCCATTGTTGAAGCATATTGGTTGCCATTCCAAATGGAAGTGATAGTTCTTTTCTCTTGTTCATAGTTGATAAGCCAACAATTTTTCTGATTTATTGCCTTTTAAAAAATATTCCTGTTTCACAAAATTCATCTTCTGTAACTATTATTTACTTCCATTAAATCCAGTTGTTTACAAATAGTTTTTAGTTTTTGTTCTACATCCAAAAGAGGATTCTAGTTATATTTTAGTTCAAATTACTTCAGTTCATTCTTCAATAGGTTGGTTGGTTTTGCTCAAATACATACTGAAAATAGAGAAACATCAAAATTTAAATTGATTTGGAAGAAGCTTTTTAGTTCTTGTTGGTGCTTAAGTTTAATATCCTTTTGAAGTAATAATAAACTGTTAAGTCTCCACCTTTTCCATTTAGGATTCTTCTGTGTAATCTTACAATTACTGAATGATGGTTTGTATAGGCGAGAGGGGCAATTTCCACATCTACATGATTGGTTAAGGATGAGTTGGAAATCCAAGAGATGGCTATTCTTGAGTAAGTTTTATAAACAGATAAATAATAAGTATATTCCTTTTCTATTTTTTTAATAAGAATTTTATTAAGTTTAAAGCAAAGATAAAAACTACAAAAAACAAAAAACTACAGAAGAGAAAAAAAACTAAAAAGGTGAGAAAAACACAAGATGAAAAAAGATTTTTAGAAGATAGATGACTTCCGACTTTCAACAACAAGAATATACAACAATTTCCATAATCAGTCCCTTACTCTATATCAAACCAAGGTCACATTATTTCTATAAATTATTCCACTGGTACATTATAAAAGTCACTAAACACCAATGTATTGTCAAAGGCTTTCACGGCCGGAGCTCGATGGTTGTTGTGGGTCTTCCGGGCTGTGTGGCCGTGTTCTGGAAGTTGTGGTTCCTAACGTTTCGCCAGCATCTGTGGCCAGCATCTTCAGAGGGCAGGAGCACAGACAGAAGCGAAATCTCTGTGCTCAGGTAGAGTGGCAATGTTTGTTTTCTATTTATAGAGCTAAGTTATAGGAGATTAGGTGGGGTTTTTTGTTGTGTTGAAATGTTAACGAGTGGCTGATGAGCGTGATTAGCATGTTCATTGATGTTCACAGATGCTGGCGAAACGTTAGGAACCACAACTTCCAGAACACGGCCACATAGCCCGGAAGACCCACAACAGCCATCACTAAACACCATTGTTCCTTCCACTTATATATACTTATATAAAAAAGTAACCAAATATATAAATCTCCAAATCAGCTTCCCCCCCAAAAAACAACATTTATTTAAATATTTCCTTCCTACCACTATTCTATATATTTCTGATCACTATAATAAAAGTCAAATTATAAAAACATTTAAATTATCTACTTTTGTACTTAATACTAACAATTTTAACCCTATTAAACCTAAAACTAAACAATTATTATTATATCTTATAAATCTTAAAAGATCAAACAAACTTTAAAAGCAATCCTATAAATCTTAATCCAAAACATTACAAAAAAATGGAATCATACAAACCTTAATATCAATCCAAATAATAATATTCTTAATTCTTATAGTAGAAATCAAATTATAAAAACATTTAAATTGTCTACTTTTCTACTTAACAATACTATAACAATCTTAACCCTATTAAACCTAAAATGAAACAATTAGTATATTATCTTATAAATCACAAAAAATCAAACAAACTTTAAAAGCAATAATCCAAATCATTAAAGAAAAATGCAATCATATAAGCCTTAATATCAAACCAAATACATATTCTTATTTCTTGCAATGCAATAAATCTTAATCCAAATCATTAAAGAAAAATTGAATCATATAAGCCTTAATATCAAACCAAATACATATTCTTAATTTTTTATCCCACATCGAAGTATACCAAAACATTTACTTGCCTCCATATTACACACACGGCATTTTTCATAAAGAAATCAAACAGCTCAACTGCCCCCCTTAGAAATTCAGACTCCTCAGCAGAAAACCTCCCACAGAACAGAGCCATTTCTTTTCCAAAACATTCCCTCAGAAAAACAAGCCCGTCAGTATCTTGCAAATCGAGCTGTCTTAACCCCTTCAACACCAAAGTGTATTTATTGCCTGGCATTTCCTCAAAAACTCCAATCTCACTGTCAGTAAAAGCATCTCCATCTTGATTGAATTCTTCCTCTTCCAGAACATCCTCAGCCAGCTGACATATTTTAAAACTGATATTTTCTGCTATATCCCAAATATCCTGCAGAATAGCTTGAAGGGTGTCATGGAAAATCTGTTTGAAATCACAACGTAGCTCAGAACGCAGCTCTGAGAAAATCTCCTTAAACTCTTCCAAGTTTCATTAGTAGATTATGGCACCCTCTAAATACTTGGCTAGCGCAGATAGGAGCTAATGGGTTAATGCAAGCCTTTTCCAGACGAAAGAGAAAGTATGTTAACCAGCAGCTGCAGCTCCCAAGGAAATTGAACAGAAAAGTCAAAACTCAAAACAGCAGATTCAACATGTCGGAGAATGTTAAATCCTTCAAATTAGATACAAAAATAATAGTGGGGAGATGATTATTTATTCTCAGTCCTCCTTAATATTTAAATGCGAAATAAGACAAAGTTGAAAAAAAGATTTTAAAATTAATCCAGAAATAACGATAAGCACCAAGAGAATTAGCTGCTTCTTGCTGTAGAAAGTATCTCTTACGGTTCATAAACTTAAAAAAATATAAATTGGGTGATTTAGAAATGGGGTGGCTCGACCTAATGTCCCTTTAAGGCTACAGTGCGGTCTGGAAATGATGGCGTCCCCAACACCCATCATCTCTTACTGGATTAGTGCCAATTCTGCTGGCAATCCTCAGGCTACGAGGCGACGTTTTGGAGTGCAAATGGGATGATTCCGAGCGTTTTCTGTCCATGAAAGCGCTCCAGGGCATCAGAAAAAGCCTGAGCCCCCCCCCCAAAAGCTGGTGCTCTCAGATCTGCCCGCAGCGATCGCGGGTGCAGCTGTTCAGTCGGCCATGTCCCCCACCAGAAGTCAGTATATTACTTTTCTAGAGGCAATTTATATATCCATGCATCTGAAAGAGAAAGTAATGACATATAGTCTAGAATGCTTTTGGAAGTTTATTAGAGGTCTTTGGATGATCCTGATACATCTAAATCCAGGGGGGAAAACTGTTCATATCTCCAAAATTTAAAGCAACTCCTTCTGCAATTTCAATAAATAATTGGAAAAATATTTTACAAAATTTTGTTATCATTTGGAGCATAAATTGAACCAATTGTTGTTTTTCCTTGTTAAGTCTGGAATCATAATACTATAAACCTTCCTTCTTAATCCTGAAGTTGTCCCTCCATATATACGTAAAGATAGAAGAGATATGAGATTTTGTACATCTCTTTTTAAGAAAGATTAGCTATGGATGGGCTATTCCAGGCTATCTGGAGGTAATTTTAAATGGTGGCAAATCCTTCATATACTTGATAGAGAGAGGATTCTGACAGGATGCTCGAATCCCTAGCAGTCACAGATGGGAGCTTTGGTACAGATGTATGTGCCTATAGTTTTGTGTTTTTATTGTGCCTTGATGCAGCTTTAGTTGGCTTTTTGGTTAAAGTAATTATCTGTTTTTATTTTGTCTGCCACCCAGAGTTTCTTGAAGAGATGGGAAGCCATATAAATTGGATTTGACTTATCTTGCTATTTGTAGTTTGGCCTCCATCCTTACTGCCTCTGACCTTTTGAGTTCTGTACTCTGAAAATAATTGTTGTCCCTTTTGTGTATCAAACTTTCTATAATTTAATGACAAGAATCACCATGAACTTAACATTATATTAATCTTAAGCCTAGACTACAACAAGCAATGGCTGTGGATAAAACTAGCCAACATATGTGAACCAAAGTATCAGCATGTAAGGCTGAACAAGAGCTGTCTTGAGTCTTCCAGCTGATGACCAGCATCTCTTACTTGCTTTGTCCCCAAAGGACATTTAGAGATTTTTTTTAAAAAAAAGGAGAAGTGCAAATATACCAATAATCTAGAGGTTTTGTTTTTTCTAAGTCTTCAAATTTGTCCACAAATTTTGCATTTTTCTAGCAATGCTATGAATTTGGTATATTGATTTGGGTTAATTAGGCAGGAGAGTGTAAGATACTAATTTGTAGAATCAACAGATTTGTTTCAAGAAAATTAGGCATTTTTAAACTGAGCAAGGATATAGCATCAGTCTTTTGCTGAGTCTGTGATACTTATTCAGTGTGACTGGTCCTGTTTATTTTTAGAAGGCGGCACTCTTTTGAGAAGAATTTGTTTTGATATGGCCGAAGAATGTCTTTGATCTATTTGTCTGATGGAGTTAGTTTATTAATAGTGGGAGGAACTGATTCTGTTTCATTTGGAAAGTAAAAAATTATTATTCCATATGTAATGTATTCAGTTTTTTCAAAGGCCATATAGAAAGTGAAATCATGTGATCTTATTTGATTTAAAGTAACTGCCTTTCAGAAAGCTTGGCTTCTATCGCTTACTCTTACTTATAAGATCATAAAAGCAATCCTGCTAGACATGATAAATAATCCAGATGCTGGCTAAGCACACATAACGCATTAAGCCACAATTGTCTGTGTGAATACATTGCACTAAGCCATAAATTATGGTTTATAAACTAGTGTCAGGCTTACACATCACAGCTTAAACAAAAACTAACCAAACAATGTCATGGCTTAGTGTAATTTGTGAATTTGGTAAAATTATTATAGCTGCTGTCTAATAACTAGTACTTGTATCAGTCAGTTACAGTTTAATTTGCCATCAGCACATTTAAAGTTTTGCATGTGAAGCCATGTTGAAATATGATTAATCTTGCCAACATTTTCTTTTATTTTTGACCAATAGCTTCCAGTACAGTATATAAATTCTATATCCAGAAGACAAAAGTGAGTACCCCCACCTGTCTAAAGAGTGATATGTTGTTCATGACCATACAGTATGGCCAAGGAAACTCAGGAACTCTAATTTGCATTATACCAGTTGAATTAATAAATACAAGACAAGGATGGTATATTTTCCCCCCATACATTCCTTCTTTGCTCCTTTCATCCAGTCATTCTCTAAAGGTAAAATCTTTCAATCAAACTCAACTTCTGCTAATTTCATCGATACCTTCTTACAACTGTACAAATGTAGTTTGTTACTACCGTCTTGGGGGATTTTTTTCAGCTTCCCAGTGTAGCATAGAACCCTGGGATTTCCAAGGGGATGCTCTTTCATCAAAGTACTAACCAGGTCTGACCCTGCTTAGCACTTAGGTTGACTTAATGTTGCTCCCTAGCTGGTCCAACTCCTCTCTAACTTGCTGTAACCAGCAGGATTTTAGTTACAGCAGAAAACAAAGCAGTATCATACTGAAGATCAGGAAGAAAAAAAGTGCAACTGCTTCATTCCCTGCTATAATATAATTTTAAAGCTATCATATAAAAAGGATTTTTGCTTCTATACTTTAAACAGTGGTTCAACACAGAGAGATTAGATATTTTCCCCCCCTAGAGCTACAAGATCTAGGCAACATGTTGGAGATCCTGGCAAATCCAGCATGCCTCATCAGCATATGGATGGCTGCTCTAGGATGCAAGCTCTCCATGCCACTCCCACTTCCTCCTCTCTCTCTCTCTGCATTCTTTCTTCCATGAGGAGGAAGCAGCACATGGCTGCTCCTCTCCATGGAGAGAGGCCATGTGCTAGGCCTCACTCTCTCTCTCTCTCTCTCTCCCCCTTGGACCGGGAGCAAGCACATGGCTGTGTGCTGCCCCAGCCTAGGCCACGGATGGGCCTAGGAGATTTTTCCCCCTTTCTACACGGATCTCTTGCAGCAAGCAGGGCAAGAGGTATTAAGTTTAGGGAAATGAAGAAGAAATGGAACATCATTTATCTACCAAAATGCTGTACCTGCAATGAATAAACGTAAGGACTCTTTTGTACTTACTTTTCATATCTGCCATGTCTAAGCGCGTGTTTCTTTATGCTTGGGTGGGCTAAAGGTGTAAGATTAATGTGGATCTCTCTAATATGCTCATGGGCTCTATTTTTAAACAAGATTCTTTTTCTGTACACAAGTTTTGCAGTTCTGCTCCATTTCAGTAGTTCTAACAGACTGCTGAATGGGCTTCACAACATACATCTGGATTTTGCAGTGCAGATCTTGTAGCCCATTTTTCTTAGTTTTTCTGAACATGCTTTGACGGAAGGCTTTATCTAAATTTATAATGACTGCTGTTAAATGAGCACAGTTAGTAAAAAGAGAGTACACTTTATAGCATTAGTTTGTCTTTTTTGTCGTCGTTGTTTACATAATAAAAATTATTAAAGGATAAATTGCCTCCAAAAGAAAGAATAGAGCATATTGTATAATCCCATTTTTAAAATAACCTAGTGAGCATATTTGATTTTTCTTTACGAAGCCTTAACCAAGCAGTAATGAGTCATGCTTACTACCTGACTATTTGTTGAAAAGATCATAAAATTTGTAACAGAATGACTACATATCAAGTTATTTTAGATATAATGTATATCATTATGATTATTATATGATTATTATAATCATGACTGAAAGGCAAGTAATATATATCTTCTAAACAAATTAATAAATGAATTTGGAGGACTTTCTCCTTCTTTACTCACCATTAGTGTTAAAATCTCGTGCCCAAAAAGTTTTTGCCCTTTCCAAACATGATTGGTGCAATATCCCTGTTGTGATTACAGTGTGGGTAAAGTTAGTCCTCAAGTTACAACAGCAATTGGGACTGGAATTTCCATTGCTAAGCGATGCGGTCTTAAAGCGTGTCATCACGTGACTGCATCACTTAACAATGGAAATCCCTGCAATCCCTGTTGCCATCACTTAACTGAATCGTGGGTCATTAAGCGAGCACCTCCTGGCAACCTCCTGCCAGCTTGCAACAACCAAAGTCAGTGGGGAAGATGACAAGAAGTTGCAAGTCCCAGGCGCTCGCAAGCAGGCCAGCAGGCAGGTAAGTGACTACTGCCAGGTGGGAGAGGTGGCCAGGGAAGGTGCGCAAGGGTGCACTAGCGGCAGGGGAGGATGCACAAGCGGTGGGGAGGTGCGGCACTGGCGCAGCAGGGCTTGGGGTGGCTGCTGATGGGTGGGGGAGGGTGCGCAAGGTGCCCAAGTGGCTGGGGAGGGGGTGCAGGGGTGGTGGGGTAGGCCTGGCACAAGCGTGGTGGGGCTTGGGGTGGTGCTGCCAGTGGGAGAGGGTGTGTGAGGGTGCACAAGTGGCCAGGGAGAGAGAGTGAGTGGCTGGGGAGGGTGTCCAAAGTCTTGTCAGAGCTCAATAAAATAATATCCAATATTTCATTAAATTTAAGCAGTGATTATGTTTAGTTTATATTCAGTTTTTATATCCTAGGCAACCTCTGACATCTGCAACCCTGCAAACCCTGTTATACAAATTGGCTTTAATATGTTCTGTTGAGATTTGCTTTTGAGAAAATACACATAAATTTGGGCAACAAGTGCAATCCCCAAACCAATGAGGTCTCCTGTGAAAGTAGTGTTCCAGTCAGATTATTACCCAACTGCCTGTTAGAACTCTTTACGTTCTTCACTTGGGGCTTATCTTCAACTGCCCCATGAACTGCATACCTTTCTTCTACTCTTAAAGTATTCCTTCTTTACGACTGAAGTAGCCAAATTGTTTGTTTGTTTGTTTGTTTTCTATCCGCCTTTATTATTTTTTATAAATAACTCAAGGCGGTGAACATACCTAATACCCCTTCCTCCTCCTATTTTCCCCACAACAACAACCCTGTGAGGTGAGTTGGGCTGAGAGAGAGGGACTGGCCCGAGGTCACCCAGCCGGCTTTCATGCCTAAGGCGGGACTATAACTCACAGACTCCTGGTTTCTAGATCAGCACCTTAACCGCTAGACCAAACTGGCTCTCCATTCCATTTTACTCCTTTCCAGAGCGGGGTGGATGCGCGGGGGGGGGATTAAAAAGAAAGGAATGGTGAGAGAAGAGACACCTTTCCTGCTTCTTTTATGGTAGCTAAGGGAGCTGTTGAAAACATCAACAGGTGACAACCCTGTTGTCTCAGATCATGTGCTGCTGGCACAGAATGGACTGAATCAGAGGGGGGAATCACTTGGTTGTTCACTCCATGCAGACTAGGCTACTGAGACACAGCAGAGTGTGCCAACCTAGCCTGTGTAGATATATTATGGCTCAGCATAGTGTATCAACTTAACCAGTTTGAATGTATTATTGTTCAAAGTGTTCTGTGAACCTATCCAGTTGAGCTAATTGAGTAAACTACTCTTTATTCACCGTGGGCATGTGTGTCATGTGAACACAGCCATTTGACAACTTGGTGTGGAAGCTATTCCCAATTCTGTTATTTCAGAGTAGTTTTCAAATAGAAAAGGATGCCTTATAGGAAGTCAGACTATTTGTACAACTAAACCAGTATTTTCTAGTTCAGCCTTCCCAAATCGTTCAGATCTGTTGCAACCACAACTCCTAGAATTCACAGCTGGCCTGGAATACTGGGAATCATTGCCCTAATATATCTGGAGGGAACATAATTGGAAAAGATTGGACTGATGTAACAGTTGCTCTCTAGCATTAAATGAACTTTGATCCATTTAGCCTGGGACATTTTGCATACAAATGTTTGCTCAACCACAGAGTTGTGGTTCTACATTCTAGCTGTTATTAGAAAACATTTACTATATCCCGATCTACAATATTTGTTGGAATTTGATTTCTTGGATTGGGAAGCTGTTACAATTGCTTTAAGGTATTCTCTAATGCATAGCTTTCCAAACTGTGTGTCGCGACACATTAGTGTGTCACGACAAAACCCGGAAGTGCTGATGGCACGTCGCCGCCGCTCCTGCGGCGGCGCGCATAGCGATGGCAGTGTGTGCAGCGGCAGCAGTGGCGACGGCAGTGGCGCACCATCAGCGCTTCCGGGATTTAGCGCGAAACACGCCACCGCCGCTGCCGCCGCCGTGCACACCACCACCGTTGGTGTGTCGCCAAGGGCGGGACTTTGGAAAGCACTGCTCTAATGCATGGTAGAATGGATTCAAGGTAATTTTCTTGCATATAGAAAGGTTATTTTTGTTCATAGATAGCTTGCAATAATTTGCTGGCAGAAGTTTTTTTTAAAAAAAGAATCTCCAATAATTTACCTTCCCCTACAGTCCTCTATGTTTCCCCAAATTTGGGGAAATAATTCAGAAAAGGAAAGAAGGCAGCCTTGGGGATAGCAGTGAGAGGAGAAAATAAGCAAATGCCAAATCTCCTTTTCTGCCACTCGGAATGTTCTATTAGAGTACTGTTCTTGGATTGCTCCTTCTGATGGAATAAAAACTGTATTCAACCTCATGTATACTGGGTGGCCAGTTTGGTGTAGTGGTTAAGGCAGAGCTTTCCAAACTTTTCATGTTGGTGACACACTTTTTAGATATACATCATTTCGCGACACACTCTTACAGCAGGGCATCATTTTGCGACACACTCTTACAGCAAGGCAGCGGAATCCTGGCAGGGCAGGTTTGGAGGCAGCAAGGCACAAGGCAGGCACTAGGACCTGCGCGGAATCCTGGCAGGGCAGGTTTGGAGGAAGCAGGACACAAGGCAGGCACTAGGACCTGTGCGGAATCCTGGCAGGGCAGGTTTGGAGGAAGCAGGACACAAGGCAGGCACTAGGACCTGTGCGGAATCCTGGTAGGGCAGGTTTGGAGGAAGCAGGGCACAAGGCAGGCACTAGGACCTGCGTGGAATCTTGGCAGGGCAGGTTTGGAGGAAGCAGGACACAAGGCAGGCACTAGGACCTGTGCGGAATCCTGGTAGGGCAGGTTTGGAGGAAGCAGGACACAAGGCAGGCACTACGTCCTGCGTGGAATCTTGGCAGGGCAGGTTTGGAGGAAGCAGGACACAAGGCAGGCACTAGGACCTGCGCGGAATCCTGGCATGGCAGGTTTGGAGGAAGCAGGACACAAGGCAGGCACTACGTCCTGCGTGGAATCTTGGCAGGGCAGGTTTGGAGGAAGCAGGACACAAGGCAGGCACTAGGACCTGTGCGGAATCCTGGTAGGGCAGGTTTGGAGGAAGCAGGACACAAGGCAGGCACTACGTCCTGCGTGGAATCTTGGCAGGGCAGGTTTGGAGGAAGCAGGACACAAGGCAGGCACTAGGATCTGCGCGGAATCCTGGCAGGGCAGGTTTGGAGGAAGCAGGACACAAGGCAGGCACTAGGACCTGTGCGGAATCCTGGCAGGGCAGGTTTGGAGGAAGCAGGACACAAGGCAGGCACTAGGACCTGTGCAGAATCCTGGCAGGGCAGGTTTGGAGGAAGCAGGGCACAAGGCAGGCACTACGTCCTGCGTGGAATCTTGGCAGGGCAGGTTTGGAGGAAGCAGGACACAAGGCAGGCACTAGGACCTGCGCGGAATCCTGGCAGGGCAGGTTTGGAGGCAGCAAGGCACAAGGCAGGCACTACGTCCTGCGTGGAATCTTGGCAGGGCAGGTTTGGAGGCAGCAGGGCACAAGGCAGGCACTAGGACCTGCGTGGAATCTTGGCAGGGCAGGTTTGGAGGAAGCAGGACACAAGGCAGGCACTAGGACCTGCGCGGAATCCTGGCAGGGCAGGTTTGGAGGCAGCAAGGCACAAGGCAGGCACTAGGACCTGCGTGGAATCCTGGCAGGGCAGGTTTGGAGGCAGCAAGGCACAAGGCAGGCACTACGTCCTGCGTGGAATCTTGGCAGGGCAGGTTTGGAGGAAGCAGGACACAAGGCAGGCACTAGGACCTGCGCGGAATCCTGGCAGGGCAGGTTTGGAGGAAGCAGGACACAAGGCAGGCACTAGGACCTGTGCGGAATCCTTGTAGGGCAGGTTTGGAGGAAGCAGGACACAAGGCAGGCACTACGTCCTGCGTGGAATCTTGGCAGGGCAGGTTTGGAGGAAGCAGGACACAAGGCAGGCACTAGGACCTGCGCGGAATCCTGGCAGGGCAGGTTTGGAGGCAGCAAGGCACAAGGCAGGCACTACGTCCTGCGTGGAATCTTGGCAGGGCAGGTTTGGAGGCAGCAGGGCACAAGGCAGGCACTAGGACCTGCGTGGAATCTTGGCAGGGCAGGTTTGGAGGAAGCAGGACACAAGGCAGGCACTAGGACCTGCGCGGAATCCTGGCAGGGCAGGTTTGGAGGCAGCAAGGCACAAGGCAGGCACTAGGACCTGCGTGGAATCCTGGCAGGGCAGGTTTGGAGGCAGCAAGGCACAAGGCAGGCACTAGGACCTGTGCGGAATCCTGGCAGGGCAGGTTTGGAGGAAGCAGGACACAAGGCAGGCACTACGTCCTGCGTGGAATCTTGGCAGGGCAGGTTTGGAGGAAGCAGGACACAAGGCAGGCACTAGGACCTGTGCGGAATCCTGGTAGGGCAGGTTTGGAGGAAGCAGGACACAAGGCAGGCACTATGTCCTGCGTGGAATCCTGGCAGGGCAGGTTTGGAGGAAGCAGGACACAAGGCAGGCACTAGGACCTGCGCGGAATCCTGGCAGGGCAGGTTTGGAGGAAGCAGGACACAAGGCAGGCACTAGGACCTGTGCGGAATCCTGGCAGGGCAGGTTTGGAGGCAGCAAGGCACAAGGCAGGCACTACGTCCTGCGTGGAATCCTGGCAGGGCAGGTATGGAGGCAGCAGGGCACAAGGCAGGCACTACGTCCTGCGTGGAATCTTGGCAGGGCAGGTTTGGAGGAAGCAGGACACAAGGCAGGCACTAGGACCCGCACGGAATCCTGGCAGGGCAGGTTTGGAGGCAGCAAGGCACAAGGCAGGCACTAGGACCTGCGTGGAATCCTGGCAGGGCAGGTTTGGAGACAGCAAGGCACAAGGCAGGCACTACGTCCTGCGTGGAATCTTGGCAGGGCAGGTTTGGAGGCAGCAGGGCACAAGGCAGGCACTAGGTCCTGCGTGGAATCTTGGCAGGGCAGGTTTGGAGGAAGCAGGACACAAGGCAGGCACTAGGACCTGCGCGGAATCCTGGCAGGGCAGGTTTGGAGGCAGCAGGGCACAAGGCAGGCACTAGGACCTGCGTGGAATCTTGGCAGGGCAGGTTTGGAGGAAGCAGGACACAAGGCAGGCACTAGGACCTGTGCGGAATCCTGGTAGGGCAGGTTTGGAGGAAACAGGACACAAGGCAGGCACTACGTCCTGCGTGGAATCTTGGCAGGGCAGGTTTGGAGGAAGCAGGACACAAGGCAGGGACTAGGACCTGTGCGGAATCCTGGTAGGGCAGGTTTGGAGGCAGCAGGGCACAAGGCAGGCACTACGTCCTGCGTGGAATCTTGGCAGGGCAGGTTTGGAGGAAGCAGGACACAAGGCAGGCACTAGGACCTGTGCGGAATCCTGGTAGGGCAGGTTTGGAGGAAACAGGACACAAGGCAGGCACTACGTCCTGCGTGGAATCTTGGCAGGGCAGGTTTGGAGGAAGCAGGACACAAGGCAGGCACTAGGACCTGCACAGAATCCTGGCAGGGCAGGTTTGGAGGCAGCAAGGCACAAGGCAGGCACTAGGACCTGCGTGGAATCCTGGTAGGGCAGGTTTGGAGGCAGCAGGGCACGAGGCAGGCACTAGGACCTGCGTGGAATCCTGGTAGGGCAGGTTTGGAGGAAGCAGGACACGAGGCAGGCACTAGGACCTGCGTGGAATCCTGGTAGGGCAGGTTTGGAGGCAGCAAGGCACAAGGCAGGCACTAGGACCTGCGTGGAATCCTGGTAGGGCAGGTTTGGAGGCAGCAGGGCACGAGGCAGGCACTACGTCCTGCGTGGAATCTTGGCAGGGCAGGTTTGGAGGAAGCAGGACACAAGGCAGGCACTAGGACCTGCGTGGAATCCTGGCAGGGCAGGTTTGGAGGCAGCAGGGCACAAGGCAGGCACTAGGACCTGCGTGGAATCCTGGGAGGGCAGGTTTGGAGGCAGCAGGGCACAAGGCAGGCACTACGTCCTGCGTGGAATCCTGGTAGGGCAGGTTTGGAGGCAGCAGGGCACAAGGCAGGCACTAGGTCCTGCATGGAATCCTGGCAGGGCAGATTTGGAGGCAGCAAGGCACAAGGCAGGCACTAGGTCCTGCGCGGAATCCTGGCAGGACAGGGTTGGAGGCAGCAGGGCACAAGGCAGGCACTAGGTCCTGCGTGGAATCCTGGTAGGGCACGTTTGGAGGCAGCAGGGCACAAGGCAGGCACTAGGATCTGCGCGGAATCCTGGCAGGGCAGGTTTGGAGGCAGCAAGGCACAAGGCAGGCACTAGGTCCTGCATGGAATCCTGGCAGGGCTCGGAGGCAGCAGCAGCCGCGACACACCCGAACACTTCAGCTGACACACTAACGTGTCGTGACACACAGTTTGGAAAGCTCTGGGTTAAGACATCAGGCTAGAAACTGGGAGACTGTGAGTTCTAGTCCCACCTTAGGTACAAAGCCAGCTGGGTGACCTTGGGCCAGTCGCTTTCTCTCAGCCCTAGGAAGGAGGCAATGGCATACCACTTCTGAAAAACCTTGCCAAGAAAACTGCAGGGACTTGTCCAGGCAATCTCTGAGAATCGGACATGATTGAACGGATAAAAATAATACTGCGTGGCAGTGTATAAATAAAAAGTATGTAGATGATAATTAGGGTGATATCTGTCATCTTAATCTGAAAAAAGAAGTGTGGTTGTCCTGTTCAATGCATCACACAGAGAAGGTAAGTTTAAATCAAGCAAAACTGGCTTGTTTGGTTATTAATTGCTATAGAAACCATCACATAGTAACAGTTGGGATGTAGATTCAAACCCCCCAACTAGCCTCATCTCTACACCCAAAGATGGTGACTCAGCTGCAGTTTTCCTTCATAATATATTGAAGCAAATTAGGAATAATTCACAGATTCGCATTACCCCAGATTTGGCAGTTTTAGTTATCATATTCAGATAGTTACTTGAGAACCATATAGTTGGGAAACTATATTTCCAGTAACCACCCCAGTTTCTTTTACATAAAAGGAGATTGGGGGGGAGCCATTATTTTCAACTGTTCATTGCCTATATAACCTTTCAGTGAAATTTTCACTTTTGTGTTTCCGAGGGTATTGTTCAGGAGATAATGCAAGGGTAAAATGAGATGTTTTAGATTATTGAATGCTAGCAAGGTTGTGCATAGAAAACAGAAGGAAAGCTGGAAGGTCTAAAGTTATCATTTATTTACTGGCTGTTCTTAAGTTTTGAATAGGTTATTTATATTTTTAATATGTTAATATTTCAGTTAAAACAGAGTTATCCAAATATACTGATGCCTTCCTCCTGTACAAATGGTTTGTAGTCCAATTCTGTACATAATGACTCAACCTCTTCTCTTGAATTCTGTCAAATTTATTCCAAGTGGGCATAAATTTGTGACTATAGCTTTTGTCATCTAATCACGTTTCTAAGGCTGTGAGTAAGCATATTGCTTTCAGAATAAAGGTGCAAACAATTTTGCTGTAGGTTTGCAATTATTTGTGTATTTGGACAAACTCCATCAAGCTAATGGTACTTCCATGCTGATAAATATGAGCAGGATCAGGTTGAACATGATTGCTTGGCTCTGGTAAAGCATAGCTAGCCCCTGAGAATAATGCCCGTCAAAGATTAGGCTCATGAACAGAGGCCATTCAGCAAATGAATCTGTCTTACCATTGGGTTGTTCAACAAAGCAATCTATTTTCAGACTTTATTTTTTTTAAAAGCCAAAAAAAAATGTTAGTTACTTACTGAGGAACTGGAATGAAATCCAGCACTGCATGAGCAATTGTCTGCATGCACGCAGTGTGACAATCTTCCTTCATATAGCGCCACCATATCCCAGACGCCCCTCTAACCTAAAGGAGAGGAGATGCAAACAACTCCCTTCTCTGTTCTGCTGATGCAAATAGTTCCATCAGTGTGATTTAATTAGACAACATTCTAGACATCCTACAGCAGAGCTTTCCAAACTGTGTGTCTGGACACGTTAGTGTGTCGGCTGCAGTGTCTGGGTGTGTCGCGGCTGCTGCTGCCTCCGAGCCCTGCCAGGATTCCACGCAGGTACTAGTGCCTGCCTTGTGCCTGGCTGCCTCCAAACCTGCTGTGATTCCACGCAGGTCCTAGTGCCTGCCTTGTGCCCTGCTGTAAGAGTGTGTCGCGAAATGATGCCCTGCTGTAAGAGTGTGTCGCGAAATGATGCATGTCTAAAAAGTGTGTCACCAACATGAAAAGTTTGGAAAGCTCTGTCCTACAGAATTTCCTGAAGAAAGCTATTTCAAGATAGCTTTCTTCCTCAAGGAAAGAACTTCTAAAACAAAGTGTGATATTGTAGACATAAGATCTTCCAAATACCAGAGTCCTAAAATTCATAATTAAAAGTATATGCAGACAAGTATATGCAATTGTACAACATACCACAATTTTTAAAGTCCCAAACAGCACTTTGGACAAATTTGCTCTGTCTATTTTGTGTGGTCTGGGCGGTGCTGGTTCCTACCTTGTCAGCTTCAGACCTTATACCACCTAGTTTCTCCTTTCTCCCCACTATATGGGTGCATCTCCCCTTGCCTCTCATTGTGTGACACAGGAAGGCCATCAATAAAAACAGAGTTGCAGTAGTAATATCACTGCAATACTGGCAAACCCTATATGTACCAAGGATCAATAAAGAACATGTTTTTTTTTCTATTTATGGTCCCAGGCCTTTCTTTTCTTCACATGCCATAGTGTTGCACGGAGAAGAATAATCACATGAGTTGATATTCCTTATTTACAATCATTGTAGGCAGAGCAATCTATAATTTAGAGGTATTTGGTCATTCTAGTTAAGAAAGTATAGCAATATCTTTAATTAGAAAGTACTTTGTGGTTTGAAGTAACCTTAAAGATGCAACCTTCAAAGTACTAAAAATACATTACCTGGAATCACACATTTTGCTAAGCCTTAATGTGGTTTGTTCATTTTCCTATGTGAAATCAGCCACTTGATACTTATTCAGTAAACCATGATCCAACAAACTATAACCTTGCATAATGTGTGAAGCCAGCCAATGAGATGTCTGTCCAAGTAAAGAAGGATCATTCTGTATAGGTATACATATTTTAAAGTTTTACAAAGTATTCTGTTAAAAACAGCTATTGTGTTAGATAAATACATACTGTATGAAGGATCCTCCTAACTAAATCAAATTATAGGAAAGAAACAGGTCAGCTGTCACAGTAAAGGATTACCATCTTTGTTATGCACATTCTAAAAGTAAGGAGCACATACATCAAATATATTCTCCTTCATCTATCTAGTTCTTTAAATAGGGTAGGATTGGTATAATTTGCTATTGTTATACTTTTGCAGAGTTAGGGTTGGGGCATATTCAACCAAACATACACAGTATTTTTAGCATGCTTGTGTACTTTGGAAGAAATTTATCTGCATGACACCTGTTACTAATTAGGTTATAGTGAAAGGAAAGTGCTAATAAAATGATGCAAGATACATTAAATGGGCACTCTTCAAATTAATGCATTTGTGTTAATGTATTGTCGAAGGCTTTCATGGCCGGAGTTTGATGGCTGTTGTGGGTCTGGAACTTCCAGAACACGGCCACACAGCCCGGAAGACCCACAACAGCCATTTGTGTTAATTTGGGCTCAAATTATAGGTGACGGCAGCTACCGGTAGCCTAGTTAAACCCTGCTCTGTGTAATTCCATATGCAGGCTAGGAGGGTAGATTAGAGTGAGAGTGGTTCATAGATCTAGAGAACCTTCCTTCTTACTTCTGTGCCAGCATCCAATGTAACAGGGCCAATGCCTCAACCCATAGCCTTTCTGGATCCATACTACCATTCTGAAGCATCTAGCATGGCTGCTATAGTCATAGTCTTCTTAATTTTCCAAGAATGTTTATTGGCTGTCATATCCCAAAGCATTTTTAGGATAATTAAGTTGACAGCTAGAGGCACATCATCTAGTATCCTTGAGAGTGCTGGACCTTTTTTGGCCTATTCTATATAATAGAGATAGACAGACAGACAGACAGACATGCAAGTGCACATGAACTATGGAGTGCTATCAGTTATCCTTACTGATGTTTGCTGCTGCATCAGGACCACATTAAGACCCTTGTAGGCCCTAGTCACATTTATTGTCATAGGTCGTCATTGCAGTGATAATCTGGATGTTTGCAGTTATGATGGTATTCCCTGGGCCTGTATTCTATTCTTCACTCACTCGCTGGATCGTCACCTTGTTGTGGTGAGTGGGCTTGTGTGTTCCCAATGAACCCTGTGAGCGAAGCCGTCGGGAGTCATGTACTCCTGGCAGGGTCACCCATGGCGGTAAGGTCCAGGGGGAGGAACCAGACAAAGAACGATCCAAGAAAGTCCTCAACGGCAGAACAGGCGGAAGATAACAAGGTGTATTGTTACAACGGCTGCGAAGGCGGATGAAGGCTGCAGCAGACAAAAGGTCACCAATCGTCATGGTATCCATGCCATTGGATTAGAACCTTTTTCTGTGAAGGTTGTGTGCTGATCGTTGTGCACCGATCTCCACACATAAAACAAATTCACGCACAGGCGTCTTCCAACCACACCAAACCCAAAACAACCAAAAGTCCCATGGCGACTGATGAATGGCAACGGGGGCAGGACTGTGAAATCCGGAAGCTCCTAGTCATGGACCAGCACATGGGCGGTGGATACGGATTCAGTCGCCCTGACTCAAGGATCGAGGCAGTTGAGTAGTTCGGCAGCTGTATCCACGACTGAGCAGCCCTATTTAGGATCCACTCTGCTCACCCCATATGGGGAGGGGGCTAGAAAAGGTGCCCTAAACATAGTCTGCCTCATTTTCTCCCTGACTGGATTACCGCGACCAGTGGGGTCACCATCTAGCGGTCGTAAAAAACACATGAATTTTGGAACATGGAATATACGGACACTGCAAGACAATATGGATAGTGAACGACCTGAACGTAGGACTGCCATTATTGCAAGGGAGCTGAGACGTTTTAATATTGATATAGCAGCACTCCAAGAAACTCGAAGAGCAGGAGAAGGACAGTTGAAGGAAGAAAAAGGAGGTTATACCTTCTTTTGGAAAGGACTGCCTGAACAAGAACGACGAATACATGGGGTAGGCTTTGCTATCAAAAACGACATTGTGAAGCTCTTGTCAGAAGTTCCCACTGGGATTAACGAACGACTCTCAACTCTGCGAATAAAACTCGCCAAAAACCAACAGGCAACTATCCTAAGTGCTTACGCACCAACACTAGATGCAGATGAGGATATCAAGGAAAAATTTTATACCCAGCTGGACACCATCTTATCAGAGATACCAAAGGAGGATAAAATTATCCTCCTGGGCGATTTCAATGCAAGAGTTGGGCGTGATTTTGATTTGTGGCCAGGGATCATTGGGAAAGAAGGAGTTGACAACAGCAACACAAATGGAATCTTACTTCTGACTAAATGTGCAGAGCATAACCTTGTCATTACTAACACACTCTTTCGCCAGAAAAATAAATTTAAAACATCATGGAAGCACCCACGGTCGAAGCACTGGCATCTTTTAGATTATGTAATTGTCCGTGCTAGAGATCGCCGTGATGTACTTCTCACCAGAGCCATGACGAGCGCCGATGACTGCTGGACAGACCATCGATTAATTCGATCCACGATGGCCATAAAGATTGTCCCTCATCGTAGGCTCCAAGGAAGAAAACCAAGGCGTAAAATGAATACACTGGCCCTTCAAGATCCTATTAAACGAGCTTGCTTTCAATCAACTCTCAAGGAACATCTGCCTATGGAACTTCCTGAAAATGTTGAGGAACACTGGATTAAATTGAAGACTTCTATTATTTCAGCCTGTGAACAAACTATCGGATACCAGACTAAGAGACATCAGGACTGGTTTGATGAGAACGATAGTGAGATTGAACATATTATTGACAAGAAAAGGAAAGCCTTCCAGATATGGCAAAAAGATATTAACTGTGCCGTTAAGAAAAAAATCTACGCCAGTGCAAAGGCAGAAGTCCAAAGAAGAACTAGAGAACTTAAGAACATATGGTGGATAAAAAAAGCCCAAGAAACCCAACATTTTGCAGATGCTCATGATGCACGGGGCTTTTTTAATGCCATAAAGGCCATCTATGGACCAACAAACCATGGTACAAATCCCTTACGCTCAGTAGATGGTGCTAAGCTTCTAAAGGACAAAGAGTCTATTGCACTGCGCTGGAAAGAGCATTACTACAATCTCCTTAATCGTCACTCTACTGTGGCTGATGAAGTCTTCTTGCAAATCCCGCAAAAACAAATAAGAAATGAGCTTGCAGTACCCCCTAGTTTGGAGGAAGTCAGTAAAGCCACTAAACAAATGAAAAATAACAAAGCTAGTGGACCTGATGGGATTCCTGCTGAAGTCTTTAAAGAAGGCGGGCCTGAACTTACACAACAACTTCATAAGCTCATCGAAAAAATCTGGATGAGGGAGGAGATTCCAGCAGACTTTAGGGATGCCATAATTATCACTCTCTTTAAAAAGGGTGATAGAACAGACTGTGGAAACTATCGAGGCATCTCCCTTCTAGCCACAGCAGGCAAAATCCTGGCAAAGATCATTGCAAACCGTCTCCTATCTGTATCAGAAGACATCCTCCCTGAAACGCAAAATGGCTTCCGCCCTTCCAGGGGAACAGTGGATATGATCTTCACTGCACGACAGCTTCAAGAAAAATGCAAGGAGCAAAACCGCCCTCTGTACATGGCGTTTATTGATCTGACTAAAGCTTTTGATACTGTAAATCGTACTGCTCTCTGGACCATCCTTCTGAAAATCGGATGCCCTGATAAATTTGTGAACATCTTGCGATTACTCCATGACGACATGATGGCAACAATCCTGAATAACAATGGCTCTCAAAGCGATCCATTTAAAGTGGAATCCGGCGTTAAACAGGGATGTGTTATTGCTCCAACCTTATTCGCTATCTTCATCGCTATGATTATGCACCTTGTTGAAGAGAAACTTCCTACTGGTGTAGAAATTATATATCGAACAGATGGAAAGCTTTTTAATCTTAGTAGGCTGAAAGCAAAAAATAAGGTAATTGCAACTTCTGTTATAGAACTTCAATATGCTGATGATAACGTAGTCTGTGCACACTCCGAGGAAGATCTTCAAACTATCCTAAACATCTTTGCAGAAGCATATGAAAAACTCGGCCTCTCGATTAACATTAAAAAAACCAAAGTGCTTTACCAGCAAGTTCGAACCAATCCCTCCGCAGCGCCATCAATCCAGCTTAAAGGTGTGTCACTAGAAAATGTCGATCACTTTTCTTATCTCGGCAGCCATCTATCTACAAAAGCCGACATCGACGCTGAAATTCAGCATCGCCTGAGCTCTGCGAGTGTAGCTTTCTCCCGAATGAAGCGTAGAGTGTTTGAGGATCGGGACATTCGCAGGGAGACCAAAATGCTTGTTTACAAAGCCATTGTACTACCAACCCTTCTGTACGCCTGTGAAACATGGACCCTCTACAAACGCCACCTCCAACTTCTTGAAAGATTCCATCAACGCTGCCTCCGAAAAATTCTGCAAATTACTTGGGAAGATAGGCGGACTAATGTTAGCGTATTAGAAGAAGCGAAAACCACCAGCATTGAAACAATGATCATCCAACATCAACTTCGCTGGACCGGTCATGTTGTTCGAATGCCTGACCATCGTCTTCCAAAGCAGCTACTTTACTCCCAACTTAAGAATGGAAAACGGAATATTGGTGGACAGCAAAAGAGATTCAAAGATACTCTCAAAGTTAATTTAAAAAAATGTAATATCAGCATTGAGAACTGGGAAGCCCTAACTCATGAGCGTTTCAATTGGAGGTCATCCTTTATTAATGGCGCTATGGACTTTGAAGAAACACGAGTACAGGGCGAAAAGGATAAAAGAGCTAAAAGGAAGGCACGTCAGGCAGACGCTCATCATGACCGTCTCCCACCCGGAAACCTATGCCCTCATTGTGGGAGGTTGTGCGGATCCAAAATTGGCCTTTACAGCCACTTACGGATCCACCGTTAAAATTTTACCTTTGGAAGACAATCTTACTCGGCTACGAGTGATCGCCAATGATTCTATTCTTCAATAAGTCACAGGGAATAAGTTGTAGTAATAATACCTTAAATATATTTAATTTTAGGATATATGACTTTTGATTTTCCTGGCTTTTCCTATTTTAAGATTACTTTTTCTTAACTTTTGACATAGGCCCCAAAAGTTTCACAGGACCTAGGCAGTGTGCCTGTTGTGCCTAATGGATACTAAAGGCATCAAACCCACACCACTCTTAGTAAGCTACATGTGGGTCTGTGAAAGACACTTTTCATAGTGTTTCCCAGATCTGTCATTAACCCTGCTTCCCTCACACCCTTCATCTATTCTTGTAGTCTGTATCATGATTTTATCTCACCATGCAACTATGTTTGAATACCATCTGGATTCTGAATTCAGCTGTCATTTGAGACAAGAAGGTGATTTGGGATAGAAGGGTTAAGTTTTCTTTTGCCAGTAAACCCCCTTGTCAGTGGGTGTTTTTTTTATGGCATAGTGCTTTTATTTCAGGATGGCTTCAGAATGTATTTACTGGGCTTTTGTATTAATTGATTATCATTGTGGTATTGTCTGCTTTTTTTAAGGGGCATGGTGGCTCAGCGGGTAAGACGCCAGGCTTGTCAATTGGAAGATCGCAAGTTCGGAGGTTCGAATCCCTAGCCCCGCATGATGGAGTGAGCTCCCGCACTAGCTCCAGCTCTTGCCAACCTAGCAATTTGAAAGCATGCAAATGCAAGTAGATAAATAGGTACCACTTCCATGGGAAGGTAACAGCGTTCCGCGTGTGTCATGCCAGCCACATGACCGCGGAAGCGTCTTCAGACAACGCTGGCTCTTCGGCTAACAAATGGAGATGAGCACCGGCCCCTAGAGTCGGACACGACTGCACAAATGTTCAGGGGGAACCTTTACCTTTTTTTGTCTGCTTTGATCTGCTCTTGAATAATTAGGACCAGCCCTACTTTAAGACAAAGACTGGGTTTGTAAATAGTTCTAAGACAAAATGTGCTTTCTTAGAGTATTGTGTGATTGAAGCCATTGTGATAGATAAACTAGGGCTTATTGTTAGTGTGTTGCATGGAGCCACCAAACTGAGTTTTATTAAACAAACCATAGGTAAGCAAGACATACTTAGCACCACATGTAAAATCCAGCCAGAGAGGCAGACACATCAGGCCACAGATGTTGAGACATGAAGAGGCAGCAAATTGTTCATTGTATGTTATTTTGTAAATGTAATACCAAAGATGGGGAACTGTGTTCATGGGATTTTCTGCCTTGGTTGGTTTGGGATGGGGAGAATTTTGACTGGGCAGAGGTGTATTTACTGCTTTGCCCTTGGCTGCTTTATTCTTGCTTTGTTAGGATGTGATTTTTGGAAATCTGTTTATTTTGCATATCCCACAGAATGCTGTCATTATTCTTTTGTTAACTGGAATAAATAATAGAAATAAAAATAAGGGGGCCCTATAATTATAAGTACTCAGACTTTTCATTTTAAAGAGTTGGCTTTTAATCACGATAGCAGTGGCTAAATTAGAGCCAGCTTTACTATTCGGCAACTGACTCTGACAACAGATCCAGGCAGAAGGAGGGAGTGGCATCAGACCTGACATCCTCCTGAGCCGGTATCCTAGCAACAGAGATACTTGCAGGTTGAAAGGCAGAATCGTCTAGTTGTGTTGTCTAGCTGCCAAGGCATTGTAGATAGGGAAAACTCCATGCCAAGCAAATGGGCCCAACTAGGCATTCTCTCTTGCACATACGGTAACAAGTGTGTGTGCTGCTATGGTCGTGTTATCCCACAGCAGTGCTGCCTCTGTGGAGTGCAGAAGAGGTTTCAGCAACAGGAAGCATATTGGGGACAGTCCTGCATTATCACACGGCAGGTCCTGTGTCATTTTAGCTGCCCTTTAGATACTGTAGCAAATCCTGATACTGAAGGAAGTTTCAACTGCTTGTCTGGTGTTTGTGCATGGACTCGGGGGTGGGTGGGTGGAATCCATCTTGCTCTCACCCCAAATAGCAACATGTCCTGCCTATCTTGGTATACTTTCAGTTTGGATGGTAATACCAGTATTATGCATGGGACATGCAGCAAGTTATACCAGCTTATAAAACTCTTCAGTGCTATAATTTCATCACCTTGGGGAATCAAGAAACAGTTCTGCTTGGAAGCAGCTTTCCTGATTAAATATGAGAATGAATTGAAAACCCAGTGAGGGAGAATCACCGAGAGTTTTCTAATCAGCTCTTCCTTTGCAGAGTAGTAACATCATTAAAGATTTGACAAACAGCGTGTCTGGGATGAAGTGTATCTTCAGTTTTCAACTGAAATAGGAGATGTAAGTTATAGCATATATCCCTTACATAGTCTTTCTTACCCAGAAGTATTGTCACAGATGCCTCTGGGCATATGATGGCTGTCCCTTGCATATGTTCTGTTGCCAAGAATGGGCTTTTTGCCATGAAAGAGATTTCCCCTTTACCTCTAGGAATACATATAAATGTTATGAACAATAACAGTGGATATCTCACCTCCTATTTTTCCATAGCAGAAGCACTCTATAGCACTTGCCATCCAATACTATATGATAGAATGCAACCATCTTAGATTTCAGCTGCAGAAGCTATATGTTAAGAGTAGATATTACATTTTCAAACCATTGAAATTGGGACCCAGATTTAACAAACTAGGCAAAAAATCTTAAGGCTTTGCAGTAATGGGGGTGGGGTGGAGGATGGTTTCAAAGTAATTTTTTTTAAAAAAGTTTTGGTGTTCAAAGAAGATTTTCTGGAACTGAGGCACAAGAGGTTAAAAAGGAATAGAACATAAGTAACTGCTGGATTATCCCATGTCTCCTGGATGAGAAAACACCATCAGAAAGAATGTCAGGCTAGCCTAATAAGGCAAATCATTCCACGTTTAGAAGCAGCAATTGAGAAAGTCCTTTAAAAGGAGATTAGACAAATTAATGGAGGAGACAGCTATTAATAATGACTACTGTAGTCATGTCAGCTTTATTTGCTTGTATGTCTCTCTATGAGGATAAATATTCATTTTTTAATTTCTTCCAGTGTACTGAAGTGCATGAGCCTTTGGTCAGATCCATCATAGCTTCTCTTATAACAAAAATCAAGAAATACACGATTTAATTGTGCTTATACTAATGTCTTTAAACTGTATCTACAGCAGTGTTTCTCAACCTTGGGAATTTTAAGAGATCTGGACTTCAACTCCCAGAATTCCCAGCCAGCAAACATCTGTGCATCTCTGCTTTGGCCCTGCCCACTTCATCCACTATTGATTTATGAAACACTGCCTGCATGCCAATCACAGGGGTGCCAGGGGAAGAAAGTTTCCTCATCTTTGTTGTGAAGAATGGCACAAGGACTAGTTCTTATTACGAATGGGAGTTGGCTCTCTCTTGAAGTTCATTCCCTATCCATTCCTACAGTTTCACATGTTACCTTGAAGTCCCTGGAATTTTCTTTGTAGCTTCTTCACATTTCTAAAAACATTACATTTGTCAATGTCATAATTGTTCTAATATGTTCTAAAATTGTATTTGTTTCCACACCCAATTCAAGATGCTGAGGCTGATCCTGTGAGCCCTAACAGCTTGTGATCAGAAAAGGGAAATTTTTTTCAAGACCAACCTATCTGTTTCTTAAAACCCTCAAAAGAGATACTTCTTGGTTTATTTAGCCACAAAACATTGTTGGATAGGAAGTAGACAAATATCCTCGTATCTTACTGTGAAGACAATGAAGTGCAGATCCAGTCTCATAGTACAGTGAAATTAGATTTGTCATTAATTGTTCTGTTTTAGAAGAAATTCTGGGCATTTTGCAAAACATAAAGTGAGATTCATGAGGCACTTGCCTCCCTTTGAAGGCCAATAATTAATTGAATTATTGAAGGCCAATAATTTAAAAGGCTTTGGGAGCTAAAATAATTCCCCCTGTTCAGCTGTGGTATTCAAACAACTAATCAGGAGTTGACTAACCTTTTCCCCATCTAGGGAAGAGTCTAAGTCAGTGCTTTCTAAAGTGCCGCCGTTGGCGACACACCAACGGGGGCAGCGGCGGCGGGGCGCGCACGGGGGCGTGCACGGCAGCAGTGCGGGGGGCGCGCGGCGGTGGCGGCGTGGATGGTGGCGGCGGCCTCCACTAAAACGTGGAAGCGCTGATGGTGCGCCGCCGCCGCCGCCGTACACACCCCCACTGCCGCTTCCGGGTTGTGTGGCGACACACCAGACTCTGTGTTGCGACACACTAAAGTGTCGCGACACACAGTTTGGAAAGCTGTGGTCTAAGTCCTAGAGAGAACCTGAAAAAAATGGGACTTCCACTTTTGTTGCCATTTTAGCTTTTACCTCTCCCCCTCTTGACCACACAGGGGCGTAAACAGGAGGCTGAAAGGGGTAGGGCTGTTCACATGAAAAATTAAATTTCCCATGATCCAGTTAGTTAAGTTTATTGTGCAAAAAGGCTATTTGCCCACTGTATTAGGACCGTAAGTGGTACTGTTTTGGAGTGAAGAGGTGGATGCTTTGTTTGACAGTGGGTTAGGGATCCCAGATATGCTTCTATCCCCCTCTGCTCAGCAATCCTCATGCAGCTACGATTCCTAGGCAAGCAAGACTACACCTTCTTGGGCCTTCCATACTTGCCTGTCCTGTGGTGATCTGTGGTGTTGCAGCCATCCAGAATTCTTAACAAGCCTCTTTCTCCAAGGCCCAGTACTCATTGAGATCATTCAATTTTGGAGTCTGAGCTTTAGGATAACTGAAACGTTGTTGTTGTTGTTCAGTCGTTTAGTCGTGTCCGACTCTTTGTGACCTCATGGACCATAGCACACCAGGCCTTCCTGTCCTCCATTGTCTCCCGGAGTTTACTCAAATTCATGTTCATTACATCGGTGATGCTATCTAACCATCTCATCCTCTGCCGTCCCCTTCTGCTTTTGCCTCCAGTCTTTCCCAGCATCAGGGTCTTTTCCAGTGAGTCCTCTCTTCGCATTAGGTGGCCAAAGTATTTGAGCTTCAGCTTCAGCATCTGTCCTTCCAATGAGCAGTCAGGGTTGATTTCCTTTAGGATTGACTGGTTTGACCTCCTTGCAGTCCAAGGGACTCTCAAGAGTCTTCTCCAGCACCACAGCTCGAAAGCATCAATTCTTCGGCGCTCAGCCTTCCTTATGGTCCAACTCTCACAGCCATACATTACTACTGGGAAAACCATAGCTTTAATTATATGGACTTTTGTCGGCAAGGTGTTGTCTCTGCTAACTGAAACATTAGGATAAGTTAAATAAAATACTGACTCTGGTTTATGCTTTATTTCATCTTCAGAGTATAGTGATAATGTTTGTAACCACAGGGAGGCAGCATCAGCCTAGATTTACCTTCTTAGCTGCATCTTATTTCTATATAACACCTCAGGAGTTTATGGTTAAAGGGAATGAAAATAATGAAAAGTGTTCTGCAAAACGCACTAAGTGAACCCACTAGGTGGTCCGTGTTTATCATCCTACTCTTGTTTTCAGTGTATAAACTTTAAGCATCTTAAATATTAAACCCAGGGTATTAAATTGAGGCCATATGTGGCTCTTTGCCAAATTCTGTGCAGTTCTCAACCTGATTTCACAAGCCTTTTGCAATCCATTTATTCTGATCTTTAGAAAAAACAGACCAAGTCATCCCTATAGCCTACTGCAGCTTTCCCCAATCCTTGAGGTATTGTTTTTTTGCTCTGGTGAAATAAAGTGGAGCAGGAAATTTATTTATTTATTTATCTTTCAAATATATATAGCCGTCCATCTCACAAACAAGCAACTCTGGGCGGTGTACAAATAAATACTGAGAAATAATAGTCTCTCAGCCTCTTCTGAGGCTCGGAGAATAGCAAACATGACTACATGACTGCTGAAAGATAAAGACATAGGTGTCTGTTCTTAACTATGCTAACACCAAAATGATGATATGTGCATTTTGTCTTCCCAATTAAGCTCTGCCCTTTCATATTCAAGTTACCCCTACAAATATGCACATTTCATCCCCCACCCCCTCCCCGAGCCGCAGATGCCTGTGGTTTAGAACATTCCTAATAGTGTGCTGCAGGCAACAAAGTTGAGATAAATAATTGGGAATGGTCATCAGTGCTGTGCAAACATGGCCAAAAGAATATCAAAGAAAGAGAGAAAAAGAAAAGGTCTGCCAGAATGAAAGAGAATAAATAGCCCCATTTCCTCTTGGCTGTTGGCACATTCACCACTTTCCATTGTTGTATCTGGTGCAACCCCTGAAGACATTACATTGCCTGGATATAGGTTTTAATGGAAAGAGTTTATCCATTCTGATCTAATCTACTTCAGCTTCACAAAGACCTAAGAAAGGAGATGACAGCTAGAAAAGTCTTCCATTAATTTCTCTTTCTTCTTTTCAATGGGCAGAAAAGATTTGTCAGAAAGTTTAAAAGTCAGGTATTAAAATACACTTACATAAGAATTGCTTCTTCTAGTACTATCATATTGAAAGCACTGGAGAAATAGTTCTTTGGGAATTTACCATGCATGTTAGTGTTGGCATTTAATGCAGACTTCCCCAACCTAGCATCCTCCAGATGTGTTGCACAACTCCTGTCATACACTCTGGGAACTTTCAGGTAACCAGACAATGTCTCCTAGCTTTCTGTATTCAGTTAAAAGGCACCTGAGATTGATCCAAACTATTATCAGATCTATTTGGACAACAGGACACTCTGAGTCTACAGAATCATAGAATCATAGGGTTGGAAGGGAACTTGGAGGTCTTTTAGTCCAAACCCCTGTCCAATGCTGGAATTCTCATACCATTCTGGACAAATGGCTGTCCACTCTTTTCTCGAAAACCTCCAGTGATGGAGCACCCCCCACTTCAGAAGGAGGCTGTTCCATTGCTTAATAACTTGCAGACAGTGGTCAGCTAATCAGTACTATCCTTTTGGATAATAGTAGAGTATAAAGAACGGTCAGCCTATCGGTGCTTGGAAGCCATGAAGAAGTTAATTCAGATCCCTCTAGGTCTGCGCCTAAACTCACACCTCTTCCCTCCCTTCATGAAAATAAATTGCTAGCATTTCCCCCACGTTCCTATGCTTGCCATAGTAGCAAACCTTTGTTGCCTTCAAACTCAGCAATTCTGTATTTGTGCTGCTTTTGGTCACCAGCATGCTGCTATGACAACATCCCAGAGGGCAAGAGACAGGGAAAATCTCCTCCAGTGGGAACACAGACTGCCCATTCAAGCACAAGCCAATGATTTGTTGTCATTTTTGAAGTTTCTTTGCTGTCTTAAAATGGCATTTCTCCATCCACAGATACAGTACCACTGGGTGGGCAAGGATATATTGAAACTGTTCACAATTATATTCCGCCTCAGTTATGATTTGATGTGATCAATGGGGGACTCATCTTGCCTAAGTACCAGGGCTGTGCTTTTGTCTGGAAGATCTCATCAGAAACAACTTGATATCATTGTTTTGCTAACAGGGTTCCAATATTTTAACAGTAACCCAAAAGACTGAAAACCTCCCCAAGCACTTCCTTTGGGAAAGTGCTTTCCTTCCTTAATATATAAGGATCCAGATGAAAGTGGTAATCTTAATGATGTTAATTGGTCCATTAATTCACCTTTTAATTAAACTTAATTAATGAATTACATTGCATGAATTCTCATGAAGTGAGAATTGGTGTCTTATTTTAATTTTTTTTTCCTCCCCTTGTTAGTTGAATAGACAGAACTTCAAGGCATGTAGTTTCCCCCAGAAATGCTGTGACAAGGAAAAGATCACTTGTCATGCATTTGTTTGAAAAGAACAGAGCCTTTTCTTGGACAGGGGTGACCGCTATGGTCCTTAACTTGCTGCTTTTCAGATATGCTAAACTATAGTTCCCAAAATTCCCAGCCAACTTAGTGCAATGGAATTTTTTATCTTTTCTAAACCATAAGCAGATGAAATATTAATAGGGTTGAAGCTGAGCCTGTTCCTCCTCATCCAGACTCCCACAGCCTCCAGAATCTGAGACAGAACCCTGACAACACTTGGACAGCTCTAACGACCCCAATTGGGACTGGCAACTCCATTGCTAAGCGAAGCAGTCATTAAGTGACTGCCCCGCTTAGCGACGGCAGTTCCGGCAGTCCCGGTTGCAGTTGTTAAGTGAATCACCCCTGGTCGTTAACCGAGACATCACGTGACCGCGACTTGTGACTATATGGCCCCTCCCCCCGATCATGTTTAAAACGTCTTTAAAAACCTGGCTTTTCCCTCAGGCCTTGAGTTAAGGTATGTGGCTAGCCTTTTACACTATTCTACATATTAGTTTGAAGGGTTTTTTCCCCCTCATAGACATGCATTATTCTTTTATTTGTTACATTGTTCTCGTTCTTTTTAATGTACAGTATGCTACCCAGAGTCTTTGTGGAGTTGTGCAGCCTTAAAAACTTGACAAAGAAATAAATGTGCTGCTTTAATAATTTCACAGGAGCCTTATTTTCAGCTAACCATTTTATAATATATATATGTAAATGTAAACAGCAAGTGCTACTTATCTTTTAAATTTTGAAATGTTCATATATTATGTTTTAGTTTTGTGATTTACTGTATATTGTAGTGTTTTGCCATGTTCAGAAAGGCAGCCTAAAATATTATTTATGTTATGGGTCCTAAAGATAATAATAATAATAATAATGAAATGATGGAGAAACAATCATTTTTTGCCTGAACATGTTCCTAGTATGCGAATGTTCTCAGCAGTCCACCTGGGAATCTCTTGAACGAATTTTTTTTCCAGATTTGAAGTGGTTTGTTAGGAAATGACAGTATGACAAACAACTGGATTTAGCTTTAGGTACTGTCAGTGAGTTGTATAAATGCTGTCCAAAATGAATAATGTTCTCAAGTACCTGGCATTTAAAACGAAAAATTCCAGAGTTTGAAATGGCCTTCTCATTCATTCATTCCAATACCATTTTCTACTCAAAATTACTTAAATCAGCTCATTAGACATCAACATGACCATTTGCTCATTTGTGATTTATAGCAGCCCTCATGGTGCCAACAGAACAGGCTTTTATATTGCTGCAGTAATGGCTGGGTGACACTGTAATATGCAATCACTAGATGGAAAATGGCCGTTTATGACAACCCAAAGGTGCAAAATAGCATACAAGTATTTAAAATGGGTGGAACTTCAACATATTGAAGTTCTATAACAGAAGTTGTAATTACCTTATTTTTTGCTTTCAGCCTACTAAGATTAAAAAGCTTTCCATCTGTTCGATATATAATTTCTACACCAGTAGGAAGTTTCTCTTCAACAAGGTGTATAATCATAGCAATGAAGATAGCGAATAAGGTTGGAGCAATAACACATCCCTGTTTAACGCCGGATTCCACTTTAAATGGATCGCTTTGAGAGCCATTGTTATTCAGGATTGTTGCCATCATGTCGTCATGGAGTAGCCGCAAGATGTTCACAAATTTATCAGGGCATCCGATTTTCAGAAGGATGGTCCAGAGAGCAGTACGATTTACAGTATCAAAAGCTTTAGTCAGATCAATAAGCGCCATGTACAGAGGGCGGTTTTGCTCCTTGCATTTTTCTTGAAGCTGTCGTGCAGTGAAGATCATATCCACTGTTCCCCTGGAAGGGCGGAAGCCATTTTGCGTTTCAGGGAGGATGTCTCCTGATACAGATAGGAGACGGTTTGCGATGATCTTTGCCAGGATTTTGCCTGCTGTGGCTAGAAGGGAGATGCCTCGATAGTTTCCACAGTCTGTTCTATCACCCTTTTTAAAGAGAGTGATAATTATGGCATCCCTAAAGTCTGCTGGAATCTCCTCCCTCATCCAGATTTTTTCGATGAGCTTATGAAGTTGTTGTGTAAGTTCAGGCCCGCCTTATTTAAAGACTTCAGCTGGAATCCCATCAGGTCCACTAGCTTTGTTATTTTTCATTTGTTTAGTGGCTTTACTGACTTCCTCCAAACTAGGGGGTACTGCAAGCTCATCTCTTATTTGTTTTTGCGGGATTTGCAAGAAGACTTCATCAGCCACAGTAGAGTGACGATTAAGGAGATTGTAGTAATGCTCTTTCCAGCGCAGTGCAATAGACTCTTTGTCCTTTAGAAGTTTAGCACCATCTACTGAGCGTAAGGGATTTGTACCATGGTTTGTTGGTCCATAGATGGCCTTTATGGCATTAAAAAAGCCCCGTGCATCATGAGCATCTGCAAAATGTTGGGTTTCTTGGGCTTTTTTTATCCACCATATGTTCTTAAGTTCTCTAGTTCTTCTTTGGACTTCTGCCTTTGCACTGGCGTAGATTTTTTTCTTAACGGCACAGTTAATATCTTTTTGCCATATCCGGAAGGCTTTCCTTTTCTTGTCAATAATATGTTCAATCTCACTATCGTTCTCATCAAACCAGTCCTGATGTCTCTTAGTCTGGTATCCGATAGTTTGTTCACAGGCTGAAATAATAGAAGTCTTCAATTTAATCCAGTGTTCCTCAACATTTTCAGGAAGTTCCATAGGCAGATGTTCCTTGAGAGTTGATTGAAAGCAAGCTCGTTTAATAGGATCTTGAAGGGCCAGTGTATTCATTTTACGCCTTGGTTTTCTTCCTTGGAGCCTACGATGAGGGACAATCTTTATGGCCATCGTGGATCGAATTAATCGATGGTCTGTCCAGCAGTCATCGGCGCTCGTCATGGCTCTGGTGAGAAGTACATCACGGCGATCTCTAGCACGGACAATTACATAATCTAAAAGATGCCAGTGCTTCGACCGTGGGTGCTTCCATGATGTTTTAAATTTATTTTTCTGGCAAAAGAGTGTGTTAGTAATGACAAGGTTATGCTCTGCACATTTAGTCAGAAGTAAGATTCCATTTGTGTTGCTGTTGTCAACTCCTTCTTTCCCAATGATCCCTGGCCACAAATCAAAGTCACGCCCAACTCTTGCATTGAAATCGCCCAAGAGGATAATTTTATCCTCCTTTGGTATCTCTGATAAGATGGTGTCCAGCTGGGTATAAAATTTTTCCTTGATATCCTCATCTGCATCTAGTGTTGGTGCATAAGCACTTAGGATAGTTGCCTGTTGGTTTTTGGCGAGTTTTATTTGGAGAGTTGAGAGTCGTTCGTTAATCCCAGTGGGAACTTCTGACAAGAGCTTCACAAGGTCGTTTTTGATAGCAAAGCCTACCCCATGTATTCGTCGTTCTTGTTCAGGCAGTCCTTTCCAAAAGAAGGTATAACCTCCTTTTTCTTCCTTCAACTGTCCTTCTCCTGCTCTTCAAGTTTCTTGGAGTGCTGCTATATCAATATTAAAACGTCTCAGCTCCCTTGCAATAATGGCAGTCCTACGTTCAGGTCGTTCACTATCCATATTGTCTTGCAGTGTCCGTATATTCCATGTTCCAAAATTCATGTGTTTTTTACGACCGCTAGATGGTGACCCCACTGGTCGCGGTAATCCAGTCAGGGAGAAAATGAGGCAGACTATGTTTAGGGCACCTTTTCTAGCCCCCTCCCCATATGGGGTGAGCAGAGTGGATCCTAAATAGGGCTGCTCAGTCGTGGATACAGCTGCCGAACTACTCAACTGCCTCGATCCTTGAGTCAGGGCGACTGAATCCGTATCCACCGCCCATGTGCTGATCCATGACTAGGAGCTTCCAGATTTCACAGTCCTGCCCCCGTTGCCATTCGTCAATCGCCATGGGACTTTTGGTTGTTTTGGGTTTGGTGTGGTTGGAAGACGCCTGTGCGTGAATTTGTTTTATGTGTGGAGATCGGTGCACAACGATCAGCACACAACCTTCACAGAAAAAGGCTCTAATCCAATGGCATGGATACCATGACGATTGGTGACCTTTTGTCTGCTGCAGCCTTCATCCACCTTCGCAGCCATTGTAACAATACACCTTGTTATCTTCCACCTGTTCTGCCGTTGAGGACTTTCTTGGATCGTTCTTTGTCTGGTTCCTCCCCCTGGACTTTACCGCCATGGGTGACCCTACCAGGAGTACATGACTCCCGACGGCTTCGCTCACAGGGTTCATTGGGAACACACAAGCCCACTCACCACAACAAGGTGACGATCCATTTTAAAAAAATGTAATATCAGCATTGAGAACTGGGAAGCCCTAACTCATGAGCGTTTCAATTGGAGGTCAGCCTTTATTAATGGCGCTATGGACTTTGAAGAAACACGAGTACAGGGCGAAAGGGAGAAGAGAGCTAAAAGGAAGGCACGTCAGGCAAACCCTCATCATGACCGCCTCCCACCCGGAAACCTATGCCCTCATTGTGGGAGGTTGTGCGGATCCAGAATTGGCCTTTATAGCCACTTACAGATCCACTGTTAAAATTTTACCTTTGGAAGACAATCTTACTCGGCTACGAGTGATCGCCAATGATCTAGCCTGATGTGTTGCTCCAGCCCAGAAGGACTCTGAACAGCTTACATTCTGTTTTTTCAGTCAGAAGATTAAAATAGTAAAACAATATAAGAAAGAAAAAACAAAAGAGTCAATGACTACTGAGAAACAATAAAAATCCACACACCACCCAGGATAGAGTCTCCCAATTTGCAGCAGATTCCCCTCCGAAGTCTCTCTTAAAAAGCTAAGTTTTTAAAGCTCTCCTAAAACTCAACACAGTGTTGCAATGTTATGGGACACAGGGTTTAGCCTGGGGATATGCTTTAAGGAGTACTTTTTTAGGTTTTTATAATTGTGTTAATTGCTGTGAGTCTTTGGAAGTAGGCAGTATAGTAATACTGTTAATAAACCTTTTTTTCAAATGTAATTCCTCTGCAAATTATTAATTACAAGAAAACCCCAGGAAAAAAAACCCACAACTGCAAGTGTGTGTCATTTGTATATATGACTTTTTGAAAAATACAATTTTCTTCACAGTATTCCCATATGCAAAGATATTCAATTATACATTTTTTCATTATTTTAACAAATGAAATGAAATAAAAACGTATGTTTTCCTGTATTTCGGTACATATCCTGTATTGAATATGTAAAATAACAAGTGGGTTCTTTCAAAACACTCCTGACAGCCATGTTCAGCAAGTAAACATTGAGGCGCTGTGTTATGCAATGCAAAAGGAGACCCTGAAGGATAATCAGTGGAGATCTGATTTTGAAAAGACATTGAGTAGGGAATACATGAATATGTGGCCAAGTGGGGCATGGTGATGTTGGACACTGGGGAAGCTGGCTAAAGCAATTTACCTTTACAGGGGATGGTGTGAGACTGCTCCCCCTCCCCAATAATTTGAGATAACTTGTCCTCACTCTTTATTGTAATGTCCTGCCTGCCTTGGCCCTCATCCTAAAATCTGAAAATATGTAATTTTAAATAAAGCTAGAAAATATTACCTATACATTTGAATAAATCACCACTCTAACCTCTTCTCCCCAAAGAGCCAACACATCATAACTTCTTACAATGCTTTTGCCAAGTTTCAGACTTACAGTGGCCAACTGCAGTAATTTTCTTGCGGAAGAAAGAATTTGAATCTTGCCACACCTAAATCACCACAGCAGGTAGCAGTGCCTAGCTGACCTTGGCTGGTTTGGAAAGCTATGCAGAGGGTCGAACCTGGATATTACTGGGGTGGAGACCACCAAAAAATCACGGGTCTGCGAGCTAAACTAGGAAGCTGAAAAAACATGCTGGAAGAAGGGAATGGCAAAACACGTTTATATCGCTGCCAAGAAACCACCTTGTTGTGTTCAGAAGCTGAGCTCTAGCGAAGGGATTTAAAAAAAAAATCTTTACCCTTATATCATATTCAGATGATCTATGACAGGGGTGGGCAATGTCAGGCCCGTGGGCCGTATAAGGCCCGCGGGGCTCCCACCTAAGGCCTGCGGGGCTCCTGCCCGCGAACCCCGCCCCTTCCACGCGATTGGCTCCCACCCGCAAACCCCGGCCCCCAGTGATTGTGATTGGCTCCCGCCCACAAACTCCGGCGCCCAGTCCATGGAAATCCCAGAAACCCCGCCCCCCACCCCCCAGTCCCCAGTTATAAATATCCAAATGGCCCTTGGCAGAAAAAAGGTTGCCCACCCCTGATCTATGACGTGGAAAATCCAGTGTCCTGTACACTAATAGTTTGATTATAATATAATAATAATATTATAATATAATATAATATAATATAATATAATATAATATAATATAATATAATAATATAAGGCGTCCTGTCGGGGGTCGCCCACTGAACGGAGAAGATCTCGTGAATGGCGGCGGAGACAACGGATCCAGAAACAGCAACATCCAGGACGTCAGCAGCCGACTCCGAAGCAAGGTATTCTGGGACATGTAGTCCAATACCCACGAAAAAGCGTTGGTTGCCTTACCCCTTCCCTTAGCGTGCAGTTAAATGTTGTATGATATATGAAATGTATAAATATATGAAATACAATGTATGTAAGCCGCCTAGAGTCCTCCGTTAGGGAGGGGATAGGCGGGGTATAAATACGATAAATACTATACTATACTATACTATACTATACTATACTATACTATACTATACTATACGTATTAGAAGAAGCGAAAACCACCAGCATTGAAACAATGATCATCCAACATCAACTTCGCTGGACCGGTCATGTTGTTCGAATGCCTGACCATCGTCTTCCAAAGCAGCTACTTTACTCCCAACTTAAGAATGGAAAACGGAATATTGGTGGACAGCAAAAGAGATTCAAAGATACTCTCAAAGCTAATTTAAAAAAATGTAATATCAGCATTGAGAACTGGGAAGCCCTAACTCATGAGCGTTTCAATTGGAGGTCATCCTTTATTAATGGCACTATGGACTTTGAAGAAGCACGAGTACAGGGCGAAAAGGAGAAAAGAGCTAAAAGGAAGGCACGTCAGGCAAACCCTCATCATGACGGTCTCCCACCCGGAAACATATGCCCTCATTGTAGGAGGTTGTGCGGATCCAGAATTGGCCTTTATAGCCACATACGGATCCACCGTTAAAATTTTACCTTTGGAAGACAATCTTACTCGGCTACGAGTGATCGCTAATGCTAAATATAACTAGTTTTCAGTCTTGCAGTCAAAGCTGCAGAAAGTCTTCAGAGCCATAATAGTGGTTATATAATTATAGTATGTTAATTATACCAATTACTTTTTATGATCAATTTGTGAGTTTTGGATTTGTAATTAATCATATGGCTCTTAGCACACTTAATTGCCTTTTAATACAGTACATTCCTGCCAATACTATATTGGATCATATTCAGATATTTACATTATTCATTTCAGTTTTATGTTCTTTCTTTCCCAGGAGACAGCTCAAATCCTCCCTCTGGGAGCTGAAAAGAAGGAGTATTCAGACATCATCAGAGATCAACTGCTGTGTTGAAGAAACCAGTCACATCAGAAATGATGGAATGTGGATGAAAATGTTGTGTTGCAAATCACTTACATACTTGGGTCTGACGTCAAGAGATTACAAAGGCTGAGGTTTGTATTGCAAAGTCAAAATGTACATTTCATTTTTTCATCATTGCAGTTTGTACTGGATGCCTATGGCTTCACAATTATCTTGCCAATGCTGCTGTTTGTTATATTGTTGCTGCTCATAAATATGAATAAATACTGTTGTTAGGCCATATCATGCACAGGTGAAGGCAGAAGAAGATATCCAAGTAGGAATTCCAGATGGAAGCTTCTGTCAGAACTGAATATAAACACAAAAATTATCCTCAAATTTGAACCTGATTCTTGGTATTGATCCAAGATTTATTCATCACATTTATATCACCGCCCATCTCCCCCACAAGGAGGGACCCTTGGCCATTTGCATTGGCTTTGATGTAATTTGACTTGTGTCAATAAGCCTGCATTTCTGCTTATGCAAAATAGCTTCCATAAATTCTGGTGCTCCATCCTACATTGTTCTAGAATATCCTTCAATCCTCAGGAACGAATCTGCAGTGATATGAGGGGAAGTCAGGAAAGCCCTGTTAGAGTAGAATTCTCATATTTTTCTGGATCCAGTTTATTATTTGTACAGTTACCCTTTTTTGCATTGTCATACTCTTTAAAAATGAATTTGAGAAAAGAGACTTTTTGATCCGCTTACAAAAGGAAAAAACTCCAGAAAATAATCAGTAAAGGATATCATTAATGGAAGAAATAATTTATAAGGACTGTGAAACTTGGTAAGAAGGCAAGTGAACAACAGAAATAATTGCCCGAGAAAGAGAACAAAGAAACAGAGAAGTAAGAAGCACTACAAACAGTGAAATTTCAGTTGTGGATAATTAACTTCTGTTACATACTTTCAGAATGATGGCACTTAAGAACTGGATTTTAGAGGAGGACATTAAATGAAATGCATATGGAATATGAACTCTGTTAAAAATTCTGCTCCCTTTCCAAAAGCTGTTTTTAAGTCAATGTCTATCATATTATCACTGGAATATTTTATTTTTCCTCAATGGGCGTGCCATTAGAACATTTCAAGTATGGTTCTAATACAAGCAAATAGAGGAGTAGAGCTGGTGGGCTGGCACCATCTTTTGGACTGCACCTTTATTATGGAAACTCACTTGCAATTAAATGATGATTTCCTGTAGAAAATCATCTCTCCTTGCTTAGTAAACATCTTGTCACTTTTATATGTCTTTCAGGATGATAGAGAAAATCTTGCCATCCAATCTTGGAGGACTATGAGAAGTGAATAATGACTTTCATTATAGATGAACATTGGGTCCAGATCATGCTGGGTCCCAGCTGAGGCTCAAATGAAAATGAAACCTTTGGCAGCATCTCCACTCTGTTGTCCCTGTTGGTTTATGCCTATCTCTCTCATTCTTTCCTATTTCTCTCCCAAGGCTCCAAATAGCACTTGACCAGCAGGTGCTGAAACTGCAGGACATCCAAGGAAGCTATAGCTACTGAAAGACACAAGCAGTAGTATTAATTAGACCATTGTGGGCATGGCTGATTTCAGAACTGGGATCAGTGCAAATACACAGCAATATAAAATGTAGCCAAAGGTATCCTAGCTCGTACTCCATCTTCTCCTGAAAAGTGGGTAAGGGCCAGAATTGAACATGTTATTCTCACTTTGTTTTCTCAGAAATTCACTAAGTGCTCCCTAGTGTTTAGAACTACAGCCTTATTATGCCTATTGAGTCAATTGTTGTAGTAGAGGGCTGGCATCTCCTGAATTCTGTTAAGACCCCTATTTCTATGTAATATAATATTTACTCATCACTGTAGTAAGCCCAAACCAGGAACTGATTACTGGAAAACAATAAACAAACAACAAAACTAAATGGGGGGAAATTATATATACATAGCAGTCTAGAATGGGTGGATAGAGTCATACGTCACAATAGAAAATCTTAATAGAAAACCTTCAAATTTAATCCAAACATTTCCTAATTAGGAGCTCCTCTTTCTCTCATTGGATAATACCTATCTTTGGGAGCCTTCCCTTTCGCTAGTATGGGGTTTATTAGTCCCTCTGTAGCAACTGGGTCCATGACTTGGAATGGCAGGTGAAGGACCCAAATCACTAGATTCCAAATTCTTTGTCTCTTGATTTGACTCCAGTTCTGATGGGATCTCATTCCTATCAAGCCGTTGCTCAGGTATCTTGGGAAGTTGGTTTGAACTTGGATATCATCCTGATGTCACTTGACCACTTGATCATCATTGAGTCCCACTTTAGAAGTCAAGGATCCCATTTCTTTTTGCATCCAGCTGCAATCTAAGTTGGTTGATAAGTACTGAAACGTTTAGTGTAGACTGCACCCCAGCTCTTTCTCTTTTGCATAATTATGACTGTGCTCTTGCAGATATGGATATATATGCATATTTTGAAAATAATCCTTTAGGTTTGGAAATAGTAAACCTAGATGAGTTTTGATCCGCTTCCCATCAAGAGCTGGTCAGAACCCATATCCTTTTGCCATTGGTGGTTTGGGATAATGGATCAATTATAAGGTACTACCGAAGTACTCATTTTTGACAAAGTGGAAAAGACTTTCAAGGAATATCATCAAAGTTTTGAGACCTGTTCTGTTTATAGCATATTTTCTATGCCTTCCCATCCCCCTTAAAAATTAAAGTTTTTTTTCTTCTATGTCTTTCCTTCTCTCTGTATTAGTTGCACAGCTTAATAGCTCCCCTTGCAGTGCCATGCTAAATGTCCAGCTTTCTAGCATATACTGTATAACACTGAGATATTTTATTACTGCAAAATGTAACAGAGTGCATCCTAACACAACAAAAACTCCTCTCCAGTTCTCTAAATTTGAATGTGCGTTCTGTTACTTCTATACTTAGGTCTAAAAAGGCCACAGTAATTTGCCTCTGTTTCTAATGCAAACAAAATTTACTCACTGTAGTAAGCCTAAACCAGGAACTGTTTATTGGAGAACAAACCATTCAAAACTGATTGGAAAAAGTAAGTTATAACATATGCAGCAATTTAGGCTTATGGAGTCTTATGCAAGTGGAGTCTTATGCACCAATCCATTAATAGAAGAGCTTCAAATGTAAACCAATCATTTTCATTTACTATAGATTACATCCCAGATAGCTATCATGATCTCATTTGTGAGCAGTCAAGGAGAAACTAGGGATCTAAGGATTAGTGATCTTTCTGAAGCCCATTTATCAGTCTGTTAGAACTATTGAAATGGAGCAGAGCTGCAAAACATGTGTACAGAAAAAAAATATTGTTTAAAAACAGAGCCCATGAGCATATTAGAGAGATCTAGGTTAATCTTACACCCTTAGCCCACCCAAGCATAAAGAAACATGTGCTTAGACATGGCAGTTATGTAAAGTAAGTACAGTAAGGATGTCTGCAATCATCATCTCTGAGGGACAATACTCCAAATGTATTAGTCCTGTCTCCTGTGCTTCTCTAATTATGTGGTAGTGAACATCCATGTGTTTGGTCTGCCCTCCCACCTTCTGTGACAGAGAGAGTCTTATACAACTTTGGTTGTCCCCAAAGACTCTTATTGGAGCAGGAACACTGGCCCCCAGATCCTCAAGTAAATACTTGAGCCATTGCACCTCTGAGTATGTCTCAGCTGCTGAGACATACTCTGCTTCAGTTGTTGAGTGTGCCAAAATAGCCTGCTTGCAACTAGCCCAGCTCACAGCCCCTCCCCCCAAGAAAAACACATTCCCACTAGTGGATTTGTGATCAGATACATCCTCTGCCCAATCTACATCAGTGTACCCCACTAGTTCAGGATAATCAGTTGCTGACAGCTTAAGCTTCAAGTCTGCAGTCCCCTTCAGGTATCTTTTTTGTTGTTGTTGTTGTTCAGTCGTTTAGTCGTGTCCGAGTCTTAGTGACCCCATGGACCATAGCACGCCAGGCCTTCCTGTCCTCCACTGCCTCCCGGAGTTTACTCAAATTCATGTTCATTACATCGGTGATGCTATCTAACCATCTCATCCTCTGCCGTCCCCTTCTCCTTTTGCCTTCAGTCTTTCCCAGCATCAGGGTCTTTTCCAGTGAGTCCTCTCTTCGCATTAGATGGCCAAAGTATTTCATCTTCAGCTTCAGTATCTGTCCTTCCAATGAGCAGTCAGGGTTGATTTCCTTTAGGATTGACTGATTTGACCTCCTTGCAGTCCAAGGGACTCTCAAGAGTCTTCTCCAGCACCACAGTTCGAAAGCATCAATTCTTCGGCGCTCAGCCTTCCTTATGGTCCAACTCTCACAGCCATACATTACTACTGGGAAAACCATAGCTTTAACTATATGGACCTTTGTCGGCAAGGTGATGTCTCTGCTTTTTAATATGCTGTCTAGGTTTGCCATAGCTTTCCTCCCAAGGAGCAAGCGTCTTTTAATTTCATGGCTGCAGTCACCGTCTGCGGTGATCTTGGAGCCCAAGAAAGTAAAACCTGTCACTGCTTCCATTTCTTCCCCTTCTATTTGCCAGGAAGAGATGGGACCAGATGCCATGATCTGGGTTTTTTTAATGTTGAGATTCAAGCCAGCTTTTGCACTCTCCTATTTCACCCTCATCAAGAGGCTCTTTAGTTCCTCTTCACTTTCTGCCATTAGGGTGGTATCGTCTGCGTATCTGAGGTTGTTGATATTTCTCCCGGCAATCTTAACTCCGGTTTGTGATTCATCCAGCCCGGCATTTCTCATGATGTATTCTGCATATAAGTTAAATAAGCAGGGTGATAATATACAGCCTTGTCGTACTCCTTTCCCAATTTTGAACCAGTCGGTTGTTCCATGTCCGGTTCTAACTGTTGCTTCTTGACCCGCATACAGGTTTCTCAGGAGACAGGTAAGGTGGTCTGGTACTCCCATCTCTAAGAATTTGCCACAGTTTGTTGTGATCCACACAATCAAAGGCTTTAGCGTAGTCAATGAAGCAGAAGTAGATGTTTTTCTGGAACTCTCTTGCTTTTTCCATGATCCAGCGAATGTTGGCAATCAGATCTCTAGTTCCTATGCCTCTTCGAAACCCAGCTTGCACTTCTGGTAGTTCTCAGTTCACATACTGCTGAAGCCTAGCTTGTAGGATTTTGAGCATAACCTTGCTTGCATGTGAAATGAGCGCAATTGTACGGTAGTTTGAACATTCTTTGGCATTGCCTTTCTTTGGAATTGGAACGTAAACTGACCTTTTCCAATCCTGTGGCCACTGTTGAGTTTTCCAAATTTGTTGGCATATTGAGTGCAGCACTTTAACAGCATCATCTTTTAGGATTTTAAATAGCTCAGCTGGGATACTGTCTTCTCCGCTAGCTTTGTTGTTAGTAATGCTTCCTAAGGCCCACTTGACTTCACTCTCTAGGATGTCCGGCTCAAGGTCAGTGACCACACCATCGTATTTATCAGGGACATTAAGATCTTTCTTGTATAGTTCTTCTGTGTATTCTTGCCACCTCTTCTTAATCTCTTCTGCTTCTGTTAGGTCCCTGCCTTTTTTGTCCTTTGTCATGCCCATCTTTGCACAAAACGTTCCCTTGATATCTCCGATTTTCTTGAAGAGATCTCTAGTCTTCCCCATTCTATTGTTTTCCTCGATTTCTTTGCACTGTTCATTTAAGAAGGCCGCCTTATCTCTCCTTGCTATTCTCTGGAAATAGAGTTTCCATTGGAGTTGGAACTGTGTTTGCATTTTCCAGTCCCATGCACTCCAATAATTCTAAAATCTTTTGCCTCTGACTGAGGAGAAAACTTCCATCCTCTTCTCTGTCAATTTGTATTCCTAAGTAGTAGCTTGCCTTTCCAAGACATTTCACCTCTAGTTCCGTGTTCAAATTGGACACAATTTCATCAATGTCCCTCTGATCCTCATAATAGAGAATCAAATCATCCACAAATGTCAGGATGAACACGTCTCTGCCCTTGGCTACCAGTCTAGCTTTATATCTTTGGACCTCTCCTTTCTCATTCTGTTTGGCCTTAAAGACCCATTTGCAACCAATGGCCTTTTTGCGACAGGTAACTTTGTGAGTGTCCAAGTGTTGTTGTGTTGCAGAGCCTCAAGTTCTTCTTGAGCTGCTTTCCTCCACTTACTTGCTTCAGCTGGTGGCAGCTGTTGCACTTCCTTCCATGATGAAGGCTCTTTCGGCAACACCACTCCTGCGAGGTAGGACAGTCGTTTGGCTGGAACTCCCTTGTTGGGTCGCGATGAGTGCCTCAGGTCCGGAACAGAACTCAGGTCTGGATGATGCTGCATCTCTGCCCCTTCTGTCCCTCCTGGTTCCTCATCGTCTGACTCAGGCAGAGTCTCCGGCTCGATGTCCTCTCTCTGGGCTTGCCTGCTCACTGCAACTGGAAACACTGGGTGAGGTACTTTGAACAAGTCATCATCACCTCCCTGTTCTGTAGAGCTATTGGTTGAAGGATTCTGATTTGGCTCTGTCTCATGAAAATGCCCCACTCTGCAAGTCTGGATTGAGCCGGTCTTGAGACCTGAAACCCTGAAACACTTTCATGGTAATGAGCTACATGCTGGCTCAGGAGTCCATACCTACTCCCTGGAATGAACTGATATAAAGAGAAACTTGGGATAGGTAATTATAATTTGCAAGGTTCATTCTATGCTATATAAAGACCACTTTGAGATTTGGGCAAGGGTGTAACTCTTCTGAGCCAGTGGGATCCCATGTACTCTAGTATGGAACGTGAAACACCCCCCCACACACACACATATCTGCTTTGTCCTGTTTTGTCTCTTTGGAAGTTTTGGTGACTATATGTAATTCAGAATGTAAGTGTAGCTTTGCATAGAGCAAGAACACAGAATTAAGGGTGTTGTTTTCTAAAATCTATCAGAGGTGCAATGGCTCAGTGGTTAAGATGCCAGGCTTGTTGATCAGAAGGTCGCAAGTTAGGCGGTTTGAGACCCGAGCGCCACGTGACGGAGTGAGCTCCCGCACTAGCCCCAGCTCTTGCCAACCTAGCAATTCGAAAGCATGCAAATGCAAGTAGATTAATAGGTACCACTTTGGTGGGAAGGTAACAGCATTCCGCACGCGTCATGCCGGCCACATGACCGTGGAAGTGCTGGCTCTTTGGCTAAGAAATGGAGATGAACACCGCCCCCTCAAGTTGGACATGACTGTGCAGGGGAAACCTTTACCTTTTTTTTCTCTCTAAAATCTAATATAAAGCCAATGAATGTGATTTGTATTGCACTGTGTGCATTATTGGGAGTAAAGATCAGCTAGCATATATAACTCTCATACCTGAATCCTAAAATTGGGGTGTTTGGCCATAGACTAAAGTAGTATAAGTAGTATAAAATCTTCTACACTGGGTGCAATCTATTTATAGTTAAATAAGTACCATAAATCTATTTGTACTTGATAAGGCATGAAGTGATAATGATTCACCAAGAAAAAGCTGCTCAGTTAAAATGTCCAGTGTGCATCAGTTGTGACAATGGCAAATCCACTGGTACAGCTCACTAGGAGACGATTTGAAAATAAATCTGCCAGCATTGTTTTACCCTTAAACAAGTCTGTGCTCTGATTACACTAGGAATGCCATGAGACTGAGCTTTTCTGGGTGCTGCAGTTCTTAGAAAAAATGGTTGAGTTTTTTAAAAAAGGTGCATAAGAAAATCACGGGGCAGCTTAAACCAAAGCTTGTGAAGGCAAACTATCCTGGTGTGTGTGCTTGGGTGTGGGTTTAATTTAGAAAAAAAACATGAAAAAGGGTGAACATTCCAGAATTTTATAAAAGTATATATACTGTCAGCAGAGATTAATTTTTCTCCCCTTTTTATAATGATAGAAACACAGTCGTTCAAAAGAGCTAATGGTAGAGTTTGATGAACGGCAAAAGGAAGTCAGTTTATTAATTTAATATTAATTTATGCATTGTTAATCAATAGTGTATGGAATTCACTGCCAGTAGAGGTGGTGATGGCTTCCTCCTTTCTATAACTTTGGTTCCTTTTGAACAAATTGTATTCTTCAGTTGCTGTATTCTAATTATGGGAATCATCACACTACGTCTCTGTCATAGCCATTAAATCTTATTTGCGTTCTTGTACTGGAAGTTCAAGCTCAACTTGTTTATTTCCATACTCTGAGCATAAGTGTGTAGACAATGAGAGCCATGAAGTCCATAAGCCAATGTTCTTTCTGATTTTTCATTGAATGGTTTAATAGGCTCTGTTACAACAAAGAGTCCGTTTCCTTCTAGAGTGCACAAGTCTTCTTCGGGGCTTTTGTCTTCAACCCCTACAGAATTCAGCTTAAAGCTCTCCTGATCAAGCCTGCCATGCTTTAGCCAAACACACATATATACCACATCCTGTGAGGTGCAACTATGATGGCCACTTTTGCCTGGCTGATGACCTCGAGATGCAACCAAAAAACATGACCTAACTGCAGCACAAACATGCCTGAATCATCTTTTTTCCCCCCTGCTTTGCTCCTGTGGCATTTCTTCCATCCTCCTCCTCTTTAGCTAAAGGTGTTAAAGTAGCATTTTCCTCTTATCCCAAAACGTTTTTGGTCATAGACACATACGGCAGGCTTCACTGACCCGTCTGCCAATGGCATGGTGAGCTAACCATGGGGTTGTTTAAAGACAGGCCAACAGGCATGCCATGGGTTACATGGTCCACAGGGTGGAGTTTGCATGATGTGCAGGAGAAATATTCCTGCTGCATTGTGCAGTCGGGGAGGGGGTCCCACACTACTGCAGGAGTTTCCCTCACACTGCTTCTTGCAACCATTCCAACCCCTGTCAGCTGGCATGGAAGGTTGATCAATGCAGCAGGACTCTCCCTTCTGCTGCACAGTGCATCCCCTGACATTTGTCAACTGATGGAGCAGATTGCAAGAGGCAGCATTAATCTCCCTCATGCCACAGCACACGATCTCCCCCATCCACCTGTCAGCTCTCCAGCATGGGCATAAGATGGTAATACTGGGTGCAACCCATCTTGTACCAGCAGTCCATATAATTAAGACCATGGTCCCCAAAACCAAACTTTACCATTGACATTGTTTATGTAGATATTAACTTGTGTCCTTTAAATAGGAGATTATCTGTAGTTTTAATCAGTGACATCATCCAAATGTCTGCATTGTTGGGCCTAGCCCCCCCCATTGTAGTTTATAGTTTAAAGTTTCTAATAAACTTTTGTAGGTTTTAGCATTTTTAATATACACAAGAAACATTTTTAGTATTGGTAATAGACTTTCCCTTTATAAACATAGTAATCAATTCCTTCCTTTTCACACTAGTATTTGTTTAGAGAGCAGAAGCCTCACTAAGAGAAAAGCCCCATTGTAAAGGAGAGATAAGAAGGTGTGTGAATGTTTTTCTTTTGAAATGCAAGAAGATAATTAGGCCAGCCAGAAGGGGAGTATAGCATAGCCCCAGGGTCATGCAGACACTGGCAGAGGGAACTGGGAGGAATCATCAAAGGAGGGTGATTTATTCTTGGCACTGCTCTATCTTATGATTGTTAAACTATTTTCTTTTCGTGTCCATGTCTGAAGATGCTAGGAAGGAAGAGATAATAAAATCCAAAGCAACTTGTTTGTAAATCATATGATTAAACGCTATGTGACAACATGTTAACCTCTTTTACCTTTGATCTGTACCTCATATAATCTCCTATTGACCTCCATGGGATAGTCAGTCCATCCCTGCTCAGCCCAGGTTGTGTGCAGAGGGACTGGACTCACCCGGCATCTCACTTGATCAAATAAAATGCTGTATTCTTTGAAAACCTCCGTTTTGAAGTCTCTGTTTGGTAGTATGGGATTTCAGATTTTTACAGGAAGGCTGGCCATACATTTTCTGGCGCCCATTCAACGTGGGGCTCGAAGGCCTCGTTCCTTCGGGATTGACCCACCCAGGGTCCCCTACAGTCGAATCCCATTGTGATTCGAGGACCTTCGGCCAGGCGGACGGACGAAACCGGCCCTCACCAAGAGAACAGTCAAGAGGCCTCCCGAACCTTTTTGTTCGGTGACTTCACCTGAGGAGGGCCGGCAGGCTCCGCTTTCTGCTGAACCCGAATGCCCAAAGGAGGTTTCAACATTGCCACTCTTCAATTGGTTTCAGTATTGGGACTACAGGAATAGTGTAAGTATTGGTTTTAATTTTTAGGTTTTGGGATTGTGGGGAGTGTTGTGTGAATGTGTGTGAATGAAACGTGGCAGAGGACCACGAGTCCTCGGACACACGGAGCGAGTGGGAGGTCTATCCGCGTTTCTGTTGCTCCGCGAGGGGCGCAGCCGGAGAACACCAAAGCAATTGTGAAGAATGATTGTTGAGACACGAGGGGGGGAGGCATGCACCCCGAGTCCGAAGGAAAGGACCCGAGAAACCCCTCAGGAAGCCCTACGTGAGAGGGGGAGGATTGGCTCCCCGAACCTTTTAGGTCCGAGAAACCTCTCAGGGCATTTGGGATTCCCTACACGAGGGGGGGGGAAGCTGCGCCCCGAACCGACGGAAAGGTCCGAGAAACCCCTCAGGGAATCATAGGTAACCGTCCAAGTTTGCCAAGGGCAAATGAGGCGGAAAGGTATAGGTCTTAGCCAGGCACCCCTTGGGTTACATGTTAACCCACCTAGATGCCTTAGGGAAAAAAAAAAAAAAAACTTCAAGTGGCAGTGAAAATGTTTTTTTTTTAAGGAAAGTAAACTTTGGAATTTTTGTTCTTTTGTCTGGCCCACATACTTTTTGGGCTTTCACCAAAAACCTTGGCCATGTGATGGGTCCACGGACCCTGAGCGTATCAACCTATTAACAAGTTTCCTCAAAAGCCAAGGAAAGACCGAGGAAAAGTTTTATGCTAGCTTCTTTTTCAACTTATCAGGCAGGCCTGATATTCAGAAATCCTGTCGCTTTTCCCTCTTATGTTTTGCTACCGGCTCCGCTCAGCCCACCAGCAGCTAATGCCTTATTGCCAACGGCTCCACCCCAACCCCCAGGAGAAAAACTCAATGAGCCCTGCACACACACACCAGAGCAGGGACAACGTATGCCTTCGTTGTGGCCAGTTCATATTTTGTTGTTTTGGACCCTAAAGCCCCTGCTAACGAAGTGATATTAAAACTGGCCTTCGTTAGCCAAAGTGCCCCAGATGTCCGGAGAAGACTGCAAAAACTCCCAAGCCTTCACCACCCAGAATTTGACTGCATTCACTGCTTCTTCCCAACGGGAGGAGGAAGAAAGGAAAATGCGTAAACAGGCTAACATTCTTGTGGCCGTCCTCCAGCCCCCAAAGCCATCTGCCATAAGAAAACGGGGGCCACCCAACTGCTGTCAGTCAAGCCTCCAAAAGAACCAATGCAAACGGCTTGGCCACTGGAAAAATAAATGTCCCTGAGCCAACCACAATTTCCCAGTTGCTCAGAAGGAGAACGCTCTCGCCCCATGCCTCACCACCAGCTCTCTACACAGGGGCAATCTTTACTGTTCTCAACGACCCCCCATCCCCTGTTTGTCCTAAGAAAAAGAGAAAAAGATGTTTCTGTGTTTGTCAGTGTCAAAAGCACCGGTGCATGTTTTCTGTTTATAAGTGTTCGTCGGTCTAAATGTGTGTGCGTCTAAATGTTTGTGCATATAAGGTGGAAAACCTGTTTTAAGTTGTGAAGAGGAAGTTTTAAAAATTGTGTCTGTCTGTCCCTTTTGAAGGCTGAATCTCTTTGTAGTGGTAAAGGAATGGTTGAAAGTTAAATGCAAATTTTGGCCATACCTGCGCTTGTATGCATGAGAACTCGTGTTCAACTTAATGACAAGTCTTTGCCAGAGTTCTAAGTATTTCTTACTCATCTTAAGTGTGTTTTGTATGTTGTATTTTAAATGGTTTGAATGCATATTACAAGAAAGTTAAAAGGTGTTTTTTCCTGTATATGTGTGTGCGTAACTTATCCAGGCTCTGCCCCCCCCTCCTTTCCTTTGGTTTGTTTATTGCCTGTTAGTTAGAAGCTGGGGGGGGGATAAGGGAGAGAGAAAGTAAAAAGAGAGGGAAAAGGTCTCGGCTGTGTTGGCTCTTTAGAATATGGAAATGGCTTGAGTAAGTAAAAAGGCTAGATAGAAATGGGAATTTTCCGGAAGATGGGCGAGGAGACAGGCAACAGGCAAGGATTTTTCTGATGCATAAGGGGTTTATAATAAATCATCTAAACTTTAAACCCCTTCATTGGAATCTCATTTGAGTCTTAACTTTTTTTGACTGTTGGGTTATGTTTTTGTTTTTCCTTCTTGTGTCTTTTTGTAAAGAAAATACAGATGTGTATTTGTGTATGTGTTTTAAGTTTGTTAAACTGTGTGGTGTGTGAATAGCAAAAAGAAAAAAAAATTTTTTTCTTTTTTTTTTGAAAATTCTGGCTGCAATAGAGCCTCCATGGATTGGTATAGTCTATCTGATGGTTTTGTTTTGTTTCTTTTTGGAAATTTTTTTTTTTCTGCAAAAGCAGTCTACTCATTAAAATACATTGTCCCATGCTCAGTTTTATTTGAAAATTAATTAGAAATTTTATACTGCTATGTGTCAATGTTTTTACTTAACATGGCTGTGTTATTTGGTCACAGAGATAATTGGCATTGTTTTATTGCCCTTCAATTTTTATTTATTTTATTTTTTTTTGAAACATTTAGCATGATTTTTAAATTTTTTTTTGTTGCTAAGTCCCAATAGTTTTTAAATATTATTTCACACATCAGAAGTTGCTGGTGCGGTGAGCACATGCGTGGGGGGAAACAATAACCCCTGCAACTGCAGGGCATCCCCCCCCCACCCAGGTTGCTTAGAAATAAGCATAAACCCTGGAAGTTTTGTTTTTATTGTTTTGTTTTCTAGTTTTTGTTTTTATTAAAGGTGGCTTTTTCAAAGCTCCTAATTTTTATGCGCCCAGGCATACATCCCTGAGCCAATTTAACAGTTGTCTGCGCAAGTTTTGTTCTTATCATCCTTTCTGCAGGAACGCCAACCGTGGCAGGTGGACCAACTGGTGCCCCATTCCAGGCTGAAGAGTTGGGGCTGGTGACGCTTGGTGCCAGGACAAAGGAGAGTTACAGCCTAAGTGCACGAGGCTGCCATAAAATCCCAGTGCCTGAGAAATCACCACCACCCCCATGCCTGGACTTTGCAATAACCTGATGCTTGCACTGTGAAACAGCCTGCCTAAAAGAAAAGGAACTCCTGCCTAATAAAGAATAACAAGGAAAGGAAAAGAGGAACGGAATGCTTAAACTCAGCGTGCAGTTTTATGAGATTTTGTTTTTGTTCTTTTGTTTTCCTCTGACAAGCAATGCAGGATTAAACATCGTTTTCACTGACCTGCATTTTCTGACTGTAACTAATATTTTGCTTTTCTTCTAGGACTTGTTGATTTTCAGATGTAAGCTTATGCTTTGTGTCCTGGAAAAAGGTGGATGGGCTCTGGAACATATTGGCCCTGGACTGCAGAAGAGAGCCACCATCCACTATATTATTATCAGGGTTATCTGTTAACTTTTCTTTTATATTGCCAATAGAGCCTTTTCAATTACAGACTCTGGAGTTGATCCTCTACTGATGTTAAAACCTGCTAAAGCCTACCACAGAGACCCAAGAACTTCACTCTTTGGTTTCACAGAGTAAGATCACAAGGCTTTACCAACCAAGCTAGTTTTGCTTGTTCTTCAATTGCCACTGTCTTCTATCAAGTGCCAGAGAGGGGCCTGTAGCCCACTGTTCTGTATAGCTGGACTCTTTTGCTCATGGTACAGTAGGATGCCTGTTTAACTTGTTTATGGGTTTTCTATTAACTGTGTTTTGTTCCTCTACACATCAGCATTTAGCCGCTTATGAAGTAAACCTTTTAGCTACTCCAAGTGTGACTTCAAAGTGGTGTACAACTTTGAACCCAGCAACTTTGTTTCCTGAGATTACAGATGGAAAGAAGTCAACAACATGACTGTTTGCAAACCATACCCCGATAAAGGACGCTTGCTCAGGTCTTATCAATGTGCCCCTACAGTATCTTGTCTCTGAACTCTTTTTGGATGGGTCTTCTCTTCTCGGTTGACGGAGTCCAATTATTAGGGGCTGCAATTTCACCTATTGGGTACAACCCTTGTCACCTTCTTTGGGGGCCCAAACAGCTAAACTTTTGCCTTGACTCAAGCTTGTTCTATTTGCTGAGATATTTTCACTGACTTTTGGTGTTTGCTATGCTACAGGTGCCTATGGAAGCTAAGAAGATTTCTCATCACCTTAAGCCACCATATTGCTCTCAATGGCCTGGATTGCTTTACCTTTGGATGCACTTCCCCTTTCCTGAGGAGGTTGCTAAAAAGGCTGCTCAATAATCTGGTGTCTTTCAGTCTGTGTACCTATGTTTCTAGTTCCTATGTTGTTGTCTATGAGAACTTTCTTTCAGATACTGAAACTGCTGCCTGCAATGTCTCTATGCTGCTCCTTGGAACGGTTCCTTCTGGATGGTTCCCAACGATTCTGTCTCAACAATGACATCTAAAAGGACTTTGTAACACTCAAGCTATTATACACTAGAGCTTCTTCTAGGTCAAGGACTCACAAAGAGTGGTAGGGGCTTCCTACCTACCATCTCAGTGCTTCTATGGTTGACAGAGAAAATAAACTAACTGTCAAACAGTTTTATCCTTCCAGAAACAGCGCAAACACTCTGGAAGACAATGAGGGCCACTGCCCCTCTAAGTGACTAGATCCCTCCATTCCAGCTGAGAGAATTTGTGTTGCTTAAAAATTTCACCACAAGACTAAGCAACCATGACTTCTGTTGAACTTTTGTATAATCTTTTTCTGCTACACATGGGAAAGGGACTAATGGGAAAGACACAAACTCTTACTACATTTGATTTTGTTTTGCATAAACACTCCAATGTCTTAATCTGTTTTCAAAGGGCATTAACAACTCTGTTATACTTCCAAAACACTATCAAAGATGGGTCTGTGAGCTGCCACCCAAACACATCATCAAATGGGTGGGGCCTGTCACCTGGAAACATACATTTTGTCACTAGACCATCCTCATAAGAAAACGGGGGAAGTTGTGTTTGTTTCTGGAAGAAATACAATCAATCCCCCTGGTAAGAGGATGGTCCTCCCTACCATGCCCAAAGAGCGCCACCATCTGGTGCATGGCAAGCATGCCATGCTAAGAAAACGGGGGATTGTTGGGCCTAGCCCCCCCCATTGTAGTTTATAGTTTAAAGTTTCTAATAAACTTTTGTAGGTTTTAGCATTTTTAATATACACAAGAAACATTTTTAGTATTGGTAATAGACTTTCCCTTTATAAACATAGTAATCAATTCCTTCCTTTTCACACTAGTATTTGTTTAGAGAGCAGAAGCCTCACTAAGAGAAAAGCCCCATTGTAAAGGAGAGATAAGAAGGTGTGTGAATGTTTTTCTTTTGAAATGCAAGAAGATAATTAGGCCAGCCAGAAGGGGAGTATAGCATAGCCCCAGGGTCATGCAGACACTGGCAGAGGGAACTGGGAGGAATCATCAAAGGAGGGTGATTTATTCTTGGCACTGCTCTATCTTATGATTGTTAAACTATTTTCTTTTCGTGTCCATGTCTGAAGATGCTAGGAAGGAAGAGATAATAAAATCCAAAGCAACTTGTTTGTAAATCATATGATTAAACGCTATGTGACAACATGTTAACCTCTTTTACCTTTGATCTGTACCTCATATAATCTCCTATTGACCTCCATGGGATAGTCAGTCCATCCCTGCTCAGCCCAGGTTGTGTGCAGAGGGACTGGACTCACCCGGCATCTCACTTGATCAAATAAAATGCTGTATTCTTTGAAAACCTCCGTTTTGAAGTCTCTGTTTGGTAGTATGGGATTTCAGATTTTTACAGGAAGGCTGGCCATACAGCATCATGTGGGTTTTTATTGTTTACTGTGATTTAAACTACTAATAAGCTCCCATTACAAGTTAGTCTATACTGTAACTACTAATCTTCATACAGGGCGCAGCTGCAGTTCCTCTGCCCTTCAGGGATCCACTGTCCGCCCTTCTGCTCAGCAGTATTATTTTTTCTTCTACTGAGAAAGAAAAGACTATTTCTTCTGCAAGAACCTCAAACCTGTTTCTGAGTCTTAGCAGCACATAAAGCTTCTATATAATTTGCTTCCAGTTATCACTCTTATCCACTGGATTTCTTCTTTTATTTGCTTTTATTGATGGGAAGTTGCTTCTTTTTGTGTAGAGCCTTCTGTGTTTGGTCTAATAAAACTTCATCCCCTCTAAATTCTTCTTCCCAGCTCAGGCTCAGGTTCTCAAGTTAGTCAAATATATTTAATCTCTTACTGAATTCCACTGGCAAACTCCTGTTAGTTGTCCTTGTTTCCTCACTTAGTATACCTTCTCCCTAGAAATAAACCCTTTCTCCATTTTTGAATGAGATTGTGTATTTGCTTCTTAAGTCACAAATAGAAATTATGTCTGTATTTATTGTGTGTATCTCACACAATAATGACTGCTGAAGACTTGCGTTTTCAGACATGTAGAAACTTTCCCTTCACTTCTAAATGATTCAATATTTTTATATTTAAGTAATAGGGAAGTATACAACAGCTAGTATTTAGATTTCTAAAGCAGTTGTCATGCAGACTCATATCATTTGTCCATCGTTGCACAAGCTGCATTCCCAGGAAGCTTCCTTATATGCATTAGACCAGTTAGTTAAAAACACTAACAAATAAATAAAAATATTGTTACATAGCTCATAGATATTTCCAACCATTTATTGATGTCACCATTAATCTGTGTTACACAACTTGAAATATTGAAATCTATCAATGGAGATTTTCCTTGGAATAATTATCCGCCAATATTTAGTAACAAACACACAAAAAAAGAAACCCCATGTTTTCATAGAAAGCGTATTGCCCTCTGGCAAGATACTAGACTTATTCCAGGTCATTTATTTATTTCACAATTTTTGTAACCTTCCCCAGTCTGCAGATCTTGGATGTTGTACAACAGAGTAAAAATACAGAATCAAAACAAAGGACATGTACTTAAAAGAAATCCTCCAGGCAGCCACAAGAAAGATTCAATCCTGGCTAAAAGCAGAGTGGAATAGGATTGTTTTAACAAAATGCCAGGAGGGAAGGGGCTCCTTAAACCTCTGGAGGCCAGGAATTCCAAAATGCAGCAGCTGCAACAGAAAAGGTCCTGTACCCTTCACCTCATATAGTGGGAACTCTAAGAAAGCCTTCTTGCAATGTGTTTACCAGATGCAAATCTAATATAATATACTGTGTAACCAGAATATTTATATCGCTGTACAATCTCCCCAAAATTAGATAAAACTTTGATAAAGGCCCAAAATACCATCTGTATTCAATAAAGTCTTACTATTCAGTTCCAGCCAGCTATAAATCTTGAATTTCACATAATCGTCTAACAAGACAAGACAAGGGTCCAAAACCAAGTTAAATGTAAGAGGAGATAAATACTATCCTCAATGAGTTCCATGATACAGCCTAATTGTGGAAGGGTAGAGGGATAATGCCACGTCTGATTGCTCAAGGACAAGAACTAGAATAATAAATGTTGATCTAGGCTGACCATATTTCCTTCAGACAAAAACGGGACTTTTGGGATGGCAAAACGGGACAGGGTCTTATGCCACCATGCCGGCCTCCAAATCCCGCCCCCCAGTCCACGCAATTGGCTCCCACCTGCAAACCCCGCCCTGCCCCCGCCCCACACGATTGGCTCCCGCCTGCAAACCCCACCCCCATCAGCGTGATTGGCTCGGATTTTAATTTTTTTATTTTTAAAGGTTTTTTTTTTCTTCTAGCAGTAAATGGTGCGGCAGAGCTGGTGTGTTTGGGGGAGGCCGGAGTACACACACTGTGCACACAGCACCGTCATCGGCTGGGGAACAAGGGGCGGGGATGGAGGGGATGGAGGCCCACCACTGCCCCATCCCCCTCGGGCTTGGCCGAGGGAGGGAGGAGAGTCACTGCTGCTGCCACCGCCGCAGAGCAGGAGAAGCAGGAGGAGCCGGCTGCACTCGGCTGCTTCAGCCACACCACTCTGCCCCTTGCTGCCCGCTGAAGCTCCCCAGGGTGGCCGGCTCCTGCTTCTCCTGCTCAGCGGCCCGACAACTCTCCTCCCTCGGCCAAGCCCGATCAGATGCACATACACACACTCACACACTCACAGGACAGACTGCCCTCGGCAGGAGCCGGCCGTGCTGGGAGGCTTCAGCCACACCACTCCACCCCTCGCCACCCACTGAAGCCCCCCAGCATGGCCAGCTCCTGCCAGGGCAGTCTGTCCTGTGAGTGTGTGTGTGTGTGTGTGCATCTGATCGGGCTTGGCCGAGGGAGGAGAGTTGTCAGGCCACCGAGCAGGAGAAGCAGGAGCGGCCACCCTGGGGAGCTTCAGCGGGCAGCAAGGGGCGGAGTGGTGTGGCTGAAGCAGCCGAGCGCAGCCGGCTTCTCCTGCTCGGCAGCCCGACAACTCTCCTCCCTCGGCCAAGCCCGATCAGATGCGCACACATACACACACGCACCCCACACCCTCTTTCTCCAGCCTCCCCATGACCAAATGCACCCGCACCTGTTGCAGGGAGGCTGGAGAAAGAGGGTGTGGGGTGCGTGTGTGTGTGTGTGTGTGCGCGCGATTACGCTGAGCAAGTAATCTGCACGCGTGCACACACACGCACACACACGCGCACACACGCACACACACGCATGCACCCCACACCCTCTTTCTTCAGCCTCCCTGCAACAGGTGCAGGTGCATTTGGTCATGGGGAGGCTGGAGAAAGAGGGTGTGGTGTGTGTGTGTGTGTGTGTGTGCGCGCGCGCGATTACGCTGAGCAAGTAATCTGCGCGTGTGCGCACACACACACACACACACACACACACGCACCCTCTTTCCACAACCTTCCTGTGCCTGCTTTCCCTGGCCTCACCACTGCTGGGCAAACAATCTCAGGATCAGGTAAGGAGGCAGGAACCTGGACTGTGGTGCTGCTTCTGCTGCTGGGTTCGCACGTGGCAACTGGGCTTCCAGTTGCCGCATTGATAGGGCCTCTTCCGGGCTGCCTCCAATGGCAAGTCCGGCTCCAGTCCTCCTTCCTGTCTTCCTGTCCTCCTTCCTGCCGGGTTTAAAAAAGGGACAAAATTGAGATTTTGATCAAAACGACGGGACGGTTGAAAAATGCTAAAATAACGGGACTGTCCCGTTCAAAACGGGACGTATGGTCACCCTATGTTGATCCAACCAGCTATACTTAATTGACCTTCAGGCTTTGTAGAGATACTGACAACATGTCAGTCAGTGCCTTTTTTTTTGGTAATTTTTCTATTGAATCTAGGAGCTTTCCTTGTGTTTCAGTTGAACCAGTATTGTTCCATTGGTACTAGTGTGTGAGTCAGTTGCCCAGTAGATACTTAATAATCACAGTATAAGGCTGAGTGTGATGCTACTGGGGGAACAAGATATATTAGTAAAGCAAATTAGTGCTCTCATGCAAGCAACAATTACCATGAGGAACATGACCTAGATAACCACAGCATTTGAAAAAACCCTGAATAAATTTGCTTTCTCTGTATAACTAAAAACTCTCTCTCCTTCTCTCTCTCTCTTACACACATGCACACAGACATGTGGGTATAGAAGGTAATTTTTTTGAACATAGTTTATTGAATACGGAACAATTGGATGATTTCACACATCATGCTAAGGCATAAACCAGGATTTACTAATCTTTTATAAACCAAATCACTATGATCATGGAGACTATCTCTATTCTGTTATAAGCAAAGCAGTGGGTATATGTGAACATGCCATTGATATGCCCATCACTGCCCATGCTGCTGCACCCTGGACCAGCTGTAGCTTCCAGGTTGTTTTCAAGGTCAGCCCCATGTAGAGCACATTACAATAATCCAATTTTGAGGTGACCAAGGCGCGAGTGACTATCTGAAAAGCCACCTGGTCCAAGAACTGGTGCACTAGATGAACCTGTGCAAAGGCCCTCTTGGCCACAGCTGCTACCTGCTCTTTGAGCAGGAGCTGTGAGTCCAAGAAACTCCCAGATTGGATGGAATGGACAGACGGAATGTCTTCGTCTATTATGCTCTCTAATCTACATCTATCTCTAAGATTAAAATATGAGTCCTTTTTCAGTGCAGAAAATGTTTGGTCTTCATATAGTCGGGGGGGTGGGGGAGGAGTCTAAAAACATAAGGGTAGCTCTCAATCATTTGCCAGACTGGTGGATGGAAAAAAAATGGGAAACTAAGCAGATGGGATCATTCTCATATGCTCTCTTCTGCAGCTACTAATTCACATGAGCTTAGTGGTTTCATGAATATTGCATTTTAATATTTCTGTGCCAAATTTCAATTTATTTAAAATTATTTTTCACATGTTCATAGCAACACAAAGGAATTGATCCAGGATTGACAACCATAAATCCTTGAAATCACTGTGACTGGATCCACTCATATGCTTCAGTTTGGGCAATTTTATTTCTTTATCTGCTTTCAAACTACATGTAACTTGTATCTCATTTCCAACAAAGCCAGGGCACCAAGATCATAACATCAGGTTAACAATTATATGAGAGCCAGTTTGGTCTAGTGATTAAGGAACCAGGAGACTGTGAGTTCTAGTCCTGCCTTCGGCACGAAACCAGCTGAGTGACCTTGGGCCAGTCATTCTCTCTCATCCCTAGGAAGGAGGCAATGGCAAACCACTTCTGAAATCTTGCCAAGAAAACTGCAGGGACTAGTCCAGGCAGTAGTCAAGGATCGGACATGATTGAATGGCAAACAAAACAAAACAAAACGATCATATACAGTACTTACAACAGCAACAGGGCCAACAGCACTGTTCATTAGCCAGGCTGGGGATGGGTAAGGATACAAAAAGAATTTGTAGCCAGGCAGTTCAAACACTTTTAAAGGCATCAAACTGAGGAGACCCTGGACTGTTTCCCACCAATTGTAAGTCTGATAGCAATAGGCTCCAAAGCAAAGCCTTTTCTGATTATCTGTATAGATTAGTAGATTTATATAAGAAAAGATGGTGCTTTAAATAACTTGAAATTTGGACTTTAAAAAGTAACAACTAGCACTTAATAAAACAGTCATTTTTACTGCAGCACTTTACTTTGGGATATTGTGTATAATAACAATACAGAGCAGGTGGCAGCCGTGGCCAGAAGGGCCTTTGCACAGCTTCATGTTGTGCGCCAGTTACACCCTTTCCTGGATCAGGATGCTCTCCGTACAGTCACTCATGCCCTGGTCATCTCCCACATAGACTATTGCAATGCGCTCTACATGGGGCTACCCTTGAAGAGTATCCGGAAGCTCCAACTGGTCCAGAATGCAGCTGCGCACGCAATTATTGGTGCCCCAAGATCGGCACATGTGACACCTCTGCTGCACCGGCTGCACTGGGTGCCAGTATGCTTCCAGGTCCAATTCAAGGTGTTGGTTATCACCTTTAAAGCCCTACATGGCATGGGGCCAGGCTACCTGAGGGACCGTCTCATCCCCATAACATTGAACCGTCCCACTCAGTTATGCAGAGAGGGCATGCTGCGGACCCCGTTGGTAAGAGAGTTTCACTTGGTGGGGTCCAGAAGGCGGGCCTTCTCTGCGGTGGCGCCCGCCCTTTGGAACATTCTGCCCCTGGAGGTGAGGCAGACCCCATCACTCCCGGCCTTCCGGAAGAACTTAAAGACCTGTTTCTGCCACCTCGCCTGGGATGGGAAGGCTCCTCCTGGGGATGGCTGGTCCCATAGAGCCCTTTTAAAAACAATTTTATTGCCTCTTGGATTTTATCTTTAATTTATTTGTATTTATATGCATATGTATTATATTTTTATTCATTTTTAATTATTGACTCTGTAAACTGCCCAGAGTCCTCTTCGGGGGAGATGGGGCAGTGATATAAATTGAATTATAAATAAATAAATAAAATAAATAATATCTATAAACACAACTCTTGAAAAGAGACAACACTGATCTGTTATACATGCACCTTTTATTATCAAATGCAAACTTCCAGTTGATTTATTCAAAATTTCCTTCTAATCTTCAAGTTATTTCATAAAAGTCCAGTGTCTTGTGTACAACCCATAAGTACTACTGGCCAAAAGCTTTATGTATTTATGATGCTCCAATGGCCAAGAGCATGTCTAGCTTTCTAGGGGGAGATCAGAGACCCTGCAATGAAATCGCTCTTCCTGTTGTCTATATGCTCTTTGGCAGTTGCCATTCTCTCTTTCATCTGACAAGAGCTCGCATTCCTTTCTTTGATTTCCTGCCTTAGCTTTGATAATATTATGCTCCATTTGCAATGGAAATGCAGTGCAGACAAAGACCTTTTATTTGAAACCGGTGATGATGCGAGTGGGGAAATGACAGTAATAAGGCTCTTCTAGACATGAGGCAGACTTTGTCCTGGAACAGAAAGTGAGGAAGCACTTAATTGCTACTGGCAAGAATTTTGAATAAGTAACTACAACACCCTGAAAACTTTTAGGCTGCCGTCTTATATTTCCAAATACTTAATCAGTTGTGTAATATTCTGCTTTAGTTTTCTAATGGGATTATCTAAAATTTAGATTTAGATTAAGATATCAATCTAATAAATTGATAAGATTAACTTGAAGGTTGCTGAAGCACTTCTTGAAATTCCTATATACTGTAAATCAAGAAGTGTTTTTTTTTTTGTTCAGTCGCTTCCAACTCTTCATGACTTCATGGACCAGTCCATGCCAGAGCTTCCTGTCGGCCGTCGCCATCCCCAGTTCCCCCATGGTCGAGTCTGTCACCTCCAGAATATTATCCATCCATCTTGCCCTTGGTCGGCCCCTCTTCCTTTTGCCTTCCACTTTCCCTAGCATCAGCTTCTTCTCCAGGGTATCCTGTCTTCTCATTATGTGGCCAAAGTACTTCAGTTTTGCCTTTAATATCATTCCCTCAAGTGAGCAGTCTGGCTTTATTTCCTGGAGTATGGACTGGTTTGATCTTCTTGCAGTCCAAGGCACTCTCAGAATTTTCCTCCAACACCACAGTTCAAAAGCATCTATCTTCCTTCGCTCAGCCTTCCTTATGGCCCAGCTCTCGCAGCCATAGGTTACTACAGGGAATACCATTGCTTTAACTATGCGGACCTTTGTTGTCAGTGTGATGTCTCTGCTCTTAACTATTTTATCAAGATTTGTCATTGCTGTCCTCCCAAGAAGTAGACATGTGTGTTTATGTGTGTGTGTGTAAGTATATGGCCAAGGGCCATACAGGAAGAGATGCGGAACCCTGTGCATTGCCTATAGTTGTTTTACTTATGGCTTTTCCATTCAGAACATTTTTGGCTAGGTAGGTTTACTGAAGGAATCCTGCTAGGAGAAAAGTATCTGGATGTGAGAGTATCTGGAATGAAAAGATTTCATCACCCTTAGGCTTTTCTGTTTGAAAAGGCAAAGAAGAGGGAAGCCTTTGGGAGCTGCTGCTTGAAATTTTTTCATCTGAGTAGAGACAGGCAGGCAAATAAAAAACTACATTAAGTCCACTGAAATGTTTCAGGGTAAAATTTACTTGTGGGTAAATGGTTTTACTTGAGTAGATATATTGGCTATATGCATAGCTCAGTTGTCTACTAAGAACAATCAAATATTTTGTGTTTCATCCTGCTCTGAATTATTGCTTTTGTGGTGAAATAGCAGGTATGTTGTGGTGTCAGAAATATTCTAAGGATGTCTGGAAAAAGACTGAACAAAAAATGAAACAGCTGAAGTCTCCAGATAAGCTGAACTTTGAAATAAATGTAGCTGTAAATTGGAAAAGGTAGAAACAAGTTTAAGTTTATTGCCTGGCTAGTGGCACTGATAAGAAGAAAAATTCCAGACAACTTTATGGGCACTGATGGGGAAGACGCAACAAAATTATTTAACACTTTCCAGTTTGAAGAAGAAGCTGGTAAATTATATTACAAACTTGAAAATTATTGCATACATAGAAATGATATCATACATGAAAGTCATAAGTGTTTGAGAAGAAAAAGAAGAGAAAATATAGATTAATATATAATTAATGCACAGTCTAAAATTAATTAAAAGGGCTTGAACATACAGAAAAATAGATGTATGTTATAAAGAGTAAGAAAGCAATCTCAACAAAAGTTGAAATTCTGCATACATTGATATTCTAGAATAGATACCAGACTACTTACTATAACAAAAATTTGTCTACCCAATTAAAAAAAGTGAAGGATTTAATTATTTTGCAAAGATATACAGAAGAAAAGATAAAGCATTACAAAGTAAAGAAATATGTGTAGTACATTAAGATGAAAAAAATGTTTTACTGGACCATTCAAATTCAGATGAGCAAGGAGAAGAATGGACTCTTGATTTTCTAGTAAATGACTATAAAGTTTAAGATGATACAGGAAGACAAACATGTATTGTCCTACTGTACTTTATGTTACAAGCAGAAACTTTGGATATTCATTTGGTTACTTATTCTGAAAAAATGGTGCAGATTTTTTAGAAATTAGAATTGGCTTGTAAATATAAGGACATCAGTATAAAGTGAGAGTTGAAAGTGTCTGATTTTGAGACTAAAAAGTACAATGAGTTTGAACAATACTGTAGAAAGAAATCCTATGGCTGTAGAATATTGGAATGAGTTTCAAAGACCATCTAATTACTATTCAATCATATTAAAACAATTTACTTTTGTGTTGATTTTACTTTTGTGTTGTATATTTTCCAATTTTGCTGGTCATTGACCGAATAAACAGTATTTCATTTCATATTAAATCCACAAATATTTTCAGTAGTTTGTGCCTCAGGAAAGACTGTTATTTCATGGAGAGAATACCTTGAGAGAGATCTTGAATAAGTGGTGCAGTTTGGCATTACATTAAATGTAAACAAACCTATAGATGGGTAAATACTGCAGTGTCACAGAGGAATCAGAAAGGATGCAAATAAAATTTTGGCTGGATTCTGAAGATCTGAATAAAGCTACTTTGAAGGAAAAGTTATAGTATTTAAAAATGTTTGTTCACTTAATATGTATAGATTTAAACAATTGTCATTTGATATTTATTCTTCCTCTGAAGTTTAACAGAAAATAATACAACAGACTTTTGAAAGTATAGATGGAGTGTTCTGTTTTATTGAAGATATATTGTTATAGGGAAATAATTAGTAAAAATATAATGACATAGTGAAACACAGCTTAAATAAAATTGAAATTAAATGACAGTAACTGTGAATTTGGACCAAGTACTTGAGAAATCTGTTCATGTTGAAACTGTTGTTGGAATGTCAGTCCAATGTTTTGGGAAATGGTCAATTATTTAGCCAAGATTGTCACATCTACCTAGTCTTGTGTAATCTAAAAAATTATGCAGATCCTGGTTGATCCTTGGATGGGAGATCACAAAAAGTCCCCAAGGTTGTAGTGTATGGCCAACCGCTGGATTCCTGTAGAATCTGAGATCCCAAACTACCAAACAGAGACTCAGACGGAGGTTTCAAAAAGAAAACAGCTTTTATTTGGCCAAGCAGGGAAGCTGGGGCATGTCGACCCCCTCATAGAGTTCAATATAGCATTATATAGGGCAGGGAACAAAGGTGTATACATCACTCGTATAGTAACCAATCAAACAATTTACAGACAATTGCTTTGAATTTTATTATCACCTCCCTCTTCTCCCTCCTCCCTTCTGTGTTTCTATGTGCAAGCAGGTTTAGCAAGAGATAATGAACATGCCTTTATCAAAAGCAAAGAGAAAAGCAGAGAGCAGTCCTCCCGAAATGGCCATGCTTTGATCTCTCAAGAAAGTTAGAAGACCTTGGGGTCATCCTGTTCTTTAACACATTCCATTCCTGTTAGCAAAAAGCAACATTTCTTATCTCCCTTTCTTTTATGGCTCATGGCTACAGTGGGGCCCCTTTTACCTCATTAACACATTCTATTCTTTAAACAAATAAACTACATACTATTATGTTAGAGTAACATGAAGTGCTAGGGAAGGACTATATTAGACTGTTATTACAAATGCCAAAACTACAAGAAACTACAAGGATAGAAACGACACATGCTAAATGCTAAAACCACAAGGGGGCTAAAACTACAAGGGGGGGCCCATATAGTAGACCAGACTGAGAAAATAAAAAAATAAACTGAAATCAATATAACATCTTTCCTGTTTTTTTACCCCAAGAACAGCAACTGTAACAGATCCGTTAATGCAGTGGAGAATTGGGAAACGAATCTTGGGAACTGAATTTTCTATATGAAAATAAATCTTCTTTATTGGTATTAGTACTACTATGCAAAGCATGCTGGACATTTAAAAATAAGAATGGCGAAAAATAAAACAAAACCATGGAAAAATTATTATTGATAAAACTGGCAGATATCAGAGATAGATGTATGTAAGTTTCAGAAAAAAATAGTGTATCTTGGTGGATTATCATTCAAAATGTCGATGAAGGTTCTCAGTCATCCAGGTGGAACAGTCTGTGGCTTGAATCATGTCAACTGGATTTCTATTTTCTCAATAGAAACGTTTCACTCCTTATCCAAGGAGCTTCTTCAGTCTGAGTAAAGTTAGTAAGGGAATCCTTAAATATGTTTCTAGGGTGGCTGTGTGACCTTGCACCTGGGGCTAGGTCATGGTTATTTTGAGATGTTTATTTCTAAGTCCCTTTATCATCTAAAGGAGGATTGTTAAGATTACCCTGCTGCTGTTGAGCTTGCGAAATGGTCTTAATCTTCCTAGATTCCTTGTCTTCTGTGCCTAGGAAGATTAAGACCATTTCGCAAGCTCAACAGCAGCATGGTGATCTTAACGATCCTCCTTTAGATGATAAAGGGACTTAGAAATAAACATCTCAAAATAACCATGACCTAGCCCCAGGTGCAAGGTCATACAGCCACCCTAGAAACATATTTAAGGATTCCCTTACTAACTTTACTCAGACTGAAGAAGCTCCTTGGATAAGGAGTGAAACGTTTCTACTGAGAAAATAGAAATCCAGTTGACATGATTCAAGCCACAGATTATCATTCAAAGTTTTTCTCTTGGAAGATCTAACTAGTAAAACTATTATTGTACCTTATCAATCTATTTTGTGAGGTATGTAATTGTTGAATACATAATTACTGATAATAAATGACTGGAATGTTATATAAATTTCTATGTTATGCTTAGACAAATGGGATGATAGGGCAATATAATACCGCCCAGAGTCTACCACGGTAGAGATGGGCGGGGATAAATCCAAATAATAAATAAAATAAATAAATATAAACTGCAAAAAGATTGTTGAGAAAGCTGAGTTTGAAATTTGGTCTTTTGGTTGTAGAAATTATCCTAAATTGACCAATATATCAATTGATAAATAGACAATGTTTGGGGTTACCATTAATAAGAGTCTTATTAAAGCCTCTAAATACTCAAGGATATATTTTAGATTAATTGAAACAACTACAAGAAAAGTGTGTTAACAGAGCTTTACTTCTTTTAGTAGTGGAAAATAATATTTATGCTAAGCAAAGTATATAGTGAAAAAGTACAATATGCCAAGATGTTCAGTTTAAACTAATGGTACAATAGAAAAATCTAAAGGAATCTACATAAAGACAAAATATGACTTGTCTAATAATCTGGCAAATTTACAACTGAAGAGAACAAGAAGATATAGTTAGTTATACCTTTGTAGATCAGGCTAGACATAATACAGGTCAAGACTTGGGTAATATTAAATCAGTGATGACACCAAAGGAAAGATTAGTCTGAAAATGAGTGATATATGTGGATTGTGTATGTTATAAAAGCTACAAAAAAGAAATATATGAGTCGAGTGAATTATTTATAAGTAACGCTTATTTGTGTGCAAATTACTTGAGTAGAGATAGGATGTTTTACTTGAGTAGGATGGCAGTTTTATGGGTAGAATAGTAAAATGTTCGTGTTTTTTAATTCCACTGTATGTTTTGAAATAACAGATAACACTTCCCAATTCTTCTCTCCTTCTTGAGGCACATCTCCAATATAACTGGGTTTCTTCCAGTCTCAAGGAGAATACTGTATTAGGCTATGTGTGCAGATGTAAGCCCAACAAGCAAGCCATACAATTGGCTAGAGCCATCAGTCAGAAATATTGAGCAAGCAAGCAGGATGAAACTATGAATGAAACTAGGAGAAAATAGGCAGAGCATTCCTCAGTTATGCCCTGCTTACCTTCATAACTAAAGGGAATCTTGATCCTGGAAAAGGGTTGAACCAAAAGCCATGAAGTAGGTAAATCACCCTGGGAAAAAAGAGAATGGGCATCCAAAGCATGCCATGTGTAACAGTCAAAAGGGGTGACCTCCTAATTTCTTTCTGATCTGAAGCTGCAATGACAGTAGAGATTGAATGGATGAAACCCAAACGGCATGCTTGGGGATGGCAGATGACTGGGACGGGAAAGACAATGAGCTCAAATAGGCTGTGCTGACTCAACATAATTATAAAAAAGTAGTGACTAGATGAATGGTAAGAAAAAAAGCCATGCTTTTGTTGTTGTGTTGTGCTACTGTTGCCATCTTGGCAATTGTCACCTTTATGTAAATGGCTGTGGAAAAACAGTTTTGGGCAGTCAAGCTTTGAACTGGGCTGGGCAAAGCTTTGAGTGGTACCTCAATGTCTTATAATAACAAATGTCTTATAACCACAAGTGCCATCACACTATATTTCTTTGTTGTCTCGAGCAAACTTCTTAGGATATGCACAAGGCTGAACATGTGGTGACATTTTCTTTGACTTAACTTGGCGATGGGCCTCTACAGCAGTGTTTCTCAACCTTTTCCCAACCGTGGCCCCCTTCCGACCTTGTTTCCTTCCTGTGGCCCCCCTGTCCTACCGGTAGAAAGGTAGCTATTTAAATGTTTTGTTTGTAAATAGAACATGTTTTATTTATAATTTTTATAATTTACACAAAATACAATTACATAAAAATTTATACTTTAAGTATTTCTCGATCAATGTGACCCTTGTGCTTGATGATGACCAGAAACAAGCTTTTTTACATCCGGTTCTATTGCTGTGAGGGATAACCGAAGATCACCTCTGTCCATTATGTTAAGGTGATTCCGCGTTAGGCTGAGTAAATAATTCACACGACTGAAACCTGATTCTACCAAATACGAAGTAGGAAATGCCATGAAAAACAATTTTGCTTTATCCCAAAGCTGTGGAAACTTTTTAGATATTGTACTCTTTATCCAAAAATGGTGTTTTTCTTGACTGAAAGTTACTTTAGCTGCTATGTCGCTCTGTAGCTCTATGAGCACTTCTTGCAAAGAAACATCAACGTCAGCAGCATTCACAGCAAATGGATCAACTACCCAGGCCGGAATATCCATGTCCAGCAGATCACGGAAACGAACTTCCATATCATTATAAAGCTGCTTCAAATGATTCACATACACAATTATTTCATAATCTTTCAATTCATCACTAACTGCTGCCAAAGAGGAAAACTGTGCGAATTCTCGACATCCAAGATTGGTGGCATACAGCTTGTCTTTTCCAAGAAACCCTGTAATAATCTCCTTGCTCAAAAAAAGGTCACAATTCCTGCCCTGTAGTTGTTTGTTTAGCAAATTGAGCTTTTCAAAGACATCACACAGGTAAAACATATCACATTTAGCAGAGGTCATCTTTTCTTCCATTTCCTTGCCTCTGAAAAATGTCACAACTGAGTCCCACAAAGCAACAAAACGACAAAGGCAGTTACCTTTGGACAGCCAACGGGCTTCTGTATGCAATAATAAGTGTGTGAAGTCTTCATTATTGTCCTCGCAAAGCTGTTGAAACAGGCGGTCTTGATTTAATGTAATTTACTGCTTTTATTACAGTCTGTAGAGACACATGCAAGCACCCTGCTAGTGATTTTGAAACCAAGTGTTGTCAGTGAACTACACAGTGAATACAGAATACTTCTGGCACAACACCATTCAAATATGCAATAAATCCTCTGTATCTACCTGTCATAGCAGCAGCACCATCAGTAGCACAGGCCAGAATGTTCTCGAGAGGGATATCTTTCTCACTGAAGTACCTCTTTACTTCTTCAAAAATAGTTTCAGTATCTGTTTTAAGAAAAATTCTTTAGTATGTTTTAAGCTTTCAAGCAAATAGCATTTCTTCTTTCAATTTGTCGTTGTGCAAATATCTAACATAAGCCATCAGCATTGCTGTGTTATCTGGTAAACACGATCCATCAATTTGCAAATCAAACTTCTGAACTTTTAACTGCAGGACTAGTTGGTTTTCAACATCTTCTGCCATTTCGTCAATATGCCTCGACACTGATGAATTACTCAAAGGGATGGATTCGATAATTTCACGAGCATGTTGGTTTATGACGGTTGAAATAACAACAGACACTGCAGGCAAAATCAAGGATTCCCCTATAGTATGTGGTTTTCCATCCTTGGCTATCAGTTTGGATATCTCATAAGATGCGATTAAACCTTTGTCATTTAAAACCGATTTCTGTTGGTGGCAATTCATATTCTTAGTTAAAACTTTTGTTTTCTGTAAACTCACTTTGAACCCTGCTAGCGACCCAAAGTCTTTCAATTTCTGCATTAGTAACTCAATCCCATCCAATGGGCTTTCTAAAGTAATGACTAGGTCGTCAGCAAAGGCTCTTAGCTTATAAACTTCTTTTTTGACTCTCATACCAGAAATGCCATCATCTTGTCTGATGTCTCTAAGTAAAACTTCTAAGACCAGTATAAACAAAAGTGGAGATAAAGGACATCCTTGTCTTGTACCTTTTTGAATTTCATATGGTTTACTGAAATCGCCGTTAACAATTATTTTAGCGGTTTGGGGGGTATATATAGATTTAATCCATTTAATAAAGTTTCCCCAAAAATTCATAGATTCCAATACTTTAAACATAAAAGGCCAATTTAAATTGTCAAAGGCTTTTTCAGCATCTACAAATATCAAAGCAGCCTGTTTTTCATTATGTTGTTCCAAGTACTCCAATATGTCCAAAACATTTCGAACATTATCTCAAATTTGTCTCTTAGGCAAAAATCCTGCCTGATCCCCATGGATAAAATTCTTAAGAATAATTTTCATTCTTTCCGCCAACACTGTTGTAAATATCTTATAGTCATTGTTCAATAAAGATATTGGTCTATAATTCTTCGTTAAAGTCAAATCTTGTTGATCTTTTGGAATCAATGCAATATGAGCTTCTTTCCATGTTTCTTGCATTACACCTGTTTCTAAAATCGAATTCATAGTCTTTTGTAAAGGAAGACAAAGCTCATCCTCAAAGCATTTATAATAAGCTGCTGATAAATCATCGGGACCAGGCGCTTTCCCACTATTAATTTTCTTGAAAGCAGTTGACATTTCCTCTACCGTTATAGGGTTATTAAGCAATAACTTTTGCTGATCAGTGAGAACAGTTAATTTTTGTTTACTCAAATATTTGTCAATGTCATCTAACGAAACATCTTGCTTTTTATATAATGATGAATAATAACAATAAAAGGCTTCTTGGATACCTACGTTGTCCACCAAAGTTCTCCCCTTATGTTGTATTTTAGAAATTAAATTCTTTTGTCTTTGTTTGCACAATTTATAAGCTAACCATCTGCCTGGTTTATTTGCAAATTCAAAATGCTTCTGTTTCACAAATTTAATTTGAGTCTCTAATTCCTGTATCAATATCATTGACATTTGTTTTTGTAAAAATTTAATTTGAGTCATCAATGTTTCATCTAATGGGTTATCTCTCAAACAAGTCTCTTTATTTTTAATTTCATCTAAAATCATTTGGATTTTCTCTCATTTTCTTCTCCTCATCTGAGCATTATATTGGATAAAGTAGCCCCTCATATAAGCTTTGCTGGCATCCCAAACAAACTGAATATTAGTGCCTTTATCTAAATTCAATTGAAAGAATTCTCTTAACTTTTTTTACATGTATCAACTGTTTCATTTTTCCTTAAAATTGTCTCATTTAATCTCCATCGGAATGTATTCCTTTTCCCTTTAATAGTCAACATAACTGGATTGTGATCTGAGAAAGTCTTAGGTAATATTTCAACCTTAGTAACATCCAGCATCAAACTTTTAAAAACATATCTATTCGGGAAAATGATCTATATCTCTCTGAAAAGTATGTATATTCCCTAGAATTTCCATTCATGAGTCTCCAAATGTCTTGTAAATCCAACATATCTTTCAAATCAAAGAATGTTTGGAGTAATTTTCCTTGCATGAGTCTCAATCTTTTTTGAGAGTGTCTATCTTCCATTGGAAAAATTACCCCATTCCAATCACCCATAAGGCACCAATTTTCATAAGGTAAATCCAACAATTTGTCCATTAAGTTTTTATAAAATACTCCTTTGTCAATATTTGCAGCATAACGGCCCCACTATCAACGTTTTAGTCCCTTGTATATTAACTTCAACATATCTTCCTTCATCATCAGTCAATATCATTTGTGGATTCAACTTTGGTTGTATATACAAAACAACACCCTTAGTTTTTTTTAATCCAGAGAAATTGAGAGAATTAACTGGATTTATAATGGGGAAAAAAGTAAAATATTTGGGAATACATTTAACATCAAAGAATGTCAATTTGTTTCAGAATAACTATTTTTTACTTTGGACAGATATGAAAAAAGACTTAGATCAGTGGGAGAAACTGCAACTATCACTATTAGGTAGAATATCAGTGATTAAAATGAATATTTTGCCAAGAATTTTATACCTTTCCCAAACAGTACCTATACTGGCTTCAGAAGCGCCTTTTAAACAATGGCAGCGTGATATATCTAAGTTTGTATGGCAAGAGAAAAAAACGAGAATAAAATATAAAGTTTTGCAAGACTCAAAAGAAAGAGGTGGTTTGGGCCTCCCAGATTTGAAATTATATTATGCAGCATGTTGTTTAGTATGGCTTAAAGAATGGATTGTTTTGAAAAATGAAAAACTATTGAATTTAGAAGGTCACGATTTAAGATTTGGATGGCATGGATATTTATGGTATGACAAAGTTAAAGTTAATGTGGTCTTTAAAAATCATTATATTAGATCTTTGTTAAGGATTTGGAATAAATATAGGTCAACTTTATGTTACAAGATGCCTTTATGGATTTCTACACAAGAAGCATTCTATAGAACTGAAATAAGAGATAAAGACAAATGGTTGACTTATAAGGACTTGTTAGAAAAAGAACAAGGAGAATACAAAATTAAATCAAAAGAACAACTTGCCTCGGAAGGATATACTTTTCAATGGCTTTCCTATATGCATCTTATAGAGAAATTCAAGTTAGATAAAAAAGATTTTGGATTTGAACAGAGTAAATCAGAATTTGAAATACAACTTTGTGAAACAGACGAACATTTAATTGCTAAAATGTATAAACTACTGTTGAGAGGGGAAATGGTGGAAGAACAAGTTAAAGATTGTATGATTAAATGGGCAAAAAATATCGCTCATAACATACATATGCAGCAATGGGAAAATATGTGGTCTAAAGGATTGAAGTTTACTCTGTGTTATAATTTGAAAGAAAATGTATATAAGATGATGTATCGATGGTATATGACCCCAAAAAAACTTGCAAAAATATATGGGACTGTTTCTAACATTTGCTGGAAATGTAATAAACAAGAGGGGTCGTTTTACCACATGTGGTGGACATGTAAGATTACAAAGAAATTTTGGACCCAAATACATACGTTGATGCAGAGTATACTACAAATACAGATTCCGTTTAAACCAGAATTATTTCTGTTGGGAATATTGGATTTACAAATAGAAAAACATTTTGTTAGAATTATACAATATATGATAACAGCAGCAAGACTCCTTTATGCACAATTTTGGAAAACTCAGACTTTACCAACAGTACAAGAGTGGATGTTAAAATTGATGGACATGGCAGAAAAATGATAAATTGACTTGTTTATTGAAAGAAAACTCAAGTTATCAATATCTCAAAGAGTGGAAATCATTGATGGACTATTTGCAAAATGCAGGAGGGGCGAAGCTTACATGGGGTTTTGAAGAGTAGATTAAATATAATAGAGTATATTAGACAAATAATTATTTCTATCTATTGTATGAAAAACCAACATTTAAGGCAGATTCTTTTATCTACATGACCAGAGATAGATTGGAAGTTACCTATTTTTCATATCTTTTTCTTTCTCTTACTTTATTACACTTTTTCTTTTCTTTTTCTTTATTTTGTATTTCTATTTCTTTTTCCGTTTCTAACTTTTAACTATGTATTTTAAAATCCTAATAAAATTTATTTTTAAAAAAAACCGATTTCTGAACAAACATTTTCTTCAATGTAGGTCTAGTTTCCAATTTATCTCGCAATGCTTGAAAATATTCCAGTGGTTTATCCTTCTTGTCTTTATGAGACGTTTCCAAATGCTTCTGCAACTTACATGGACACATACTCTCATTGGAAAGTGTGGTCATACATATCAAACACATAGGTATTGTGTGGTCTTGTGGTGACAGAATAAATCTGTAGCCAAGATACTCGACTGAGTATTGTCGACATTTCTTTTTTGCGGAGGTAGCCATGGGGTATCTAAAAATAAAAAAACGAAATGCGATACAGATGCAGACTAATTTTACATATGTTTGCAACTACAAAATAATAAGATCACTTCTCAGAAATAAAACAGCGTTAGAACATCTGAACAAAGACAAATGAAAAATTATGTCTGATCCCGATAGATCTTTATGACGAGAAGCAACTGAACACAGCAACCGCGAAAGGAATGGCAAACACAACGGCTAAAAATACCTGAAGATTACATGCAGAACTCTTGCATGAAGCAACATACCTCCTTTTGCAGTAATACTTGCACGAGGAAACAGCACCCTACACACTGACACTGCTGCAGCCACGCACCTTGCCCGTGACAAACGAGATGCGGACAGCTTGGTGCGCACAGCAGTGGAGTGCGGAAGTGGGGGGGAGAAGGAAGCGGAAGCGATGTTGCCACAGAGTGCGCATGGTGATCCATCCACTGAGAAGTACTGTCACTTCTCTGTTCACTCTACTTCTCTGTTTTCTATTTTCTTCACTTCTCTGTTTTCTTTTTTCTTTTCTCAGTCACTTCTCTGTTTTCTTCACTTCTCGCTTCCCTCTGTGGCCCCCTAGTCTCGTGCCGTGCCCCCCCATTTACGTGATTTTCACCTGTGGCCCCCTTGGAATATCCTGGGGGCCCCCAGGGGGCCATATGGCCCCCAGTTGAGAAACGCTGCTCTACAGGGCTCTGGCAAGCTGCCTATGCCGACTCCTGATGTACACTCTAACCTGTGGGCATATAAATTAGATTCCTCATTCAGATGTCCTCAATAGCTCACAGTTTACAAGATGTTGAGGGTCCATTGAATTTGATTGATTATTGTAGGGTGACAAAACTTCCAACAAACTATTTAAAAGCTTTATTTGTAATTGCAAAGTAATATATATGCAATGCAAATTCCCTTTGAGTGACTGAAGGAAAACAGATACAGACATCCTCTTCAGCGATCCAAATGTAGTGCCATCCTTGAATCTAAGTCCTTATTAATGTATACTTACATAACATTTTAGCATGAATCAAATAAAAATGAAACAACATGATTGAATTACCTGTATTTCAAATTAATACAGTTTTTAAATTTTTTCCAAGTAATAAATAGCAAAGGAAAAACAATTGTATCCACATAATTTTGTTTTCATTTCCGCTTTTCCTTCAGAAGAATGAATCTGAAATCTGAGAAAATAAAATACAATACACAACAATACGGTGGAAAAACATCCAGCATGTCTTTTCTATTTGCAAGGAACTTCGCTTATCTAAATTAAATGCAGAGCTGTTAATGAAGGAATAATATTTATTATACACTTCATTACCCCTCTCTGGTTAAATATAATTAAATTATGTAGTTTGATTATTGCTAGAGTAGCCTAATGAAGAACGTTACAGAAATAGGCCAATTTTACTAGACACGTCCCATGCAAAATGCACCAACATTAGCTAATTAAATGAACTATTGAAAGCTGGTTTTTCTTGTCAACAAATAATAATTTCTGCATTAATTAAGACATGCTTCCACAACATGGTAAATGAAATTATTGTAGTGCGTGTGTTAGAAAAGCCTTCCCCAAACTGGAGCAGTTCATGGCCCCAGAAATACACTGGCTGGTAATGTTTGGCGTTGCAGTCCCAAACACATTTGGAGGGCATCAGGTTGTTGTAGACTACATCAGACTGTTAGAAGAGATACATCGCTGTGGTCCATTCATTCATAGTTTCAAAGATTTGCCCCAGCTATTGCTGGACACTCTGCCATGTCCCAATTGTCTCTACCATAATACAAATCACACTGCATCTTGGGCTTGAAATGCTATGTACCCCACTCAAAATTGAAGGATATTTGTCACACATGTTAAGAGGGTTAAGGCATAGATGTTGAATGTCATTGGCCATCACTCGTAGCCGAGTAAGATTGTCTTCCAAAGGTAAAATTTTAACGGTGGATCCGTAAGTGGCTATAAAGGCCAATTCTGGATCCACACAACCTCCCACAATGAGGGCATAGGTTTCCGGGTGGGAGACGGTCATGATGAGGGTTTGCCTGACGTGCCTTCCTTTTAGCTCTTTTCTCCTTTTCGCCCTGTACTCGTGCTTCTTCAAAGTCCATAGCGCCATTAATAAAGGATGACCTCCAATTGAAACGCTCATGAGTTAGGGCTTCAATGGCAGAACAGGCGGAAGATAACAAGGTGTATTGTTACAACGGCTGCGAAGGCAGATGAAGGCTGCAGCAGACAAAAGGTCACCAATCGTCATGGTATCCATGCCATTGGATTAGAGCCTTTTTCTGTGAAGGTTGTGTGCTGATCGTTGTGCACCGATCTCCACACATAAAACAAATTCACGCACAGGCGTCTTCCAACCACACCAAACCCAAAACAACCAAAAGTCCCATGGCGACTGACGAATGGCAACGGGGGCAGGACTGTGAAATGTTGAATGTAGAAAGTAGCAGATTCATTTCTTGGGGTTGCTAGTCAAAAAGAATCATAGGTCTTCATCCTAATTAAAAGAACTAACAGGACAAAAGGAAGTTAAGAACTTGCAGGTAGTATAAATGTACTCCTACCTCACATCAGATTGCTAGAGAGCAAAATGGTTCAGCTGACAGCATTCTGACTCTTCCTCCTTGGCCTCTTTTGTCTCTTGTGATGCTTCCTATCTTCCCCTTCTATCAGGATGCTTAATGCTCCAGTATGTCTTGTGCAAACACTCAAGTAAGATCTCCAACAGCTTGGTAACCATCCTGGCTATTACTCCTATTGGCCAGCAGTTGTAACAATATACCCATACAACAAGGGAGGGAGAGAGAGAACAATTTGTTATTCTTAAACAGCACTAGCAGCACTAGTATCTTTTGGCCAGAAATAAATAAATAAATAAAGGCTTAAACAAGTTAAGAAAGTTCTGAAAGGAAAGCTTTCCCCATTCTCCCCCCAGCAAATTCTCTAGCTTCATCCTCTCTTCCACAGGAAGGCCTGTTGATGTCCTTGAAGCAATGGGCAAAGATTGCAGTTAGCTGCATTGGAAAGAAAGAGGTGGGTCTGCTAGATATTAACTTCTTTAAATTATTTTCGACTTCCGGTGAGATGGCGATGCAGAAGTCTGCAAGTATGTGAGCTCCACCAGATAAAATTAAAATTTATATTATAAACAGTAGGCAGGAGCTTAATTGAAGTATATAGTACCAATATCTGTTGTGGTTTCACCAAGATAAGCCAAGTTATTACAGAAGTGCGATATGCCGACAACAAAGAATGTAAGCTAAAAGTGGAATTTAAAGTGCCTCAGCCCACAAAACTATCTTTTGGCCCTTCCAACAACTACAATATAGACAAACAATAGTTAAAGCTGAGAGTGCTTGTTGTAGAGGGTGGAAGAATAATAGAGAAAACAAGAAGGACTGTTTGTAGCTTGAATCATGTCAACTGGATTTCTATTTTCTCAGTGGAAACATTTTGCTCCTTATCCAAGAAGCTTCTTCAGTCTGAGCAATCTCAACAACAGCAAGGTAATCTTAACGATCCTCCTTTGGATGATAAAGGGACTTAGAAATTAACATCTCAAATAACCATGACCTAGCCCCAGGTGCAAGGTCACACAGCCACCCTAGAAACATATTTAAGGATTCCCTTACAAACTTTGCTCAGGCTGAAGAAGCTTCTTGGATAAGGAGCGAAACGTTTCCACTGAGAAAATAGAAATCCAGTTGACATGATTCAAGCTACAGACAATTCTACCTGGATGACTGAGAACCTTCATCGACGAAGAAGGACTGTTATTATAACTGGCTAAATATTTATAATGGTACTTACAAGAGGCGGCTATCGTCACCTAGGATTAGAGCTAGTAACTGGAACGACAGAAGGCTGTAAAGAGGGAGATAAACAAGCCAAGATTACAGACTTTTTCTCCTCAACAAGGACCTCTCCCCACCTGGAGTCAGTAAATAGCCCAATTATCTCAAATGACAGTCCTACAGTAGTTCCAAATTATGATTGGTCATTAGGACCTCATTGTATGTTTGTAACAGAGCCGACTGAAACTGGAATAAATCTAGCCAAAGATTGTAACCAAGCTACAGACAATTCCACCTGGATGACTGAGAACCTTCATAGACACTAGCCAAAGAATTTGCCCTCATGGATCAACAAAGTTACATATCACCAACAAATTGTACTCCCAAAGAGAGAAATTGGTCAGAACGGGGAGGTGAGGAGATTGAAGATATAAATGCCCCCCCATCTCCTGGCTCAACAATTGGAAATACAAATGAATCATTAAGATTAGGTTTGCTAACCTTAACAGAAATTTTTAGCAAACAACAACAGAATTTAAACAGTCTAACTCAAGACATTGCCTTAATGAAATCCTTTTTAGCAGAGTGCAAAGACTTACTACAAACATTGATAGAATTGATACTCAAAACAATAAGGGGAACAGATCACAAATCAGAAGAAACCCTTGTGGAATCATCATTAATCTCAGTAGACCATATTTCTAATCCAGAAGAAGAAATAGAAATAATAACTGTGAAACAAAAAACAAAAACACACAAAGAAGGTGCTAAATTAAAGAAGAAGGCTTATAAAGAGGGAAAGCAGGTCAAGAAAAGTAAAAATATCAAAAACTTGAAGTGTTGTAGAATAAAGAAATTTAAGCCAAATAAACTGTTGCAAATAACTGATACCGAAAACAAAAAGAGCAAACAACTAAGAAAATCTCAGAATAATCTAGGAAGGAAAAAAAACAAGCATAAGGAAGAGAAAAAAAATCAGATACCACAAAATAAACTGAATGTAAAGAGTTGCATGGGAAAACAAATAATCCCCACCCAATTAGAAGACGATTGCAAATGTACTCCATCAGATAAATCTACCATACAAGCTGATTTTAGCTGATTTAGATTCTCTCCAAGAATCAACAAAGAAATACTGATACTATACAAAATACATGGCATTTACAATTGATACCTACTAAATTGACTTTCATCAACTATCCGAAACTTAGCGGTTATCAGTCTCAGTATGATAGGAAAATATATTTTGTTCATTTGATGCAATCTTTAGATGTAATCGACCTCTCAACAAAAGATATAAATAAAGTGGAATATCTATTTTACAACTATATAAATGCCAGAGCAATTGTGACGTTTGTGTCTAAGGCAATAGCCAGCCTGGTGATGAAGAAAAAGAGTTTGTTAAATAAATACTCGATAGGGGTATCTAGAAATTTTCAAAATAATATGCTTCGTGAAAATGACAAAAATAACACAACCCAAATAACATCGGAAATACAAAAAACTGAAAAACCACATGTATTACAAGTGGAAGAAAATGAATACAATAATTTGGTCAAGGATAATGAAAGAACAAAGTTGGGAGAAAACCCATATAATATAGAAATGAACCCTATAACATCATGTTGTTGTTTGTTGTTTATTCGTTCAGTCGTTTCCGACTCTTCGTGACTTCATGGACCAGTCCACGCCAGAGCTTTCTGTCGGCCGTCACCATCCCCAGCTCCCCAATGGTTGAGTCCATCACCTCCAGAATACCATCCATCCATCTTGCCCTTGGTCGGCCCCTCTTCCTTTTGCCTTCCACTTTCCCTAGCATCAGCTTCTTCTCCAGGGTATCCTGTCTTCTCATTATGTGGCCAAAGTACTTCAGTTTTGCCTTTAATATCATTCCCTCAAGTGAGCAGTCTGGCTTGATTTCCTGGAGTATGGACTGGTTTGATCTTCTTGCAGTCCAAGGCACTCTCAGAATTTTCCTCCAACACCACAGTTCAAAAGCATCTATCTTCCTTCGCTCAGCCTTCCTTATGGTCCAGCTCTCGCAGCCATAGGTTACTACAGGGAATACCATTGCTTTAACTATGCGGACCTTTGTTGTCAGTGTGATGTCTCTGCTCTTAACTATTTTATCAAGATTTGCCATTGCTCTCCTCCCAAGAAGTAGACGTCTTCTGATTTCCTGGCTGCAGTCAGCGTCTGCAGTAATCTTTGCGCCTAGAAATACAAAGTCTGTCACTGCCTCCACTTTTTCTCCCTCTATTTGCCAGTCATCAATCAAGCTCGCCATAATCTTGGTTTTTTTGAGGTTTAACTGCAACCCAGCTTTTGCACTTTCTTCTTTCACCTTCGTCATAAGGCTCCTCAACTCCTCCTCGCTTTCAGCCATCAAAGTGGTATCATCTGCATATCTGAGATTGTTAATGTTTCTTCCAGCGATTTTAACTCCAGCCTTGGATTCCTCAAGCCCAGCACGTCGCATGATGTGTTCTGCATACAGGTTGAATAGGTAGGGTGAGAGTATACAACCCTGCCGTACTCCTTTCCCAATCTTAAACCAGTCCGTTGTTCCATGCTCTGTTCTTACCGTTGCTACTTGTTCGTTATACAGATTCCTCAGGAGGCAGACAAGATGACTTGGTATCCCCATACCACCAAGAACTTGCTACAATTTGTTATGATCCACACAGTCAAAGGCTTTAGAATAGTCAATAAAACAGAAATAGATGTTTTTCTGAAATTCCCTGGCTTTCTCCATTATCCAGCGGATATTGGCAATTTGGTCTCTAGTTCCTCTGCCTTTTGTAAACCCAGCTTGTACATCTGGCAATTCTCGCTCCATGAATAACATCATGTGCATCACCAAAAGTCAGAGTTCTGGCAAAGCAACATACAGTACAGTAAATACTGCATATGAATATGAAGAGAGCCATACAAATGAGCACCTGGTAAAACAGGTGTTCCATAGAGCATTACGAAAGCCGCTGTTACCAGAGACGGATAAGACAACGAATACAAACAGTGCAAGAGCCTACAAGACTTCTGCAGAAGTACATAGATCAAAGCAACCAGATTCAAATTCGAACTGTAAAATATCTAAGAAAATACAGGATGCAACATATACGTCTACATCAAATAACCCTGGGATTAAAAACAATTGTGTTTATGAAGATACTCAAGGACTTTTCAACATGATAGAACAAGCGTCATGGTCAGAAGATGACATCCCAAAGGAAGAAAGGAATAGAGGACAACAGTCAAGTTGCATGCCAACACAACAAAAATTGTGCAGGAGAAGCAAACAAAAAAATCAACAAAGGCAACCCCAAAACATGGACAAGCTACAAAGCTGACAAGAAAATAATGTGAAGACATCTATGATTAAATGTATATCCTGGAATATTGCCGGGTGGGCAGGTAAATGTGTAGACGGGGAATTTTTTCAATTTTTAAAAGACTATGATATGATATTCCTTCAAGAAACTTGGTTGGTAAAAAATAATGTGATAGCATTACCTGGCTACATAAGTTTTCATAAATGGGCCAAGAGAGACCAAAGGATGGGACGTGCTAAGGGGGGTTTAATGAGTCTAATTGCAGTACATTTGGATGCGAGAATAGAAGAAATAAATCCCGATAACTGTGACATAGATGAAATTCAAATATTAAGGCTGAAATTTAAAGGGAGAACGTTAATATGTGTCAACATTTATGCCCCGCCTAGACATCAGGTTAACTGGGATAAACTGGAACAGTCGCTAGTCGAGATGCTACAGTACTCCACAAGTGCAGATTTAATTTTTTGCGGGGATTTTAATGCTAGAATAGGTTCAGGTTTGGAAATACAGAACTCAAAAGATAAAGACCTATTTGAAATGGAGGACATTTTCCCACTGGGCCATTGTCACATGATAAGATCCAGAATAAGCGTGACCTAGAACTACTTAAATTAATGTACAGATTACATATGGTCAATTTACATGGATCCAAATGGGATCAATCTGGGGGTTCATATACATCAGTCAGCCATAGAGGGGGTGCTGTTGTTGATTATATATTTATTTCACCCTCACTGATCCCTCTAGTACAGTGTTTTAATATTATAGATAGACCAGAGAGTGATCATTTACCACTTGGCCTGAATCTAACGTGGGATAGTGGAAAAAATGTAGCACAAGAGAACCATAATATAGAAGGTATTATAAAAAATCAGAAAAGTTTAAAGTGGACACCCCCTTTGGCTGAAGTTGTTAGATCAATACTATACAGTCCAATAATGCTACAACAGAGACTTATACTCATCCAAAACCCTGGAAATGCAAATAACATATACGAGGAGGCGGTTGATAATCTTAAACCATTGGTGTGTAAGACATCGCAGGGGGAAACGTATAAAACTAGATTATCGTAGTTTAACCATGAATGTAGATGCGAAAGAAGGGAACTAGCTAGACTTATCAGACAAATCAAGAAGGATAAATCACCTGCCAGGGTAGAGGGTAGTGAGAGAAAAACGCCGTAAATATCAAGCACTGATCAGGAGGAGTAAACAAGACTATTATAAAATACAATGGCAAGAATTAAGACTGTCATGTTTACAAAATAATGATACAAAATTCTGGGAACTAGTCACTCAAGGTCAGAGAGAAATAAAAGTCATAATAGAAGCCCAGATTACACCGGAAGATTGGATAGCTTATTACAAAAACAAATTTGAGGATACTAGAATATCAAACCAACAGCTAATGGGTATGGACATATTAAAAACATCAACAAAATGGCCCCCTGTAACTGTGGCAGAAGTCAAAAGAATAATCGCACAACAGGTAGCTGGAAAAGCCCCGGGAGAGGACATGCTGCCACCAGAAATTTTTAAGGTTTTTCCTGATTGGTGGGCCCCTATGCTCGCCACTCTACTTATATTAATAATACTGGGAGATTACCTGCAGGTTGGAATAATAGCGTAGTAATCCCAATACATAAAAAAGGAGATACTACAAACCCAGCTAATTTTCAACCTATAAGTCTTATCGACATAGGATGTAAGCTATATACAAGGCATCTCTTAAATAGACTGATGGATTGGGCAGATTCCAGACAGATCATAGTAGAAGAACAGGGAGGATTCAGAAAGGGACATAGTACCATAGATCAATGTTTCATTTTACAACATTTGATCTATAAATCAATGAATGGACCTTCAAAATGCCTGTATGTAACATTCATTGATTTATCATCCGCCTTTGATACAATAAATAGAGGGAAACTATGGGAGAAGTTTTTAGCAACAGAAGATTATTATATTTAATATATATTTTATACCAAGACACCTATATACAAGTAAGGATAAATCAGAGCGGATCCTTAACAAAGCAGATTAAAACTTCAAAAGGCGTCCGCCAGGGCTGTCTCTTGGCCCCTTTCCTTTTAATTTTTATATAAATAATATTGGAGTAGTTTTAAATAACCCCTCTTTTCATGCTCCATCAATTGAAAGTAGAAAGGTCCCTATATTATTGTATGCAGATGACATGGCACTTATGTCAACAACATTAATTGGAATGAGAAGAATCCTGACAGAATTTGGCAAATATTGTAAGAAAGAACACCTAAAGATAAATTATTCTAAAACCAAGGTAGTAGTATTTGCCAAAAAACCAAAAAGACATAGATGGAAATTAGATGGTAAGGAGATAGAGCAAGTGAGGTCATTTAAGTATTTAGGCATCCAGTTCACCGAAACTTTGTCCTGGAAGACACATATAGCAGCAACAAGAATAACAGCTATGAGATCTATGAGGGCTATCTGCTCCTTCTTTTATTCAAAAGGGGGAAGATTAGTTCAACCTGCTATTAAAATCTATCAAGGGAAAACAATATCACAGCTGATATATGGACCCCCAATTTGGGGTTTTAGTAAATTAAATGAATTAGAAGTGGTTCAAAATAAATTTGTGAGATCAGTCTTAGCCTTACCCCCATGTGTACCAGCGACAATGCTGAGATTAGAAGTCGGCCTACCATCAATTAATGTAAGAGTAAAGAAGGCAATAATCTTATATTATAGGAAACTAGTTCTTATGCCAGACAACTACCTGGCAAAAAAATGCCTTTATGAACAAGCTAATAATAATAGATGGGCGATTTTATGCCATAAATTATTCTCTCAATTAGCTCTAGATCAGGAACTGTTCAATGACTCAAATTATCATACACTACTGAGGGACTATTTATTTTTTAAAGATTTTAGTCAGGATAGAGATCAGGTATCCAAACTTAGGTTGGCCAAGTGGTATCGTATTTTAAAAAATAGACAAGGAATGTCATATTATTTACAGTCTCCCATATCTCAGTCCTTGAGACAAGCTTTCACAGAACTTCGATTTCAAACAATGCCAACAGCATATTTAGATGGAAGATATAAAGGGTTGCCAATTGCAGACCGTTTATGCATTTGTAATTCCCTACAGGTGGAAGATCTAACCCATTACTTATTATACTGTAGATTATATCAAGAACCAAGAGCTAGATTTATCACGCCTTTGCTAAATAAATTGAATCAGACAAATTTGGAAAGTAAAATTTGTTTTTTGTTGTCTGATAAAAATGAATATGTAACAAAGCAAGTCGCATTGTTTGCAGTGACTGCAAGAAAGATATGGAAGCAAATGTTATAAATAGTACTGAAACTACTAGGGGGGAAGGACTGATTTGATATGGATGTAATAATTTGATATGGATGTAATAATTTTTAATGAATTTTGCTAAAACCTAAGGTTGCAAATAAACTATTATTAAGATAAGAAATTATTTTCCATTAGGATCTAAGTGTAATTCCTTCAAAAATTTAAGTGAGGATTTATTGTTATTATATGGTTACATATCTACAGCCCCTGAAAAAATGTCCTAGAAGCCATGAGATTTCAGGCTTCTCCTTTGAGAGTGAAGCAGGAGCTCCAAACTCAGAGAGCCACCAAGGAAACTTCCATGGCAGTTTTTTTTCTAACACTGAAAATGGTAGAATTACCAAGTGCCAATAGAACAGAACAGAACAGAACAGAACAGAACAGAACAGAACAGAACAGAACAGAACAGAACAGAACACTTTATTGGCCAAGTATGACTAAACATACAAGGAATTTGACTTTGGTGCAAGAGCTCTCAATAATAAATTATACAATCAAGAAAAGAAAAATTTAGAAAAAGTAATACTACAGCTATTTAACTAACACATACTCATATTTAAGGGAGAATTAAGGGACAATAATACTGCATCTGTTATCTAGCATATGTTCACATATAACAGAGCATTACCGGTCACATCTTAGCAGTCATGTGTTATCATACATTATCAATCATTTTCTGATTGAGCAAAACTCATGTACAGAAAAAGAATATTGTTTAAAAACAAAGCCCATGAGCATATTAGAGAGATCCAGGTTAATCTTACACCCTTAGCCCACCCAAGCATAAAGAAATGCACGCTTAGACATGGCAGTTATGAAAAGTAAGTACAAAAGAGTCCTTACGTTTATTCATTGCAGGTACAGCATTTTGATAGATAAATGATGTTCAATTTCTTCTTCGTTTCCCTAAACTTAATATCTCTTGCCCTGCTTGCTGCAAGAGATGCATGTAGAAAGGGGGAAAAGTCTCCTAGGCCCATTCATGGCCTAGGATGGAGCAGCACACAGCCATGTGCTTGCTCCCAGTCCAAGGAGGAGAGAGAAGAGAGGAGAGAGGAAGTGGGAGTGGCCACAAACAGCTTCCTCAAAAGCATGGAGAGCTTGCATCCTAGAGCAGCCATCCATATGCTGATGAGGCATGCTGGATTTGCCAGGATCTCCAACAGAATAGAGATGGTGACACTGGTATTTTCTACAAGAATAAGCAGTATTGATTTGTCATAGCACTTATTTTCTGTTTAATCTTACTTCCTCTAAATTGGCTTGCAATTAGTACCGTATTTTCCGGCGTATAAGACGACTTTTTAACCCAGGAAAATCTTCTCAAAAGTCGGGGGTCGTCTTATACGCTGGGTGTCATCTTATAGGGTGGGTGCAACTCCACTTCCCCGCCGCACAGCTGATCCCCGGCGCACAGCTGATCGGCGCCGAGATTTTCCACCCTGGCCCTCCCCCCCAATACATCTCCAAGCTTTAGCAGAACAAACCATGAAGGAGGAGGAGGAAGAGGGTGGTGGTGATGATGGGGGGAGGTTTGAAAAAGCAGATCCAAGCACAAAAGTTAGTGAGTCATTTCGGTGGTAGCTGGAACAGCTTTCTTGACTCCGGCCTCCCTCCCTCTCTCCCTCTCTTTCCCTGGCAATGGATCAGTATGGGGGGGGAGGGAAGGGAGGAGAAGGCAAGGGAGGGAGCGTTCAAGAGAAGTGGATTTAAAAGAGCGGGGAGGGAGCTTTGTATACAGATACCCGCGTGTTAATTCTTCCGACGGTGATGCGATTCATGCCCCTAATTGATTTATTTTTAAAGCTACCCCCCCCCGCTCTTTTAAATCCGCTCCTCTTGAACGCTCCCTCCCTCCCTTGCCATTTCCTCCCTTCCCTCCCGACCCCCCCCCCAGCACTGATCCATCGCCAGGGAAAGAGAGCGAGAGGGAGGGAGGCCGGAGTCAAGAAAACTGTTCCAGCCGCCGCTGAAATGACTCAGTAACTTTTGCGCTTGGATCTGCTTTTTCAAACTTCCCCCCATCACCCTCCTCCTCCTCCTCCTTCATGGTTTGTTCCGCTAAAGCTTGGAAATGTATTCTTCACCCCTCTGCCTTGCCCAGGTAATTAAAGCTTTCTCACCCCTCACCCCGATATTCTCCTTCACACAAACACCCCGCGCTGCCACGCTTCGCATTACTATTCGCTTTCTACTCCGCTTCCCTGTTTTCTCCCTGCAGTATTTTACTTTCTACTCCGCTTCCCCACCACACAGCTGATTGGCATGGATATTTTCCACCCCGGGGCAAAGTAAGCTGCAGGTTTTGAAGAGGGGTAGTCTTATATGGCGAGTATATCCCAAACTCTATATTTTAACTGGAAAAGTTGGGGGTCGTCTTATACGCCCAGTCGTCTTATACGCCGGAAAATACGGTATGTGCTACCCCTACCACCATCCCTGTTTTCTTCTTAGACATCTATGAAGCAAGGATAAGAAAAGGACTACTGAGGAGTCCAAAGCCATGTAATGCACTTCAGAGAATGAGTGGGAATTTCCACCTTCTACCTGGCACTAGTTGGCACAACAAAGTATATGGGAAGATATCTTTCTCCCTCACTAACCTATAAATCAAAAAGATGATGCCCCCACCCCAAATGTGTGTTTTCTACACACATATGGTTAAATAAATGGCCAAAAATATGCTCCACCATATATTAATAAAAATTAGGGAACTGGAAAGCAATTTCCCCCCAAAAAAACCTGCAAGACAAAAAGAGTGTGACTTTTAATTTAAAGATGCCTTATTTCCCCTGGATCTTCTAAATAGCCATTGATTCTCCCCCTCCCCCCCACTTTGCTAGACTTTGTGTGAGCTGCCTGCTCTTTATTAACAAGAAATGTTCATTATGCAAGATTAGACAATGCAGAATAGGAGAAGGTCAACTCTGACTCTCTTAAGAATATGTCAGTTGGGGTTCAGATTGCAATGTTGTTAATTTATTTTCTTCATTAAGTACTTTTTTAACCTTTAAAAACATCTGTTAATACTGGACTAAGCCACCTAGTAGCTTACAGGTACCATTCTTGGCCTTCATCAGGTTCTCTGCCCTACCTGGTTTTCTTTATTCTTAAGAATTAAATTATTTTAATTATTCTTGAATACTTGAATTGAATAGTAAACAAAATGCCCAGCTTCATCTTAAACTCCATCCCATAGACCCCCTAGAATTTTGTGCAGGGAGTGGGGGCGGAGGGACGGGGATCAAAAAAGTCAAGAGGGCATCATAATCATGCAATCAGAGTCCTATTTTACATATGTCATGACAGTCCTGTTTTTGTGGAAACTAGAAAGGATGGGCAGCTGCAACACAGTGGTTAGCCTGCCATGGGCCCACCTGTCCAGGAAAAAGGCAAACACAAGTTGGGGTGGTAGCCACATTTATTTATTTATTTATTTATTTATAATTTATTTATTTATTTATTTACTATCCCACAAAATAACTCAAGGCGGCGAAGATACCTAATACTCTTTCCTCCTCCTATTTTCCCCACAACAACAACCCTGTGAGGTGAGTTGGGCTGAGAGAGAGTGACATGCCCAAGGTCACCCAGCCGGCTTTCATGCCTAAGGCGGGACTAGAACTCTCAGTCTCCTGGTTTGCTATTGGCTCCTTCCTAGGGCTGAGAGAGAGAGTGACATGCCCAAGGTCACCCAGCCGGCTTTCATGCCTAAGGCGGGACTAGAACTCTCAGTCTCCTGGTTTCTAGCCCAGCACCTTAACCACTAGACCAAACTGGCTTTCCTGTGGCACAGCCAGAAAAGATGGTAGAGAGTAAATTCACCAGTCCATCTAGTAGTGATTAGGTGCTTTGTGACTACCAATGCCATTTTGTGACTGTGTAAGTGTCAGCCCTCCCAGGAAAACCAGACAGGAAACACAATAAGATGAGCTAATTCTACTTTATTGTAAGGCTTCATTAACAGAATCTTGCAAGTCTGAAAGTACAAACCTCCCCCCTCCCTATTTACCGCCTGAGTAGTTTGGGTAGGTCCTTCCTAAGTTTCTTTCTCTGACCATTACTCTGTTGCAGGCTCCTTTCTCTTTTATCTGATCATTCCCTAGGTAGCATCTCTCCCCCCCCACCCCGTCTTCTAAGGTCAACCTCACATTCCATTACAGTGAGCCTCCCACCAGCAAATGCCCTGGCATGTTGGCAAAATTGAAATAGGTCTACCAACCCTAAAAGTTGTCTATAGACCTTATCTGTGAGGGGAGATGTCAAAGAACTGAATTGCTCCTCTGTCCTGGGCTATTTAAAACCTCGATGAGACTATGTGAAGCTGCCATCCTTATTGCTCAGGGAAATCCACGGCAATTCTGGCTAACAAACTTCCTCTCCCTTTGCCTCAATTGTTCTGACTGCATCACTTGCAGACAAGAGATGCCATATGACCCTAGGCTTGGATGGGGCCTGTCCATGAGTGACACTTTCATTTTTCAGAACAGTCCATGGCTTTTCTGAGCAGAGCAGAATTCTATATTGAAACCCAGCATTTCATTCGAAACCTTACAGTTGCACTGCCCCCAAACAGAAATTTAGGCAAAAATATTCTAAATCTAATAATCTAAATCTAAATGCTAATAACAAGGCAGCAGGAGATGATGGTATCCCAGCTGAACTGTTTAAAATCTTGCAAGATGATGCTGTCAAGGTGATGCATGCCATATGCCAGCAAATTTGGAAAAAACAAGAATGGCCATCAGATTGGAAAAAATCAACTTATATCCCCATACCAAAAAAGGGAAGCACTAAAGAATTTTCAAACTATCGAACAGTGGCACTCATTTCACATGCCAGTAAGGTAATGCTCAAGATCCTGCAAGGTAGACTCCAGCAATTCATGGAGCGAGAATTGCCAGATGTACAAGCTGGGTTTAGAAAAGGCAGAGGAACTAGAGACCAAATTGCCAATATCCGCTGGATAATGGAAAAAGCCAGGGAGTTTCAGAAAAACATCTATTTCTGTTTTATTGACTATTCTAAAGCCTTTGACTGTGTGGATCACAACAAATTGTGGCAAGTTCTTGGTGGTATGGGGATACCAAATCATCTTGTCTGCCTCCTGAGGAATCTGTATAACGACCAAGTAGCAACGGTAAGAACAGACCACGGAACCACGGACTGGTTTAAGATTGGGAAAGGAGTGCGGCAGGGTTGTATACTCTCACCCTACCTATTCAACCTGTACGCAGAACACATCATGCGACGTGCTGGGCTTGAGGAATCCAAGGTTGGAGTTAAAATCGCTGGAAGAAACATTAACAATCTTAGATATGCAGATGATACCACTTTGATGGCTGAAAGCGAGGAGGAGTTGAGGAGCCTTATGACGAAGGTGAAAGAAGAAAGTGCAAAAGCTGGGTTGCAGTTAAACCTCAAAAAAACCAAGATTATGGCAACCAGCTTGATTGATAACTGGCAAATAGAGGGAGAAAAAGTGGAGGCAGTGACAGACTTTGTATTTCTGCTGTTGTTGTTGTTCAGTCGTTTAGTCGTGTCCGACTCTTCGTGACCTCATGGACCATAGCACGCCAGGCCTTCCTGTCCTCCACTGTCACCCGGAGTTTACTCAAATTCATGTTCATTACATCGGTGATGCTATCTAACCATCTCATCCTCTGCCGTCCCCTTCTCCTTTTGCCTTTCTAGGCGCAAAGATTACTGCAGACGCTGACTGCAGCCAGGAAATCAGAAGATGTTTACTTCTGGGAGGAGAGCAATGGCAAATCTTGATAAAATAGTTAAGAGCAGAGACATCACACTGACAACAAAGGTCCGCATAGTTAAAGCAATGGTATTCCCTGTAGTAACCTATGGCTGCGAGAGCTGGACCATAAGGAAGGCTGAGCGAAGGAAGATAGATGCTTTTGAACTGTGGTGTTGGAGGAAAATTCTGAGAGTGCCTTGGATTGCAAGAAGATCAAACCAGCCCATACTCCAGGAAATCAAGCCAGACTGCTCACTTGAGGGAATGATATTAAAGGCAAAACTGAAGTACTTTGGCCACATAATGAGAAGTCAGGATACCCTGGAGAAGAAGCTGATGCTAGGGAAAGTGGAAGGCAAAAGGAAGAGGGGCCGACCAAGGGCAAGATGGATGGATGATATTCTGGAGGTGACGGACTCGACCGTGGGGGAGCTGGGGATGGTGACGGCCGACAGGAAGCTCTGGCGTGGGCTGGTCCATGAAGTCACGAAGAGTCGGAAGCGACTGAACAAATAAACAACAACATTCTAAATCTATTGTCACCTCCTCATATTTTGCAAAGACAGGGGATTTAAAAAGCCACCTGAAAAAGGAATATGTGTGCTATCACAATTGTTCTATGGGTTTTTCAGCAAAATGCTGTTGCCTCCAGTTGAAGGTTCTGGCCAGCCCTTCCCTCCGAACATATACATTGATGTTTTGCTTTTTTTCCTAAGCTGACATCATGCTGTGCTTATTAGAAATGTTTACTTCTCACTAAATTGTTTGAGAGAGGAAGATTCTTTCTTAGAATAATCTTTTATGGTTTTGTGTTTCTGGAAAACTTAGGGGTCTATCAAACCAGCTGAAACCTCCAAGGGTTCAGTAGAGTTCAGATGGCATCTGTGAAGCCACACACTTTTTTAATGTGTTGCATGTACAAACTGTAAAAATGGGCAGAGCTTAATCACAGAGTTGTGATTACCACCTTAACTTTCTGATCTCCATGTGGATGCCACTGGATACTGTCCTCTTGTTTCGCAATGGTTCTGTACTGGTTACACCTTTGTGGGTGTTCACCATTCTTTTGAGCGGAGGCATTTATTTATATATTTGTTACATTTATATTAATTTTTCTTTCTGGATGCTCAAGCTAGCTAGCTCTCCATTTTGTTTTGACAACTACAGCTAGTAATGTAGGGTATACTGCAAGATAGTGACTATCCCAAAGTCACCCAGTGAGTTCCATAGTTGAATGAAGTCTTGAATTTGGATCTCTATGGCCTCAGTCCAACATTACACCACACTTGTACATCAGAGGTAACAATCTCAGGCTGTGTGAAATAATATATTCATCTTTTCCATAAAGGCATGCCTTTGTTCCTGACATAACAAACAGCTCTTTTAAAGATATTTGCTTTGTTGAATAACATAATTACCGAATTCAATTATTAAAAGATGGCAGACAATAATGGATTTCTTTCATCTCTTCATGTTCTGTCATCTTGACTCTCCTCTTTGTTTAAGCTATCCATTTATATACACGGAAACATAAGTGATCCTTGTGTGAATACCATGCCCTTTCTAACATTTCTCCAATATTTAACTTAACATTCCTTCCTTGATATTTTTGTACTGAAAGAATAGGAAAACTGAAGTTATAAGATGGCTCCCAGTTCACTGACTAAAGTTGTTTAAGTCTGCAACTTTTCAAACTTTGGAAAGTTTAGGGGGGAAAATATGAAAGCAAATTAAAACAGAATGGTTTCATGTCTAACTCCCACCCTAAAATCCTAAGATTACCAGAAATCAAGCTGATTTTTCAACAAGACAAATTACTGTTCACTATGATCAATTATACCACTCCAACAGATGCCTCTGAATGAGAACATAGCTTATCCATATTTCCCTGCCAGGAGCAGGAAAGCAAGAAAGCAGAAAAGCTGGGTGCAAACTGGCTATTTGTGCAAATGTGTAACCCAAAAGTGATTCCTGTGGAACATACATATAGTAGATGTCATTGTTGTTGTTTATTCGTTCAGTTGCTTCCGACTCTTCATGACTTCATGGACCAGCCCATGCCAGAGCTTCCTGTCGGCCGTCACCATCACCAGCTCCCCCACGGTCGAGTCCGTCACCTCCAGAATACCATCCATCCATCTTGCCCTTGGTCGGCCCCTCTTCCTTTTGCCTTCCACTTTCCCTAGCATCAGCTTCTTCTCCAGGGTACCCTGTCTTCTCATTATGTGGCCAAAGTACTTCAGTTTTGCCTTTAAATATCATTCCCTCAAGTGAGCAGTCTCACTTGATGTAGATGGATAGCTCTATAATTCTCTTTTCTGCTGCATGCCTAAAGCTCAGAACAATCTTCTCAATTTTGGTGCTATGCAGATAGGCTGGGGCTGCAACGTCCAGATTTCAAGCCATGTATAGGTAGACTTAATACATGCAGAGGACATCAGGTAAGTTTAATCACTCACATAAAAGCCTGCCAGTATAGAACACTACATACAAAGTTTTTGGACCTAAGAATAAGTTTTGGACCTATGTATAAGTTTCTACCTCACAGAATAAGTTTCAGATCCATACTCCTTGCATGCATCATACATGCTATCAAACATCCCCTGCAAGTCATTTGTCTTCTCAGCCAAAAACACAGCATCATTTACTGTGTTACTTGCCTTATTTTTTTAATGTAAAACTACAACATCAGCATTGGGTTGGGAGGTGTTTTTTTAAAAAAGAAATGATTATTTTACAATTTGGTTTCTTTGTTTGCATCAATATGTCATTGCTTTTCCCATTGGGAGACAGAAAGGATTAATGATCATGACTCCAAACGTGGTACAGTCATGTTCTTCCCATTAACGGACTGGGGGAGGATGCTCCCACAGCCTTCTTCCATTAAAGCTTTCAAAAGAGAAAGGAACGACATCTCCTTAATGTTTACAGCCTTAGCTTGAATGCCAAGGCTCAGCCTTAAAGCCCGCAAAGCACTGATCCATCATTAATTCACTAATTTGGAAATGAATGTTCCGCTGCATGACAATCGTGCCTTCAGGGTGGCTAACAATAATATTAAAATAGTCATACATCAATGGCATGATAAAACATAATTAGATAAACTAAAACGACAGCCTTAAAATGTTATAGACAAGTTCAGAGAAGCAGAACACAGCAGCACCACAGAAAAATCTTTGCAAAGGCCTGCTAGAGTGGAAAAGAGCTTTAGCTGTTCTTAAAAGCATGGAGAAAGCTAGGAGAGGGGATGAGTTTATATAAAGAGGACACCATTCCATCAGGATAGGAGCTATGCCCTCTGGACAGTGCAACTCTCACATCCCTTGCTAATTGCCATACTGTATGTGCTGTTTCTGATTGAAACTGAAGTCCAGAGTGTTGGAGGACACCAGATTGCTTTCTATGCACTACAGTTTATGGAGAAGTTCCTCTTTCTTATTGCTAGTAGTCTTATTTTAAGGAAAGGTAGGACTTGGAATGTGGTCTTCCATGAAGAATAGAATAGAATAGAATAGAATAGAATAGAATAGAATAGAATAGAATAGAATAGAATAGAATAGAATTCAATTCAATTCAATTCAATTCAATTCAATTCAATTCAATTCAATTCAATTCTTTAATTTAATTTTTAATTTATAGGTAGATATTTTTGTATGGGAAAATTACTTCCAGAAGAATTCTGGGCAAATCCATTTCAAGTTTCTAAGACAAATACTTTAAATAAGGCTACCAGATTTGGGCTGCAAATATCCAGATGGCCCTTAGATGGCAGTAGAGAAGTACAGAAAATACTAACTCTTCACTGCCATCTGGTGGTTGTCTGGAATTTGCTGCCCAAATCTGATATTGCCTAACTATGAAGTATTACATGTTCTCATTACAGTACTAAATTGGACCACTGCATCATGAAGTAGCAGAAGTTTTTTTACTGGGAGATACAGCTACCACAGCTGTCTCCACGTAAACATTGTTAGAAGAGACTTGGAGGAAAGGAAAGACAAGGAGAGAGAGAGGGATTCCTTCCTTCTATAATTTCTAATGAAGTTCAGAAAAACAAAATATTTGCTGAGAAAAGTAGACAGAAGTTGGCCCATCACTGATTCCAGGCATCTGTCGAGGACTTCTACATATAGTTTTGCTGAAAAATTGAAACAGATCTTTAACTTGTAAGCTTCAGATCTTCCTCTCTTTAAGCCATGTAGACACATACTGTGAATGAATAAATAAAAGAAAACCTGTATTCTGAAGGAGCTGACCTGGAAAAGGCTCTCTGTATGTGCTGAAATTTCCTTACCTGAGCAAGTGAAACTGAATTTCTTAAATCTATTGTTTTGAATATTGGACTAGGATTCAATAGCAGTTAATTATGTCTTGTGAATACCATTTCTTGACATGTAATTTTTTTGGTGATAAATTGTCAGGCAAAATACCCCGAGAACAATTTGGTCTAGATTGCCTCAGGCACAATCTTTCCCCCATCTTCCTCCCTGCTTTGTCTTCTGTGCCTAGGAAGATTAAGACCATTTCACAAGCTCAACAGCAGCATGGTGATCTTAACGATCCTCCTTTAGATGATAAAAGAACTTAAAATAACATCTCAATATAACCATGACCTAGCCCCAGGTGTAAGGTCACACAGCTACCTAGAAACATATTTAGGATTCCCTTACTAACTTTGCTCAGACTGAAGAAGCTCCTTGGATAAGGAGCGAAACGTTTCCACTGAGAAAATAGAAATCCAGTTGACATGATTCAAGCTACAGACAATTCCACCTGGATGACTGAGAACCTTCATAGACATATTGGTCTAGAAGATTTTTCTTTGCTGACTTAGGGAGGACAGAGCTGTGTTTCATCTGTTTCTCATAAATAGACCTCCTCAGTGAGATATAATGAGATGTTGTAGTTAAGGTGTTGGTACTAAGGAGACCTAGGTTCAATCCACCCTCAGCTATGGAAACACACTGTATACTGTAATTTGACCAGTCACTCTGCCTCAGCCTAACATACCTTGCAGGATTGCTGTTGTGGGGATAGAATCAAGGAAGGTGTCCAATATGCTACTGGGGAAGAGCGGAGGGCAATTCTGAGTAGCTCCAGAAAGAGTGAAGTGGCTGGGCCAAACCCGAAAGGACACTCAGTTGTGGATGTGTCTGGAAGAGGAAGGAAAGTCCGATGCTGTAAAGAACAATATTGCATAGGAACCTGGAATGTAAGATCTATGAATCAAGGTAAGCTGGACGTGGTCAAACATGAGATGACAAGATTGAACATCGACATCTTGGGAATCAGCGAACTAAAATGGACAGGAATGGGCGAATTTAATTCAGGTAACCATTATATATACTACTGTGGGCAAGAATCCCTTAGAAGAAATGGAGTAGCCCTCATAGTCAGTAAAAGAGTTGGAAAGGCAGTACTGGGGTACAACCTCAAAAATGACAGAATGATCTCAGTTTGAATCCAAGGCAAACCATTCAACATCACAGTAATCCAAGTCTATGCCCCAACCACTGATGCCGAAGAAGCTGAAGTTGATCGGTTCTATGAAGACCTACAACACCTTCTAGAACTAACACCAAAAAAAGATGTCCTTTTCATCATAGGGGACTGGAATGCTAAAGTAGGAAGTCAAAAACTAACCAGAATAACAGGCAAGTTCGGCCTCGGAGTACAAAATGAAGCAGGGCAAAGGCTAATAGAGTTTTGTCAAGAGAACACACTGGTCATAGCAAACACTCTTTTCCAACAACACAAGAGACGACTGTACACATGGACATCACCAGATGGTCAATACTGAAATCAGATTATGTACTTTGCAGCCAAAGATGGAGAAGCTCTATACAATCAGCAAAAACAAGACCTGGAGCTGACTGTGGCTCAGATCATGAGCTTCTTATCGCAAAATTTAGGCTTAAATTGAAGAACATAGGGAAAACCACTAGAGCACTCAGGTATGACCTAAATCATATCCCTTATGAATATACAGTGGAGGTGAGGAATAGATTTAAAGGATTAGATCTGGTAGACAGAGTGCCTGAAGAACTATGGATGGAGGTTCGTAACATTGTACAGGAGGCAGCAACTAAAACCATCCCAAAGAAAAAGAAATGCAAGAAAGCAAAGTGGCTGTCTGATGAGGCTTTACAAATAGCTGAGGAAAGAAGGGAAGCAAAAGGCAAGGGAGAAAGGGAAAGATAGAACCAACTGAATGTAGATTTCCAGAGAATAGCAAGGAGAGATAAGAAGGCCTTCTTAAATGAACAATGCAAAGAAATCGAGGAAAACAATAGAATGGGGACATGCTGGGCTTGATGAATCCAAGGCTGGAGTTAAAATCGCTGGAAGAAACATTAACAATCTCAGATATGCAGATGATACCACTTTGATGGCTGAAAGCGAGGAGGAGTTGAGGAGCCTTATGACGAAGGTGAAAGAAGAAAGTGCAAAAGCTGGGTTGCAGTTAAACCTCAAAAAAACCAAGATTATGGCAATGAGCTTGATTGATGACTGGCAAATAGAGGGAGAAAAAGTGGAGGCAGTGACAGACTTTGTATTTCTAGGCGCAAAGATTACTGCAGACGCTGACTGCAGCCAGGAAATCAGAAGACGTCTACTTCTTGGGAGGAGAGCAATGGCAAATCTTGATAAAATAGTTAAGAGCAGAGACATCACACTGACAACAAAGGTCCGCACAGTTAAAGCAATGGTATTCCCTGTAGTAACCTATGGCTGCGAGAGCTGGACCATAAGGAAGGCTGAGCGAAGGAAGTTAGATGCTTTTGAACTGTGGTGTTGGAGGAAAATTCTGAGAGTGCCTTGGACTGCAAGAAGATCAAACCAGTCCATACTCCAGGAAATAAAGCCAGACTGCTCACTTGAGGGAATGATCTTAAAGGCAAAACTGAAGTACTTTGGCCACATAATGAGAAGACAGGATACCCTGGAGAAGAAGCTGATGCTAGGGAAAGTGGAAGGCAAAAGGAAGAGGGGCCGACCAAGGGCAAGATGGATGGATGGTATTCTGGAGGTGACGGACTCAACCATTGGGGAGCTGGGGATGGTGACGGCCGACAGAAAGCTTTGGCGTGGACTGATCCATGAAGTCACGAAGAGTCGGAAACGACTGAACGAATAAACAACAACAAAAAGAGATCTCTTCAAGAAAATTGGAGATATCAAGGGAACGTTTTGTGCAAAGATGGGCATGATAAAGGACAAAAAAGGCAGGGACCTAACAGAAGCAGAAGAGATTAAGAAGAGGTGGCAAGAATACACAGAAGAACTATACAAGAAAGATCTTAATGTCCCTGATAAATACGATGGTGTGGTCACTGACCTTGAGCCAGACATCCTAGAGAGTGAAGTTAAGTGGGCCTTAGGAAGCATTACTAACAACAAAGCTAGTGGAGAAGACAGTATCCCAGCTGAGCTATTTAAAATCCTAAAAGATGATGCTGTTAAAGTGCTGCACTCAATATGCCAACAAATTTGGAAAACTCAACAGTGGCCACAGGATTGGAAAAGGTCAGTTTACGTTCCAATTCCAAAGAAGGGCTATGCCAAAGAATGTTCAAACTACCGTACAATTGTGCTCATTTCACATGCTAGCAAGGTTATGCTCAAAATCCTACAAGCTAGGCTTCAGCAGTATGTGAACCGAGAACTACCAGAAGTGCAAGCTGGGTTTCGAAGAGGCAGAGGAACTAGAGATCAGATTGCCAACATTCGCTGGATCATGGAAAAAGCAAGAGAGTTCCAGAAAAACATCTACTTCTGCTTCATTGACTACGCTAAAGCCTTTGATTGTGTGGATCACAACAAACTGTGGCAAATTCTTAAAGAGATGGGAATACCAGACCACCTTACCTGTCTCCTGAGAAACCTGTATGCGGGTCAAGAAGCAACAGTTAGAACCGGACATGGAACAACCGATTGGTTCAAAATTGGGAAAGGAGTACGACAAGGCTGTATATTATCACCCTGCTTATTTAACTTATATGCAGAGTACATCATGAGAAATGCTGGGCTGGATGAATCACAAGCTGGAGTTAGGATTGCCGGGAGAAATATCAACAACCTCAGATATGCAGACGATACCACCCTAATGGCAGAAAGTGAAGAGGAACTAAAGAGCCTCTTGAAGAGGGTGAAAGAGGAGAGTGCAAAAGCTGGCTTGAAACTCAACATTAAAAAAACTCAGATCATGGCATCTGGTCCCATCACTTCCTGGCAAATAGAAGGGGAAGAAATTGAAGCAGTGACAGATTTTATTTTCTTGGGCTCCAAGTTCACCGCAGACGGTGACTGCAGCCATGAAATTAAAAGATGATTGCTCCTTGGGAGAAAAGCTATGGCAAACCTAGACAGCATATTAAAAAGCAGAGACATCACCTTGCCGACAAAGGTCCGTATAGTTAAAGCTATGGTTTTCCCAGTAGTAATGTATGGCTGTGAGAGTTGGACCATAAGGAAGGCTGAGCGCCGAAGAATTGATGCTTTCGAGCTGTGGTGCTGGAGAAGACTCTTGAGAGTCCCTTGGACTGCAAGGAGGTCAAATCAGTCAATCCTAAAGGAAATCAACCCTGACTGCTCATTGGAAGGACAGATACTGAAGCTGAAGCTCAAATACTTTGGCCACCTAATGAGAAGAGAGGACTCACTGGAAAAGACCCTGATGCTGGGAAAGACTGAAGGCAAAAGGAGAAGGGGACGGCAGAGGATGAGATGGTTAGATAGCATCACTGATGTAATGAACATGAATTTGAGTAAACTCCAGGAGACAGCGGAGGACAGAAAGGCCTGGCGTGCTATGGTCCATGAGGTCACAAAGAGTCGGACATGACTAAACGACTAAACAACAACAACGAGAACCCTGTATAAGCTGCCTTGAGCTTTTGGGAAAAAAGAAAGGATATAAATCTAACCAATAAAATTATTATTATTATTATTTATTTAATTTATATGACTTTATAAATAAATTTATATAATTTACAAATATAAATTTATATTTAATTTATATCTATTATAAAATAGATGATAGATAGATAGATAGATAGATAGATAGATAGATAGATAGATAGATGATAGATAGCCTCATATCTAAATCAAATGGTTATCCTTCCTACTGCAACTTGGGCCCCTTTACTCTTCATGACCCAATTTAAAGAATCCCTTGAATGGTTCCACATCAGGAACCTCTATCATAATTTGTAGAACTGAGTATAATCTGCCAAGAAAACGTTATCTCTTATAGATTCCAAATTGGCTTATGGAGCAGCTTCCTTTCCATGCTTGCTCACTGGAACACAGGGTTGGTAAAATGCCCTTTTTCTATGACTACCAGATCTGGACTGCAAAGATCTGGATGGGCTATATAATTAAATCATGCAGACTGATATTGATGAATCTGAAATAAATTGATTCCCTTCTGAAACAGCTGGACATTGCTTATACAAAAAAACTGTCCAAGTTCCTTCAGTGCAAAGATAATTGACATTGATAAGATAATGAAATAACTTTGAAGAGAGAGTCACCAAAAAGGATCATCTGTTGCAATACAACAATAGGTTAGAACTGTTATCTTCAGTAGGGATTCTCAGTCCCCAGACCTAAAACGATCGGAGGCTAAGCCAGAATTAATATTATCAGGCCAAATATCTGATTAGTAATAGCCATACAAAATGTGGTTTTGGAAATAATGTGTTAGACTTTTTCCACTGAGTATCGTAAGTGAGAAGAGTATTGGATACAACTCAGTTGACCTCATTTCACTTTTGAAACCATGGAACTGCAGTGGTATAATTTACAACACAGAATCAAGCTTCATCCGCCAAGATGGTAACAAATGGCTAGATGTCCTTGGCTTCTATTATGGACTTACTAGGTGGCTTCATCTTCTGTAGTGGCAACCTGCAGAAGACCTTTGTATTTTGAGGAGTTAGGTGGCATGTTTTGATTTTTCTTCCCCCACACCTAGGAGATTAGAGTTTATTTTGAGTTATACTGATGTTTAATTGGCTTGTTTTTGTTTCTGCTTGGAATGGGAGGGGGAGAAGAAGAAGCATATGCCCACTCCTCCAACAGCCCTTCAGAACATAACTTTGTTTCTGCTGGGCATGGGAAGTGGGGGGAGAGAAAATCCCCAGCTTGCTAAGTTTAAGCATAAGTTCACTCCTCCAGCCGCCCCTCTAGCGGCTTGGAATGGGGGGGGGATGATAAGAAATTGTTTTGCTTGGGCACTGGCTTATCTGATCGTTTCCCAGGCTATTGGAATGATGTCATGGTCAGGTGCTGGACCACATGAAGAATCCCAGTCAAGGTCAGGCCATGCAGCTTCAGTTGTAAGGCACTCCATCCGATATCTGTAATCTCCCTACTCTAGAGTAACTCACAGACGCATGAGTTCTTAGAAGTAGGATAGTTTATTACAGGATACAGAAGCTAGCACGAACAAAGACTGGAATGGCGATTCTGGGAACAAACAGCATATTTAAACCTTTCCCTCCCCCAGGGTCCTTTGCTGCTGACACGTGTGGTCAGGTCTACCTGGTTGCTCCGGCAACCGCCTCCCAGATGTGTATTCCCGTGCGTCGGGTGGATGTCAGATTCGCACCACTTCCAGTCTTTTGAGGGGCCCTTTGTCTGCCTGCCCTTTTGGCAGAGATCGGATGATCTCTGACATGCTCCCGCCCCAAAACTCACCCCCCCGGTTCAGTGGGGTTTGTCTGGGAATTCTTTATGGAACTTCTTGACTAATTTAGGGGCGCGTGTGTGTTTGGCGCTGACCCATTCCTTGTCTCCAATTGGTAGGTGTTGCCACTTCACTAGGTACTGTAGCTGCCCCTTGTGTCGTCTGGAGTCCAGAATTCTATCAATCTCGAAATGTGGTTCGCCCTCCACCAACAATGGGGGGGGGGTTCCTCTGGTTCAGGGTGCCAGTGTTGTGAACTGTGGTGTTGTTTCAACAAACTGATGTGGAACACAGGATGCACCTTTCTTAGCACTTTTGGCAATTGTAATTTTGCCGCTACTGGGTTGATGACCTCAATGATTGGGAATGGACCTATGAATTTTGGTGCCAATTTCCGTGATGGTTGTGTTGTCCGCAGATTTTTTGTTGACAAATACACCTTGTCTCCTACTCTTAATTCCCATTCTTCCCCCCTCTTACGGTCCGCATATTTTTTGTAACTAGCTTTGGCTTCCTTCAATGTTTGCACCATGACTGGCCAATTGCTGCTTAGTTTCTCTATCCATTCATCCACTTTTAGGGGTTGTGGCAATTCCGTGTTGTGTGACATGGCCAGTTCGGGGATAGTTACAAAGTCCTGCCCTGTGGCGACTTTGAATGGTGAAAACCCCGTGCTTTGATGTACCGCGTTATTGTAAGCAACCTCTGCGAACGGCAACAGTTCCGCCCAATCATTCTGTTGGTAGTTAGTGTAACATCTAAGGTATTGCTCCAATGTAGCGTTCAGGCGTTCGCTCGCACCATCTGTGCAAGGATGGAACACACTGCTGAGCCCCTGTGCCGCTCCAATTAAAGTCAAAAAAGCCCGCCAAAATTTGGAAGTAAAAGTGCTGCCACGATCGCTGATTATGCGTTCCGGCGTTCCGTGGGCTCTATAGATGTGTTGTATGAACAGTCTAGCTAGTTTTTGAGCATTCGGTATTCCTTTGCATGCAATGAAGTGTGCCTGCTTGGAGAATAGATCAGTGACTACCCAAATTGCCGTGTTCTTTTTGCTCACCGGCAAATCTACTATGAAGTCCATGGCAATTTGCTTCCATGGCTGTGAGGGGTTTGCTACTTCCTGCAGCTTCCCTGTAGGTTTCCCAATTTTCCTTTTGGCCATTGCGCACACTGGGCATGAGCGTACATAGTCTTTAACATCAGTGCGCAAGGATGGCCACCAAAATTTGCGTCGGACTAAGTGTAGCGTTTTTACGAAGCCAAAATGCCCTGCTGTTTTGTGATCATGATGCATGGTTAAGACCTTTTGCCTTAAGGGCTCAGGGACATAGGCTTTGTTGTCCTTCCACCCCACTCCATCCTTCTCCACTAGGTTCTGTTTGTTCTCTCCCCACCAGGTGTCCGTTACTGTTGCCGCCCGCAGCTCGGCTGTCCACGGGTTGCTTTCAGCCGCACGCTTCGCGGTGCTGCGGGTGATTGCCATGTTGCCCTCCCCCCTCCCGTCTGTTATTGCTGAGCTCTGTGCCTCCACTGGCTGGGAGGGGATGAGGGATTCGATGACCTCTTCCATTTTGCTCTCATGTTGCGGCAAGCGTGATAACGCGTCTGCCAAATAGTTTTTTCCCCCAGGAAAATACTTCAACGTGAAGTTGAATCTGCTAAAAAATTCTGCCCACCTGAGGTGCTTAGGGTTCAACTTCCTGGGTGATTTGAGAGCTTCCAAATTTTTATGGTCCGTCCACACTTGGAACGGCTCTGCTGTGCCTTCTAAGAGATGTCGCCACGTGCTTAGGGCATGTTTGACAGCGAAAGCCTCTTTTTCCCAAATATGCCATCTTTTCTCCGTTAGGTTAAACTTTCGGGAAATGTACGCGCATGGCCTTAATTTCCCCGTGTCATCCTCCTGCAAGAGTATGGCCCCCACTGCACTAATAGATGCATCTGTGTGTATCACAAATGGTTTGTCAGCTTCTGGGTGCTTGAGTATGGGTTCTCTTGTGAACATTTCCTTTAGGCTATCAAACGCAGCCTGGCATTCCTGCGTCCACACAAGTTTCGTGCTCGGTGATGGGGCTTTCGCGTTTGCTCCCTTGCCTTTTGTCTTTAATAGGTCAGTCAGGGGCAGTGCGATTTGCGCAAAATTCTGAATAAATTGCCTATAGAACCCCGCAAAACCGAGGAACGCTTGCAGCTGTCTGCGAGTGCGGGGGGGCTGCCAGCCCAAGACCGCTTTGACTTTCTCAGGATCCATCTCGATGCCCTCATGCGAAATGCGATACCCCAAGAAGTCTAGTTGTTCCCTGTGAAATTCACATTTCTCAAGTTTTACATAAAGCTTAGCCTCGAGTAATTTCTCAAGCACCCTCTTAACCAACTCCATGTGTTCCTCCAGATTTTCAGAAAAAATCAGTATGTCATCCAAATATACAATTACCCCTTTGTACAGAAATTCATACAATACTTCGTTTATGAACCTCATGAAGATTCCCAGTCCCCCCGCAATCCCAAACGGGAGCACCCTGTATTGGAAGGAACCCAATGGGCAATTGAATGCAGTTTTCCATTCGTCCCCCTCCCTTATGCGAACACGATAGTAAGCTTCCCTAACATCTAGTTTTGTGAAAATTTTCCCCTTAGATAGCTGAGCTAACATGTCTTTCAGCAACGGGAGAGGGTACTGTCTCGTAACCGAAATTGCATTAAGACCCCTGTAGTCAGTGCAAAGCCGGAGGGACCCGTCTTTTTTCTTCCTGAACAATACCGGGGCTGCAAGGGGGGAGTTGGCTGGCTCAATGAACCCCCGTGCCAAATTTTTATCTATGAATTTGCGCAATTCTTGCAGTTCTTTTTGCGTCATGGCATACATCTTAGGCTTGGGAAACGGTGCCCCTGGGATGAGGTCAATGGTTGCGTCTGACTGCCTATGGGGGGGTTCTTGCTCACATTCCTTCTTATCGAATATCTCTGCTACCGGGAGGTATTTCTCTGGAATTGTGCTTGTGAGTGTGCCACCCCCTTGGTCCTGCTCCCCCTCCTCAATTTCCATCCCCGTTGCCCCCAGCTCAATGCCGCTAGGTGTGCTCTCATTGTCCATCTCGTGATAAGTCCCATCTGTAAAGTCCAAATCTCCTGAGACCCAATCCACCTTGGGGTTTCTTGCCCTCAACCATTTCAGTCCTAACACAATGGGTCGTGTTGCAATGGGAGCCACTAGGAACCGCAAAGTCTCTACATGAGTCCCCAAAGTCATTTGCAGTCCTTCAGTGTAGAACTCCACTGGCCCCCCCTTCAGTTCCGACCCGTCCAATTGGCAAAATGTGATGGGCGTTTTGAGCTTAAACAGGTCCAGTCCCATCTTTTCAGCTACGTTTGGGTGCATTAAGTTTCTAGAGCAACCTGAGTCTAGCATTGCAACCCCCACATACTTTTTCCTCCCACCCAAAGTCCTCAACTGTACCTTTAGGTGCATTGTTGGGGTGTTGCGACTACTTCCTTTGCACCCCTTTGTGGAGGTCTGTCCTGTGGCGCTCATCAGAACAGACCTGGCTCGTTTCCCGCCGTCTGGATTTCAAAGTCAGAGTCATCGCTGTCTTCTTCTAGGCCCGGATTCTGCCATGGGTTCACGGTTGTCGCAGCCGCTCCTTTTCCCTTGATGTGTGTTGTTTTGAGGGTACATCTGTCAGCTGCCTTTTTCACCGGAGGTTTTTCCTTAACGCTTGTTTTCCCCTGAGGGCAAGCGCTAATTCGGTGTCCCTCCTTCCCGCAGCAGAAGCACAGTCCCTCTCTTGCCCGACGGTCCTTCTCCTCTTCCCAATTCCGCTGTTTCACGTTCGAGCGAGGCTGGTTAATGAAAGTCCCCTCGTTCCTCTGCCTGGATTGTACGTTTCTGATACTTTGTAACTGTAGTCTGTTACTCTCAATTTTCCCAGCTAATTGGATCCACCCCTCTAAAGTTTCAGGGTCATCTCTATCTAAAGCCTTTTCCAGTAATTCCTGTTTTAGGCCATATTGAAAGTGTTCTATCTTTATCGATTCTGGCCAGTCCGGCAGATAGGATAATAATCTTTTAAAGTCCATAGCATATTCAGCTACTGTCCTAGTTCCCTGCCTTAAGTTCCGGAGTCGGGCCCTAGCTGAGACTTTGGTCAGCGTATCTTCAAACCGTTTCCGGAGGGCATACATGAACTCTTGGAAGTCCCTTAGTTCCCTAGCCCTCCTGTCATGAAGTGTTACCAGCCAGTCCCCTGCCTCACCTTCCAGAAAACTGGAGACGTATCTAATTTTGCTCTCTTCCGTTCGGAAGGTGTATTCGAATTCGCTCATGAACCCTTGTACGTGAGTCAAGAAGCATGCTAAATTCTTGGGGTTGCCGTTGAATTTCATTTTTAGTTCACCCATTCCAAATGGTGTATGTGCCCCCCCTGGGGTCACGAACTGGTTGTATGATGGGGTCCTGGGTGCTCTGTTGTAGGGGTAAAATTCCTCCTCTTCACTTTCGATGTCTCCCTCTCCCTCGGGTGGCCCCAGGTTCAATTCCCGCCCTTTGGGTTTATCTACATTGTCCATTGCTTTCCTAAAGGCAGCGCCCAATGAGTCCATTTTATTCATCAACATTCCTATATTTAACTGCACATTGGACATCTGTTCCTCCAACCTTACGATGCGCTGGGTTGGGGTGACCTTCTTCTGGTTTCCTTTTGCCCCTTTCTCCGCTAGCCCTTTGCCTACAGCTACGGACCATCCCTCTAGCTCTGGTTCGGTGCTGCTTTTCTGAATAGGGGTATTGGTTACCTCGATATGCTTTTCTTTGCTCTGCGCTTTTCTGCTCTCCATCCTCTGGTTGCCTGCGGAGCTGGGTCCCGCTTCTTCTTCGTAGGTTCCTGCCACCTCTGCCGGTTCCATTGCTTGCCGGTATCCTCTGCCCACTTGCAGCTTGGGGGCGCTGGTCGCTGCCGCCGCTTTTCCACCATGTGGTCTCCGCCTCGTCTGCCACCGCGTGGGATCCGCTGCCCGCTTGCCCGCCGCTGAGCTCGCCGCCTCTCCACTGCTTGTGCCCGCCGGCCTCCGCTGCCGTCGTCAGGTTTCGCTGCCGCTCCTCCGCCGCCGCTCAGCTGCCTGGGAAAGCCGGGGAAGCCGGACTCCGCCTCTGCCGCCGCTCCCACCGCTCAGCCGAGGGACCGTCGCCTCTCGCTGTCTGGCGCGCTGCCGCTGCTCCTTTGCTGGGAAATCCGGTTCCTGCTTCTGCCGCTGCTCCCGCCGCTCAGCTGAGGGATCGCCGCCTCTCAGCTGTTTGGCGCGCTGCTACTGCTCCGCCGGGGAAATCCGGTTCCTGCTTCTGCCGCTGCTCCCGCCGCTCAGCTGAGGGATCGCCGCCTCTCAGCTGTTTGGCACGCTGCTGCTGCTGCTCCGCCGCTGGGGAATTCTGGTTCCTGCTTCTGCCGCTGCTCCCGCCGCTCAGCTGAGGGATCGCCGCCTCTCAGCTGTTTGGCGCGAGGTGCTTGGGCCGCCGGTATCCACCGCTGCGCTCCTGCCGCCGCTCAGCTGTTCCGGATCACCGCCTCTCAGCTGATTATCGCGCCTGCCTCTGCTGCTGCTGGGAAAGCCGGTTCCTCGCTCACCTGGTCCCAGCCGATTAGCGCGCCGGTTTCTGCCGCTGCTGGGGAAAGCCGCCTCCTGCTTCTTCGCTGCTGCCAGGGATCCCCGCCTCTCAGCTGTTTGCGCTGCCGGGGAAGCCGGTTCCTCGCTCGTCTCGCCTGGTCTCCTTCCGAAAATTTTTTTTCCCCCCAGGTCTCTGCCCAGTGGGTGTAGAAGCCGGTCTCGACCGTGAGCTGTTGGTTTCGCTCCCGGGAAAACCAGTTGGTTTTTTCATTCCAGTCTTTATGTAAGGCACTCCATCCGATATCTGTAATCTCCCTACTCTAGAGTAACTCACAGACGCATGAGTTCTTAGAAGTAGGATAGTTTATTACAGGATACAGAAGCTAGCACGAACAAAGACTGGAATGGCGATTCTGGGAACAAACAGCATATTTAAACCTTTCCCTCCCCCAGGGTCCTTTGCTGCTGACACGTGTGGTCAGGTCTACCTGGTTGCTCCGGCAACCGCCTCCCAGATGTGTATTCCCGTGCGTCGGGTGGATGTCAGCTTCGCACCACTTCCAGTCTTCTGAGGGGCCCTTTGTCTGCCTGCCCTTTTGGCAGAGATCGGATGATCTCTGACATCAGTACCATGGAAACTTGGTCACGGGGTTTGGGAGCCAGGCTTTGATAAAAACCTTAGGATTGTCTTTGGAGTTTGGGAGTCCACACAGGCCTGAGTGCTGGGTGCTGTGAAAATTGCCACCTTGGGGTATCTCCGCTGTCCTTATTAGAGGGCTCCTGGCAGCCTATAGGAGATTAGGTATCACCTTGTTTGCTTGGTATGTATGTATGTATTTCTTTCTGTATGCTATGCTTGTTAAACTGTGCTTCTGCTCAACTTTGTCTGTTTATAATAAAGCTTTAAGTTTCTTTATCCACTGGTGTGCTATTATCTCTGGATCTAAAAGAATCAATTGCCCTAGCCCCTGATCAAAGAGGCGTGGACACTTGGCAACACATCTTCAAACTCATGTATAATAAGTGTTTAATCGTACTAATAATCTACCGTATGAACAACACATTGAAACAATTTATGTACTTTAGAGAAATTAAAGGGATAGCTTTGTTGTACAGTCTCGTGGGTACCATGAAAGATTACAAGAAAAGTGCTACAAGGCACTTTATTGTTTTTACAGATTATGGGAATTAAATTTTAAATTTCTGCAAATTAAAATTAATTGAGGCTGTGCCAAGTCTGTCTCCAAAATGTGCCCATATCCAAAGAAGGAAAAACTTGGATCAACTCATATCTGTCTTTCCTTTGTGGATTATGAGGAAGGAACCTAAACTGCCTTTAGGCATGTGTTTCTGATAAATGCAAGTGGAACATGTCATTATCATTTTTTTAAAAGAAGAGAGGCTTTTTTTTCTTCTGTGGAAAGAAATCCCTTCCTTCCTTCCTTCCTTCCTTCCTTCCTTCCTTCCTTCCTTCCTTCCTTCCTTCCTTCCTTCCTTCCTTCCTTCCTTCCTTCCCTCACCCCCCCTTTCCTGAAGCGGTCATACATCTGAATGACAAGAGTATTTGGCTTTTCACTTTCTGCTTTCTTCGGTTGACTGCAAGTTCCATCACTGTTATGATGTCACAAATTTGCAGAATTACTAGTTTGCTTGAGGTCAATTTGACCAAATCAGATATTTACTAGAAAGCAATATTTGTTCCTTCATGGCTCTGCACAAAGACTTTGCTTACAATAAGAATTGAAATAGGACACAGTTGCTGAATGAAAGAAGACTGAATCAGGGAGAAGAGATTGACTAAAGCAAGGGTCGGAAATGGCGGCTCGCGAGCCAAATGCGGCTCTTTGGCCCCTTGAGTGTGGCTCTTCCGCAGGCAGGCGTGGCGGGGCAGGCGCGGCAGCGGGCATGGTGTGCGTGGCTGTGGGCATACTAGGCCCAGCCTCTCTTTTTCCTCCAGGGACGGGCTTCACACAGTCTCGCGAGAGTTTGGAAGCCTCCGTCTCCGGCAGCCATCTTGACGACGGGCACTTGCCCATCGCCTTAACCCAGGGCTTTCCAAACTGTGTGTCAACACAATACTGTGTCGCCGGGGCCCCCAAGTGTGTCGCGTGACAAGCCGGAAGCGCTGATGAAAATGCCCTCGGTTCTGGCAGGGAGGTGAAAATCGCGTGCGCGCGCGCTGCCAGGCCACCAGGAGTGGAAATTCTCCGCGCCAATCAGCTGTGCGTCGGGAAGCCCAGCAGCCTGCACGCGCGATTTTTGCCTCCCTGCCGGACCCGAGGGCATTTTCGGGGTCCCCGGAGTCTGCCCTTTCGAAGGGGCAGCACTGCTGCTGCTGCTGCCGCTGCCCCTTTGAAAGGGCAGGCTCCGGGGACCCCGAAAATGCCCTCGGTTCTGGCAGGGAGGCAAAAACCTCCCTTCCCCTCCCCGCACACGCTGCCCTGGAGTGGGGTGGAAGTTTTCCCCGCAGAACAGCTGAGCGCTGCTTGCGCGCAGCCTCCCTGCCTAAACCGAGGTGCTGCCCCTTCAAAAGGGCAGGCTCCGGGGACCCCGAAAATGCCCTCAGTTTAGGCAGGGAGGCTGCGCGCAAGCTGCGCCAGCTGTTCTGCGGGGAGAACTTCCACCCCACTCCAGGGCAGCGTGTGCGTGCGGGGAAGGGAAGAGAGGCTTTTGCCTCCCTGCCAGAACCGAGGGATTTTTCGGGGTCCCCGGAGCCTGCCCTTTCGAAGGGGCAGCACCTCAGTTTAGGCAGGGAGGCTGCGCGCAAGCAGCGCTCAGCTGTTCTGCGGGGAAAACTTCCACCCCACTCCAGGGCAGCGTGTGCGTGCGGGGAGGGGAAGAGAGGCTTTTGCCTCCCTGCCAGAACCGAGGGCATTTTCGGGGTCCCTGGAGCCTGCCCTTTTGAAGGGGCAGCACCTCAGTTTAGGCAGGGAGGCTGCGCGCAAGCAGCGCTCAGCTGTTCTGCGGGGAAAACTTCCACCCCACTCCAGGGCAGCGTGTGCGTGCGGGGAGGGGAAGAGAGGCTTTTGCCTCCCTGCCGGAACCGAGGGCATTTTTGGGGTCCCCGGAGTCTGCCCTTTCGAAGGGGCAGCGGTGGTGGGCCATCAGTGCTTCCGGGTTCCAAGACGCCGCTGCTGCCGCTGCCCCTTTGGAATAGCAGGCTCTGGGGACCCCGAAAATGCCCTTGGTTCCAGCAGGGAAGCAAAAATCGCGCGCGCACGCTGCGGGGCTTCTCGGCGCACAGCTGATCCACCGACGGGGTGGAAATTCTCTGTGCTGATCAGCTGTGCGTCGGGAAGCCGGCAGCCTGCACGCGATTTTTGCCTCCCTGCTGGAACCGAGGGCATTTTCGGGGTCCCCGGAGCCTGCCCTTTCGAAGGGGCAGCCATTGCCACCGCAGCCACAACCGCCGGTGCTTCCAGGTTTTTGTGGGCTGGCCGTTGGTGTGTCGCCAACGGCAAAAGTTTGGAAAGCCCTGCCTTAACCTCTTCCTTGCTGCTCTGCTTACTCTTTTTCTCCGTGCAAAAGCAGCACATTTCCACCCCACAGCCCTAAGTGTGCGCAATTGGCTCCCGCCCGCAAACCCCGCTCCCGCGCTGGATTCCCCACCAGCTTTACTTTGCCTGGACTGGGGGCGTGAGAGGCTCCGGAAGAGAAGCGACTGGAGCAGTCGAGCCTCTCTTTCCCTTCTTCTTCCAAACCTCCCCCGCCCCCTTCCAGAGCAATTTGTCGAAGACGCGTGGCTGCTGCTCAACTGATCATGAAGGAACCAGGATGTTTACGCGAGCGTGCTTTACCTACCCACTTTTTAACATATTTGGTTCTGCTGGGGGCGGGGAAAGGATCTTGACCGGCCAGGGAAGGCGCGCGGGCGGAGCTGCCTGCCTGGCACTCGGGACGCTCCGGCTGGGGTGCAGCGCGACGGGAGCATCGCCGGCGGCCCGCGAGGACCGGCCAGGGAAGGCACGCGGGCGGAGCTGCCTGCCTGGCACTCGGGCGCTCCGGCTGGGGTGCAGCGGGACGGGAGCTCCGCCCGCGTGCCTTCCCTGGCCGGTCCTCGCGGGCCGCCGGCGATGCTCCCGTCCCGCTGCACCCCAGCCAGAGCGCCCGAATGCCAGGCAGGCAGCTCCGCCTGCGCAGTCGTGGCAGCGGGCATGGCGGCGGCGGGCACTGCAGCGGGCATGGCGGCAGCAGGCCCTAAGTGTGCGCGATTGGCCCCCGCCCGCAAACCCCGCCCCCTTCCACGCGATTGGCTCCTGCCCGCAAACCCCGCCCCCTTCCACGCGATTGGCTCCCGCCCGCAAACCCCGCCCCCTTCCACGCGATTGGCCCCCGCCCGCAAACCCCGCCCCCTGGCTCTCGAGCACTTAAAAATGTGCACGAGCATACCAAAATGGCTCTCGGCTCAAAAAGTTTGCTGACCCTTGGACTAAAGCATCTCAAAAATATACATTTATTATTAATGAATTGACTTCTCAAGAGATTTTTTTTTCTTTAGAAAGTTGGAATTGCAAAACATCTAAGGTGGGGAGAGAGAAACTTGAAATGCCCAGGGGTATCTAGCTGGTTAGGTCCATTTCCTGCAATCTACTTGTTAATTCTTCTTCTTCCTCCAAGAAAGAGACAAAGGTCCAGCAGGCTCAGGATGAGCAATCTCACAATCCCAAACAGCAGCTGCCCAACGCCACTGCCTGCCCCTTCTACAGCCATGGCTTCAGTTGGCACAGTCATGTTGCTACAGCTTGGAAACAAGGCTAGTCTAGCTCCCCACTAGGCGAGATCCTGGAAAAGAGTCCAGCAGATGGACCAAGCTGGAAGAGGAGCCTGGGCAGAAGCAGTTGTTGCCTTCCGAACCAGTTATTGCCTGGAAATCACAACTGAAATCTTCATTAGAGCCTCTTATTTTTATTTTTGCTAATACACAACTATCAGCATTTTTTCCCTGACTATCAAAAATAGTGGGAATCAGTATACAAGTAGCCAAAGTAGGAAATATACATATCAAATCCAGATATTACTGTTGACAAATAGTTTGAATTGTTCTCCAGTGTTTTCAAGACATTTTATAGTGTATGATTTAATGTAATTTTTAAGTAAGTAATGTAAGGGGGCGTGGTGGCTCAGCCGTTAAGACGCCAGGCTTGTCGATCGGAAGATTGCAAGTTCGGAGGTTCGAATCCCTAGTCCCACATGACGGAGTGAGCTCCCGCACTTGCCCCAGCTCTTGCCAACCTAGCAATTCGAAAGCATGCAAATGCAAGTAGATGAATAGGTACCACTTCGGTGGGTAGGTAACAGCATCCCATGCTTGTCATGCTGGCCACATGGCCGTGGAAGCGTCTTCGGACAATGCTGGCTCTTCGGCTAACAAATGGAGATGAACACCAGCCCCTAGAGTCGGACACGACTGCACAAATGTGTGGGGGGAACCTTTACCTTTTTTTACTAAGACCAAAATCCATTTTATTATGTTTTTAAGAGCTAGGAAAAATCTAAGATGTTCAGCATTTTGTAACCCAAACAATAATCAGTTAGTTTGCCACCTTGCTCTATTCACCCCTATTGAATGATCTAAATAACAACAAACAACAACAACAACAACAATAAAGGTTTGAAGTGGATGTGTAATTTTGCTTTGCTTTTTTAAAGTATAGCCAACTTTCATTCAAAGTTAACATTAAAGGGGATTGATAATTACAAGAGAGAAATTGTTTGATTTAGACGGAGGCATTAAACCCAGGAGATCCTAGACAATAGGCACTGCTGTAGCTAAAGCTGGCAGACTTTCTATCAAGAAACCAGTGAGCTGTCTGCTATGAGTCAGAAGTCCTACTTAGTGCCAGGAGCAGAGGAGGAAAAGGTGGGAAGCCAATTTAGCACATTTGGAGATAAGTGAAGTAACACATATGTATTATGGTCCAAGGAGCCCCCACCCTAAGACCATTCAGTCAGAGCTTTAATTTACTTATCTGCATCCACCTGCAGCTAAGTTGCTCTGGCTTTCATGTGGTTCCTGAGGGGTCTCCAGTCAAAATAATGCACCCTGAGACCCATAAGCAGAACTTTAGTTGTTACTCCAGAGATATTTATAAGGAATATGGAAGCAGATGAACTCTTTTCCAAGGTGATCGTTTTACGCAAAGCCTCATTACAAATCGATTCAGTTCCTGCTGCACATCTGCTGATGTTACTGACAGTGTGACAGAATCAGATCACTCCTGTGATCTCCCAACTGAGTCACCAATTTCCACACTTATTGGTCCAACCTTACTTCTCAGGACTGACAATTGCACTGACATGGGCAAAGGGGAGACATCTTTTGTTTGGTCTCATTCAGGTATGAGCTGAAGATGTAAGTCATGACTCCAGAAGTGCTATAAAACGGATTGCCCCATTGTTCCTACATATATCTCTAGTGCTGGGACACCTCCATTTCCCAATTTTCCCAAACCCTGCTTCATGACCATAGCTACTTAAGAAGCACTGAAAGGGACAACATGGAGGGAATGTTCTTCTTCTACCCCAGAGCTTTCCAAACTTTTCATGCTGGTGACACACTTTTTAGACATGCATCATTTTGTGACACACTCTTACAGCAGGGCATCATTTTGTGACACACTCTTACAGCAGGGCACAAGGCAGGCACTAGGACCTGCGCAGAATCACAGCAGGTTTGGAGGCAGCAAGGCACAAGGCAGGCACTAGGACCTGCGCGGAATCCTGGCAGGGCTCGGAGGCAGCAGCAGCCGCGACACACCCAGACACTGCAGCCGACACACTAACGTGTCCCGACACACAGTTTGGAAAGCTCTGTTCTACCCCATTGCCACCCATTTCAACTGGGCATCAGGGAAGAGAAAAAAACAGACAACTTACTACTTGAATTTTAAGCCAAGCCAAGAAGAGCTTCAACATGTTAATTCTTGCCTCTTATACAAAGTGTGTATTATGAGTCCACATTCATGTTCAAAGGCAGGAAATATAAATTTCAGCAACGTTAGTGCCAGATACCATGACAGAGAATTCATTGATCTTTGTTTCCTTGTTAAGTATACTGCTTTTCCTTACAGAAGCAAAAAATAAAACAATCTACAATAAAACAAAACAACAAAAATAATAACAATGCAGTATTTAGCTGTAGAGCAATTAAAACAAAATTCATCCAAAAGGCAATCTAGTCATGTAGCAATTGTTACCTATCAAGTGCTCGTGTTGGCAAGCATGTCTTAAGTCATAATTTAAAACTAGATAACATGGGGGACGACAGCCACATTTCCCCAGCAAGGATGCTCTATAAATGAGGTGCCGCCACTGAGACAGCTACAAAGCACATTCTTTAAACCAGATTCACAGATGGGAGCATGAGCTGAGCCCCTCCAGCTGACGTCTGCACTGAGGTTGAGTAGTATTGGGGGAACGAGTCTTTGAAGGGGTCCTAAGCCATTTAAGCCTTTATATACTAATGTCTTCACCTTGACTTTGGCCCAATTTATTATTTATTTTATTAATTTATTTTCTATCCCTTTATTATTTTTATAAATAACTCAAGGCAGCGAACATACCTAATACTCCTTCCTCCTCCTATTTTCCCCACAACAACAACCCTGTGAGGTGAGTTGGGCTGAGAGAGAGTGGTTGGTTTTGATAATGATTTTGATCTAGTTACTTATTATTATGTGTTTTTTTTTGTTTATTGTTATATGCTGCCCAAAGTCTTTCAATACTGGGTTGGGTTATTAGTATATAAACAGAGTAATATATGGTTTGCCATTGGCTCCTTCCTAGGGCTGAGTGTGTGTGTGACTGGCCCAAGGTCACCCAGCCGGCTTTCATGCCTCAGGCGGGACTAGAACTCACAGACTCCTGGTTTCTAGCCCAACACCTTAACCGCTACACCAAACTGGCTCTTTATTTAGTGTGGAGTCCTTGGTGCTCTCTGAGCCTTGTTGTTTTCTTGCAGATGTTTCATTGCCAGACTAGGCAACATCTTCAGTGCGAAAAGGGAGTGGGGCTTGTTCTCTGTTTATATACCCTGGCTTGTCCTGCCTGTGTTGGTGGGGGTGTTGTACTCTGCTTGTTAGTTCCTTGATTGGGTTGTTGTTTGCTGCTTGGTTGATTGACTGAGTTAATAGTTCCTTGATTAGGGTCTATTGTGTTGTTCGATTGCTCCTCTGGTGCTAATCTTGGTGTTAATCTTTGCCTAGCTGGTTGTTGATTGCTGGCAAGGAGGTGTTCTGGTCTTCTGGCTTTTCTATTGTCTCTTATGAATGGTATGTAAATGTTGTTTTTCACAGTTTCCCAGTTGAAAGTATGGTTAAGTCTGTCCATGTGTTGTGAGATTAAGGAGTTTTCATCGTGTCTTCTGACTGCTAGTTGGTGTTTGTGGATGTGTTCTGCTAGTCTTCTGCCAGTCTGTCCTATATAGTGGCTGTTACAGTCCTTACACTGTATGTTGTAGATAACTCCTGTTTTTTCTTCTTGGGTTACTGGGTCTTTTGGTTTACTTACAATGTTCTGAAGGGTTTTGGTTGGTTTGTGTGCTATGGTGATGCCGTAACAGTCTATTAGTAGTTTCTGAGATGTTTATGATGTATGGCAGTGTAATCCTTTTCATAGCTTCTGTTGGTTTTGCTGTGGTGGGTTGAGCGGTCATGCACTTTTTCATCAAGTTGCGTGGGTATCCATTTTGCTGGAAGATGCTATATAAGTGGTCTATTTCCTTTTTCTGGTGTTCTGGGTTGCTGCAGTGCGTTTGTGCTCGTCTGAATAGTGTTCTTACACAGCTCCTCTTGTGGGAGGTTGGGTTATTGCTTTGATAGTGGAGCACTTGGTTAGTGCGGTTAGATTTCTGGTAGACTTGTGTTTCTAGAATGCCCTCATTTCCTCTACCGATGAGGATGTCCAAAAAGGGTAGTGTGTTGTTGTTTTCTTCTTCCCTTGTGAATTTTATTCCTTTGAAGATGTTGTTGATGGTTTCATGTGTTTCTCCAGTTGATCCTTTTTTATTATGACGCAGGTGTCATCTACATACCAGATCCATACTTTGGGTTGTATGTGTGGGAGTGCTATCCTTTCTAGATGTTGCATTACTATCTCTGCTATGAGTCCTGAGAGTGGTGATCCCATAGGTGTTCCTTTGATTTGTTGGTATATTTGTAGTAGGTGGTGAGGCAGAGGTTGATGAGGTCCATGATTCTGGGAATTTTGATCTTGGTGTATCTGTGGGGTGATGGTGGCTATTGGGGTTCCAGGCATAGAGTAATCCAAACAACGTGTTTTAAGGCTAACAATATCTTTATTGATAGCATAAGGCAATAATGGATGTATGGTGCATTATTGCAAAAAGGAAAAAACAAAGCATACGCAGAGTTCCATCACCAGAAGTGAGGAATGAAAACATCATGGTCTGTGCAAAGACCAGGCATAGTTACAGTTCAGATACAAAGTACATGTAGATAGCAGTCAAAAGAAGCATAGAAAAAGCATGAGTGAGATGGGTACCCAGAGTTCATAGCTGAATTATACTCATGGTTCAATATTCTGATTGGCTCATATGGGCTAGGCCACTTTTCAGCTTAACATTTTTAGTAACAGTTGTACTTACTATAAACCGCCATGGGGTGGCGGTGTTGCATATTGGCTTTCCCTCGAGACTCTATTCTCATGGGAAAAGGACTGATAACTTTCAATTGTTTTGGCTAGAAGCAAGCGCACCTGTTGTTTACTGCTTCTTTTGTTATGGGAAACGCTTACAGCAGAGGGAACTTGAAAATTTCCACTTTCCATGCCAGGGTTTCATAGTGGAGAAATTCCATTCGTTTGATTCTACATAGAATAACTTTACCAAATACTTTAACAGTATCTAGTTAGGTCAGGTGTGTTACGTAGAACTGCTGCCATCTATATTTAGTGCTTTTCAGATCAGTATTAGATAGTGCAATTTAGCCACTCCATATAACAATCCATGAGCTGTGTCCTGCACTGGTTGCAATTTCTGGACCACCTTGAAGAGTAGCTCCATATAGAATGCATTGCAGTAATCTAGTTATTAGGTTATTAGGACATGGATCACTGAGGCTAAGTTCTCTGGATCCAGGAAAGGTCTTATCTAGTACAGCAGCTGGAGTGGGGCATAGACTTTTCTTGCTACTGAAACCTCCTCTGCTTCTATTGATGGCTTGAAATCAAGCAGAGACAACTCTAACTTTTTCCTGCCATCTACAGGTCATCAATATTTTTGCAGTCCAGATCTGATAGTCATAACTATGGAGGATATTTCAGCATGGTCTACACCAGGGCTTTCCAAAGTGCCGCCGCTGGCGACACACCGGGAGGCGGCGGCGGTGACACACGCGCGCACGGCGACGGTGCGGGGGGGCATGTGGTGGCGCGCGCGCACGGCAGCGTGGGGGGTGTGCGGGGGCTGTGCGGTGGCACGCGCGCATGGCGGTGGCACGGGGGGGCGTGCGGCGGCGGGCGCGCAAGGTGGCAGCGCGGGAGGGGTGTGCGGCGGCGCGCGCGTGCATGGTGGCCACCGTGCACGCGTGCACCGCCGCTTCCGGGTGGTGTGGCGACACACCACGCTGTGCGTGGCGACACACATTTGTGTCGCGACACACAGTTTGGAAAGCTCTGTTCTACACTGACAGCTAGCACAAAATTTTCAACTCTACCTGGAGATGACCTGAAAAGAAATAAAACTCCTACCTCTGAAAAAAAGAGCTCTTTGAAATATTCCCTCTATATGAAAGAGTTAATAGGATTCTAAACCAGATAGCAGCTGGATGGGTTTTGTAGCTGACACAAATGAAAGACATGTTCCCATCCACTCTCTTGTATCTAAAAGATAATAAGCTTGGGGAAACATTTGGCATACACAGCTCAAGATTTCTAATAACAACTCCACACTATTTCATGCTCCCTGAATTGCCACCTACTGAGCAAGGTCATCAGAAGGACTAAACTTTTTATTCAGTATTTTTGGAAGGAAAGTGATGTCAGGGCTTCTGCTAAAGCTCTTCTTATCTGCAGGAGAAAAGGAAGAAATCATTGGAGTCTCCCTTTCTGGGTTGTCTTGCCTCCTATTAAAAAAAGATACACCCGCAAGCCAAGGTTGGCATGGACATACCTATGTAACTTTCTTGGTGCCAGTACAGAAGTGGTTAGCACTGCCTTTTCCAGTACGTTTTGCTTTGGCTTGCTTTGGTTTGGCTTTACTTCCTGGTCCAACCTAGAGTGTTGGGATCTCCTGGTAGTCTTCAACTCAAAGCACTTACCTTCAGAATTTAGACAAAGTAGTCAGCTCTATCAGAATGGAATAGACAATCCACCTTCCCTTGAGCTCTCAGAGCAGAGAGCTACAGAAGTTAGATTATGTCATGGCCCCATGTACGGGGTTTTACATGATTTCCACTCTCTCTCTTGAGGCATGACATAACGTAACATCTGTAGCTCTCTGTTCTGAGGGCTTAAGGGAAGGTGGACTGTATACACTATTCTGATACAGTAGCACATAGCTTTCCAAACTGTGTGTTGCGACTTTAGTGTGTCGCGACACAACCTGGAAGTGGACGTGCATGGCGGCAGTGTGGGGGCGTGCGCAGCGGCGGCGTTGTGCATGGCGGTGGCAGCGACGACAGCAGCGGCATGCCATCAGTGCTTCCGCATTTTAGCAGAAAACACGAGGCCGCTGCCGCCGTACACGCCACCGCCATCGTGCACACCACTGCTGCAGTTTGGAAAGCACTGTGATAGCACTTCTTCCTGCAACTGCTGAGTGTCAGGACCTGGATAGCTCCTAAAGCTAATACACTGTACATCAGTGCTTTCCAAAGTGCCGCCGTTGGCGACACACCAACGGCGGCAGCGGCGGCACGAGGGGGCGCGCGGTGGTGGCGGCGTGCACGGCGGTGGCGGCCTCATGTTTTCTGCTAAAACGCGGAAGCACTGATGGCGCGCCGCTGCCGTCATCGCTGCCGTCATCGCTACCGCCACCGCCGTGCACACCGCCACCACCGCGCGCGCCCCCGCACCACCGTGCACACCCCCGCTGCCACTTCTGGGTTGTGTTGCGACACACTAAACTGTGTGTCACAACACACTAAAGTGTTGCGACACACAGTTTGGAAAGCTATGCTGTACATAGTAGTCTAAAATGCAAAAGTCCATGAGTTCAATTCCAGATAGGAACCTATAGAATAACATCTGGCTACACACATCTGAAGACTTCCAATAAAGGATGAAACTGGTCACCTGGAACCTCCTGGAGGCCAATGTAAGTGCAAAGTCAGTCAGGTGCTCCCACCTGTGAGACTTTACACTGAGTAAATGATAAAAGAAACAGAACTAAAACAAACTTCAATCCAAATTCAACAAGCATTTGCTGGCATCAAAGTTTTATATCAATAATTCATTCAGTATATGTTATATATGGATTCACAGCCCTTAACTTCTATAATAATCCAGTTCACGTGTCTATTTGAAGACAGAACTAAGGTTGTGAGATAGCCAAAGGAACCCAAGGCAGAACTGGAACCTGAATATAATCCAAATGTAATGCTATGTCCACTAAAAAGCACCAAGTGAGATGATTGTTGCATGGATGAACAAATAAACATAAACAGAGCTGAAACGTGGCATTTGACTATGTCCTTTTGCCTCTTAGCTATTAGTGTCAATAATCAATAAATATGATACAGCTCAATATCAGGGGCTCTTTGTCTGGGAATGACCAGGTTCTTACATGGCTGGCGTGTCTGAAAAGATAAAAAAAAGATAAAAAGGATATTTGGCAAACACCACATACCTGTATATTTCAAACCCACCAACACACTGAGACAGAGGCTTGTACAACCCAAAGATCAAACTCCAAAACACAAGAAAAGCAATGTAGTTTATGCAATCCAGTGCAGTGAGGAGTGCTCTGAACTCTACATTGGAGAAACCAAACAACCTTTGTACAGGAGGATGGCCCAACACAGGAGAAGTAACACCACAGGACCAGAGTCAGCAGTTTATCTTCATCTAAAGGAAAAAGGACACTCATTTGAGGACATTAATGTTCACATTTTAGACAGAGAAGATAGGTGGTTTGAGAGAGGGGTCAAGGAATCCATTTATGCCAACTTGGAAAATCCTTCCTTGAATAGAGGTGGGGGCCTCAGGCACAATCTTTCCCCTATTTTCCTTCCTGCTTTGTCTTCTGTGCCTAGGAAGATTAAGACCATTTCCACCTGGATGACTGAGAACCTTCATAGACATACAAAAAAGCAAGAAATTACAAAAAGAAAAAAAAAGGGAAAAATAAAAGTGTAGAACGCAAGAAAAAAGAATTTTGAAGATTACATAAAGAAATGACTTCCGAATTTCAACAGCAAGAATATACAGCAATTTCCATAATTAATCCCTCACTCTATATCAAACCAAGATCCCATTATTTCTATAAATCCTTCCATTGGCACATATACAAATCACTTTTGCAATTGCTCCTTCCCCTTATATAAAAAAGAAATATATGTATGTATGTATGTATGTATGTTTCTAAATTGGCTTCCCTCCCCCATAAGATGACGTTTATTTAATTATTTCCTTCCTGCTACTATTCTATATATTTTTGTCCACTATAATAAAAACCAAATTATAAAAACGTATAAATTGTCTGCTTTTATAATTAATAATACTACAACAATCTTAACCTTATTAAACCTAAAAGACCAAGCAATTGTTATTATATCTTATATATATCTTATAAATCTTACAAATCAAACAAACCTTAACAAAGATCCAGTACATCTTAATCCAGATCATTAAAGAGAAATGAAATCATAATAATCTCATTATCCATCCAATTGCACATTCTTAAATTTTACCCCACTTCAAAATAGACCAGAATATTTACATATCTCCCTAAAATATATAAATTGTCTACTTTTATAATTAATAATACTATAGCAATCTTAGCCCTATTAAACCTAAAAACCAAACATCTATTATTATACCTTATAGACACCTTATAAATCTTAAAAGTCATACAAATCTTAAAAAGAATCCAATAAATCTTAATCCAAATCATTAAAGAAAAATGAAATAATAGAAGCCTCATTGTCAATCCAATTAAACATTTTTAATTTTTACCCTACTTCGAAATAAACCAAAACATTTATATATCTCCTTATTACACACAAGGCATTTTTCTTACAAAAATCCAACAGCCCAACTGCCCCCCTTAAAAACACAGACTTCTCAGCAAAAAAAAAAAAAAACTCCCACAAAATAGATTCTCTTCTCTCCCATAACAATCCCTCAGAAAGCCATAACAAACAACTCTTCTTGTAATCTGCAGCTCAGACTGTTGCTTTAACCCCTTCTGCACCAAAATGTAGTCCTTGTCTGGCATTACTTCAGTTTTGCTGTCAGTAGAAAAATCTTCATCCTTATCAAGATCTCCATCTTCTTCCATAAAAACTTCAGCCAGATGACACATTTTAGAAATCATCTCTTCCCCAATGTCCCGCATATTCTGCAGAAGTTGTTGTTTATTCGTTCAGTCGTTCAGTCTGCAGAATAGTCTGATACAAATCTGAAATAATCTCTTTATAGGTCTGCTCCAGTTCACAACAATCCTCCATGTTTCAGGCAGTAGATTATGGCACCCCCTAGATACTTGACTCCCACAGATAGGAGTTAATAAGTTAATAAAAAACTTCCAAGTGAAATTGACAAGAGAAAGTATGCTAACAAGCAGCTCTCAGAGAAAGTGAGCAGAGAGCTAGAAATTCAAAACAGCAATTTCAACATGCAGAAAATATTTAGTCTTCAAATTCAGTACAAAAATAATAACAGGGAGGCAATTATTTATTCTCAATTCTCCTTAGTCTTTAAACGGGAAAAAAAAGCCAAAACTTAAAAAGATTTTAAAAATTAATCCAGAAATAACGATAAACACCAAGTGAATCTGCTTCTTCTTACTATAGAAAGCCTCTCCTAGGGTACATAAACTTTAAAAAAAATATAAATTGGGTGATTTAGAAATGGGGTGGCCGGTCTTAATGTCCCTTTAAGGCTACAGCGTGGCGTGGAAATGGTGATGTCCCCACCTCCCGTCGTCTCTTACTGGATCATCGCGAACGCTGTTTGCAATTCTCTGGCTGCAAGATGGCGTTATGGAGTACAAATGGGATGATTCCAAGCGTTTTCTAACCATGAAAACGTTCTAGGGCTGCAGGAAAAGCCTGCCTGCGCCCCAAGAAAAACCATGTTGTCAGATCTGCCCGCGGAGCTCGCAGATAGAGCTGGTCAATCGGCCATGTTCCCCACCGGAAGTCCTATTTGTAAGACTACCAACTTGTCATACAATTCTGGGCCACTAACATCAGATTAAAAACAGGGGGAAAAATCTCCAAAAACAAATATCACCCAGAAGCCTCAGAAATCTACAAAATTTACCTTCCTTCCACTAAAATAGGTTCCACCAGATGGCATTGTTTAATATGGAGGACCTGGAGCATGCCCCCCTGCCCCCTGTTGGAACTTAAGGGATGGGCCAAAATAATTGGAGACAGGCAGTGCTGCAAATAACCCGCCCCATGCCATGAAGAACTTTGTGTCTTGCAACCAACACCTCAAATTGTACCTGGAAATCTACTGGGAGTCAGTGTAGCTCACAAAGTAGTGGTATTACATGGGTGCACTGAGTCATGCCCATAACTGCTTGCCCTCCTACATTCTGAAATAGTTGCCCCATCTGAGAGGTCTACAAGGACATTGCAGTAATCCTGACAAGAGGTCAATGATTATGAGGTGTGAGTGATCCTAAGCAGGACCTTTTGATTCAGGAATGGGAACAATTGGCACACAAGATGGATTTGTGCAAAGCCCCCCCACCCACCCCAACTACGAGATGCAGTGTTATCATGAGATGTATTGCTGGCAACTCTTCAAAAAAGGGTTGGACCAATTCATGGAAGTCATGGGGATCAATAGCTATTAGAACTGGAGGAAGGAGGAGAACTATCACAATACTGTGCCCCCTTCGAACCCCAATGCCTTGAGACAGTCCAGAAGGATGATTGATGGTATAAAAAGCCACCGAGAGATCAAGGAAGGCCAGGATGGATGCATCCCAGTCATGCCAGAGATCATTCACAAGTACAATAAATGTTGTCTCAGTACTATATCCAGCTCTGAAACTTGACTGAAAAGGTCCTATAATCCACTTCTTTCAGGGCCCTCTGAAGCTGCAGCCCAGCCACCTCCTCAATTTCTCCAAAAGGGAAAGTCGGAGATAGGATGAAAAATTGGATCCAGTGATTGCTTCTTGAGGAGGGACAGACCACCATTTCCTTAAGTGCAGGTGGGACTACCAACTCACTTGTAGATGAATTTACCACTGCTTGAACCCAACCACACATCATCTTCCAGGAAGCCTAGACCAAGGAGGCCTAGATGATGGTCTTTCCCTCGTGTTCAGGCATATATTTGTACTGACACTGATAAGCATAAAAAGCCAAATATTCTGACAGATTTAAATGTATGCAAATGTGTTGCCTTCTCCCCTTCTAAATATCAGCCTCAGGATCTAGTTACCATGGAGATTAAAGTATTTATTTTCTCCTATAAATTACTTCCATGTACAGAATATGGTTTTAAAATGTATTTATTTTAAAAGTTTGTTTTATTTTACCAATTCATATGGCTTCCCATCTCACAACAGTGACTATGGGTGGCTAACAAAATTAAAAACCCAAAAGAAATAAACCAATAACAATAATTAAAAAGTCAATAACAATAACAAAAAAATATTCAGAATATTTACAGAATGGCCATTGGGGGCAACAGTGAGCACTACAATAACCCCATCAAACAGCCCCCCTTAATCTTCCAACCCTCTTTCTTGGGAACACAGCCATGTTTTTAAGCCTTTCTGGAATGTTAGCAGAATTGGAGCCAGCCAGATCTTGGGCGGTATGGTGTTTCAGAGGGCAGGGGCTACAAAAGAAAAGGACCACTTCCTATGTCCTGCCAGATGACCTTCCATGATAGACAGGACTCAGGGCACGCTCCTTCTGTTGAATCTAATGGGATACGTAGAGACCATCAGTGAAAGGCAATCCCACAAATTACCTAGCTGCGTGTCACAAAGGCCTTTATAGGTGACAACTAACACCTTGAATTGTACCTGGAAACATACTAGAAGCCAGTGCAGCATGGACCAGCTGAAGCTTCAGGGTGCTCTTCAAGGGCAGTTCCATGTAAACTGCACTGTAGTACTCCACTTGAGAAGTGACCAAGGCAGAATGATTATGGGCAGCGCCTCCCAGTCTAGGAAGGGTTGCAATTGGCATACAAGATGTAATCGTGCAAAAGATCTTCTGGCTATGATCCGGCTAGGAGAACTCCTAGATTGTGCACTAGTTCTGTCTGGGGAAGTGCCACCCCATCCAGAACTGAAGATGGTAGATTACCAGATCTGGGAGGCTGTAAAACCAACGGTTGAAGCCTGTTCTTCCCCATCCAGGCCTCCACAGCCTCCAGACCCTGGGAAAGGACCTCAGTGACATCATTTGGTCAGCCAGGGGTAGAGGTGTATAACTGGGTATCATGAGTGTACTGATAATAATCTAGGGCCAACAGATGACCTCACCCAGCACCTTCATGTAGACGTTAAACAGGAGTGGGGAGAGTGTTGACCCTTGAAGAAGTCCACAAAGAAGAAGCCTTGGCCTGGATTTCTCCTCCCATCAACACCAACTGCAGGTGACCTATGCCCCCACTCCTAACTCCCTGAACCAGTCCAGAAGGATATCATGACTGGTGGTACTGGAACTATTGGACATCATTGCAGTATTGCCATCTGCTGCCCAAAATGTCATCTATTTCACTGAATGTACATTAATGCCTGCCTGCCACAAGTCCTTTTTACTAATCCCTTCACAATCTAGACATAGGGACAAGGGACATAAGTATGTGCACTACACATAGAGATAATTTTGTTCCTAAATCTCCTGTAAAATTACTCAAAAGGACAATGTGCTTTAGTTTACTAATGTCATGCCTCAAACATTAAACCATGTTTATTTTTTGATATACTTGAAGTATTTTATCAAACATTTTTGGGAAAAAGGTTAGGGAGTTAGTATCCTGAGTTTGTCAGTGCAGTGCATATACAGTATCTCCTAGTTGGTGGGATGCAGGCTACATTATGTTGGCTTGTGAGATTAGAGATCTAACTGTTGTGGCACATAAAATGAAAGCCTACTTCTAGGACAATTTTTCCTGACCTTGTAAACCTGACAGGGACTAGGTCCAGTTCCCCACTTTACATAATCCTGTCAAACCTGAAGGAACCGTTCCTGCCTTTAAAAAAAGCCCCCTTAATTCTTTCAAGCTGAAAAGGAAGGGATGTTACACATCCCAACCTGAGCGGGATGAAACTGGTAAAGGGCAGCAGGGACTCGGCCCGCGCAGTTGCCTGAGGCAGACCGCATGGGGGGGGGGGGGGAGGCAACAATGTCCCTGCGCAAAACCACAGATCTTCCATAGTCAATTAAGGGCAGGTGCTTCAGTCCCATCAGTGTTCCACCTCTCATTAACAGGAGACAATGGCTGTTTCCAGCCCTGCCGCCCCCTCAGAAAAGTGTGGTTTTCTCCAACCGTAAAACATTTGCCTAGACCAGGGTTTCTCAACCAGGGTTCCATGGCACCTGAGGGTTCTGCAAGAGGTCACTAGGGGTTCCCTGGGAGATCACGATTTATTTAAAAAATTATTTCAAGTTTGGGCAACTTCACATTAAAGAGATAAGTTTCATTTTTTATTTTTAGTTTGAGAACACTGTTAATGCATATATACAGGCCTATACATGAAACAAATACCGTATTTTCCGGCGTATAAGACGACTGGGCGTATAAGACGACCCCCAACTTTTACAGTTAAAATATAGAGTTTGGGATATACGCCGGAAAATACGGTACTCGCCGTATAAGACCTCTCCTGGCCAAGTGCAGCCGCTCGCCGGAACGCAGCCCCCAGGGAAGAGCAGGAGGACGAGCGCGGGGCGGCGTACTGCATTGGGTCCCGTCGCTCGAAGGAGAAACGCGGGGAGGGGGGAGCGAGCTCCGTTCCCTCGGAGCAGCCTTGGGAAGGGAGGGGGCAAAACGCAGTGGCTCCACGACGGGCTCCAAACTCGTCCTCCTGCTCTTCCCTGGGGGCTGCGTTCCGGTGAGCGGCTGCACTTGGCCAGGAGAGTTCTTATACGGTGAGTACATATTTTCCGGCGTATAAGACGACCCCCGGCATATAAGACGACCCCCGACTTTTGAGAAGATTTTCCTGGGTTAAAAAGTCGTCTTATACGCCGGAAAATACGGTATAACAATTTTGTAACTTCTGGCCTATATTTGAGCCTGAATGTGCAGGGGTTCCCCGAGGCCTGAAAAATATTTCAAGGGTCCCTCCAGGGCCAAAAGGTTGGGAAAGGCTGTCCTAGACTAAGAATAATGTGGTTTCCTTCCTATGGTCCCAAGATCCTAACAGCAAATCAGAGCATAGAATTTCTCACTCTGCAGTTCAAAATTCCTACAAAAGGTCTTACCTTTCTATTGTGTGTCATTCCATTTTTTTGTAAACAATTGTTGCTTCAATAAATGTGTGTGATCTTCCTCCTCAGAGTTGCACTTCATTTTTTGCTTTCCACAACATAAGCTTGCATTGAGTAGCTCGTTCATGCTTGTTTTAAAACTGGACTTCACTTGTACTTGTGGCATATTGGTTAAAATATGTCCCAATTGACTGGGAATGCTGCATGTGGCAGAGTAAGACTGATAACCTAGATTAAACCTTCTCTATGTTACAAAAAAGCATTGTGTGAAATCTTTGATTGAGTAAAATTACGATGAGTGAAAGAGATCAATATGTGGAGTCCTTGGTGCTCTCTGAGCCTTGTTGTTTTCTTGCAGACGTTTCATTGCCAGGCTAGGCAACATCTTCAGTGCGAAAAGGGAGTGGGACTTGCTCTCTGTTTATATACCATGGTTTGTCCTGCTTGCAATGAAACGTCTGCAAGAAAACAACAAGGCTCAGAGAGCACCAAGGACTCCACAGTTCAACCCTGAGCTACAAATATTCTTTTTGAGAGATCAATATCTACAGGTCCATCCGGTGATGACCATGGAAGCTGCTATGTGGAATGTAAAAGAAGTAAATGGTAAAGAGCATGGGTTAATAAACAAAATGAAAGGAAGAAAAAGAGATACATTGTATGACAGTAAAATTAGGAGAAAGGGGAATAATGCAATAGAACTAATGAAGGTAGGCTAATTTTGTGGAATTGATGAATACATGCAGGGAAGTGAAGGTGTAGGTTTAATTATGAAAGGGCTAAAGTGTATGTCAGAAAGTATGCATTGGTGTCATCTAGTTTGTTGATGGTGCATGTTATATTCCAGTATGTGGTGATAATAAGAAGAACCAGATATGAGTTTGGGGCAAAATAATACACAAAGAAAAGAATAGAAAATACTGGTAACTCTTGTGATGATCACTGAGCAACTAAGCACTCAGGAAAGTTTTGTTGATGTGCCTCTTTTAAGAGAAACAATATATCCTATATAATCTGTTCAAACAATGATACTGTTGAATAAAGTTTTAATCACAGTCAACTGGTCATCTGAGTAAATAAAAGGCAGACCATAATACAGAGATATGTGTAAAATCTGATGCTACTAGGAAAAGAATTAGTAAGAGAAGAAATCATCTCGGTATAACAACTGTAACTTTATCATTTTGAGAGGTAGCGGTGAGGTTTTGGAAGGATATTTCTTCCCAAAAGGAACTTAGAAGAAATTACGCCATCACTGACTATATAAATCCAGTTTTACTAGCGGCCCCATGAAGGTTATGGATTGCACTCTCCCATGTCATCTTCCAGATAACAGATAGAACAATGATCTTATGTCAAAAGAAGGCAGCCTCCAACATCCCCATTTTTAGTCCCACAACAATGTTTGCTGGGGCATATCCAGACCCTTCGAATTCAGATTACATAGGGAACTGTCTAAATCTGTTGGCTGGGCACTGAAGAAGAAGATTAAAAGTGGTGTGCAAGTTGTCATTTATCAAAGTTTTTCCATCATTGCCGACCCTGTCAGTGAAAACTTCAAATACGTTTTCTAAGTAATTCTAAGCAGCCATCTCTAGACATGGTACAGTGTGTGTAATTTATAGCTTCTTTCCTAGCCCTACCTGCTTGTACTTTCTCATTTTTGAAAGGTGATTTGCTCAATAAAAGGTACCGATTTCACAACATGAACTCACTGAACATGGGACAAGCCAAGACAAATTTGGGTCGCTGAGGAGCAAACTATATTGATCACCAGTTTGTTCATGTTAACTGAATGCAAGTTACAGGCCCCAGGAAGTTATTGGAGAGTCTAGTTGAAGACTTCTTGCTTTTAATATGAAAATATAAATTGAGATAAAGGGTCTTAGGGAAAAGTAACATGTATTCCTGACCTTCTTTAAAGGACATATAAGTATGGACCTCTGGGATACTGTCCTAGGGGACTCTGCTCCAATATCTGATACCATGAAATGTAAGGCCTGTGAGAAAGGGAAGTATAACTGATTATTTTTCCTGCCCTTACCATAAAAAGAAATCTAGAACTAAAGACTGTACACAATGGGTCTCCTTGGCCTTATCTGATTGCTTTTAATAAAGTATCCATGTTCACAGTTGTGCAAATATTATAACTAAGACTTGCATCTCATGCACTTCTTTTTATGGATTCAATTAAAGAAGTCATCACTCCCATAAGTATGGGAACAGGGCTGGTGTTATGGCTAATTGCCAATATGCAGTTTAAAGATGTTGCTTCTATCTCTCCTGGAAATTAGTCTTTCCTGTAATATCACAGCTCTTGCTAACAATGCAGATCTAATATTCCATGGTGTGAGATTATACAAAACCAGAAGAGAAGGCATTAGAAACATGCCAGTCCATTGTTCCCAAAGGCTTTGTAATTTCTGGTGGCTGTGATTTGTGAGTGAATGTGTGTTTGTGTGTGTACTTATAATTCAGTATAGCTGTTTTCTACTGATAATGCATTTTAAAATGATCAGAATAAGAACTATCCATAGATTTCAGCTTTCTGTCATTGGGATGTGGTGACACTAAAAATAATCATGAACAACAATGAAACACAATGAGGATATGGATGTTCAGGAAACTGAACCTGTTATTGACCATAAACAAAGGTAACTGAGAAGGTGGAACTAATCCCTGCCTCTTCAGTCTTATTCTATATTGATTAGATGGTATACTCTTATTTCTACATATAGCCAATTTCATATAATGAGTTCCACTCTGCAGAAGTGTGGGTCTAAATTAATCTAAATCTGGATTAATTTACTTCCATTGATTTCACTGCTTTCAACATGTTCCCAGAGCTTTCCACAACTGTTCAACATCATTTCAATAGTTTTTAGCTGAATACTTCTCAAACGTAAGTATGGCATACCCCTTTTAGTATTTTGAACATGGCCTTATCTAATCTCCCTGTTTTGAAACTGCAATTTAGTTGTCATACAAAAATTTCAGTTCTCTGAGTTTTGTAAAATTGTTCACCAATAAAGTTGATGAGCCAAATGTAGCAGATTTGTAGAAATAAGAACCAGACTGAAAAGGACAGATTTATCCATCCTGGATCCAGTGTTTTCTCTTGCCAGTATTGAATTGTTTGAGTATGGATGGATGTGAATGCAGCCTTCCAAGTTTTAAAAAGAGCCAAGACAGATCTCCCAGTGAAATCATGGAAAGAAGAAAAGTATTAATACCAATTGATTGATTCTGTGCCATCAAGTTGTTTTTGACTCCTAGCAGCCACATAGATTTTCTCCATGATGATCTGTCCCTTCAGGTCTTCCAACAGTGCATTCATCATCACCATAAGTGAGTCCATCCACCTTGCTGCTGGTCGTCCTCTTCTTCTCTTTCTTTCCACCTTTCCCAGCATTAGAGCCTTTTCCAGAGAGCTGGGTCTTCACATAATGTGTCTGAAGTAGGATAATTTGATCCTGGTCATGTGTGTCTTGAGTGAGAACTCTAAGTTGATTTAGTCAATCCATTTGTTTGTTTTCTCAGCTGTCCACAGTATTCTCATGAGTCTTCTCCAACACCAAAGTTCAAAGGCATCAATATTCTTCTTATCCTGCTTCTTCAAAGTCCAACTTTGAAGGGACTGCTATGGCTTTCATGATTCTGATCTTTGTAGGTATAGACACATCATGGCATTTGAATATCTTTTCCAAGGCCTTCATGGCTGCTCTACCAAGTGCTAGTCTATTAATAACAAAGAACCCTCATTTTTTATATATAATGAGTATAATCCATAAACTAGCATGATATACTGAAGCTCATGAGATGTCTTGCCAGCCAAATTATTATCAAGTGATGCTGCAAACCTGTGTAGTAGGTCCCATGAATATTTGGGATTACCTTCGGCCTGATATGGCTGGATGTGAGGAGTATAGAACAATCTCATACAGGAGGCATGTGTTTATATCCAGTGCAAAGTTGAATAGAAAGTCTATTACCATTTATGTAGCAGTATATTAGCATGCGCACTAATATACTGAATTAGGAATATAATTTATCCAAGGATTAGGTTTGAGCAGATATAAAAATAATTGAGCTTCTGATGGAAAGTAGTACATTACTGAACTATTGATAGTCCATGAAGAACACATTTTGCAAGACCTCCCTAGCCAATTTTGTAACAGCCACTGTAAAGCTTTTTGACAGTGAGATGGAACAGAGAGTCATATCTCATCCCCGTACCTATTAAGCGTCATTAAGTACAAAATTTGTCTTAATCAGACCTTTAACATTGTTATCTGACCCTAATTCTAGAGGTTTGTTTTCCCCTGAAACTGGTGACCTGACACTAAAATCAAGTCTCTAATTCCATTGCATTTGTTTTCAATTTTCTCCCATGTTTTATCACTAAGGACAGGTCCCTTTTAAAAGGGAGCAGTGGGACAATTGTCCCAGGCCCCATCTGAAATAAAAGTCTGCATTGAAATTAGCAGATGGATCAGTAGTTTTAATTTCAGGCAGAAAAACAAATCAATTAAATGGAATTTCAGGTTTCACCACACATTCATGATTACTTGCCTGTTGGCATCAATGGATGGAAAACGAAGTAGAAAATAGTTAGGCTGACATAGGATGCAGCACCAAGGAAGTGTGATGTAGGGAGTGATCAAACAAACATTTTGTTCCAGACTGCTCAGAGCCTTAAAAAAGGCTCTGAGCCTTTTGGCAAGAAGCCAGAAGGGATCTTCTGATTTAGATATCTCATAAAATTGAAATATAATTTAGATACATTTTTGAGTCACTGTGAGTAGGGAGGTAGCCATTCATCTCTACCAGTGACCTAACCCTGACTTGGTCTTCCATTTGCTCCAATTTGTATTCTTACCTGTTACTTGGAATTTGTTAATTATTTTTGAAGAACTGCAGCTGAAAATCAACATTTTATTCTTATCTCTCTTCTCCCTCTCCTTTCCTCCTCATCACAATGATCACAATCTTTTCTAAAAAAAATACTCAAAGCACTAGATTACAAAGTGCAAAGAAGCAATAAACATTCGTTCCTTCTAATATGAATTGAATCTGGTTTAACCCATATGGAAAAGTCTTAAAGATTTTATTTCGTTGGGTGGAATCATTCTGAGCACTGGTGAAACATACAGATCAGACCTTAGTGTGAATACCAACCAGATTCATGGGTTACGTTTTCATGTTATGCAATTTGATATGCTTCCAGACTGTTTTTTGGTTGTTTTAGTTTCATGACTTCTTCAGTTCAGTTATGAATTGCAGTTATGAACAGCAAAGATACAAACTGGTTTCTAAGCAGGATTAATGCTCATGTAAATGTGACAGCTTCTCTCTGCCACATTATATCTTCCAATGTTAATTTTCTTTATGAGCTCTCACGTCTTTACCAGTTTCTTGGTTTTACGGAGCCAGCTTATATTTTTATATAATGCGATAATGTTTCTTTTAAGGCATAAATCAGCCTCACTGAATTTTTCTTTTGCCATTATCATCACAAACAACAGTTTAAATTGAAGAATGCAGTATCTTAAATAAGTCCATTTTGTTTGTAGAGTTGAACCATGATGGAGCATAGCAAAGAGTGATTAAAGGCACTTCCCCAAACCACCATCACTTCCACTCGAAAGCAGTTTGAAGACATTCTGCACATCATTTTGCTTCAGTCTACCTAGCAATATGGAGAACAAGGAGCCAAAATCACTGCTGCCCTAATATGGTACAGGTGCTGCAGAAAAAGCCTTCCCTTCATCTCCACTCTGTACAAAGGGGAAAAAAATAAGCTTCTAACTTTACTTCATATTTACTTCATCTTTCTACTTCCATGCAGAGCAATCCAGCGCTGAGTGGGAGCTGAAGAGGGATAAATGCACCCTTGAAAGACCTGAAGGTCTGCAGCCAGGCATCACGGTGAGGGAGGAATTCTTGCAAATGTGGAAACAGACTCCTCAGAAGCTCCTTCCCCTGCTGTGTTTTATCCTCTTTTTTTTTAAAAAAAAGCATTACTGCAGTTTCAAATACATTGAGCACAGGTGACAGTCCGAGCTCACAAGGTGCAGAACTGATTCTGGAGTGACACAAAGCCCCCGTGTGGAAGTACACCAAGTGTGGAAGCAGAAAAATGAATGTATATTATACATCACATCTGGGTTTGCATGGCAATGCTTTTACACCCATTCATTTCCACACACTTTTCCACCACAGTCTCTAATATTCCAGTGTAGTTGCCAATGCTATTCTATTCTCAGAATACCCTTTGAAGTCCTTCCTCCATCGGTGAGAACTCATGAGAACTTCCCCACCTGTAAATTCCTACTATCTCCCCCCTTTAAAAAGTTGTCTAGTTTTCAGGGATTCCATGTTTGTTAACATTCCCATGTCCGTTGTTATCTAGGAAAACTTGGAAAGCAGTAAATTCAAAATTCCTATGAGTTTTCCTATCAGTAAAATCAGTTCCTACGCGTTTTCTCAGTTAAAGGGGAGAAGCCAGCTCAAGGCCTCTTGACATAATGTGCTGCATTTTCATGCATTTCATTTTCTGACATTCTCTACTTCTACCACTCTGCATTTTGTATTTTCTTGATTTTTTTTCTTTCTGGAGACATTTCACAAAGATATATTGAGTTAGAACATCTACAGGACCCACGAAAGCTGGGGAATTCAATGCTTTACTTTAGCAATTAATTTGGCTTCCATGCAAGGGACAAACAGAGCAGAGGCTTCAATTCTGAGCGCACTTCTTCTTTCCACTAGTTCTTTCGCTCAGAGTTTTAAGCTCACAGTCTAGTCAAGCGATCTTCCTCATACACATTCATGGCTGTATGCTCTGTAATTTGCTGTTTTACAATAGATCCATGCAAGAGAGCTGTGGATAATATCCCAAGGGGGGGCTTGTTTTCAACATTGGGAGCAGAATAATGAATTTTAAACCATGTCTTAAATCTGCAGTCATTGTTATTCACTAGGAAAACAAAAGGAAGAATTTTTCAGTCTTGGTCTTTGGTTTGCATGATGTGGTTCTGGTTGTTCCCCAAAGAAATTTACCTTTGAATCCATTATTTGTATTAAATAATGAGGTACAACCAGATCATTTTATATATGTATATGTGTTTGTGTACGCGCATGTGCGTGCGTGCACCTTTTTGCAAAAGGTGGTATTTTGCTTGGTTTATTCTCCTTGTATCTTGCACCTTTGTAATAATGCTAATTTTCTACTTTTAAAATGTAATTGCTGTGTTATAATTACTCAAGTTTATCCTGTATATGAAGCTGGATAATGTGATGATTCTGCAACACTTGGATGCCCTTCTTCTTCTAACTATGAAGAGTCTGAGACATTTAAAATGATCTGACCATGTGGGGAATAGCTAAGCACATGACTCCTCTATAACTGTGCTACTTCTGTGTGATAGAACAAGTTGGTTGCTTCCCGTGATAAATGGTGGGAAAAGAGAAAGGTGGGTCATTCAAACTGTGTTCTGCTCACAAAGAACCAGGTTCCATATAGTGGAGCAAATTTTCAAAGAGCACAGCTGTCCAACAGAGATCATTAACTTTTTACACTCATTTATGGCTCCAGCAACAAAAACTGTTTCCTTTTTGCAGTAGGAAACACACAGAACAATGGTTTAAACTTAACACAATTTAATTTAGGTTTAAAAACAAAGAAAGGAATCAAGCCTTGCCCATGTGAGTGTGACACAATACTAATCTCACCCTCCTAAAAATGTAGGGCACCTACCAACCAAAATGTTGCCAAACAGCCATTGGATTAGATCATGCCATCCCTCCAAAAGACAGTGATCCTGTCGGCATGAAATGAAAGAGGTATATATGTGAATGGAGGAAGGATTTGGATGACTTAATAGAAATACAGATAATAATAAAGCTAGTTCATAGTTCTTCTACAAAACTTTATTCATCTCTTTTTTTTCCACAAATCTTATTTCTTGCCCTTTTGATGGAATGAGGAAACTTATAATTTAATTTCTACAGAGAATCCCCTCTCAATTGCTACCTTATTTTTCTCAGTATGGATTTCATAAATAATGACCTTCCATATTCTGAAACTTCATTCCAAAGACAAATGATCCCCCCAGCTCCCAATAATAAGGAAGCCTTGTTTACTGGCACAACTAAGAAGCACAACTAATCTTGCATGAAGAACTGAACTTTCCCCAGAAGTAGACTGGAGTTCATTTGGAATTTCACTGTCAAAAAGACAGAAGGTAAATCAAGTGATGTTAGCAACCACACCCTCTGCTTGCAAGGCATTCCATTCCATTTCCATAACTTCTTCGTGCAAGAAGATTTGTATTCAGACCTTTTGACTCAAATAAAATCTGGCAAAATATCAAGTGTTATGGATAAAATTCCCAGTAGTTATTTTAAAAACAGACCATGACAACCCACTTTTGATGTTGAGATTTGTTGAGCAATTGAATAATATTTTGATACATTTCTTCTCCTATGTAGCTACGGCTCTGGCAAGAAAGGGAGATTTAGTACTTTTGCTCCTGTAAACACATTTTCAGCACTTCCAGACAGTCAGTAATATTAACTTGCCTGGTAGTTGGAGTTCAAGTTCCAAATCTAAATATTGAAATATCCAAATTGTGGCCTCGGGCTGCTTAGCAAGTAGATTGGAGAGACAGTTTCTCTCAAAATATATACTGTCTGATATTGTCTACTGAATTTTGCTTCCTGAATTCAGATTACATATAGATATGGTAACTAGCTCAATTTATTTATAGGATTTTTTGCAGTTTCCTAATAGGGTTCTTAGTCCAGGTTTGCCGCTGGTTTCTTTCTGTTAAAGAAAAGATGGAAGAGGCTTAAGGGGAACAGCCTACAGCAATATCTTTGTTTCTAGACTTCTGAGTTTATTTCCACCTGCCCACTTATGTTAGCATATCAGCATTCTTATAGACTCGCTGAGTATATCTATTGGATAATGAAGTCATTAATTGTAAACAAGGCTTCTCAGTTCAAGACCCACAGAGGGTATTTGGGATGTTCTAGAAATAAAATCATTATTATAATTACAGCTAATAAAAAAGACCACAAGGGAAGTCTGAGTAGTGGAATGGCTGTGGTTGTCTCTTTCTCACACCATTCATGAGTGAATAGCTTTCCCCCCTGCGGATGCTGGCATGCGCTAGTTGAAGGGAAGAATTGAAATGTTAAGTATTCAACAAAAGGTTTCTTAAGCATCTTTGTCTCCTGTGAACTAGCGTATGTGTATGTCCTCTGGAAATTGATGTACCTGTCTGTGGTGTGAGTGGGAAGACCAAAGATGCTTTTCTGCATATGGGGAATAAAGGCTGTTTTGGATATGAGATCAGTTGAAAAGGTAAGCCTACCATAAATGATGCTGACAATAAAGTTAATGGTTATTAGAATTAATTTAATGCAAAGTGGTGACTCATTTTGAGCTGGAGCGCAAATTAGCCCAATTGCTGGAGATTCTGTGTATTCCAGTAACCAATAATAACAACCAAATGGGTATGGATAGTACAGACACTTCACTATCATGAATATTATTAATGTGCTATGTACTACTTTACTAAACTCAGCCCTGCCTTTTTGTTTGATGGATCCTCAACGGGCTAGAAACCAGGAGACTGAGAGTTCTAGTCCTGCCTTAGGCATGAAAGCTGGCTGGGTGACCTTGGGCATGTCACTCTCTCTCTCAGCCCTAGGAAGGAGCCAATGGCAAACCAGGAGACTGAGAGTTCTAGTCCCGCCTTAGGCATGAAAGCCGGCTGGGTGACCTTGGGCCAGTCCCGCTCTCTCAGCCCTAGGAAGGAGCCAATGGCAAACCAGGAGACTGAGAGTTCTAGTCCTGCCTTAGGCATGAAAGCCGGCTGGGTGACCTTGGGCCTGTCACTCTCTCTCAGCCCAACTCACCTCACAGGGTTGCTGCTGTGGGGAAAAGAGGAGGAGGAAGGAGTATTAGGAGTGTTCACCGCCTTGAGTTATTTATAAAAATAATAAAGGCGGGATAGAAAATAAATAAAATAAAATAAAAAATAAAAATATCAGTTAGGACACCATAATTTAGTTTTTAAAAACCAAATCTTGAAGCTCCAATAAAATAGTTCTGTGAAGCTTCAACTTAACTCCAAAACCACAGCTCTAAGGGAAATACTGAGGACCGGAATTGTCCCTAAATTCTTCCTAAATTTACCTCTGGCTGCCAAAAAACAACCACTTATAAAGCCAGGGGACATCCCATCTGAGAAGCATGTTGCAACCATCACCTGATGACCAGAAAGACCTTATCTCTGGGTGTTTGCCCAGTATAAATGAGATGGTTGTGGACATGGAAGAGAGTCCATGTGATGCTCATAGGTGGAATACATGTCAGGAGGCAATACTTAAGATAACTTGCCGCCCTTCCCCCATAGATAGGCTCTTAAGATCAAAAATACTCCCTTGTAATGGGCACAGAAATAAGTGGGAAGATTAGAGATACAAGCTTTGTCTGACAAGCTGACTAATACTCTGGCAGCAAGTTTCTGAATTAGTTGAAATTCTAAGCACTCTTTAAAGGAAACACACCTCTGCTTACAAGGCATTCCTCTACATTTCCATAACTTCTTCATGGAAGAAGGTTTGTATTCAGACCTTTTGACTCAAAGAAAGTCTTGCAAAACATCAAGTGTTATGGATAAAATTCCTAGTAGTTATTTTAAAACAGACCATGACAACCCACTTTTGATGTTGAGATTTATTGAGCAATCGAAAAATATTTTGATACATTTCTTCTCCTATGTAGCTACAGCTCTGGCAAGAAAGGAAGATTTAGTATTTTTGCTTCTGTAAATACATTTTCAGCACTTCCAGACAGTCAGTAATAGTAGCTTGCTTGGTAGAGGGAGTTCAAGTTCCAAATTGAAATATTGAAAGAACTGTGTTTGTTATATCATCTTGTTCAAGATGAGTCAAGTCCTTGTGACTTTGTGGACACATTCATGTTGTTGGCAACAATTCAAAACGGGTTTACTACTGCTTTCTTTTGGGATCTCTCATTTAACTTCCCACCCTAGCCTATAGATGTGTTATTCCCTAGGGAATCTCCCAACTAGGCATTAACCAGGCCTAACCCAGACAAGTAGCAACTGGATGTTGCTACTTATTTAAGTCAAAATGTGTTATGATAGTCCAATATGCATAGTACTGAGTCATGCATAACCATGATTAGCTCTGCTTTTTATGAATAGGGTACAATTGGTGAAAAGGGCATTCCTGGTCATTAAATAATCAAGAGACAGAATAATCTCCTGCTTGCAAAACTGATTCTCCATGTGGAATATTACAGTATCTCAAAGAATCAGGTTTTAACTTAGAATAGGACTTCCGGGAAAGTAATGACAGACTGAAGACTGGTGCTGATGACTGTGGTGGAACGAGGAGCCGGTGAATGGATCAGTGCCTCAGAATTCCTCTCCAAAGCAAGGAGAGGACCAGGATTGCCCACAAGTGCTCCATACAGCTGCTCCCCACAAGGAGACCATAAGACAGTGGGTTTTAGAGCACTGGGAGCTGAGGGATTGTCATCTTTGCCCATGCTGTGGTTTGGAGCCTTTATGGACACAGAGTTTACATACTTCATTTCTTAATCACTTTTGGAAATTGCTTGTTAATGGCTTTTTGGATATTAAGAACCTTCAGAAAGGCAATTTTCATTACACTCGGTGAGTTTCCTTCTATCCTTGACAAAAGAAGTTCCATGCAAGTTTAAGGACTTTAAAAAATTCCTTTTTTTTAATAAACAGCAAAAGGGTGATTAGAATGTTGGTTTTGGAAAGTTATAAATGGATTAATGGGCCAGAGGGACTTGAAATAAGATTTTGAAAGTAATTACAAGAATCCTTCCTGTGGGTTGTTTAAAATTTTATTATATATTAATGAATGAATGTTTTTTTTAAATCATTAATATACAGTATGTGTGTGTGTGTGTTTGTGTGTGTTTGTGTGTGTGTGTGTGTGTATACACACACACACTAACTGTAAGAAAACTTCCCATGTGAAAGTGTTTTTGATTAGAAAGAAAGCAAGTTAAGAAGGGACTTTGAAGGTTGGACACTAAAGAGAATCAGAAAGAAAGGAGAAGAGAACCAATAATACAGAATGAAGCAAAACTATCTGGCTTTGGAAGAATTCAAGGATATTTGGGAACAATACACTCAGAAATTACTCTTAAGATTGTCTGCTATTATAAAAACAGATTTAAAAGAGCTTATAGAAGAGGAACAGATTTTACTGGACAAAACAGATACTGAGGCTGATTGGAATGTGGATCTGAAAGTGGATTTTAAAATATCAGGCTACAAGAATGATATGGAAAAAAAATGCTACCCTGGATTTACAAATGAAACTGGCTGTTCTCTTAATAATTAAAGGGGATATACAAATTATAACTCAGAAGAGTGACATGGATAACTTTCTTATTTTGGATTTACAAAAGAGATGTGCTAAAAGGACTTTCTGAGAAGAGACAAAGAGAATCAACTTTTGGGACACTATTTAAAGGGTTTAAAGATCAAGATTCTTAAAAGTAAACAGAAGGAACACAAATTTGATTTATTTGATCCAGGTTAAAATATACAGTATACAGTATGTTGCTGTTTCTGGTAGCTCTAATTGGATTTTTCTTAACTAGGCTGACGAGGCTTTAAAAATTTGTTAATAGATAAGAGATAAGATATGGGAAGAAGAGTTTTTTTTCTGTATTTTTAGAGAAAGTGATTAAGTTACTGTGTTAAAAGTAAAGGAATATAAAACTGATTTATTTGATTAAGGTTAAATATATATGTTATATTATTTCTGGTAATTCTTAATGGACTTTTGCTGATTATGATTGAATGATGAGGCTTTATAATTTGTTTATTGATAAGAGATGAGATATGGGAAGAAGAGATCTTTTGTTGAAATATCGGAGAACATGATAAGTTATTGAAGTTGTTTGTATATGTCTTGATGGAGGGGGGAGTCACTTCCTTATATGTCTTTGTTCTTATTTTTTTCTTTTTTCTCTGTACTTTTTCTTTTTTCTTTTTGTATTTTTCTTAGTTTGCATTAGTTTTTTTATCTTTGTATTTGTAAATTTCAATAAAAATTACTATAAAAAAAGGTTTTAACTTAGAATAGACCAGTCAAGAGAGCCAGTTTGGTGTAGTAGTTAAGGCACCAGGCTAGAAACTAGGAGACTATGAGTTCTAGTCCTGTCTTAGGCACAAAGCCAGCTGGGTGACCTTGGGCCAGTCACTCCCTCTCAGCCCTAGGAAGAAGGCAATGGCAAACCACTTCTGAAAACCTTGCCAAGAAAACTTCAGGGACTAGTCCAGCTAGTCACCAGGGGTCCAGACTGACTCGAAGACATCTCCCCACCCCCAAAAGACCAATCAAATTTCTAACTACTAATTTAGATAAATTAAATCTCAGGTTGGTTATATGTATTCATTGGTTTACCTTTTCTACTTCTTCTCAAAGACTGACAGAAAAGGGCTAAGTATTTTCAACATACTGATGAGACTAAAAACAAATCCCTTGATAACTACACCCAGATGGTTCATGGAAAGACTGCATGTATTGTTCCTAAAGATTCTCAATTTTCTTGGTGTGTTTCTCTAGCACAGGGGTGGGTAACGTCAGGCCCATGGGCCGTTAAGGCCCGCGGGGCTCCCACCTGCAAACCTCACCCCTTCCATGCGATTGGCTCCCACCTGCAAATCCCGCCCCCCAGTGCTTGTGATTGGCTCCCGCCCGCAAACTCCGGCCCCCGGTCCGTGGAAATCCCAGAAACCCCGCCCCCCACCCCCCGGTAAATATATAAATATCCAAATGACCCTTGGCAGAAAAAAGGTTCCCCATCCCTGCTCTAGCACAAAGGACACAAACATAATACAGAATGTATATAAATAATACTAAGTAGTTAGTGATTCAATATAGAAATCTATCATGAAATCTGTCAAGATCTTTAATTGTGAGTTTAACTGCCTTTTAAGCAGACAATTAAACATGTCAAGTGCCAACTCTGTAACAGGTTGTTTATTACCAAGAAATCTCTCAAGGAAGTGATATGGGGGATTAATGCCATAATACTGCATTTATTCTTCCTCATTTAATTGTAAGTCAGTTTGGCTTTCTTAAGTGACATGTTCCATTGACAGATTGGGCAGATGTTCTTCTTCATCCCTTTCCCCAGACCATAAACACTTTGAAATACAGGATAACAGCCTGTCCTACACTTTGGATGGATGTAAACGGTTAAGCCGATTTATTTGTGTCCTGCGAAGAATTTGCTCCTTAATTTTATTAAGGGCAACTTTACTCATAAATTTATACCGTCATCTAATTCAGTACCAGTCTTCCTCTTCATTATCCAAGATTCAATATCTACTGTCTTCATAGATTAAGTTTTCTCAAGGGGCTTGCTATTCGTTTCAAGGAAGTCAGGATATTAAGGGATTTACACTTCTGTATTTGCAAAGCTACTGAATTGGTTGAAATGTTGAACGAGGCTCTCTTCTGATCTGCAAAAAAAGCAGAGCTGTAATTGAGAGAGAGATGCAAGTTTGCTGCTAGATTCATTTTATTTCATTTTTGTTCCTTAAAAATATTTATAGTAGAGTAAAATTCAGTGTCTTGGTTGCCTGGATCATTTCATTGCCTGGATCTGAAATGGCAAGCAGAAAATGCTTAACACACGTTTTCTAACTAGTAAATTGTAGTAGAGGGATCCAAGAATTTAATTTATGCACCTTTCCTTGTTTCTGGATACTGAATCTTACCACTCTTTCAATACCATCCATTAAAATAATGTACAGCCCCCGTTTCTAGATCTAGAAAGTCCTGTTGCTTGCTCTACTTCTGATAACAGTTATAGGAAGTAAAAAAAGCTTATGCCTGAATAAAGGAGAGAGAAAGGCGACTTCTGATTAAGAAAACATAGTTCAGAAATCTCCCAGCTAAATCAGATCAATCCTGAGGTCTCTGAGTAAAGGAGAGAAATTGATTTCCCAGGGTAGTTTTATGGATAAAGAAGAAAAAGACACATTTTAAAAAGACGAAGATGCTGGTACCTTATAGATACTTTGGCTGAATTTTCAAAATGCAGTTTCAGCCAGTTGAGTAGGGCATTATTCTAGGGAAAAGAGTTTCTTTGGGGACATGGATTTTCTCTTTAGTGCAAATTTGTTTCTGGAGCTATTTCCATGAATATCAGAGCAAGAGAACTGTCCACCTACTCTGCATAAATACAGGCTTCAGCATTGTCTCCCTGATTAGTCTCATGCAAAGAGAAAATTAGTAGGAAGAAATTAAATTACAAACTTCTCTCATACCCTCCTGGTGCAGAGATCAAGCTCTGAAAATTCATGCTCATCCCACTGACTGCATAAATATGTGTAAAAGTGGACCTCAGATCCCCCAATTTGAATAAAGGTATAACAGAATTTGCCAATAATAAAACAATTTAATGGTTATTGGTAAAAACATAGGGTATCAAATGGTGGCACCATATGCCATCATGTTCTGGAAGTTCTTCCACCATCATGAGCATGAGAACATGGTGGGGGGATGCAATGGGTTTGCTATTATAGAGCCACCATGAGATAAACTTTATCAATTATGGCATTATGCATCATGTTCTTGCACACGGCTATGGTGATCTTTGAAATCCTGGCTTGGAAGACATCCCATACTGAGGAGCATTCAGTGGCCATTTGAAAGTTAGACTTCTTGGTGTTCACCCTCAATTTTGGAATACCTCCCCACAAAGAGGTACATCAAATTCCTACTCTTATTATCTTTTAGACTCTTTAGAATCTTTTTAGTCTCTTTTAATCTCTTCAGAATCTTTTAGAGTCTAGGGCAGGGCTTTCCAAACTTTTCATGTTGGTGACACACCTTTTAGCCATGCATAATTTTGTGACACAGTAATGAGGGGTCACCGCCCCCCGGCCACGCGATTGGTTCCTGGCTCCAAACCCCGCCCCCGGCCCACGCGATTGGCTCCTGGCTCCAAACCCTGCCCCCGGCCCACATGATTGGCTCCCGCTTGCCCCCCCACCCCCAGCACAGCAGCCTAGTCGCGTCCCTGCCCCCCCCCCAGTTGCGGCCCTGCCTAGCTGGCACCTTACCTGGGTTCTGCAGTGACAGCTAGGCATGGAGCAGGAATCAGCAGCGTGGCAAGGGCTGGGCGGGACTCCACGTGGTGCATGGCCTCCTCTTCTGGGTTCCCCCGCAACACACCTGGGCCCTGGATGCGACACAGCAGTGTGTCGCAACACACAGTTTGGAAAGGTATGCTCTAGGGCAATGTTTCTCAACCTTGGCAACTTTAAGATGTGTGGATTTCAACTCCAGAATTCCCCAGCCAGCCATGGGGAATTCTGGGAGTTGAAGTCCACACATCTTAAAGTTGCTAAGGTTGAGAAACACTGTTCTAGGGAAAGACTTCTTCTCCATGGCCTTTTTATTCTTTTAATTTCTGTGTTGAAAGTGTTGCCTAAAAACATTTCATGTTTGCTGTTTGCAGTATTTGCTCTTTCGTGGACATCTTGTTTTAAGTGATTTTTAAAAATGAGTTTTAGTTGCTTGTATCAAACAAGTCTGTGCTGTTTTAGTTTGTAATTTTATTGCTACCATGGGAAATTGGACAATTCTATCTGAAAAGGTGGTATAAAAAAACCCCATAAAAACCCCATAACTAAATAAGATTTTAAAAGATTCTTTTCCTGATAACATTATTTAAATATAAAGGCTAGAATACTGAAATACACTGACTCAGACTAGATCCCTTCCTAATTAAAACTCTGGACATTAAGGGCACAGAAGGACTTAAAAGGCAGTGGACAATTCAGGTGAATTGATGTTTGTAGGCTGGGACCAGGATGCACACGGAGAATTTTAATCCTTTCCTCTCATGGTGCAATTCCAAAGAAAATGATCCCCTCCCTTGCTATTCACCCCTGAAGTTGCAATTGGTACCAACAGTTGATTCCTTCCCATTGAAACAGTTGCTTTTCAGGACTTCTGGTGGAGGCATGGCGACAGATATGGAGACAAGTACTGCAGCAAAGACGGAAGAACCAGTGAGTAGACTGGTTCTTCGAAACCTCTCCAGATAAAGAGAGGATGGGAGATCACAGGACAGCGGTCTCCCACGGGTCTGAGAGCCGGGAGTTGAAAGGCTCAGCCATCATGCTCACAGCCGTGGCAGAGCCTTTCAAAGGACACTGAGTTCACAAAACTCACTTTCTAATCACTTTTGGAAATTGCTCATTAACTATTCTAAGGCTGAGATCTTTGGAACAAGAAGTTTGAAAAGCCACCTGGTGAGTTATCAAATTTGTTTTTACTTGTTGTGATAAAGATTGGAAGTCACTTCTTTACATATTTCTTTTCTTTTTATTTATCTTAATTTCTTGTTTTTATTTTCTTTCTTTGCACTTTCTATTTCTTTTTCTTTTTGACTCTGACTAATCAAGAGATGCTGACGAGAAAGACGGGTTTCAAGTGTGAAAAAAAGATTAGATATCTGGGGGTGACCTTGTCAACTAAAAATAGTGTGTTGTTTCAAAATAATTATGGTAAAATTTGGAATGAGGTTAAAAAAGATTTGGTAAGATGGGGAAAATTAAAATTGTCCCTTATGGGGAGGATTTCTGTAATCAAGATGAATGTATTGCCAGGATGTTATTTCTTTTTCAGACAATACCGATTTTGACATCAGATATAGTATTTAAACAATAGCAGAAAAACATCTCAAAGTTTATTTGGCAAGGTAAAAAACAAAGAATCAAATATAAATTATTACAGGATGCTAAAGAGCGAGGAGGCTTGGGATTGCCGAATTTAAAATTGTATTTCGAGGCATGTTTATTGTAAGCTGCCCAGAGTCCCCCGTTGGGGGAGATGGGTGGTCATATAAATTTGAACAATAAATAAATGTTGCTTTCTCTGGATGAAGGATTGGATAATTTTAGAGAATAAAAAATTGTTACAACTTGAAGGTCATGAGTTAAGGTTTGGATGGCATGCGTATCTCTGGTACGATAAAGTTAAAGCCAATACGGAGTTTAAAAGTCATTATATTAGGAATGCTCTATTACGGGTTTGGAACAAATACAAGGCTAGACTGGCGCCTAATGTACCCTTGTGGTTATCACCCCAGGAAGCATTTGCCAGAAGAGAAAATGTGGGAGAAACAAAGTGGTTAAAGTATAAAGATTTACTAAATTTTGAAGAGGATGAGCCAACTTTTAAGACAAGAGAAAAATTAGAGATAGAAGGACTTACATGTCATTGGTTTATTCATATGCAATTATTTGAACGTTTCAAGTTAGATAAAAAGTATTATAGATTTTTAAATGAAATAACCTGTCTTGGATGGAACAACGGGAAAAATGTGGATAAAAGGTTTAAAATTTACCCTGAATTATAATTTAAAGGAAAATTTCTATAAAATGATGTACCATTGGTACCTAACTCCCGATAAGTTATCGAAAATGTTTAAGGATGTAACGAATACTTGCTGCAAATGCTCACAGGGGGAAGGAACATTTTACCATCTTTGGTGGACGTGTGAAAAAGCAAAGAAATTCTGGGATCAGATATGTAACGCTATTCAAAAAATTCTTAAAGTAAATATAAAAAAACAGAATTGTTTTTATTAGGTTTAATGGAGAAAGAATTGGAGAAACAATATGGAAATTTGCTTCTGTATATGATTACTGCAGCAAGAATACTCTACGCTCAACGATGGAGAGAACCACAAATACCAACAATGGAAGAATGGACAATCACATTAACGGACTTAGCGCAAATGGTGAAGTTAACTGCTCTAAGAAGAGATAACACTTTTACTACTGTAATTAAAATCTTTAATAAAAATTATTTTAAAAAACAGTTGCTTTTCAGAAGTAGAGAGGTCATTTTCCCAAGGACCTTGGTCAAAGGCAAAAAGTTATTATCTTTCCTTTATACCAGATGTAAATTACATGTTTGATCTGAATAATATTTTGGGAGTGGCTTACCTTGAAAATATAGATGGGGCTAGGAGAAAGAAATAGATGGGGCATCACTAAGAAGAGTAAATGCAAGTCAAGAAAAGAGATCAAAATAGAATAAATAGGAAGACCACAGTATTTTAATTAATATGCAAAGTTACAAATTTAAACATAAAAAACTATAATTGAAATAGAAGTATACTTCACCTCATCGTAATGGGGATGTGCCCATGTGATGACTGTTGTATCTGAGTAATTTTCTGTGCTAATCCCTGAAACACTTTTTATTTCCTTTAGCCTGGACTTAAATTAGACAGCCTCATAAAGGGAGGGGACCTTCTGAGAGAAGACGGCTCTTTAAATAGAAATCTGTGTTATGAAGTACACACGGTCACTATAATATTGATTAATCCCATAGCACCTGTATGAGTATTTTGCACAAATGGAACTTTCATTTGAATGTCAGACATTACCATTGTGCACTTTTTAAACAAAGAAACTGCACAGAGCAAACCCAGGTTGTGTAAAAGTAAAATTGGTGGAAGAAGCACATTATGTCTTCTTCATTATGACAACCATTAAGTATTAAATTCCAAGCGTATTTGACTGGTTCCACAATGTGATGTTGGTGAGTATTTGGGGTTGGGCATATAGTTCAAAGGGATGCTTGGAAGCATTGAGGCGGCCACTTCTTTCTGAAGACTCAGCATGAGAATTTCAAAGACCTCCAGGTACCCACATTTATGGGCACCCACAGAAGACACGTCTGACGGAAGTGGCTGCAAAGCAAAATGCATTCCTGAAGACCTAATACTTAACCAAGGTGGTTTTCTAACTGATGTTTCTTGCAACTAAGTAGGAAGGGAGAAGGAAAAAGTTCTTTGGATGCTGTGCAACTCTACGTAGGCTTGCTTTTGTCCTGAATTTGAACTTCATCCTCTTGTCTCATTTGTCTTGATTTGCAAATGCTTTGTCAAACCAGTTTGGCCACTTGGATCTCCCAATCCCATAACTACCCAAATGCATCAGCTAGGTGGGCCCACTCCAGAGGTTTCCCCCCTTCCCTCTAATTTACTGTTCCTTGATCTTGTTGCAGCTTCATCCCCTTTCAAAGCCTAAGGACACTTTTTGTTTCCAAGAATCACTATATCCAGTCTTTGGCAGATGGTACATTGTATTTCTAAGTTGTCCCAGACTGCTTTGCTGACTTGGATGTCATCACTTCTTATCTCAGGCTGCAGCACTACAGTATGTGTTATTTGAATCTGCTTCATTAGCCATTTTCAGTCACATAGAAATCATTGTTCTTTTTTAAAAAAAAGATACAACTCTGGTATAGTGTATAAAAATGGAACATTCCAGCAATAAGCCAACAGCCATTTATTTATTTATTTTACTTTTATCAAATTTATACACCGCCCATCTCACTATATCATCAGAAGTACAGAATAATGGCCATTTAACCGTAGAGGAGTGACATGATTGGTCCTTGAATCATCTAAGGAATTCTGCAGTCTATGTGTTTCCACGTTTAATGCTTGTTTCTCCAGAATTTTTCTGAGCCATCTATTTCCACTTCAATTGCTTCTCAGGTCTTCCTTTTGTATCTGCCTAGCCATAAACCATGATTTGCAAACTATGCTTCTTGCTGCAGGGTTACTTTTAATTAAAATCAGGGTATTTTTAAAATAAACAATCAATTGCTGGGTTCACACCACATGTTAAAACAAAATCTTATTATGATTTAGCATGTTGAATGAATGTGGCAAAAGATTACAACAGTGAGCTATCACTACTATTATAACAGGGAAATGCTATGGGATTTATTTATTTATTTATTTATTTATTTATTTATTTATTTATTTATCTATCAAACTTATATCACCACCCATCTCCCTCCACCAAAGTGACTCTGGGTGGTTTACAACAAGATAATTAAACAAGAGACATAAAATATACATACAATATAAAAATACTAAGTTATAAAACAAGATTAAAATCCAAGAATAGTAAAAAGATCTAACTCAATCCAATGTAGGAGAGGGGCTCTCTAAGGTATTAGCCATCCCCAAGAGTGGCTACTTCTTCCTTGGCCCTAAGCAAGGCGGCAGAACCAAGTTTTCAGGTTCCTCCGGAAGGTCAGGAGCGAAGGGGCTAATCTCACCTCCGGGGGCAAGTTGTTCCACAAGGGAGGAGCTACTGCAGAGAAGGAACGCCTCCTGGACCCCGCCAGATGGAACTCTCTTATAGATGGGGTTCGTAGCATGCCCTCTCTGCATGATCGGGTGGGACGGTTCAATGTCATGGGGATGAGACGGTCCCTCAAGTAGCCTGGTCCCATGCCATGTAGGGCTTTAAAGGTGATAACCAACACCTTGAATTGGACCCGGAAGCAAACTGGTACCCAATGCAGCTCACGTAACAAAGGTGTTATGTGTGCCGATCTAGGGGCACCAACAATGGCCTGTGCAGCTGCATTCTGGACCAGCTGTAGCCTCTGGATACTCTTCAAGGGTAGCCCCATGTAGAGTGCATTACAGTAATCTATATGGGAGATAACAAGGGCATGAGTGACTGTTCGAAGGGCCTCCCGATTATAAGGAGAAGATCTTAACAAGTTTAAATAAAATGTTTTTTAAATCATGCTAGTGAGTGAAAATGAATAGCTGTCAAATATATGAGAAATAAAAGCATCGTTTAAAAAAAGGTTTGGAAGATATGCTTGCTTTTATTAACCTATCAGGCAAACCTTGCTGAAAATTGTCAGTCTTATTTCTTTAATAATTCGATAATCCATGCTCCGTATAGAATACATGGTATCCACAAATACCAGATATCGGCTTCCATTTAATACTTGGAAAGGTTACTCCATTCTACTGGTCAAAAGAAAAGGCTCGATTGTTTTGATCACAAATCTATCATGCTGGACACTTTCTAACCTCCCTTTCCCCATTGGTGGAAGGAGGGATCTGCAAGCAGTTCATACTAAGATGGTATGAATGGTGCTTTGCCCAAGAGCCCCGGGGAATTGTTTGTTGAGTGAGATCACCAGGCTAGTCCAGGCACTGTGACTGAGTGATCACGCCATTCCAGTTGAGTGCTTCTGATCTGGTCACTGGAAGCCCAGATCAGCAGAGAATGCCTCCTGCTGCGTGCATCTCTTTACTATTCAGTGAATGTGGCCACAGATAAAGCCTGGCATTTGCTGCCCCCATTGCCGATCCCTATCCTGCCTCTATTGCATCTCTTTCAAGACACTGATAAATGGTACTGTCCTGATCTCTGTGCAACCCATAATAAAGAAAGCAACTGGATGAATCCCTGATTTTGCTGCCTTCCCTTTTCAGAATATCCCCAGCTGGTGGGAAAAACGTCCACTAGTCAGCCCATCAGTAGGAATGGGGTGGTTTCATTGCAGGACTTGGTCTGCCATCTCTGGGCTTCTTTTGTGCCCACCCCCATGTTGTGAAAACCCAAGCTGAATAAAGTATAAAGCAGCAGCAGCAGCAACAACAACAACAAAACAGATAGGAGTCACAAAGGGAGCTAAGTCTTAAGCAGCCTTTTTATTTAGGATTTTTATCCCTTTCCTTTCCTTTCCTTTCCTTTCCTTTCCTTTCCTTTCCTTTCCTTTCCTTTCCTTTCCTTTCCTTTCCTTTCCTTTCCTTTCCTTTCCTTTCCTTTCCTTTCCTTTCCTTTTACAGGCAACAAATGCCAAGGGGTTGGTCCTATCATCTTGTCATTATGCTATTTCAGCCTTCTGTTAAAGGCTATTGAGTTAGAACATTTAAATTTGTCTGGCTGAGTATTCTAGTGTTATTGCGGACTTCTGATAGACCACCATTTAAACTGACCAGCCACCAATTGCTTCCTTCGTTGTGTGGGGAATGTAAAATGGCAACACCACTTGTTATATTATGTTTATAGCAGGAAAATTCAGATACTTGGTCAGTCTCTCATCTTCAGCAATAATTTTCAATTGTTGATGGTATTATCTAGAACACTGAACAAATAGTAAAAAGGAAAATACTGAATTTTATTCTTGCTTGATAAGATATATCCTTAACAGCCCATTACTCTCTGATGAGTTCTCTCTTAAGTATTCACAGCATGTTCTTAGAATTGCGAGCATTTCAGGCTCCCATTCAGTAGAGCAGCTGCCACCACATCTATAGACTGCCAACCCATCCTTGGTCAGTTGTGTTCTTCCATTCCTTATTCCTGGTCCACAAAACTGAACACACAGATGCCTGAATCCAATTTTTTAGCAATAAAAATCCTAAGGATCTGAGGTCTCAGGGTCTAGCACTGTAAACAAGAGTGACAGAGACCTAGATGAAAGCTGACAGAAGCCTTATAGAGCTGTGAAACACCACACTCCTTTTTTTTATTACCCTTCAATTTTTCTGACTTCAATAAAAAAAGAAAAGATCTGAATCCTAGCAAAAAGGCAAAGACATCTTTTCATTTGACAGTTTTAAAAATAATTCATCTCTTCAGTCTAAGCAGTCTAAGATTAACATGTGTTTGAAAGTAAAGTTGTTGCTTTCAGTGGTGGTAGGTTTCTGTTTTTTGTTTAAATAAAGATAGCAATAGGACCTAATTCTCTGTTCTCACACTTCCGTGCTATCCATCTCATACTCTCTGTGGTCTCCATCTCAAAGAAACTAGCTCTTACAGCTGTAAATTTTCCAGTGAACAGAACTTCACAATCATGACAGAGGAAGGTCTGAGAAGCCAACCAGGGGAGGGGTGGGGGGATGTCACCAAACTCCCAAAGAAGACCCCAGCTTGTTTTTCCCATTTCTTATGCTACTTCAATTAAAGCTTCAGAAGTTCACACATGCATGGACATCAGCTGATCTCTCTTCCATTTCATCAGTGAATATTTGGAGCTGCTTGTCCTATTATTATGCATCAACTGTGTTTACATAATACAACATTATTTGTACATGTATCTCCTTCCCCCAAAAGCATGACACTATGTGATGTAAAAGGCATATGATAAATCCTGTGATATTTTAATCTCAAGGATTAAAAGGAATGACAGGATTGTGGAATTAGACTATTGTGTGCATGCACGCACACAGAAGTATTGCTCACCCTGGCCAATGTTGCTTAAAATGAAGGGATCATTCCATCTGACAATTGCTCAGATATATAAAGGACTGCTACGTTGCAGAGCTTGTACTCTAGAGCATGTACATTCCTTCTTGAAGACTTTTGGGTACATACATGAACTGTCTCTTTTTTAAAATATTGGTTTTAAATCAATGTGCAATACCTAATTGTGATATTTAGGCTGTGATGGCAATTTCACTTTCATTGAGCATCAACTGGTCTTGAAAACAAGGTGATGAACATGCACATCTGAACAGGGCATAGTAGTGTCCTGAATGTATCTTGAATGTATTCCTTATTATTATATATATTATGTTAGTGAAAATATTAGGTTATTCATCTTTTTCACCAATAAATAAAACAAAACCTCAAAGGTTAATTTATTTCAAACATATCAGACAAGTTCATTTTGAACAACTCAATGTTTGGTTCAAGAGAATTTTACAAAAATGCAGAGACTTAATATAACTTTTAATCAGAATTTTACCAAAGTCAAATATCTCGATGCAGATTTTTAGTGCACCATTTTTTAAAAAAAAATGCTTAAAATTGAACAAATCCATTTAAAAAGAATAGTAAAGCCATTCCTAGATATTCTCCACTGGAGAAAAATAAGACTTGAAAATGCTTAAGTGTGCCTGAAGGATTTTGCAAATGTCCAGAATACCATGAGATGTACAATGAAGAGACTGGATGTCACAATCTGATATGGCTGTATAGCACATTCATATTTGTGCATTTTCTAGATCGCAACTTTTTAAAAATTGAAATAGCACCCCCCGATACAAATGAGTAGTGAACAGTATCTCTGTATTGGACATAGAATCCTTTCCAGATGAAAACAGAGGGTCAGCACTCACACAGCACTTTGTTACCCAAATGAAACCTCATTTTCCCTTCTGTAAAATTCAAGATTTTATATGGAAGGTTTCACTGGAAATGAGAGAGCTGTGGGGTATTGTCTAGCAAATTGTCAATTACTGAACTGCAAGTTCACAGACAGGAGGGCCCCCTCAAAAAGAGAAGTTGCAAATCCATATCATTTATTGATTCTATTTTGCTTTGCATGCCTCATGAATGACCTGCTTGGGCTTGGTTCATAACAATTGTTTGGCATACAACAATTGTTTGACATAATATTCATGTGGATTTCTACACACAGGCATATCCCTCATCTTATCTTATTTCCTGGAGCAATTTTTTTCTAGCAACCCTTAGCAATGTAAGGTCAGCTCACAACTGTCAGAATTTTAACATGCGCACAAATTTCAGATCCCTGACATCAATGAAAGGAGGCAGGGGAAACGCAGTACATCACATATATTACCTCACAACTATTTGCATAATTGGTCCAGAGGCAGCTCTCTATAAGAAGGGAAGAAGACTTAATCTACCAAAAAGAACTCAGGAGCACTTCTGGTGGATGTCATCTGTGATTCAAGGGAGGAAGGCAACTTTGAAGCTCAAACGTGTAAGTAGCTGCAGAAAGATAGTGAGCCGAAGCAATTCTTTCAAAACCTGAGCCAAGGATTAAAGCACCTGGAAGGAAGGTAATAATTTCCATTTAGTTTTCCTCTCCAGGCTGTCTTGCCTGTTAAACTTTTTCTTTCTTATGAACATCTCACAGGTCTATCTGGTTGTGTACAGCTGTTATTCAATTGTTCTGGGTAGTTAATAAAGCAGGCTATTTACTAGATTGGAAAAATATCTCTTCTGAATGTTAATGCTTGTTTTATAACACTTTCAACCTGAAGGTGTATGGAAATGACAGTGAATCTATCTATCTATCTATCTATCTATCTATCTATCTATCTATCTATCTATCTATCTATCTATCTATCATCTATTGATTCCCTTTTAAAAGGATGAATGCCAATTGCTTGCTCACAAAACAGAATCAGATAGAAAGTAGAGATCTTAAAATTACAATTGCTGTTAACTTTTCCAGCAACTTAAAGTGTGTTTTAAGTCATTTAGTTAAGTCCTCACAAAAGAACAGCATTTCTCTCATTTTAAAATGTTTTGAAAACATTAGAATCTATTTGACTGAAGTAAAAAAACAACCCTGAGTGATTTCATGAAAATTGTAATTAAGCCGTGTGGGTTTAAAGCATCCTTTGGCAGTACAGTGTAATACAAGCACTGTATTCATGTTATAATATTTCTGTACAGGTATTCTACTTTAAACATAAACATTTTTTTTAAAAAACTGGTGTGTATAGTATGACACAGAGCTTGTTCTGATATATTGAAACAAAGTTTATAGAGCTTTAAATCTTTAACATGAATAGGCTTCAGATAACACACACGCTTAAAGAAGGATAAACCAGACTGTTTTCTCATACTATAGCCCTCGTCTTTGCTCAGAGACAAACATCCAAATTCATCTGAAGATCTTTAGGCAAGCCTAAGTGAGCTCACAGAAAATTAAAGTGACAAGTAATCATTCCTATGGGTAGTTTCATCAGAAATGAATAAAAACAGAAGAGCCTGCATTTATCTCCTTGACATACCATTTCCCCTCAAGTGATTAGGAATGCTGCATTTCCTATACTATTTTTAAAATCCATCTTCTCCACGTTCTGCTTGTAGGATATCATCTCACCATGTCCTCCATTTGGCGCCAGCTGCTGTTCCTCTTCCTGGCTTTTACTAGTGTGTGTGTCAATTTGGGGCAGCAATTTCCAGAAGAAGATGACAATGACGAAAAGAGTCTCCTTGATGACCTCTCCCCAGGGGCAGAAAGTCTCATCTTAAGGTCCATTTTCAGGAAGATAGAAGATGCGGAAGAAGATCAGGATAAAGGTAAACGTGAACGTGAGGACCTCTATTGTTACAGAACTGATGTTCATTTCCTGTTTATTTCTTTATTTATACGCCCAATTTCTGCCCAGAAAGTCTTCACAGTATTTTCCCCCTTTTAATGGGGGGGGGGGGGACAGCTGTTAAGACATAAGGCACATCTTTCTTGGTTACCAAGATGGAGAAATGTTGTGGTGTTATATCTTAAAGCAAATTTGAACTCCTTCAGTTTTTCAGTTCCATGCTGGTGGAAGATTCTAGGAGTTCTAATTCAACACCTGTGGAGGACATCAATTTTGGGAAGACTGGACTAGTCTTTCTGGAAAAAGATATTTTATTTGCTACTACATTCAATTTGCAAATAAATATGCCAATATTATAATTTAAAAATTCAGTATTTGGCACTTCCCAGGAAGCTTGGGAAAGAGCTCTGAAGAACAGCTAATATTCAGGGAAGTCAACATTCAGCAGAATAGACTGCTTGTTGAATTTCTGTTTAACGGTAACAACGGTGTAGTGATTTTCACTACACTATCTGGGAAGCAACAGGGTAGCTCAGTAGGCACAGGTCAGACTGTGCTATGTGACTCGTATGTCTCTGCTCTCTAAAAGAAGTAGGCAGCTGGTGGCTTTGATACTATAGCCAGAGAATTACCATTCCTGCTTTCTCACTTTTCTCAACATCTGCTGCACAAGGCAATTGCCTCACTCTACCTTATGGATGGGCCTACTGGCATGAATTCTCAGGATTGATCAGACAAATACAGAATACAAGGGCCTTCTTGTGAACCATATCCGCTGTTTCCTTTCTACAAGGGTAGAAGGACATCAGTTTCTTTGAAAGCTTTATTTTTCCAGTCAGATAACTAAGCAAGCAGAATCCAGCTGATGCATTTGACCTATAATTCTTCCTCTTTGCCTCCTGTCTGCCTTCAAAGGAAGAGTGAATGCAGCCAATTTTTAATGGCTTAATTGTGCTATCATTCTGAGATTAATTAGATCCCTGTCAGCAATAGTAATACCTCTGATAACATGATAACATTGTTCCTGTCCTAAAATGTAGTTTCTATTAAATTCCCCAATGAGTTAATTAAGGGTTCCAGTTAAAACTTAGCTGTCCATCCCTCACTGTTAGCAAAACCTGGAGCTTCTTTCTGGTGTCTTTGGATCCTTTTCTCCTGCTGGTTATCTGTGCAGGATAGTGGCCCCATGCCAGTTTCACTTATGTGGTCTTGAATCACCTTGGAATATTCCGCAGCCTGTATTTTGCTTGCTCTCTATCTTCTTTTTCTCCCTCTCCAATTTTCCTACAACCAATGTCATGCCAGGTTCTTAAATCATTTCAGCTCCTGCTGTCCCCATGAGGCTTTCTTTGTGTGTGAAAACCCCTTATCTGGTTCTTTTCCCAGACTCTGGCTATCACCCACAAGTTTGCCTGGGAAGAGATATGGTTTACTCTCTCCATTCTGTCATACTGTCTTTGATAATGGACCTGATGGCAGATCAAAGGATGGCAAATAATATATTCAAAGAAGTCAACATATATGCTTGAATCTCCTTTCTGTTTCTCTATCTAAATGGATACAGTCTAGTGCAGTGCTTTCCAAAGTTGGTGCGACACACCAACGGCGGCAGCGGTGGCAGCGCGTGGGCGCATGTGGGGGCAGGGGCGTGCACGATGGTGGTGCAGGGGGCGCACGGTGGCGGCGTGCACAGTGGTGGTGGCAGCGGTGGCGGCCTCCGCTAAAACACGGAAGCGCTGATGGTGCGCCACTGCCGTCATCACTGCCGCTGCCACCACACGTGCTGCTGCCGCGCATGCTCCTGCCGCCGCTTCCGGGTTGTGTTGCAACACACCAAACTGTGTGTCGCGACACACTAAAGTGTTGCGACACAGTTTGGAAAGCTGTGGTCTAGTGAAAGGTGAAGGAAGGCATTCTTTTTATAAACAGCCATATGCAAAATGGTGTTCCTGAGGAGCAGCATCTTTGAGGAATGCCATAAGATTGTTCCTTGCCATTAGGATATATGAAGTTGTATCTGCTGTGCCTGTAGAACCTCTGCATCAGTAGTTTAACACTTGTTATAAGATCATGTTTGACTAATTTATGGAATCTAAACCACACCATCAGAGAATTGCACATTATCTTAATATCAGTGTGTTATTGATACTGAAGGAGTCCCACTTTTTCCTCTATTAATAGTGATATGTCAAGCTACCACTTCAAAGAAATTCTCCTTCCACTTTCCCAAATATCTTCTAATCAATCATTTCAACTAATGTTGTTCTTTGGTCACATATTTCTAAAGTCAAATATCCGAAAAGGTAATTATGATACTTACTGAGTTCTTGCAATTAGCATCGGTTTTCAGGTAGAATCCACTCGTATATCTATGGACACTTGTTCATGCACTTTCTTATACAATGAGTGCTTGGGGAACTGAACCTAAAGATGAATGGATAAGCCTATCCACGGATAAGCCAACCCCCAACCCAATTTGGGAATCTGGACCCCAAAGGTATATCTTACATGGTACCCAGAGGGTCAATAACCAGAAGATTAAATGCCTTTTTCTACATAACTGCTGTGCTAATCCAAGTCCAATATTGTGTCGCATGTCTCAATGACATTGCGGATCTTTGGGAGATCTTCTGTAGCTAAGGCAATTGATTCCTAGTTCAGCTGCTGCTCTAAAGCAGCTTATCTTCTGGAGCTGTAGGGGGGACATCCCCCATTAGTGGAAACTCCTACGTGTTCCACCTCCTGACTTGTCCTACCTCCTAAAACGTCCTGTCTCCTACTTGAAGTCAAGACACCATGCTACCTTGCTATCCTTCCCTTATCCTTCCTTGTTGCTGCTTTGCCAGTTTGTTTTTTCCTAGCTGTGAAAGCAAGCATGGGTGGGAGGGATGATAGAAAAAAGAGAGGATGTACTGAAGTGCCCCAAGTTAACTAGAATGCTAGGTCAAAGGGACAAAAGAATTAATACAGTATGATCACACAAGGTCCTCCAGATCAGATACCTCAAATTCAAAAGGAATTCTGAGGATACAGCTAGCTTAGTCTGAAACAAGGGTGGAACAGTTCTAAAGTAATTGAGAATGGAAGTAGAGCATAATAATGGGTGGCAGCAGACTTGGATTATATCTGTTTTAGGGGCAAAGTACTACTGGCATCGCACTATGTAGGTTGGGGGTGATGAGAATAGTAGTCCAACCACATCTGGGATGTAAAGTTACTAAGCAAAATTTTAACATGTGATCTCCAATGTGGTGCCAAGGTGTATGTCCATGATATGTCTGTATTGTGTATATTACAGAGAAGTTTCAAAATGGGAAGCTGGGATCCTGCAAGTCTCTAGCATTAACTTTATTTCTAAAATTGCTTTCAAGCCCTAAATGGACCTGATAGGCTTTCTCAACAAACAACGAAGGGCAGCTACAATTCAATGCTTTGTTGGCAAGTGTGCCTACCTGCCCAAGAAATAAAGGACAATTGTAAACTGAGAGGAGTAACCTGTGGGAGGAGGGGGCCTGAAGAGTGCAGGTAACATTACCTGAGGAGTGCAGCTAAACTGGTGCTTAATACCTGGTTATGGCAGCCATTTCACAAAAGTGCCCACAAAATGTTCTCAAAATTCCAAAGATCCCATCAGCCTCATGAAATGAAGAGTCCTGTTCTTACATCTATTCACTAACTTATAATCCATCTCCAAATATCATTTTTTACCCTTGTTTTGTCCACCATCTTTCTTTACCAAATTACAGCCAGATATTTTGCCTAACTGCTCCTGAGTCAAATTTAATAACTATAACTTATAAAATAAAATAAATAATAATTATAACAAGAACAACCATTGGGCAATTTGCAAATCAGCAGTAATGTGAAACCTTTCTTTGGACAGAGCCAGGTGCTTCCCAGCTGGATTGGATCACCAAAAGACAGCACCCTGGAAAGAGAGTCGTAATGGATTTGGAGAAGAGACAGCATCCTGGCAGAAGATCCCTCTCGGAGCAATACCTCAGCATTCCAAACAGCCAGCTAGCTTATCTGAATGAATTATCCAAAAGGCAACATCCGGGCAAGAGGTACCTGCCTTACAACAAGCGACAGCACCCTGGCAAGCGAGGTTGGGATGATGAGATGGAGGGTGAGCAAACCTTAGAGAAGCGACAGCATCCAGGCAAGAGGTATCTGGGTTCACAGGCCCCGGACAATAATATCCTCTGTGACCCCCAGGATTCCTTTGAATGCAGCAAAGGTAGCTTGCTGCTAGAGTTGCTAGATAAGATAAGCAAAGGCCACAGCGATGAGAAGCGGCAACATCCTGGAAGAAGATCTTTGTTGGATGGTGAAGTAGAAGCAGAGGAGTGAGGAACGTTGTGTGTGTGTCTGTGTGTCTCTCTGTGTGTATTCATTGTTTACATTCTTCTGAATGATTTCCCCCCCTCTTTCTGCTTGCTGACCTTCTCTGCAGGTAATTCTTCACAAGGAGTACCACATAGAATGGTGGGCAATAGTCCAGACTTAGCACTCTGTGGACATGTGGATTTCATTTTAAAGACAAGACTGAGGTGTTTCCTTGAGTGGCAAATAGTTGGGTTTGATCCTTGTTTAAAATGAAGTTGTCCATAAAAGGTCATTCTGATATTCTTTTTTTCCAAACGTGTGTGGGCCAAAGATAAATATATGGTGAAGATGGGGATTGACAGAACAGGAGACTAATTAGAGCTAATCTTGCAGCTCACTGCTGGTGTACCAGCTCCAAAGAGTCATGCTTCCTATTCAGGTCTGAATATTCTCCCATTACAGATATGAATTAAGTTACAAATGGAGAGCTACAATTCAGCAAGGGATGTGGTTATTATAGTTCTCCACTTGTAACTTAATTCATATCTGTAATGGGAGAATATTCAGTCTGCACTCTTAATTGTAGAAGATAAGTGCTTACAACAAAGTTACCTTGGAGTATATCTGTGCAGGACCTTTTCATGTACTTAATAAATTAGAAGTGGGTGAAAGAAAGGGAGAGATTACAATCAGATTCTTGTCATACAAACGGTAGGGAGTATGTTGGTCCACTGACTGGATACTGTGGATAGTATCCACTGCAATAATCCACCCTTCTTCAATATGGATGGATTAGGGAAGGGACCAACACACTGCCTTTCTAGATATTTCCTATTCACCAATGAGATCAAAATCACATTATCAGACCTGTTTGGTTGTATTGCTTAGATTGGACTTTCCCAATCTGGTGTTGTTGAAATGAGTTGAACTACAATTCTCATCATTCACAATCTACACATCTGCGCTAGCTGGGTCTTTATAATCCAACACATTTGAAGACCATCGGGTTGGGAAAGGCTCACAGTATTATTCAGGTCCACCAAGGTGTGAATGTTGTCATCTCTGAAGGGTGAACACTATGGATTTTTCTAGTAGCTGGAGCTGGGAACTCACTATGGTTATGTTAATCCTTGTACTGAGAATAATCTCTGGACTCTTAGACTTGAGTGATCACATACTGTATATAAGTCAAGTTATCATTCTTAGTTACGCAGAAACACAAAAGGAGTTGAAGATAAAGATAAAGATAATTAGCAATGGGCAATAGAATGGCAGCTGCTTATATTCTCCATTCAATCCTGGTATGAGAAATGAATGAAGTGTCTTTCTTTAAAAAAAAAAAATCTAGTCCACATGTATCAGTAATCGAACTGTGGAGGGACAGGGGACCTATGGCTGATATTTCAAATTCTCCAGATGTCATAGTGTATACTATCTGTTTCCATATTGATGGAATATGTCTCTCCAAGCAGCAATGTGGTTGTCAAACTATATTTTATAATAAGGCAGCTTTCTCCACTACTCCGATGCCTTCCCAGTTCGGGCAGGCTGTGAAACTACCAGGCACTAAGTTGTGATATATACTGTAAGAAGCTTTTCTATGCTAATTGCTAAGGTGGAGCAGTTGGAAATCCAGACAATAAATAAGATTCATGTACACCGAGAAATATGCCTTTTATTTTAGCAAATTAGGTTTTCCTATTATTGCAAGAATTAGTTTTGAAAATCTACAGCTGAGAATTCCTGGTTCTGGCTAGATTCAAACAAAGTGGCTTGGAATCAATCCCTCACTTCAATTCAGAATAATGATCAGTAAAATATAATGATTGGTTACAGCAACAATCATAATTTTAAACAGGAGCTAGTAGACATCTTCATCTTACTGTGTGGATTTTAATTTAAAATGTGGGGAACTGCTTACTATGCTCAGAAGAAATGTATTCACTTTCTGTAGATTAAAAGTGTTTACTTGCCATACAACATTACAGTGTCCCAATTCAGCTATCATTTTTGGTTGTACAGAAAGAAGGTAAATAAACAATGTACCAAATTAGAATTGACTCCTAGATTGAAAAGGGGGTGGGGAATCAACTTAATATATTTTATTTATTTGTTTGTTTGTTTGTTTATTTATTTAATTTCTATCCCGCCTTTATTATTTTTTTATGAATAACTCAAGGCGGCGAACATACCTAATACTGGCTGTTGTGGGTCTTCCGGGCTGTGTGGCCGTGTTCTGGAAGTTGTGGTTCCTAACGTTTCGCCAGCATCTGTGGCCAGCATCTTCAGAGGGCAGGAGCACAGATAGAAGCAAAATCAGAGATTTTGAACTCCGGCCGTGAAAGCCTTCGACAATACATACCTAATACTCCTTCCTCCTCCTCTTTTCCCCACAACAGCAACCCTGTGAGGTGAGTTGGGCTGAGAGAGAGTGACTGGCCCAAGGTCACCCAGCCGGCTTTCATGCCTAAGGCGGGACTAGAACCCACAGACTCCTGGTTTCTAGCCCAGCACCTTAACCACTAGACCAAACTGGCTCTCTTGGGGACAAACCTGATATTTTAAATCAAAATTTGTGTATGACATGATTACATATTTGTATATAATATTAATTAAATATTCATATAGAAGGCTGTTTTGTGCAGAGATAGATTTTCTCTTTGAAATCTTGTTTTGATACATTTTTTAAAAATGCAAGAAGAACAAGTGCAGCATCTTTGTAGTACTTGGGCTTAAGCATTTAATGGACTCCAGCTAATTAAGAGTATTTCCATGGTGGCATTCCCACTACCTGTCCTGCAAACATTTAACTGAATTAGTTGACATAAGATTCATAGATTGTGCTAATTTACAGTTTATTTTAGCAAATGTTCTGAAATCTGCATGTTGTGAGGAATGCACGCTGGTAGCCTAGAATGATTTTATACGAGCTGGGAAAAGCAGGTAGGGAATCCCTGCTATAGGAGCATCAGAGAAGGAATCTCACGTAGACTACAGGTTCATAACCATTAGCTTGGATTCCAATGACCATCATTCCTAGCCACCCTAATCAGTGATAAAAGATTATACAAATTTAGTCCAATAGCATTTAGATGTCTACAGTTTCCTCACTCATGATGTAAATGCTATTTCATCATCAAGACCTGTTTCAAGTGGGTTCATTATGATATAACATGTAGGCCGTGAAGCTCCAAAGGACAGTTTATTGCTACCCTGACAAATCTACTGAATCCATTCCAATATATAATTAGATAACTGCTGAACTTGTGCTTAGCTTACTTGATTATTATAATCAATGATCCAGCTAAAAGCATAAAAACATAAAAATCTCAATAATCATGACATTTCATGGTGGGTTTTAACCACAGCAACACAGAACTTAGCCACAGTATTGATAATGCTAGCATTAGAATCAGAAATACTGTATGAACTTTATATAACAAAGATATGTTCATCCTGAATATTGTTACAGAAGAGGCAAAATAAGAAAATTCTGTGTGTCCCTATGGAAATTACAATACAGCAGTACACAGGCAATGGTTTCAGTGTCTTCTGAACCACATGGGCAAACCTGTTTGGCTAAGGGGATTTTGGTGTATCTGCCTAGTAGGAGTTCTGATGGTGACACATTACACTGGGTCTGAAAGAGGTAGAGGGATCTGGGGAGTCCACCTCCTTTCTGGCAGCTTGCCTGCTGCTGTGGGGGACCCATCATGCTGGGAAGTACCATTACTTTTTAGAGGCACTCACACTTTGTAGCATAGGCAGATCACAGCGATGGGGCTTTCCTGGGAATTCTCTATGAATCTGGATAGCCCTTCCAATTAATAAGATATTCCCCTTGCATCTAGAGCCCAGAATAGTTTCCACTACATATTTTCCCTCCCCATTCTGATTTCAAGCATTTGTTACAGGGAGGTTCCCCATACACCATAGTGATCTATGGAACACAGGATGACTCTTCATGGATGTAGGCAATTGCAGATGAAAGGCTGATGGGCTAATTTGTTGCACAACCGGGAAAGGACCAATACACTTTGAGTCCAGCTTTCTGAAGGGTCACGCAGAAGACAAAACTTATTTGAAAGCCACACTGAACCTTTCCCCACAATTTTGGCTTCCTCTTGCCTGTGTGTTGCTGCAGTCTGCTTGTATGCAGCCTTTGCCAAACTTACCTGTTTCTTTAAGAGGAGTTCAGCAGCCTGACTCTCCTATAGGAAATCCAAGGTGTGAGGAACTGCAGATGCAGGAGCTCTGGAAGGCAAAAATCAGGAGTGGAAATTGAAGATAGCCTGAAAGGGAAACATTCCTATGGAGGAATGCACCCCCTATGGAGGAATGCTCTGCGTTTTTGTAGGCAAATGTTGCAAGAGGCAACAGTTCTGTTCAACTGTCCTGTTCATAAGAGACACATACCTTAAATATTGTTGTAATATCTGGTTCATTTTCTCAGTTTGACCATCTGAGGTAGGATGATAGGAAAATGACATAGGGATTTTAACGTCTAATAATTGGAAGAGGGCCTTCCAAAATGTGGAGGTAAACTGAGATCTATGAACTGAGATCACATGATTAACTAGGCTTCATTAGCTAAAAAGTGGTCTAAAAAGAGTTGTGGCATTTCCTGAGCTACTTGCAAGGAATGAAATGACCCATCTTTTTAAACAAATCAACAACCACATGAATGCTTGTATGCTACTGCACAGGCGTGAGATCAGTAACAAAATCTGTGAAGGCACAATTACAAGTTCACAGAAGGGAACTCAGAGGCTGGAACAAGCCAGCCGATTTTTCAGAAACAGACTTTGCTCAGTGTAATGGTATGTGGGAAAGACCTTGGCAAACGGGTCAAAGAGATGCTGCCTAGGGAACAGTCAGATAAGAGACAGCATAGCCCGCAGCTGCATAGTGGGCAGAGCAAGAGACTCAGAAGGGACCTTCCCTAAGTTCTCGAGTGTAATGTTCTTAACTTCAATGTCCCAATAAACACCTCTCCATGCAAGGCATTGCAATGTAGTATAGGTTTATTAAGGTTACATGTAAGTCAAGACATAGGTTAAGACCTGAATGACAGTTCCCACCAAGGAATTGAATTTTGACTTCTCCTCCCTTGGTGCCAGCCCCCTCCAAACATGAGGTCATTGTCCATCGCCCTTTCCCACTCCGCAGTAGCCCCCTCCTGGATCGTGTAGGTGTTTGACCTTGAGGAAGCACAACCAGGCTGTAATGATCTGGCGCGAACATTCTGGCGCGGCGTTTGGAATGCACTCCCCCTTCTCCCTCAGTGCGCTGTCTCCGGCTGACATGTATCTCCCTTGGACCCGCCCTCAGTAATGGCAGGACTCGAACAGAGATCCTGACATGCCACCCTCTCAAGAAAAACAATAATTAAACATATAAAATACTAAAGAAGTGAAAGCCGGTTAATATATCTGTAAGAGAAAACAGAGAGAGAAATTAGAAAATACAGCAAGATCAACGAGGTTTGTCAGGGAAGTTACGATGAAACTGAGCAACAAGCTTAGGAGCTTGGACATCTGAACTTTCCACCCACTCGTTAAATCCTTTAGGCAGATGTAACCACCGTACAAGATATTGTAATTTTCCCCTATGAAGTCTGGAATCCAAAATTTCAGTAATTTCAAAATACTGGTCACCGTCTACAAGGAGGAGTGGTGGTTCGGATGCTTCAGGATGCCACGTAGCAGACGGATGATACGGTTTTAACAAACTGATGTGAAATACAGGATGACCTTTTTTTTAAGTCTTGGGAAGTTGCAACTGAACAGTGATGGGATTAATCACTTTACAAATAGGAAAAGGTCCAATATACTTTGAAACAAGTTTTTTCAATGGTTGTGTAGAACAAAGATGTTTGGTGGATAAATAAACTTTATCTCCTACCTTTAGCTCCCATTCTGGTGCCCTCTTTTTGTCTGAAAAATTTTTATATGTGTCCTTAGCCTCTTGAAGGGTTTGCAACATTACTGGCCAGTTAGCCGTCATTTTTTCAATCCACTCATCTGCTAATATTGGAGCAGTGGCAGTTTGATTTGGTGCAGAAGGAAACTCAGGAATGGGGACAAACTCTTGTCCCGTAGCTATTTTAAAAGGAGAAAACCCAGTACTTTGATGTACGGCGTTGTTGTATGCGACTTCAGCAAAAGGTAATAAATCTACCCAATCGTTTTGTTGGTGGCTAATATAACAGCGTAAATATTGTTCTAATATGGCATTAAGATGTCCAGTCGCTCCGTCTGTCTCCGGATGGAATCCAGAGCTTAAACCTTGTTCAGTTCCAATTAATTTTAAAAAGGTTTTCCAGAATTTAGAAGTGAAAGTACTGCCTCGGTCAGTGATAATTCTCTCTGGGACACCATGTGGACAGTAAATATGCTGCACGAACAATCTGGCTAGCTGAGTTGCAGGAGGAACGCCTTTACATGGAACAAAATGAGCTTGCTTTAAAAATAAATCTGTAACCACCCAAATTGCAGTCTTTTTCTTACTTTCAGGCAGATCAACAAAAAAATCCATAGCAATTTGTTTCCAGGGTTGTGACGGGTTAGCTACTGACTGCAACAGTCCTTTGGGCTTCCCTGTCACCTTTTTTGCAGATGCACACACTGGGCATGTTTTAACATATTCTTTAATATCTTTCCTTAATGTGGGCCACCAAAATTGCCTTTGGGTTAAATGCAAAGTTTTTACAAAACCAAAATGTCCTGCAAGCTTATGATCATGACTTTTTTCCAGAATACTTTTTCTCATGGTTTCTGGAACATAAAGCTTTTCCCCATTCCACCAAAACCCATTATGTTCCTGGAGGTTTTGTTCATTAGAGTTCCACCATGGGTCTCTTAATGTCTTGCTGCGTAATTCTGTGGTAAGGGCTGTTTCAGTGGGGAGTGACTGTTTTTTGCTTTGGCTTTGTGTAATTGCCACTTTGCCTCCCTGGATCTCAGCTGTACTGTTCCGTGGATTTGCGAGACAGTCTTGTGGACAGGGTGGCAAATCCAACTGAGTTGGGGACATTATTGTGTCAATAATTTCTTCCCTCTGACTTTCGTGTTGAGGTAATCTCAACAAAGCGTCAGCCAAACAATCCCCCCGCCCCCCGCCCCGGGAAATACTTCAAGGTAAAATTAAACCGGCTAAAAAATTCAGCCCAACATACTTGTTTTGGATCTAATTTCCTTGGTGATTTTAAAGCCTCCAAATTATGGTCAGTCCACACTTCAAACAGATGGGGGAGACCCTTCTAACAGATGTCACCATGTTGCCAGAGCATGTTTAACAGCAAAAGCCTCTTTTTCCCATAGATGCCAGCGTCTTTCAGTTTCAGTAAATTTCCTTGATATGTACGCACAAGGTCTTAACCTATTTTGTGAATGAGCTTGTAATAATATGTATCCAATTGCTGTATCTGAGGCGTCAGTGTGTATTACAAAAGGCTTCTCCGCATCTGGGTGTTTTAAGATGGGTTCGGCCATGAATAGGGCTTTAAGTTTGTCAAACGCCTCCTTACATTCAGGAGTCCATTTTAACTTTGCCCCTGGGCTTTTTTGCTTTAACTGAATCACCTTGGCTTTTGGTTTTCAAAAGATCAGTCAGAGGTAAAGCAATTTGCGCATAGTTGGGGATGAACTGACAATAGAAATTTGAGAACCCAAGGAACGATTGCAATTGGCTCTGGATTCTTGGAGGTTCCCAACCAAGTACATCCCGCACCTTTGCTGGGTCCATCTCAATGCCCAGATTGGAAATTCTAAAACCTAAGTAGTCCAGTTTTTCTTTATGGAATTCACATTTAGACAATTTCACATACAGCTGGGCATCTAACATTCTCTCTAACACTTCATGTACCAATTTCACATGTTCTTCCAAGTTGTCTGAATAGATTAAGATGTGATCTAAATAGACCAGGACCCCCTTATACAAAAACTCATGTAGAACCTCATTAATTAAATTCATAAAGATTCCAGATAACCCGAACGGCATCACACAGTACTGGAAAGACCCCAAGGGGCAATTAAAAGCAGTTTTCCCTTCATCTCCCTCACGGATCCATACACGGAAATAAGCCTCCCTCAAGTCCAGTTTGGTAAAGATTTTCCCTTTGGACAGTTGAGCTAACATATCTTTCATCAATGGTAAAGGGTACCGATTGGAAATAGAAATTGCATTTAAACCTCTATAATTGGTGCACAATCACAACGACCCATCTCAAAGTCCAGCCAGGATGTTTTGGCTTCCAAGGATGCCATTCTTTGGGTTTGCGAGATTCATGGCTTCATGGTGCACGTTCCTTTCCCTGGTTTCACACCGCCTCCCACTCCCAGGGACCACTCTGCTGCAGTCTTGGGGGTTCTCAGTACCTGGATCTCAGTGTGCTCTTTAGTTTCTGCTGCACTTGTCTTTTGACGTTGTTTCTTCCGCCCTGCTTAGGTTTTAAACTGTACTGCCTTCTCCGTATGCAGGATTTCTTTGCTCTCTTTGGATGTGCTTGGCTGCTCTCCCTCAGCCACCTGCACCATCACACTTGAATCTTCCATCGGGTTGGTGTCTGACATACAGATCGTAAACTCCAACTTATTGTGAGAGCGATTTTCAACCGTAAGGCTCTCTGAAGTTTCATAAGTAGCCTCAGGTAAAATTGACATATAGTTACATTCAGGTCTTTCTGTAATGTTCTTAACTTCAATGTCCCAATGAACACCTCTCCATGCAAGGCATTGCAATGTAGTATAGGTTTATTAAGGTTACATGTAAGTCAAGACATAGGTTAAGACCTGAATGACAGTTCCCACCAAGGAATTGAATTTTGACTTCTCCTCCCTTGGTGCCAGCCCCCTCCAAACATGAGGTCATTGTCCATCACCCTTTCCCACTCCGCAGCAGCCCCCTCCTGGATCGTGCAGGTGTTTGACCTTGAGGAAGCACAACCAGGCTATAACGGTCTGGCGTGAACATTCTGGCATGGCGTTTGGAATGCACTCCCCCTTCTCCCTTGGTGCGCTGTCTCCGGCTGACATGTATCTCCCTTGGACCCGCCCTCAGTAATGGCAGGACTCGAACAGAGATCCTGACATCGAGCTGAAAAGGTGACGGCAGGAGAATTGTACTTTCAGATTTACAAAATTCTGTTAATGTAGCTTTACGATAAAGTAGAATTAATGTATTGTCGAAGGCTTTCACGGCCAGAGTTTGATGGCTGTTGTGGGTCTTCCGGGCTGTGTGGCCGTGTTCTGGAAGTTGTGGTTCCTAGGAACCACAACTTCCAGAACACGGCCACACAGCCCGGAAGACCCACAACAGCCAAAGTAGAATTAGCTTATCTGGTCGTGTTTCCTGTCTGGTCTACCTGGTAAGGCTGACATTCAGTGACAAACGTGGTAAGAAACAGTCCTTGAAATCTGCTCTGACACTTGACTACCAGAACTCTCTGAGTATCTGATGCAGGGTTTTAAACACTTCCCAATGTCCAGCAGTTCTATTGTCATGGCAGAACGGTAACATTTCTTTCCTTAAAGGAAGGGGCACATATGAGTGGCCATTGTGAAACAGATGACCCACATCAGATGTGCAAGGCAAATAACCATCCTCTGAGGGCTCCCTGGAGATCATCCATTCAAGCCTTGGCATAAGCACTGTTGCTGCTGTGCTTTAATCTGATCTAGCTGAGCAACAGTCTGTCTCCCTTCCCCCAATCTTTTAATAGGGTCTAACACCTGGGAAGAGCCAAAGTTGCTCAGTGCAGTATTGTGACACGGGGAGATGAGTAGGGAAGATCATATCCAGCTTTACATGACAGGGCATCTGAAAGTTTGTTCTGCGAGTCAGGAATATATGAGATATAGAAATTGAAATGGGAGAAAAACTGTGTCCACCCTGATTGGCTAAGGCATGAAAGTTTGTGCTTTCTTCAGAATTTCTAGATTCTTGTGGTCTGTGTGTACTTGTACTGGGTGGGCTGTACCTTCTAGGAAGTGTCTCCATTGCTAGAATGCTATCTTGATTGTCAGTGATTCCTTATTGAAAATGTCATAGTTTACAAGAATCTAGAAATTCTGAAGAAAGCACAAACTCTCATGCCTTAGCCCAGTGTTTCTCAACCTTAGCAACTTTAAGATGTGTGGACTTCAACTCCCAGAATTCCCCAGCCAGCATGAGAGTTGAAATCCACACATCTTAAAGTTACCAAGGTTGAGAAACACTGCCTTAGACAATCAGGGTGGACACAGTTTTTCTCCCATTTCATAAATGAACTGCCCCGAGTCACTTGCTGATTGGAGCAGGATATAAGCCTGGTAAATAAGTAAGTAAGGGATAAACATTTTACAGCATTTAAGAAATATGGAGTCCATTCAACTGGAAGAAAAAGCTAGGGTGAAGGCAACCTTCTGCAATCATGAAGTTTGTTTCCCCCAAAGTTTTGAGAAATACAAGCAAATGAAGCATAAAATAGCTAGATATTTCTCACAATGACCTTTACAGTTTTATCTAAACATCCTCCCCCCTCTTAAATTTGGTTAAGGAGACATGGACAAGCTATATAATTAGCAATTCATTTTAAACAAGCTCATCAGAGAAATTATGTCCCCCACACACCAAGATGCCTTTGGAAGTGCTCATCCTCCATGTGAAATCATTATAATTAGTAAGTGTTGCATCTTCTTTAGGGATGTGTGGCATTGAGTAACCTTTTATTATTACTTTTGATGATTCATCATCTGAAGGAGGTTAGTGGGATTATGGAAAAATCCTAATGTTTCCATTTCAGTGATTAACAATGCCAATGTATGCATGACAATCCTACTGTGTGCAGGACTGCTTGCTGAAAAAAATACATATTGTGGAATGTACCAGAATGGAGGGATCTGTGAAGAAGTGTCTGCTGCATCTAGAGCCCTCCCAGCTCAGTAATGGGGGCTCTGGAGCTGTGAAATGGGGTTGTTGGCCCTGGGAATGTTCCCCCTTTCTGTTGATCCAAGTCTCTTTTTGATATGCCTGCACATTGTCCCTGGTATATGCTGCTTAGCCCTTATTTACTACAGGCAGACACTTTTCTGGCAGTACGTTTATTCCTTCTTGGTCTCAGGTGCAAATTATTAGCAAATTCCCCTCTTTGCTCTCAGTGTCCTGCCCGTGTAACACAAAATGGCAACAAGGATTGAGCTTTTATCATTGGCTTTCTGATGACAATCCAACACCCAGAAGCAGTAGCAGCGAGCTTTGAAGAATCCCTTCCCCAGCTGCTTCTTCTCTGCAAAAAGTCAGGCTTGTTTTTCAGGTTATATTTAAACTGCCACGGCTTGCCTCCAATCCTTTGGCAAGGTAGGAGGAGTGTGCCACTAGCTAGTCGTCAGCCATCAAAGGCTGTCAATACTCATTAAACAAGTGCTCTCTAGAGAAAATGCCATTTGCGTTGCCAAAGCAGATGTAGACAATAACATTTTATAAATAGCTTTGATTTTTAGATCTTGGTGCTTGCTGCTGTCACATTGTTATGTCTTTTCATCTAATGGTTTCTCAATTTCAGCTGCCTGGGAAACTTTTTGAACAACACAACTGCCGAGTAATGTGAGACACAAACTTTCCTTGGGTTCCCATGGGGCCTAATTGCTCATAGAACTGGGCATGAACTCCACATTCTGAGTATCAGAAACCAGCATATATACATACAGTGAAAATGGATACATGGTGTAGTTCCTGATATAGAAGAAAACTGGGGATCCAATTACTATTGAACAGGAGAGTTCAATGTTTCTATGAAACAAAATGAAAATGAGATCTGAGAACTCTTATACCAGCTTTTCCCAACATTAGTTCCTTTGATATGTGGACTTCAGTATTAAATTTACCTTGTTTATTGTCCACGCATCTGTGGGATTCTTAGACTGGGAAAACTTCCTTATAGTAACAAATAATTGTCTAATTGTAGGTAATACCTCAGTTAATTAGTGGTATAATTAATGGTATAATAAGTGCTTCCACTAAGCAAAGATCAGGGTGAAGTCCCTTATGCAAGAGAATCTTGGAGATAACATTAGCCTAGTGTCTCTGAAAGTGTTGTATCTTCAGAAATACCATCCAAGAACAATCATCACTACTTCTGGAGTGCCACAAATGAATTGTGTGGAATAAAGAATGTTTTAATCTGAATCTAAAACAGAACCCTTGCTTCTAGTCCTTATGCCTGTGCAGGGCTGCTGCTGGCTTACAAGGTGGCCTTGTGCAGAATTCCAAGTAGCACTCCCCCAATACTGTATGTATGTATGTATGTATGTATGTATGTATGTATATATTTAATTATTACATATAATTAGATAATAAAAATTATGTGAGGGCCTGCTGGGTCACAGGTTGTCAGGGAAATGGTGAAGAAACAACGCTGAGCCAAAGTTCACATTCTGGTTTCTTTATGGTTTCTACCATACACAGAATCTTGCCAAACTAAAGGTCCCTTTTCTGAGCCAAGGGGGAAAAATACCCTTGGGAATCTAAGGCGGTGCCAGCCCCATTCTCTTCCTCGGTGCCCCCACACTTTCCACACTAAGCAGGCTGCGACTTCTCTTATCTGCCTGGAATGCGCTCTCCTCTCCCCTCTCTCCGAGCTCCATCACACCACCTCCCTCTTCAGGGAGACATTCCACAGGTATAGGTTTTGTCACTGGTCTCAGAGCCAAGTGCACGTGTGAAGTCAGCAAGCCTTGTTGTTGATTTATTTATTTATTTATTTTCTATCCCACCTTTATTATTTTTATAAATAACTCAAGGTGCCAAACTTACTTAATACTCCTTCCTCCTCTTCTTTTCCCCACAACAACCACCCTGTGAGGTGAGTTGGGCTGAGAGTGACTGGCCCAAGGTCACCCAGCCAGCTTTCACGCCTAAGGCGGGACTAGAACTCTCAGTCTTCTGGTTTCTAGCCCACTCTTTTTTTTTAACTTGTAATTGGCATCCCCCCTCATGTGGCGCCCTTGTGTGGTGCACAATTTCTATACCTTGTTGTGGCAGCTCTATGCCTATGCCAGCTTATGTTTACAAAAAATGTAATATAAATGAAAGCACTTCCATCAAACTCAGTTGAGAGCTAGGTACATTAGGACCCTAGTCCTTGTCTGCTTTGTTCACACTGTTGTAATAAAGCATCACATCTAACTAACTCTGAAGCCAAGGACAGCACTTCCACAGTAAAGAACCAGAACCTCACCTGGCCTTACATTATACATCTTCTGAACATACCAAGGAATTTGAGTGACAGCAACTGTGGGCTGAGGGACACTTTGCTCAAACAGGACAAAAAATAAATTGCTAATATTTGATTCAGTGGCAGGCAATATTTGGGCCATAGGTACACATGACTCAATCCTAAGTGCGTTTTTCTAAAAGCAGTCTAAATCTGAAAGCTTGGCAAATGGTGCTGTAGAAGAAAGCTATTATTCTTTGGACACACATTGAAAAAGAATTCTTGCATTACTGGGTCAAAAAAAGGTTGTCCCTAGAGCTCTGAAATGACAGAAATGGCTGTAGAAGTTAATAGACCAATAAAAGCCCTTGACAAGTTCTCATTTACAGTGCCTATAAATCACAATATCCTGCCATTCTGACAGATGTGTCTGCAAACAAGATGGATAAATCATCAGGGAGCAAAAAGCTTTGACAGCCTTAACACATTTAATGTGAATGGGCACTTCTGGAATATGCTTTTTTTTTGTTTAAAACCACAATGTCACTATATAGTTCTTATTCTAGAGGAACATGTCTATTCCAGCTGTTAATCTCTAGTCAGGCTAAGACATTGAACTGGCATTTCATATGCAACCAAGAATATGGGACCTGCTAGTATAATATAACAATACCATTTGACTAATAAAGTGAACCCAACAATGGTTTTATACTAGCAGAAAGCATGTCCATTTTTATTAACAGAGGCAATCTATTTCTTACCAATCCATACTAGGGCCCCAACGCTCCTCGCTCCAAAAGCTGTTCCTGAAATATGGGAAAAAATAAAATGCTTTGACTCATGTGAACATAAATATTTTCTTTTCATTATGGTCAAGCTAGCAATAGATGCACTTCATTTGGTTTTACTGTCAACCAGTGTGTCTATTATTTCTTTTAATCAAGTTTTAATATAATGAAGTGGACACTCTAGCACAATGTACATAATCCAAGAATTAAGGAATAGATAACCAACTTAGAAGAATCCTCTGTCATATGTAATTATTTAAAATATTTATATACATAGATATCCATCATGTTAAAAATACTTGTTTTGAGTAAACACCATTATGCAGTACACAGAAAAGGAATAAGATATAGTAAGACAAAGAAATTAAAGACATGTAGAAATAAATAAAAAGGAAATACAGCTGAAACTAGTTTACCTCAACACCATCCCAATTTAAATCCTACATCAGTCTAGCCACTCTATGCTTTGATGAAGTGAGCTGCACCTCACAAAAGCTTACTGTATGTCTCTTAATAAAATGTGTTCATTGGAAATTTGCTACCAGACTCCTGATTTTTTTGTTAAGATAGACTAACAGGGCTCTCCTGCTACAATGCATACATACCTTTCTAGTCTTGCAAACTACCTTAGTTTTCACCACATCCATACACTGATTGGAACATTGTCTTTTGTCCTTTAAACTTCTCACCTCTCTTTCTGAGATCTCATCAACTCCATCCAACCAAGATTCATTCACTTCCTCTTGTCATATTCACTCCTTCTTCATATATTTGTTTGGCAATTTAGTCTTCCTTCATTTTCTTTATATGAACAAACCACATCAACATATTTCCATAATGGTCAATCATTTTTGTATCCAATCCTTATTAATTTAACAGACAACTGTTGGCCCTACCTTTTCTAGTTTACACTTAAGCACCTCATCCCCAAGGCATTCAACTTACTTTTATGTTTCACCTGATACATCCAACTCTCAATTCCATATAGTAAAAAGGGAAGAAACAAACACTAATCTATAACTAATTTCATGCCTTTGGACATTCATTCCTAGCAACAGACCACATCCTACCACAGTAATTGGGTATCCTAAAATTTCTTCACCCAACTTTCCCCCCCCCCATCTTTAGTAAACATTCTACCAATGTATACAAAATTTAGTTTTTTTGCCATTTCAATCATACAATCCAATTTCCCTGTCAAACCCTATTACTCTGGCTTCTAATACATTAATTTTCATGATCTTTGATTCCATAATGCAATTTATCAATGTTTACTGAAAATTGTTAGGATTCTCTCAGCCAACAACTTGACATCATCTGTGTATAAAAGTAAATGCACATTCACGACCCCAATCTTCATACCCTAAGCATTCCTTATACCTATATCCATAAATACATTAATCAACAAAGGATTTAAAGACATTATTTAAAAATGCATCTTGTCCTACTCCGTGTTTCACCATTCATTAAGCATTTCATTTATTTGCATGCATGCTTTAATTCCATCATATACTGCTCTTATAGCATTCAGCAACCATCCTTTAACCCCATGTTTCTGCAAAACTTTCCATTACTTCAAATCTATTCAGTGTATGATATGCCTCCTCTAAATCAGTGAATCAGTGTACAGTAAACCTTCTTTCTCACATTCATACATTTCTTCTTGAATTGAGTCTGTGTTAGCATGCTACATATACCTCTTAGTTGGTGAGTTGCAGGCAATAGTGTGTTGACTTACAAAGGAATCTCTATATTGGAAATCCAACATCAACTTTGCTGGACTGGCCATGTTGTTCAAATGCCTGACCATAGTCTTCCAAAGCAGCTACTATACTCCCAACTTAAGAATGGAAAACGGAATATTGGTGGACAGCAAAAGAGATTCAAAGATACTCTCAAAGCTAATTAAAAATTTTTTAATATCAGCATTGAGAACTGGAAAGCCCTAACTCATGTGTGTTTCAATTGGAGGTCAGCCTTTATTAAAGGCGCTACGGACTTTGAAGAAGCACAAGTACAGGGCGAAAGGGAGAAACGAGCTAAGAGGAAGGCACGTCAAGCAAACCCTCATCGTGACCGTCTTCCACCTGGAAACCTATGCCCTCATTGTGGGAGGTTGTGCGGATCCAGAATTGGCCTTTACAGCCACTTACGGATCTACTGTTAAGATTTTACCCCTGGAAGACAATCTTACTTGGCTACGAGTGATCGCCAAGACATATTGGAGATACTAGCTTGCATAGAACAGGGTAGGAATGTTGAGGTAACACTGGGCTTTGCTTGCACTTATTGCATACTGGCCAAAATGTGCTCCAACTCACCAGTACTTTCCTTACTGTTATTAGGGAATGCTGCATGAGGCATGGGTACGACCAAGGCTGGCAACCTAGCCTCCACTTCTCTTTCAGAGTAATTTAAAATAAAGTTTCTTATACTCTTCTAAATATGTATTTCCAAAAGAGAATTGCAATGATAGTGTTAATGAAACATTATGCTATTAACATTTCAAAAAAAGGAAAAAGCTGGCTTCAAAACAGCCCTGATATGATGTCACATTGTTCTGTGGTTGGGTCCATCTTTCCATTCATGCAGTGTCACACACTTTAAATTACTAGTCAGCCTGGGATGGTTCTTTTTTTGATTTCCATTGTCATTCAATCACACCTTTAGCTGACAGTAATAAATAAACGAACTACATCTTTATGAGGGATTGATGGGTACGTCCCAGCATAGAGAAAAATTCAATTAATTCATCATCGTCCAGAAGTTGCTGCATAATCCTTGCAATTTCAGCAAATATTACTCATAATGTCACTATTACTGAACAAAATGATCACAAGTTAAAGTAAGTACTGATTGTTCCACAAAACAGAGGAAAAAGGAACTTTATTCCAGTTTGGAATATCCTTGTCAGCATCCATGCAAACTCTATCCCCAAGAGTCTGGCTAGAGAGGAGTTCGTGAAAGGAAAAGCATTGTAAAGATATAAATTAATCTAACAGCTATTAGAAACAGAATGCTTGATTAAATGCCCCATTTTCTAACATGTACTTTTGGAAGTGAAATTCAGGTATGTACTGTATATTTTGTAAAAATATAAGGTTGCACGTGGTATCCTTGTATAAATTCACTATTTTATAGTTATTGCTTTTCAAAACTGTAGAAGATAGTGCCATTTTTATATACTGTATGTAATTGGAAATAATCTGGCCACCTTTTCCTTGTCTTCCCTGTCTTCTGAGATTTCCCACAATATATCTGATTTGCATAATAATTAACTTTGTTACTAAATAAATTATTTCACACTATATGTGTGAATTCACAGTGAGAATTCTGTAGGTATTTCTTCTCCATAATATTATGAACTATCTCACCAGGAACAACTGAGATTCTGAGTTCACACACTGCACTAAACCATGAGTGCTTACATAAGCAGAAAGGTGGGATATAAATATAATAAAAATATTATTATAGGTAAATCCGATGTCTGAAAACAGCCATTCTGGTTTACAAGCTAGAATTTATATTGTAGAAACCGAGCCACAATCCCTTGTTTGACAAACTCTGATTTAAACAATCCAAAAGCTTGGTGTATTCTATGGCTCATGAGTCACTAACACTTTTGTTAAGTCTAGATATGCAAGGTTTACAGTTCTTGGTTAGGAAGTATTCCACTCTCCCCCCCACAATCCAAAATGGGATGTGACAGGACTTGTAAAAAGGATCCTCCTCATATACACAAAAGGGACTTTGCTTCAGCAACAGTGTTAGCTGCTAAGGGTTCTGGAGGTTCTTGAAAGACTAGGCTGACCATATGTCCCGTTTTGAACAGGACAGTCCCGTTTTTTTAGCATTTTTCAACCGTCCCGTCGTTTTGATTAAAAATTCGTTTTTTAAACCCAGCAGGGATGGCACGGAAGGAGGATCCGAGCCGGAGCTGCTGATTGGAGGCAGCCTGGAAGAGGAAGCCCTCCCGCCTATCGGCACGCAGCAAAGGAGGGACCGGGGGGGTTGCAGGCAGGAGCCAATTGCATGGACCGGGGGGCGGGGTTTGCAGGCGGGAGCCAATCGTTCGGACCGGGGGGCGGGGTTTGCAGGCGGGAGCCAATTGCGTGGACCGGGGGGCAGGGACCCCTGTCTTTTTCATTAATACGGAATATTACATAAGACCCCGTCCCGTTTTGCCATCCCAATGTCCCATTTTTGTCTCAAGGAAATATGGTCAGCCTATGAAAGACCCAGAAGTTGACATAATTTAGCTTGCCACTTAGGGACACTTTGGCGTCAGAAACTGTTTCTCCAAGATCCTTGAAATTACAGTAGGTCGCTTTCTGATCTTATCAGCATCAGGGCAAAGAGATATCTTTATGACGATACAGAATATTTTGTTGAGTGTGGGTATTAAACAAATATCCCTCTAAGAAAGGAGTCAACAAACTTTTCAAGCAGTGGATATCACTAAATGATTTCACATGATGTGCATGTAAAGAAAAAAAATTGGAAAGCATTTGTAAAAAGCATTATTACTATTATTATTCTTTCAAATTTCAAAATCTCACATGGAACACACATGTCTTGTGAGATTTGGCTTCTCCTGAGAAATGTTAGCCACTTAAAATTAAAAGATACTCTTTTTTCTCAGAACTTATAAAATAGTGTGGCATAAAAAAATGAATATAATATTTATCATTAGCTGCAGCACTCACTATACTAAAGCCCTGGAAATTAATGTACTTCATTTTTGAGACCAGTGGAATTTCTTTTGGGAAAAATTACGAGAAAGAACCCTTTAAAGACAGTTACAAATGTGGTTTTGAACAATAATTCTGAATATTGATGTTGAAAATTTGGTTTTTCCTTCTTCAGATTATTAATGTACTTATATATATTATCAAGATATTCTTTACATTTTAAAATATTTTATTGCTATATTGTATAAAAAAGAAAAAAAGGAAAAAAAAGGACAATAAAATACAAAATATATATTCAAAACCCCAAGACAAAAAACAAACAGAAAGGAAAACCTAATAAAACAAATATATATTATATATTACAATACACATATAAAAACAATTCACTTTTTAAACAATAAATTAAAACTTGCACACATGGAATTATATTGATCAATCTTTCCATGTTGCTGCTAGACAGCCAATTCAGTATTGAGAGTGAGCACATTTCTTCAGTCCAGAATTTTAAGTGCAGAGGGTTAACGACTTTTCAACAGCCCAAAATTAGGTTTTTAGCTAAACTCCATGCTTGATATGTCCATAGTTCTTCATAAACTGATCATTCCAAGTCTTTGGTACATGAGTCAACATTTATTTATATATATATATATATATATATATATATATATATATATATATATGTTAACTTGTATTACCGCTCCATCTCCCCCGAGGGGGACTCTGGGCAGTTTACAGTACAACAATTTAAAATCTTTAAAAGTAACTACAATTTAAAATACATTACAAAACTAATACATTAAGTATAAAAATCCAATAGGCGATAGATGGTTTTCTTTAAAAGGGCTCTATGGCACTAGCCATCCCCAAGAGGAACTATTCCCATTCCCATCCCACGCGAGGCGGCACAGCCAGGTCTTTAAATTCTTCTGGAAGTTTAGGAGCGATGGGGCCTGTCTCACCTCCGGGGGCAGAATGTTCCAAAGAGTGGGTGCCACCACGGAAAAGGCTCGCCTTCTGGACCCCGCCAAGCGACACTCCCTTGATGACGGGGTCCGAAGCATGCCCTCTCTACATGATCGAGTGGGACGGTTTGAAGTCATGGGGATGAGACGGTCCCTCAGGTAGCCTGGTCCCATGCCATGTAGGGCTTTAAAGGTCATAACCAACACCTTGAATTGCACCCGGAAGCACACTGGCACCCAGTGCAGCTGGCGTAACAGAGGTGTCACATGGGCTGATCTAGGGGCACCCATAACTGCACGCGCAGCCGCGTTTTGGACCAGTTGAAGCTGAACATTGAACATTGGTATATGTTTGTAATAAAGTCTATTATTCTATTCTATTCTATTCTATTCTATTCTATTCTATTCTATTCTATTCTATTCTATTCTATTATTTGTAGTCTTCAGTTAACGACGGCAACTGGGACCGGAATTTCCATTGCTAAGTGACACAGTCATAAAGTGTGATATCATGTGACCGTGTTGCTTAGCGATGGCAGTTCCGGCACTTCCCGGTTGCCGTCGTTAAGTGAATCACCATGGGCTGTTAAGCAAGGACATCATGTGGTTGCCATTTGCGACCTCCTGCCGACTTTGCTTGTAGAAAGCTGGCAAAGAAGGTCGCAAATGGCAACCACGTGACCACAGGTCACTGTGACGGCTGGAACTTCAAGGAGTGGTTGTAAGTACCACTCATTCAGCGCCATCACAATTTCGAACTGTCGCTGAACAAGTGGTTGTTAAGCGAGTACCACCTCTATTCTATTCTATTCTATTCTATTCTATTCTATTCTATTCTATTCTATTCTATTCCATTCCATTCCATTCCATTCCATTCCATTCCATTCCATTCCATTCTTTAAGCAAATTTGTATAGCCGCCTATCTCGCAGAAGAACAACTCTGGGCAGCTTACATCAATCCACTCCACTCCAATATATTCTAATTTCAGCATCACATTAACTTCTTTAAATCTTATTTTCTCTTTGCTAACTCATATCAACCAAGGCTTGACTATCAGCCCCAAATGGGTCTACTACAGACAAGTATAAATCATGTGTTACAGTCCCCTTAACTACATTACACCTCCAGCATAAAAAGATTAACATTCAACCCTGCTTAAACATCTACTGAAGTATCCAATAAGCACAAAAAGTATCTTTTGAAGGATTAGTCTCATCTTAAGATCATAAGAGAGTTATTTAAAATACAGGATCATTGGTTTATTAAAACAGAGTATTGCAACTCTTTCCATTCTTGCAAATGACCATTATCTTAGTTATACCCTTCAGCTCATTATAGAAATAAAGTATAGATTTAGACTCCAGGGTCTGTGTCTGTGCGGGACAAAACTGACAAGATGGTGGATGGGGTGTCACAATGCAAGTTCCATCCCTTTTGTGCATGTTGTTGCTGCATGCATGTCCAAAAAGGGTGGGGTTGGCACCATGATGTCCATCTATCATCTTCCAATTTTGGCCCTCCCCCAGGATGCCACTCCCAGCACAGCAAGTAGCTTGGTAATTACAGAAGCTGCTAAAACATCAGGTCCTGAGAAATCAAAAGATATTTTAAGTGAATCTGTAGCCATTAATCAGTTTCATGCAGTCCAAATTCTTCATGCAATGTATAAAATGTTTTGAAGAACTGATTAAAAGATGAAAAATTAAGCTCCTCCTTCACATGCAATTGCAATTTGGACTGAGAAAATTGAGGGGCCCGTCTATGCCATAAAAACTTTTCCAGTAATTTTTATTTTTACTTTCATCATTTAAATTTATTATGGCCATCCACTCTGAATAGGCTGACCATATTTCATATGACCATAGGCTGGTCATATAAATTAAATAAATAAATAAATAAATATTTCCTTGGGGGAAAAACGGGACCCTAACCTACCCACGGCTCGCCGGACAAAGTGGGCGCGTGTGCGTGCGTGTGTGCTTTGCTGCGGGAACTTTAAAAAACGGGAGAAAATGGATATTTTTCTTAAAACGACAGGATGGTCGGGAATTGTTTAAAAAACGGGACTGTCCCGTTCAAAACGGGACGTATGGTCAGCCTAACTCTGAAAGACTCAGTTAAAATATCTAAAAGGAACTAACATAGGGATCCTCTATTACAGGATAGCTATCTGGCACAAGCCATGATGACATAATGTATGCTAAGATGCCGATGTGCAAATACCATAAATTATGTACATATTTGTCTTCTGTGCAACCCTCCAGAAAGCTGGATTCAAAGTTTATTGGTCCCTTCCCGGTTGTGCAATAAATTAAGGTGGTAGCCCTTGCTCTGCAATTGCCTACTTCCATCCATGCTTTCTACCCATCCAATAAGGTTTGGAATGGAGGACTCTGTTTATGGCCCCATCCTGAAAGACTGTTACTCCAGAACCTAGGAAGACAGGCTCTTTTGATGCTGCCCCCCTTACCTGGAAGTGCATTTCTGTCAGATCAGATCAGAATCAACTGGGATGGCATTTAGAAGGCCACGAAGACCTGGCTTTTTCAGGAAGCCTTTGGGTAGGGACAAAGAATTAGGTTCCCCTACGTTAGTGGTTAATTATTTGCATGAGTTTTCCTCAGCAGGATTTATGTTTGTTCTTCATTATATAGTGCATTTGGGGGTATATGATGTTATTATACAGGTAGTCCTCGACCTACGACCATTCATTCAGTGACTGTTTGAAGTTACGACGGTGCTGAACGAATGGTGGTTATGACTGGTTCTTGGAGCTCCGGCCGTCCAGCACCCCATGGTCATGTGATCGTGATCTGGGCACTTGGCAACTGGCTCGCACTTATGACCAGTTGCAGTGCCCCATGATCACAGGATTGACATTTGCAACCTTCTTTGCTGGCTTCCCCAGAAAGTCAATGGGGAAACTGGCAGGGAAGGTCACAAGGTGCTGGGGTAATTCTCTACCATCTGTGCACCCTTTCCCAGTCTGAGCTAGCGGCACGCCAGCCACTCATGTACCCCCATGCATACTCCCCAACCTATGCCTCTCGCGCACCCTCCCCAACCCGCACCTCACACCCCTTGCACCCTCCGACCCATGCCTCTCACACATCACCTTGCACCTCGCACACCCTCCCCAACCCACGCTGCACCTCTCGTGCACCCCTACCTTCCTCAACCTGCACTTCTTGCGCACCCCTTTGCACCCTCGTGCACCATTCCTGACCCGTGCCTCTTGCACACCCCTTCACACCACCGATCCACGCCTCTTGTGCACCCTCACACCCTTGCTGACCTGCCTCTCTCACGCATCCCCTCGTACCCTCCCCAACCCACGCCACACCCTCCCCAACTTGTCCTGCAACTCTCACACACACCCCTTGCTCCTTCCCCCACCTGGCAGCAGCCACTTACCTGCCTGCTGGCCTGGAACTTGCAACTTCCTGCTGGTTTCCCCACTGACTTTGCTTGTGGGAAGCCAGCAGGAAATTGCCATGCCTAACGACCATGGAATTTGGTTAACAATGGCAACTGGGACTGCAGGGATTGCTGTCACTAAGCGATGCAGTTGAGCTTTACGACATTGCTTAGCAACAGAAATTGTGGTCCCAATTGCTGTCGTTAAGTCGAGGACTACCTGTAGTTTATTATTGGATAGGACCATACACTGCTTAGAGTTGATTTTATGACTGAAATGGCATGTAAGGCTGAGAAATAAAATAAAATAACCACATTTCAATCCCAACTAATAAAAATTGAAAGGAATTTTATCAGAACAGATTCCAAAAGTTTAACAATCAGAGACTTTCCCAAATCCAATGAAGCATGCCACTGTTGCTAGTTCAAGTTTTTCTGACTCTAAAATATCAAAGAATAATCTAGTATTATCTGAAGAGTGGCATTATGAATCCAGCCTGCACAGGATGATCAAGGGTAATATAGTTTGCAATTTCCATGGCAGACTTTCTTTCAAAATTAGCCTTTAGATTTAGCAAAAAAAAAAAAAAAAACAGTGATACCTTCTGTACTCTGCCAAATCCTTACCTGGCTTCATTATTACTCTTATATATTAGGTTTCTTATATCAGGTTTCAGGCCGGGATATGGGGTGGAAACTGCATTGGTCGCGCTTACAGATGATCTCTGGCGGGAGCGGGATGGAGGGAGTGCATCCATCCCAGCTCTTCTTGACCTCTCAGCGGTATTCGATACCATCGACCATGGTATCCTTTTGGGACGGCTCAGGGAGTTGGGGGTGGGAGGCGTAGTTTTGCGCTGGTTCACCTCCTTCCTCCGGGGCCGGTCCCAATCGGTGGTAATAGGAGATGAGAGATCCGACCCTCGCCCCCTCGTTTGTGGGGTGCCGCAGGGTTCGGTTCTCTCCCCTCTCCTATTTAATATCTACATGAAACCGCTGGGTGAGATCATCCGTCACCATGGGATGAGATACCATCAATATGCGGACGATACCCAATTATACATCTCCATCCCTGGTGAGGTAAGTGATGCAGTGGCTACCCTTTCTCAGTGCCTGGAGGCTGTGGGGGTCTGGATGGGGAACAACAGGCTTCGACTGAACCCTGGTAAGACGGAGTGGCTGTGGATTGATGGCTCCTGTGGATCCAGGAAGTTATCATCCTTAGTTCTGGATGGGGTTGCACTACCCCATTCAGACCAAGTGTGGAATCTGGGGGTTCTTCTGGACTCACGGCTCCTGCTCAAAGAGCAGGTGGCAGCCGTGGCCAGAAGGGCTTTTGCACAGATTCGTGTTGTGCGCCAGTTACGCCCTTTCCTGGATCAGGATGCCCTCCATACAGTCACTCATGCCCTGGTCATCTCCCATATAGACTATTGCAATGCGCTCTACACGGGGCTACCCTTGAAGAGTATCCGGAAGCTTCAACTGGTCCAGAATGCAGCTGCTCGCGCAGTTATTGGTGCGCCAAGATCAGCACATGTGACACCTCTGCTGCGATGGCTGCACTGGGTACCGGTATGCTTCCGGGTCCAATTCAAGCTGTTGGTTATCACCTTTAAAGCCCTACATGGCATGGGACCAGATTACCTGAGGGACCGTGTCATCCCCATAACATCGAACCGTCCCACTCGGTCATTTAGAGAGGGCATGCTGCGGATCCCGTCGGTAAGGGAGTTTCACCTGACGGGGTCTAGAAAGCGGGCCTTCTCAATAGTAGCGCCCGCCCTTTGGAATATGCTGCCCCTGGAGGTGAGGCAGGCCCCATCGCTCCCGGCCTTCAGAAAGAACTTAAAGACCTGGTTCTGCCGCCTTGCATGGGGGGGGGGAACAACTCCTCTTGGGGATGGCTGGTGCCATAGAGCCCTTTTAAACACCGACCCATCAAATCTTGGATTTGTATCTAAATTTTATTGTATTGGAAAGTATTTATATATACTGTTTTAAATTGTTGAATTTTAACTGTCGATTTTTTGTAAACTGCCCAGAGTTCCCTTGCGGGGAGATGGAGCGGTAAGTACAAGTCGAATTATAAATAAATAAAAATAAATAAATATATATATACCTCATAAAAAGACAAAGAAAAACTCAATTCACAAAAGCTTTATTTTATACTCCCAAAAACACAGGAGCAAAAAACTCCGTATGTTTTATACCATTCTATAGACAGCTGTCTGGACCAGGAGCCTTCCGTTTTCATGGATTTAATAGTTTCTATTATTGTTTTTAATTATAATGGTGCAGCCAAATCAACAATCTGATCTTGTGAAGTCTTCAGATTTATTTTGTTCAATTTTTTTTCCAATTTTTTCATCAGGATCCAACACAGGATCCAAAGTGCTTTATTGAATCACAATACAGGTAGTCCTCACTTAACGACCACAATAGGGACTGGAAAACTGGTTAAGTGATGCAGTCGATTTTACGAACAGTTTTATGATGGCCGTTAAGTGAATCATGTGTTGTTAAGTGAATCCGGCTTCCCCAATGGATTTTTTTGCTGGAAACTGGCAAAAAAGGTCGCAAATCACGATCACGAGGACGCTGCAACTGGTTGTAAATGTGAGCCAGCTGCCAAGTGCCCGAATTGCAATCATGTGACTACGGGGGTGGTGCAACATTTTGTGACAGTTGTGTGAGTACAGGTCATAAAGCACTTTTTTCGATGCTGTCATAACTTTGGACCGTTGTTAAACAAATGGTCATTAAGCAAGGACTACTTGTAATTAAATACATCACTCTGAATCCTGAATTGTAGAAACATTATCAGGTTGTTACTGTTGTTTCAGTCTAGAAGCCAATAATTTACCAGGTTTTTCCCCGTTCCCAATAGTTCTGTTTTATACAATTTAATGAATATTCAATACCCAGTGAATACTCCCCTTTTGGGGGAGATGGGCGGTGATAGAAATATGAAAAATAAATAAATACAGATAACCAAGTTCCAATTTAGCAGATATAAAGGCTAAATATAAATAAATATATTATTCCAAAGTAGGATTTCTTGACTAAATATCCAAAACTCCTTAACCTTCTTTTCCAAATTACTGGGCTGAAACCTTTTACCTTATTCTTCTATGAAGCATTCCAGATGGTTGTAAAAATAACTCACATTATGTTTTATTAATATTTGTGTTTGTCTTTTTTAATTGTTTTTTATTTTCAATGTTTTGTTGATCACTCGTGCACATGTGTAGTTTTCATACATCAAAATACAAACAAAACCAAGACACTCTGATGAAAAATGAAAGCTAAGATCTGGTAATATTAAAGGTGGGTTAGTTGTAAACAATAATATAACTGAGACTGGTATACCAATTAGGAAAAATACACTGCCTATCACAGATTAATTGGTCTGTCTGATAGAGTAAGAAAACAAATACCTCATGCCTTTGTTCAGATGTGCTAACTGCACCACCTAGTGGCATTTTCAAATTACTTTTCCGTAGACAGCTTGTAAAATTACAATTAGCAGTGTGAAACCCTGAATTAAATACTTTTTTTGCATTCAAGATGTATTCCAATCTATGCACTCCTCCAAAAGAATGCTAGTACTGACAGAATTTACAAACTGCTTTTGGAAGATTACTTCAGAGTTCATGGTTTCTGCATGGGTATCTTTGATATTGAATATTCTAATAGCCTTCTAGTATTTTCTTTATTGTAGTGCAAACACTCTGTCAGTTAATCTCTTTTTTTTATTCTGGGGCTGGATATGCTATATATCTATGCTTTTCTTTTTTCTTTTTAAAGAGTCACAATCAATTATAGATCTTGTATCACCTCCTACAGATTAAAGAAAGTTGCATTTTATGGAAGAATTTTCTCTCTATTGTCAGCTCTCAGAATGGCTAGATACATTTGGAGAATACCATGTTTGTACAGTAAGGCATAGGCAGTAAAATGCAAAAATTGATGTTTTATTGAAACAGTGGGTGCCTGATTTTTTTTTAAACTGCCTACACTTCACATAATATATTGACTCATATGTGGATGAGAGGTCTGAGTTGGCTACATTTTAATAACTTCATTCAGCCCCCTTGGGAAAATGACAAATATCCACTTCATTGGGATGCTTACTAATACTTCATTCTCCCCACTCAAGCATTCCTTAGGAGTGTAAATTCCCAATGGTATAAGCCGCTGAAAAGTTCACCAAGCTAATGAGAGGCTTTTCCTGTATCATGTTTGAGGATGAATTCAGAAGTTATTTTTATTGCATTGTTTGCAACTGTGCCAGTTAAAAACATGTAAAATAATGTAACGGCCAGATTTTTACTGGAGCTACAATAAGCTGAAACCTCCACAACCCCCTTGAATACTACAATTATTTGTTGTTCAGTCGTTTAGTTGTGTCCGACTCTTCGTGACCCCATGGACCATAGCACGCCAGGCCTTCCTGTCCTCCGCTGCCTCCCAGAGTTTACTCAAATTCATGTTCATTACATCGGTGATGCTATCTAACCATCTCATCCTCTGCCGTCCCCTTCTCCTTTTGCCTTCAGTCTTTCCCAGCATCAGGGTCTTTTCCAGTGAGTCCTCTCTTCGCATTAGGTGGCCAAAGTATTTGAGCTTCAGCTTCAGTATCTGTCCTTCCAATGAGCAGTCAGGGTTGATTTCCTTTAGGATTGACTGATTTGACCTCCTTGCAGTCCAAGGGACTCTTAAGAGTCTTCTCCAGCACCACAGTTCGAAAGCATCAATTCTTTGGCGCTCAGCCTTCCTTATGGTCCAATTCTCACAGCCATACATTACTACTGGAAAAACCATAGCTTTAACTATACGGACCTTTGTCAGCAAGGTGATGTCTCTGCTTTTTAATATGCTGTCTAGGTTTGCCATAGCTTTCCTCCCAAGGAGCAAGCGTCTTTTAATTTCATGGCTGCAGTCACCGTCTGCGGTGATCTTGGAGCCCAAGAAAATAAAATCTGTCACTGCTTCCATTTCTTCCCCTTCTATTTGCCAGGAAGTGATGGGACCAGATGCCATGATCTGAGGTTTTTTAATGTTGAGTTTCAAGCCAGCTTTTGCACTCTCCTCTTTCACCCTGATCAAGAGGCTCTTTAGTTCCTCTTCACTTTCTGCCATTAGGGTGGTATCGTCTGCATATCTGAGGTTGTTTTTATTTCTCCCGGCAATCTTAACTCCAGCTTGTGATTCATCCAGCCCGGCATTTCTCATAATGTACTCTGCATATAAGTTAAATAAGCAGGGTGATAATATACAGCCTTGTCGTACTCCTTTCCCAATTTTGAACCAATCGGTTGTTCCATGTCCGGTTCTAACTGTTGCTTCTTGACCCGCATACAGGTTTCTCAGGAGACAGGTAAGGTGGTCTGGTACTCCCATCTCTTTAAGAATTTGCCACAGTTTGTTGTGGTCCACACAATCAAAGGCTTTAGCGTAGTCAATGAAGCAGAAGTAGATGTTTTTCTGGAACTCTCTTGCTTTTTCCATGATCCAGCGAATGTTGGCAATCTGATCTCTAGTTCCTCTGCCTCTTCGAAACCCAATCGAAACTACAATTATTAGCTCTCCATTAATTAACGGCAAAGGGAAGCATTTCCACCCAGATATCTACTGGTAAGAGGGCAGAATCCATTTGACTTGTTTCTGTATCCAGTCCGATCTCCCTTCTGAACATGCGTTGGATGTCTTTCTCTTTCTCTCCACAGAATTAAGGCAAATTAATCCATGGTGGATATTAAATTAAGATAGTTTGGAGAAACATTCTTTAACAAAGGAGCCACTTTGGTGTAGTGGTGAAGGTCCTGGCCTAGAAAGCAGGCGACTGTGAGTTCTAGTCCCGCCTTAGGCATGAAAGCCGGCTGGGTGACCTTGGGTCAGTCACTCTCCCTCACGCCAACTCACCTCACAGGGTTGGTGTTGTGGGGAAAATAGGAGGAGGAAGGAGTATTAGGTATGTTCGCCGCCTTGAGTTGGCCAAATATTAAAAAAAAGGCAGGATAACAATCTAATAACAACAACAACAAATGGTAACTGGCTGGGTTCCAGATTGTGTTAATAAAAGCATGGCTTACAAACTATGATAGCTGGGTTCACTCAGCATGTAAAGTCAACACCAGACACACACCACCATGGTTGGCTTAGCATGTTGTGTGACCTGGGCCTGTGGTTTCTCTAATCTGCTGTTCAAGTCTATGGCCACCACTACTTCTGTGCAACAAGTGTCTTGCTGCTGTGAAAAACCTTCACCTTTTTCCTCCTTGCAGCTTTATGAATCACAGCCTTCCCCAAACCATCTACAGCTTGCCTGATCCCTGGCCTCCATACCCATTTGCTGTGCTTGTTTCGGATCATGGGAACTGTAGACCAGGACATCAAAATGTCACCTGGTCTTATCAGGTTTGTCCTCCATTAGAGGCCCAAGCTTTTCTAAGTGAACCAACTTTTCCTGAATCAAGCTCAACTCCCGTTTACCACATTCACTTTGGTTTCTATAGCAAAAACTGAGTTTTTGGCACTACCTTTCCAAGGACTCCCCCCCCCCCTTTTCCTTTCCAGTCAACCTAATAGCCCCTGAATTTGCTGGCAGTCTCACTCTGAAGTACTAGCTAGGTCTGAGCCTACTTAACTTTCCAACAGCAACCAAGGTGACTGGGCTAGAAGAGTAAAATGAGCTCGACCCCTGCTACTGAGTGGTTTGGCTCTGCCTACTTCCATAATAAAAAATAAAATAAAATAATAAAAAATAAAATAAATAAAATAATAAAATAAAATAAAATAATAAATAATAAAATAAAATAAAATAAAATAAAATAATAAATAATAAATAATAAAATAAAATAAAATAAAATAAATAAAATAATAAAATAAAATAAATAATAAAATAAAATAAAATAAATTAAATAAAATAAAATATAAAATAAAATAAATAAAATAAATAAAATAAAATAATAAAATAAAATAAAATAATAAATAAAATAATAAATAAAATAAAATAAAATAAAATAAAATAAAATAAAATAAAATAAAATAAAATAAAAAGCAGTGCTCGGATACAATCCAAAAAACGATAGAATGATCTCAATTCAAATTCAAGGTAAGCCATTTAACATCACAGTGATCCAAATATATGCCCCAACCACAGATGCTGAAGAAGCAGAAGTAGATCAGTTCTATGAGGATCTGCAGCACCTAGTGGATAATACACCAAAAAGAGATGTTATTTTCATTACAGGAGACTGGAATGCTAAGGTGGGTAGTCAAACGACACCTGGAATTATAGGCAAGCATGGTCTGGGAGAACAAAATGAAGCAGGACATAGGCTGATAGAATTTTGCCAAGACAACTCACTGTGCATAACAAACACTCTCTTCCAACAACCTAAAAGACGACTTTATACATGGACTTCACCAGATGGGCGACACCGAAATCAGATTGACTACATCCTTTGCAGCCAAAGGTGGCGGACATCTATACAGTCGGTAAAAACAAGACCTGGAGCTGACTGTAGTTCAGATCACGAACTTCTTATTGCAAAATTTAGAATCAGACTAAAGAGAATAAGGAAGACCCACAGATCAGTTAGATATGAGCTCACTAATATTCCTAAGGAATATGCAGTGGAGGTGAAGAATAGATTTAAGGGACTAGATTTAGTAGATAGGGTCCCGGAAGAACTATGAACAGAAGTTCGCAACATTGTTCAGGAGGCGGCAACAAAAAAGTCCCAAAGAAAAAGAAAACCAAGAAGGCAAGATGGCTTTCTGCTGAGACACTGGAAGTAGCCCAAGAAAGAAGGAAAGCAAAAGGCAACAGTGATAGGGGGAGATATGCCCAATTAAATGCAAAATTCCAGAGGTTAGCCAGAAGAGATAAGGAATTATTTTTAAACAAGCAATGTGCGGAAGTGGAAGAAGACAATAGAATAGGAAGGACAAGAGACCTCTTCCAGAAAATTAGAAACATTGGAGGTAAATTCCAGGCAAAAATGGGTATGATCAAAAACAAAGATGATAAGGACCTAACAGAAGCAGAAGAGATCAAGAAAAGGTGGCAAGAATATACGGAAGATCTGTATAGGAAGGATAATAATATTGGAGATAGCTTTGACGGTGTGGTCAGTGAGTTAGAGCCAGACATCCTGAAGAGTGAGCTTGAATGGGCCTTAAGAAGCATTGCTAATAACAAGGCAGCAGGAGACGACGGTATCCCAGCTGAACTGTTTAAAATCTTGCAAGATGATGCTGTCAAGGTGATGCATGCCATATGCCAGCAAATTTGGAAAACACAAGAATGGCCATCATCCATTTATGCCAACTTGGAAAATCCTTCCTTGAATAGAGGTGGGGGCCTCAGGCACAAACTCTCCCCCATCTTCCTCCCCGTTTTGTCTTCTGTGCCTAGGGTAAGACCATTTCAGAAGCTCAACAGCAGCATGGTGATTTTAACGACCCTCCTTTAGATGATAGGAAGCACTAAAGAATGTTCAAACTATCGAACAGTGGCACTTATTTCACATGCCAGTAAGGTAATGCTCAAGATCCTGCAAGGTAGACTGCAGCAATTCATGGAGCGAGAATTGCCAGATGTACAAGCTGGGTTTACAAAAGGCAGAGGAACTAGAGACCAAATTGCCAATATCCGCTGGATAATGGAGAAAGCCAGGGAATTTCAGAAAAACATCTATTTCTGTTTTATTGACTATTCTAAAGCCTTTGACTGTGTGGATCATAACAAATTGTGGCAAGTTCTTGGTGGTATGGGGATACCAAGTCATCTTGTCTGCCTCCTGAGGAATCTGTATAACGACCAAGTAGCAACGGTAAGAACAGAGCACGGAACAACGGATTGGTTTAAGATTGGGAAAGGAGTACGGCAGGGTTGTATACTCTCACCCTACCTATTCAACCTGTACGCAGAACACATCATGCGACATGCTGGGCTTGAGGAATCCAAGGCTGGAGTTAAAATTGCTGGAAGAAACATTAACAATCTCAGATATGCAGATGATACCACTTTGATGGCTGAAAGCGAGGAGGAGTTGAGGAGCCTTATGACGAAGGTGAAAGAAGAAAGTGCAAAAGCTGGGTTGCAGTTAAACCTCAAAAAAACCAAGATTATGGCAACGAGCTTGATTGATGACTGGCAAATAGAGGGAGAAAAAGTGGAGGCAGTGACAGACTTTGTATTTCTAGGCGCAAAGATTACTGCAGACGCTGACTGCAGCTAGGAAATCAGAAGACGTCTACTTCTTGGGAGGAGAGCAATGGCAAATCTTGATAAAATAGTTAAGAGCAGAGACATCACACTGACAACAAAGGTCCGCATAGTTAAAGCAATGGTATTCCCTGTAGTAACCTATGGCTGTGAGAGCTGGACCATAAGGAAGGCTGAGCGAAGGAAGATAGATGCTTTTGAACTGTGGTGTTGGAGGAAACTTCTGAGAGTGCCTTGGACTGCAAGAAGATCAAACCAGTCCAGGAAATCAAGCCAGACTGCTCACTTGAGGGAATGATATTAAAGGCAGAACTGAAGTACTTTGGCCACATAATGAGAAGACAGGATACCCTGGAGAAGAAGCTGATGCTAGGGAAAGTGGAAGGCAAAAGGAAGAGGGGCCGACCAAGGGCAAGATGGATGGATGGTATTCTGGAGGTGACGGACTCAACCATGGGGGAGCTGGGGATGGTGACGGCCGACAGGAAGCTCTGGCGTGGGCTGGTCCATGAGGCCACGAGAACGAATAAACAACAACAACTTCCATAATGTATTTTCAGCTTCCCAATCTGCCCTAGAGAGCCCTCGGTTTACCTAATTTACAGTTTACCAAAGTTGAGTCAGCCTGACCAGCTCCCAATTTGGGCTGTAGAAAATTGTAACTCCGCCCTCTAGTGGTCATCCGGAGTTTCGCAGCCCGAGATCTAGTACAGTAGGACGCAACGGTCAAGGCGCGGCCCTCCCACCTCGCCTCTCCCCACCGCCTCTTCGAGCCCCAGCAGCGGCCAGGCGAACGCGAGCGGCCCGCGGAGCCCCACCCTCCGCTTGCCTCCTATCGATTGTTCGGCGCTCTTCTTCACCAGCCCTTTCTCCGCCTAGTTCCCATCGGCGTTTCTGCGATCGATAGACCGCTGCCTGTAAGAAGGCCCTATCACTTCCTGGGCAACCGGGGCGGGATTCGGTCCCTCGGCCGTCGGGGCCGCCGCTTCCGCGAGGCTGAGGTGAGAGCTGCCCCCTCGCTCCCCTCCGCGGGGGCGTATAGGTCTGCTGGGGTCCAATCGGAGAGGGAGACCCTTCGCCGCCCTTCCTGCGGTCCCTTTCGCCCGCCGCCCTCTCGCCCTTCCCTGAACCTGGCATTGCTTGGGGCTTTGTCCCCCTGCCACATTCTTGGCGCTTCCCCCCATCCTGATGCCTGTGGGCGATGTTCACGGGCCTGCGGGTTTCGGGATTCCGGGGGTGAAGGAGCAAGATTCGCCTCAGATTCCTGCTTTTCAGGATTTCCAAGATGTTCGGGGTGCCCCTTCCCTCCCCAAGAGCCCGAGTCTCCGTTTCTGCTTGTCCTGCCCTCTCCGCCTTTTTTCGATTTTATAAAAAAATAACAGAGGAGCATCGGTTCTTCCCACTTTTCCTGACAGGTTGGGGTCAGGAGCTGTGGCAGAAACAGTGATAAATAAGAGTACAAGCAGTCTCCATCCTTGTATTCGGGGGAAATGGCCTCTGTCAAATAACTATCTTGCAGTTGTTGACTGTAGAAATTTCCTCCCTGAAGAAAAGCGAATCGGCCTATTTTTGCTCTTGCCTCAGAATCGGACACATTAACTCTCTTGGTTCATAGAATCAAATCATGGAGTTGGAAGAGGCCAGTGCAAGATTTAGACAGTGAATTAGTAGAAAACCCATTCCTGGCCTGGATAAGATGCCAACAATGAGGTTGCACTAATGCACAGCTTTCCAAACTGTGTGTCGTGACACAAGAGTGTGTCGCCTGTGGGGCCCAGGTGTGTCATGTTAAAACCCGGAAGCGCTGATGGCGCGCCGCCGCTATGTGCGGCGGCGGCAGGCCATCAGCGCTTCTGGGTTTTCACACGGCAAACAAGGACACAGCCACCGCTGTGGCGTGCGAAAATCCGAAAGCGCCGCAGCGGCACTTCCGGGCTTTTGCGTGCAGCAGCAGCGCTTCCGGGTTTTCTCGCGCGCCGCTGTTGGTGTGTCGCCGCGAGAAAACTTTGGAAAGCCCTGCTCTAATGTTTTTAACTATTTCTTTGTGTCTTACTTGTGTTCTATTTTAGATCATTAGTCACCTTGATAAAAAAATTCTACTTGTTGTTTTAAGAGTGCTAATTTTGTTTTACACTATAATTTTCATTTTTTCCCCATCATCTGCCAGTGGTCAGACATTGTACCATTGAAATTCAGAGCACATTTGGAGGGGAATCTGGATGCCTCATGTAAGGACATCTGAATCCAAAGGCTGCTCACACCTGATGTAATTTTAAAAAAGGCTTGTTAATAGAAGATGAATGTAGTGATATGCTGGGCATTAATTGTGCATCAGTCACTGTGGATGGTATGTGTGATGCTCAGAGGAAGTTGAGACAGTTAATGATGCAAAAATTACAGAATAGCATGGCTCCTTTTTAATACATCTTAGGTACTTCATCTGCCTTTGTCTTATAGCCTTGCTTGTCCAGATAATAATATAACTTGTTCCTTTATATTTCTTGCTTGTGGCATATTATTCTAATGACAAAGTTAACTGTTATTTCCAGGAATTATGAGTTTGTATGATCAGTGATTTGGCCTGGAAAATTTTCCATAGGTCACAATTATCCACTTCAGGCAAGTTTGACACTGGTAGTCCTCGAGTTATGATGGCAATTGGGACTGGAATTTCCATCGCTAAGTGATGCCCCATGTCACGTGACCACATCGCTTAGTGATGGCAATCCCGGCACTCCATGTTGCCGTCATCAACCAAATCCCACCGGTTGTTAGCCAAGGACCCACCCTGATCTAAGTCATTCCCGGCTTGGTCCCTCCCAGCCCTGAACCTTGGTCCTTCCAAGTTAAGGGACTGCCTACCCTTCAACTCCCCCCAACTGCATATCCCCCCCATCTCTGCCCTTTTGGCCACCCTGCACCCTGCCGTGCTGGGCAGCAAGGAGCCCCAGAACCGCGCAGCTCTGGGGCTGCTTGCCGCACTGTGGCTCGGGGGCTTCTTGGTGCGCCACAGCTCTGGGACTGCAAGAAGCCCCTGAGCTGCAGTGCAGTGCGGAGCCATAGCTTCCCCAGCCCAGCCTTGCAGTGCGGCATGAAACCACAGCTGCCCTCACAACCTGCATTCTGAGGCCCCGCCGCCCTATGCTCCACTGTCCCAGCTGACCTTTGCCGTCTTCTTGCTCCAGTTGCCGACGAGGCGTGCCTGGCCTGGCCCTTCACGAGGGAGCTGCTGGCCACGCGAGGCCTTTTTCCCAAGGTCTTGTGAGGAAACAGCTGTGTGCAACCTCAGGGAAAAGGCCTTGCGTGGCCAGCAGCTGAATTGCAAAGGGCCGGGCATGCTTGGTCAGCAGCGGGAGCAAAAAGATGGTGAAGGTCAGCTGAGGGCGGCAGAGTGCAGGGGTCTCAAAGGGCAGAGATGGGGGGGCAGATAGGCAGGTGAGCGGAGTTGAAGCATCCCTGCGGTTGTAAGTGTGGGCAGGCTGCCAAGCGCCCAAATTTTGATCACTTAACCACGGGGCCGCTGCAACAGCCGTAACTTCATGGACTGGGTGTAAGTACCATTCGTTCAGCACCATCGTTGCATTTTCAGTTGAATTTGGGGAAACCACTTGAAGCATTCGTTGTGTTGAACAATTTCAATTGCTTTTGTTTGATTTGTTCATTGCGAACAGCTGAAAGTCTGTAAATTTTGACAATAAACCTGATTTGCAATGGGGGTTGAATAATTTCGATTGCAACTGTATGATGTTAGAGGTTGCTTTGCAGCATTTCAGCATTCCAGCATCATATTTACTTAATTTTAATTAAACATTTATTTAGGAATCCTAGTGGGTATTTAAAGGAGGTATCTGGGACATCTTGGAGACTGTGAGAACCACATTGCCTATCCCTTGGTCTTCTGAAATAAAATATTAAAAGAGTATTAACATATCAGAGAAAACATACTGTATTTACCAAATTAAATAGCTTCTTCCATTTAAAATTACTCTTTGCATCTTTTTCAGGGGAATGATTTGCAGAAAAGACAAGAGCAATAACTATTTCCTCACTGTATGTCCAGTTCTTTACCCATGGCATACAGTGTTCCATTGCACCTGAGAGAGGTGCTTCTTGGAGAGAAGCAATAACCTCAGGGACCTTGGACCATTATGGCAACAAGCTACACACCTCCATTTGATGATCCTGGGGAGGTGAGAGAGGGCTTTCTATGCCCCCTGTGCCTGAAGGACCTACAGTCATTTAATCAGCTCCAATCTCATTATGATGAACACGCAAGTGAAGACAGAGATGTTAAAGGACAACTAAAGAGTAAGGCCTTTTAATTCCTATTGTTACATATGTAACGCACATCTCTTTGCTTAGTACATATATATGTTGGCAGTCACTGTGTAGAAGTATGTAAGCCAGTGCTTTCCAAACTGCCGCCGTTGGCGACACACCAACGGCGGCAGCGGTGGTGCGGGGGGGGGCGCATGCACGGTGGTGGGGCGCGCGGCGGCGGTGTGCACGGTGGCGGCCTTCTGGTGGTCTTCAAGTTTTTTGCTCTTGTTGCCTTAGTCAGAACAAAAGAGATACTTTAGCTAGGGTGCCAGAAGAATACAGGATACACTGTACATAGTTATCTGATACCATGATTTTGGGAAACTAGTGCAAGTTCATTAATAATCATCAATATCAGTTTAGTGCGGTTTGCTACATAGCATTTAGCCACACAACATACTGTTTCACAAGTCATGTTAATGTTTCTAGGTTCATGTACATTTCTGTCCCTAAGGACCCAGACTAAGTCAAGCTACTTCTAGCTGTATGTCTTGCTGATTGTCATGGTGATTTTGACGCATTAGTTTCATTATATTTTCAGACATTCAGAGTCATTCTTGGGAATACTCTGATGGGATGAAATGTGGCATGTAAACAGCCCTTAGTCACCATACAATTTCAATCATTGGCTACACAAATTAGTAACAAAAGCTTAAGAATACTGGTAGCCATAAAGGTAAAAAATAATTGTAATATGTTTGTATGCTAATTATTGGGCATTCCCCCCCTTTTTTTTAAAAAAATAGCCAAACACTTAGAAATCCATTCACAACAAAACACAAAGAGCAAGTGATTGTGTTGAACTGTTAATTTCTTTCACTTGTTACAAGTTGTTTCCCAGTTCTCTGAAGGCTGTTAAATGCGTCATTGTTCTACCTTTAAAGCGCTCTTGCCTTCTGCTTTGTCCAGTGTTCTGTTGCACAAATTGCTTCCCGAATTAAGTCTATACAGGGTACAAAATATTCCTGTGAGCTGCCAATAATTAGACTGGTTGGCTAATTGACACATTTGTATTCCCAACAGGTCAGACCAAATAGGAGATTTTTTCAGGGCTGTGTTTTGTGGGCATTTTTGTAATTCTTCTCCTCTTCAGATTTTATTGCAAATTTCAGAATAATGTGCATCCCATTCCTGTGAGAGAGGAGGAAAAACTGCTATGATATCTGCCAAGGAAATCTGAGACAGAAAGCCAAGTTTAGAACAATGACAAGGTCTCCATTTTGCCACTTAAGCTTGTCCATCTAGGAAATGCAGCCTGATTTGGGTTTTTTTGGGGGGGGGTAGGTGTTTTTAAGACATGCTGTTTTGCTCTTAAACTTTCTTATTTGTTTGTTTGTTTGTTTATTTACTATTTAAATTCATATCACCACCCATCTCCCCCAACGGGGAACTCTGGGGGAGACTTATCCAGCCAAAAGGACAAATTGAGTTTAAAAATCTTGGGCCAGCTCATTCTGGGGTGTTCTGAGAATTGCAAATTGGATGCAGGGGCATGCTCCATGCTACCCATGGGTTGGCTACCCTAGCACAGAGACAAGTATAAGGAAGCAAGTCTCAACTGTCATGTTTAAATGTATAAATAGAATTTGTGACATGCATCATTTTATCTTGTTTAGATCTTGTTCAAAAAGCAAAAAAAGCAAAGAATAAACTCTTGAAACGAGATTATGACCGAAGTGATGGGGGGTCTCAAGAACGATATGAATCTTACAGCTATGGTGGCATGGATCCATATATGTGGGCACCCCAAGAATTAGGTAAACAATCTAAAAGAAATCTTCCTTTAGAACAGGGATGGATAACATGTTACCCTCCCAATGATGCTGAGCTGAAGCTCCCTAAATATTGAACTCTGTAATCCAGAAACAATAAAGCTGTAAAAGTTTTATTAGTTACAGTTAGCTGGATGTTTTTAACTTTGTAAATTTATTTTTATATTATGTATAAATCTATATAAATATACTGTACTAACTTACCTGGGAGAGAGCACCACTGAAATTTGAGAAGATATGTATTGTACTACGAAGATAGTTTGTAATAAGCAGTGAATTTGTACAAATGTATGTATTCATTTTATGCTGAAAGCAAAGTGGACCCAGCACTAGCAGTAATTAAGACCAGCAGAAAATTCCATAATAGAAATATGTCTTCTTACAGCTATGGTGGAGTGGATCCATATATGTGGGAACCCCATTATCTTATAGATAGAAATAAATTGTATTTTATCAATAAAGACTAGAATACAGTGTAGTTAATACTTAGAGCAGTAGTATGAAGACATGAACATGCTTTTATGGCTCATTAAACTCTGTTTAAGATTAACCATGTGTACCAGATGATGTGACCAAACCACATCTGGCTGTGGTTTTTTGCTGTAACACCCAAGTGTATAATTACCCTGCATGCACAGTGGGGGAAGGCCAACCCTTTTCCAGATTCCTTCCCCTCCCCCCCAACACCCGCTTCTCTGTATCATTTTCCTGAAGGAGTAACGGCTGCTTAACTGGTTGGACCAGTAAAGAGAAGAGTAATATGTTTATGGTTAATATTCTCTCTCAGCCACAATCTGGGCTCAGAACTCAGTTACTATGTCCACTGTGTGGCTTATAGCACTGCAAATGGTCCAAGAGATACCATTCTTTAATCCTGAATTTCAGACTGAACAGCAGATTCGATAGAGAGAAACAGGAGCATGATAAACTGCCTGCTAACTGAATATATATGGTTGAATTATTCTGTCACATTTCCTAACTGGTTATTTCATATCAGGTGCTATAAGGAGTCATCTTTCTGATTTTAAGAAACACAGAGCGGCCAGAATTGATCACTATGTTGTGGAAGTCAATAAATTAATAATCAGGTTAGAAAAGGTAAATGATTTGTAGTTTCAAAATTTTAACTTAATTTTGTTTAATTTTTTATTTCAAAAAATGTTTTTATCACATGTAAGTCTTTTTTTCAATCATTAGCTATTATAATTATTTGTTATTTTTTAAAATAATTTATAATTATATAATTCAAAAGTGCATTTCTTGGTGAGGTGCTATCAACAAAAAGAAGTAACAATAACTGTAAAGAGATGTCTGTTTTCACATTAGTTTTAAATATAGAGATTCTGGGAGGAAAACCCTTTGGTCTATAATTTACTTTAATTTAGCATCCTCTAAGGCAGAGCTTTCCAAACTTTACAGGTTGGTGACACACTTTTTAGACATGCATCATTTCACGACACACTCTTACAGCAGGGCACAAGGCAGGCACTAGGGCCTGTGCAGAATCACAGCAGGTTTGGAGGCAGCCAGGCACAAGGCAGGCACTAGGACCTGCACGGAATCCTGGCAGGGCTCGGAGGCAGCAGCAGCCGCAACACACCCAGACGCTGCAGCCGACACACTAAGGTGTCCCGACGCACAAGCTCTGCTCTAAGGCACAATATACTTTTGGCCCTTGTATGTTTGCTTAAGTCTCACTTGCCATCGATATATAGCAATCTAAAAAGTACAACCAGAAAATTACTTGGCAGAAAAAAATGCTGTCTAGCCCTACTGTAACATTTCTGGAGTGTCCCATTAATAGCAATACTATTAATAATAATACCTCACAAGGGTCCCTCCTTGTGAGGGAGATGGGCAGTAATATAAATATGATAAATAAATAAATAATAGAAAATCTGTGAGGAATGTAGTGTTCCCTTTCTGGTCTAAACACTACACAACAAGGAACTGAATAGAAATTGGAATTAAGGAGCATAATGTTCTTTCTTTAGCAGCTTTAAGCTTTACTTTTTAGTTAGAAAAATTGAAATACCTTACTTCTCAATCTCCATTTTATAATTTGCTTTTCATTGTTATTCCCTATTCAAACTTTGAATTTTAAAATATAAAGATTTCTCTGAATTTTTAAATATTTTTCTATTAATTTTTTCACTATCTGGATTCTATTAACCTGCTGGTCCATTACTAAGATGATATAAAAGAGATACTTAGGGGGGGTATCTGATTTTTAAGAAGAGACATTCAGGAAAAAGATTGTTTAAAAAACAGATTTAATAGATGTAAGACTATTTGAAGTAATGTGACAAACTATACAGTAAAATTCTGTATGTAAGTCTAATTCTTGTTAATTTTCTTTTGGTCAGCTTACTTCCTTTGACAGAACAATTACAGATTCTGCGAAGATAAGAGGTAAGCACAAAGAAGTAGTACCTTTGCTAATATTTTCTACTAGGATTTCATTGATGATGTCTAATAGGTTTCTCGTGTCTTAATGCAGCAATAGAGAAATCTGTTGTGCCGTGGGTTAATGATCAAGATGTGCCATTTTGTCCAGACTGCGGTAACAAGTTTAGCTTACGGAACAGGCGCCATCACTGCCGCCTCTGTGGGTCTATCATGTGTAAGAAGTGCATGGAACTGGTCAGCCTCCCCTTTGCAAGTGAGTACAGTGGTAGGATAGAAGTGCCTTAATTCCATTTCCGGTGTTTATTATATTCTGGCCTAGTGTCACTGAAACATTATTACGGTATGAATTAAGAAAAATTACAGCTATGTTTTTATGTTTGTCACAAAAACGAGTAATTGTCTTCTTCCCCAGATCAGATATCCAGTTAAAGCAATAGAGGAAATTTTAGGAGGATTGGAGGACATATTTTTAAGATCTTCTTGTTTTTTGTTTTAGTAGCAGCAGTGGGAAGAGTATGGAGTAGTGACCTTATGTGTGCACTGGGTTTTCAGAGGGTTTTTGGGGGGGCGGGCTGAGGGTTCTTTTTCCAGAAGAGCAGTTGGCAACTCATAAATTGCATCTTATTCTCCCAGAGTCACTCATGATTGTGTCATTAAAAATTCAATACGAAAATGGCCGTCTTAGGTGGCATGGTTTTTTCCATGTTTTGACAAAAGCTGTTTTATTCATTCATTCATTCATTCATTCATTCATTCAACAAATTTACTCCCCGCCCATCTCCCATGCAAGGGACTCTTAAAAACTCTAAACCCCAAAATGTTTTTAGAAACAGATAAAAAATTACTGCTGTCCCCTTTCTGTTGACATCTCTACTGCTTTTACAAGTCACAAATAATAATAACTCAAAAGTTTCTTCCCATCAAAAATGAAATATCCCATTACTACAGACATTTTACATTTGTTTAGTAGCTAGATTTCATCAGATATGGTGTGTAAATATTCATATTTACTTTGAACATAATATTTTAAAGTTGAAGAGAGAGAAAACATTTTGATTTATATCTTCCTAATAGGGTACAGTTTCATTGGGGTTCCTGTTTTATGTGTAAATGGAGTTGAGCAGAACTGAGACTTTGAAGCTGTGTTCAAGATCAGTGTTCTGTCAGCAGGGCCATTACCTTGTGTCAGTTATATGTTGTTGGTCTCTCCTTTCAGGCAAACTTACCACTGCTAGCAAGGAAGTCTTGGCCTCTCACACTAGCCCCAGCTGCTCACCCAATAGCATCCAGGGCTCTCGACGAGGGAGCATCAGTAGCATAAGCAGTGTCAGTTCTGTCTTGGATGAAAAGGATGACGATCGAATCCGTTGCTGTAGACACTGTAAAGATACACTGCTCAAAAGGGAACAACAGATTGATGAAAGAGAGTACATACCAGATATTGTGAAACTATATGAGGTAAAATCATGACAGAGATCGGGAGTTAAATGAAACTTATTACCAATATCATATATAATAGTTGTTACGAAAGTAGATCTAATACACTGGGGCCTGTTTGTATTAAAAAGAAAACAGTAAGATTGCTCATTGATGACAAGATTTGGTTTAGCTTTGGTGATTAAAAAATAACAATTTGGCTGAAATAACCTTGGAAGCTTCCCAATTCATTGGATCAAAATCAGAATCTCACTTTGGAAAATCTGAAGTTATGACATCATTTCTATTATTACTGAAATTGTGTTACTCTTAACTATTATGGGAAATCAACAAATTATAATCTTTTGCATTTGACAAAAATGGATGAAATTTGCAGCTATTGTTGCATCTTTAGAGGGGATTTAACCTGCCAAATTTCAAACAGATTGATCCAATTGTTTTCAAAAATTTAGAAGCTTTTCAAAAAGAATTTGCTTTCCCAGCTTGGATTTTTTTGAGTGACAATTGATATGAAAAAAAGTATTTGTTATAAGTGGTGTAGGATAGGTACAGAATTTTAGTTTGGTCCTTGTAGAACTCATATAGCAACATGTCACCATTGTTAGGATACTGCATATAGTTCTGGTCCTCACACCTCAAAAACAATATTGCAGATCTGGGAACAATACAGACATGGCCAGCTGATTTATTTTCTGCAGGCAAAGTTTACCATTTTTAGTAAAGTAGCAAAGTATCAGTTGTACACTGTGCACTGTTGACAGATTCATATTGCTTGGAAAACTTGGATCTTACATAGCTAATACAACCATTCAATAATATGTGAACTAGATTCATTCCAATTCTAACAGCTCAATCTTTGTAACTGAGGTGATCATAGGGGTCCCTGTGTCCTCCACTTGCTGTTGACTTGTCAACTTCCTGAATCCATTTTGAAGAAAATTGCAGACCCTGCAGTGAGGGATTTGAGCAAACTGGTAATCTTATAGACTACAAGTCTAGTGGTCTGTGCTGGTTCCATAATCCAGTTAAGCATCAGTAATATTTTGTAGGAAGCTTCTTTTCTCTTTGTTGAGTAAACATGCTCCACATTTTAAAAGTTATTTTAATATCCCAGTATAAGCACGGTCTGTCTGAATTGCTAGAATTTGAACAATTGAGATGGAGTGCAAACCTTAGAGTATTTTTCTCACTGGTATGTTTGGCTTCTGACAGTTTTGTTGTTTATTCGTTCAGTCGTTTCCGACTCTTCGTGACTTCATGGACCAGTCCACGCCAGAGCTTTCTGTCGGCCGTCACCATCCCCAGCTCCCCAATGGTTGAGTCCGTCACCTCCAGAATATCATCCATCCATCTTGCCCTTGGTCGGCCCCTCTTCCTTTTGCCTTCCACTTTCCCTAGCATCAGCTTCTTCTCCAGGGTATCCTGTCTTCTCATTATGTGGCCAAAGTACTTCAGTTTTGCCTTTAATATCATTCCCTCAAGTGAGCAGTCTGGCTTGATTTCCTGGACTGGTTTGATCTTCTTGCAGTCCAAGGCACTCTCAGAATTTTCCTCCAACACCACAGTTCAAAAGCATCTATCTTCCTTCGCTCAGCCTTCCTTATGGTCCCGCTCTCGCAGCCATAGGTTACTACAGGGAATACCATTGCTTTAACTATGCGGACCTTTGTTGTCAGTGTGATGTCTCTGCTCTTAACTATTTTATCAAGATTTGCCATTGCTCTCCTCCCAAGAAGTAGACGTCTTCTGATTTCCTGGCTGCAGTCAGCGTCTGCAGTAATCTTTGCGCCTAGAAATACAAAGTCTGTCACTGCCTCCACTTTTTCTCCCTCTATTTGCCAGTCATCAATCAAGCTCGTTGCCATAATCCTGGTTTTTTTGAGGTTTAACTGCAACCCAGCTTTTGCACTTTCTTCTTTCACCTTCGTCATAAGGCTCCTCAACTCCTCCTCGCTTTCAGCCATCAAAGTGGTATCATCTGCATATCTGAGATTGTTAATGTTTCTTCCAACGATTTTAACTCCAGCCTTGGATTCCTCAAGCCCAGCATGTCGCATGATGTGTTCTGCGTACAGGTTGAATAGGTAGGGTGAGAGTATACAACCCTGCCGTACTCCTTTCCCAATCTTAAACCAGTCCGTTGTTCCGTGCTCTGTTCTTACCGTTGCTACTTGGTCGTTATACAGATTCCTCAGGAGGCAGACAAGATGACTTGGTATCCCCATACCACCAAGAACTTGCCACAATTTGTTATGATCCACACAGTCAAAGGCTTTAGAATAGTCAATAAAACAGAAATAGATGTTTTTCTGAAACTCCCTGGCTTTCTCCATTATCCAGCGGATATTGGCAATTTGGTCTCTAGTTCCTCTGCCTTTTCTAAACCCAGCTTGTACATCTGGCAATTCTCGCTCCATGAATTGCTGGAGTCTACCTTGCAAGATCTTGAGCATTACCTTACTGGCATGTGAAATAAGTGCCACTGTTCGATAGTTTGAACATTCTTTAGTGCTTCCCTTTTTTGGTATGGGGATATAAGTTGATTTTTTCCAATCTGATGGCCATTCTTGTGTTTTCCAAATTTGCTGGCATATGGCATACATCACCTTGACAGCATCATCTTGCAAGATTTTAAACAGTTCAGCTGGGATACCGTTGTCTCCTGCTGCCTTGTTATTAGCAATGCTTCTTAAGGCCCATTTAACCTCACTCTTCAGGATGTCTGGCTCTAACTCACTGACCACACCGTCAAAGCTATCTCCAATATTATTATCCTTCCTATACAGATCTTCTGTATATTCTTGCCACCTTTTCTTGATCTCTTCTGCTTCTGTTAGGTCCTTACCATCTTTGTTTTTGATCATACCCATTTTTGCCTGGAATTTACCTCCGATGTTTCTAATTTTCTGGAAGAGGTCTCTTGTCCTTCCTATTCTATTGTCTTCTTCCACTTCCGCACATTGCTTGTTTAAAAATAATTCCTTATCTCTTCTGGCTAACCCCTGGAATTTTGCATTTAATTGGGCATATCTCCCCCTATCACTGTTGCCTTTTGCTTTCCTTCTTTCTTGGGCTATTTCCAGTGTCTCAGCAGACAGCCATCTTGCCTTCTTGGTTTTCTTTTTCTTTGGGACGTTTTTTGTTGCCGCCTCCTGAACAATGTTGCGAACTTCTGTCCATAGTTCTTCCGGGACCCTATCTACTAAATCTAGTCCCTTAAATCTATTCTTCACCTCCACTGCATATTCCTTAGGAATATTAGTGAGCTCATATCTAACTGATCTGTGGGTCTTCCCTATTCTCTTTAGTCTGATTCTAAATTTTGCAATAAGAAGTTCGTGATCTGAACTACAGTCAGCTCCAGGTCTTGTTTTTACCGACTGTATAGATGTCCGCCACCTTTGGCTGCAAAGGATGTAGTCAATCTGATTTCGGTGTCGCCCATCTGGTGAAGTCCATGTATAAAGTCGTCTTTTAGGTTGTTGGAAGAGAGTGTTTGTTATGCACAGTGAGTTGTCTTGGCAAAATTCTATCAGCCTATGTCCTGCTTCATTTTGTTCTCCCAGACCATGCTTTCCTGTAATTCCAGGTGTCGTCTGACTACCCACCTTAGCATTCCAGTCTCCTGTAATGAAAATAACATCTCTTTTTGGTGTATTATCCAGTAGGTGCTGCAGATCCTCATAGAACTGATCTACTTCTGCTTCTTCAGCACCTGTGGTTGGGGCGTATATTTGGATCACTGTGATGTTAAATGGTTTCCCCTGAATTCGAATTGAGATCATTCTATCGTTTTTTGGATTGTATCCAAGTACTGCTTTAGCCACTTTATTATTAATTATGAAGGCTACTCCATTTCTTCTGTGGTCCTCTTGTCCACAGTAGTAGATCTGCTGGTCATCTGATGTGAAGTGGCCCATTCCAGTCCATTTCAGTTCACTGACACCTAAAATGTCTATATTTAATCTTGACATCTCACCAATAACCACATCCAATTTGCCCTGGCTCATAGATCTTACGTTCCAGGTTCCTATGGTGTGTTGATCTCTAGAACATAGGATTCGTCGTTCACCACCAGCACCATCGGCCGCTAGCCGTCACGTCTGGGGCTAGTTGAACGTATCCTCTGTTCCTCCCCAGTAGCATTTTGACCATCTTCCGACCTGGGAGTCCCATCTTCCGATGGTATACCGACATATCTTTGGTTGTACTGATCCATTTAGTTTTCATGGCAAGAATACTGGGGTGGGTTGCCATTACCTTCCCCAGGGATCATATTTAGTCTGACCTCTCTGCCACGACCTTCCCGTCTTGGGTGTCCCTTCACAGTTTAGCTCATGGTTTCATTGAGGTGCTCAAGCTCCAGCACCACGACAAGGTAACGATCTCCTTTGCTGGAGCTTCTGACAGTAAAGATGTGCAAAAATAGATTTAAAATTCACAATTTTCTACAAGTTTAAATGCAAACAAGTAGAATTCATAGATGTGTTCAAATAGTAATGGCTAAGCTTTATATATATACACTTTCACACCTTTCATCCCATCTTTGTTAGCCACTTGGATTTCTTTTTGTTTTGTTTGTTTTTAAAGTGCATCTAAAGAGCAATTTAATTGATGCAATTGATTGTATCAGTCTCTTTCACTGTTGGTTCTGCTGTGATGTTGGTTTTCCAGAGATTTTTGAACTGGAAAATTTTCTGGATTATTTTTCTGATACACTTTTACAGAATTTGCATATGAAAAAGTTCAGTTTGCATGGCAAAATTGCCCTGTGCTATTAGCATTGTCAATATTGTGGGACAGAACATTTTCAGTGGAAAAATGATGTATTTTTTCCAGGTAAAGTTCTGCCCCATTTCATGGTGACCTTTGAGACAAGAAACTCCAATATAGAAGTTTTCAACTATATGTCTGTTGGATCTATAGGAGCAACCTATTCAGCATTACTTTCCTATCCACTATAGAAAAGCAGTTTACCTTAGAAAGTCAAATATTTCACTTTGTCTGGTAGGCTCTGATTGCCTTAATTAATAGATCTTGATCCTGTATAGAATTAGAGTTAGGTCAACTTAACAACTTAACAAAAGGGGCATGGTGGCTCAGCGGGTAAGATGCCAGGCTTGTCGATCGGAAGATCACAAGTTGGGAGGTTCGAATCCCTAGCCCTGCGTGACGGAGTGAGCTCCCGCACTCGCCCCAGCTCTTGCCAACCTAGTGTTGGATTGTAAACATATTCCTACCTTCTTGTACATTTTAACACGAATATATAGTCATGTAGTAACACCCCATAACACCCAATTTCTTTAGTATAAAACTAATGTAGGCCCAGGGAATCAAGGTCCCCACACTGGATTTCCAAGCTGAGTGAAAGAGAGCTTACAACTGATTAATTTACACACTTTTTCAAACATCAAACACCATACCACACAATCAGGGCACACACAAGCCTTTCCCATGACATTCATCAGTTTAATTCATGCTTTACTCATTGTAAAAGGAAAGGAGAAGTTAGGATCCCATGTCAGTCAGAACACACACTCCTTCTCCCAAGTCCCATCAAGTACAGCCTACCAGGGCACATACAGTCTTTAGTTCCTTACTTGCAACTAGGAAATCAGACAAACAGCCCTGATCAGCAAACAGGAGATTTATACAAACTTACACACACATAAGTGTAGCCCAGTTGGAGTAAAAAAAAAAACCCATAATGAAAACCAAACCAGGGGAGATAGAAACACACACAGATAGAAAGAGCTTCTCATGTATACACACACAACCTTTCACAGGAAATCAATTTTCCTCCCCCTTTCCCTTTCCAAAGGTGGCAAACATTCAAGATGGCATGTACATATCATACAATAAAGATTATATGGTAAACAACAAACAACCTCACCTTTCTTCTTGTATGTACTCAAATTAGAAAACAAACACAAAACTTACACAACTACAGGAAGTGCAAATAACTGGACACATGGCACGATCAAATCCCATGTCCAACTATTCACAGTAAATAACAGAAAGGGTTGCATAGCCAAAAAGTTGGAAGAGCCACAGCCTGGCCAGAGCTATGGATCTCCAAAAATTCGAAGCATTCCCTTACTGTGGAGAAATTTAGTTCCGTAAAGGGACAGACTCACATTTAACTCCTAAAGGGACAAACTGACATATATATATATATATTTCACAGACATTCCCTCTTCAGCCCAAGACAGATGTTCATGTTATACACACATACATAGACATACACAAACACACAACCTGCACCATTTCCCTCAACAAATATACATAGAAATGTACAGACTAATACTTAACAAACAGAAAACATTTTGGTTACAGATACTTACGTAAAGAAACCTCTCAACAATACAAATATTTGAGCTTAACTGGCATGATCATGTTGTAAGTGTTTTAAAAGTTTTAGGTTTCTCATAGTGGAAAGTACCCAAGCTTGACCAGGGTTCACCTGACCACCTGGAGACTTCCTAACGAAGGGTGGGAATCAGGAGCACTGGCAATTGAGGGTGGGTCTGCAAGCTCATTCCAGCAATGCCAATAGGATAATTGATCAGGGTTATTTCTTTTCAGCTGAAGTTTAAGAAGCTTCAATTTCTCACAGTGAAATGTACCCATAGGAGGCCAGATTGCATTACCGCTTGTGTCTAAATATTGAGTTCATTCTATACATAGCTCATGTGCACGTCTTTTCTTCATTCCTGGCTGGGTGGGCAAAATCCCCTTATCCCAAGCCTTCAACAACACCCCTAAGGGGGAAGATGGGGGTACCGTCGACTTAGTATGCCCCATAACCACTCGTGTCCCTAAGCGTGGCACCGGTGCCCGTCGGGTTTGGGGTGTGTCTAAACACCCAGAGACTCCCTATTAGAGTACCGACCCTCTGCGCGCTTCCAAGTCTTCAATTACTTATTCACCTTTTTTTTCCTACTTTTAGCTCACTACTTTTAGCTCACAAGCCCAGTTATAGTTCATTCATTAATTCAATCAATTGCAACCTGTCCGGGCATGCGTATCGCCCTGGTCCCACTGGCTATCCGAGTTACTCTGGTCAACGCCCAAAAGAGCTAGCAGAGGCCCGGGGGCGTCTTGAACCAGTTTGACACACAGCCCTGGTCGACAGTCAGGTTTTATAAAAGGAAGCAAACGTACACATTCACTGGGCTTATAAAAGGAGTAAAATTTTTAGGTACTCACCCACTGTGGAGTTGTCCTAGGTTCATGCAATCGGCTGGCATTAGAAAACCCCCAAAGTTCCCTTTATTACCCTCTGGGCGGTCCCACAGGAAAACCACAACCCTCTGGGCAAATGGCCCGGTGCCGGCAGGGCGTGTTATCCCCCTGGGACCCACTCCATTGGGTTAGCTCAGTAAAACATCTGGGGTGCCAAAATGTTAGAAGAAAATCTTATCTTACCAGGTTCATTCCTGAGCCGGGAGTAAAGAAACTGACGAATTGCATGAAGTTAGGAGCTTTATTCACCCAAGAGCAAAGACAAGGCAGGCTGTTAGTTGGGCGATCGCACAGGACCCCCTTCCTTCAGCACATTATATACCCTAGGTTGCCCTAAGACCCACGTTGGGATGGCACATCCTTTCTACCCAATCAGGTCAGTTACCTTGATCAAAACGCCCCCCCTCTTCTTCCCGTCCGGGCAGGAACGGAAGTATTGGGTCAGGTCATATACATGCCAACTATCTATATTATTTATCTTTTTATAACCCTGGATGGGCCCCCTGAATCACGTCCTTTAAGCAAGGACAAGACAACTTATCTCCTTCTACAAGGGCCATCCGGGCAGGAAAGGGCAATATAATCTAGGGCAGAGCTTTCCAAACTGGGTGTCGCGACACAAAAGTGTGTCGCCACACACAGCGTGGTGTCGCCACATCACCCGGAAGCGGTGGCACGCGCGTGCGCAGCGGCAGCTACTGCCGCCGCCATGCACACGCGCCGCCGCACGCCCGCGCGCCCCGCCGCACGCCCCCCCGTGCCACCGCCGTACATGTGCGCGCCCCCCGCACCGCCGCCACTGGTGTGTCGCCAGCGATGCCACTTTGGAAAGCCCTGATCTAGGGCAATTCATACATCCTTGACAAGTGTTGATAACTCACAGCCTCCTCAAGAATGTTTGCTTTTAATTCATTTGAAGTATACAGAGGAAATCCAGTGTGGGGACCTTGATTCCCTGGGCCTACATTAGTTTTATACTAAAGAAATGGGGTGTTATGGGGTGTTACTACATGACTATATATTCGTATTAAAATGTACAAGAAGGTAGGAATATGTTTACAATCCAACACTAGCAATTCGAAAGCATGCAAATGCAAGTAGATGAATAGGTACCACTTCGGTGGGAAGGTAACAGCGTTCCGTGTGTGTCATGCCGGCCACATGACCGTGGAAGCGTCTTCGGACAACGCTGGCTCTTCGGCTAACAAACGGAGATGAGCACCGGCCCCTAGAGTCAGACACGACTGCACAAATGTGCGGGCGGAACCTTTACCTTTACCTTTACAACTTAACAAACTCATATAAAGGAAAGGAAAAATAGGATGCATATAACACATTTGTATTTGAATTATTGTTGCGAATAACGTAATTTTAATCTGTTGATTTCTTTTACTAAACAAGAAACTCCGACTTTGCATGGAAAAAGTTGACCGGAAGGCCCAGGAATACATAAAGATGGCAGAATCATTAAAGTAAGCTTCTTTAGTTGTTTTTTTTAATTGAGTAGGTCTTGAGCATAAAACACACAGGAAAGAATATGATTGTGTTATTTAAAAGAAATCTGAAAAGCCAAATATTAATTCGATATTAACTATAAAGCTGATATATTGGAAAGCTATCTTTCAGTTTTGTAAAATCTCAGTATGTCATACACAGTTATTACTTACTGTTTCTTTGGGACAGCTGTCTATTACATTTGTCTTATTATTAACTGAGACTTAGAACCATTTGTCATGCTATATCCAAAAGTCTCCTTATTTCCCCCCCCACTGTTAACTGTACTGGGTGATACTTACACAATTATATTTTCTGAAATTTATTTATTTAATTTATTTAAAAGGCTTATATGGCTGCCCTTATGTACCATGACCCTGGGTGATTCAGAAAAGCAGCAATAAATAAATAAACGAATAAACTCACCATTAAAAACTTCCAACACCTCAAAAAGCACTCCTTAAGCACTCCTCCATACATCAGCATCTAGATTTACTGAGCTCCAGCCTCATCCTAGCCCAATTTGTACACTTTCAATAACAGCTACTCTTACACTAAGCAGAAAAGGGGAGAAACCATGTGATATGAGGAAAGTATTTATTAAATTATTGAGCCAAATGTATTTCAGAAAGATTTAGGAAAAACGTTTGGATGTATATTTCTATGTTAAGATGTGTTATATATTGTATTTCATTTTCTTTATATATATTCCTTTATTGATACTGCAGAATCTATGAAGAAAGATCATTCCAAAGACCTGTGTTTTATGTAATAATAAATTCCTTTGTTATAGCAGAGACTCACCTGCTTGCCTCTCCCTTCCTCAATTTTTATTTTTTGATTATTATTATGTTAAAGATAATAGTAGTTAGGGCTAAGTAGTTTGATTCTGAATTGATAAAATAGTAGCTCTTTCAACATGAGAATCCTTCATCATTTTTATAATAAAGTTGTTGTGTGCTATTTTTACCATGTCCAAATAAAAAATCCCTTAGTACTTGTTCAGAAGTAGTTAATGTTTTCTGTGCTGTAACTATGAAATGGTTGTTTTTACATGACATTTTCTCTCCTGGATTACATAAAATTGTGTGCATTTTAGTAAGATGATTTATATTTATTTAGTAAGTTCATTCATCCATCCAATTTATAAGTTGCCTTAGTCGTCCCAGCAACTCTGAGTAATGTTAGCATGAATTCACCACCCCTTGGACCCAGTCATGAATCATTTGCCAAGCAACTTTGATCAACCATGAGGGTTGTGAATGTAACATACAGGTGACCACACTGACAGCCCTGAGAACCCTGTCCACTTCTTTGAGACTCACCGCCTCAAACTCCTCCCAGATAACAGGGCGAAGCTCCACCCCAACCAACCTGCCCAGCCAGAGTCCAACTCAAAATAGCAGCTATTTTTGTTAAATGCCTGGAATACTCATCATAGCAGTCTTTAAGATGTTCTTCATGCCCCTCCTTCTCTAAAAAAAATCCAAGTAATCCCCAAAAGGGCTACCTTATACCTTTCTAATAACGTTATACCAAACTGTGGACATTTTTGCAGACTGTGGCAGTTATGGTTATTTATGTTAATCATTTGAAACAAGCAAGGAAATCAGACTGAAAACAAGCCTGGGGGAGGAAGGTGGAATCGGCAAACTTTAAAATCACTGAACTGAAAGTGCTAATTAATTGTGAATTATTAAATATCAAGGGGAGAAGAACAGCTTCAGGTACTTTCATTGTGCTCCAAGTTTTACATAACCTACCAGTGGCAAGACATTTATGGACTTAAGTTAAAGGTGGAACAAGAAGTTGGGCTTCTTGGTCTAATTCTCAGTAATTCTCTTGAGTTTTGTGAATGGTGTTGGGAATTATTTTAGATAATTCTAAAGTATGTAATTAGCCCTCTCTGTATTTCTTGTATTTCAGTTCCCTCGACCTTTCCTGTCACTCTTAAGTTTCCAACAACACAAGACAACATTCCATAGATTGATGGGGTGGATACTGATCTATGAAATTTCTGTCACAATATATTTCTTAGTCTTTAGGATATGGAGTTTGAACAATAGTATCCCTTTGTAAGATTGCTGTGCTTTTAATTGAAGATTTCAGTTTGTAGGTTGAATCCATACATTAAAAAATAACCACCACTTTGAGTTGGAACTTGCTCTCAGATAAGTTGGTGTAGGATTACTTTCATACATACAGTATGAATGCTTTAGCTTTTGAAATGGTTCAGAACTTGAAAACCTGATCATTCTCCCCTACTTTTGTCAATTAAATTTCTTTAACAGACATTTAAAATAGATACTTTGTTATTCCAAATTCACAGTTTTTCGAATCTAACTAGCTTGTAGTAGAAAACAAGAATATAAGTGATTAATAAAGTGTGTTTGTAGGTGTTCATATGAGTATGGTGGGAAATCCAGTATCAGAAATTTAAAAGGAAAATACCAAAAACTCTAGGACAAAACCAAAGTCAGAACCAGAATGATCAGCTGGTCTCTGTAGTCGGTGACGAGTATATGTGCCCTTATAAGTGCGTCTTTATTTAAAAGCATTACTGAGCTTTGTGATGCTAATTCTGAATCAAGCTGCTTCACACCCTAAAGAGGTGTTTATCAATGTAGAACTAATTTTACTGAACTAAATAATTTCCAGAGAAATTGATGACAAGAAAATGCACCAAGGTCTATATTTAGTATTCATCATTTTTCCCCTTTTTTCATAACTCATTCACAGTTCATGAATGGGCAAGAATAGTGTCTTAGATGAGGCAATGGCTATAAAATTCTTTATGTCAAAACTGCTGTATTTATTTATACAGATGACAATTTAGAATATTTAAATGTGCATGCTTTCTTTCAGTGCTGGAGAGACAACATACAGTCTTGAACATGCTAACAATCTTAGGATGGAGCTGCAGAGAATGTATGAATTAATAGATGCCTTAAGGTAAATGCAAAAGATGGAATTTGTGTAGTATTATTTTTGTTTGGTTTTATATTTTTTTTATTTTCAATGAAGATGAATATTTATTTTAAACAAGACATAAACTTGGTGAGATATATTTTACTGTCAAAATAAATCCATGCTGCCAATTACATAATGATTTTACCAATACTTGACATTATTTAAAATTTAGAATTTTTTAGAAAATGTCTGTTTAATTATCTGCCTTGTGTTTATTTATCTTAGCTGACTGTTATGTGGGTATTTTTAATTCACTTCTTTCTTTGTTTCAGCAAGAAGATTCTGACTTTAGGGTTGAATGAAGATCCACAACCTCATCCCAGAACTTTACAGCTTCAGAGGATGATCAGATATTCAGCCACACTTTTTGTTCAGGTAGGTTATCTATCACGGATGAGCTGCTTTTAGATGTATTGGTTCACCTAAGACAATACCAGATTACATATTGACATCCTAAACATTTTTCAGGATGTTATAAAACTTGTCATTTTGTTTTAACGATTTGTATAATGAAAATAAATAGTGTTTCGATTGTTAAACACTTCACCTAATTACCATTAAGTTGTGTCAATAGCTATGTTGGTATTTAGAAGGCTAATGAAATTTTTTGCATTGTGTGGTAGTGATGGGAATGATTTCTCAGTACTGTAATTGGATTCTAATTTAGCAAGCTATTACATGATATGGGGAAAAAATCCTTGTTACACTATGGTGTTTCAGTCAGATAACCTAAGCCCAAGAAAATAATGTTAGTCTGTTCTCAGGTTTTAATCCACCTTTTACCTCCCTCCTCCTTTGTTTGGAATTGCATGATGCTAACTTTTCATAAAATTATATAATTGTGGTGTTGGAAAGGACCACAAGTCCAACTTTCTGCAGTGTGCAGGAATGCCAATTAAACTGTTCTCAAGATGTGCCTATCTAGTCTTAAAAATCTCCAGAGATGGACAATCCACAACCTCCATAGGTAATCTCTGGAGGACATCCCACATCTTTGATACAATACATCCTTCTAATGCTGCTAGCTCATATTCACCTTGTTATCAGCGACAACACCCAAGTCCTTCTCTGATGTACTATAGTTCTTCCAAGCCATGTATCTCCTATCTTGTATGTGTGCCCTGTATTTTTCATCCCTAAATGAAATACCTTTCCTTTTTTTCTGAGAAGGACATCTACCTGGTTCAGATTAGATCGTAATCTCATTCTCTCATTCTGTCATTCTGGTGTTTTAGGAAGTATATTTGATCAGTTCATTTAAATATGTGTAAAACTGTTCTTTTTCTCTATTATCTTTGCACTTTAGTTATGTTTAAAAAGGCTAGACTGGGAAGTTGAAAAAACATCTCAGAAGTAGGCAATTGCAAGACACTTCCATATTGCTGCCAAGAAAATTACAGAGTGTGATGTCTCTGGATCTAAGCCTCCAAATCAGCATTCCTCAGTACACTCCATTTAGAGTATAGTAGAAAGCTTTATTGAAAGTATTACAATTCAGAACGTATCTAAAGACCAGAATGACTCAATTCCCGCCAAACAGTCAAACCTCACTCTTCCCCCCGCCTACGTGTCACTCCTCCCTTGATGATGCCTTGCCCGGTACTTTTCCCATCCAGCCACGCTCCCCCTCCCATCAGCATATTTCTCTTCAGTACCAAGCGATGCGATGCAGGTGCGTGGCCTTGACCAGCTGTAAACATTCTTGTTGGAATTTCACTCTGTGTTCTCCCCCTCCCTTCTCTTGAAATCCTTTGCACTGACACGCATTGTTAATAATCCATTCTCAAATACAATTCAACACGCATGGCAGGGCTTGTGCTGTGGCAACCCTGACACAGAGATATATATTCATGAAGTCACCAGGAAACAAACTTCATTTGGAAGAGACTTGACTTACTGCCTTTGCTGATCTCTTATTTTGAACACTGCTATTTGATACTACGTATATTCAATCACATTTTAACTTGTTTTCTTTGACACATAATTTGAATGAGTAGGCATTGTTTATATTTTAACCACTTAAAGTATAATTGAATATATACTTTATATATAAACATATTTTCTAGTTTTGAATAAGATCTAAATCCTAGTAGCCTATACCCTTTAAAGTGATATTTTGAAAAAAAAATCCTCAGGAAAAATTGCTTGGCCTAATGTCTTTACCGACCAAAGACCAGTATGAAGAACTGAAAGATAAAAAGAAACAAGAATTGGAGAGAAAACTGCAAATGGAGAGACAGGCAAGTATTTCAATCAGCATATATTTCTAACAATTATTTTCTGTTTATTTTTTATTTATTTATTGTTCATATTTCTATTACTATTATAAATACAAATAAATAAATATAAATATAAAATCCAAGTGGGAATATGATGTCGTATAGTAGGGAGGATACTACGGCACCAGCCACCCCCAGGAGGAGCTGTTACCTTTCCCATCCCAAGCAAGGCGGCAGAGCCAGGTCTTCAGATTCTTCCAGAAGGCTGGGAGCGAGGGGGCCCACCTCACCTCTGAGGGCAGAATATTCCAAAGGGCGGGCGCCACTGCAGAGAAGGCCCGCCTCCTGGATCCCACTAGATGAAATTCCCTTGCCGATGGGGTCCGTAGCATGCCCTCTCTGCGTGATTGGGTGGGACGGGTCGATGTTATGTGGATGAGACGGTCCCTCAGGTAACCTGGCCCCATGCCATGTAGGGCTTTAAAGGTGATGACCAACACCTTGAATTGGACCCGGAAGAAAACTGATACCCAGTGCAGCTCACGCAGCAGGGTGTCACGTGTGCCGAACTTAAGACACCAGTAACTGCCCGTGCGGCCGCGTTCTGGACCAGCTGAAGCTTCCGGATATTCTTCAAGGGTAGCCCCATGTAGAGCACATTGCAATAATCTATATGGGAGGTGACAAGGGCATGAGTGACTATTCGGAGGGCCTCTCGATCCAGGAATGGGCGTAGCTGGCGCACAACCTAAAGCTGCGCAAAGGCCCTCCTGGCCACAACTGCCACCTGCTCTTTGAACATGAGTCGTGAATCCAGGAGGACCCCCAGGTTCCGCAATGGCTCTGAATGGGGCAGTGCCACCCCATCCAGAACCAAAGATGACAACTTCCTGGATACAGAGGAGCCATCAATCCACAGCCACTCGGTCTTACCAGGGTTCAGTTGAAGCCTGTTGTTCCCCATCCAGACCCCCACAGCCCCCAGGCACTGAGACAGGGCAGCGACCGCATCACTTACTTCACCCGGGATGGATATATATAATTGAGTATCATCAGCATATTGATACCTCATCCCGTGGTGACGGATGATCTTACCCAGAGGTTTCATGTAGATGTTAAATAGAGGAGAGAGAACCGAATCCTGCGGCACCCCACATAAGGGGGGTTGCGGGTCGGATCTCTCCTCCCCTATCACCACCGATTAGGAACGGCCTGATTAGGAAGGAGGTGAACCAGTGCAGAACCACGCCGCCCACCCCCAACTCCGAGATGTCCCAAAAGGATACCATGGTCGATGGTATCGAAAGCTGCTGAGAGGTCAAACAGAGCCAGGATGGATGCACTCCTTCCATCCCGCTCTCACCAGAGATCATCCATAAGCACGACCAATGCAGTTTCTGTCCCATATCCTAGCCTGAAACCTGACTGGAAGGAGTCTAGATAATTCGTTTCCTCCAGAATCCTCTGGAGTTGCAATGCCACCACTTTCTCAACCACCTTTCCCAAAAAGGGAAGGAAAATTGTCCAACACAGTAGGGTCCAGGGATGGTTTCTTGAGGAGGGGTACACGAGCACCTCCTTAAAGGCAGCTGGAAACACCCCCTCCCTCAAGGATGTATTAACCTGTAATTAGACCTGGACCCAACCACAAGTCACCTCCTGGGCTGACTTTACCAGCCAGGAAGGGCACATGTCTAGATGACATGTGGTGGCATTTACAGTCCGGAGGATCCTGTCCACTTCCTCAGATCCAACAGGGTCAAGCTGTTCTCAGATAACAGGGCAAGTACCCACCCTCGGCATCTCCCCAGACTGTGCCTCACGCTTAGCATCCAACTTGGAATGAATCTGAGCGATTTTATCCTGCAGATGCTCAGAAAACTCCTCCGAACGGCCCTGTAAGTGGGTCACTGAATTTACCTGACCCAAAAGAGATCGGGTAATTTTAAACAGGGCCGTTGGGTGGCATTCTATGGACACAATAAGAGCGGAGAAATTTTCTGTTCATTCGTTCATTGATTAAAATATTTCCTTTCTGGTAACCTTTTGGATTTCTTTTTGCCAAACATTTGAAATTAGTGAGACATAAGTTTATAACATATTTAGAATCTGCTTAATAAGAATGACTTTTTAATATTTCTTGTTTGACTCAGTTTCTTGTGTTCTTTTGGAAAAAATCCACATCTGTTTTAGAAATTTCCATAATTTTTCATAAAATTTCCAAAATATTGTAGCCAGGAGAAAATCTGCTCTTTCCTCAGGTTTTTGTTTTTTTGTACCCTTTCCACTAACTTTATGTTACTTTATTTTACTGTTAGTTTAAGAACATTTTATATTTATATGTATATTTGTATTTAAGAAGTATGTTTTTTTAGTGTATTCTAATCTGTATTTTATAGTAGTTTATTGTAAACCGCCAAGAGTGATTGGGGAGTGACTTATAATCAAATCTCTCGTGAGTTAATAGAATGATCATTCTACTGTCCCCATTCTTTGAGATCAAGTCAAAGTGGCAGGAGGATAGAAAAAGTTTCAGTTGTTACGAGAGAGAATAAAAGAATAAAAAGAGCTGGAGCCTTCTTTATTTTCTTGTGGAGATGGCTGTTTACCCCATGTGCAGAAGTGTATCATGTACTTGCCAATTCTGCTTAGCTTCAGCTCTGAAACGGCAGTGATCCTGTACAGGAAATTATTTCTGTTAAATAAGTTTTAGATAATGGTGGAGATGAACGGTTGATGAACAGATGAACAATGTATTGTCAAAGGCTTTCACGGCCAGAGTTCGATGGCTGTTGTGGGTCTTCCGGGCTGGGTGGCCGTGTTCTGGAAGTTGTGGTTCCTAACGTTTTGCCAGCTGGCGAAACATTAGGAACCATAACTTCCAGAACACGGCCACACAGCCCAGAAGACCCACAACAGCCAACAGATGAACAGTTAAAAATAATAATAACCCTTCATAATCCATCATTTTAAAGCAGGGCTTTCCAAAGTTTTCCCGCGGCGACACACCAACCGCTGTTGGTGTGTTGCTGCGGGAAAACCTGGAAGTGCCGCCGTTGCGGCAGCGCGCAAAAACCCGGAAGTGCTGCTGCCGCTTTCGATTTTTGCGTGCCACCGTTGGTGTGTCGCTGCAGGAAAGCCTGGAAGCGCTGATGATGATCAGCGCTTCCAGGTTGTGTGGCGACACACCAGACTGTGTGGCGACACACTTTTGTGTCGCGACACCCAGTTTGGAAAGCTCTGTTTTAAAGATTGCAGTTTTTGAGGTGGAGAAAAAAAGGGCCCAGGGGGTAAAAAAGGAAGACCCCTTCCCTCCTATATACTGTAATTGCCGATCTGGCCCTCAGAAATCTATACTGAAGGGAGTGTTGGCAAAAGGAGTTGCTGAAGCGTGGACTCTTCATATAACTTGACTCCTTTTAAATGTTTCCTTTCTTTTTGGCTAGGGAACTCAGAGGCGACTAGAAGAGAAGCCAGGCGTCCACACTTCCAGATCCTTAGCAGCATCTAATGGTGTGGTACCGCAAACAAAAAGGGCTGCAGTAAAGAAAACTGAAGGATGGCTACCCACTGCTAGCATATCTCAGAACCAGGAACTTGCAGACCCACTTCTTCAACAGATCGATAATATCACATCCTATATTAAGCAGGCAGAGGAAGCAAATCGTCTAGATGAAGTCCAGATGCTGCAGGAGAACCTGCGACAACTTCAGGATGAGTATGATCAGCAGCAAATTGTCAAAGGCATTGAGCTTTCTAAAAAGCAGGCTGAGATGGAGGAAATGCAAAGAGAACAATTGCAGATCCTTTGTGAAAAAGAATGGAAAAGAGATCATAAAAAAAGGATGTCTCAACATTCACGGACACGTTCTCTGGATTTCAGAGAAGTGAAGCATGGTAAACTTGAGATTGAGAAGGAAAGCATAAACCAAATAGCACAGGCTTTGGATCTAGATATGGTTCAGAACAAATACTCTGGCTCCAAAGCCTCTTCCCCAAGTGACAGTGACAGAGTGCCAGATAATGAGAATCTGGTTTTGGTTTGCCAACCTCTAAGAGCCTCAGAGCATGAGAAAACCTCCATAAAACCTTCTGAAGATACTTTACTAATTAGCCCTCCAAAGGGTGACCCTGATAGTCCCTTTGCTGAAAACTCTGCAGTGGCTTCCTTGCCTACCAATGCCTTGCCCAGTTATAAAAAAGACTACAATCCATTTGAGGAGGAGGAGGAGGAGTGTCAGCAAGCAAATGGGGTAGCTTTCAGTGCTCCAAACCCATTTGAAGATGCTGCTGGAAATCCATTTTGTACACCTGTAGGAAATCAAGAATCTGGGAATCCATTTGAAGAATCATTGTCTTCCTCTTTGAATCCTTTTGAAGTTGAGAGTGATAATGAAGTTTCAGGAGAAGATATGATAGAAGAAGAATTACTTCTCCAACAGATTGATAATATCAAAGCTTTTATTTTTGATGCCAAACAAAGTGGACGAATGGATGAGATAGAAATATTGTCTGAGAATTTAAAAGAACTTAAGAGCACACTTGCAAAACAGAAGGAGAAATCGGGCTGCTGAACTGGAAACTATATCTACAGTTTTGCAGATCCAGAGGGAGGAAAGGTCAACGTAAAATGAGAAATACATTGCAAAAGACGTTCAGAAGCTGAACCAAGCTTAGGCACTTTGGTATAGGGATTTCCACTATTCAAATCTACAAATAAAGTCGACACTATTTAAAATGTTATAATTACCTGAACTGTTCTTCAAACACTGAAAAATGTATTTAAAACTTACCATAATCCATGTTGTGTCCCAATCCAAATTTAAGAGCATAATTGTATTTCTCAGCACCTGCTTTATCTCTGATGTAAAATTCAAAAAGGGAAATGGGGTTTTTAAAATGCAGGAAATTATTTGCAGTCCTCAGACTTCTGAATTGATTTTCTATCAGCAGGTAGGGTTGTACATGATTCAAAAATAATTTAGAAGTGTTTCAAACCACCTCTTTGCTCATTAAAGCAGCAGCAGCTTTTCTCAGAATTGTGCAGCAACCTGAAAAAGGTTTTGCTGCTTCAAAGGAGCTTGGTGCTCACGTGAATCCAAAGCATTTCCTCAGAATCCTTTTTGAAGCTTGCACAGCCTGGTTAACAAGGAATTAATATTGTATTACAAATTTTCAGTGGAATTCAACTGGTATCCCGCCATCTTTATATTTTGGGGAAGCAGAAGGAGAGAAAATAACTCATTGTTCAATAGAAGGAAGCCTTTCATTGGTAAAGCAACAGTAGTTAGATTTCATCTCTGTTGAGCATTAAACAAGGTAGTGAATTCATCAAAAGAGAATAACTGCCAGATATGCTCAGAGGAAGTATTAAAAAGCAGATCTACTCTGATCTACATAGTATAAAGGCCAATGATCTGTCTGTGCAATACAAAAGATAACCTAAAGTCATACCTAACTGGACATAATGTACTCCTTTTCTTTTACCTGTTCTTCAGGTGATTAAACTATTTATTTTAATAGCTTTTTCCAGCTAATTCTGGACTATACCCTTTGTAAGGATGTTGAAAATTTGTCACTCTCTCAAAACGACACAATTTCCAGGCTTGTAGAAGTGTCGTAATAGGTAAATTCTTTTCTGCTTGCAGAAATTAGATTTGCATCCAGGAGAACTGTGCTTTAAGGAGAGCCATCCTGGCTGTCCACTTGATCAGAGCATCAATTAAAAATTAGAAGATCTTGTCCATGTTTCTTCCTAACTTTATCTCTGTCTAGGATTGAAGGGAATTTTCAGTCTAGAATTGAAGAGAAAAAATACTCTTTTATAAATCCCGAGTACAAGAAAGACCCAAATGAACACATTTCAGGGAAAGAAAAAGGACAGTGTTGATGTACTGGCACAATTTGTTGTTTGGAGGATTTGTGCAAACCCTGTTATACTAAATGGAGGCTACGAAATTCTTAGGGTTGAATTATTTGTAAAAGTGAAGGTTTTTTTCTTTTATTGATCTGCCAGCGGTGAACAGAAATGTTTAGGGACTGTTAAATAATTTCTGATTTCAGTTGTACTGAATGAATTTTATTTGGTTGCATTTAATTATTTTGGGGACTTAAACCAATTTTAATTGTTTACACAGGAAGGACTTACTTGGAGAGTATTATGGATTTATGGGAATGGGAAGAAGGCCCAAGCATTAATCATCTATCTGATTTTGGAAACTGTTCCGATTTAGAAATGCTGGCATAGATACTGTACGCGGTATAGGTGGACACTAAATGTTACATTCCTCAAGGATTAGGGGTAGTAAGGTCAAAAACTAAGGCAGCACTTTACACATTAAGCATTATATATTACATATTACATGTTAATCATTTTCCATTTTTAGCAGGGAAAAACTAGCTTAACTTTTATTTCATGCATCATAACTCAGCTGAACTCAGTGGCAGCCTGTTTTAATGAATCCTGAGTTCCTGTAGAAACTGACCTGAACACTGCACACAGGGCTATACTATTCTAAGGATACTTGTAATGGGTTTAATTTTTTTTTTAAATGGGTGCATCTGGAAATGAACTTGTGGTGCTCTCCACAGGATTGAGTTGGAACATGAGCATAAATGAATGATAAAATGTATTAAAAATGGATACCAGTGATTGTTTAAGGTAAAACTATATTTATTAAGGACAGCAAGGCAGCAAACTTGGATCTGTCACTGTGTAGTCCAGCCAAAATGAACGTTTCAGTGGCTTTTTAAAAACATACTTCCTTGTGACATACATTCTGCCTTGTTTCTATGTATGCTGTAGTCTAATACTTTAGAAGTATCATAGTATTGATGTATCTTATTAATATGTTGGTTGTAGCTCTATAACTGCAAGTCAATGTGGAATTATCCCTCTTGATAATCCAATGGTTGTCCCATATTTTGTCAGCCTTCCATTTGTACTTCTGAATTGATACAATGAAAATGAAGACGACCATGCCATTATGAGATTTAACACTAATGACATTTGTTTGTACATTTGCATGCACTAGTTTGTAGACTTTCTGATGAAATAAAGTAAGATTTTTGTTTCTGAGAGTGTGGAAAAGCTGATTAGGTCAACATCAGCTGCAGCATTCTAGTCTTTCATGTGAATTGCAAATTTCTTGGCATCTTATGAGTAGCATGTAGGAAGCATCTTTATACTAAGCCAGGCAATTTGTCCAATGAAGCACTGTCTATCTTGTTTAGACAGGGGACTTTTCCAGGCAGGTCTACTGAAAAGATTCTAAGCATTTAACCCGGGACTTTCTCTGTGTTTTGCACCAAGATACTTTCTTCAGTTCAAGTGAAATAAGAAATGCAGATAGGAAGAAAAACCCCTTCTTTGCTTCTCTGGAACAGGATATTTTAAATAAAAAATGTGAACAATCTTTCAACCCAAGTCTCGCAAAGGAAAAAGTATGTACCATGATGAAATGTAGCGATCTGCACAGTATAGAAGCCAATACTGCAATTCAAAAAACAATATACAGTAAAAGAACAAACACATTTTGGTTGCTGTACTGAGATATATATAACCTTTGGTTTAAAAAAAATTCTAAGGTCTGTTTTGAAATCATGTACCATTTGAACCAAGAAAGCAAGAAACAGTTTGCACTACAGAACTTATATTTTTCCTTGCTTTAACATTATTGAGGCTTTTTAAAAGCCACAATTTTACTTTATTCTCACCTCTTGGGTTCAGCATAGATAAAATCCTGTGTTGTGTAGGGCATTAGATGCTACTTCCTTTTATGCAGGTGGTACAGTTTTGGCTTCCATAAACATGGAAAGCCTCAATACACACAATAAGTGGTACACAGCTTCTCCTACTTAAATAGCTGATGCCTGCTGATTGTGTATTTCTTTTCTCAACCAAACTAAAAGAAAGTGAACAAATAAATTTCACCATGACCATATTCCTGCAACACATTTTCCTGGGTCATGGGAGTGGGGTGAAGGGTAGTACTTAATCCCTAGATTATATTTGATCAAGTCACATACTGGACTATCCTAAATCCATTCAGTGATCTGTTCTGCATATCTAGTTCTCTAAGGCAAAAGAATGGCTCTCCATTACAGAATGTATTGCAAAGCATGGCAGCATCGAACATAATACCTAAACACTGGTTTTCTACAAAGGCTAAGCCATGTTCCCCAAATTGTGATTTTGATCTAGTTAGTGTGACTGTGTGCTGTCAGAATCCTGACTGGGTCAGGTGTTGACTGGCTGAGCAGGTTGTGGGACAGGCCAGTGACTTCTCCCGAGGCTCTGTAACATTGAAACGGAATATCCTTTTGGAGCACCTCTCACAAAGTACTTTTCAGCCAATTGCTTGCAAGTTTTTGAACAAGTTCAGAAACATATATATCATGCTAAATTGGTTTATATCTTGCAGCCAGGCAACTTGAATTTGCATCATTATAGAAAGGTTAAACAGATTGAAATGCTATTTCTGACCACTGAAAACTAGCAAAAATCCCATAAATCACAGATTTACAACTATAACTATTTTAGCCCTATATCTACATTCAATCCACGATCAACATTTGTAGGCTTTTAAAATGTAAGTTATTTAACTAAAAGCAACTTTTGGAAAAGGAATCGGGGTTCCCTGTTACAATCTTTTTCTCTGTTCCTATAGAACTGCATTATGCAATGTGGACATAATCCAAGCCATTTTCCCATGAAACAGGGAAATCTGTGCCCTCCCTCCACAGTTAGAGAACTATAGTTGGCATTATAATCAATATGACCCAAAATTTGTTTTTTTTAAAAAAAACATTTATAAAATATTTACCATTCAGTGTACAGCAGTGAAAGAATTAAGCCCATCTACTTTCTTCCTGTCTCACACAACAGTGTATTCTCATCACGCCTCTAACCAGTCAGCTTCTTATTACTCTGCAATCTTTAATTCCTGCTGTGGAGAAGCTTGGTGTGGAGGTGGTTTAGGAAACGTTTTTCATGGCAGCTTTATATTTGCCGGTCATCTCTTTCGGTAGTGGCACTTTACCAGGACAGGGAACCTGGCCATCAATTTCACACATGCATTCCCGCAAGTGGTATTTTTTGGGACCAAATGTTGCAGGATGCCATCGCCTCTTTTTCTCTTCTTCTACCCGGATTGTTTCTCTATTAAAAAGATGATTTTATGGTAAGGAGGACAGCAAATGCAGTTCAGTGTGCAGCATGTCACAACCACTCATGAATATTTTAACAAGTTAAATTCTGATGAAAGAGGAAATGTGTTCTGTTAGAATGCAATTAAAAGGTTAACTGGCTTTCTATAAGGAAGAGAAATAATTTATACTATCTGTTCATACAATGTTATTTTAAACAACTGCATTTCATGATCAACATGTTCTCTGAATAAAGAGAATCTCCCACTCTTACTATGCTATCAGATAAAGAACCAATAAGAGGCAATAATATCAATGTAAGTTCAAACTTAATTTAAGAACTCCAAGGGTATCATTTATTAGGGAATGCTGGCAATACTTTAAAGAATACTTATCTATTCCCCAAGTAAATTTAGAAGAAATTATGTCATTTGGGTTAAGGAAGTCCCATTTTTGTCACAATAATTTAAAGCAATAGGTTCCTATACTGCATGTCCTGTTTGATACCATCTACCCAGAGGGGAGGATCCCTACAGGTAGAGGGGATAGAACCGGTGTCCTCCTGAAGTATCCTAAATGATCCACCACCACAGGGATGTATTTTCCTAGACCTGTAGGAGAATAATTTGATGCACTTGTTTTTACAGTCACCTGCCCTGTATATTTTACAATTACACTTTTACAATTTGAACACTTTGGAAAGTTTAGAAAATCCTTTTTATCTATGGCAGCATTCAGGCTTCTCATTAACAGCCCATCTGATATTGATTAAACTTTTGTAGACCTACTGATTTACAATAATGCCATTTTTCATTAAAAATAATCCTGAACGGGGAACTTTGCTGCCTTCCCCTGCTTTACCTTTTTAATCCATAAATGAGTAAATAGGTAGAAAAGTTTGCACTTATATTTTATGTCTTATAAATAGACCTAGTGTTGCCCCATACAGTCAGAGCTGAAGTTTGATTCCATGGCATGACGACCTTAGCTATTTTGACTTACTCGCTTTTACCAAGAATTTTCTTAATGTGCTCTACTATCTCTTTGTTAGTCTTCTCTTCCGCATCAACCAGGATTTGCTCTCCAGTATCTGCAGAGGAAACAGTGTTACATAAAGAGTATAAGAATTTTCCCAAAATTACTTCCATGATATGGCATATCAATCATACAAATATATACACATGATCGTTTTGACCAGAGATAACTTGGCAAACCATTCATCCCTGAAACTGTCCAGCCCTGATGACTGTAACACGTTGTATGTGGCCACTTGCTCTCAAAAAATTCAATTATTTTAAAGCAGGAATTATTAGCTTTTTTCTGTCCAAAAGGCTGCACCACCTCCTCTTTTGGCCCCGTGTTGGGAATGCAGGGGGCATAGCTTTTAATGCACCACTGCTGGATTGAGCAGTGGTGAAACTGTCAATTCCTCTCTTCTGTTCACAATATGAGTGGGGTAAGGTTAAGGGCCAAAACAGCAGACCTAAGGAAGGCAAGGTACATTAATAATTATGAATAGTTTAAATGGATTCTTAAACCACCATACTTAGAGCTTTCAGCAAAATGTAATAAATATCAGCCTTATAAATATAAAATGCAACAACAACAATAAAACATATTCCCCAACTGAGGAACAGAATAAAGTAACATAAAATGCCATAGCAAACCAAATAGCTTTAATCTGGTGCCAAGGAGACTATAATGTTGGTGCCAGATGCAATTCTATTGGGAGGATTTTCCACAATTATAGTGCCAGAGCAAAAAAAGCTATATCCTTTTGACATGTAGACAAGAGCATCTCCTGCAAATTTTAAGACACAAGCAGGCACCCATTTGTTATTAGGATCCCATGTCAATAAGAAACCCCACAAGAGCATATGGAAAACCTTTGGATTTTGTAAGTCTTGAAGTGTGGGGGGAACGGGTATGATTTTTTTTTACCAGCCTATAATCCTTACAAATGGGTCTTATGCTTATTATAGCCATGTGAACTTGTGCTGCTCCACATGTATCCAACATCTGCAAGAATAATTTCCATCTGTAACTATCACAACAGCTGGAAGATCACAGGTTCCCCATGCCTCTGCTAGCTCAATTCCACAGCATCTTGATACCAATGAAAGGCCTTAAAAGCATAACACTGAGAAGGAAAAGTTAGTCTAGTGTCAGATTATCTACTTTCCCCACCCAGTCCTTAAAGATCAGTGCTTAGGTAGAAAGATAACAGCTTATTCCATCTACTTCTGTATATTTTCTCTGCAAGTCTCCAGTGCAGATCTTTACTACCTCTGCCCTCAAACCTCCACATAAGACAAGTTCAGGTCCAGTTTTTCTAAAAAAAAAAAATCTGGAAAAAATAACATCAAAGGTAAACTACTGCTTGCAGTTCTAAGGCAAACAAAACTCCCTGAAGTTAGAACACAACCACTTTGTTTACCAGCACTGAACACAAAGTGCTCCTGCTCAGACTGGCAATTCTGCACAGTTCTAATAATGATTAGGTACATCAACTAGGAAGTTTTGAAGACATGAACTGTTTCCCTCTTTCAGCAGACAATGTTAAGGATTATTTCCCACATGCCAGCTACTAAAATAGGGGGAACCTAAGCAAAGACTATTCTGATCCACTTCCGCAAGAGCTGCAGGGAAATCAGATGCATGCTCTACTTACCCAAGTAGAATCTTAAGAATGGTGAGGGAGTCATATTTTTAAACATCACAATCTGCAGCCAAGGATTTTTGTACTGAATCTGAGGTATGTTGAAAAACACAAATTTTCTATGGTAAAAAACAAAAGCAAGAATGAGAAGCTATGCACTGAGTTTTTAACCTCGCTGAAGGACAGGGGCAGTTGAACAGGCACGACAGTCTAGATTTTGAGTGATTCTGTCCAGCTGGAGTGTGACTGATACTTCCCTGGCTACCTCCCTTCATGATTACTTGATCAGCTGTAAACTGAAGCTATGCAGTCTCTATGGAGTCAAACAAACATTTATTTCTCAAAGCGGAGGGCTATGGGCCTTTCCCCACTTGCACAGCACTACAGCACAACCATGTACTGGCAACCTCCTCTTTTGCCGAGTCCTCATGACACTGGCTTCACCTCATCCTCCACCCACGAGGAAGATAGACTCGCTGTCCTCAGTTGCACCAATGTCAAAGAATCATTTCCCCCTTTATTCAGGCACCGTCCAGCGGCAGTTTCGTGGTGTATAAAATCGGCTGGGCTTTGCCCTCTTTTTCCTTGGAGGGAAGTCAAATGACTGGGTTGAAGGAAGCTGGAGAAGGCATTCTCATTGCACATATACATCGGTCTCTCTGCCATAAAAAGAGCACACTGTGTTGCTAGCTTATGGATCAAAGCACAGCGCGTGAACCGGCAACCCAATATGCCCGTGGCAGCAGTGCCTTGCTCTTCTCGGCAATTTCCACCTCGGTGGAACTTGAGCTAAAACAGGGCTACCATATCTGGGTTGCAAAAATAAGGAGCCACGACCTCCTGCTGCCGTTCAACGGCCGCCGGTATTCTGCAGCCCAGCCACGGTGCTCCTTCTCCGAAGGAGAGCACGGCCTTCCGCAGGCTGGAGCCATCAAACGCCTCGGCCCGCCGCTCCCTTCCTCGCCCGAGGCGAGAACGACCCTCACCTGGCGCCCTCGCTGAGCTCTCCGCGCGTGTTGTAGTTCACCGTCATCACCTTCACGCAGTTCTTGAAGACGACGTCGCCCTGGCTCAGGTACTGCAGCGTCCTCCGAATAGGGAACCTGCCCTTCATAGGCATGACTGCGACGGCACTGGCAGCCCCCGGAGAAAGTGACTTCCGGCTCAATCGCTAGCGTCGCACGGAAACCGTCGACCCACCGCTAGTAGAAAGAGGAAAAGAAAATTAATCGGCGCAGAGGGGCATGGGAAGTGTAGTTTTTTTTCGAGGGAGGAACCAATGAAGACAAGGACCTGGATGCGTGGCGCGCGGGCAGAAGAGGGAATCAAATATGGGCTAGGGCTACCAAGTCTGGTTTGCAAAAGTCACAAGATTCTGGCAGCCTAGACGTGATAACCCGAGTGGACAGTCGGGTTATCGCATCCTGGCTGCTGCTTTTTGCTATACAATGTATAGGTTGTAATAGCACCAATGCATAAAGGGTTTTTGAAGTATCCATCGCAAGAATTTTGGAGTGTTAACAGGTGGCATATGGATCATGACACCTTGGGCATTTGAGGTTTTTTTTCGGATGTTGCGAACGAATCCACTACAGCCAAAGGCAGTTTTCTGTGAAAATAAGCCTAACGGTAGATATTTATTCAAAATATGGTTACCCCTAATTCATCATCAAGTCACAGCTCAGATTCAGTGTGATGAACATGAATTTGAGTAAACTCCGGGAGACAGTGGAGGACAGGAAGGCCTGGCGTGCTATGGTCCATGAGGTCACGAAGAGTCGGACACGACTGAACTATTGAACAAGAAGAAGTAACTGCAGTGTGGAATTGGGGCTGAGGAAACCAGGTCCACATTTCAGCCACAGAAGCTAACTGGGTGACTCAGGGCCAGTCATCCTCTGGCAGTTAATTGTGGGGATAAATTGGAGAAAGAGCTGTGTGTGCTGCCACATCCTGCATTTGAGATATAAATCTGACAAAAAAAATAGATCCATCACTATAGAAAAGTGTCCTATTGCTGAGCTCAAATCTGGGGTACACAGATACAATTTTCTTGATAAAAATATGGAAGTAATTTACCACTGCCTTCTCCCAAGATGTTTCTTAATTTCCAATGTAGAATAGAATTCCTAATGTCTTTATAGGGGCAAGCCACTAATAAAAAGAACTGGTTCTATTGAGTTTCCAAGCCCAGTTAAAGCCAAACATTGCCATCTACTAAGACAGTGTTTCTCAACCTTGACAACTTTAATATGTGTGGACTCCCAGAATTCCCCAGCCAGCAAGGTATTATAAACTATAATATATTTAAATATGGGTCATTATTTTAACATGACAGAAACAGTTATCAGTTAAAAAGCGTGACTTGAGCATGACAGGGACTATTCCAGTGTCTGCCATTTGCACGTGTGGCAGAGAATACATTTAAAATATGCATATTCACTGATGTATACTTGAATCAATGTCCTGATATTTGGTTAAAATCTAAAGATTTACACCAGTGGAGATGGTTGACTTTTCAAAGCAGGAGCTATTTCCTTATCCCCAACCCCCACCCTTTCTCAAAACTCCTTTACTACATGGCAAGGGAGATGGGCAGTTCTGTTCAAGGAACTCTGGGATAAAACCAGCTGAGGCATGCAGAATGCTACTTTGGGGAATTCATACTGTTTCATTGCACAAGCATTTTCGTTCTGTCATTAACTACCATGGATATTAACAAAAATATTAAAAGGAGGAAGTCAAAATCTGCATAAGTCTTGATTTATTGTAATAGTATAAATTTCTTGTAGGCTGCAACATTAAGCCACAACAATGTAAGGACACATTTAGACAGCATTTAATAAAATGCATAAGCATGCACTGCAATACTCTATATATACATACACAACAAGGCAAATTTCTCTTCAAGACTGAAGACACTGATTAGATATAAAAGTTCAGATTAAAAAAAACATGCTATTTTAAATGTCATGACATTTCCAAAGCTGATTTCACAAAAGAAACTGAGGAAGCAACAGATTTTGGCGGGTTTTAAACCTGAACTAAAAAAGTAGACTTTTAAATAAACAATACAATGCACAGGGTTATATAAGATAACCCTGGATATTATGACAGTTCTTTTTGTGGCAAATTTTTTTTTGTTCAGTTGCTTCTGACTCTTCGTGACTTCATGGACCAGCCCACACCAGAGCTTCCTGTCGGCTGTCCCCAGGTCCCCCACGGTCGAGTCCGTCACCTCCAGAATATCATCCATCCATCTTGCCCTTGGTCGGCCCCTCTTCCTTTGGCCTTCCACTTTCCCTAGCATCAGCATCTTCTAAAAGCTCAATGCTTGAGGGAGTTTTCAAATGCTTACAATTGTAAACACAAGCAGTACTTTCAATTATAAACTGTTGAGAACAATGGCTTTACATTGTGTTTATACTTAGAATATGATTATGGAAGCCTTTTCAGGATATGAATTCTGTGGATACTGAAAGAAAATACAGTACTGTATGCTGTTATCTTTTGGACAATACACCATTAAAACTTATCCAGCTGTTTGGTAAGGTTGTTTTTTAAACTGAATAGAATGTGAAATCAGTATCATACTTCCAGTACAAAGTTACTTTTACTCTTCTAACAATGTATTTTTATTTATTTATTTTTCAATTTCTATCACCGCACCATCTCCCCCAAAGGGGACTCTGGGCGGTTTACAAATACAAAATATTTGCCTTTGCATTGCGTAACTGGCAAAATGTAGAGCTGTCATATCTGAGCTACCAGGATGACTCCCTACAGTTTCCGGAATCTTTCTGTTTCCAGTTACGGAAGTCCCAGTGAATGAGAAATGCCGTCTCTTACACACATTCAGAGCAAGAGCGTTTTTAAATGAGCAAAAACTATTACATTTCTCTTCACCTTTCAGACAACAGCTAGAAATGGAAACATTCTATTCGATTTAAATGAAATGACTTATGAATCCAATTGTTGTAACTATGAAACAAAGAATTTCAGTTTGAGTAAATTTAAAATGAGTGCTTCTAGCCAAAAACGGTTCATTGGTTAAAGAAAAAAAGTGTTTTAAGCAGTAGACTAGAAAACAGAGAAATATAAATTCAAAAATATTTATAGGGATTCCCCAGGATTACATCCCACTTCATTGTTATTTTTTATAGACTTTCCAGTCATAACTTGTCTTTTAAGTGCAGGATTAGGCAAGTGCTAGACCATATATAACTTTATTAGCAGCATTTATTCCCACCAGGCTCTTCTTTTACAATACTGTACTGTACATTTTAGATCATATCTGGAATACACTTCAAAAAAGATGTGGAAATCAAGGCTTAGGCAGTATCAGCAGTGATACTGGCAAGGGCGAAGTCTTTCGTTTTCCAATGAATTCTGAAGACAATCTTTCTCTGTATGGACCTAATGGCTCCATGGAAAGTGATCCTCCCGGTGCTCGAGAGCAGTCTTTCAGCCCTCTCCCTTTAAACGCACATGGAAGATGAAGGTAGTGTGTCATTGCATGGAGGAAAGGGCTGTTTTAAACGGGGGGGGGGGGGGACGGGACGGACGATGACACATTCAAGTTTCCCATCAAGCCCTGCCTCTCCATGCAGTGCAAACTACCTGAACTTTCAAGAGAGGCAGAACAGAGGCCTGAACAAATGCCGTTTTCCATATACTACAATTTCCCATATAGAGCCTCTATGTGTGTTCTTACATATGGGAGCACTTCTCCCTAAGTATGACCATAAGTTATCTAATCTGACACCCCACCCTCATGAATCCCCTTTTACTGATGGAGGCCAGAAAGGTATCAAGGGCAGCATGAAGTGAAACAAAAACACTTGAGATACACAAGCTACTTCCCTTCAGAGCTTACTTGAAACCTCCCCCAAGACTTCACTGGCAGCATCTGTGTGGTATCTCATACCACTTGTCCATTCACAAACTTAAATGTAAGACGGCCATTTTACCAGTTTCTCTGCAAAATAAATGTATCATTGAGAAGATACCATATCCTGTATCAGTTAGCTAATAGTGACATTCATGACACAGTGTTTTGCCTTATGCTCATTTAATAAGATAGCTATCAATATAAAATTACACACATCTGTTGTGTGACAGCCTTGTTCATTTTAATTAGCAACTTGGAAGGGATGTACTGCCAACATTAAAACATACAATCAAAATGCATATGCTGAAAAAGACGACTGTACAAAAGAAAAGCTCAGAAAAAATACAAAAAGCCCCTTTTGCAGGCATTGAGAACATACAGAAAGGTTTATGGTCCACAGGTTCACCACCACTGTCACTGCACAATGTCCATTTATTTCAGTTGGGCTTGTGAATATTAACAAATAAAACGTGGAACTATTAGATAGTTTCTTTCAGTATTTAAGACAAAGTGCAATTACATCCTAGATTTAGAAACAGTAGCCTACCCTACTGAGAAAAAGGAGAGGGAGGCATATGATTATATCAAGCTTTGAACAAAATATAAAATGTAGGAAGCTCAAGCTTTGCAATGCATTTATAAATCTTCTTTAACATATAGAAATCTGGTATATATGAGTATGACTGTACATAATTTTATATACATACATACACATTTTATATTACACTGTACATAATGCACTAGACAAAGTTAAATACTAACACATAAACATACAAACAAATAAATATGGCCAGCATCCAAAGCACTGTTTTAATTGTGCTTAAGAGCTTGGTCAAGTCTTAAGATTTTTAAAAACTCTTTTCCTGTTGTATGGCATATTTGGACTGAACTCTAAATGAAATATTTATTTTTGGGGAAAAAACAGTAACACCTATGGACACATACTTAAAATGACAATATTAACTCTTATCTAATTCAGTACAAGCTAAATACTCAGGGAAATTGTAATATTTAATGGTTTGTAGTTGCCATACAGGTTCTCCCATAGCAGGGAGACTTTGGTCTTACTGTCATGCAGCTCCAAGTCCCATTGAAATAAATTAAAATTCATGAGTCCAATTTATCAACAGACAGTCCATTCAGGAAGTCTTTTAAATGCAGATGCTTTCAATCTTTACATGCATATTTAAATCCTACTGATCGAGAGAGCTTGCTTTCAAGTAAGTGTGCTTGGTAACAGTAAGCACCCCAAATGTCCATCTTCAGAGAAATAGGTATTACATTAAAATTTCCACTTACTGATAATTTTTAAAAGTGCTATGACTTAATGATAAAACATCCTTTAATAATTTAGGCTCAAATTACGAAGTGTCAGGATTACATGACCTCCACTGCTTTCGATATCAGGCACATGGCTTCTCTGATGATTACCCACTGAGCAAAGTAAATTCGTCTGCCAATGGAATACATAGCATTCATTCTACTCAAAGCAGCTCCGCAAATCTGCTCTAGATGATTAGCAGAACTCCAGAGCAGATTTGGAAAAATGCAAATAGAGGAGAAGCAGACCAAGTCCTATTATGTGATACTGGATAGAACCTTTTTGTTGTTTATTCGTTCAGTCGTTTCCGACTCTTCGTGACTTCATGGACCAAATGGATTCCAATATAGAGGAGCAAATGACTATTTTTTATTTTCTATGTCTGAATGGTAGTTCCCCAGTACAGAGACATATGTTGCTTTCTAGATGCACCCAAATCAAAGATGTTTTTTGTAGTATAGTGGTAGCAGCTACTTTCCAAAAAAGAAAAGCAAAACTCTTCCAAACATGCTGAGAGTTTTCAGTGTGCACATAAGCAAAGGTAATGATGACACTTTTTGAAAGAAAAGTATGTTCAGAAAACATATTCCAACAGGATGTGCAGATAACGGTGCAGGATGGCTTATATTGCTTCTCTTTTTTCTGATGCACTTCGGTGCAGCATTTCCTTCCTTGAAAATTCAAATGGAGCTACCAAACGCTAGATGCTATGAAAACTTTCCTCTTAAGAACAAGTGCTCTTATAAAAAATAATAGTTTAAAATTGTTGAAAGAGTTCATTATACAATCTCTTCCCAGAAACTTAAAACTAAAAGAACACTTGTTCTCTTGGCCATAATGAAAAACATAAATGTAAACATAATTCCTAGTTGTGAGATCCACCATCTATCTCTAATGTGACAATGAACAACTGCAAAAACATTTTTATAATAATATGCCAGCTAGGTGAGATAAGAAGTAAATAAATAATGAATGCAAAATAACTGAAACACTGTAACTCAGTGCCATTAAAATAGTGCTACTTAAAAATGTATTTTGGCTGGATCCAAACCCTAGATAACTAAAACAAATGATGTAACCTAGTTTGGTTCAACTTAATCCAAGAGAATGAAATTAATATATGATTAATGGTTTGTGGAGGATCTAATCTGGTACAGAATTCAGCAAGCTATTTCATCTTGCACTGAATTGTTTTCAAAACTATTATTTTTATATTATTCAAATTGCATATGTTTTTATTAGATGTGCATAATTAAGTATTATACATACTCTAATAATTTTAAATATATATATATATTCCATCATACTAATCATGGTAGTATGCAAAACAAAATCCATTAATATGAATTAGAGTTATAAATTATCACAATAAAAACAGTGTGCATAATTTGTTCTGCAGATTTCAACAAAATGGAGCTAAAGCATAATTTGTTGTTTAATATTTCCTCATCCAATTTTTTATAAATTTGGCCTGTAACTAGTTTTAAGTTTTATGATCTTACCAAGACAGACTCAATTCTATTTCCAACTGATGTTGCTACTGTATAACCATAGTATTTCATATATTATATGACACATACAGCTAGTTTTCTAATACTTCACAATGCATCTATAGTCATAGTCCTATCAAGTGTATTTCCAGTGCAAACTGTGTTATGCTTAAACAGGAGCTAAACTCCTGTTTAAGCAAAATCAGGGAATATACTATTTCAGCTTCCATGTAACAGTGTCTTGTGAATTAAATTGAATGTTGATGAAAGGATGGCAAATGTAAAAGATTTGAGTATACCTAGGAATTTGCTGAGTGAATTATCATTATGCAGTATAAACATTCACTGGAAGGAAGCACCACCGAGCTCAGTGACACTTTCTGAGGAGCAACCCAGAAGACTACATTGCTTATGTAATGCTCTGCTCAACTATGAGGTTATATAACCTCTATTATTCTTAATTAGTACTTGCATCTATTAAATTCTATAAAATGCATCTACTAAAATGCTCACTGAAACCATCCATATACCTAACAAAGAGTATAAATTACACACTTGTTGAAATATGTTTTCATATAAAAGCCAATTTGAAAAAAGTGATACATGTATGAAATAAATTACAACTGTGATTTGAAATACAGAAGTACTGTACAATATAATATTAAATCTAAACGCAGTACTGGATACAAGTAGAATTAGACAGCCTTAGTATTTTGACAGATCACAATACATGGCATTTTTAGTACCATGACTCCAGGTGGACTCTTATCAGATTCTGAATGATTCCAGAGACCCCCTTCATGCATGGTACCTTTCCTCTATAGAAGTAATACGTATATAAAAACAAAGTCATATCTGCATGGAAATGTGTGAAAACCACTAAAGTCTGTTGTGTCATTATGATTTGTGTTTGGATGTCATAGGATCATCAGGTAAGACATATGCAATCATGGGAAAATGGATATAATGTGAATAAAATCATGGCTATTCTTTTTTCCTACACTGCAATCATAATTTCTATAGAAATGATGGCACGTGTTTCAGAACATATATTGGGTTGCAGGCTGAGAAAATTAAGGAATCAGAATCTGAATCCTTAGGATACAACTTTACGGTTCCAGTGTGCTATCACAGGGATTATAGGAAATTCCCCTGCTCTGATATCATACCACATTGTGGTGACCAGGCTAGGCAGAACCAAGTTCTGTTGTAATCTAACCCCTTTGCCACATCACCAAACACTTACTGAATTTAAAACAGCCCAGGAGCTAGCCTAGGCTAGTCTAACTATATTCCCTTTCACTGCTACTACTACAGCTCCTTCTTGCTTTCATCCTGTCTAATATTGTTTTGGCAGATCACTGGGGAAGGTTGAAGCGCTTTGTTACTGGAGTGCTCCAAGCTGATCATAGGACTCCTTTGCCAGAAAGAAGCCAAATCTCAATAATCAATAGATCCCTCGCTAATTCAGTGATCTCGGAACTGTGCCAAAGTCAGTCTTGCCAGGCCTCAGAAGGAATGAGTTTGAAATTTGTTTTTGAAGTTGATCTATCAGTAAAAGTTATATGGCTATTACTTAAAGTGAGGGATATGTAACAGTTTTTTTAAAAAAAGCTATTGTAGCACAGCGTTTAGCAAATAGCACAAAACCTCTTAAAATTCTCAATGGTGCCTCACTACAAGAAGTTAGTATGCTATTTTCCAGTGTAAATAACTTCTATAGCATCTATCAAGTTTACAATTGAGCCATAAACATTTTGCTTCACCTACACTATAAACATTTCTATTCATTTAACAGAATTTAATTCAAACAGTATAGAAATACCCTTAAAAGAATCATGTTATTAATAAACATGGGCAATTACAAATTTTGTAGCATAAATGATTGTCTACCATGACTCTAAGTTTTCATAGAAATCATTAGCATACATCTGTAATTAAAATGCTATGATTCATTTACCCTACTCATAGAGGCAGGATTATGAAGATGATGTCTTAGCTTTCGTAAAACATTCTTTGAAAGTGTTGACTGTTCCTACATCCTGCTAATTTAGATGTCAATTTTAATCTATACGCATGTGTGTGTGAGCATGTATGCATGTACACAATATGGCCTGGATTCAAAGCACATTTTCAGCAAATGAAAAGCCCTTTGCTTGCTCAAAGGAACCTTGTAAGCAACTGTCTTCTCCCACAAGCTAGCGTGCTACACTTCATGCTGTTCTGAAGTGGTTTTGGGGGGAGGTAAGGAGAACAAGGGCTGCAATGGGGGGTGGGGAGGACAGTCCCAGGGCAGGAGAAGTCTTGCAGCTTTTTGGATCCAAGCTAAAGTTCTGAATATAGTTCTTTTTAATTTGTATTCTGTCATAAGAGAAGCTATATTGTACTCATTGATAATGCTGAAATACAAACCACATTAGAGACATATTTATCAATTCACTGTAGTCTTTTCAGGAAAAGAAATTCAAATGTTTGTTCTGGCAGAAACAGGTCCTGGAAAAAAAGTATTGTAGAATTTTTTTTCTTGTCTTTGAATAAAAGAATATTTAACAAGAAAATGAAAAGTGTTGAAAATATTTGTACACATTATCCAAATGAATCAGTAAATTAGCACTCAGGTCCACCAAGACGAGCTGATTCCTTCTAAGAGGACGATCCTGTTATTTGACCATTGTACTCTGCTGTTTCCATTTTCAGGATGTAGGGGATGATGCTGTCAATTGGAACATTTCCAATGAGGCCAGTAAAAAAGAGTTCTTCTGTAATGCTGGAGCTCATCAGTCTAAGAGCTGGCAGGCGAACTAGAACTCGAGCTAGTCTGAAATAAGAAAGTCAGTGGCACATGTAAAGATGTAGCTCCATTTACCAGTACCGCTGTGATGCTTAAGCGTTCCGTCTGATTTGTATACTTTGGCCTTTGAGTTCATGAAAAACTACTACCATTCACTATGGTTAGAAGCTAAAGCTTTACAAAACTACATACTATCACCCATCCTTTCAACCTGGAGTTTTCCTACATGAAGAATTTGGGAAGAAATATATGCATTAGATTGATCAGAAACATCTATCTCGGTGTCCCTCAAAATTCTGAATCACATAGAAAGCCTCAGGAGGGTTTAGATTCAATGTGTTTCTCAGAAGTTCACCACCTGGACCAAATCCGATAAAAGACCCCAAGCTGCAAGGTACATAGGTCTCAACATCCATGTGGATTGGTTGCATAATAAAGGGTTCCTCCAAACTTTCTCTTACATGGTCCCTTATAGAAAGAGGCTTCCAACCATCACACTTAAATATTTATTTATTAAATATTTTTATGTACTGTCAAACAACTGATCCACGGTACTTTACACGGCAAATAAAATAAAATACAGTAAAATCCAATTCAAACATAAAAATCAATAAAATAACAAATATTAATAGTATAATAAAATAATAGTAATGATAACCATCACGCCAACCCTAGTCTATATGGCAGCAAATTGTAATTCTAAGTACTGTTTTAAGCACATTCCAGAAGGATGCAAGAGTAGGCACCAACATTATATTAACACTAAAATGAAAAATATATTAGGTTGATCAGTTAATTATGTATGCAATATTTTTACCTTTTCTACTATAGAGGAAAGCAAGGCTCAAGTGGTAACATCTGTAAATGAATCCTGAAGCTAAACTGACAGACAAGCCCCATCTCAACTATCTGCTATACCTACATACTTTGAAATAATTTCTATTGAATTTAATGGAACCCACTTCTGAATAGTAAAGGATAGGCTTGTTCAATAACTCGATAACATGAAAATTGTACATAGCATTAAGCACTTTGAGCTGGCATTGTTTTTGGCTGGAAGTAAATATATGACTTACAGTGCAATCCTATGGAAGTCTACTTCCACAGATATGTAGGAACTGAAAATGATGTTCACTAAAGGTCACATGAAAGCAAACAAACAAAATACTTTAGCACTAAACCAAGTAAAACAACAACAACATATTATAATACCTGTAAGTATCTTCTGGATAGGTTTTTTGAATGTAGTCTTGTAACTCCATTTGAGCTTTCTCCTGGAATTTTTCGATTTGGCTGGAACTTGTCAGACCAGGGTGATCTATTGAAAACAAAATATTTCACTGTATATTTACTTGTACTGAAAAATGTAGCACTAGTTTTTTTTGTAAAAAAACCTTTTATTCAAAAATTTCCAAAGGCAATGTATGCCATCATCTACCAGCAATGCCGTTTTGTTTTCTACCTAGCACACATGGTCTATGCAAAAAAATATACAGCCACAATTACATTTGGTAACTAGCAAGAGATTATTTCAATCTCTTAGGATCTATTCCTGCTGACCATATATTGTCATCATTATTAATGACATTATTATTATTAATAATACTAAAATTATTATTAATAATTAATATTATTAATGACATTATTATTAATATTATTAATAATTAATATTAGGCACATCAAGCAAACCCTCATTGTGACCGTCTTCCACCTGGAAACCTATGCCCTCATTGTGGGAGGTTGTCGGATCCAGAATTGGCCTTTACAGCCACTTAAGGATCCACTGTTAAGATTTTACCCCTGGAAGACAAAGGGACACGGATGGCTCAGCAGGTTAAACAGCTGAGCTGTAGGCTGCCGTTCAGAACGGTCGGCAGTTCGAACCTCGCATGACGAGGTGAGCTCTCGTCACTTAGTCCTAGCTCCTGTCAACCCAGCAGTTCAAAAGCTTAGCAAGTAGATAAAATGGGTACCACCTTAAGTGGGAGAATTTGCTGGCGTCCTGTCGGGAGCCGGTTCCACCGGAGGAAAGATCGGAGGAAAGATTGAATGGTGACGGTGAGGACAGACCCGGAAGTGACATCAACAGGACGTCAGCAGCCGGCTCAAGGCATCCTGGGAATTGTAGTCCAGAGCCTTAGAAGAGCCGGTTCCCTTACCCCCTCTCCTGGTGCGTGGGTTAATTACACTTGGTGACATTGTATAAAGATAAAATGTATATATATATATGTATGTAAGCCGCCTAGAGTCCTCCGTTAGGGAGGGGATAGGTGGGGTATAAATAGCACTATAAATAAATAAATAAATAAATAAGCAAACAAACAAACAAATAAATAAATAAATAAATGTTATTCAGCTACAAGTGATCGCCAAGAAGAAGAAGAAGAATAGTGTCATTCCTCAAAGAAAGGAATTTCAGTGGAATTATATATTACAGTATATAGTAGCTCAATTAGAATGTATTAAGAAAAGCATTTTAATCCATTTAAGAATGTATAGACAATGCCCTATCCCATATTAATTATCTTAGCAAGCTAGGATGACTATGGTATCACTAATGACTACTGAAGTGAATGGCCACTGTATTTAAACTAAGCTTCACATAGATTATTGTGTAATTTTTGTATTTCACTTACATTGTTTTATTAATAATGATTTTATCCTCTATGACAATGTGAACACATATACTCCCTCCTTACATGTAAGAATATTTCATGCACTTGATTAAATAATTTCTAATCCTTCAAAAATAATGCCATAAAAATCTATTAGTATTTAATATTACAGTCTTATCAGTCTTATTTATGTCCAATTTTATATAGGCATCATTTCAATCACTCCCACTGAAGTGTGTATGGAATTGAATCCTAAAATAGAACTGACTGTATATATACAACAGGGAAGGAAATATATTTTTATAGAGATAATCTTTGGATGTATTGAATTCTTCATTTCTAAAAAGCTGCTATTTTACCAAACTTTAATCTGGCTTCCATCTAAAATTCATATACTGTATTTCCATTCAAATGTTCAGAAAAATGGAACATATAAAATGGACATTAGTGAAAAACCCTTCCACTGAATCCTGAATATTTGGTAAATTGGGTCCATACTGAAAATCTGGAATAGGTCAGAAGTCATCTATGATATGAATTAAAGACTTACACATAATGGTTTATCTAATTAAAGCTCACATTTTAATCATTTAAGTAGGTAATTTGGGGGGATTTAGCATCTGAGTATTTTTAAAAATTTGTTAAAACCCAGACAACAAAAATATATTTACTGCTCTATTAAACAAAACACTACTAAAAGCTGGATAAAATAATTTGTTCCAATTTTAAAAAGTCAGATTTAGAAAACTAATAAACAAAAAGAACCATCTAAGCAGGAAGCAGAATTCTTAATATATTCTGAAACCTTTCTGAAATGCAATGTTGTACTCAGTCAAGTAAAATGTTAGACTGACTTCATTTTCTTTGGAATTCTGTACACAATTCTGTCAGTTCCCTTCTTTCTTTTTTTCCCCTTTTCCCCAGAAAAGCTTGCTTTTATATCTGAGTATTTGGGTGAATTGTTGCAAAAGAAAATTTCTCATTAAAACCTTACTTGTGTTCAGGAGTATTTTGCTTTTAAGTTTTTTCTGTAACAGATCTCTGTTCGTTTCCACCCCCCCCCCCCAAAAGAACAAAGTTAATTAGATAACAGTGAAAAAAGTATTATAAGTAACTCCCAAATTCCATATTCATAATTTGCATTATTCTAAATGTAAACCTTATTACGTGAAAAGCTAAAACAAAAATTAATGTCCACCTTTAAAATAGAAAAATAAACAAAGATCTGGCTAGCATGTTCAAATCTGCCTTCTACCCTATACTGGGGGGAAAGGAGAGACATGTAGAAAAATATTGATATTTCCCCCCAACATTACTGAACAAGATAACATATGACTCTGCTGTGTATCTAACATCCAGACACATTTATCAAGTAGAAGGCCACCAACAGAAATTTGGGGTTTTGGCTTTTCTTACCTACAATTTAAATAAAATGTCCTATAACATGTGCCAAAAGAAAGGAAAAATACTTGTTGAAGACGACACATGCTTAGGAAAAAAAATGCCCCAAGACTGCAGTTAAAGTTTGAAAGACAGACTGTTAGAACAAGTTACGTACGTAAAATTCAAAAAGATATTTCTTTACATTTATTTTTGTATAGCCTCCTAATCTGGAGTGATGCTTTGAACTGCACTGGGTGGGTACTCTTATGACACACTAAATGCTAGTTTGTGGTTCTACAGTACAAATCATGTACATTTAACTCATCAAGAGAATACATACCTTGAGCCAGACTTAAAGACAACATGTGTGTGTCTTTTGAGCCTTATCTCTTTTAATAATTATTTGTCATGGCAACCAGTTATTGGGGCTAGGGAATCCTATTTACCTTTGAATTTCTCAATGCTTATTGGAAAGTAGATCTTCAGTAGTAGACTTTTGCTTTTCCCACCATTTGGGGGTGATTGTCTTAATAAAAAAATGTTAAGACAAAGAATCTTTTAAGTCACTTAGGAGCAGTTATAGTTATGTTAACTATTCTTTATTCCAAATAAGGCAAAACATAAACAATCTTGCAAGCAGTGTCTCCCCTTAAATCACAGATGGGCTGAAATCAATAATGGAACCAACTAATACAATGTTGTCATTCAGGAATTTTTCTAGCACAGGGATAGGTAAATGTAAGAACCTGCAAATTCTATCCAGTTTATTATGACTTTCTGTTTGGGACTGCAGTCAGAAAATATTATCAAGTTTTGTTGTAATTCACAAGTCTACCATATTCTGCTCTAACCGCAGAAGCTGCTTGCCAAGTTATTTAAAAGAAAAAAAAGGAAAGAATTGAAGTATGACTCTTAAGAAAATGTTTCATTAATATATCAAATTTAAATATGATATTTAAAGAGGAAGTCTCACTGAAATCAAGAGTTAAAAGATCAAAATAAGTATCTTAATCCCAAATTAAATATATTACAAAATGTCTTGTTAATTTCTTCACCACTGTTTTAGCTAGTGTCAGAGTATTAAAGCATCTAAACAGCATTAAAGACAGATACAGAAATCAAATCATTATTAAATGCCTTACCAGGACTAAAGAGGACTATAGCTTTAAGATAAGCATATTCATATCCATCAATATCAAGTTTAGCCATACTGTTACAAAACTCCTGGAGTTTCCAGATGTGCTCCATCACTTGTTTTATTCGATCTCCAGAAAGTTTATCTACAAGTAAGCATTATATGTTCTCTTAAAAGAAGGTAGATATATTGGGAAATCAACCAAAAATATAGCCTTTTTCAAGACATAATCATTTAGATAGCAACTTCTTTACACATTACATTTGCTCCATGGAATTCGGGAATAAATCTTGTTTTTTCAAATAGAATTAGCAGCTTAGCTTGACCTCTTTCTGCTCTGTAGTTTGCATTAATGTTCTTATAATTCTCAATTGCAATGAACAAAGCAGAAGCCAGAAACTTACCCTTTTGTTAAGAATGCAAACAATGAAGAAAAATCAAGCAGTGTGCAAGGGTAAAAGAAAGGAGTAGGTGTAGATATAAAACTGAAAGTAAGGCGAAAAGCTATAGGGAAAGACAGAGTCTAAAAATGATCAAATATGAGAAGCTGGAATTATCATGAGATATCTTTTTTAATGAGAGAGGAGCAGGCAAGAAAGAATTAACCCCTTCCATGGAAAGCAGAGTGATCTTGAAATAATTTCAGTGCCCTTAGAGACAGAGGACTCCTGCCACACTTTCAAACATCTGGATTTGGCTGATTAAGATGGGCACAGCTGATTCTAAGGTTCCTTACTGGTCAAGCCAGCTTTCCATTCTCAGTGAGCAAGAGAATGGAGGAGGCAAGAAATTGATGTCTAAAAGCAATATCCAATAAATCTGCTATATTAACTCAAACTAGGCCTTGAAGGGCAAACTCATCAATATTTTAGTGAGGAATAAAGGTGGAACAGTTACCAAGGCACCATTCTATAAATGTTCTCTAAAGAGGCATTAGTAATAGTGTCTCAGATCAAATGAGGCAAAGACTGGCAACACTGTGCAAGGAATTTAGAGCACTTTCTGCACTGACCTGATATGTATATATAAAATGTAATGGGTACTAACTTTCTTTCTGAAGCACTGCACAGATTGGCAGTGTGTGCCTGTGCAGAAAAGGCAGTTATCATTTTTGTGCAAGATAGTACTGAGATCATTGAGGCAACTGCAATGGAAAGTTAGGATTCTATTAAGTCAGTCATTATGTCTTTTACCTAAGAGACAATGACCAAAAAAAGGTAGATCTAACAATAACAATAATAATTTAAAAATCTGTCCTCCTAAACTGGCATGGGAATTATATTCAGCCCAACATTCACAGCACAGGCAAAGCCAAATACTGAAGGAGAATTACTCTAACACTGGAAGGCTTGAATTCTTTTAACTTTGATCTTGCCATCTACGGAAGAGACTTAATCCTTTCCTGTGTGCTTCAGTTCATTGCTGATTGAGAATCGTCCTGCTTTCAATTCTTTTTAAATATGATTTGAGAAATAAAACTTAACTTCCATAAATTTAAGAGCTTCTGATGTTTCTCTATCAGAAGGCAGATTAATACAAGGGAGCTGAAATCCTATAGATTTATGAAAAGCTAGATCTCAATATGAAGTAATTTTTGTCTCTTGTTTTTCTATTCTGTGATATTTTCATAATCCTATATATATTTTCCCCCAAAACTAGCTGATAGTAAAGTAGGGAATAATCAATGGTTCTATATTTTAAAGCAAAGCAGAAACGGACATCTCTAGGAATATTGTTGGGAGGAAAGCTGAAAATAAAGTCTTTTCCCCTCTTCTTTGATTCTGTGGTACATGTTCATGCACGTGAGCAAGGGAGAAAGAGACAGAGGGAAATTGAACATGCACTTGCGGCAGTGGGCCTATCTAGCACATATGTGGCCTCTGGGGCTGAAAAGGCTACTCCCTAAAATTATGTTTAAAATATTTAACCTTTGCTTGTATTAATAATTATTCTACATGTCTTTTCAGCCACTGTACTATGAAAACTCTTACAGTTTACAAATTAAGTATTCTGCAAATAGCAGGATGTAAAACATTCATTTTTCTTAATTAGGAAGTAGTAATAATAACACTACTTATTTTATCAGACTTTAGTTTCCACTCCAAAAACTTGAGGCAAGAACTACTATTTTAATTATTGTATCCTACTCCTGCTGACAAAAAGCTATGATTAAAATAAAGCACACTACACCACAATTAGGTCAAATAGCCTCTATCTACTTTCAGTAAGGTTAATAGTTCTACTATTTATTGTTTCCATACACAAATCTGTTTTAAATACCCTCCAGCTTTGGATGATGGAAAATCTTAGAGCCCTACATTTAATCATACGTAGGGCACCTACCTCTCCATGTCCTCTGAATATCCTGCCTCTTTCCTTGACCAGAGGAACTACATCAGTTGTGTTGTTTTTGAGGGCCTGGCTGGGGGGGCGGAACCTGCCTATTATAATTAAGTTTGAAAGGATTTAACAAATTAAATCAAATTAACTGCTATCTTTATTCTTCTAAACCTAAAACAAACAAAATAAATTAGCCAGAAATAGACCCCACCATAATTTTTTTTTAAAAGAAAAAAATACTGAAACATGAGCTTGCAATTAAATAATAATATGGTATCACTGTTTTAGCATGCAGTTTTTTGTTAGTCATGAATTGATTTGCTGTAATATCCTAATCCCAGATATGAAGTGAGATGAGAATAAAATAACAGGGAACCCCAGGCAAACCCTTTGTTTCTATTTACTGTCCACTTTATAATGCTATATAGCTATTGTACTCCAGATCCTCTACTTCCAGTGATATATTCTCTTCTTTGTAGCAGCGCCTGCCCTGAGGAATTATATTCCCCCAAGAGCCAGATGGACCCCCCTCTACTTTCATTCAGAAGAATGGTGAAGACCTGGCTCTTTACCCAGGCCTTTGGTGAGAAAGAGTGAGACCCTTCGCTTCATGCCATCTGGTCTGTCACACTTGCCATGTTTTATCTTTTATGAATTTTATTGTAATTCGTTTGTTTGTTTGAGCTGCCCATTGTCGCTGGGAATTGGGTGGCATACAAGTTTAATTTTTTATTATTATTATTATTATTATTATTATTATTATTATTTTCTAATGGCATATGATTGCCCATCCCTCTGCTAAGAATGAGACAGTCCTTTGCAGACAACTGCTCTCAATATATGGATGCCCAAAGGAGGAAATGCAACATTAGGAGTGGAATTAAACACCATCCCCACCCCCTTTTAGCACAGAAAAGTTTTACGTATGAGTGACACATAAATAAAAACTGCCTATATACAGTTAGAAATCCTTGAATTTATAACAAACAATCAAAGCCTTTAAAAAAATAACACGTACCTTCCTGTATGCTATTTTGCAAATGGTTGACAATTGCTGCTAAGATAGTTGACAAGCTCATCACCTGTGCACACTGTGCTAGGCCTAAAGTAAAGAGTTCGTTCCAACAGGCACGCACAAGGCTTGTATTACAGTCTTGCCTACAAGTTATAAAAACAAATGGTAAGACTCAGGATAATTTTTGTACATAAAGATCTCAGGGATAAGACTGCAAAATCTAATGAGTTTGGAATCTTGTGAGAATTGGGACATAAATTTGTTCAGCACTGAGAAGATCACCAATCTATGACACAGTTGCCAACAGAGGTCCAAACCAGATTCAGATGTTATCTATAATGATGAACTTTTCTTTTAACTAGTCCATTTATTTTATTATAAGAACACTACAAAAAATAAGCAAAGTATCAAATTACAAAAGATAATCAATAGATAAGGGCTGTACAATACTAAAAGCAATTAATAAATAATAACAACAAAAACTAAACCAAGCCAATAAATGAAAGGAAAAAAAAAGAGATAGATCCCTAACTTTTAAAAGACTTAACAAATTGCAATTCTAAACATCTAAAATATTTGTTAAACATATAAATGTCACTGGTTTATAAAATATACCATATAAAACTATATTATCAAATTTAAAAAGATATTACCTAAAATACTACTGCATTATTCTAAAACAATAGAATATTCAATATTCAGAGCTTCAACCTTAGGTGGCAGCAAAATCCCCCCATAGATACAAACAGACAAAGAATAAGACCCTAATGCTGCTTGCTCAATAAAACTAATTGAGCTTAATTCTCCCTCCCTAATTGTCCCTCCTAGCCTGTTGTGCAGTCTGATTAGATTGCTAAACTAATCATGTGGTGATTCTTATCAGCATTAGTTGGATCAATCCATAATATTTGCCAGGGATAGATGATATATTTTTCTTCTTCTTCCTGTTAAGAGCTGCAATCCCTCAGGGCAATCTGTTGGGGGTTGTATGATGGGCAGGACTGAAGCAAACAGATGGGGCCAAAGCCAAAACTGAGCAGGAATACCCAGTTTCATCAAAAAAAAATTGCCTGTTTCGGACAATCTCTACTCAAAGCATGAGATAACACAGTAGGGACAAATAACAAATCCGGAGGTATCTAGTCGCACCTTAGGCATGAAAGCCGGCTGGGTGACCTTGGGCCAGTCACTCTCTCTCAGTCCAACTCACCTCACAGGGTGGTTGTTGTGGGGAAAATAGGAGGAGGAGGGAGTATTAGGTATGTTCGCCGCCTTGAGTTATTTATAAAAATAATAAAGGTGGGATAAAAATTAAATAAATAAGTAAATAAATAAATGAACCAATTTCAAGGGTTGCCTCAAATTAGATCCTAGACTGCCTACCTTTGATCTATTCAAAAATACAATGCAAAGCACCAAAATCACCAAACTGCTATGTATCTTTTTAATAGATAGACTTTATTACAACCATAGACCAAAAAAGAAAAAAAAGAAAATTCCACCATATAAGACATTGCATAAGTGTTAACAATTACGGTTACAGCTCATAGCAGGGCAGAGTTTATACATAGTATAACAAAATTTAGCAATGTCTAGGGACCCAGTAAAATAAGTCAGAATGCCCTGGGCATTTAGAAAGGAGCAGGGACATCAACTGCAGACAAATGTCTGTAGAACTGGTAGTATAACAAAACATGTAGTTTCTATTGTATCTGCATCACAGGGGCACCATCCTTCAACAGAGATTTTCCTGTATTTCCCTTCCAAAGTTGCTGTGGGAAGAATGTTAAAGATAAAGTTCTTCTGACCTGTGTTATCTTCTAAATAGTAAAATGATCTGATAATCCTAAAGCTTTTTCAATCTGTGCAGGACAATTTATAACACTACCTTCAATCTAATTCTTGGCCAGAGATTTTGTTCAGTGATGGGTAATAACTTTTTTCTCTGTGAAGTTTTGCTTAATCCTTTCTTAGTCAGAAGAAAATTTGCTATTTTTCCTGTATACCTTATTTTTTGCATTTTAACATGGGATAATACCTGCTATGTGGACAGCAATTATGAATTAATAGAAAAATTTGGGCATGTATAGTATAGATGCAATGTCCAGCTTCCCTATCTAATCACCTTGGGACTATCAACTCCAGCTGAAACCTATCCTGGATATTTCCCCTTCCTATTAAAAATATTTGTATGAGACACAACAAGGTCCGCATCAGATGTTGGGGAACCAGGGCAATCTGACAATAAGTGGGCTACTGGAACAAACCATACATGGACGAGACAAGAGAACCTGGAATTGATGGAATGCTACTACAACAGTAGACCTAATGAGAGGGGATATATGAAACGTATGAGGGAACTATGGATGGACAGAAGACCTGCATCCACACTGAGAAACGGCTAGTTACCCAATGCTTCAACATAGTGAAGAGGAAGCTGCTCTCACAACTCGAGATAGACCAACTACACATTATATCCCAGATTCAAGAAGACCTGGAAGAACAACTGGAGGTGCAGCCAACACCTGAAGCTGGAACATCACTGCCACCCCCTCCATTACAGAGCACAGCAGCTGATATGAGGCAAAAGATCATGGATAAACTAGCTACAGTCAACTCTCGAGACCGATTACCAAGGCTCAGTGGAGAAGTACCATCAGATAGTAAGTTAGAAGCTGCCAACAGAGCCCTCACGACAATCCCTACTACCACTACAACTCAAACCAATGAACTGGTATATGCTACAGCCACTGTAATCCTGGAGATGCTTGGCTACATGATCAAGAAGAACAGCACTACATACCCCCCTGGAAAATGAGGTTGGAGGCTCAACCTCATTTATAAGATCAACGCAACTCAGAGAGAAGTTAGTCAGCTGGTAGAACTACAGAGGGGTGTGGGGATTAAGGATAAGACTAAGCTACTGAAAAAATACAAGGGCCTGACTCCATCTGAAGCCCTTGAGACTGCTAAACAAAGGCTCACAGTACTGGCTACCAGGTTAAGGAGATACACTAGAGAAGCAGAGGCCAAGAAGATAAATGCCCTGTTCACCAAAGAACCATCCAAGGTGTACTCCCAGCTGCAGTGCAACAACACAGGAACAGCAGAGCCACCAACAGCAGAAACGGAACAGTACTGGAAGGACATATGGGAGAAAGAGAAGACACATAACACCAGTGCAAAGTGGCTGCAGGACCTGAGAGCAGACCACAGAAATCTCTCAGAACAGGAACCAGTCACCATCACAGTAGCAGATATCCAACAGTGTGTCAAGAACATGAAGAGCTGGACAGCACCTGGCTCAGACATGATCCACACCTACTGGCTAAAGAAACTAACAGCAGTGCATGAATGCCTAGCAGCACAGATGAACCAGCTGCTAGCAGCAGGCTCCCACCCAGACTGGCTAACACAATGTAGGACAGTGCTGATCATGAAAGACCCCAGCAAGGGAACAACACCGTCCAACTACCGGCCAATAACCTGCCTCCCCACAACATGGAAAGTGCTATCAGGCATCATAGCCGCCAAGCTGCAGGACCATATGGGCCAGTACATGAGCACAGCTCAGAAGGGCATTGGGAACAACACCAGAGGCTCCAAACATTCGGTCATTCACATCTAGTCATTTGGACTAGAGAAGTGTGGTTGGATGGTAGTAAAGAGAGGGAAGGTAGTTAAGACTGATGGGGTGGAACTACCAGCAGGCCACATAGCAGACATACAGACCAGCTACAAGTACCTTGGTATGCCACAGTCACATGGGAACCACGATGAGGAGGCAAGGAAGACAGCAACATCCAAGTACCACCAAAGGATAAGTCCTGAAGAGCCAGATCAATGGGAAGAACAAGATCCATGCCATTAACATGTATTTATTTATTTATTTTTCAACTTCTATCACCGCACCATCTCCCCCAAAGGGGACTCTGGGCGGTTTATGCCCTGCCAGTCATCAGATACCCTGCCGGTCATCAGTGAGCTGGCCAAAGGAGGACATGGAAGCTGCTGATGTGAAGACCTGGAAGCTCCTCACAATGTATGGAGGCTTTCACCCTAACTCCAACACCCAGAGACTGTACACCAGCCAGAAAGAGGGCGGGCAGGGTCTAGTGAGTGTCAAAGCCACTGTCCTGGATGAGACCGAGAGCATCCAGGAGTACATCAGTAAGATGGCACCTAAAGATGGTGGTAATACAAATTTAAATAACAAACAAACAAACAAACAAACAAACAAACAAACAAACAAAGATGATGGCTGTTGTGGGTCTTCCGGGCTGTGTGGCCGTGTTCTGGAAGTTGTGGTTCCTAACGTTTCGCCAGCATCTGTGGCCAGCATCTTCAGAGGGCAGGAGCACAGATGAAGATGCTCTCTCACAGCCCTCTGAAGATGCTGGCCACAGATGCTGGCGAAACGTTAGGAACCACAACTTCCAGAACACGGCCACACAGCCCGGAAGACCCACAACAGCCATTGAACTCCGGCCGTGAAAGCCTTCGACAATACATTAAACAAAGATGAGCTGCTGAGAGAATGCCTGAAGCAGCAGCAGACATGGAAGAAAGATCAAGCAGAGATAGCTGAGGTGGCTAACCTTGGGAAATCCTACCAGTGGCTGGAAAGGGCTGGACTAAAAGACAGCACTGAGGCACTGATCATAGCAGCACAAGAACAGGCACTAAGCCCCTGATCCATAGAAGCAGGGGTCTACCACGCTAGACAGGACTCAAGGTGCAGACTGTGCAGAGAGGCCTCAGAGACAGTCCAACACATAGTGGCAGGGTGTAAGATGCAGGCAGAAACAGCATACACTGAACGGCACAACCAAGTAGCTGGCATAGTGTACAGGAACATCTGCACAGCGGATGGGCTAGATCCTCCAAAGTCCAGATGGGAGATTCCACAGGTCACGAAGAATGACAGGGCTAACATCCTGTGGGACTTCCAGATCCAGACAGACAGGCAGGTACTGGCCAATCAACCAGACAATGTGGTAGTAGACAAGGACCAAAAGACGGTGGTGGTGATAGATATAGTGGTGCCAAGAGACAGCAACATCAGGAGAAGGAGTATGAGAAGCTGGAGAAGTACCAGCACCTGAAGGAGGAACTAGAGAGGATGTGGAAAGTGAAGGCCAAAGTGGTCCCAGTGGTGGTAGGAGCACTCAGGGCTGTGACTCCTAAGCTGGGAGAGTGGCTCCAACAGATCCCAGGAACAACATCAGAGCTCTCTGTCCAGAAGAGTGCAGTGCTAGGAACAGCTAAGATACTGCACAGAACCCTCAAACTCCCAGGCCTCTGGTAGAGGACCCTAGGTTGAGGAAGACACATACCACCCATAGGGGTGAGATGGGAATTTTTACATACACACACACACACACAGTATATACACAGTATATAATCTATCTATCTATCCATCCATCCATCCACATACACACACACAAATATACACATATATGTATGTATGTATATACATACACACACTATGTATGTATTTGTATATATGTATATGTGTGTGTGTGTGTGTGTGTGTGTGTGTGTATGTATGTATATGTATATATGTGTATATGTATATGTATATTTAAAATATTTCTTCCAGCATTCCAGATTCATCCCAAACAATTTAATGACTACAGTCAGGACCAGAAATATTGGAACAAGGATAACTGTTTTGGCGGTTGGCCTCTGTACACCACCACACTGAAGTTGAAAGAAAACACACCCAGATGGGAGCAAAGTCAGGACTTTCAGCTGTAATTCAAGGGGTTTGACAAAAGTGGGGCACTAACCATTCAGGAAGTACAGCCAGTGGCATACACACAAACCCATCATTGGTGGCTCATAAGTAATGGAACAAACCAACATCATTACAAACATAAGGATCGCCTTTAATACCTGGATGAAAATCATTTGCAGTCAATGACTGCCTGAAGTCTGGAACCCATGGACATGACCAAATGCTGAGTTTCCTCCCTCAAGATACTTTGCCAGGCCTTTACTGCAGCTGCCTGCAGCTGCTGCTTGTTTGTGGGTCTTTCGGCCTTCAGTCTTGTCTTCAGTAAGTGAAAAGCATGCTCTATTGGGTTGAGATCAGGTGACTGACTTGGCCATTGAAGAACATTCCACTTCTTTGCCTTGAGAAACTCTTGGGTAGCTTTTGCGGTATGTTTTGGGTCACTATCCATCTGCAATATGAAGCGGCGTCCTATCAGTTTGGCAGCATTTGGCTGAATCTGAGCAGAAAGAATAGCCCTATACACTTCAGAATTCATCCTGCTGCTTTTATCAGCGGTCAGGTCATCAATAAACACCAGTGACCCAGTTCCATTGGCAGCCATACATGCCCACGCCATAACACTGCCTCCATGTTTGACAGGTGATGTGGTATGCTTTGGATCATGAGCTGTTCCTTTCCTTCTCCATCCTTTTCTCTTCCCATCACTCTGGTGCAAGTTAATCTTGGTTTCATCAGTCCAAAGAATCTTATTCCAGAACTGGGCAGGCTTTTTTAGGTGTTTGCTGGCAAAGTCTAACCTGGCCTTTCTGTTCTTGAGCATTACCAGTGGTTTGCACCTTGTTGTGAAGCCTCTGTATTTACATTCATAAAGCCGTCTCTTGACTGTAGATGTTGACAATGACATGCCTACCTCCTCAAGAGCGTTCTTGACCTGGCTAGATGTTGTGAAAGGGTTCCTCTTCACCAGGGCTTTCCAAAGTTTTCCCGCGGCGACACACCAACCGCGGGAAAACCCGGAAGTGCCGCCGTTGCGGCAGCGCGCAAAAACCCGGAAGCGCTGCTGCCGCTTTCGGATTTTTGCGCGCCGCCATTGGTGTGTCGCCGCGGGAAAACCCAGAAGCACTGATGATGATCAGCGCTTCCGGGTTGTGTGGCGACACACCAGACTGTGTGTGGCAACACACTTTTGTGTCACGACACACAGTTTGGAAAGCTCTGCTCTTCACCATGAACCTGTTGGGGGAGTTGGGCGGTCATATAAATTTAACTAATAAATAAAATAAATAAATAAAAATGAGCAGAATTCTGCGGTCATCCACTTTAGTTGTCTTCCAGGCGTTTTGCTGTTGCTGAGCTTGCCAGTTAATTCCTTCTTTTTCAGGATGTTCCGAACTGTTGTATTGGCCACTCCCAATGTTTTTGCTATCTCTCTGATGGGTTTGTTTTGTTTCCTCAGCCTAATGATGGCCTCCTTCACTTGCATGGACACCTCTTTGGACCTCATGTTGGGAGTTCCAGTGAACAGCTACCAAATGCAAATATAACACTCAGAACCACCTCCAGTCCTTTTATCTGCTTGATTGGTCATGGGGTACCCAGGAAACAGGTCACACCTGGCCATACAGCTGCTTGTCAGCCATTCGTTCCATTACTTATGAGCCACCAACGATGGGGGGGGGGTGTATGGCACTGGCTGTACTTCCTGACTGGTTAGTGCCCCACTTTTGTCAAACCCCTTGAATTACAGCTGAAAGTCCTGACTTTGTTCCCACCTGGGTGTGTTTCCTTTCAACTTCAATGTGGTGGTGTACAGAGGCCAACTGCCAAAACAGTTATCCTTGTTCCAATATTTCTGGTCCTGACTGCAATTGGTCCACTCACTTTTTCTGTACTCTATCATCTCAATCCCATCCATCCATTCATATAACTTAACAGAATAATTTCCTCCGTGATCACATTACTTCACGTTACAGCTTTCTTCCCAAAACTAATCCCTGGTTCTTCCATTATCACCATTCAGTGGAGTATAATGGGGCACTATCATCAAACTATGAATTCTTACTTTCATATGACTTTACAACATTCCCTGATAAAAATGACAGTTTTGGCACACTTTGGACAGCATACCAAAAGCATCATCAAGCCTAGTTTTAGCCCTAAGATGCTCAAGCTATGCTACACAAGCTGGGATCACTATCTACAAGCCAATATACATCCTATCTACATCTCACCAAGTAGGAGGTACATGCAGTTATCAACATAGGCAGGGTGTTTACTGTTAGTTTAACATTTGAATTTGGATAGAAGTATGTTTCTTAAGTGGGGCAAACATGCTATTTGTTCTGAAAGGATATATATATATATATATATATATATATATATATACACATACACACACACACACACACATACATACACACACACACACACACACACACATATATATATATACATACATACACACACACACACACACACACACACACACACTATCACAGAATATATCTCTTTGAAGGGAATGTTATGAATGATGCTAAGAAGTTTTCAGACTTAATTACTATTTTTAAGTTTTTATACTATCAAAAGATACATGAACTTTTAGGCATTTTGGCACCCTGCATTTTTATTTTTGGATTTAGTTTGTGGGATTACCTTTCTTAATTATACAGAGCTTGTACACCTTTGATTTATGTCATATATTTTATAATGCCAATTGGCTTCCTTATAATTTTATTTGTGCTTTTGAAAACTACAGTATTTAGTGGCTAATTATTTTTAAATTTTGTGTATTCTTGCTCTTTCTGACTTGAGTTTAATGTTTTTCTTTGTGTTTTGCTGAAGGTCAAATGAAAATTTGCAAAGAAAATGTACCTAGTCTAACTCACTATATTCATCATAGTGCAGGTTTTTTCCCCCCTAAATTACAAATTCAGCACTTTGCTTAAAAGTGTTGTTTACTCCAATACAAATCATTGTACCAACTAGCTTTTCATACTTTTTACAATTAAAAATGTGAAGCTTGACATGAATTCAATACAGCAAATGAAATAATGTTATTTTTGAGAAGAATTATATATTGCAGATTCCATTAAATCCATATTTAAAAACAGAAAAAGAAACCATATTCTTACCCTAGAGCTTGAAAAGCAGGAATGGATCTGGCCCAATGCATGGAAAGAAAAAGTAATCGTGATGCAGATTCACAAATGTAATGCACATTCAGGTACTCTGGCATTGGGCTAGGCATAGTTAACTGCAGGAGAACAACGTGAAGTTTATTCTAAATATATTTTTAAAAATCACTTCTATATTAATCAATATAATATGGAACCAGACAGAAACTACATCCTTTTATACTCAATGAAAATTTCTTTAAACAATCAAATAGGTGAGTGTAGCTTTCTCCCAAATGAAGCGTAGAGTGTTTGAGGATCGGGACATTCGCAGGGAGACCAAAATGCTTGTTTACAAAGCCATTGTACTACCAACCCTTCTGTACGCCTGTGAAACATGGACCCTCTACAAACGCCACCTCCAACTTCTTGAAAGATTCCATCAATGCTGCCTCCGAAAAATTCTGCAAATTACTTGGGAAGATAGGCGGACTAATGTTAGCGTATTAGAAGAAGCGAAAACCACCAGCATTGAAACAATGATCATCCAACATCAACTTCGCTGGACCGGCCATGTTGTTCCAATGCCTGACCATCGTCTTCCAAAGCAGCTACTTTACTCCCAACTTAAGAATAGAAAATGGAATATTGGTGGACAGCAAAAGAGATTAAAAGATACTCTCAAAGCTAATTTAAAAAAATGTAATATCAGCATTGAGAACTGGGAAACCCTAACTCATGAGCGTTTCAATTGGAGGTCAGCCTTTATTAAAGGCGTTATGGACTTTGAAGAAGCAAGAGTACAGGGCGAAAGGGAAAAAAGAGCTAAAAGGAAGGCACGTCAGGCAAACCCTCATCATGACCGTCTCCCACCCAGAAACTTATGCCCTCATTGTGGGAGGTTGTGTGGATCCAGAATTGGCCTTTACAGCCACTTACGGATCCACTGTTAAAATTTTACCCTTGGAAGACAATCTTACTCGGCTACGAGTGATCGCCAATGAAGATGAAGAAGAAGAATTTGAAGAAGTTTTATCAGTCTATTTGATAGTTTTAAAAATGTTTTTGATTGTAATGGTGGTTGAAAAAACCTTTACACTGTATTACTGACAAAAGAAATATTTGCATTTTAAATAACATCTGCAGTGCTTTTATATAGTTAAGGATCTCACTTTAAAATGATTTTTTAAAAAATCCATTCACCCATGTCCGATTTTCGGAGACTGCCTGGACAAGTCCTTTCAGTTTTCTTGGCAGGTTTTTCAGAAGTGGTTTGCCACTGCCTTCTTCCTAGGGCTGAGAGAAAGTGACTGGCCCAAGGTCACCCAGCTGGCTTTGTGCCTATGGCAGGACTAGAACCTACGGTCTCCCGGTTTCTAGCCTGATGCCTTACCCCCCCGCCAAACTGGCTCTTATTTAAAATGATAACGTGGAATAATTAAATATAACACTTTAACACTCAGAAAAGTTTAAAATCCATTACTATAGAGCAGAGCTTTCCAAACTGTGTGTCGGGACACGTTCGTGTGTCAGCTGCAGTGTCTGGGGGTGTCGCGGCTGCTGCTGCCTCCAAACCTGCCCTACCAGGATTCCGTGCAGATCCTAGTGCCTGCCTTGTGCCCTGCTGTAAGAGTGTGTCGCGAAATGATGCCCTGCTGTAAGAGTGTGTCGCGAAATGATGCCCTGCTGTAAGAGTGTGTCGCGAAATGATGCATGTCTAAAAAGTGTGTCACCAACATGAAAAGTTTGGAAAGCTCTGCTATAGAGAGAATATTTTAAAAAATATTTTACAGAATGATAGCATTTGGTAGTTATATTTTTTCCCATTTAATAAGCAAATATTGATCTGTTTCAGGCAACACACTAAGACAGAGCTTTCCAAACTGTGTGTCGGGACACGTTAGTGTGTTGGCTGCAGTGTCTGGGTGTGTCGAGGCTGCTGCTGCCTCCTGGCTTCCATGCAGGTCCTAGTGCCTGCCTTGTGCCTTGCTGCCTCCAAACCTGCTGTGATTCCGCGCAGGTCCTAGTGCCTGCCTTGTGCCCTGCTGTAAGAGCGTGTCGCGAAATGATGCATGTCTAAAATGTGTGTCACTAAGATGAAAAGTTTGGAAAGCTCTGCACTAAGATGTAGAGGTAATGCTTGCTTAATGACCATGATTGGGACTGGAAATTCAGTCACTAAGAGATGCAGTCATCAAGTGAATCACATGGTTGTTAAGCAAACCACATGGTTGTTAAAGCAAATCATGCGCTTCCCCATTGATTTTGCTCGCCGGAAGATGGCTGGGAAGGTAAAAAATGGCGATCACCTGACTACGGGATGCTACAACAATTGTAAATGTGAACTGGTTGCCAAGTGCCCAATTCATGATCACATGACTGAGGGGGAAAGCTCTGACGGTCGTAATTGTGAGGACTGGTTGCAAGTTGGGTTTTATAGTGCTATCATAAGTCTGAACCATCGCTAAACGAATGGTCGTTAAGCGAGGGCTACCTGTAATGTGATTTTATATGTTATGAGAATCCATTTTTAAAGGAAGTACTTAATGATAGGTCTGCCAAAATAAATCAAGGAAATACACACCTTAAATGTCACATGAGTATCTGTAAGGAGAGGTCCTTCAACTTCAATGATTGGAGTAGACTGATCTCTACTGATTACATGAATATTCACACCACCCGCAGGATCCATCCCATCTGCCAGATTCTGTGCTGCTGCACTATCTGTAGTATTAAGTGCTTTAGCCAAAGTATCAAATGCCCTGCAAATAAGAGTAAGTCCATCATACATGCTTCTTATAGTACATTTATGAATGAGAAATGAAATAAAACCACTGAAATCCTGCCCATCAATCAAAAACATAATCAACCCCAAAACAGGAAGATATTTGCAGCTCTAGGAAAATTTCCAGGGTTTCCAGGCATATAAAAATGCTCTAGAAAAACAAAAATGAGTATGTTAGAGAGCAGAACAACCCAATGAAGACCAAACATATTCAGTTTTCATAGAATGATAACTGATGGTTGAAGGGAATAAATGAAATGGGAGGGTAAAAGAATGAAATGGAATGGATTCAACCGTGAACAGGTCTCTTCTACATTGCAATACTATGGTATAAATAAATACCAGATAAATTTTGCACAAGGATACCATAGTTGGCTGCCAATGATTTAAAAAGAAGTGAAATTATAATTACCAACAGCAAATTAAAAATTTTGAATTATAAAAACCTTTACACTGTCATACAATCAATGTTTTGTTTTTGTACTATTTATCTTAGGTATTGTTCAATGTTCAACTGCATTAAGAAATATTAGTTAGCTTGATTCTTAAGTTTAACATGAGAATGAACTAGACCAGAGCTTTCCAAACTTTTCATGCTGGTGACACACTTTTTAGACATGCATCATTTCGCGACACACTCTTACAGCAGGGCATCATTTTGTGACACACTCTTAGAGCAGGGCACAAGGCAGGCACTAGGACCTGTGTGGAATCACAGCAGGTTTGGAGGCAGCAAGGCACAAAGCAGGCACTAGGACCTGCGCGGAAGCCAGGAGGCAGCAGCAGCCGCAACACACCCAGACACTGCAGCCGACACAGTAACGTGTCCCGACACACAGTTTGGAAAGCTCTGAACTAGACAATGATTTTCAAAAATAGGGCAATACCTATTATCAATAGTATTGTAGTTTCACCAATGAAAAATTACTTGTAATAGACTGGGAGACCAATCAGAAAAATTTCTAATATGATGCACATACCGAGTAATCTCACTTGCGGATTGTTCTTCTTGCTGAATTTCTGAAGTGTCTCCATTATTAAGTGATTCATTAAGGCTGGCAAGTGATGTTACAACATTTGCTAGTGTTCCCAAAGCACCTTGGCTTGTCTCAGCCTATTAAAATATATATATTAGTAACAGTTTGCATTAAATGAATGAGTTTCTTTAAATATCATCTGTGTCTGTTTCCCAATACAGATTCAAAAGTAATTAAAATGAAGAGAAATAAAACTACAAAGAAAACTTTAGGAAATATAAATTTGTTGTTGTTGTTCAGTTGTTAAGTACTATCAACCAAATAGTAAAATACACATCAGGTGGTTGATAAAGCCAGGCCTATTTTTCATTACTATAGTATACTCTACACAGTCTGAGCAAGGTACAGGTAGTCCTCAATGTACGACCATTTGTTCAGTGACCATTCGAAGTTACGACAGTGCTGAACAAATGGTGGCTATGACTGGTCCTTGAAGTTCCGGCTGTTCCAGCACCCTTGTGGTCATGTGATCACAATCTGGGTGCTTGGCAACTGGCTTGCACTTATAACCAGTTGAAGCGCCCCGCGATCACATGATCACCGTTTGAGACCTTCCCTGCTGGCCTCCCCAGAAAGTCAATGGGGAAGCTGGCAGGGAAGGTCACAAGTTGCTGGGGTAAGTCTCCCCTACCCGCGCACCCTCCCCCAGCCCCTCTGCACTCGTGCTGTACTGGCCACTCACGCACTCCCGTGCACCCTCCCTGAGTTTCACTGCGCCTCCCTCGCACCCCCGTGCAACCTCCCCGACCCTTGCTGTGCCTCCCTTGCACCCTCGTGCACACCGTGCACTCGCACACCCTCCCTGAGCCTTGCCGCACCTTCCTCACACCCTCACACATCCCTGTGCACCCTTGTACACCCTCCCCAAACCTTGCTGCACTTCCATCACACCCTCGCCAAGCTCACCATACCTCCCTCCCCCCCCCCCGACCCTTCCTCACATTCTTGTGCACCCCTTCCCCCATCCGGCAGCAGCCACTTACCTGCCTGCCGGCCTGCTTGCGAGCCACCTGGCCCTTGCAATTTCCTGCCAGCTTCCCCACTGACCTGGTTGTGGGAAGTTGCCTTACCTAACGACCATGGGATTTGGTTAACAACAACTGGGGCACCAGGGATTGCCATTACTAAGCGATGCAGTCGCGCTTTACAGCCGCATCACTTAGCAATGGAAATTCTGGTCCCAATTGCTGTTGTAAGTTGAGGTTTACCTGTAAATCAAACTACGCTTCTCAGTAAGCAGAGAATGTCTATTAAGATATTTATCCTTCATATATAAGGCAGCAATCTGCTAAAGCAGGAAAACATGAGTTGTGCAATTAAACCTAAGGAACACTACCTTGGAATCTGTAGCAAGTAGCACTGTACCATCATCCCGTATTAAAGGCTGTTGAATATTTACAAGCATCCCTGAATCAAGAAGACTGGCTGATCTGTTCAAGAAGAGGATGAAAAAAAAAAAGAACAGCATATTATGATGTTTTTAACCCACTACAACATTCCTTTTTTACATCATGAACAGTACCATTGTGATTCGTACTTTCGTGATTTCCGAAATTGTTGATCAAAATACTTTCTGGTTTTGCTTTTGCAGAAATTATATTGAACTGGCAGAAGGGCTGGGAAAACAATTCTAGCAATACAGGGACAGGGTGCTTAGGACTGTGAGCTCAGCCACCTGCTCTTCAGATCCATGGCCCCCCTGGCTTGTTAAAGCAGCCCGGGGGGTGCCGTGCGAGTGGGTTCTAGTGGTGGTAAATCCTTTTTTGAGTGAGGGGATTGTTCCTTTACCTCTTAAAAAGGCCTTGGTTCTCCCCCTCAAGAAGCCATCACTGGACCCCACTATACTGAACAATTTTTGTCCAGTATTGTCAGCCTTACCAGGTAGACCAGCCAGGAAACACGACCAGATCAGCTAATTCTACTTTATTGCTAGGCTACATTACCAGAATCTTGCAAGTCTGAAAGTACAATTCTCCCCGTCTCCTTTACCCTTGAGAAATTAGGGTGGGTCTCTTCTGAGCCTCTTGTCCTGCCCACTATCCAGCTGCGGACTATGTTGTCTCTCATCTGACGGTTCCCTAGGCAGCGTCTCTGGGTCCAGTCTCCCAAGGTCATTCCCACATACCATTACAAGTATCTAACCCCCCCTTTTTTTGGGGGGAAGGTGGTTGAGGAGGTGGTTGTGAAACAGCTTCAGAGGACCTTGGATGAAGCAGATTATCAGGATTCAGACCTGGGTTTGGGATGGAAACAGCATTGGTCACACTTTTGGATGATCTATGGCGAGGGCAGGATGGGAGTTGTGCATCCATCCTCACCCTACTTGACCTCTCTGCATCCTTCGATACCACTGACCATGGTATCCTTCTGGATCGGCTCAGAGGACTGGGGGTGGGCGGCACTGTGTTGTGCTGGTTCACCTCCTTTCTCCGTGGTTGATTCCAGTCAGTGGTGACTGAGGAGGAGAGATCCTGCCCTTGGCTCCTACTGTGTGGGGTGCAGCAGGGTTCAGTGCTCTCTCCGCTTCTATTCAACATCTACATGATGTTGGTTGGGTGAGCTCATCCATCGCCATGGGGTGAGGTATCATCAGTACGCTGATGATATCCAATTATATATCACTGCCCCTAGCAAATTAAGTGATGCTGTGAATGTCTTATCCCAGTGCCTGGAGTCTGTGAGGGTATGGATGGAGAACAACAGGCTTCAGCTGAACCCTGGCAAGACTGAGTGGCTTTGGGTTTTGGAGCCTGCTGGTTCTAGGTCTATGCCATCTTTGGTGCTGGATGGGGTTGCACTGCCCCAGACAGACCCAGTGTGCAATCTGGGGGTCTTCCTGGTCTCATGACTCCTGCTCGAAGAGCAGCTGGCAGTCATGGCTAGGAGGGCCATTGCACAGCTTCGTGTTGTGCGCCAGTTTATTTAATTTATTTATTTTTCGAATTTATCACCGCCCATCTCTACAACAGTAGACTCTGGGCGGTTTACAACAATATCATAAAAACAATTAAAACTTATACATCTAAAAACCACTATAATAATAAATAGAAAAATCCAAAGATGGTAAGTTCTTAAAAGGAGGGTATTACTAAGGCAACCACCCCCAGGAGGAACTATTATTTCCTTCGTTCCAAGCAAGGTGGCAGAACCAGGTCTTTAAAGACTTCCTGAAGGCCAGGAGCGAAGGTGCCCGTCTCACCTCTGGGGGCAAGATATTCCACAGGGCGGGTGCTATCGCAGAGAAGGCACGCCTCCTGGACCCCGCTAGATGGAATTCTTTTATTGATGGGATCCGAAGCATGCCCTCCCTGCATGATCGGGTGGGGCGGGTGGATGTGGTCGGGATAAGACGGTCCCTCAGGTACCCTGGTCCCATGCCATGTAGGGCTTTAAAGGTGATAACCAACACCTTGAATTGGACCTGGAAGCAAACTGGTACCCAATGCAGCTCACAGAGTTGTACCCGTTCCTAGATTGGGGGCTCTGCTCACCGTCACTCATGCAACAGTCACCTCCCAATTGGATTACTGTAAAGCACTCTACATGGGGCTGCCCTTGAAGAGTATCTGGAAGCTTCAGCTGGTGCAAAATGCAGCAGTTTGGGCAGTTATGTGTGCCTCTAGAACAGCACATGTTACACCTCTGTTCTACAAGCTTGCACTGGTCGCCAGTTTGCTTTCAGGTCCAATTCAAGGTGCTGGTTTTGACCTTTGAAGCCCTGCATGGCATGGGGCCAGGTTATCTGAGGGACCACCTCTCCCCGATTATATCTGCCTGTCCCATCAAATCTGGCAGTGGAGGCATGCTGCGAGTCCCAGGAGGTGGGCCTTCTCTGCCGTGGCGCCCACCTTATGGAATATCTCCCCCCGGAAGTGAAGTTGGCTCCATCCCTGATTTTCCAGATGTCCCTCAAAATCTGGTTATGTCATCAGGCCAGGGGGTCCCAGGGGACTGGTGAGAGCTTGAGGTGGCTCCATTATCATTGTTAACATCTACTGTTCTCTTAGCCATGTTATTTTTTAATTTTTTTAATAATAATTGTTTTTTATATGTTTACTGTTTTATAATTGTATTGTACGCCATCCAGAATCACTTTTCATGAAGTGGGCGGCCATATAAATTTGATAAATAAATATATACCCCTACCACTTGGACATTAATGTAAACAATATACATATTTTAAAAAATGTAGCATCATAATCAGGTGTATTTAATCCCAGATTTTGTGTAGGCATAAATCTTTTAATGAACATGCCTATTTTTTTAGAAATGATCATGGCCTTCATGTTATACACTAAAAAACAAATTATGAGTTTAATAATATAAATTCCAGGCTACTGGTATATAAATTAACAAGAAGGTGGAATACTGAAGTCCTGTCAATAAAATCAAAGCCTATTAAAATAAATAAGTACTTGACAAAAGATCAGCTTATACATCAGTTGGAAGTGAGGGAAATGCTGGGCAATCAAACAAACTTTAAAGAATTAGGGGAGGTTTTTAAAAATATGGAAATAAATGAAATAACTGGGCCAGATGGATATATAATATAATACGGGATTTGAATGGCCCCAATCTTATTGGCCTTCTGTGAGATGCTAAAGACCTGGTTGTTCTCTCATGCATTTGGGCTGGGGTGTTAGGTGAGCCCAGCTGATTGGTCTGTTTGTTGCTTAGCACTATCGAATGCAAGATTAAATAATCTCTTTGGACCTCTGGCACATGGTATACAATTGTTGCTATAATTTTTTTTCAGTTATTTTGGATTGTTCTGCTGGTTTTGGTTTTAATTTATTGTCAGCCACCAAAGTTGCAGCAGTGACATGGGCCGCTATATAAATTGTTTAAATAAATAAATGCATTTTATAAATACTAAGAATTTTTGTTACCATCTCTGCTTCAGAATATCAAAGATATAATGATGAGATAATTTTGCCCCAAATTAGAGGATTTTTTTTATACTACTCTTCCTTAACGCATACAAATAATCAATGGAAAGATTCATACAACCCCATTTCGTTATTGTTGATTTAAACACTTTGGATTAGTTTTGGCTGCCAGTGTAAATCACAGACTAAACTGCCTTTACACTAGGTGGACATATTTCAGATCCAATCCTTAACATGGTTTTCACAGTAAAAAACAAAAACAAAAACCACTGGTCTCTCTCTAGCTATTTGTACTCTAAATACTGTATATACTCGCGGATAAGCTGAGAATTTTAGGTGCCAAAATACACCTGAAATATTGGGTTTGGAAGGGTTTACCCCCAAGTATGAAGGGGCGTGGTGGCTCAGCAGGTAAGACGCCAGGCTTGTCGATCGGAAGATCACAGGTTCAGAGGTTCGAATCCCTAGCCCTGCGTGACGGAGTGAGCTCCCGCACTAGCCCCAGCTCTTGCCAACCTAGCAATTCGAAAGCATGCAAATGCAAGTAGATGAATAGGTACCACTTCGGTGGGTAGGTAACAGCGTTCCGCGTGCGTCATGCCGGCCACATGACTGTGGAAGTGTCTTCGGATGCTGGCTCTTTGGCTAACAAACGGAGATGAGCACCGGCCCCTAGAGTCGGACACGACTGCACAAATGTGCGAGGGGAACCTTTACCTTTACCCCCAAGTATATACAGTAGGTTTCTCCCTTAGATTTTTTAAAGCACCCATATAACCCATATATCCTTGCAGATAAGTCCATCAGTGGATAAGCAGATGGACCCTCAAATTTTTAACCAAAATACCATGAAAAATGTGCCACCCGTGAATAAGCCAATTGTGAAAAGTAAAACATACAAAAAATTTTGAGAGTCGGCTTATCTATGAATGGGCTTATCTGCAAGGATATACTGTATCGGTACATACAAGAATATAGTTCTGAAATGAATGAAAAGAGTGTATGGAAATGAAATCTTTCTCATACCATTTTGTTTCTTGTTCCCTTTGCTTATTATTATTATTATTATTATTATTATTATTATTGTTATTTGTCATTCTATGTTTTAATGTTGGACAAAATTAATAAAACACATAAAAATAGTGTTTCAATTTATAAGGAAATAATTATTTCAAAACTAGTTTCTGTCTAATTTAGTAACTTTTTGAATAATATTGAAATGTTTTTACAAGTTAAATATTTAACTCTAAAAGGGCTTTAAAGACTCATTCATTACTTACCTAGCCCCATCTTTATCTGCAACAAATGTTGGGGTTGCTATCAGAGGACTTCTTAAGTCCTTTCTGATATATATTTTTTCTGTTGAAGCAGCACAGTTGGTTGGTTTCTCACGCTGCACATCAAAAGGCTTCCTTTCACTCTGTACAGCTACATCACAATACACCAAATACACAGATTTAAAATTGTATGCAAATCATAGATTCTTAAAGCATAAACTCTCATATTGTTTCATTTTAACCAAAGGTATGGTCTATACTGACTCAGTTTCATCCTGTGGTTCTGACACATAGGATAAAGTGAATAATTATCAGCCACTTCATTTAATATTATTACAAAGTTGTCTGGGGATATTTTCCATAGTATACTGATGGCACTCAATTATGTTTGTCAGCACATTAACTTTTTTATTTTATTTTAACAGGTATTTAGAAGCACAACCAAGAAAAAAGGAACAAAGAAATAAAGGAACAAAAAAGAAATAGAGATTTACAGGCTGTGTTAAATTAAACAAGAATAAAGCACAAATAAAATATTTTAAATGCAGGAAAAAAGCCTTGAAACAATTTATTATATTAATTGTAATCATATCAATTTTAATATCAATATCAGTTAAGTAGTGAATCACTGTTTGAACACTGTAACACAGTAGATATTTGTTTATAAAACATAGTTGAATTCAGATGACATACAGACATGGCCAAAAGTATTGGCGCCTCTCAGCTTTTTCCCAAAGAATCCTAATTTGCAGTTAAGTAAGTTGAAACTAACACAAGTAAATGGCATCCACCATTCTTTATTCCGTAGTCCATACAGCAGACAATTAGCTTTGAGGTATGACTTAACATATTCTTGTAAATACTAAAACAAATGAAAATGCAATCTTAGATACTGCATGTCTTGCCTTTGCTCTTGATCTGAACAATCAAGGCATTTATCACTATGGACTTTCTATTTTACCCTGTACTGCTTGTCCTCTTGTTTGTACACTACTGTATTCAAGATATCTGATCTCCCAATGTCAGAATAGTCATTTTGTTTTCGAGTATCATCACATCTCCACCAATAAATATACCAATTGAAACATTGTACTGTTTCATTTACAAAACAATCCTCTGAATGTTTGAATACTTAATGTAAAGCTCCACCAAAAATTAGTGTTAAACAGAGTCTGATTTGAGACTATGAAAACAGTGTATCAAATAATATAAACAACTTTTAATCACAGAAATGACCAAACTCCTATCATCTATCTTTTGATAGAAAAGAACCATTTTATGGACTGTAGACTCACATTCCATTTTCATTCCCATCTCAAGACATTTTTTGAGCCGACAAAACTGGCAACGATTCCGATGGTGTTTATTGATGATACAATCCTGGTTGCTACGGCAACTGTATGTCAGATTTTTCCTCACACTTCTTTTAAAAAAGCCTTTGCATCCTTCACAACTGACAGCACCATAATGACGACCTTAAAAAAAAAGGGGGGGGGGGAATCTAAGAAACTAAGAAAATATGATGACTATAACAAAGAAAGTACATTTTAAAACTACTTTTATTTATGCAGTGCCCACTGTTCAATGGTTCCTTCAGCTTGCTTTTAATCTTATCATTTTTATAAAATTGAATTCTTGCAGATCAAAGGATCTTCCTAAATTTTTTGGAGGTTTTACATGATAGTACTACTATCTGTTTTATGTTATTCCAGTAATTAACTTAAGATGTATTTTGTGTGTAAGCCAATTAGAGGCCATATACAACATTCATTCATTCATTCATTCATTCATTCATTCATTCATTCATTCATTCATCCATCCATCCATCCATCCATCCATCCATCCATCCATCCATCCATCCATCCATCCATCCACCTTATCCTGTTTGTCACAATGAAGGCTCTCAGAATGGTGAACAAGTGTAAAACAAAGCTATAAAAACTATAAAGCTCAAACAGAGCAGCCAAAGTTATGTCGATGCTGTCATTTAAAGCAAAACACACAGACACAAATACAAGCAAAAAAGTTAAAAACGGGTCTCAGGTGAACATGTCAGTTCTGATAGTAGGTAAATTCTTCCAGTGAAGAACTGCATTCTAGAGTCAGTGTAGCAAAACTAAAAGGGACTTATCTCTGATCAACTCATATATCATCTCCAGTCTGAAGACCTTTGCAGAAAATGTTGAAACTTAAACCAGGGGTTCTCAGTCTATGGGTTGCAACACCCTGGATTTAATGAGCAGATCTGAGCAAAGATCACAGGTGGCTTGTGTACACAAAGCGCAATTGTTGCCAGACTGTGCTCCTGGTCTGCTTGCACAAGTCAACTTAGCTTTTGGGTTTGGTGTTCTCTGAGCCTGGGTATTTTAATTGAAGATGTTTCATTATCAGATTGGGTATATGAGAGAGTGAAGTTTGCTGGTTGTTTATATACAGCTTTCCCTGCCAGTCTTGATTGAGGTGTGGTTTCTTCCTTGATGGTTCCTTGATTAGGGTATTGTTTCTTCCTTGATTGCTTATCTGATGCTATTTCCTGCTTTTCTGGGGGCTGGTTGCTAGGAAAGATGTGCTTGGGGTTGTTTCCTTCCCTGATTTTTTATTGTATCTTTTAAATAGCATGTAAATGGGGTTTATCTCTGTCTGTTGGTGTCTGATTTGTCAACATGCCAAGCTCCCAGGGAATACCCAGCATTTTTTGGATTTGACTTGATCTCAAATATCAACAGTTTCCCAGTTGAATTGTGATTGGATTTGCTGAGATTTTAAGGAATTTTCACCATGACTTCTGACTGCCAGTTGATGTCCGTGGATGCATTCTGCCAATTTTCTACATGTCTGTCCTGTGTAGTGGCTGTTACAGTTACCTAGCCTGGTAATGAAACGTCTGCAGGAAAACAACCACATTCAGAGAACACTAAGAACCGAACAGTTAACCCTAAACTACATATATGTCACATTTCTTTACCGCCCAGAGTCATCATAGTACGAGTTGGGGCGGTCAAGAAATGTGACAAATATATTATATTATTATATCATATAATATCATATATATATATATTCTTCCGTACTGCAACCTAGCTTTGCATGTTAAAGTTATCAGCCTTGTGAAAACAGAACTGGAATCGTGCCAGTTTCACGCCTTCTCTGCCTGGAGCACATTCTGGTAAGGCTCCAGCTTTGGGTGCACAAGTGCGATGGCTGGTACATGCAAAGCTGGATTGTTGCCAGAATCTGCTCTCACTGCCTAGATGAGCCGAAAGCAAAGTAAGGGTTACCTACAGTTACTGCCATAAATAGATTTATGAATCTAAAATAAACAGGTAACAATAAAAGTGGCTATCTCAAAAATAATTTTGTCCATATTTCAAGAATTATGTAAAAGCAAGCAAGCAAGCTCATCCTAACCATTACATAAATGGTTTTAAATATGATTTATTGTTCATTCCTAAAGAAAAGGTTACATTTTATAAAGTTACAATGTTATACAATTCTGCCATTTGACATATACAGTGGATATAAAAAGTCTATACACCCGTTGATAGATTTTACATATACAGTACTTAAATACAATATATTTCATATTCATATATTTTATATTTAGTATTAATATATTAGAAACATTTGAACTCTTATGATGGCTCTGAAATCATGTTCTATTTCCTTGAAGAGTTGTGTTGGCTTTCTTACTCTTCCTTTCTAACAGGCCTTGATAGATAGCTGTGTCCATAGAAAGATAAGGTATACATTCCAAAGATAGCTTTTTCAGAGAAAAGATATTGTTTAATAACGGTCAAGGAGCCCTAGCAAGGATGGAAGGAAGTCCCTTATATGGAGTGAAGGAGGGAAATTCCTAATATGGAATGAGGTGAAGGTGGAGTATGGGTCACTGAGTAAGGGGAGGGATTTCTAAAGGAGGGGTTGAATGGTATCTACTGTATATAATGTGCTGTAAAGAGGGGGTCCTGCGCGATCGCCCACCTAACAGCTTGCTGTCATTGCTTTTGCTCTTGGGTGAAAAATGAAGAACTTAATTTCATGCAACTGCCTGTATCTTTGACCCCGGCTCAGAAACGAACCTGGTAAGAAAATAAAAAAAATTCTAACACTGTTAAAATGCCAGGTTTTTGAGATGTAAAAAAATCAGACCAAGATAAATCACTTCAGAATTTTTTCCACCTTTAATATAACATATAAGCTTTACAATTCAATTGAAAAACAAACTGAAAAAATAAATATAAAAAAACTAGAATAATGTGGTTGCATAAGTGTGCACACCCTTAAACTAATACTTTGTTAAAGCACCTTTTGATTTTATGACAGCATTCAGTCTTTTGGGGTAGGAGACTATCAGCATGGCACATCTTGCCTTGGGAATCTTTGCCCACTCTTCCTTGCAGAAGCGTTCCAAATCTGTCAGATTGTGAGGGCATCTCCTGTGCACAGCCCTCTTCAGGTCACCCCACAGATTTTCACTTGGATTCAGGACCGGGTTCTGCCATTCCAAAACTTTGATCTTCTTCTGGTGCAGCCATTCTTTTGTTGATTTGGAGGTATGCTTTGGGTTGTTGTCGTATTGAAAGGTGAAATTCCTTTTCATCTTCAGCATTTTAGCAGAGGCCTGAAGGTTTTGTGCCAAAATTGACTGATATTTGGAACTGTTCAAAATTCCCTCCACCTTGACTAAAGCCCCAATTCCAGCTGAAGAAAAGCAGCCCCAAAACATAATGCTGCCACCACCATGCTTCACTGTGGGTATGGTGTACTTTTGGTGATGCGCAGTGTTGTTTTTGTGCCAAACATCCTTTTTGGAATTATGGCCAAAAAGTTCAACCTTGGTCTCATCAGACCGTAACACATTTTCCCACGTGCTTTTGTCAGACTTGATGTAGGTTTTTGCAAAATGTAGCCGGGCTTGGATGTTTTTCTTTGTAAGAAAAGGCTTCCATCTTGCCACCCTACCTACAGCCCAGACATATGAAGAATATGGGAGATTATTGTCGCATGTAGTGCACAACCAGTACTTGCCAGAAATTCCTGCAGCTCCTTCAGTGTTGCTGTAGGCCTCTTGGCAGCCTCTCGGACCAGTTTTCTTCTTGTTCTTTCATCAATTTTGGAGGGACATCCAGTTCTTGGTAATGTCACTGTTGTGCCATATTTTCTCCACTTGTTGATGACTTCTTCACTGTGTTCCATGGTATATCCAATGCCTTGGAAAAGTTTTTGTACCCTTCTCCTGACTGATACCTTCCAACAGTGAGATCCCTTTGATGCTTTGTAAGCTCTTTGCAGACCATGGCTTTTGCTGTGAGAGGCAACTGAGTAAATGTCAGAAAAATCCTATTAGAGGAGCTGAACTTTATATGGGCTTGATCAGAGTCACTTTAATTGATGGCAGGTGTGTACTGACTACTATTTAACATCAGTTTGAACGTGATTGGTTAATTCTGAACACAGCCACATCCCTACTTATAAGAAGGTGTGTACATTTATGCAACCACATTATTCTAGTTTTTTATTTTTATTTTCCCCCCTAAAAGATTGAATTGTACAGCTTATATGTTATATTAAAGGTGGAAAAAATTCTGAAGTGATTTATCTTGGTCTGATTTTTTTACATCTCAACATCAAAACCTGGCATTTTAACAGGGGTGTGTAGACTTTTTATATCCACTGTAAATAACAATTTAATTATTCAAAGTAGTATATTTATTTCTTGACCAGCTTTATCAGCAAACCACACAAATCCATGTACCATTTTAGGGTTTATGATAATGCAAAGTTTGACAATCCTTAACTTAGGCAGTTTATGGGGGATGGGGAGAAGAAAGTCCTCAACATTTCCCATTCTTGACTGTTAGGCTTTAAAGAGTCAGGTGTTTTGCATCTTTTCTTCAACAAATGCTCACTAAGTATGGTCAGGCAGCTTTATCAAGGTGTTCAGCAATGTGTTTTATAAATACGTATTGTACTGGTATTACCCTAGTATTCTAAAATATCTTTTGTTCTGTAAAATAACTGAAGAGGTAAGACTCAAGGAGAAGGAAGAAAAACTATTCTGATGCTAATATGCTGGCTACCTGGTTTTATTTTAATAAAAAGTCACTATTTATATGTCTTTTGCTCTAACTCAATCGGGAGAAACACTCCTGTGAATTGCACACAGAAAAAACTGCAAAAGCTTTCAATAAAGCAAACTACTGAAATTTACAAACTGAACAATTCAAAAGCTAGACAGCCAACATTCTCCTATCCTGAAGAAATCTGCATCCCAATAGAATAGTACATTGAAGCACTATACTGGTACCATTCACGGCCTCATCTTGTTTTGAAAATGCCCTACCTAGTTGTCCTTTAGCAGTCTAGTTTTTGTTAGGATGAATCAGCCGACTGAAAACTCAGTCAAAAAGACAAAAATGAAAGGAAAATTTCTATTTGTTCTTTAGAACATTTATTCTGTTCATCAAATCACTGTTGAGTCTTGTGCTGTTCACCCCACTTCCTTTGAACCTAAATCCATTTTTAAAAAATCAAATGGACTTTCCATGGAACCAAAAGTATTCAAGCATTTTGTTGGGTCACTCTAAAACCTTCCCTGGCATGATCTTCTTTTCTTTCACTCTGAGGTCAAACCAGTATTTCCAAAATTAGATTTTGTCTCTTTGGTTGTACCACTTTGCTGCCTTCACATCCTGTAAAGTTCCATTGTTGTACTTAGGCAATACCATTTCCTTGATGCTGCTTCTCCCTATTGGGAACCACAGCAAATTTCCTGGGAGCTCTGGGAGACTGCACATGTGACTAAAAGGAATGATGTTCACTTGGGGGCCAGGAAGTCTATGGAAAATGAACAATATCACTGTTACAATATTGACATTAAGCTCAGTTTTTTACTTTCTTGAAGATTCCCTCACCTCCACCAAAAAAAAGTTACTTGTGTTTTTAGCCTCACCAAATCTGCCTTTCAGTGAAAAATTAATACTTTGTGACTGTTTAAGGGAAATGTGTCCTTTCAACCAAATAGCCTGGTGTCTTACCTGATGCTTTGTCTCCACAGACAACACAGTACTCTACTACCTGTGGTCGCTGGACATCCGTTTTAGCCAACAAACGTTCCACAGAGGCAGAGTCAGTGACAATCTAAAATAAAACATTTGAAGGCTTATAGTGTAAATTCTATTTCAAATTGTATTTAAAAAGATGTTGCAAATTTTCAAACATAATTTTAAAACCCAGCTGTGCCAACAGAAAAACCTGGGAAAGGGAAGAAATATGGAAAAGATGAAAAAAGGGTATCAAACAGAAAGAATAGCAAACCAACAAGAAAAGGCTTAAAGTTTATATGGTAGCTGACAGCATGATAATGTGAAGGGAAGTCATATTGATTTATACACATGGTAGCCATCTACTGATTGCCTCAAGAGGATGTAAAGCACTGCCCAATTTGCATAATATGACAATGGTGTTCTATACAATCTTAATCGCATCTTTAGTTTTGCATCAGCCTTTTGAGATCATCTGATTTATCAGTTGTGCTGATAATACTTCAGCAATATGAAGTGGAGAATAGAATATAGAATATAAATTCTATGGAGTGACCCAACCCATCTCTCTGCATGCTCTTGAGTCTGAATATCCTATATCAGAGCTTTCCAAACTGTGTATCGTGACACAAAAGTGTGTCACCACACACAGCGTGGTGTGTCGCCACACCACCCGGAAGCGGCAGCGCGCGCGTGCACGGCGGCAGCAGCAGCGGCGCGGGATCAGTGCTTCCGCGTTTTAGCGGAGGCTGCTGCCGCCGCCGTGCACACGCTGCCGCACACCCCCCCACGCCGCCGCCGTGCACGCGCGTGCCGCCGCATGCCCCCCGCACCGCCGCCGTGCACGCGCGTGCCGCCGCGCACCCCCCCACGCCTCCGCCGCACTGCCACCGCTGCTGGTGTGTCGCCAGCGGCGGCACTTTGGAAAGCCCTGTCCTATATATATATATATCCTTCTTTAACTATGGTGTTTACCTGTATTCTGCCTGGCACAATATTATCTGTGGTGGTAAAAATAAGTTGCTTGGTATTAGAAGCCTCGGGTGCAGCTAAGATCACTTTCCCTGTTCCTGTTCCATCTGGACTAGCAAGTATAAATTGTTGCTTTGGGGATACTGATGAATCCACTGCTGTCACTATTTGAATTTTCTGCCCTGTTTGCTGATCTGTGACAATCTATAACAAAAGGGAAAAAATGATTGTGTGAGATTTAACAAGTTTTAAGTTCACTTTTAAGAATTATATGCCATTATTTACAGTATAAAGGATGCTGCTTTTCCTCTGTTACCAAATTATGGATGCAGGTTAGGCACAAAAAAAGGCTATACTAAAAATGGAAAGATTCTATCAGCAGGTGTTTTGAATATATACATGATTACTCAGAATGAAACAGGAAATTGTCTTAAAATATGTACTACCCACCAGTGAATACAAATAAGACAAAAGGATCTCTGACAAGATGCTTACAAAAATGTAGTTCCAATAATGAAATAAAGCCTCCCAGGTAGTAGAAGATAGCTCTCTCCTAGTAAATCTGTTCCTTGCACAATGTTTCTAAATAACTATAAAATTACACAGTAGGTCTGAAATGGTCACATAAAAGAAAAAAATAAATATAGTATGTTTTATTATTGCAGAACAATTTTGACAATACATATTAACCGCCCAGAGTCCCCCTTTTGGGAGGAGATGGGCGGTGATAAAATCCAATAAATAATAATAATAATAATAATAATAATAATAATAATTAAGCAGAAAGAGATGGTACAGACTATATTTAGAAAACAAGCCTATACCTGAATCCGCTGTGGTGATGATACAGTGGAATCTGTGGAGATTATCTGGATGCGCTGGGAAGGGCTGGTCATCACTGGAGTTTCAGATAAGGTTGACTGGACAGTTTGGACCTAGAATGATTTATGAAAAAAATGACTTTACACATGGCAAAACAATACAGTGAATATTATTTTATTATTTATTACATAATGAAATAAATTATTTCATTAAACAACTGAAACTCTTTGGTTGGGGGGGCTGTACAGCAGGATATATGCTCAAGTTTCTCCAAGTTATAAGGCACTTATTTTGCCTCCAAACTCCAAAGACTGCCTTCCAAATTAGCTCCACACACTCTAGGGCAGACTGCAGCTTGAATCATGTCAACTGGATTTCTATTTTCTCAGTGGAAACGTTTCGCTCCTTATCCAAGGAGCTTCTTCAGTCTGAGCAAAGTTAGTAAGGGAATCCTTAAATATGTTTCTAGGTGGCTGTGTGACCTTGCACCTGGGGCTAGGTCATGGTTATTTTGAGATGTTATTTCTAAGTCCCTTTATCATCTAAAGGAGGATCATTAAGATTACCATGCTGCTGTTGAGCTTGCGAAATGGTCTTAATCTTCCTAGGCACAGAAGACAAAGCAGGAAGGAAAATAGGGGAAAGATTGTGCCTGAGGCCCCCACCTGTTCCTGCTAATCCTGATCAAGCTTGGCTGAGACGGGATGAGAAATGTAAAGCTTCGATTATTTTAGCTGTGGAAGATGATCAGCTAGTACATGTACATGGTGTACAGACATCCAAAGAATTATGGGACTGTTTACGTAATTTATATGTGAAAACTACAGCTGGAAGCAAGGTTATTTTAACCAAAAAGCTGTATAAAGCTCATTTGTCAGAGCCTGGAAATTTGCCAGAGCATCTTTATAAGCTTCAGCAATATTTTGTAGAGGTTCAAGAATGTGGCTTGGAGTTTAGTCCTCTCATGAAAGCTTACATTATGCTGTCTTCGCTGAATGATTCCTGGTACACTCTAATTTGCACTATGGAAGGAATTTCTGAAGCTGATCTAACTCCATCGCTAGTGTCTGCTCATCTTCTTGCTGAATGGGAAAAAAGGCAAGAAAACGCTGTGTCTAATTCTTCAATAAAGCCTCAACGTGAAAAGCCAAGAGAACGGAAAAACTTTGAATTTCAAGCTGCTGCATTTTCAAGCAAGCGTTGCTTTCAATGTGGTTCTCCTGGGCACCTTCGCAAGGACTGTGACCAGTTGCTTAAAGGTAAGAAGATTTTCCAGAAGAAAGAGACAACGAGAAAGAAGGCTCTGCAATCTTCTCATATTGCATAGGTTGTTGAAAACTGTGATAATAATGATATTTGGATTTTAGATAGTGGAACAAATAGCCATATCTGTAATAATAAAGATTCTTTTGTGTCTCTGTCTAAAACTAACAAAGTGTTTCCTTAGCTGATGGGTCTATGTCTAAGATCATGGGTCAAGGTGATATGTATCTTCCATGTTTGGGGGAAACTGTTAAAAATTTTCAAAGTAATCTTTTGTCTGTGGGTCAGTTAGTAGCTGTAATTAAATTTGCTAAGTCAACTATTGCATGGTATTCCAGAAAACAAACAATAGTAGCTATCAGCACAGCCAAAGCTGACTTTTATGAATTAGCACAACTGTGTAATGAGATTTATCGAGACTGTTGCTGGGACAGCAGAAGAACAAGCCTCAAACTGCTTCTGTCAGAACAGTTTACCTACTTGGTTAGGCATTTTATTTTGAATAATTAGCCTGGACTGATTAGGCTCCAAAGAGCCTCCTTTGAAACTTGTCCCTGAATGCTCAAGGAACTGGAAGAATAAACTCCAGAATCTCTACACCTTTGGAGAATCCAGGGTTTGCTTCCTGTTACACACTAGTCAACTCCCAACCTTTCTGTCTACATGGGTCTCTGCCACAAAGGTCTTTAAACGTCTGTCAGCCTAAGCAACAATGGCCCTACATTCATTTGAGGAAGCTAAAGCTTGGAAAGATACCTCTAGGTTTCTAAATACCCAATTTACTCAATACTGAAGCCACTCATTTTCCAGGAATGCTGGCAAAAGATGGTTTGTTTGGAGAAAGTTACTTTTGTTTTCTTATAGTTCAAGGGTGGGGAACCTTTTTTATGCCAAGGGCCATTTTGATATTTATAACATCGCTCGAGGGGCGGGGTTTGCGGGCGGGAGCCAATCGTGCAAAAGGGGCGGGGTTTGCGGACGGGAGCCAATTGCGCAGAAGGGGGCGGGAGCCAATCACATGGAAGGGGGCGGGAGCCAATCACACAGAAGGGGGCAGGGTTTGCAGGCGGGAGCCAATCACGCGGAATAGGGGACCGCCACTGTAGTGCCCGCCACCACGCCCGCCGCTGTGCCTGACACCGCCACACCCACATCTACCCGGTGCCCGCTGCCACTCCTGCCCCCTCCACATCCGCTGCTGTGCCCACCACTGCCACGCCCGCCCCTGGTGTCACAGGCCAGACCAATTGCTTTTGCGGGCCTTATAAGGCCCCCGGGCCTGACATTGCCCACCCCTGTTATAGTTGATGATGGCATCCTCCTCTCTGCAATATTAGTTACCCCCTGATTGAATTATTGCAATGTGTTAAACAGTCAGGACCAGAAATATTGGAACAAGGATAACTGTTTTGGCGGTTGGCCTCTGTACACCACCACACTGAAGTTGAAAGAAAACACACCCAGATGGGAGCAAAGTCAGGACTTTCAGCTGTAATTCAAGGGGTTTGACAAAAGTGGGGCACTAACCATTCAGGAAGTACAGCCAGTGGCATACACACAAACCCATCGTTGGTGGCTCATAAGTAATGGAACAAACCAACATCATTACAAACATAAGGATCGCCTTTAATACCTGGATGAAAAACCTTTGCAGTCAATGACTGCCTGAAGTCTAGAACCCATGGACATGACCAAACGCTGACTTTCCTCCCTCAAGATGCTTTGCCAGGCCTTTACTTCAGCTGCCCTATGCTTTGGATCATGAGCTGTTCCTTTCCTTCTCCATCCTTTTCTCTTCCCATCACTCTGGTGCAAGTTAATCTTGGTTTCATCAGTCCAAAGAATCTTATTCCAGAACTGGGCAGGCTTTTTTAGGTGTTTGCTGGCAAAGTCTAATCTGGCCATTCTGTTCTTGAGCGTTACCAGTGGTTTGCACCATGTTGTGAAGCCTCTGTATTTACATTCATAAAGCCGTCTCTTGACTGTAGATGTTGACAATGACATGCCTACCTCCTCAAGAGCGTTCTTGACCTGGCTAGATGTTGTGAAAGGGTTCCTCTTCACCAGGAGCAGAATTCTGCGGTCATCCACTTTAGTTGTCTTCCAGGCCTTTTGCTGTTGCTGAGCTTGCCAGTTAAGTCCTTCTTTTTCAGGATGTTCCAAACTGTTGTAATGGCCACTCCCAATGTTTTTGCTATCTCTCTGATGGGTTTGTTTTGTTTCCTTAGCCTAATGATGGCCTCCTTCACTCGCATGGACACCTCTTTGGACCTCATGTTGGGAGTTCCAGTGAACAGCTACCAAATGCAAATGTAACACTCAGAACCACCTCCAGGCCTTTTATCTGCTTGATTGGTCATGGGGTACCCAGGAAACAGGCCACACCTGGCCATGCAGCTGCTTGTCAGCCATTCATTCCATTACTTATGAGCCACCAACGATGGGGGGGGGGTGTATGGCACTGGCTGTACTTCCTGAATGGTTAGTGCCCCACTTTCATCAAACCCCTTGAATTACAGCTGAAAGTCCTGACTTTGCTCCCACCTGGGTGTGTTTCCTTTCAACTTCAATGTGGTGGTGTACAGAGACCAACTACCACAACAGTTATCCTTGTTCCAATATTTCTGGTCCTGACTGTATATGGGGCTACCCTTGAAGATCATCTAGAAACTTCAACTGGTCCAGAATGCAGCAGCGCAGGTAATTATGGACATTCCTGGTTACCGCCATATTACAGCTCTACTGCATGAACTGCACTGGCCCCCATAGGCTTCCAGGTGCAATTCAAGGTACTGCTTATCATCTATAAAGCACTTAATGGCACAGGACTGGGTTATTTGCGGGACTGCCTTTCTTTGGGGTTTGTATTTGTAGTTGACATTTTGTATGCTGCCCAGAGTCACTTTGAGTTGGGAAAAATGGAATGTATGCAAGATATACATAAATTTCAAACAAGAACAAATTAATGAATTTGTGCACCTTGGTAGAAAGTTTACTGAGAATGGGAAAGAGGAAAGATTTTAAAATGGGCAAATGCTGGTACAAAAATAGTGGGCAATACAAAGTCTGTTGCGAGAATGTTTCCAATATGGTCTGTTGTAAGGAAAGAAATGAAAATGGCTGTGTATAAGAGCATGCTTCTGCCTGCCCACTTTGTTATATAGGAGGGAAAATTCGATCAGTCAGGAAAACAGAAAAACAGATTGAATGATACTAGAATGGGGTACATAAGAAATGTGTGTGGTAAAACAAGAAAATATTAGATCAAGAATGAATGTGTGCTTAATAAATGTGAACTGAATGAGTGACTGGTGTGAAAGAAGGGGATTGAGGTGCCTTGGCCATGGAGACAGTATGAATAAGGCATGCCTTTGATTGTATCCTATTTTTGGTACAGTTTCATTTTTTATTATTTTTAGATTTTATTTAGTAAGGTTGATTGGAGTGAATAATTTATGTATAGTACATTACAACTAGGTTTCTTTATTAAAGACATTAAATTCAACTCCCTATCCATTTGTGGTAATTGTTGAGCTTGTTTCAGTTCTAAAATAAAGTAACATTAAGTGCCTCTGAAAATTTCCTATATTCTCAACTCCAAATTTATCTTCTCCATTTGCTAAGAATAAAGATAAAAGCAATTTCCATGTGTTCTTAGTAATGTATATGACACATGTAAAGAAAACTATTGTGTATGATGCTGATTTACTGCTGCAATTTATTTAATTGTATCTCATATCCCTAATGTTTTTCAATACCTGAACAATTATCTAACCAAAATTTTAACAATGGACAAATATATTCCTCTATAGTATAGGTCTGATATATTTACCTTGGCCATATCCACACTTTGCACTAAGGCAAAAAACGTTTGGCTTTATAGTATGTTCTATGAAGCTAGCTACTGTTGTTAATTTATGGTTTATGTAAGGTTATGCAACCTTTTTGCCCCTTAAATCTTCCACCAGATTGGAAAGATTAGGCTTTTTGTTCTTGTTAAAATTTTAGGATTTTTAAAAGGGGTGCTATTGATTTGTAAACCTATGCAAGGCTTAAGGTATTCGTTTTGCCTTCTAAAACTTATCCCAAACCCAACAGAACAAAAGCAATCGAACATTTGGGCAATGGCCTCCACAGCAAGCCGAAATGACACAAAAATAATCACACACAAACGGTGAAACCCTCACACAAATCCTGCTCTTACCTACTTGCCTCCCAATATTTGATGCAAGTAATTAAACCCCAGCATTTGTATAATGATGTTATGATGCACATTTCATGATGTGCCCCCCTGTGACTTTCCTGCAAATGCCCATTCAGGAGGGACTTGGCAAATACACCATGAGTTGCCTACCTTTGTTTAAAGTTTAGCACTACACCACATGTGAACTCAGTATTTATTCAATAAGCTGGAGTTAAGAAAACCATGTGTTTGCACATTTAGTGAATCCAACTATTATTAGTTTTTATAGGTGTGATTTCCTCCATTGCCACATAATTTGAAAATAAGACTTATTTGTCATTCTAACTTAAATATCCTCATTCATTTTTGTTTTACTGAGTCACATATATTTGTCATTGCCAAGATGATGGCTAGTTAGGAGACATTAGCCATTCATCTCCTTCCTAACTGCAGGGAGATGTATTCTTAGCTGTCTTTTAGAACAGAATCATAGGAAGGAGGGATCCCAAGCAGCACCTCTAAGAGAATGTTATTTGGAACATTAATTTATATAGACAAATATGTTCAACTTAATAGCTCGATTCAGATGTGAATTAACTATGGGTCAACAGATTTCTTTCTACATTTCATTGATGTGACACAGCACATCTACTTAACATATAATGGCTTGCCGTAACAATATGAAGGAGTACATGCAAGAAGGCAGGCATGAACAAGCCTAAAGTTCATGCAGTAAGGTCAGTCCACTGTTCGATATTATGTGTCAATCAAGACATTCTGTCAAAATTTATTTTCATGTTCACGTGAAGGCCTAAACATTTCTTAATAAAATGTTATACATATGACAATAAAAGTTATATTTCAGTTTATCAGATAAACAAATTATGGAATATGTTGCCCAAAATAAGTTTGGCTCTCTCACTCTTGGATTTTAGGGCAGCACTCAAAACCTGTGTTTTTTTAAATGGGTCTTTGAAGCTGACACCTAGTTTTTGGTTTTTGATTAATTGAGGGCCATCTTTTATATACCCAGTTATGCAGTTGTAGGGTGAGAAGGAAATGTATTATAACATATCATTTTATGTCAGTGTTGGTGTATACAGTCCAGGATCATGTAATTGGGGCAATACAAACATGCAAAATGGGCATGTACTTTCTGGGACACATAGTACTGTTACTACATTACTTTGAGAAGTAAATAGTATCACTTGCTTCAAGAAAATACATGGCACCTAAATAATCAAATAAATCATCTTAGTATTCTTTCACATAAATGACAAAAAGAAATCAATTATATATAGATATAAAAAGACTTGCAGGCTAAAAGACTAATAATTCATATAAAGAAAAATCCAGATCCAAAGAAAGGCTGTTCTACATTAAACACAAGGCAATAATATTATCCCAGTTACTCAGTTGTTTTAATTAGAAATCCAATTAACAATGATCTCAAAAAATGCTCCATGAAATGCTATCTAAAAATGTTTAAGTCTATAGCTATAAATAGATGGGAAGTATCACAGAAAGAGCAGAAAATGTCCACCACCCAGAGCACAGACACTATGGTTTTGTACAAAAAAAGTATTTAGGATAAGTTATTTGCAGCTCTTCAACTTGGTCCTTGATGTTGTATTGCCGACATATCTTTGAATTAAAAGAAACAGACCAATTATGCAAACAGTATCAGATGCCACTTATAGTAGAATGCTAATTTTTCCCCAGAAGAGAAGATGTTTCAAAAGCACAATACAAGTACTTTTCATTCAGAAAGTTAGCATGGCATTTTGGATATACACATGAAGTACAGGAAATGTCAGATGTGCCACTGCAGATTTGCCACAAGCAATAAGTATCTAAATCTGTTATTAAATAATTTCATAAATTCTGACAATTATTTGAAATAAAGATACAAATATATGTATTCGTAGTGCTAAAATTTTATTTCAAACAGTTCACATATGTGCGCGTATGCATACATTAATGTGATGAATATTACAATCAGTTTTTTCTTTCTAGCTTACCTTTATATATCTTACTCTAAAACAGCCTTCTTCTACCTGCTTTTATCCAGATGGTTTTAAGAAAAACTCCATTCATTCCTAGCCACCATGGCCAAAAGTACTTTTAGAAAGTACTAATATGGGAAAGATTGCATTAGACAGTTTTGAAATAGTCAAGCAAATAGTTTGCTTAGTATCAGACTTATTCCTAAGGAACGCAGTAATCCGTCTTTGATACTGCTAAGTAAAATACAGTAAATATATTTTATCAGAAAATGTTAACTAATAATTATTGTGATTGTTATAAAAATAGTTACAAAGTATGAATTAAAATTATGTGTTAAGGAATATTGCTTATCATATAAAGGATATAAAGCTGTAAAATACATCAATAACTGATAATTATGATTAAAACTGTTAATTAAAATCAGTTTGTAAAGAATAATGGCCTTTTCTAAGCACTTAAAATATTCTAAATTTGTAAATCCATTTATCTGGTAAAAATATTAATAATCTATTATTAGTTAAAATTACTGTGAAATGTCATTTAATAAAGGATTATTAAAATAATTCATAAACAAGGTAAACTACCTATATATTCCTATATATTCTTTTAAAAAAGAATCTTATCTGTAATAACCTTTGAATTATTAGCTTTGAGCTTGAAACTATACAGACTCCAATACTTACAGTATCAAATCGTTCTGCAGCTTTATTTACATTTTTCCTCAGCAAAGATCTTTGGGCAAAACAATTGAAGAAAAATGAAGACATCAGTTTTATTCTACTCCCAAAGGTTTGTATCTGAACTCCATTTATAAAGATTCCAGTGTTAAAATACAGAATTATTTAAAAATGCCCTCCCCATGACCCTGCTCCTCTGAAGGTCAAGTACACTATCACTCCCTGTAACCAAGGAAGCAGAATCGACGTGTTCCTGCTGTTTTGCCAGCTGCTGAAGCAGTTTGTCTAATAATACAATTAATTTCCCTGGGAAAGATGTACCAGGTTACAGAGCTTTCCCCTTAGTCTATCCTGGGTCCAACTATGATTATTCAATAAACATCAAAATAGTAAATTTCATCAGAAAATAATTTTCTATTATTCTCTGATACACTTCATGCCAATAAAATGAAACAAGAAAACAACAATACAAACTTTGTATTGTATTTTGTTTCTTATGAAGCATCTACCATCTTCGCAATTCATTAAGTTATTATCTTTAAAAAATACAGAGTTTATTAAATTGTTGCACGCCCATCGAAAATACATTAAAATCTATTTATAACATTATCTATAAAGTATTTATTGGAAAACTATAAATCCCCATTTTAATTCTTTGAAGAGAACTACTGTAATTTAACATATAACAATTTCAAGAGTAATAAACATTTAAGAAAATTATGTTGATTCAAAACTAAAATAATTGGTATGTTTTATGCCAAAATATTATTTTAAGAATTCTTTTCATTATATAAATATGTAATCCAAAGTGGTCTATACATTTGTAAATAACTGTAAATGTCTATAAATGGGGTTAATACAAATGTAGTCCTTTAAATGATCCCACAAAGTACTGAATGACAATATTTTTCAAAATTGAGTTAATTTTTTATTGCACAAATTCCATAAATCATTCACGAGATAGCCAAATAATTTTTTCTTTACAAACAGCTGATTCTGACACCATAAATGAGCAATTACACTTCTGTCAGAAAGTTTGCACATGTTCCCACACCTTTTTGGACCACCATTCAGATACAGTTGAGAAAGATACTTTCTAAAACTGACAGAAATAAGATCATAACTAATAATAGTCAATTAGTGGCCACTAATTCTTTCCATTTAGTGGCTGCTATTCTGAGATGTCCAGTACAATATTTTCCTTCTCCAAGTTATCTTCATATTTTCTGAGCTGAAGGGGTATTTCACCATGTCAAGTGAAAAAACCACAATCCTTTTCATGATCTGCACAAACAACTTTGGGAGACAAATTTTGGTTGCCAACTTTCTACTTTAGCATTGGGTAACAGAAAACTGTTACAGGTAGTCTTCGCTTACCGACCGGCTGCTTAAAGGCCGGTGAACACATTTCTCTCCCTGGAAAGCACCCCCTCCTCTTTCGCCCACGATCTTCATAACATCAGCTTCTCCTTCAGAGACACATTCCATCACACCACCCCCCTTCTCAGAATCTGTCTCTCCCTCTGAGTTCTCATAGGTAGCGGGGGCAGATCTTCAAAGGAAGAATCGCTGGTGTCCTCCAGGTCTGGTATCTCTTCTTGCAAAACAGCGAGATGGTTAGAAAAATTTCCCCCCCTCCCCCTTGGGAACTGGATGCCAGAAATGGATGGCTGAGGCTCACCCTCCTCTTCACGTTCTGGTCTCTGGGCCTCTCGGAGGGGTAAATGTTGTCAACTTATGAACTCTTCTGCTTGGGATTCCTCTGCATGCTCAGCCAAGCTAGGAACTACTGGGAGTCTGCGAGGCTTGGACTTGTAGGAAAAAGCTGGTGAAATCTTTGGATCAACTTGGGTGCATGAACATCTCTGGCGTTTTCCCATGAACGCTCAGCCTCAGAGTACTCCTTCCAATGTATCAAATATTGAATGCCCCTTCCCTGCCGCGAGTCCAAAATGTCCTCTACTTTGTACTCCTCCTCCCCTTGCACAATCACCGGAGGTGGAGGCGGTAAGTGAGAGCGCAAGGCACTAGGAGGCGATTCACAGCAATGGCCTGTGAAACACAGGGTGGACTTTCATGGTGGCAGGGAGATGCAAAGGATAAGCCACTGGGTTTACCTGCTTCAGCATGGTGAAAGGGTCCACAAACTTAGAGTCCAACTTCTTGGAAGGTCTGCTGGAAGTTAAAAATTTGGTAGAGAGCCATACTCTGTCTCCTTCTGAAATCGCTAGTCCCTCTTGCCTGTGGAGGTCTGCAGATCACTTGTAAGCAGCCTTTGCTTTGTCCAGCTGCTCCTTTAAAAGATTGTGTGCAGCCTGCTGTTCTTTGAGAAAGTCTGTTGCAGCAAGAACTGGTCCTTGCTGCAATGTGGTGGGCAAGACTCGAGGGTTAACCCCATAGAGTGCTTGGAAGGGGGACATCTTGGTAGAAGAATGCACGGAGTTGTTATAAGCAAATTCAGCCATAGGAAGCAGAGTTGGCCAATTATCCTGCTGATAAGTGCTATAACATCTGAGATATTGCTGTAACACCTGGTTAGTTTTCTCAGCTTCTCCATTGGTCGATGGGTGGTGAAATGAGGACAGGTGGATCTGCACCCCAACTGGAAAAGCGCCTTCCAAAACCTGGAAGTGAATTGACTGCCTCTCTCACTGATGTGGTTAACCATACCTCTATGCCTAAAAACATTATCCAAACATAACTGCGCTGTGGCCTGTGCTGTAGGAAGGCCTTTGCAGGGAATAAAATGTGCCATTTTTGTGAACAGATCTATTACCACCAGTATAGAAGTAAATCCCTGGACCGGGGGTAAATCAGTGATGAAGTCTATGGAGACTGTGTCCCAAGGCGGGGGGGGGGGGTATGTAGGTAGGGGTTGCAGCAAACCCACCTGCTTCCTTAAAGAGCTTTTGCTCTCCTGCAAGTGTGACAAGAGGCAACATAATTTTTTATGTCCACAGCCATTTTTGGCCACCAGTAGTCTCTTAAGGCTCTACGGAGCGTTTTGAACACACCTCCATGGCTAGCCATTGGATTATCATGGCAGAGATTCAACACTTCTTCCCTCAAAGGAAGGGGAATGTACAGCCAACCACTATGCCAAAGCAGTCCCTTGTCTATTGTGAAAGGAGAAGCAGCACCTTGCTGAGACCCCTGGAGGTCATCCATCCTGGCCCTTGCATATGGGTCTTGCTGCTGCTGAGCCTTGACTCTTGTGAGGAGATCCTCCGCCTGCTGTCCGGCTGCCAAGATCTCTATCTGGTTCTCTTTGGGTGTCTGCTGAAAGTTGTGAGGCTGCAGAATTGCTGTGTGGGAATAGGGTCTCGAAGCTGAGATGAATTCAGGCTTATGGTAAAGAGCGTCTGGCAGCTGATTCTTTGAGCCAGGTAAATACGTTATGTGGAAATTGAAACGGGAGAAAAACTGACTCCACCTGATTTGGCGGGGGAAGAGCGCCTTGGTGTTTTGCAAGAATTCCAAAATTTTATGGTCCGTGCAAACTTTTATAGGAAAGGCTGCCCCTTCTAGCCATTGGCTCCACTCTTGGAAAGCTGGTTTTATTGCCAGCAATTCCTTATTAAATATATCATAGTTTCTCTCTGCCAGGGACATCATGCGAGAGAAAAAGGCACAAGGAAGCAGTTTCTCTCTCCCTGGCTTCTCAGCCTGGAGTAAAACAGCACCAATCGCCATGTCAGAAGCATCTGTTTGAATCACAAAGGGTTGCGATGGGTCAGGATGACAAAGGAAGGGTTGGGAGGCGAATAGCTGCTTTAACTCTTGGAATGCTGCCTGCTCCCGCTCTCTCCATGTGAACCTCTTTCCTTTTTTAAAAAGTTGAGAGAGAGGTTTTCACCCAGTCAGCAAAATTTGATATGAACTTTTTATAAAAATTTGCAAATCTGAGAAAGCACTGCACATCCTTTACATTTCAGGGGGTGTTGTGTGTGCCAAGACAACACTGCCTGGACCTTGGAGGGATCCATGGCAATCCCCTCTGTGGAAATCCTGTACCCCAGGTAGTCCAATTGAGTTAAATCAAAGGCACATTTCTCTAACTTGGCAAAAAGCTTATTTTGTCTGTGTCTTTGTAATACATTCCGAACATGAGTCACATGAGATGTTGCATCATCAGAGTATATTAATATATCATCCAGATAAATTACCACATATTTATCTATTAGATCAGAAAAGATTTGATTCATGAACCGGGAAAATACAGCGCCACAATTACTTAATCCGAAAGGCATGACTAGATATTCAAATTTCCCATACCTGGTATTGAAGGCAGTCAGATATTCGTGCCCCTCTTTCACTGGAATCAAGTTGTAGGCATTTCTGAGGTCCAATTTTGTAAAAACGTGTGCTCTCTGCAGGCGATTGAGCAGGTCAGATATGAGAGGAAGTGGGTAGTGGTCCCTATTTGTAACTGCATTAAGGGCACTGTAGTCGTGGACTGTGCACATGGGAGCTCCCCTTCCCTCCTCTGTAGCTGAAGGTGCCAGCGGGTCTGGTTTCTTTGGTACGAAGAAGGTAGGAGCGGATGCTGGGGACGTGGACAGTTGGATAAAACACTTCTTGAGGTTTGCATCCAAGTACACTTTCAGTGTTGTTAGTTCCTTAGTTGACATTGTCTTTTTGCTGGAATTTTTGCTCTTGGCTTTAGCTCAATCGTGCAATCACAGTCTCTGTGGGGGGGTAGCGCGGTATCCTCTTGTTTGCTGAAAACATCTGCAAAATCTGCATACTTGGCCGGTAGGTGCACCACCACCCCGCCTTGGTGACCATCTTCGGTGTTGGAAAATGTGAGGCAGTTTGTAATTTATGATGCTGGCAATCTTTCGATGGGAATGAGATCGCTCCCATTGCCCAATCCAGCAAGGGGTTGTGAAGCTTCAGCCACATGGTGCCCAGGACTATGGGGACTTGTAAGGATGCTGTTACATAAAGAGGGAGCCACTCTGTGTGGTCTCCAGCTGTCAGTAGAATCAGCTCTGTGCATTGTACAACTGGTCCTGCCTTCAGGGGTTGCCCATCAGTGGTCTCGGCCATTCTATGGGTTGTGGTAATTGTATGGTAGGCAGTTGCAGTTTCTGCACCGTTTCTACATCTATGAAGTTAGTGGTCACCTCAGAATCAATGAGAGCTTCAAGCTCTATTTTACGCTTTGAGTCTAAAGTCACCGTGACTGGGATGAAGAAAAATGCCTGTCTATATCTTCAGAATGAGCCCTTCTCACTTGCTTAACAGCCCCCCTTGTGAGCTCTGGGGAGTGAGGCAGTTGGAGTTTCATTGGTTCATAGCTGTAGAAGCGGGTGGGCGTGTCTCGGCAACTTGCTGTGATGCCCTAGCCCCAGCCGCTGGGTTTCTCAGTGGGCATGCTCTATATGCCCTGGGGCCCCACAATAAAAACAAAGAGCCCTCTCCCCGAGCCTCTGTCTCTTTGCCGCAGGAACTAACCTTCTTGCAGCTCCGATCTGCATGGGTTCCCCTGCCTCTGGGTATGCGGTTGCAACAGGAAGGGCTGTAAATCCTGATCTGTAGCTCGCTCTTCCTGTTAGCTGTCGGCGGTGCTTTAACTCTTCCAGCCTAGCATCAATTACTATGCAAAGCTGATATAGTTCTTCCAAGGTGGCTGGGGTCCCCTGCCTCACCAGCTCATCCTGAATATCACCATTTAGCCCTTCTTTAAATTGGTCCCTTAGGGCACTTTTGTTCCAGTCAGCGTCTCCCGCCAACAGCTTGAAATCTGCTATGTAAAGTCTGACTCTCTTGCTGCCCTGCTTGAGTCTCTTAATTTCCCGACTGGCTGTCACTGCCCTGATTGGGTCGTCGAATCTCACCATGAAGTTCTGGTAATCGTTGAGAATCGGGTCATTCTCTATCATGGGAATGGCCCACCTCGCTGCTGGTCCCTTTAGCAGACTCAAAATAAAAGTAATCTTGGTGCGATCTGTTGGAAATTCAGCAGGTCTGCTGTCGATGAACATGCCACATTGAGTAACAAAGGTTCTGAAGTGCATGGCTTCTCCCCCAAACTTTTCCGGTAAGCAGCCCTGGGTTCTCAGGAACACTGGCAGGAACACTGGCAGTGCTGCTGCTGCTGCTGCCGGCTGTGGAACCACCTGGCCAGGCTGTATATTCTGCAACAGTGCTGCTTGCAAGGCATTCACCTGTGCGTCGACCTGTTGCTGGTGCTGAATCAAGGCAGCTGCTAACTGTTGGATTACTTGCTGCAGCTCCTGGGGATCCAAAGCCATTTCGGAAAAAACAAAAAATTCTTCTCTTCCTCCCTCTTTCAATGGGAGTAGGAGTTTGGCAAGATTATGTTGTGGGTTAGGGCAAGGGTCGGAAATGGCGGCTCGCGAGCCAGATGCGGCTCTTTGGCCCCTTGAGTGTGGCTCTTCCGCAGCTGAACTCACCCCCGCCCCTTCCACGTGATAGGCCCCCCGCCCGCAAACCCCGCCCCCTGGCTCTCGCACTGAGCGAGGCCCGGCGCGGCAGGGAGGCAGCGCCATCTCCAGCCGCAGCAGCCCCTGCGCGGAGAGAGGCAAGCAGGCAGATAAGCAGGCAGGCCTCGTTTCCCACCCTCCATCGACTTCTTACTTCAACGCGGGCGGGCGGAAGCGGCCGAGGGGGGCGGGCCCGGCGGCGGAGGCCAGGGCTGCCCGCTTACCTGCCTGCCTGCTGCTCTCCGCGAGGCCCCCGATCCGGCTTGGACCCCGGGAAGGCAGCGGGGGGCCTCGCGGAGGGAGGCAAGCAGGCAGGTAAGCGGGCAGGCCTCCTTTCCCACCCTCCATCATCTTCTTTCTTCAACGCGGGCGGGCGGAAGCGGCCGAGGGGGGCGGGCCCGGCGGCGGAGGCCAGGGCTGCCCGCTTACCTGCCTGCCTGCTGCTCTCCGCGAGGCCCCCGATCCGGCTTGGACCCCGGGAAGGCAGCGGGGGGCCTCGCGGAGGGAGGCAAGCAGGCAGGTAAGCGGGCAGGCCTCCTTTCCCACCCTCCATCATCTTCTTTCTTCAACGCGGGCGGGCGGAAGCGGCCGAGGGGGGCGGGCCCGGCGGCGGCGGCCAGGGCTGCCCGCTTACCTGCCTGCCTGCCTTTCTCTGCGAGGCCCCCGATCCGGCTTGGACCCCGGGAAGGCAGCGGAGGGCCTCGCGGAGGGAGGCAAGCAGGCAGGTAAGCGGGCAGGCCTCGTTTCCCACCCTCCATCGTCTTCTTTCTTCAACGCAGGAGGGCGGAAGCGGCCGAGAGGGGCGGGCCCGGCGGCGGAGGCCAGGGCTGCCCGCTTACCTGCCTGCCTGCCTCTCTCCGTGAGGCCCCCGATCCGGCTTGGACCCCGGGAAGGCAGCGGAGGGCCTCGCGGAGGGAGGCAAGCAGGCAGGTAAGCAGGCAGGCCTCGTTTCCCACCCTCCATCGTCTTCTTACTTCAACGCGGGCGGGCGGAAGCGGCCGAGGGGGGCGGGCCCGGCGGCGGAGGCCAGGGCTGCCCGCTTACCTGCCTGCCTGCCTTTCTCCGCGAGGCCCCCGATCCGGCTTGGACCCCGGGAAGGCAGCGGAGGGCCTCGCGGAGGGAGGCAAGCAGGCAGGTAAGCGGGCAGGCCTCGTTTCCCACCCTCCATCGTCTTCTTTCTTCAACGCAGGAGGGCGGAAGCGGCCGAGGGGGGCGGGCCCGGCGGCGGAGGCCAGGGCTGCCCGCTTACCTGCCTGCCTGCCTCTCTCCGTGAGGCCCCCGATCCGGCTTGGACCCCGGGAAGGCAGCGGAGGGCCTCGCGGAGGGAGGCAAGCAGGCAGGTAAGCAGGCAGGCCTCGTTTCCCACCCTCCATCGTCTTCTTACTTCAACGCGGGCGGGCGGAAGCGGCCGAGGGGGGCGGGCCCGGCGGCGGAGGCCAGGGCTGCCCGCTTACCTGCCTGCCTGCTGCTCTCCGCGAGGCCCCCGATCCGGCTTGGACCCCGGGAAGGCAGCGGGGGGCCTCGCGGAGGGAGGCAAGCAGGCAGGTAAGCGGGCAGGCCTCCTTTCCCACCCTCCATCATCTTCTTTCTTCAACGCGGGCGGGCGGAAGCGGCCGAGGGGGGCGGGCCCGGCGGCGGCGGCCAGGGCTGCCTGCTTACCTGCCTGCCTGCTTCTCTCTGCGAGGCCCCCGATCCGGCTTGGACCCCGGGAAGGCAGCGGAGGGCCTCGCGGAGGGAGGCAAGCAGGCAGGTAAGCAGGCAGGCCTCGTTTCCCACCCTCCATCGTCTTCTTACTTCAACGCGGGCGGGCGGAAGCGGCCAAGGGGGGCGGGCCCGGCGGCGGAGGCCAGGGCTGCCCGCTTACCTGCCTGCCTGCCTCTCTCCGTGAGGCCCCCGATCCGGCTTGGACCCCGGGAAGGCAGCGGAGGGCCTCGCGGAGGGAGGCAAGCAGGCAGGTAAGCAGGCAGGCCTCGTTTCCCACCCTCCATCGTCTTCTTACTTCAACGCGGGCGAGCGGAAGCGGCCGAGGGGGGCGGGCCCGGCGGCGGAGGCCAGGGCTGCCCGCTTACCTGCCTGCCTGCCTCTCTCCGTGAGGCCCCCGATCCGGCTTGGACCCCGGGAAGGCAGCGGAGGGCCTCGCGGAGGGAGGCAAGCAGGCAGGTAAGCAGGCAGGCCTCGTTTCCCACCCTCCATCGTCTTCTTACTTCAACGCGGGCGGGCGGAAGCGGCCGAGGGGGGCGGGCCCGGCGGCGGAGGCCAGGGCTGCCCGCTTACCTGCCTGCCTGCTGCTCTCCGCGAGGCCCCCGATCCGGCTTGGACCCCGGGAAGGCAGCGGGGGGCCTCGCGGAGGGAGGCAAGCAGGCAGGTAAGCGGGCAGGCCTCCTTTCCCACCCTCCATCATCTTCTTTCTTCAACGCGGGCGGGCGGAAGCGGCCGAGGGGGGCGGGCCCGGCGGCGGCGGCCAGGGCTGCCTGCTTACCTGCCTGCCTGCCTTTCTCCGCGAGGCCCCCGATCCGGCTTGGACCCCGGGAAGGCAGCAGAGGGCCTCGCGGAGGGAGGCAAGCAGGCAGGTAAGCGGGCAGGCCTCGTTTCCCACCCTCCATCGTCTTCTTTCTTCAACGCAGGAGGGCGGAAGCGGCCGAGGGGGGCGGGCCCGGCAGCGGAGGCCAGGGCTGCCCGCTTACGTGCCTGCCTGCTTCTCTCTGCGAGGCCCCCGATCCGGCTTGGACCCCGGGAAGGCAGCGGAGGGCCTCGCGGAGGGAGGCAAGCAGGCAGGTAAGCAGGCAGGCCTCGTTTCCCACCCTCCATCGTCTTCTTACTTCAACGCGGGCGGGCGGAAGCGGCCAAGGGGGGCGGGCCCGGCGGCGGAGGCCAGGGCTGCCCGCTTACCTGCCTGCCTGCCTCTCTCCGTGAGGCCCCCGATCCGGCTTGGACCCCGGGAAGGCAGCGGAGGGCCTCGCGGAGGGAGGCAAGCAGGCAGGTAAGCAGGCAGGCCTCGTTTCCCACCCTCCATCGTCTTCTTACTTCAACGCGGGCGAGCGGAAGCGGCCGAGGGGGGCGGGCCCGGTGGCGGAGGCCAGGGCTGCCCGCTTACCTGCCTGCCTGCCTCTCTCCGTGAGGCCCCCGATCCGGCTTGGACCCCGGGAAGGCAGCGGAGGGCCTCGCGGAGGGAGGCAAGCAGGCAGGTAAGCAGGCAAGCCTCGTTTCCCACCCTCCATCATCTTCTTACTTCAACGCGGGCGGGCGGAAGCGGCCGAGGGGGGCGGGCCCGGCGGCGGAGGCCAGGGCTGCCCGCTTACCTGCCTGCCTGCTTCTCTCCGCGAGGCCCCCGATCCGGCTTGGACCCCGGGAAGGCAGCGGAGGGCCTCGCGGAGGGAGGCAAGCAGGCAGGTAAGCGGGCAGGCCTCGTTTCCCACCGTCCATCATCTTCTTTGTTCAACGCGGGCGGGCGAAGAGCGGCCGTGGGGGGGGCGGGCGGCAACAAGCGGCGCGCTTCAGGCTTTCAGCGCTGGAAGGCGGCCTCCTTCCAGCGCTGAAAGCCTGAAGCGCGTCGCTTGTCGTCGCTGCCCGCCCCCCCCCCACGGCCGCTCTTCGCCACAGATCCCGCCGGAGCTGATCTCCCTGGACCCCGGGCAGCTGGGCCGGGTGGACGCCCTCTACCGACCGCAAACCCCGCCCCCTTCCACGTGATTGGCCCCCGCCCGCAATCCTCGCCCCCTTCCATGCAAATGGCCCCCGCCCGCAAACCCCGCCCCCTTCCACGTGATTGGCCCCCGCCCGCAAACCCCGCCCCCTGGCTCTCTAGCATTTCAAAATGTGCACGAGCATGTCAAAATGGCTCCCGGCATAAAAAGTTTGCCGACCCCTGGGTTAGGGTAAGAAACAGCGCTGAGCCCGAAATGAAGCTTTAGATCTTTATTGTTCTACCTTACACAGAATCTTGCCAAACTAAGTCTCGCTAACCAGTTCTCTGGGGAAAAACCCCAGGCGCTCTAAGGCGGATCTGCCCTGACTTTCTTGGACGGGCGCCCAAGGTCCTTAATGCTGTGAACACATTTCTCTCCCTGGAAAGCACCCCCTCCTCCTTCGCCCGCGATCTCCATAACATCAGCTTCTCCTTCAGAGATTCCATCACACATGCATGTTCCATCCTCTACTAGTTTAATTTTTAATTATACTTAACAATACTAAATGCTGGTTTACTGTTTTTAAAACAGTTGTTTTATAAAAATCAGATTTATATAAAGTACTGGACAGTAACAAAAGCTGCAGAGTTTACTACAGCAGGAAAAAATTTTTACAGTGCTGTACAGTACCTTTTAACCTGTTAGTACTGTACTGTAGAACAAAGATTCCAATGAAGACCTTACAGTAAAAGTTTTTAATAATCAACCAGTAATATAAGTTGAAAATAACAGTAATATTAACTGAAAATACTACTACTGTAGCCACAGAAGCATTTCCATAGTCATGTTTTGGTGGAAAACATATGACAATCATACTCCGGCCCCCATAGTACGGCAAAGTAACTCCTGGTTTGCTTAACAACCGCGCTGTTCACTTAACAACCGAAGGAAACCACAAGCCCCAATCTTGAATCACTTAATGACCGCTGTGACTCACTTAACAACCGTGGTAAAAAAGGTCGTAAAATGAGTCTGGACTCACTTAACAACCATTATGACTTACAAGCGAAAATCTGGGCTCAATTGTGATAGTTAAGTGAAGACTACCTGTACAGGTAGTCCTCGAGTTACGACCATTGGTTCAGCGACCGAAGTTACAACAGCGCTGAACAAAGTGACTTACAACTGGTCCTCAAAGTTTCAGCCGCTGCAGCACCCCCGCATCACGTGAACAAAATTCGAATGCTTGGCAACCAGCTCGCACTTACAACTGGTTGCGCATCCTGCGGTCACATGATTGCCATTTGCAACTTTCCCTGCCAACTTCCCACAAGCAAAGTCAATGGGGAAACCAGAAGGGAAGGCTGCAAGTTGCTCGGGTAAGTCTCCCCTACCCCCAGCCTTTCTTTGTTTGCGCACACACACACACACACACACACACGCACCCCGCACCCTCTTTCCCTGGCCTCCTGTGCTTGCACACATGCATGCACCCCGCGCCTTCCTTCCCCAGCCTCCCTGTGCTCACACGCACCCTGAGCCCTTTCCCTGGCCTCCCTGAGCTTGCACACACTCCATATGCTGTTTCCCCCATCTTCCTGAGTTCGTGTTGCACCGCGGCAGCCCTTCCCCCAACTCATGCACGGCCTGCACTGGGCCTCTTAGGGCCTCCCCCATTCCCCTGCGGCACCCCTGCACTCTTTACCTGGGACTCTCTTCGCTTCCCACTTAACGACACATGCGTCTGGGGTTACAACAACAACCGGGACTACCTGGATTGCCGTCGCTAAGCAATGCTGTCATGTGATGTCACACTTTACCATATCGCTTGGCGACGGCAATTCTGGTCCCAATTGCAGTCGTAACTCGAGGACTACCTGTACTTTCTTTTGCATTTTCAAAATAAACATCCTCTGAATTATCTGTGTAGGAGACACTTTAAAAAAGGAAAAACTATTAGATATCGATAAATAATAGCTAGCTACTATGCTGAACCAAAAGGCTGACTTTATAGTCAAAAGATGCATTTAGAGAACCTACAATATTTTACTTGGAACATACTGTAGCTCCAACTATTAATCCCCATGAAAAAATGGCAAATGGAGTCAATGGTATGGACATCTTGGAGCTGGACTTTAGCTCAGGTGTATGCAAGATAGCTCTTGTGGGCACTAAAGCTCCTACAAACACTTTTTTCACTAGGCCTCTTGCCCCACCTGATAACTAATGTCTGGATAAAAAGTTAGTTAGGAAACTGACTTACTACAAAACACCAGCAGCTAACGTGACTTTTATTTATAAAAATGCCTCTGGATGACACATAGGCCCCAAAGACATTATTAAAAAATATAAATGGTGCATAGCTGCAGCCTGATGTTTTCTCTGGAGGCCCAGCAAAAAAAACAAAGGAACTCTGAACTAACAGAAAGCTCTGTGGAAGGCAGCAAAAAGCAACCTCACCAGTCTGCCTTCTGGTAAATGCCTAATTTGGTAGCCATTTTGTGTAAATGACAAGCTCTTCTGTGGTAGCCATTTTGTCACAGTAATTTTTATATATTAATAACATTGAAAATGTGCCCACAATCCAAAAGAATTGCCGTAATTAAAAATACAGTAATGCCTATCAATAAAAAGAAAACATACCTAATTAAAATAACTTACTAAAATGGTAAGGCATCAGATACAGTCTTTGTTTTAAAAAATAGTATTATCTGAATAGAAATCAAATAGAAAACCAATAAAAATATTAGGCACAATAAGTAGCTTATGAAAAATAGAGAAAACAAGGACTGAGACTATGTATATCAAATGCAAATGAGGAAAAGCAGCTGAGGCTGATATTTCTTTTTTAGCACAAAAAGTTCAGAATCTTAAAATCTTCAACTGCAAATAACCAAACACAGTCTTCTTAAATCTATATTGATATGGGATACATCTTGGTACTAGATTTTGCCAAACTTAATTATTTTGCTCTAAAAGATTATTTAAACATACATACCCATCTAGCTATGCTTTTAGGTCTAAAAAAAGAGTAACAAAGAGTAACAAAAAGTAATTAAAGAAATGAGATAAAGAAAAAAAAGGAAATATAGTTAAATCTAGTTTACCAACACCATTAACTACTTTGAATTACAACACCATTCTGTACTTTTCTACCCTTGCAAACCAACCTCCATGTCCACACATTGCTTCAAACATTGCCTTCTGTTCTTTCAATTTCTCACCATTCTGTTTTTGAGGATCTCAACTCCATCCATAACACCTCAATCTTCTCTCAAGCTACTCACACTGTGTGTGTGTGTGTGTGTGCGTGCGTGCTGTTACACAATATTTTGAATGAATGTTATCAAGTATAATTATTCAGTTAACTAGAAGAATGGGAACAAGATGAGAGGGTACATAAAAATGATTGGTCATTCAGAAACCTAAAAATGAATGAAAATGGTGATTGTTCAGTGACTCTCTCCTTAGAAAAATATCTGCTTGTTTCCTCTGGCACTGCACTTTAACCACAGTCTCTGGCCTGGAGGGGATTTCAACTTTATCTTACCCTAACTTTGCTAGGGCTTGGTACCCAATGAGTGATCAAAGACTATATTACACAAGACATCAATATTTTAACACCTTTACCGTACATAGTCGGAGCACCCCAATAGTTGCAAAGTCACTTAACTCCAAATACAAATGTAGAGACTGAGGTACATCTTTATATTAATAAAAATGCAGTATAAATAATTATTATAGTAATAGTTCATGTCACTTATTTTTGGGTGCATTAGATTTACAGTAAAAACTTAGTTTTAATGGGCCACTTGGGGAAAAGAGGTGACTCTTAAATCTGAATGTCTGCTAAATTCAAATTTACAATGGCATATTTAGTAAAATATATTTAGTAAAATATACTTTAGTAAAATATATGTTGTTGTTGTTGATTCGTTCAGTCGCTTCCGACTCTTCGTGACTTCATGGACCAGCCCACGCCAGAGCTTCCTGTCGGCCGTCACCATCCCCAGCTCCCCCATGGTTGAGTCCGTCACCTCCAGAATATCATCCATCCATCTTGCCCTTGGTCGGCCCCTCTTCCTTTTGCCTTCCACTTTCTCTAGCATCAGCTTCTTCTCCAAGGTATCCTGTCTTCTCATTATGTGGCCAAAGTACTTCAGTTTTGCCTTTACTATCATTCCCTCAAGTGAGCAGTCTGGCTTGATTTCCTGGAGTATGGACTGGTTTGATCTTCTTGCAGTCCAAGGCACTCTCAGAAGTTTCCTCCAACACCACAGTTCAAAAGCATCTATCTTCCTTCACTCAGCCTTCCTTATGGTCCAGCTCTCGCAGCCGTAGGTTACTAGGGGGAATACCATTGCTTTGACTATGCGGACCTATGTTGTCAGTGTGATGTCTCTGCTCTTAACTATTTTATCAAGATTTGCCATTGCTCTCCTCCCAAGAAGTAGACGACTTCTGATTTCCTGGCTGCAGTCAGCATCTGCAGTAATCTTTGCGCCTAGAAATACAAAGTCTGTCACTGCCTCCACTTTTTCTCCCTCTATTTGCCAGTTATCAATCAAGCTGGTTGCCATAATCTTGGTTTTTTTGAGGTTTAACTGCAACCCAGCTTTTGCACTTTCTTCTTTCACCTTCGTCATAAGGCTCAACTCCTCCTCGCTTTCAGCCATCAAAGTGGTATCATCTGCATATCTAAGATTGTTAATGTTTCTTCCAGCGATTTTAACTCCAGCCTTGGATTCCTCAAGCCCAGCACGTCGCATGATGTGTTCTGCGTACAGGTTGAATAGGTAGGGTGAGAGTATACAGCCCTGCGTCCTTTCCCAATCTTAAACCAGTCCGTTGTTCCGTGCTCTGTTCTTACCGTTGCTGGTTGTTGTTGTTTATTCGTTCAGTCGTTTCCGACTCTTCGTGACTTCATGGACCAGTCCACGCCAGAGCTTTCTGTCGGCCGTCACCATCCCCAGCTCCCCAATGGTTGAGTCCGTCACCTCCAGAATACCATCCATCCATTTTGCCCTTGGTCGGCCCCTCTTCCTTTTGCCTTCCACTTTTCCTAGCATCAGCTTCTTCTCCAGGGTATCCTGTCTTCTCATTATGTGGCCAAAGTACTTCAGTTTTGCCTTTAATATCATTCCCTCAAGTGAGCAGTCTGGCTTGATTTCCTGGAGTATGGACTGGTTTGATCTTCTTGCAGTCCAAGGCACTCTCAGAATTTTCCTCCAACACCACAGTTCAAAAGCATCTATCTTCCTTCGCTCAGCCTTCCTTATGGTCCAGCTCTCACAGCCATAGGTTACTACAGGGAATACCATTGCTTTAACTATGCGGACCTTTGTTGTCAGTGTGATGTCTCTGCTCTTAACTATTTTATCAAGATTTGCCATTGCTCTCCTCCCAAGAAGTAGACGTCTTCTGATTTCCTGGCTGCAGTCAGGGTCTGCAGTAATCTTTGCGCCTAGAAATACAAAGTCTGTCACTGCCTCCACTTTTTCTCCCTCTATTTGCCAGTCATCAATCAAGCTCGTTGCCATAATCTTGGTTTTTTTGAGGTTTAACTGCAACCCAGCTTTTGCACTTTCTTCTTTCACCTTCGTCATAAGGCTCCTCAACTCCTCCTCGCTTTCAGCCATCAAAGTGGTATCATCTGCATATCTGAGATTGTTAATGTTTCTTCCAGCGATTTTAAGTCCAGCCTTGGATTCCTCAAGCCCAGCACGTCGCATGATGTGTTCTGCATACAGGTTGAATAGGTAGGGTGAGAGTATACAACCCTGCCGTACTCCTTTCCCAATCTTAAACCAGTCCGTTGTTCCGTGCTCTGTTCTTACCGTTGCTACTTGGTCATTATACAGATTCCTCAGGAGGCAGACAAGATGACTTGGTATCCCCATACCACCAAGAACTTGCCACAATTTGTTATGATCCACACAGTCAAAGGCTTTAGAATAGTCAATAAAACAGAAATAGATGTTTTTTCTGAAATTCCCTGGCTTTCTCCATTATCCAGCGGATATTGGCAATTTGGTCTCTAGTTCCTCTGCCTTTTCTAAACCCAGCTTGTACATCTGGCAATTCTCGCTCCATGAATTGCTGGAGTCTACCTTGCAAGATCTTGAGCATTACCTTACTGGCATGTGAAATAAGTGCCACTGTTCGATAGTTTGAACATTCTTTAGTGCTTCCCTTTTTTGGTATGGGGATATAAGTTGATTTTTTCCAATCTGATGGCCATTCTTGTGTTTTCCAAATTTGCTGGCATATGGCATGCATCACCTTGACAGCATCATCTTGCAAGATTTTAAACAGTTCAGCTGGGATACCATCGTCTCCTGCTGCCTTGTTATTAGCAATGCTTCTTAAGGCCCATTAAACCTCACTCTTCAGGATGTCTGGCTCTAACTCACTGACCACACCGTCAAAGCTATCTCCAATATTATTATCCTTCCTATACAGATCTTCCGTATATTCTTGCCACCTTTTCTTGATCTCTTCTGCTTCTGTTAGGTCCTTACTATCTTTGTTTTTGATCATACCCATTTTTGCCTGGAATTTTCCTCCGATGTTTCTAATTTTCTGGAAGAGGTCTCTTGTCCTTCCTATTCTATTGTCTTCTTCCACTTCCGCACATTGCTTGTTTAAAAATAATTCCTTATCTCTTCTGGCTAACCTCTGGAATTTTGCATTTAATTGGGCATATCTCCCCCTACCACTGTTGCCTTTTGCTTTCCTTCTTTCTTGGGCTACTTCCAGTGTTTCAGCAGACAGCCATCTTGCCTTCTTGGTTTTCTTTTTCTTTGGGACGTTTTTTGTTGCCGCCTCCTGAACAATGTTGCGAACTTCTGTCCATAGTTCTTCTGGGACCCTATCTACTAAATCTAGTCCCTTAAATCTATTCTTCACCTCCACTGCATATTCCTTAGGAATATTAGTGAGCTCATATCTAACTGATCTGTGGGTCTTCCTTATTCTCTTTAGTCTGATTCTAAATTTTGCAATAAGAAGTTCGTGATCTGAACTACAGTCAGCTCCAGGTCTTGTTTTTACCGACTGTATAGATGTCCGCCACCTTTGGCTGCAAAGGATGTAGTCAATCTGATTTCGGTGTCAACCATCTGGTGAAGTCCATGTATAAAGTCATCTTTTAGGTTGTTGGAAGAGTGTTTGTTATGCACAGTGAGTTGTCTTGGCAAAATTCTATCAGCCTATGTCCTGCTTCATTTTGTTCTCCCAGACCATGCTTGCCTGTAATTCCAGGTGTCGTCTGACTACCCACCTTAGCATTCCAGTCTCCTGTAATGAAAATAACATCTCTTTTTGGTGTATTATCCAGTAGGTGCTGCAGATCCTCATAGAACTGATCTACTTCTGCTTCTTCAGCATCTGTGGTTGGGGCGTATATTTGGATCACTGTGATGTTAAATGGCTTACCCTGAATTCGAATTGAGATCATTCTATCGTTTTTTGGATTGTATCCAAGCACTGCTTTAGCCACTTTATTATTAATTATGAAGGCTACTCCATTTCTTCTGTGGTCCTCTTGTCCACAGTAGTAGATCTGCTGGTCATCTGATGTGAAGTGGCCCATTCCAGTCCATTTCAGTTCACTGACACCTAAAATGTCTATATTTAATCTTGACATCTCACCAATAACCACATCCTATTTGCCCTGGCTCATAGATCTTACATTCCAGGTTCCTATGGTGTGTTGATCTTTAGAACATCGGATTCGTCGTTCACCACCAGCACCGTCGGCCGCTAGCCGTCCTTTCGGCTTTGAGCTAGCTGCGTCATCACGTCTGGGGCTAGTTGAACTTATCCTCTGTTCCTCCCCAGTAGCATTTTGACCATCTTCCGACCTGGGAGTCCCATCTTCCGATGGTATACCGACATATCTCTGGTTGTACTGATCCATTTAGTTTTCACGGCAAGAATACTGGGGTGGGTTGTCATTACCTTCCCCAGGGATCGTATTTAGTCTGACCTCTCTGTCACGACCTTCCCGTCTTGGGTGTCCCTTCACGGTTTAGCTCATGGTTTCATTGAGGTGCTCAAGCTCCAGCACCACAACAAGGTAACGATCTCCTTTGCTGGAGAAAATATATGTACTTTATGTAAATTATCTGGACTGATTTGCCAAACAAGCTTTTCTGTTATTTGCACATGAAGTCCAGTTCGATTGTTTCCACTGCAGTCTATTAAATCAAGGTTTCAGTGTATTTTATATCAGAGCCTATAATTTTTGCTAGAAGTATGGTCTGTTTTGGAGTTGGGGTTTTTTTTTTGGCAGTGTTAAGTTTCTTATTACACATTTGGATACCTTTAATAGCAACAAGAGAGCTATTACCTCATGCCAGCTTGTTGGGAAATCACTAATAAGCATTGTATGAGTAGGATTTTCAAGTCAGCTATGTATTCATTTAATTGTCTTACTATCTAGCCCTTGTATAACTGGATACCCATTTAGAAGGTCATGGGGTACTTTGTCAATGTTTCGTTGAAATTAGGATATATTTAGCATTCTACAACCTACTATTAAAATCACCTAATTAAAAAAAGCTAAACTTAAACTGACAAGCTTTGTTCTTGACAAAACCTATATGATTAATTAGCATACCAAAATGCTTATTTTTTTATGATCTGCTCTAGAATCTTCCTATAAATCTTTCATTCATTCATTCATTCATTCATTCATTCACTCACTCACTCACTCACTCACTCATTCATTCATAATAAACACCATGAATATAAAGGGTATCCAAACCCGCAGACATCACAAGGCCTATCCACAATTATTACCTTACTCTAGTCTTATCTAGTTTTATTTTTTTTAAGTCAGATAAGAATTATTTTAAAATTCTGAATCAAATAAAATTAAGAGATACAATTATATGTAATAATGACAATGAAGTTGTCAATTCTGTTCAATTTTTTTCACCATAGCTGCAAGGAGAAAATATAGGCAACCATTCACTATGATTTTCTGCCAGAAGTATGAGGCAACAGATTATATGAAGTAGTCATCTTTATTAACTTGATTCATAACCCTAACAGTTTTTATGATCTGGGAATGAGACAACCCTAATCTTATAATTTGCAACTGAGAGCAGAGAACAACTTGTATTATTCTACCTCCAGGACAAAAAAGCAAATAAGAATTTTATTTAGAAAGGTTTTGAAGCCTATTGTCATGTCTAACAGATTTCATATAAGTTTTTAACTAGGACGGCTCAAGGAAAATGAAAGGCATGGAATATGGCTGACAACTCAAATATGGCCTCAGTGTTTTTCACCCAGCAGCCTTTGTGACAAGCTGCAGTAAGAAGATTGGGATGGACACTTTTCCAAATCTCTTGATGGACATTTTGCTCATATAAATAATGTCCATTAGTACAAAAAGAATGCCTTTATATTTTCTGAAGTATAATATTGTAATATAAATAATTGCTACTTTAGAACTAATTAGTTGGAAACAGTTTTTTCTTTTTAAAAGCCAACTGAGAATAACTGTAATATCATCCATCACTCACCTCAGCCAACTGCTGTGTCTCCACTATTTGCTGAGCCAGCACCTCCATATTGGTTGCCATGGTGAAAGAAGATCATTAGAGAACCTGTTTGGAGGGATGCCAGTAACTTCTATCAGGCACAGTAAAATTAGATATTTTATCATTTTTATTACTGAGAATAATTAAATTTATGCACAATTCTACACTGAACAGAAAGAAGTTTTAAATATTATGTAATGGTTTACGGCTGCACATATTTAAAAATGATTGTTTTAAACATTTTATTGGAACATGGTTTATAATATGCTATACTTATGAAATTATTTATGAAAAAGTAAAATATAATTTATTCAATTAACAGGAAATGGGGCTCTACATATGTAGTCACCATGCTGCCATCAGAAATCTCTTCTTTGTAACAATATTTATATGGAATATGAATGTAATGATAAACAAAAATAAATAGTTCAGGAAAAAACAAGCAATAGGACTCATTTACTATAGTTGCACAATACACTAAGGTTTGTGTAGCATTAATAGTGATTGGGGTTCAACCTGCTATTCATCCCAAAGATGAACAATTTAATTACCCCTACAATGGCCACTCACCTTTCCTGCTGCCAATGCACAATATTCAAGAAACGTTTACCCTGCTGGCATTCCTTTAAAAATGTGTTGTTGTTGTTGTTTTGCAAACTACAACAAAAAGGATCAATGTGCTGAGTGGGGGAAAACTAATGCTTCGTTTAGCCTCTTTATTTCCCCAAAATGTCCCTAGTGCCTGTGAGATGAAGCACCAGAGACTATGAACAGAGGGAAGCATGCCTTCCATTTTCACTGTGTTAGGACATGGAGTCACCAGGTAAAACTATATGAAGAGACACTTAGGACCAGGAAAAGTAAATTTTCCTTACTTTTAAGCTGAGGAATTCAATACTGTCAGATATAGCAGCAGCTACCAATTTAGACACTAAAACAGGACTGGATTTATGTAGGATTAGTCTATTGTAGCTAGCATTCTGATGACAGTTTATTACCTTTCAAAGGTAGTATAGAAAGCATACCATAAATATCAACTGCTAGAGAGCAACAACAGAGGAAAAAGTTATTACCTTTCTTATCAAATGTTTATGTGCTTCCTAATTGGCCACTGTGAGACATATTATGCTGGAACAGAGGGCTGCTAGCCTACTCCAACATATATGTCTTTATGAGTTGCTGCTCCAGGAATAACCATACAATTTAGCTGCTCCTGCAGTCAGCATCATTTTCTCAACAGACTAATACATAGTTTTCCAAACTGTGTGTTGCGACACAGTACTGTGTTGCCTGCGGGGCCCAAGTGTGCCGCGCAAAAACCCGGAAGTGCTGATGGTGCACCGCCGCCGCGCGTAGCAGTGCACGCGGTGGCGGGCCATCAGCGCTTCCGGGTTTTTGTGCAGCACACCAGGACACTGCCGCGCATGAAAACCCGAAAGCGCTGCGCTGGTGGCAGGCGAAAACTCAGAAGCGCTGCCGCTGTGGCAGCACGTGAAAACCCAAAAGTGCCGCGGCGGCACGTGAAAACCCAGAAGCGCGTGGTGGTGGCACTTCTGGGTTTTCGCCCACCACCACGGCGCTTCCGGGTTTTCACGTGCCGCTGTTGGTGTGTCGCCAACTGAAAAGTTTGGAAAGCCCTGGATTAATAACTGTTTAGCCATAAACTAGCAATTAGAATGGGTTTCAATGATATAACAGACAATGATTAAGATAAAGTATAATCTGCAATGGATTATAGTTACAGATTGTAGTTAAGGAGGAGTTGCTTAATCATAATCCAGTTTGTGGTTTGGTTTCAGGTAACCAGATAAGTAAAATGATGTTAGTTAGCACTGTGCAACACACAGCCAACATCTGCTTTTGCAAATTTCTTTTGCCTGTTTAGCCAGGCTAAAAAACTATGGAATTTTGAAATGCTATTATTAGATCCTTCTTTCTTTTGCAAGGCACCAAGAGAAAATTGCATCAGCTAGTCTCTGATCAGATCAATAATTGTGTAAAGATATGAATCTGTAAGGGTACATGAATTTGTTATTTCCCAGACCCTTTGACATGGTAATGATATGTGTAAGCTTATATTAACTAGAATATTAATTAAACTTCAACTAGACAATTAACTACCAACAATTTAACTTTATATTATAAGCTTTATAGTACAAAACAGGTAGAGTGGTGGTAAAAGAGGAAGAAACAAACCTCTCTTCAGGGAGACACTAATCACCTCCTTTAACCATAGAACCGATTTTTTCTTTGCCAACTGACAGAACTAGTAAATAAAGAAGTGATAGCCCTTACCTCTCAAATTACTCTGCTCACACTAAAAAGAAACCTATGCCTCAGTTAAATCATAGCTGACCTCAATATCAGAGTCTAAGTAGAGTTGGAGGACTCTGTCCATCAAAAACCACGCAGTTCACTTGCAGTAATCCCACATTTAATATTAAAAATACAACATTAAACCTTGATCATGTATCATATTAATCAGTTTTTCCATTACATCAATAAAAAGCTAGTTAATAAACAGAGAGCAAACACATAATCAATCCAAGACTCTATATCCAGGATGGTATTATCTTTCTACTGCAAAAGAGCAGGGTTTTTTTTTTGCTATACCCCATGCTCAGTAAACCTGTATTTTGACAAATCCCAAATTTTTAGTATTACCTCAAAAATCTATTCATATCTTTAAATTGTATTCCTCTTTCCAAAATCATGGTAACTGTTTTATGGAAATTAAAGCAAAATGAGACAATAGTGGGACAAACCCATGAGGCTATGCCCTGAGGATGCGGATGATCGGGCAAAGTGGTGTTTCAGGATCTGAAAAGCAGACCCCGCAAAAATAGCGGGAAAATGCTAGGAAGAAGTCGGCCAAGTCCATATTATATTTGTATCTTCCTTCCTTCCTTCCTTCCTTCCTTCCTTCCTTCCTTCCTTCCTTCCTTCCATTAAATTTATATGGCTGCCCATCTCACACAAAGTGACTCTTGCCATCATTCTATATAGTACTTCTAGCTTTAAAAAGTGGATAGACAACTTTTTAAAAAGATTCTCTGAGATGCCCAGTAAGTATTAAAAATATTTTGTGGAAATAACTGTACCTTAAAAATCAAAGAAATATATTTAATATTCTTTAAGGCCCTTAACCACTGATTTGTTAACATAGGGATTCCAAGTGTATTCAAAATTATTGTGGCTTTGGATAATCAGTATTCACTATCATCAGTTGTAACAGCATTATATTGTGAATAATGGTCAAAATTATGCTGTCATCCCAACATCTTTCAGGAATGCCTTGCAGCCTTTAATGAAATATAACTAAATTTTTGTCTAAATAAGGAACCACATCCCTGCCTAGATATCAGAGATACCTTTTAAATTGTGCCCTGTCTGTCTGTCATAGTTAGATGCTGCATGACTCCAAACAATTCTGGGCAGCTCACAATATCAGAGATGAAAATAAAAACACAATACAAACAAACAAAATGGCATCCAGCCACTCAATACATGACATATACAAAGACTTATACAAGAAAGGAGGCCCATCCACCCTAACCCAAGGCCTGGGAAAACAGCCAGGTCTTCATGACCTTCCAGAATGCCACCAGGGCAGAAACCACAGGGCACCTGTTCAAGAAACCAGGTGCCACAACAGAAGGCATGCTTCTTGGGTCCTTATAGACAGCATTGTTTAATTGAAAGGAGCGTGCCAACCTTGTCAGATTGTACCAGCTAGGCAGAAACCATGGGAGATAGGCAGTCCCTCAAATAACCTGGCCCTATGCCATGCAGGGCTTTCTAACTGATAACCAGCACCTTGAATTGCACCTGTGAACATACTGGCAACTAATGCAACTTGCGAAGCAGGGGTGTCACAGAGTCAAACTAAGGCATGCCCATCACTGCTCACACTGCTGCATTCTGGACCAGTTAAAGCTTCCAGGTGGTCTTCAAGGAAAGTCCCATGTAAAGTGCAAGTGCATTGCAATAGTTGAGTTGAGAGGTGACTAGGACACGAGTGACTGTCTGAAGAGCCTCTTTGAGCAGGAGCTGTGAGTCAAAGAATACCTCTGATTGCACATCAACTTGAATGAGGAAGTGCAACCCCATCTAAGATTAAAGATAGAAAATCCTTGGATCTGGGATCCCTAATATCCACAGCCACTTGGTCTTGGTAGGATTAAGTTGAAGTCAGTTTTTCCCCATTCAGGACACAAAACAGCATAACTTGGCTGGATCAGGGTTGAAAGATATAATTGGGTATTATTAGCATATTGATAATACCAAACTCTGAACTGGCAGGTGACCTCACCCAGCAGTTTTATATGGATGTTAAACAGGAGGGAGAGTGTTGAATCCTGTAGCACTCCACAAAGGAGGAACCTATGGAACAATCTCTCTCCCCGCACCATCAACACTGAATGGAACTGGCCACAAAGGAAGGAAATTTGGATTAACGGAATAAAGCATGGCTAAACAATGGGCCAATATATGTGTGTAAACACAGAAAGTATAAACTATTCAGTCCAGCAAGTTGTGCAAAGAAACTGAAAATAGAAATTGTTCCTAAAGGAAACTGATTATAATCCTTAAAGCTTGCAAAGCATATGAAAGAGATGTACTGCAAAGTGTGTTAGTATGAGCAAAACACTGGAAAGCTTGTGTGGCTGCTTTAAAGACAATCTCCATTTGTATACATTTGCATGTGCAGGCAACATTTTCACTGGAACCATCAGTAAAGCAGAGTGTAATAATATGCTAATAACCTACATTTTACTTTTCAAGTTGTCCACTCCTTATTCAAGGCCACTTATTCTAGGAGAAATAAGTCTTGCTATTATTTTCACATATGAAAAATAGACCATCAGTCCCTTGCTGCACCCACACAGAGAAATTAGGTTCAATAATGGGAATAAAATGAAGGAATGATTCAAAATCAGCACTGGAGTATGTGATATTTTATTCAATTACATGCCTAAAATATAAATTATTGGTACACTAGCACAAAAAATACCAATAACGCATCAGTTAATGGAATTAGAAACAAGTTAGATAAATTAGCACATACTTTGATATACATGTTATTTTGCTATGAGCGTTGTGCCTAATGTTGCAATAAAACAGGATCTCCTAGTTGAGCTCAACTTCTGGTGACTTCAAGGACACACCCACTTTTTTTTTGGCAACCAGATGAAAGTGGTTTGCCAGTGCCTTCCTGAGGGATATTCTTTCAACCTCCTAGTCTAGCCCACAGCCCTGGGAATTTCTGGTGATCGTCCTCATCCAAATACCAACTAGGCTTAGTTTCTGAGATATATGACTGTAAAAAGTGCTACTTATTACAATGATATTCTGCCTTTGGTCTTGGAGCTTAAGGCAGCATACATAGCACTCCATCTTTTTAGTTTTTTCCCCTCACAATAACCTTGTTGAGGAAGGTTAACATGAAAGAGACTAGCTGGTCCAAAGCACTAAGTGAACTTCCATGGCTGAGTGTGAACTTGAACCTGGGTCTCTCTCGTTATAGCTCAACATTTTAACTTCTATGCTACATTGGTTTTCAATTGAGTGCAATATATTTTCTATCTTGTTCAACATATTAATTTTCTGGTGAAGCATTTGCAATTTTTTAAAATGTAAAGCAGCACCATCATAAATTTAGCAACATCCCAAAGCATATAATTAAAAAAGCTACGTTATCCGTCTCATTGACTAACGTCACAGCACGAGCCCTGTCTACATTTAAAGTGTTCAATTTTATAATCTTAAACCCCAGAGGAAGCACTTCTACGCCTCAATGAATTTTCTCCGACAAAAGATACGTGGGAAACATTAGTATCTACGCTAGAAAAGAATTCGCAATAAGAACACCTCCAAAACACAAACTCCTCCCTTTTCCCTTCCACCAATTCGTTTTCATCAGGAGAGGACGGAAACCAGCTGCCTCGGCGCTTATTGGCGAATGCGGCCGTCGCTTAAACTTCGGGGCCCCCTCCCAATGCGGAGGGGGCAAGCTGAGACACGAAAGGGCTTCCCATGCGCGAAGCGAACCACAAAATGGCGGAGCTGGCAGGCGGCCAATTCCAGAAGCTCCGCCATTTGTCTCCCCGCCCTCCCGCGACGTTCTTTTCACCCCGAAGCCTTCCTTCCTCACACTCGGCCGCGGGCGCCCCAAACATGCAGACCGCAGGTCCAAGCGATAAGGGGGGGTGGGGGAACGTCCGCTAAGATGGCGACGGGCTGCCCCGTATGCAAAATACCCGCCGCCCCCTCCCCTCCGCCCTCCCGGTGGCAAAGGTAAAAGGGTCGGGTTCAAGCCACTGCCTCCGCCCGCTCAGACTCCATCTTCCTTCCTCCCTCGCTGCTGGTCTGGCTGTGCGGTAGTGCGCGGCCCAAGCCGACCTCGGCAAAGAAAGACGCCGCACCCAAGCCAGGTGCTCCACTTCACCCACCGAGACACGCGCGCCCCGTCAGACACTCCGCCATGCGGCAGCAGCATTGCCCGCCCGCCTCAGCCGCGGGGCCGGAGAGAAAACCTCATCGCCCGCAAGCATAAGGAAGGGTGAAGGCGGTCTTTTACCTCAGGATTTGGTGCCAAGCGAGCTTGGCCGTGGCTGCCTCGTAACGGTTCGGCCGGGCCTGGTTCGTGAGCCCCCCCGCCTTCCGCCAAGGAGGGGTAGCGGAAGGCGGAGATAGCGGCACCAAAGGGGTTAACGAGCCTTGCGCGTACAAGCGGGGGGAGGAGGAGTGGTGGTTAATTTTTCGGGGGGGAGGCTGGTGCCTTTGGCGAAAGGTCAGAGTTCGTGACCCCTCAAGGTGCTGTTCTCGCCGCTGTTGCCGCCTGGGAGCGTTTCGCTGCTTCCTCTTCCCAGCATTACGCTGGTCGCGGCCCCCTCCATCTCTTCCCCCCCCACCCCGTCCGCCTAATAAGGCGGGGCTGGAGCAGGGGAGAGGGAGGGGCTACCTGGGATGGGTTCGAGCTCTCGCGTGCCGCCCGTTCCATCCGCCCCGCAGTCCCCGAAGGTGGAGCGGTCGGTCTCGGGGGCGCCCGGTCGTTCGAGAAAGGGAAACAGCGTGACATCCTTGCAAGGCTAGGATATCCACGCAGATCGGGGGAAGTAGCCTTAGAGAAATAATAGTTTTTGTGTGAAGCAGACATGTTCATTTTAATTGAGAGGGGATGGGTGATTGGATTTAAATTTGGGGGGAAACCAGTGGCATCACACCTTTGATCCCTTGCCTGTTGAGTTTGATACTCTGCACCATGAGAAGAAAGCAAACGGTGGTATCTGGGTATGGGAGTGCTTTCTTTTAACTTCTACATGGGTACTGTATTGCTATTTCCATTATGGGTGACGATTTGCACCCAACCTGTAGCAGGAGCTGCTACCAGCCCATTAAGTGTTAGGTAGCAATCTGAGGCCAGTCTTGTGCCCTGGGTGGGGAAGAAGCAGGCACAGGCAAGATCAGGACCAACTCCAGGCCTCTCCTGCTCGTTTTCTGGGCAATGTAGAAGCGACTGGCCAACTTGCTCCTTCCATCCTCACTATGCCCCAATCCTCCTTCCTCTGAAGAAACAGAGACAGGGCAGGATCTGCATTCTCTCCTTTAGAGAAGAAATTATGCCACTATTCTACCCTTGGTGAAGAACACAGCTGAGTGAATTAGATGAGATTATGACTAGTTCTGTTACAGTTCACAAACAGCTATTTTCACTCAGCCATTGCACTAAACTGTCCCCTCAAAAGAGAGTAAGTAGCTTACTCTTTTCAGGAGCAGTGACCACTTCTTGGCTTGGTTGTGCTTTCTCTTTGAGCTCATGTGGTAGAAGATGAGCTACAAGAATAGGCAGCTGGCCAAATTTCCCAAGGAATTTTAACTAGTGGATGCTCTCTGGATTCAGAACTATTGGAGCCATAGGAGGCACTGGGGTTGTCACGGCTGCCTGAGGCTGCTAGCTTATAATGCTAGTCCTGAGTTGAACAACTATTTGTGCTGCTGAATTGTTTAAATAGTGCCCCAAGGCTTTTAGGCACAAGTTGGTTTTTGGTAGCTCATGCCCAAACTAAATGAAATAGGACTATTCTGTTCTGATTATGGACCAAGATGTGTTTTTTCTTAGCAGAAATCGGGGGGGTGGAGGGAAACAGTAGGAATAATCCAAGGGTGAGGGTTTGTGGGCAGTGGCAGGTGCAGGGAGGAAAGGAAAGATGTGGGACAGGCTGACAGGACATTGACAACTGTTGAATGGATAGAGGGTAAGGGACAGTGCTGGAAAATTGGGGTAGACTTGTGGGATATGCTGTGCTGGAACATAAGTGATGGTGACAGAGGGAATGCATTGGGAAGTTGGAGGGGGGCAGGTAGGCTAGTTAACAGGTTATGGGGAAGAGGAGGAGAAGGAGCAACATGCACCAGACTTGCTCTGTAACATCACTCGGGGGTTTTGTTTTAGCCAAAATCCAGAAGAAGCAAAACGTTCTGGGTGTTGTATTGTCGAAGGCTTTCACGGCCGGAGTTCGATGGCTGTTGTGGGTCTTCCGGGCTGTGTGGCCGTGTTCCGGAAGTTGTGGTTCCTAACGTTTCTCCAGCATCTGTGGCCGGCATCTTCAGAGGGCAGGGGCACAGACAGAAGCGAAATCTCTGTGCCCAGGTAGAGTCTGGTTCTGGGTGTTGTTTACACTAAATTGTGGCTGATTCAAAATGGATCCAGAACTTCCAGAAGGTAATAGCTTATTTGGGGATACTGAGCAAAACATATATTCCATTACTGTATGTGCGTATCTCTGCAAAGTTGTAAGATGGCTATCAAGCTTAACACCCAGCTTGATGAAGACTTCTGAAAGATTGGAAAGTTTGATCCTTATATGGCAACATTGCAGGGGGGGGGTTGTGTCTGAAACTTGTAACTTGCTTCTTGTAAAGCTAAGGAAAAGCTAATTTAGTAATCATTCGGAATGTATTTAGAGTGAAATTAAGAATTTGGGGAGCATTGGACATTGCTAAATGACAGAATACCAGAATCAGGGCCTTGGCTATCTGAGGAAATGGCTTAAGGTATCTATTGTAGATTTTTATTATGTCTGCCTAATGTATGTGGGTGAGTGGTGCTGTAATTTCTAAAACAGTACGAATTTTGACTAAAAGTTTGAATTAAATGTTTTAAAATCCAGTAGTCAGCAGGTGGCAGTATCTAGCTCATGTTGGCTGATCTAGAAAAAAATGAAGCAAGTTGGAGCTGGTTTGGAGCACTCTATATTTTAGGAAATGATTGGGATATTATCTAGCAGCTTTAATGAATCACACCTCTGTGTGAGTATGAAAAAGTGCTGTTACCTTAAGGGTGACTTTAATGAGTGGATTTTTAAAAGCTTCCTAATCATTTTCGGACTATAGCAACCCTCTTCCATACTGTTGCCAGGATGTTCCTAAAACTTTGATGTAACACTTATTTCCATAAATAATTCTTTAGCCTTTTAAGTATAATTAACAATAATATATATTGATAGAGATTATATTTGAAACAAAGTAGCTTACGCATGGTTTGCAGTATTTTTTCTCCTTAGTTACTGCTTAGGGCATAGCTTTCCAAACTGTGTGTCACGACACTTTAGTGTGTTGCAACACACAGTTTGGTGTGTCGCAACACAAACCGGAAGCGGCGGCAGCAGGGGCGTGCACGGCGGCGGCCCAGGGGCACGCGCAGCAGCGGCTGTGTGCGCGGCGGCGCGCCATCAGCGCTTCCGTGTTTTAGCGGAGGCCGCCGCCGTGCACACCCCTGCGCCACCGCCGTGCACGCCCCCCGTGTGCCGCCACTGCCACCGTTGTTGTGTCGCTAATGGCAGCAGTTTGGAAAGCACTGGCTTAGGGAACTTTGTGGTGACTACTTGTTGAGCTTTTTTTGTTCTGTTTTCTTTTTATACTTTCTTTTTAAAAGCATAGAGTGGTCTGAATGGGGCTGTAGTGGCTATACATAAGAGAAGAAAGAAGTTAACTGAGCCTATTTGTGTCCCTTATTCATCTAATCTGTATTCTTATAGAAGAGAAGCAGATACACTGTTGAAGGAGCTCTGCTTTGGGGCTGCTTCTGCATTCCTCTTGGTTTCACTAGGGAACTCATGCTCGCTTAATCAACTAGACTGTGTGTGTGTGTGTGTGCGTGCCTTCAAGTCAGTGTTGACTCCTGGTGACTGCCTGGACTAGTCCCTGTAGTTTTCTTGCAACATTTTCAGAAGTAGTTTGCCATTACCTGCTTCCTAGGGCTGAGAGAGAGTGACTGGCCCACTGTCACCCAGCTTTGTGCCTAAGGCGGGGCTAGAACTCACACTCTCCCTTTTTGTAGCCTGGTGTCTTAACCACTACACCAAACTGGCTTTCAACTAGACTGGACTGTGGTTAAAGTAATCAAGCTAAAACCAACCTATGGTTATTTGTATGACTGAACATGTCATGCAAATCTGCTCACTATGATTGTTGGAAAAACAAGTCACACTTGGCACAACATAGAAGTCAAGACAAATGAAAAGAACAGTGAGCTGGCTCACGTTCACCTAATGCAAGGGTCGGAATTGGCGGCTCGCGAGCCAGATCTGGCTCTTTGGCCTCCTGACGCTGGCTCTTTTTCCATCTTTGCCGACCGACATCAGAAAGCCGGTCTCCGGAAGCGGCGCGAACCCTGGAGAAGACGCTGAGACAGAGACGCTGATTGGTGGAGGCTCAGAAGGAAGGGCGCCCCCACCAATCAGCGTCCCTGTTTCTTCTCCAGGAGAAGAACCCTGGAGAAGAAACGGAGACGCTGATTGGTGGCAGCGCCCTTCCTTCTGAGCCTCCACCAATCAGCGTCCCTGTTTCTTCTACAGGAGAAGAACCCTGGAGAAGAAACGGAGACGCTGATTGGTGGCAGCGCCCTTCCTTCTGAGCCTCCACCAATCAGCGTCCCTGTTTCTTCTACAGGAGAAGAACCCTGGAGAAGAAACGGAGATGCTGATTGGTGGCAGCGCCCTTCCTTCTGAGCCTCCACCAATCAGCGCGCGCCAAAGCGCCCCCTTCCACGCGATTGGCTCCCGCCCGCAAACCCCGCCCCCTGGCTCTCGAGCACTTCAAAATGTGCACGAGCATACCAAAATGGCTCTCGGCTCAAAAAGTTTGCCGACCCTTGACCTAATGACAGGTTTGTATGTGTATGCTTATTGAGGGTTTTTAAAGGATATTCTAATCATGGAAACATGGCAATTGTCCTTGTGCCTTTACACCAGACATACTATACTACAGGATGTAGATTGCTGCTAGTAGCATGAATGGCATTTTAGCACACTTTCAAAAGACGTTTAGGCAAACTGTGGCCATGAAACTTACAATTACAAGACTGATGAAACTATATATTGTCTGGCTATCTAAATCTAGTTCATGGCTTGCATGGTAAAGCTGATACTAAACTTATTTTAGATTTCTAAAATACTGATGTGTGACCTTGTTTAATACACAGCCTAGACAACAAAACAAAAAAAACCCCAAACAAATTAAGTGGTAAACGAAGGTATTTTCATAACCGTGGATTGTTGAGTAAGCCTAGTGGCATATATTCAGTGGTGTTCTAGTAAATGTTTAAGAACTGGCTTTACCATATCCATTGCCACCACCGCAGCACTAGCTATGGAACAGCTGATTGGCATGCTAGATGTTGGGGTTCAGTTCTCTTCTCAACCAGCTCATAAATTTCACAAAAAGATTTACAGTCAGCTCTTGCAAGCCAGTACAAGCCGGCTTAGGTACCCCACTGCATATATTACTATAATGTGGTTTGATTTTGGCTTAGTGAACCAAAGCATTGTCTCTATTGAAGGTTAAGCCATGCTTCTGCTGTGGACAGTCATCCTCTACACCAGGTCTCTGTAACATATGGCCCACGCGACAGCTCCCCACATTTTTTGAAAACTCAACCAAGCCACTGCCACCTAGTTTTTTACAGCCACCTCCACCCCAAAAGAGACACTGCTGAGCGCCTCCATCACTTCCAGGCCTCACTGACATTGCCAGTTCCATTGTTACCACCATGCCTCTAGCTGCTAAATAACTGATTGGCATGCCAGCAGTTGTGGCTCACCTCTGCTACTTACTGTTGGTTGCTGAGAAGCCTCCAGCACCAGTGGCAAACAGATAGAAGGGAAGTCACTGGGTGCTCTTCAGCCTCCGATCACCTAAAGCAGGGGTGGGGAACCTTTTTTATCCCAAGGGCCATTTTGACATCGCATCACTCGAGGGCCGGGGGGTGGGGTTTGCAGGCAGGAGCCAACCATGTGAAAGGGGGCGGGGTTTGCGGGCGGGAGCCAATCGCGTGCACTGGGGACCGCTACGCCCGATGCCATGCCTGCCACGCCTACCCCACATCTGCCGCTGTGCCCACCACTGCTGTGCCCGCCGCCACGCCCAAGATGCCCGCTGCCGCCATGCCCGCTGCAGCGCCCGCTGCCACCACGCCCGCCATGCATGCCGCCACACCCGCCACCACACCCAGCATGCCCGCTGCCATGCCTGCTGCTGCCACACCCTCCACGCCTGCCCCCGCCACATCTGCCGCTGCACCCACCGCTTCCGAACCCCGCTGCTGCCATGCCTGCCATGCCCGCCGCCGCGCCTGCCGCCATGCCCGCCGCCGCGCCTGCCACCACACCCACCATGCCCGCCGCCATGCCTGCCCCCACCACATCCACCGCTGCCGTGCCCGCTGCCACTACGCCCACCATGCCTGCCACTGCACCCGCCACCACACCCAGCACGCCCACTGCCTCACCCACTGCCGCCGCGCCCGCCACCACACCCAGCACGCCCGCTGCCGCCACGCCTGCCATACCTGCCTCTGCCACGCCCACCATGCCCGCTGCTGTCACGTCCCTTCCACGCCCGCTACTGCGGGCTGGAACAATTGCTTTCACGGGCCTTATACGGCCCGTGGGCCGGACGTTGCCCACCCCGACCTAAAGGCTGAAAGGATGCAATCCACATCAATCAAATAGGGGCTCGAATCTTCTTTCTCTTTTTTTAAATTTATTTTTCAAAATACAAATTATGAAAAAAAAGACAAAACACCTAAATACACTAAAAAAAACCCAGCACAATTAAACTAAATTGTGTGTAAACTTATAGCAAAAATTAATAAAAACCAAAAGGAAGAAAAAGATTTAAAAACCCTGGACTAAAAAAGAAACTTATCAATCGTTAGGTGCCTGACTTGGGGATGCCCTTGGGACTCCACAATCCTCTACCAGTCTACCGCATTCTCAGAGGCTAAAAAATACAATCCACAGAGGCCAGATAACTAAAAAAATGACCTTGGCACCATATGTTAAAAAGAAAAACATCAAATGGATTGATCCTACTGATTCATTCATGCATTTTACAGTACAGGTGGTCCTCGCAGCGAGCTGTGGCCACATAATGGCGATTTCTGACGTTCCCTGCTTGCTTCCCACAAGCAAAGTCAATGGGGAAGCCGGCAGGAAGTCGGAAGTCGCTCCTGCTACCACTGCTTTTTCACCTGCCCGCGCTCCATACCACCTGCCGGTGGCACCCCCCATGCAGCCACTCACGCTCCATACTGCCTGCCTGTAGCAACCACGCACCTGCCTGTGCTCTGGAGTGCCTGCCCATGACCCCATCCACGCTCTGGAGCACCTCCCACGGCACCCGCCAGCCTGAGCTGCCCCCCGCGCTGCCTTTCTGCAGCACCCGCGCCCCCGCCTGCGCTCTGGAGCACTGCCTGTGGCACACACCCGCCGCACCCATGCACCATCCCGCGCTCCTGAGCACCTGCCCGCAGCGCCCCCCATGGTACCCACCGGCCTGCTTGCCTGGGAGTCCTGCCTCTTCCCGCTTATCGACCTGCATGGTCCTGGGGTTACGACAGCAACCAGGACTGCAGGATTGCCATTGCTAAGCGACGCGGTCACATGGTGTCACGCTTTATGACTGCGTTGTGTAGCGGCGGAAATTCTGGTCCAAATTGCCGTCATAACCCGAGGACTATCTGTAAACTGGTTTAATGAATGAATAAATAAATAAATAAGTCTCCAAAGTGTCGGCACTCATACCCCTGTGTGTTACTCTATAATGGTTGAAAAGGTAAATAATTAAGTAAGATTGTTTTAATTGCACAGCAAGTTTAAATATTGGATATTCTTAAAATACAGTTTGCTGAATGTGTAAACTTGTTATGTGGTCTATACATAATAATATCAAACCATTTTCTTAAATGATATAAAAGTGACCACAAATTTATAACAAGAATCATATTGCTGAATTTTAGTAGGTTATGTGACCCGGGGATTCTCACTTCTCACAAGTGTCTCGTGCACAAGTGTATGCGCTCTAGTAAACATGCTCCATAAAACTCAGTAGCGGCACTGAGGTATGATCAATTCATTGTCAATTGTATTTTTTCTACCACAATGTGTGTTAATTTTTCTGTGTGTTAACTTTTACATTACATTTTTGTGCTTTTATTAATCCATGGGCTTAATAAAGGTAAATATTCTTTTTCTTAAATAATTTAAAACCCAACTTTGAGTGATTTTTTTTATCGTACACCCATAGGTACCATGAGTGAATACAAGAGGAGGAAAATTGAATAGGAACGTAGAGTTTTTAGTGCAGAATGGACAAATAAATATTTTTTTTCTCAATTGAAAGACAAAATTGTATGCTTTGTGTTTCATGAGACAGTAAGCATTCCGAAAGAATATAATCTCCCAACTACATTTTGAGACAAACATAATAGACTATAATGAGAAAAAAACATTAAAGTTGCTGTTTTACTGAAAAAATTTTACTAGAGCACAGGTTTTCAAGAATATAAGCACTGAAAATGAGACAGTTGCTGAAGTGAGCTTTAAAATTGCAAGGGAAATCGCTGTTGCCAAAAAATGTTTTACGGAAGGCAATTTTTTAAAGATGTGTATGCAGATTGCTGTGTTCAGAAAAGAAATATTTGATAATAGTTAATCCCAAATGACTGTTCAAAGACTGAGAGTTCTAGTCCCCCCTTAGGCGTGAAAGCCGGCTGGATGACCTTGGGCCAGTCACACACACTCAGCCCAACTCACCTCACAGGGTGGTGGTTGTGGGGAAAAGAGGAGGAGGTAGGAGTATTTGGTATGTTCGCCGCTTTGAGTTATTTATAAAAATAATAAAGGGGGGATAGAAAATTAAATAAATAAAACAGTGATCAGTTACTGAGAAATTAAAGGAATTTCTCTTTTATTTATTGGCTGTTGATGAAAGCACTGATTTAAAAGACACAGCACTCATTTTTATAAGAGGAATCAGTACAAAATTTTAAATTACTGAGGAGCTTGTCAGAATGTGCTCCATAACTGGTTATACAACTGGAAAAGTAATTCGTGATGAAGTCATAAAGTGTCTTTAAAAATATTGAAATATGATCTGAAGAATTTGACAACAATTTGCACTGATGGGGCACCTGCCATGAATCGGAGTGCTTGTTGTTCTTGAGGGCAATATTGAATGAAAAATAACCAAAGACCACTGCATTATTCATCTGCAAGTTTTGTGCAATAAAGTTTTAAAATTTGATCATGTGATGTCGATGGTTGCTTCCATTGTTAACTACCTCCACAGTAGTACACTAAAACACGGAACATTCCAAACATTTCTTCAAGAAGCAGAAGCTGAAGGTAATGACCTAGTTTATCACACAGAAATAAGATGATTGAGTCAAGGGCACACGCTTCAGCATTTTTTTACTATAAAAAATGAAGTAACAAAATTTCTTGCAAAAGAATTGAGAAAATTAAGAAAGCTCAGAGATGAAGAATGGAACTATGACATCTTTTTCTTTTGTGATGTCACAACTCATTTAAATAATCTGAAAATGCAGCTTCAAGGAAAAGATAAACTAATGTTTAAAATGTGTAATCGGAAAAAAAATATGGAGAGCATACTAACCTTCTAATTGAAGAATTTGACAAAAAGTTTGCTTTGATGAAAGAAGATATTAAATTATATATGATTGAAAATCTATTTTATGTAAATCCAGAAGAAATATTGCTAATTTCCAAAGAAATATTTGATGTGTATTGTTCAGAAACTTACAAATCAAAATTTAAGGAAAGTAGTTTGACCTTTACAAATGTTTAAAGAAGGAAAATGTAAAAAGCTAATTGAAACTGCTCAGAAAACTTTTTGTATTTTTGGAAACACATTTATATGCAAACAAAACATTTTTCAATCATGAACATGAATAAAAATGAACAGCATTCTTCCATCACAAATGAACATTTGCAAGACATTTTAAGAATATTGACATCTCCTTTAACCCCACAATACAAAAAGCTTGTTGAAAAAAGATGCAATATATCACATTGATTTATTCATGTTTTTGTACAATGGAGGGGATGGATTAAGTGCATTCACCATATTTGTCTAAATTTAGAATTAGAGATGCATTTGTTACTTATTTTATTTTAAAAACTCATATAGAGTCACATCTCAGCAATGACTCTTGGTGGTGAACAGAGGATCAAAACCAAAAAGAACAACACAATTAGTAAAAATAAATAACCAAAAATCCCATTTCATAAATTGGCAAATGTAGCATCTGCATTTGTATGGGATTCTGCACCAAGATTGTAGTGTATTTATTGGCTTGAAAGATGTTCAGCATAATTGGACTTATCCATAGGGAGAGCTTGTTCTATCATAATATATGGCAGTCAGAGTCATAGCTGCATAAGCAGATGTTCATAATGGCAGTGAACCAAAATCGCTTTGTGTTAAAATAATCAATTTGACTTAGTCTAAAATGCACATGCTTCAACACTGATGGCTCTTATTTATCTCCAAGCACACTTGGAACTTCACCATTACTAAAACGTAGAGCTGGCCACTGGACATCTCCTATATTGTACGTTGCCATAACAAGGCGGCAAGATTATGAAAGCACAAATAAGCCAATCCTGTATGTCTTCACCAGTGTATTTATTTATTAATTTAGAAGCTGCCCAACTCCAAAATGACTGGGTGGCTTACAGAATGAAAAGGGGGGGGGGGAACCCAAATAAAAAAAAGTAATTGTGACTGGAGTAAACACACATTCCCTTACCAAAAAATAAATCAAGGGTTTAACAATCAGCTGAGGCCCAGCACAGCCATGTTTTTAAAGACTTGTGGAACCCTTGTAGGGTGGGAGCCATATGACTTTGGGGGGATGCTGTTCCAGAGGGCAGGTGCTGTTCCAGAGAAGGCACACTTCTGGGTGCCCTTAATAGAAGCCCTTGACTGCCCCACTCTACCTGGTTTCACTGTACAGGCAGAAACCACTGGAGATAGGCACTATGCCATGAAGACCTTTATAGATGACAACCAGCATCTTGAATTGCACCCACAAGCAAACTGAGAACCAATGCAGCTTGCAGGGCATTGATGACACTTGGGTATACAGTATTGAGGTGTGCCCATTACTGCCTGCGCTGATGCATTTGGATTAGGGTGGTCTTCGAGGCAACCACATGTAGAGTGTATTGCAGTAATTCAATTGTGAATTAATTAGGGCACTAGTGACCATCTGAAGGGCCACTTGTTCTAGGAATGTCCTCCTGGCTATACTGTAGCTGCCACCTGCTCTGAGCAGTAGTTGTGAGTCCAGGAGGACCCCCAAGTTTTGCAGTAGTCTTGAATGGAGAAGTGCCTCCCCATCCTCATCCCCATGTTAATGGGGAAAATGCTGATGTGGTAAATGCAAAGAAAATGTAAGACAGGAATCAGCAATATATGGTACCTGTGACAACTTTTAAATGACATTCAGAGATCCCCAAATTATTTTTTTTAAAATCTGAAATTGTGGGATTATTATAGATTGCCTGGGTAGGCAGAACACACAGATGAGGACATTCTGTGTCAGATGACCGGTCTTTCAAAGAAGTATGTGACAGGGATAATGAGGGATTTCAATTATCCCGACATTGCTGTGAATATAGCTCTGTCAAGAATCAGAGGGACAACAAATTCTTGTCCTCTCTTGCTGACAACTTCATTTGTCAGAATGTGGCAGAAAGAATAAAGGGCTTTGCTATCCTGGATCCAATCCTCACAACAGGATGAACTGAAGAACTGAAGATGACTGATAACCTAGGAGAAAATAATCACGTTACCCTTGAATTTGTGATGTCAGTGGAAGAGGTGCTGAGAAAAGTCAGACCTGCATACTGGACTTCATAAGTGCCTATTTTGGGGGTGGGGGGTCAGATCCAATTCCTTGAAATCCTGAAGGAGAAAAGTATAGAGGAAGGATAGGAAATCCAGTGATTGGAGAACTGAAGGTGCAGTTGCAAACCATTCCTAAGGTAAGTAAAGGTTCCCCCCGCACATTTGTGCAGTTGTGTCCGACTCTAGGGGCCAGTGCTCATCTCCGTTTGTTAGCCGAAGAGCCAGCGTTGTCCAAAGACGCTTCCACGGTCATGTGGCCGCATGACGTGCACGGAACGCTGTTACCTTCCCACCAAAGTGGTACCTACTCATCTACTTGCATTTGCATGCTTTCGAATTGCTAGGTTGGCAAGAGCTGGAGCTAGTGCGGGAGCTCACTGCACGCGGGACTAGGGATTTGAACCTCCGAACTTGCGATCTTCCGATCGACAAGCCTGGCGTCTTACCCGCTGAGCCACCACACCCTACATTTCTACCATTCCTACAAGAACCATTCCTACAAGAAGGAAAAATGGGAGAAATCTAAAGAAGCCAATGTGGTTATACAAAGAACTCCCTAAAATTCTGAAGAAATGGAAGGGCACAAAACCAAAAAAGAATATAAGGTAGTCACGAGAAACTGTAAGAGTGGTGCCAGTAGGACTAAAGCTCAGAGTGAACTGTGGCTTGCAAGGGATAACAACCAAGACACAGTTCCTTGGATGTCTTAGAAATAAAAGCAAAGCCAAAGGGTGTAGGTCTGTTGAGAGGAGAAAGTGGTAAGTTGGTATGATGATGGTAAGAAAGCAGAATTTTTTAACTCCTATTTTCTGTCTTTTCTCAGAAGGGAAATTGATCAGTTGCTGGTCATCACTATGCCAGTGGGGAAAGAAGGGAACTTAGGATAGACAAAAGATTGGGTAAGAGATAAGTTAGCAAATTTAAACAAATTCAGGTCTCCACTGCCAAATGGGTTAGAGCACTGAAGGAACTAGCAGAGGTGATTGCAGAATCATTCTCAGTAATCTCTTCAAACTCCTGGAGGATTGGTGAGGTCCCAACAGACCGGAGGAAAGCTGATATCATTTTTATTTTTATTTTATTTATTTATTACTCAAATTTATCACCGCCCATCTCCACAATAGTGGACTCTGGGCGGTTTACAACATTAAACATTAAAACATTTATCTTCAAAAGGGGGAAGGAGGAAGACCCCACAAAACTAGACTGCTCTGCCTGACATCTATCCTTGGCAAGGCCCTGAAACAGATTATCAAGCAGCACGTTTGTGAGCACTTGGGACAGGCATGCTAAGAGGTGCTAGTATGGTTTGTCTCAAATCATGCTGGACTAAATTTTTCTTGTTTCATAGAGTTACTGACTTAATAGATCAGGGGAATACCACCAACACAACATGCCTGGCCTTTAGCAAAGCTTTTGATAGTCTCTCATGAACATTTTTACCAATGAATTGGATAGTTAGGTTGACAGGACACTTACCAAGTTTGCAGATGACACTGAGCTGATAGGGGTGCAAAGGAGAGAGGGAAGATGGAAAAAGAGCTTGAGCAATGGGGTGAAATGAATAGGATGGAATTTAACGGGGAAATGTAAAGTTCTACATCTGGGTAGGAAAAATGAAATGCACAAGTATAGGATGGGGGAGATCTGGCTTGGCAGTAGTACATGTTAAAAGGGTCTGGGGATCCTTACTAACCACAAACATGAGCCAGCAATCTGATGTGGCTGCTAAAGAAAGTAGATACTTGACTGGTTGCATTGACAGAAGCTTAGAGTCCAAATTACAGGAAGAAATTCCACTCTACCCTGGTCAAACCCATCTGGAGTACTAGAGTACATCTCCAGTTCTGGCCACTACAGGTCTAAAAGGTGACAAACTGGAGTAAGTTCAGAGGATGGCTACCAATAAGGTGAAAGCCCTGGAAACCAGGGCTGTAAGGCAGTGCTTCCCAAACTTTTTCCTTCATTGTCCAAAACCACTTATCAGAAAGTGGTTTTCACCCAATGTAGATAAAACACTTTAAGTCAATTTAATGGGTTCATGTGTGTGTTACCCAAAGAAAAACCACTTTTACCCAATTTTGGGTAATTTACCCAGGTTTGGGAAGCACTGCTGTAAGGAACAGTTAAAGGATCTGGGTGTATTTCACTTACAGAAGAGATGGCTGAGGGGAGATCTGATGGCAGGCTTTAAATATCTGACATGCTGTCAAATAGAAGAGAGAGTAGAATGATTCTGGATTGTCCAAGGGCAAGATCAGAAACAGTGGGTTAGAACTACAAGGAAGTAGGTTCAGGCTAGAGGTCTGGCTGGATGAGCGGCCAGCCAGTGGAACAAGCTGCTGTGTGAAGCAATGGGTTCTCTGCTGGAGATCTTCAAACACAGGCTGGGTGGTTATTTGTTGAGTGGGTGGGAGGGGATACCCACATCATTACACAAGATGCTGTAAAGGCGTGGTAACTCTGAAACAGTTGCTGACTCCTGACTTGAGTCCTTGTTTTATATACATCATGGCCAGCAGTCTATTTTTCTCAATGGCTTTGAATCTTGTAGCAATAGATTCTTGAATTTGGGGAGACCACTAGGCTGAGCTGTGTTTCGGGGGGGGCGGGTATAAGAACAGAGAGGCCGCTTGTGTCCCAGGCTTGGGAGTTAAATTAAGCCAGTTTGTTAGTGAGGACAGCTGTAGGTTTCCTGCCTAGTTAAGCTTAGCCTCTTCCTGGTGACAGGCTGTGGGGAACAACCTCCGAAGCAGGAAAGGCTATTGGTTGCCTAAACATTATTCCCCATCTGATTTGAAAAACCACACTGAAGCGTATGTCTATGAAGGTTCTCAGTCATCCAGGTGGAATTGTCTGTAGCTTGAATCATGTCAACTGGATTTCTATTTTCTTAGTGGAAACGTTTCACTCCTTATCCAAGGAGCTTCTTCAGTCTGAGTAAAGTTAGTAAGGGAATCCTTAAATATGTTTCTAGGCTGGCTGTGTGACCTTGCACCTGGGGCTAGGTCATGGTTATTTTGAGATGTTTGTTTCTAAGTCCCTTTATCATCTAAAGGAGGATCGTTAAGATTACCCTGCTGCTGTTGAGCTTGTGAAATGGTCTTAATCTTCCTAGGCACAGAAGACAAAGCAGGAAGGAAGATAGGGGAAAGGTTATGCCTGAGGCCCCCACCTCTATTCAAGGAAGGATTTTCCAAGTTGGCATGAATGGATTCCTTGACCCCTCTCTCAAACCACCTATCTTCTCTGTCTAAAATGTGAACATTAATGTCCTCAAATGAGTGTCCTTTTTCCTTTAGATGAAGATAAACTGCTGACTCTGGTCCTGTGGTGTTACTTCTCCTGTGTTGGGCCATCCTCCTGTACAGAGGTTGTTTGGTTTCTCCAATGTAGAGTTCAGAGCACTCCTCACTGCACTGGATTGCATACACTACATTGCTTTCCTTGTGTTTTGGAGTTTGATCTTTGGGGTGTACAAGCCTCTGTCTCAGTGTGTTGGTGGGTTTGAAATATACAGGTATGTGGTGTTTGCCAAATATCCGTTTTATCTTTTCAGACACGCCAGCCATGTAAGGAATGACCAGGTTCTTCCGTTTACTCTGAGTCTCAGCCCTATCTGTCGCTGTTTTAGGTCTGGTAGACTTAGATTTAGTGAAGGCCCAATTTGGATATCCACAGGCCTGCAGAGCTGTTCTCAGATGCTGCTTTTCATTCTTTTTGGAATCCATGGAGGTGGGGATGGTTTCTGCTCTGTGTGACAATGTCCTGATGACTCCTAGTTTGTGCTGCAGTGGATGGTGGGAGTCAAACATCAGGTATTGATCTGTGTGTGTGGGTTTCCTGTAGATCCCTATTTCTAGCTTGCCACCGGTCCCAATGAGGACTTCACAGTCTAGGAATGCCAGTCTGTTGTCCTTGGTGTCTTCTCTGGTGAAGCAAATGTTGGCATCTATAGTGTTTATATGGTCCGTGAAGGCCTGTACTTCCTGGGCCTTGATTTTGACCCAGGTGTCATCCACATACCTAAACCAGTGGGTGGGCACCGTTCCCTGGAATGTGTTGAGTGCTTTCTTCTCCACTTCTTCCATGTATAAATTGGCCACAATGGGTGACACAGGAGAACCCATGGCACAGCCGTGTTTTTGTCTGTAAAAGTCACCTCTGTATGTGAAATAAGTGGTGTTAAGACACAGGTCCAGAAGATGGCAGATCTGGTTTGGGTTGAGATGGCTTCTCCTTTCCAGGGTGCTGTCCTCTTCTAGTCTCTTCCTGACAGCGGATAGAGCATGAGTGGTGGGGATGCTGGTGAAAAGGGAGGACACATCAAAGGAGACCATAGTTTCATCTGTATCCAGTTTCAGGATCTTTGCTTTGGAAACAAATTCTTCCGAATTATGGATGTGGTGTTCAGAGTGTCCAACTAGAGGTGCTAGTATGGTAGAGAGGTGTTTGGCAATGTTGTATGTTACCGAATTGATGCTGCTGACTATGGGTCGGAGGGGTGTTCCTTCCTTGTGGATCTTAGGAAGTCCGTAGATGCAGGGGATGGCTTCTCCAGGATACAGACGGTGGTAGGTAATCCTATCGATGGAGCCATCATGTTCCAATTGTTTCAAACTGTCTATTGCCTTTTTCTTGTAATTGTTGGTGGGGTCTCTTTTCAGTTTTTCATATGTATGGTGATCCTCCAAAAGTGAGGTAATTTTATTGTGGTAGTCTGCAGTGTTTAGAACCACTGTACATCTTCCTTTGTCAGCAGGTAAAATGGTGATGGTTTCATCTTTGCTGAGGGCTGTCAGGGCTCTCCTCTCTTGGACGGTAAGGTTGGGGGGAGGAGGTTGAGCACTGGACAGAGCTGCAGATATTTTAAGCCGGAGTTGTTCTGCTTCTTCAAAAGCAGCAAGCAAAAAAGAAGCAAAAAAGAAGAAGCAAAAGCAGCTTCTTCTTTCCCGCAGCAAGCAGAAACAAGGAACTGGAGAAACCGCTGGGAGGAACAACAACAACAGGACCACAGAGGACAAAAAGAACATGTGGGTGAAAAATCTCTCAGACAGAGAACTTACCCAACCAGAGAGAGATGTCCTAGCCAAAGGTCTTAATTTTGCCATCACTCCCAAGCAAGTTCCGGTTGTGGAGCTCATTACAGCCACAGAATCTGCCATCCACAACAACCACCTACCTTTTGAAGAAGCAGAACAACTCCGGCTTAAAATATCTGCAGCTCTGTCCAGTGCTCAACCTCCTCCCCCCAACCTTACCGTCCAAGAGAGGAGAGCCCTGACAGCCCTCAGCAAAGATGAAACCATCACCATTTTACCTGCTGACAAAGGAAGATGTACAGTGGTTCTAAACACTGCAGACTACCACAATAAAATTACCTCACTTTTGGAGGATCACCATACATATGAAAAACTGAAAAGAGACCCCACCAACAATTACAAGAAAAAGGCAATAGACAGTTTGAAACAATTGGAACATGATGGCTCCATCGATAGGATTACCTACCACCGTCTGTATCCTGGAGAAGCCATCCCCTGCATCTACGGACTTCCTAAGATCCACAAGGAAGGAACACCCCTCCGACCCATAGTCAGCAGCATCAATTCGGTAACATACAACATTGCCAAACACCTCTCTACCATACTAGCACCTCTAGTTGGACACTCTGAACACCACATCCATAATTCGGAAGAATTTGTTTCCAAAGCAAAGATCCTGAAACTGGATACAGATGAAACTATGGTCTCCTTTGATGTGTCCTCCCTTTTCACCAGCATCCCCACCACTCATGCTCTATCCGCTGTCAGGAAGAGACTAGAAGAGGACAGCACCCTGGAAAGGAGAAGCCATCTCAACCCAAACCAGATCTGCCATCTTCTGGACCTGTGTCTTAACACCACTTATTTCACATACAGAGGTGACTTTTACAGACAAAAACACGGCTGTGCCATGGGTTCTCCTGTGTCACCCATTGTGGCCAATTTATACATGGAAGAAGTGGAGAAGAAAGCACTCAACACATTCCAGGGAACGGTGCCCACCCACTGGTTTAGGTATGTGGATGACACCTGGGTCAAAATCAAGGCCCAGGAAGTACAGGCCTTCACGGACCATATAAACACTATAGATGCCAACATTTGCTTCACCAGAGAAGACACCAAGGACAACAGACTGGCATTCCTAGACTGTGAAGTCCTCATTGGGACCGGTGGCAAGCTAGAAATAGGGATCTACAGGAAACCCACACACACAGATCAATACCTGATGTTTGACTCCCACCATCCACTGCAGCACAAACTAGGAGTCATCAGGACATTGTCACACAGAGCAGAAACCATCCCCACCTCCATGGATTCCAAAAAGAATGAAAAGCAGCATCTGAGAACAGCTCTGCAGGCCTGTGGATATCCAAATTGGGCCTTCACTAAATCTAAGTCTACCAGACCTAAAACAGCGACAGATAGGGCTGAGACTCAGAGTAAACGGAAGAACCTGGTCATTCCTTACATGGCTGGCGTGTCTGAAAAGATAAAACGGATATTTGGCAAACACCACATACCTGTATATTTCAAACCCACCAACACACTGAGACAGAGGCTTGTACACCCCAAAGATCAAACTCCAAAACACAAGGAAAGCAATGTAGTGTATGCAATCCAGTGCAGTGAGGAGTGCTCTGAACTCTACATTGGAGAAACCAAACAACCTTTGTACAGGAGGATGGCCCAACACAGGAGAAGTAACACCACAGGACCAGAGTCAGCAGTTTATCTTCATCTAAAGGAAAAAGGACACTCATTTGAGGACATTAATGTTCACATTTTAGACAGAGAAGATAGGTGGTTTGAGAGAGGGGTCAAGGAATCCATTCATGCCAACTTGGAAAATCCTTCCTTGAATAGAGGTGGGGGCCTCAGGCATAACCTTTCCCCTATCTTCCTTCCTGCTTTGTCTTCTGTGCCTAGGAAGATTAAGACCATTTCACAAGCTCAACAGCAGCAGGGTAATCTTAACGATCCTCCTTTAGATGATAAAGGGACTTAGAAACAAACATCTCAAAATAACCATGACCTAGCCCCAGGTGCAAGGTCACACAGCCAGCCTAGAAACATATTTAAGGATTCCCTTACTAACTTTACTCAGACTGAAGAAGCTCCTTGGATAAGGAGTGAAACGTTTCCACTAAGAAAATAGAAATTCAGTTGACATGATTCAAGCTACAGACACACTGAAGCGTGTTCTTGGAAAATTACTCACCAGTAACTTCATTAACATATGAACTATTGGTACAGAATGGAAAAATACTAACAAACTCCTATGGACCTGGTCTTTTATTTTTTTTTTCATGTTTCTTAAAACAAAAATCAATATCATATTTTTACAACAATTTTGAGTAGTAGTTTCTCTGTAGACTTAATACAACAGTTAATGCCAGCACCAAAATGTCATGGTATTGTTATTCTGTACTGCGTGTTTGGTTTTAAGTCTTGCTTACAGTGCTATCTGAAAACACTGAGTGCAATAGATTGCAGCTTTTGTTACTTAGTGGGTTACATTTGGTATTTAACATTGCTTCTGTCAGTGCATTATTTATTTATTCATTTATTCATTCATTTATTTATTGCAGTTTTCCATTCCTTTTACATACTGTAAGTAGTGTAAGGTAACAAGGTCAAATTCGTAACCTGACGCCTGAGTGAATCCTAAAAAATTATTTTATTTTCATATTTCTATACTGCCAACATGAACTGAAAAAAATGATGCTGAAATAATGAAACGGTAGAACTATATGTTGTTTTTTCCTGGGTCATTTACAGTCCTGAATTGAAACAAATAATTGAACAGTTCATTTGAAAAACAAAATGTAAACCTTTATACAAAGAGGAAACAAAATAATCCAGTCCAAAGTTTAATTAGCACTTCAGGTCATGGTCCTGAATATAAATACTAGAGATATTTAACAAGTGTATTTTGCTGTACATCTGAAATCTTCAAAGATTAAAAAATAAATGGAAATCTGTTTCATTGAAAGGTATTAATCTTGTATTTTGAGAGGGGTGTTTCTAAGGTCCCTATCATCATCAGCTGAAACAAAAATCTCACAAGCTTCATCAGGGCAAGCATAATTGTGTCAGTACTGCATTAATACTGGTTATGCTGTTCAATCAGCACAATACTGAAATCTCCATCCTAAACACTTTTTGGGTAGTAGAATGTTTCAGCAATAGATCATGCATCATGTTAATGTATTTCTATTAGCTTTTAAAAATTATTTGGGTGCAAAACATTTTGAGACAAGGTGGTCCATGCCCCTTCAGTTAATGGTACTCTCTTTCATTGTGCCAAGCATTTGAAGGGGTGGTTTGGAAGGTGTGTTGATGTAAGTGAAGCAGTCTTCCGTCATGCATCCAAGCTGCTGCATTCTGTGGAAGGCTCACACGAGTGTTCCAGAGCCTGCCTCTGGCTGTCTGGGCATGAGTGGTGCATGTATCGCCACTTGGTTTTGCTGGCAGTCTCAGTGGGACGTGCATGCACCGCCAGCTGAGAACAGCCTTGGAAGCAACTCTCCAAGCTTTCCAGAGGACATGGCTGCTTTGCTTTACAGTAATGTTTCAAGGAGGGGTGTTTTGCTTGTGTTTACCATACTTTGCAAAACACCTCTCGCAAATCCTTTGCACAACCCCATTATATTTAAAACCTGGCTTTTAGACTATGTACGTAATCTAAAATTTAATGACAGCTTTTGCAGACCCCCTAAGGTTTTTTGCTTGGTTTTGAAACAGCTCATCATTTTCAAGATAGGAATAGGACCTATCACCGGCTAATGCAGTCTGATGAAAAGCAGAAAAAGAACAGTGATATATCCTGCAATCCATCTGCCACTACAAATCAGCCACACTGGTAAAAGACCTTGATTACTTATCCTCCTAGGAACATACTGTGTCTGCTCTCATAGAACATGCATAACCTTGTTAATGAATTAACCAATTAACCCATGTTCTGGTTTATGAGATACACTGAACTGTAAACTAACTGATCTGAGTTAGTTTAGCCATGCAAAAACAAATCAAGGCTAACACTAACTCAACGTTTTGTACAAATGCAGCTGTTGACCTGGTTAAGCATGTTGCACGAACACAGTCTATGAGATGTTATGGCTGGTGCCAAACATCATCCATGTACTCTATCAAAGAAGAAGTAGTTATGGCAACAACTACAGTATCCTTGCATTTGATCAGATGGATTCAATGGAATCCGATGTGACAAAACAGGGTTAACAATATTGGTTTCTCCAATCGCATGACATCCTATAGCTGCTGAAGATAAGATTTAGGCAAAGCTTTCCCTAGCTTTTCTAGTTTATTGAATAAATATAGTTAAGTGCTGTTCTATCTTGAAGTTGTACACTGACACCTGTTTTGGGTTTAGAATTATATTTTAGGAATAAGATTTATAAATAAGATCTGCTCCTCTCAGCTATTAAAATAATATAATCTAGATAAATCAATTTTGAACAAACTGTAAAGGTTTATAATAAATTAATATTTTAATATCCTTTGGAGTAGAAATTGGTGCAGTCTTCATAAGAACTGTAGTGGAATTTGGAGTGGATTAAAATCCCTAATAAACAAAGCTAAGCTGTTACCACTGTTTATGAGAATTACCATACAATTACCATAGAAGGTCTATAACCACTAAAATACCAGCTTGGACTGGATTTTCACATACTTTATGATGTGTATCCCATCATTCTAGCATGGTTAATGGCATGTCAGTCTAAATCTCTTTTTAGGGAAGAAGAAAGGAAACAAAACTTTAATGTAAAAAAACCTCAGTTTTATGGCTGGAACAAATCAATTTGATGTTATCTTAAAGAAAATAAAACAGAGTTATGATGAGTAAACAAATCTTTTAGAAATGCATATATTGGTTTAACTTCTTGAAAACATGATGCAACTGTTACGTGAGAGCACAGTTTAGTGATGAACCTGCAAAGATAGAAAGGGTCCATAAATATTCCCCTTATTTTGTTTCCATCTGCAAGGAGATACGTTTAAGGATGGAAAATTATAGGCTTCTACATGTTCTTTTTCATATGTTTAGCCAGATTTGGATTATATATATTGTTCCTTCCAATATATGGGTAATATTGCAAATAGAAATGCATTAATTCAGAATCCACTTGGATGATGCTATAATATAGATGCTTCCTCCATGGCTTCAATCCATCTGAAAAAAAGGAGAATCAAAATCTTATTTTTAAGGAAGCCAGTACGAGAATAAATCATCTTTGTTTTAACAAAGGTTGATTTTGAGAATTGTCAGAAGTCTGTTCATTTTTCATCTAGTGCATTATAGTGGGAAAGCCAGATACCTTCCCCGTTTGTTAACTAGAATGATAGAAAATGATAAAAAGAGGTCTATATGCTGCAGTGAGTATATGGAGAGATGCAGATATAAATAACTTTCAGACTACACTTCTTAAGACACCTTTACCATGTAAGAAATTGCATTGACCTCTCCCCCACTTATAAGTAAGTGCATTCAGGATTCTTGCGTGCATGTCCAATGTATTCATTTAGTTGTTATAAATTATACTATAAAGGTGAGAAAACTAGAATGTTGAGTATTTTCCAAGAAAGGATCACTTATTTACATGATCGTTGTGTCCTTTCCTGTGTTAACACAAGCAAATATTCCTGTCTATAGCTTCCATGCCAACCAATGGCTATCTTAAATTCCATGTGTGGGAAAGACCCATTGAATTCATTTCCTAGTAAAGATCTATTGGATTGAGTTGCATGCACTGAGGGTATTGAAATCCAAGAGTGCATGAGTTAATAACACACATCTACCACATTATTGTACGGTGTTCCCACAGATATTCAAGCAGAGCATTATAGGAAATATTTCTAAGATTGCAAAATGTAATGAGCATTGATCACAAATAACAGAAATGTATTTATTTTCACAAAGCTACATTGTCTACATTTGATTAGCTGAAACCATCCCCAGCATTTTGCCACAGCCAAGCAAATTCTACCACTGTTATTAATGCTAGTTGCCTGTTTGAGTTAAAGCTGGCATTACCAAAAGCTTACACAAAAGCAGTAATTTCTGTTTAGCAGCATTGAGAGAGCTTGTAAGAGAAGTGAGAAGCACTGCACGCACTTTTTCACTGGTTAGTATGTTATCACAGGCAGATCAACACCTAGTACCTCAGTGCTGAATTATTATCCTCTGCTCGGAAGCTATAAAACAGAGTTTGCTTGTGGTAAAGATGGAAAACTGCATCCATATTTCGATCTTCCTTTTCTGGGACAATTGTGAAACCCAGCAAAGGCAAACTCTCAGTGGCGACTTTGTCCTGAAATCAGTGCAGAAGGGGAAATGAGCTTTAGAGGAAGAGAGGACTTACACAGAGAGAGATATGCTCTTGGAAGACAGAGAAAGAAGTCTGGTTATCCTCCTTCGTTTATCTGGATTTCTAAGATTGCTAGTAAAATTGCAATAAAGTTGTGTTTCAAATAATACTGTATGGGGATTTCCCATCTGATAATCCTAGAGAAATCAGTGGCATGCTTTAGTATTTTCCAGATAATGGAGTAGTAAAGTCAGATCTCCCTCAGGCTGAGCTTGACTTCTGGTGACCACATCCATAGCACATACTGTATATGTTGGTTTCCTGGGAATGGTGCAGAAGTGATTTGCCACTGCTTTTGCCCAGAATTTTGTTTTGAATTCTCAGTCTAAAGTTTGCGAACATGGGATTTTTTGGTGGTCTCCCATCCAAGAACTAAACTGATCCAATCCTGCTTAGCTCTTTGCAAGGCCAACCAAGGTTGGTAACTGCTATCACTTGCTGCAACAAGTAAAGACTCCCTTCAGTTAAAGCTGACTTCATATGATGGACACGTTCATGTAGTTTTCTTGGCAAATGTACAGAAGTGATTTCTTCCAGGATGCTTTTGTGACTTCCCCGCCTTGCCTACATCTCTTAAGATTTCCAATCACTAAGCAGTTCTGACCAGCTTGGCTTTTTCAAAACCAACCAACCAACCAACCAACCTGCCAGGGACTCAGAGCTGAAGTTGGTATCAAAAGTATACAGGATTATTGGAATGTCAATCCCATGTATGATGTGTTGTAAGTAAGTTCTGAGTAGTACTCTCAGTACTCTCCCACCTGCCAAAACCTACCTCGTTTGCTGTGTATGTGTAGAGCACTTTGCCTTTTATAACAAACCACAACTTTTTCCAGTGCCTTTTCCCTCTTTTGCATCTGCTGAGATACCCATTGATAGAAGAGCCTTCTCCTGAAGCTGCCACCTGGAGATAAAGGAGAATCAAAACTCTTGTGACAACAAATACTTGGGAATTGGACAGATCTAAATTACCAGGAATCCCCCCACTTTTCCACACTGTAAAGATTTCTATTTGAGTATTTATATATTGTGGAGTCCTTGGTGCTCTCTGAGCCTTGTTGTTTTCTTGCAGATGTTTCAATGCCAGGCTAGGCAACATCTTCAGGGCGAAAAGGGAGTGGAACTTGCTCTATATAAATATTTATATATTTCCTAAACAAGCATTCATACTGGTTGCAATGATATAGAAAACAACCATAAAGACTTTTTCGGTTTCTTGGAACTATGCAGATGCACAGGTTTTGGCATTTTATTAAAATGGCAAAACAACAGCAGTCTTACAGTACTTCTCATGTTACTATGCATTTGTTTATTTAAATTAGGACTTTTATTTCCCACAAAACAAACCAGGGTGATGATTTTGGAAGCCAGTATATCAGACCAACACATACAATGAATGCATATCCATGCATATAAATACATAAATGAATATGAGAGCCAGTTTGGTGTAGTGGTTAAAGGCATCAGGCTAGAAACTGGGATACCATGAATTCTAGTCCTGCCTTAGGCACAAAGCCAACTGGGTGATTTGGGGCCAGTTACTCTCAACCATAGGAAGAAGGCAATGGCAAATCACTTCCGGAAAAAAATGTTGCCAAGAAAATTTCATGACTGGGCCAAGTCATCCAGTTGGCTTCTGTGCCTAAAGCAGAAGGAAATCTTGGGTTTCCCCACATCCAGCACCACTAGACCAAATTAGCTCTTGAATATTATGATATTTGATTGTGGCTATAATAATAAATGGATATTCCTATGGAAAACATTGGCACATCATTTTGAAAAGGGAGACCTGTATCTTACTGGTATTTTGACACTTGGGACTTCTGAGTGGAAAATATTAGTATTAGCATGTGCTATAATTTTAATCTGTATTTTAAAAACCACCTTTGGTTAAAAAACAATATTTTGCATAATCCATTGCACTGGAAACCTTGAAACTGAAATTTATTTGGATAACCACATAGCACCCTCTTGTGGTATCAGAGAAGGAACCAGTGTATTATTTATACAGATCACAATTAACACTGATAGGAAAGTAAGTCATTGGGGGAATGACTAAAAAAATATTATTTCAAGTAATGATAAGAATTTGTTTTAATTTGACTTAAATTTTAAAATTACATAAAGATTTTTTTTAAAAAAAGTGATATTTTCAAAAGGGAATAATGACTTTCTGTGATCCATTTTATGACATTTCTCCCTTTACTTGAGAGGAGAGGGAAATCCAAAATTCCTTCTTTGCGCAAGAATTCCCCCCCACCCCCAAAAAGAGATAATGATGCAACCAGTGCACCAAGCTGTCCAAATATGCATTATAGAAAATTGGTATGAATGATCCCATAGCAAAAATGTCCTGTCTGTTGATTTCCTTGCCTTTTTGCAGGCATCGTTGATCCTACCTCCAAAAGAGCTGAAGGGATTTTCTTTTGTCTTTTGAAGGAAGAGTAGTGGATATTGTGGAACACAGAAGAGAAGGCACTGCCTGAAAACCTGGATGAACTTGTAGGGAAGCTTATGCTTATTGGCCGCTCTGCAATAGAAGGAATGGGAAAGGATTGTTTGGTATATGAATTCAGGCATCATATCCAACCGTAAGCACTTTTTTTGTGGGTAATGTGCCATCTTCTCAACACCTCTTTGGGTCTTTAAATTCTACCCATGAACGACCATTGATTCTGATCAAGTTTAAACAAAGCTGCATGAAAAGAAATCTCCCTCTATTAAAACTACTTTCATACAATACAGTTTGCCTCTGGGACAAATTCTGAATGGTGTGGATTTCACTAACTTCACATTAAAACAGTAGAATTGGGTCCTCAGGGAGTTAGGCTATGTCTAATTGCATCCCACCTCCTTAGAAATAAAGAGTTAGACCAGCGTTTCCCTCCTAACCAGATCATTCTATGTGACAAATATGAATGAGCTCCACAAGGTTCCTGTTGAAAATGTTGGATCCTAACAGGAATATTTTTTATTGTGAACCGTCCAGGGTTCACAATAAATATAAATAAATATAAATATAAATAAATATAAATAAATATAAATATAAATATAAATATAAATATAAATATAAATATAAATAATAAATAAATATAAATAAATATAAGACGTGGAAGCATCTTCAGACAACGCTGGCTCTTCGGCTAACAAACGGAGATGAGCACCGGCCCCTCGAGTCAGACATGACTGCACAAATGTGCAGGGGGAACCTTTACCTTTACCACAAGGTTCCTGTTGAAAATGTTGGATCCTAACAGGAATATTTTTTATTGTGAACCGCCCAGGGTCCCCCGATTGGGGGAGTTGGACGGTAATATAAGTTTAAATAATAAAAATAAAATAAAAATATTAGTTTCTGGTTGAAGGGAGGGGAATCCCTTGCAAATGTAGCCCAAAGTAATTGTTCTAAGATATCTTGGTATCTGTGTGTCAGCAGAGACCCCAATGTTTAAAACAGGCAAAAAGAATTCACCTCTACTCTTCAGTTCTGTATAGCAGCCATCACAAACTTTTGCTAGTCGGTCTTTGAGGTACTTCAGAGGATACTTGTTTCTTGAACAATTTCGGCATATAATCTACATGAACACAAGATGTGGTACACACTGTCTTTAGGGTAAGTCAGAAAAGTATAAATCAAAGTTGGAAGTGACTTGAAGATCATCCAGAATAGCTGTGTTCCAAAGTCATCCAATTTCACACACACACACACACACACACACACACACACACACGTAAGTGTTAATCAAGCTATGAAATTTGCCCTTAAGCTAAGATCAGGTTCCTCAGTAAGAGGATAAGATGAAGAACTTGACCCAATTCACTTTAATACATAATTCACTTTAATATATCTTTAAAATTATACATTTTTATCATCTCACAGTAAAGTGCAGTTGTCACATTTATTATTCTTTATAATGAAGCTGCTCAATCTTCTCGAATGGATGATTGTATAATAGCACCAGTGCTAGAGCAAAGATCAGCCATTATAGGCCTCTTTCAAGCACTGCAGAATGATTGATATCTGAACATATGTGACATACTGCACGTAAAAATGAAGTAAGGAGTAGTAATTCCAAACACAGAATAACAGTCAAATCGGTCATGGACAGATCAAGTGTTGCAAACATCTTAAGTCGTTGGACACAACTATAATAATTTTATCTCATGAAATTACCAAGACAGGAACAAATTCTGTATGACATTCTTAAAGTAATCACACTATTTATATATAATTTATTATTTAGATTTGCCCAATTCAACACTGACTCTGGGTGATGCTCAAATTAAAAACAGACACAACACCTAAAAACAAAACTAAAAGTAACTATAATGGAGGGAACAAATATACCCTAACTGAAACAGACACTGAATGCCAAATTGGCACCCTATCAGTCAAATCAAATCAGTTTGTTACAGCATTCCAGGATAGAGAAGCATGGAACTGCACTCCAAGATATGTACAGGTGCGTACCTGCTCAATTTGAGTCCCATTTATTTGCCATTTGTGAATTTTATGATAACGTTGAGCAAACACTAAAACTTTGGTTTTCTGATAGTTTATTGATAGCTTTTGTTCTGTACAGAATAAAGCTAATGCCCTAAGTGCTTTTCTCATTCCCATCTGTGAAGTAGACATAATAACTATATCATCGGCATACAGTAATGCTGGAATCACACAATCAGCTAACATAAGATGGGCTGAAACAGCAAGCACTTGGATTATTGGATTTAATAATAAGTTAATAAGAAAAAATAGAGGCCTTATCTCTATTATTTATTGTCTCTATTACTGATGTGGATACAATATATGAGGTGCCATATTTAGATCTGGAAACCAGCAAGTGTCTGATTGTAGTTCAGTTCAGACCACAGGAAGACCTCAGGAATGGCAAGCATGGACTTTATCCTTGTACCTGTTTTAAGGAATATGGCAGTAGTTTATCAAAATGCAACCCAAATAATTAAATTATAAAAAATAAGTAGGATTGGAATAGTTGCATGGGATGATTAAAATTGTTTCACAAATTGTTTCTTTTCCCCATAAGTGTCAAAACTTTTCAAATTAATCCGTTTAACTCATTAGTCATTACTGCTGTTATATGTTTGGTGAACAGAATATATTAACTCCTTCATGTGGAAAGTATATACAAATTTATTAATTTCAGACCTATGAGACTGTTCTGGAATTAGCCAAAAGTTATTTCTGACTTTCATGTTCATGATGGTTTTCGAAGGTGGCATTCACCCAGGTCAAATCATGCGGTGGGAACATGTCAGTGGCAGTAATTTTCAGAAACATTTTGTGGATAGTAGCTGCTTACAAAAGACAGAGCTCTTACTACAGCCTATTTTAAAAATGAGATTCCCTTCCTTGTAATGAGTTGATGAGAGCTGCATGTGCTTTAATAGAGATATTGACCAGAAGTTTCTTTGCTGCCAAGGATCTGAAGACATCCAATTCTAGTGAGATATTTACCTTCCCGCACGCATGGCAATGATGACGCCTCAGTGTGAGTTTAAAGTCACAACCGCAGTTCATACACATCATGACGTGAGATACAGGTACCAAGGTTGGTGGCCTCTCACCCAAAGTCATTCCCAGCCTTTCCCTAAGCTGAAAATAAAATTCAATGGCTTATTCTTAGCCTTATCACACTGTAGAAGTCATGCCTCATCTGAATCACTTCGATAGATACTGTATGTGCAAGAACTTTAGTGCTGGCCTCCACATTCAACTGAAATGTCATAATGAGGAAGATACTTTCTTTCTGCGGGCAGTAGAATACAATGAGATGTTCCTTTAAGACCAGCATACTCATGTCTGTGGCCTACAGCCATATTATACGGCCCCTCGAGCATTCCTAGAGTCCCCAGAATGACTCTGGAGTGGGCAGGGATAAATATTTGGGCTTGCTTATAAGAAGTTTTGGAGAGGAATTAAAGTGTGAAATAGTTGCCTTAAGCTGCTTTCCCCCCATCTTTGTGGGCCCATTTTACCATTTTGGAAGATTATAAAGGGTAAATCTTACGACATCATTTTACTCCTTAAAACCATTTCCCAGTCACTCCTTTCCCCAAAACAGGACAAAAAGTTTGGTTCCACACACACCTGTATCACCATGATGTCACTGACCACATCTTTTGTGGTCCTGGGAGGCAAAAATTTAAAATGGAGTCTTTGCCTTTAAGACATAATGAAAGAGTTGATTTGGTCACAGAATATACCCAGTGCCATCTGCAATAGCTACTTTGCTGATACTGTCCACCTCGCTTTTAGAGACAGGCTAAAGATTTGGGGAAGAATTAAGATAGTGCCATTCCTAGAGCCTTAAGGACATACATGTGCACTCCTATTTTGGAAATTTTTCTGCCAGCACTGTTAGAAGAGTAGGTGTGTTAGAAGAATAGGCATATTTTGTCCAAAGGTTCCTCCCTGTAAAAAACATGAAGTGAGAAGCAACCCAACATATGAACATGTTTTTAGAATATAGTGATATCCCGGGTGAATCTTCTTTCCTCTAGCACACTCATACTTCCAGTTTGTTCTATAGCATGTTCTATAATTTTCTAAATAGTTCACTTTCAGTTCAGAACAGAAAGCCCCAGTATCTTCCACTCCCTCAAGAACTTAAGTTCATGAGGTTTTGAAATGAAGCCTTTTATATAGCAGAATTCCAATTATAGATTGCCCTCCCCACAGAGGGTTAGATTAGTCACAAGATGGCTAACAATAATAACAACAAAAATAAAACACACAACAAATTAATTAAAATAGTAACATTCCAGCAGCAACCTCAGCCAGCTGAGTAATGAAGACATATACACCAATAGCTTTTGACCTTCAGTCTTGCTAAAAAACCAAACATGGCCGTGCAAGACTTCTTTTCCTAAACCTACTCAAAGAGGTCCCAGAACTAGGGGGTGGGGATGCTCTCTTACCTCAACACTGTTGTGAAAGCCACCTCCACTGTGAGCCCCGTGGTCATCTGGGATGCTTCTGCTGATGCAGCTGTACCACTCGTCTCTTTCAGAGCATGAGCTGCAGAGAGAAAGGAAGGAATCAGCTTGATCCACGGTACAGCCTGCTATTATTTAATGGAGAGCCAGTTTGGTGTAGTGGTTTAGGCACCAGGCTAGAAACCAGGAGACCGGGAGTTCTAGTCCCGCCTTAGGCACGAAGCCAGCTGGGTGACCTTGGGCCAGTCACTCTCTCTCAGCCCTAGGAAGGAGCCAATGGCAAACCACTTCTGAAAAACCTTGCCAAGAAAACTGCAGGGACTTCTCCAGGCAGTCTCTGAGAATCGGACACGATTGAACAGATTAAAAAAAAAACTGTATTTTTTTTACAGACGTGCCAGCCTTGTCCCCATTTCTAAAGCAACAGAGAATTCTGTGGAATGTTTATTTCCCAGAAATGGAAAAATACAGAATGAACACTGCCCTCACATTCATGACAATTCCTTAATATGCTCTTCAATGATGGAATTTTAAATTTACCTGGGACTAGAAAGTGGAAACTATAGACCCATACTCTTGCAAACTGGTCATTAGAGGTCACTGTTTACTATGAGAATCAGCAGATGCCTCAGTTAGTGATGTGTGTTCTATTTTTGTCCTTGCTTGTTGAAATTTCAACCCAATTTAACACTATTGTCTAATGGGCACCATATGAATACTTGGTATCACCTGTGCCACATTCATGTAGATTGCCAAGAGACTCAGTAGTTGGTGTGTTAAGTTTAATTTAATTAAAAAGTGGGGTGGGGATAAATTCAAATTCCTGAATCAGAGATACAGTACGTTCAGATTCCTGAAGAATCTGAAGATTCAGGAAATTCTGGACATTCCTGAAACTGTGCAGAGGCCCTGTGTCATACCTCAATCCAAATTTCCTCCCTTAAGGAATTGAGAGAGACCCAATGACTTTGGGCATTGCTCCTCAGGGAGTGTGCAGCTTTAGCTTTCTGATCTCTGTGATCCAAAATAGATACGCCTTCCATTTTGCAAGTTGTGAACCTGGATCTTGCCGGGGGGGGGGGGGGGGGCGCAAGGGCAAGACGTTTTCTCATTGGTGGGAACTCTAGCCAATCCCTGCTTGCTTGCTTGCTTGCTTGCTTGCTTGCTTGCTTGCTTATTTATTTATTTATTTATTTATTTATTTATTTATTTGTTTATAATTCGACTTGTATTTACCGCTCCATCTCCCCGCAAGGGAACTCTGGGCGGTTTACAAAAAATCGACAGTTAAAATTCAACAATTAAAACAGCATATATAAATACTCTCCAATACAATAAAATTTAAATACAAAATCCAAGATTTGATGGGTCGATGTTTAAAAGGGCTCTATGGCACCAGCCATCCCCAAGAGGAGCTGTTCCCCCCCCCCACGCAAGGCGGCAGAACCAGGTCTTTAGGTTCTTTCTGAAGGCCGGGAGCGATGGGGCCTGCCTCACCTCCGGGGGCAGCATATTCCAAAGGGTGGGCGCTACTATCGAGAAGGCCCGCTTTCTAGACCCCGTCAGGTGAAACTCCCTTACCGACGGGATCTGCAGCATGCCCTCTCTGAATGACCGGGTGGGGCGGGTCGATAACATGGGGATTAGACGGTCCCTCAGGTAACCTGGTCCCATGCCATGTAGGGCTTTAAAGGTGATAACCAACACCTTGAATTGGACCCGGAAGCACACAGGTACCCAGTGCAGCCGTCGCAGCAGAGGTGTCACATGTGCTGATCTTGGCGCACCAATAACTGTGCGAGCAGCCGCATTCTGGACCAGTTGAAGCTTCCGGATATTCTTCAAGGGTAGCCCCGTGTAGAGTGCATTGCAATAGTCTATATGGGAGATGACCAGGGCATGAGTGACTGTACGGAGGGCATCCTGATCCAGGAAAGGGCATAACTGGCGCACAACACGAAGCTGTGCAAAAGCCCTTCTGGGCACGGCTGCCACCTGCTCTTCGAGCAGGAGCCGTGAGTCCAGAAGAACCCCCAGATTCCGCACTTGGTCTGAATGGGGTAGTGCAACCCCATCCAGAACTAAGGATGATAACTTCCTGGATCCACAGGAGCCATCAATCCACAGCCACTCCATCTTACCAGGGTTCAGTCGAAGCCTGTTGTTCCCCATCCAGACCCCCACAGCCTCCAGGCACTGAGAAAGGGTAGCCACTGCATCACTTACCTCACCAGGGATGGAGATGTATAATTGGGTATCGTCCGCATATTGATGGTATCTCATCCCATGGTGACGGATGATCTCACCCAGCGGTTTCATGTAGATATTAAATAGGAGAGGGGAGAGAACCGAACCCTGCGGCACCCCACAAACGAGGGGGCGAGGGTCGGATCTCTCATCTCCTATTACCACCGATTGGGACCGGCCCCGGAGGAAGGAGGTGAACCAGCGCAAAACTACGCCTCCCACCCCCAACTCCCTGAGCCGTCCCAAAAGGATACCATGATCGATGGTATCGAATGCCGCTGAGAGGTCAAGAAGAGCTAGGATGGATGCACTCCCTCCATCCCGCTCCCGCCAGAGATCATCTGTAAGCGCGACCAATGCAGTTTCCACCCCATATCCCGGCCTGAAACCTGACTGAAAGGGGTCCAGATAATCCGTGTCATCCAGGATCCTCTGGAGTTGTAATGCCACCACTTTCTCAACCACCTTCCCTAAAAAAGGGAGGTGGGAAACAGGACGAAAATTGTCCAATATAGTATGGTCCAGTGATGGTTTCTTGAGGAGGGGGTGCACCAGAGCCTCTTTAAAAGCACCTGGGAACACCCCCTCCCCCAGAGATGTATTAACCATCACCTAGACCCATCCACATGTCACCTCCCGGGCTGCCTTTACCAGCCAGGAAGGGCATGGGTCTAGATGACATGTGGTGGCCCTTACAACCCGAAGGATCCCGTCCACTTCCTTAGGTCCAACAGGATCGAACTGTTCCCAGATAACCGGGCAAGGACGTTCCCTCGGCATCTCCCCAGACTGTGCCACACGCTTAGAGTCCAACTTAGACCGAACCTGAGCGATTTTATCCTGCAGATGCTCAGAAAATTCTTCCGCACGGCCCTGCAGGTGGGTGACAAACTCCACCTTACCCAAAAGAGATCTTGTTATCTTAAACAGGGCCGTCGGACGGCATTCTGCGGACGCAATAAGAGCGGAGAAATATTGACGTTTCGCCGCTCTTACCGCCACAAGGTAGGTCTTAACAGTGACTCTAGCTTGTGTTCGGTCAGATTCAGTCTTTGTATTTCTCCAGCGGCACTCTAGGCGTCTCTTAACCCTCTTCAAGACCCTCAACTCCTCCGTAAACCAAGGGGAGTATCGGGTCAGGTGTGGCAAGAGAGGCCGCATAGGCGCGATCCTGTCCAAGGCCCCGGCCGCCTCCCTATTCCAGGCTGTGGCCAGGACCTCCGCTGGAGCGTGCAGTAGATCCTGAGGTACAACCCCCAGGTCCCTCTGAAACCCCATTGGGTCCATTAGTCGCCGGGGCGGACCAATCGACTGGGTCCTGCCTCCCTGCGGAGTGGGGTGGCATAAGAGAATCTCAAGGTCACCAGGGCATGATCTGACCATGACAAAGGGGAAAGATGTAGCTCTCCCCTCAGAGCATACTGCCACTGCTCCGACAAGAAAACTAAGTCCGGGGTGAGTCCACTGTCTCGAGTTGGGTCTCGAATAATCTGGAACAGGCCCATGGCTGCCATGGTAGTCATGAACTCCCAAGCCGCCTCAGAGGCACGTCCCAGGGACGGCAGATTGAAATCCCCCAGAACCATAAGCCTAGGGAATTCCACCGCCAGCCCCGAGACGGCCTCCAGCAGCTCAGGCAGGGATGTCGCTACGCAGCAGGGAGGCTGGTACAGCAGCAACACTCCCAACTGTTCTCGAGAACCCAACCTGAAAAACAGGGTCTCACAACCGGCCACTTGCGGAGCAGCACCCCTGAAGGCCACTAGAGACTCTCTAATTACAATCGCCACCCCTCCTCCCCTGCCCCGGAGTCTCGGCTGATGCCACACCTGAAACCCGGCTGGGCATATTTCAGAGAGGGCTACCCCCCCCTCCGAGATCAGCCAGGTCTCAGTGATACATGCCAGGTCTGCCCCCTCCTCCGTGATCAAATCACTTATGAGGGGGCCCTTGTTGTTAACAGACCTGGCATTAAGGAGCAGCAGCCGGAAACCAGGGCCCTCACGGATCTGCTGACCAGGACCTGGGTATGAACCTGGAGGGCCGGAACACGCTACCGGTAACAAACACCAGGGGCGTCTTCCCCAACGATGGCCCGCCCTCCGGTTCCTGTCATAACATCCCCGGCCCATCACCACTTCGATAGAGCAGCCCACTCCATAACCCCCAGAGTTTTCAGGTCCAGATGCCTCCACTCCCGGACCTTCAAAGACCCTGGGTTGAAACACGGGTCTCCTCCCCCACGCACACATCTCTCAAACTCAATCAGCTTCTAGCGATGGTAGGCCCCCTCCAGCGCACCAGCCTAAGCTCTCGGCGCTGATGGGGCCTAACCACCACAGACACACCTACTATGTCCCCCCACAACCACTCTCACTTGTCGCAGAGGGGCATCATCCACTCCTGCCCACCACCTGTCTCTCACTCAGGTGTGGGCACTCATACATACAATCACACAATCTAGGTCTCCCCTCCTGACTCTCTCACATCCAGGGGGAGGGCCAGATTCACACTACAGGGACCCTAAAAGTCTCTGCCGCCCATAATAGGTGTGGGTGTAGATGGGGGCTTCCTCTTGTTGTTAAGCTAAAGGTCTAATAAGAAACCTTCAACAGTTGTTAATTTAACGGGGATATCATGGCTGGTCCCCTATACACAAACCTGTCGTCCTCCCTTAGACCCCCTCCCCCCACAGTTAGAGACCACCAGGCCCACCAAGAGTCCATCCGAGTCGGCGTGCCTTAAGGTCTAACACGCTCCGCCGCTCTGCTCTTCCGTCTTGTTGCAGCGCCAAGGTCTCGCAAGCCACCAGGGTATATTAAAACTCTGGGGCTCGCCCGGTCCACCAACAACTGCGGGGGTTCGCCAAAGTCCGTCCGGGCCCCAAGCTCACAGAAATATAGTAAGATATTTGTCCACAAGGCCCACAAGGCTCCTGTTGTAATCCGCCACTCCGCCACTTCCTCCACTATACCGGAGGGCCACCAAGGGACCGAGCGTCTTAGTCTAGATGGTAAGGGCTCACCAGGGAATCCGCCCAGTTCACAATGGGCTCGCCCGAGCCCCAAAAGCCTGCAGGGAAAAGCACCGCGTTCCGCCGTCTTCCCACACTCCTCCTCCAAACAGCCGTCGCGTTCTGCTGCCCCGCTTCGCCGCCTCGTTGCCTGCTGCTCCGGCTGCACCCGGGGGGGTCCAGCCATCTCCCCACCTCGGTCCAAGAGTAAAAGCCAAGGGAACCCCACAAAATCCCCTACCCAAACCTCCAGGTAAAGAAAAGGCAGGGTAGGGTGGGATTCAGGAGACCAGGATCCTCTCTCCCAGAGCAGCGCTCAGCGGCGGCTGCACCCGGACGCCATCTTGGATTTATATTAATTGTTTGTTTGTCTGTTTATTTATTTGTTTGTTTGTTTATTTATTTATTTATTTATTAACTTGTATTACTGCTCCATCTCCCCCGAGGGGGACTCTGGGCGGTTTACAGTACAACAATTTAAAATCTTTAAAAGTAACTACAATTTAAAATACATTACAAAACTAATACATTAAATATAAAAATCCAATAGGCGATAGATGGTTCTCTTTAAAAGGGCTCTATGGCACTAGCCATCCCCAAGAGGAACTATTCCCATTCCCATACCACGCGAGGCGGCACAGCCAGGTCTTTAAATTCTTCCGGAAGGATAGGAGCGATGGGGCCTGTCTCACCTCCGGGGGCAGAATGTTCCAAAGAGTGGGTGCCACCACGGAAAAGGCTCGCCTTCTGGACCCCGCCAAGCGACACTCCCTTGACGACGGGGTCCGAAGCATGCCCTCTCTACATGATCGAGTGGGACGGTTTGAAGTCATGGGGATGAGACGGTCCCTCAGGTAGCCTGGTCCCATGCCATGTAGGGCTTTAAAGGTCATAACCAACACCTTGAATTGCACCCGGAAGCACACTGGCACCCAGTGCAGCTGGCGTAACAGAGGTGTCACATGGGCCGATCTAGGGGCACCCATAACTGCACGCGCAGCCGCGTTTTGGACCAGTTGAAGCTTCCGGATACTCTTCCTTGTTCCTTCCTTGATGCGTCCCTCTTCCATTGTAGCACCACAGCGTCCTTGCACCAGGCTTCAGTAGAGCAGGAAAGTAGATTTGCTGCTAATGACAAGCTTTTATTTTGCTTTTGAGTTGGGATTTTTTCCCCCTGCCATGAAAACAAACATGGCAAGGGAATGATGGAGACAGGAGGGCCGGTGCTGGCTGGATGCCCATCTTTGCACTTCCCTGTGGTTTGTCTGGAGAGAACAATGGTTGGCAAGCCTGGAATTCACAGCGACTGTGGTGAGCATCATCACAAGCACTGTGAGAAGGGTTCTGAGGGGCTGAGGAATGTTTGGGCCATAATGATAGTGGCTGTGTCAAAGTGCCTGAGGACATAGGAGGCTCATGTGGGGAGAAGCACAATCCAATCAATGATGCTTGGCTGAGAGTAAATCCCCTTCCCCCATGAGCAAGCACTTAACTGTGAAAACATCAGCTGCTATAAAACTCAATGGTCCTACTGGCAAAAAGAAGGCCGAGAATACAGACCTGATGAGATAAGTCATTGCACATCACTTCCTGTCCCAGACGACTAGCCTTATTTATTTTCCACAAACATCCGTTCTTTTCACCACAATCCCTGTTTGCAAGGTTGTTTCTACATTTAATATCCCAGATATCCATGGGGCTAGCTTTTTCTGGCAGGACTCTGGTGCTTTTATTAATGGTTCAAGAAACAAAAATGGAATGGAAAAGTTTTTTGCCCCATCTAATACTCTAGCTGCTAGAGTACACCTTACCTTCTGCATTGCAGTAAAGGTAGCAGAGCTCTCTTAGAAAAAAGTAATTGGCAGCCCATAAATCAAGATTAGCTGGAACCTATGGGTGTCAAATGTGTGTCATGATGCAAAACACACGACTTTCATAGTACTTGTATCAGATGTTGGGCACAGGTATAGAAAGGTGGGATTTGCATCATGATGTGCATGGCATCTTTTAACATAATCTTGGTCTCTTGCAGATGCCTATGCTGGAACCTTACATACTGAAACTTAGGAAATATTTAAGAATAACTTACTGCAAATACATTTTTAAACTTATACTTTACATGTTTGTTGCCATTATAGTGAAAAAAGAAGCAAAGGAGAAAAGGGATGATTTGAAAAAAAAAGAAGGAAATATAGGTTTTAAAAAGTCATTCTGCAAACATGTTACTGGTACTATCAGCTCAGTGTCCCTCTGCAAAGCTACTGACTTTTTTTTTTGCAATATAAAGAACTACCATTTCCTCCTAACTTACTACTGATGTCTGTGTGAATGCTTAGAAGATGTGGGACATGAAATAGGAGCTATCCCTTAAATCAAGGGCGCACAAGTGATGGCCCTCAGGACACATGCGGCCCATCCACACTCCTTTTGAACTTCTCAGAATCCCCTGGGAGCCAACATTTTTGGTCCTTGCAGATGCTTTTAAGGCACCCATTTTACCTTTCTACAACTCCCTAAATTCCAAAAAACTGGAGAACTCAGAAAATACAAGCAGAACTTGTGGGATTCTAGCATATGGAGTCTAGCCTTGCTTTGGGCTCTTGATTTTGGGCTTTACTGTGTGAGTGATAACTGACACTGTGTGTGTGTGTGTGTGTGTGTGTGTGTGTGTGTGTGTGTGAGTGATCACTGTGTGATAACTGGAAAAATCAAACCATATTCCTGCTCCAGAAATATGAAACAACAGACATCCTGCAGAATTACTACCTCTAATGTCAGCTACATAACACTGATGAGGTGGGGAGTAATCTCAGTGCTTGACATAGCACCATCTCTCTCTCCAGAAAACTTTTCTATATTTTTGATCTGTAAGGTACCTCCAGGGGACTTGGCAGTGTTTAGGCTGTATATACTTAAGACCTTTTAGTTAGCATTCTTCCAATCTTTAGTCCATGCCTTTCAAAATGGTTAATTATAACTAAGGCGAGGATTTCTATGTCCTAAAAATGTTAGAAATATGTAAGCATTTATGACCTTAAAACCATTTAAACATGACCAATTAAACCAAAAATACGACTTTTAAAGCAAAAATATGACTTTACAATTTTTCTGAAATTAGCACCCAATTTTTAAAAATCTGCGCTTAAACACACACACACACACACACACACACACACAAATTAAAAGGTTTATTCTTCTTCACTTCCAGTGCAGAAGTGCTAGTATTGAAGGAAGTTTTCATTAACAGCAGAATTGCATTGGATGACCACGTGCATCTTGAGGTTATCAAACTCAAAACTCCTTCTGTTGTCCACTAGTATGTTCTTGTATCTGGAGAAACTCCGTTCGACATCACAAGAGGTTATAGGAACAAATTTGAAAAAAGCAAACTCATCTGGAGAAAATTCTGGCTCGAAGTCTTCAAATTTTGCTTTGAGTCTATTTAGAACGTTACTTATTTTGCAAAGTGTTGAATAACCCAGATTAGATTGCACTACTCTTTGCAGTTTATCACTTTCAGCCACTTTCCCCTTTGCTTGCTTTAAATCACTCTGTTTGTTTTACAATGTTCAGTGCATCGCTAAGTTCCATTCCTACAATTTCAAGGCGGGTGATTGCTCTTGATAATCCACTGAAGTTAGATCCTATATATGCTAAGTTTCCAGCCAAGGTTTCAGAAAAGGAATCTTGCACAATCTTGATGGAGGAAGATTCACAACAGTCGAATTCTTTAACTATCTGCTGCAAGGAAGCATAATTTGTGAAATAATACATAGCCGCATCCAGCCAAGTCCACCAACGTGTCACGACAGGTTGGGTAGGGAGAGCCAAAGTAGGAGCAATTTCTTTGAACTTTTGTACTCGAAGTGGAGCTTTAATGAACATTTTTTTCCCATTCGAAATTATCTTATCTACATCAGGATAGTTTCTTTGAATCTCTTCAGCCACTCTGTGCAAACCATGTGCAAGGCATGTGATATGGATCATTTTTGGATAAAGAAGTTTAAGTCCCTTGGCTGCTTTAGTCATGTATGGAGCGGCATCTGTTACAAAGAGAAGGATATTTCCCCTTTTTACACCATCCGGCCAGAGTAGTTTAATAGAATCGTCAAAGAGCATAGCAATAGTGGAATTGTTTACTTTTTGTAGAGTTTCACATGTTAGAAGAAATACTTCATCAGGCTTGTCACATTTCAGAGTGCCAATAATAACACTGGCTACATATCTTCCGTTTACATCACTTGTTTCATCTATTGAAACCCATATCTTATTGTTGTCAACAGCAGATCTTATCTTTCCTAACACATCTTCATAGCAGGCAGAGATGTAATTTTTCCTTACAGTTGATTCATTTGGAATTGGGTGACTGGTGTACTTCTCAAAAAAATGCCTGAGGCTACCACTACCTAAGGGAATATTCGAAGTAACCATAATTGTACAGAGATCCTTACAAAATTCTGACTGGATATTTGATGAACCTGCAGTTGAAGAAGAAGCTCTCTCGAAAAGGAGATGTTGCCTGTTCTCAGTGAAGGTAAATCTTGCTAAACAACTCTTGTGTTTCGCAGTGTCACAATGTTGTTGGATATTAAAACGCTTTTGGACCGATACCTTAACTTCACACAATTTACAAAATAAAATATCACCATCACTACAGAAAATCTGCTCCCCAAATTCTTGAACAAGATGATGTAATTTCACACTCGCTGAACATCTACTTTTAGGCATGTTGAAATCAGATTGCAGCTCTCACGTGACTCCACCACCTCGAACACACACACACCTGAGTTGGGGAGCAAATGAGAAAAAGAAAAAAATAGGCAAATTCTCACTCTTTTTTTCCGGCCTGGTCAGGGGAGAAGCCTCTGCCTGCTGAAATCATTTTAAAAAAGGTTGCTCTCCCTCTTACACACACACACACACACACACACACACACACACATACACACAAAGCCCTGAGTTGGGGAGCAAATAAGAAAAAAAAACAGGCAAATTCTCACCTTTTTTTCAGGCCTGGTCAGGGGAGAAGCCTTTGTTTGCACCCCTCCCTCCCTCCCTCCCCCCCCCTCTCTCTCTCTCTCACACACACACACACACACACCCCTCCCTGATTTGAGGAGCGAATAAGAAAAAGAAAACAAAACAGGCAAATTCTCACTTTCTTTGCTGGCTTGAATTTGCTGGCTTATCAGGAGGGTTGCCAATGACCAAAATATGACCAAAATATGACATTTGTTACAAAATTAAGCAGAAATATGCAGGGCCGCAACTAGGTGGGGGGGGGATGACAAGTAGGCCATGTGCCCCAGGCGCCGTGCTGGGGGTGTGTGCCAAAATGGATGGGGAGGGGAAGTGGAGAAGTGGCTGAATCTATCTACAAGCCCTTGCTGGGCCAAGCCCCCGCTGCCTGTGCGCAGGCTGGGGAGGGGCATGCGGACTTGCCCTGCAGGAGGCAGGGAGCCCGCCAAGAGCTCTGGCCTCTGCCCGCAGGCCCTGCCTGGCTGCTCTGCCGCTCCGGGCTTTCCAGTCCCAGCTGCAGCCGGGAAAGCGCTGCCGGAGCGAGATCCTGGAGGACCCCCTGCCACCTTCGTGCCCCCGATCTTCTCCAAGCAGGGCCGCAACTGGGGGGGGGGCAAGCAGGGCATGTGCCCTGGGTGCTGCACTGGGCCCCTCCTGCCAAAATTACAAAATAAAAAACCCATGGGGGGGCGTGGAATCCATGTTTTCCCCGGGTGACACAGACCCTAGTTGCGGGCCTGGAAATATGACATAACACCTTTAAAAAGTCAAAATATGACTTTTCAGGCAAAATAAAAACCATCTAATTCTCACCAGATTACTCTGAAACATGTTTTAACTTACTTATAAGTTCAAATAAAGGTTCCAGAAAAAATATGACATGTCATAGAAATCCTCACCCTAATTATAACATCTTTCAATTTTTTGCTTTCTGAGAATTTTCTAGGAATTATGCATTGTATATGTTTGTGCATCAGCATGCAAATGTTTATGCATTTTGGGGCATACTTCTTAATATTTCTGTTTTCTGCCGGAACATGTGTTTGTATGCAACTTTCCCTAATATATTATTGCTTTTGCAAATTATTTTCCAGATTATAATATGCTTATATGTACTTTTCCCTAAGATACCTAACTTTATATTTATGTACATATCCACACCATGCTTTTCCCTTTCAGGAATAAATAACGTTATGCAAAGCATGGCAAAAGAGTCAGAAGTAGCAGGCTAAGAAATTAAAAGCAGGAAACAAGAGAAAAAAAGGAAGAATAATTACATCTAGTTTATACCTACACTATTCATTATATCTCTCCATATATCTCTGTCCTTGCAAACAATTTTTCATTCCATCCCATCCATACACCATTTTATACATTACCTTTTGTTCTTTCAGGTTCTCACTTCTCTCTTTTTGAAGATTTCATTAATTCCAATCAACCACGACTTACTCATTCTTCCTCTTCCTCTCAATCCACTTCCTCTTTTTCAGCTTCATCCATTCTTTGTATAATATCAAACCACCTCAACATACTTCTGAAGGGTGCAAGGTCAGAGCAAGCTGCCTTCTCCTTCAGCCTCAGACTCACTGCAGACCTTTTTGCTGGGCTGAAGGGAACAGGTCCATCCTACCTACATATTAACTAGGGGATGATTTTGGACCTGTCACATCTCAGACCAACCTCGCTCACAGGGTTGTTATGAGGATAAAACGGGACAGAGTAGGAGTAAAAGGTATTCTGTCCTCATTTATTGGAGGAAAAGCAAGAGATTGATAGAATATATAAGTAAATGCACTATGAAGTATATGTGAGGCATGCAGACAGATCAAAACTAAGAAAAGCAAATTTAATTTCAATATAGATATAACGGGGGTTCTTTTTTCCTGCTTATACTACATATTACTGTCCAGATTAAGTTTAAAAATCTAGCGGTTAGGAAATAAAGGCCTAGGCATCAAACTTTTCTTCAGGTGGAAGAGGCAGAGAACAGATCCAGTAACACAGCAAGATTCTCTTTGTCATCAACTCCATGCCCGTTCTGATTTTGATGATGGTTAATTCATTAAGATGGTTTCTTGTAAACAGGGACCCCATTATATTGTCAGTAAAAAATTTAATCTTCCTTCTGTCATTTAAGTGCTATAAAAATGCATTTAAACCCACTGAGTAGAATTGGCTAATTATTTCATTTCATTAGCCCTCCAATCACCTCAGGGACACAATTTGACAAGTGAACTTATAAGAAGAGAAACAGGCAAAGCATGACAGGAAAAAAAGTTACAAAAGATCAAGAAGCAGACCACATGTCTATTAGAAATAGATTTTCTACTCTTCTGAAGTGCTTTTGGTTCATGAAGAGCATTGAGATTGCTGTATCTTTTGACTACATTTAAATTGAATGCTTATTTTATAGTCAAACACTTGGCCATTATCCAATAGAATACAATGGAAATTACTGGAGTTTAAGCATAGCAAGACATCAATGAGATCCTGGGGAACAGATGTGCTGACCCAGAGATTCAATAAAACAAATGACTGAATAGTGATACAACATGGCCTACCTTGCTGATAGAGTTAGGCAATTTTCAGCGTATTCAATCTTCAGAACATTTTGAGCCTTTTTTGTCGCTGGACGGCTAACCTAAAAAGAAATGGCATTTGTTTGAAGAAAGGAAGTACATTAATCTGTCTATAAGGGTATTTACATCCTTCTTTTTCATGTATCAAAGGCAAGAGCATCCACGTATACAGTTGAGCTTCTCTTCATAATATAAAAGTGATGGATGTCCTAAGGAGCTGAATACTTCTTTCATGCCATATAAGTATGAAGACCAACAACCTGGGTAGAGGTTTTAACATATGACCATGAAAGATGTGGAAAGAAATGACTCGCCACAGCTCAATATAAAAGAGGCCATGAAGGCACATTCTGCAAAGAAAACTCTTGTTAGTTTGTCCTGCCCAAAGGAATACTTATGCTTGAATCACCTGCCTCGTTTATTGGAATAAACTTTTGTGGACTGGACCTCACTTCTTTTTTTCACAGAGTCAGAGAGTGGGAAGTAATCTCGTGCATCTAGTCCAAACCCCAGCTCAGTGCAGGAAAGCCAAGTACACCAGAGCATATGCAAACTTCTGTTTGAAGCGTCTATTTGAAGAGTTACCTCAACTTGAAAACCAATCATTTCTTTAGATAAATGATTCCATAGCTCAGGGGTGGGGAACCTTTTTTCTGCCAAGGGCCATTTGGATATTTATAACGGGGGACCGTGGGGGGTGGGGTTTCTGGGATTTCCACGGACTGGGGGCCGGAGTTTGCGGGCGGGAGCCAATCACAAGCACGGGGGTGGGGTTTGTGGGCAGGAGCCAATCGTGTGGAAGGGGCGGGGTTTGCAGGTGGGAGCCCTGCGGGCCTTATACGGCCCGCGGGCCTGATGTTGCCCACCCCTGCCATAGCTGAACTGCTCTTACTATTAAGAAGTTTATTCTAATGCTCAATTTCCTGTAAGTTAAATCCATCAGATCTAGTACAATACATCAGAATTAATATGTTTTATCCTCTTATTATGACAATTATTTTGCTTCTTGAATATTGTGACTGTGTTCCCATTAAATCTTTCCTTCTTCTGATTACTGTAAATATACTAAATTCCTTCAACATTTTCTGACACAACTTATTTTTCGCATTATATTTTTCTTTGTTATTACATATATATTTAAGGTTTCTATTTGTATGGTACTACTGATTATTGCTTTTCTGTGAACTTCCTCCGATGTTTAATATACTCTAAAATCATATTTTTGCAATCATATCTCATTATTGAATAATGCTTAGCTTGTGTGATTCATTACAATCTAGAGATCCATTTTACTGGATATTTGCCAAGTTAGGAATCCTTCATCCTATACAGGTGGATCTGACATTTTTGCCTAAATGTAGATCTTTGATTTTTATTCTGTTCAGTCTCATTGCTTCACCTCAATTTAATTTTATGTACTATAAAAGTAATTCTAAATGTTATTCCTATTTTCTGAAGTATTAGTAATTGTTTTCAGGATTCAAAATTCCTGACATAAAAATTGTTGAAAATTATCAGGATGGAGCTTTATGGGACCCCAACTGAAATTTCACTTCAGTTTGATGAGCACCAAGTCCCTTTTTCCAAAGACTTGTGAATCCATCTGTTATCAACACCTAGCCAACTTTTCAGGTAATGCTTTGCTGAAACCAAAATAAATTATGTCCATAGCATTCTGGTAACTCACTAAATCAGAGGTGAACAACATTGAGCCACACAGAGTTGCTGGGAGTCAGGCAGCACATCAATTTTAATAACACTGTAATATAATAATAATAATAATAATAATAATAATAATAATAATAATTTGCATATGAGTGCTGTGCCATGAGCCACACTCCAAAAATAGATAGGAACAGGACAACATTTAAATCAAATTACATTTAAATTGAATTTAAATCAAATTATTGAAACATGGTAATTATTATCCTTTTTTGTCACATTCAAGATTACAGTTTGATGACACTTTTTGGAGGAACTCTGGAAGCTGCAAGGGACTATGTACGTCTGCAATAAACCCACACTAAATGAGTGATAGTATTAGTTTGCCCCAATCTAAATTGGGTTCTATTAATCCTGAAACATTATCAGAATGATTGCAAGACAGTAACTTTAAAATCCTTCCCAGTGTTTTCCATGTTATCAGAGTGAGGCTGGCCAGTTTATTGTTTTCTGGACACGCTTTTTTGTCAAAGCAGGAAATCATTGATTGAAGAGTCAGGGCTTCCGGTGGGGAACATGGCCGACTGAACAGCTGTGTCCGCGAGATCTGCGGACAGATCTGACAATGCGGCTTTTTTGGGGGGCGCAGGCAGGCTTTTCCTGCGGCCCTAGAACATTTTCATGGTCAGAAAATGCTTGGAATCATCCCATTTGTACTCCAAAATGCCGTATTGCAGCCAGAGAATCGCAAACAGCGTTCACGACTATCTGGTAAGAGACGACGGGAGCCGGGGAGTTAACCATTTCCACGCCATGCTGTAGCCTTAAAGGGACATTAGGTTGAGCCACCCCATTTCTAAATCACTCAATTTATATATTTCTTTAAGTTTTATACCGTAAGAGAGGCTTTCTACAGTAAGAAGAAGAGGACTCTCTTGGTGCTTATTGTTATTTCTGGATTAAATTTTTAAAATCTTTTAAAGTTTTGGCTTGTTTTCCCGTTTAAAGACTAAGGAGGACTGAGATAAATAATTGCCTCCCTACTATTATTTCTGGTACCAAATTTGAAGGATTTAATATTTTCCTACACGCTGAAATTGCTGTTTTGAATTTCTAGCTCTCTGCTCACTTTCTCTGAGAGCTGCTTGTTAGCGTACTTTCTCTTGCTTCAATTTCACTCGGAAGTTTTTTATTAACTCATTAACTCCTATCTGTGCGAGTCAAGTATCTACGGGGTGCCATAATCTACTGCCTGAAGCATGGAAGATTTCAAGGAGACTCTCTCAGAGTTCCGTGGTGAGCTTCGCTCTGATTTTAAAAAGATCTTTTATGATACCTGTCAGGCTATTCTGCAGAATATTCGGGACATTGGGGAAGATATTATTTCTAAAGTGTGTCATCTGGCTGAAGATGTTATGGAAGAAGATAAAGATTTTGACAAGGATGGAGATCTTTCCACTGACAGCAAGTCTGAAGTAATGCCAGACGACGATTACATTTTGGTGCTGAAGGGGTTAAAGCGACAGTCTGAGCTGCAGATAACAAGGAGAGTTGTTTTTCTGAGGGAATGTTTTGGGAGAGAAGAGAATCTGCTTTGTGGGAGTGTTTTTGCTGAGAAGTCTGAGTTTTTAAGGAAGGTAGTTGGGTTGTTTGATTCTTGTAAGAAAAATGCCTTGTGGGTAATAGGGAGATATGTAAATGTTTTGGTTTATTTCGAAGTGGGGTAAAAAATTAAGAATGTTTAATTGGATTGACAATGAGGCTTTTATGATTTCATTTTCTTTCATGATTTGGATTAAGATTTATTGGAGTTTTTTAAAGGTTTGTTTGATTTTTAAGATTTATAAGGTATCTATAAGGTATAATAATAATTGCTTGGTTTTTAGGTTTAATAGGGTTAAGATTGCTGTAGTATTATTAATTATGAAAGTAGACAATTTATATGTTTTTATAATTTGATTTTTATTATAGTGGACAGAAATATATAGAATAGTGGTAGGAAGGAAATAAATAAATGTTGTCTTTTGGGGGAGGGAAGTTGATATATATATATATATATACACACACACACAGTATATATATATATATATACAATATATATATTTCTTTTTTTATAAGGGGAAGGAGCAATTGTATTAGTGATTTGTATATGTGTTAATGGAAGGAGTTATAGAAATAATGTGATTTTGGTTTGATATAGAGTAAGGGATTGAATATGGAAATATGTTGTATATTCTTGTTGTGGAAAGTTGGAAGTCATTTCTTTATGCAATCTTCAAAATTCTTTTTTCTTGTGTTTTACACCTTTTAAGTTTTTTTCTTTTTGTAGTTTTTTACTTTTTTGTAGTTTTTATCTTTGTTTTAAACTTAATAAAATTCTTACACACAAAAAAAGATAATTGAAGAGTCAGACCCATTAAGCATGACTGTGAAAAGCAATATTTTGTACTAAAAATGGACTACACTGAAATGATGGGCATTATCTTCTTGCTTCTGCTTTGTATTTCTAAGCAGTCAGTTCTGCTGCTTCCCCTCCGAGCAAGTTTTTAAAAATGAAGGAAAGATAGTGAATGGTCTGGAGGCAGATAGTACAGTAGAAGGTGAATCATTACAATCTTCCAGAAAGTTAGAGTAGATTAATTGAAACTGTTCTAAGGAATCTCATCTGAAGTTTATTTTTTGTGTTCTGCAAGTTCAACAGAATTCTTCTTCACTTCACAGTGATGAACTTTGGAGTTTCTTTCTCCTGTAGCAGCAGCAACTCCCAGTACTTATGGAGAGAAGCAAAAAGGAATTCTGATTGGACAGGATATCTGATGTTGACTCAATCATTTATGATTAATTTGTTTTGCAATCTTGCCTCATTTGGATTTCATTGGTAGGCTCATGTGCTGTTTCTGGACTTGTTTTCCAATAAAATATGTTCCATTTCATTTCAGTTTTATTTGAAACAAAGAGGTTTTAGGTGAACAAAATATAAAAGTATATAAAAAACAAAGGACGAACATTACCCTCATGCCAGACACAGCCAATGTGTTTTTAAGGTGATATTTGCCATCCTTCTGGGGATATGTATACAGCAGGACATCATTCATCTGTATGAAGGAAAGACAAAATCAGTTATTTGCAATCTTGAAAAATATATTTGCAATATACCTTACAAGTCTCACTGATATTTCAGATTCTATACAAGGCCTGTTATCTGGCTAGTTACTAGGGTTCTGCACTGGATTCAGCTGAGCCTCAAATCCCAAGAGAGAGAGGAATAATTTGGAATGGATTTTTATTTATTTTATTTTTATCCCGCCTTAATTATTTTTATAAATAACTCATGGCAGCGAACATACCTATTTTCAATTCTCTGGGGTAAAACAAATAGGTTTCAAACAGGTCCATTCTGATCCTGGGTTTCAGTGAAACTAGAGTTTATTATTAATAAACTAAATAAACGCTAGCCATCCTTTCGGCTTTGTGCTAGCTGCGTCATCACATATGGGGCTAGTTGAACTTATCCTCTGTTCCTCCCCAGTAGCATTTTGACCATCTTCCGACCTGGGAGTCCCATCTTCCGATGGTATACCATCATATCTCTGATTGTACTGATCCATTTAGTTTTCTAAATGGATCCATTTAGTTTTTCTGGCTACCGTATGCTGCACCAATTGCAACATCTGGACCAAGTGCAAGGGCAGCCCCATGTAGATCACATTCCAGTAGTCCAGGGCTTTCCAAAGTTTTTCCCGCAGCAACACACCAACCAGCATTGGTGTGTCGCCGCGGGAAAACCCGGAAGCGCTGATGATGATCAGCGCTTCCGGGTTGTGTGGCGACACACCAGACTGTGTGTGGCGACACACTTTTGTGTCACGACACACAGTTTGGAAAGCTCTGCAGTAGTCTAAATGTGAGGTTACCAATGTATGAACAGTTGTAGCTAGGCTGTCCCGATCCAGGAACAGGCATAGGGTGTATATTGAACAGAGCTAGCAATAGGCAGCCCTAGCCTCCAATTAGAATGATGATTTTATCAGCACCCCCAAACTATATACATATTCTTTCTGAGGGAGTGCAACCCATGCAGAACAGATCAACCCCCCAATTTCCAAGCTTAGGAAACTCCCTCTTACAAAATCTCAGTCATGTTGGGATCCAGTTTCAGTTTACTGGCTGTCATCCACCCATCACTGTATCCAGTTTAGGACATAACACAGTCTCTTTTGATTCAGGTGTTCATCTCGCTCCAAAATCCCCAATGACTCTCTCAGCTATTTCATATAGATCAGTGTTTCTCAATCTCAGAGCCTTTAAGATGTGTGGACTTAAGTCCAAGAATTCTTAACTCCAAGAATTCCCCACATCTTAAAGGTGCTGAGATTGAGAAACACTGTTACAGACGTTAAATAGGATTGCAGACGGAATCTCCCTTTTTGTTTCAATTCAATTCAGTTTAGTTATTTTTAATTTTTGTTCCACTCTGCATTTTTCCAGTATTATAACTAAAACAGAATATATCCCTGATTTAGGAGATCAGTACTGAACCTTCACAGACCAAGATGCCTGCCTCACTAGAATAATCTTTTAGCCTTTTTCTGCCTTGTGTTGACATGCTAGCCTGTAGCCTCTGTCTGCACAATGCCAGTGTAATTCCCCAACCACCAAGAATTGTCTGCCAGCCTGTCTAGAGCTTGTTGCTGCATGGCACAAATCCACATGTAAACATGTCCATAAATCCAGAATTAATAGATGTGCAAGTCCAGAGTAAATTAATATAGAAATCGACAACCTTATCCATTCAAAATTTGGTAGAGATGTTCCCACCATTTCTGTGAATGTCACATTCTATCCCAGAATGAAAAATTTATATGTACATGTATGTATGCACATATACTGTATGTGTGTCAATTAGAAAGAAGTATAATCCAAAAATCCTTCCATTAGTGTCTGTGAAAAATTGGTCTAATTAATTCTTTTATAAATCTAGTTTACAATGTCATCCTGTTCTGCTGAAAAGCAAAAGTTGTAACAAATGTACCTCCTGTATATTTTTAGAAGGTTGAAAAACCTTCCAATACAGATTTGGAGAATATGGGGATGGAGAAGTAAAAAGAAAGTGATGTTTGATAAAGAATAGTCTACTGTGATTGTTAGTAGGCTGTTTGACCGGCAGAGGGCTTTTTTTTACCATAAAACATATGAGCTACATGGAACTTCATCTTATACTTGCCAGGTATATATGAACTCTGCCTCTGAAAGTACTACTACTGAAAGTACTCTGAATTTTAGTCTCTATTTTCATCATTTATTTCCCTTATCCCCTACATATTATTCTTCAATTATTATGGTCCCACAAGAAATTTAATACTGTCCCAGTAGATTATTTTTCCAGGGTCAACAAATACAGATTTTCTACATAAAAAAGTAACCAATGGCTTCTCAAGAAAGCTTGTGTAACATTTATTTATTGCTTTGTAAATTACCCATCCTACCAATATTAATCTAATAATCACAGTATCTGACCCTGCACTGTGATCTCATATAAATTCCAGTACTGCAAGGACTGAACACATTTACAAAGATAAATCCAGGACGGTTCTTGGAAATTGGGAATTGGCAAGGTCAAGGGAGGAAAAGAACCCCCTTAGCTATTAAAGAATAGATCATCAAAATGAATTTCCCTTGGCTGTTATAAAAAAAAGATTAAATGTGGCTTTCTAGGAGGTAGTGTCACAGGAAGAATATCAAGAGAAGTTAATTTTGTTACTAAGCCACAAAAATGCCTTGATTTATGCAGCTATTAATTTAGCCTTTAAAATGAGATGATTCCACTGCAGAAAACAGAGACAAAAAATAGGTTGTAGCCTCCTTTGAATATGCAGTGTTTACTTAATTACAGGGAAGGCTATGCCCTTTTCTTCGCCTGTTAATGCAGCCACCTAGCATGAGGTCAATTCAGGTCACAGAAGAGGTAGCTAATGAAGGGCACCCTGCCATCCCATAAAATTAGTTTGTATGAAGGATTGTCAGGCTTTCCCCCGCATGCACTGCATTACACCTGGGCTATACATTCTGCTTTTTTTCAAAGAAAAAATATATTAAAAAGTTCTGCAAAGCACAAGATATTCCGTGTCAGTGGGAGCTACCCTCCTGCACTGTTGCTATGGCAGCCATGATTAGTATCCTTTGGTTTTATTAAACATTAATGGTGGTTGTGTTTGTTAATTGCCTGTTAGAGTGATTTCCCATCTGTTTTGTCTTCACATGTACCTAATGTCTCAAGTCCTACCACTACTCATGACTAGCCACCAGGAAATTCAAACTAATGCTGTTCAGCTGGCCAGGAGAGGGACGGTGTTGCTAAATTTTCATGTCAGCTTTGAGTATCTACATAAAACGTTTGTATGCCTGAGATTGTGTTGGTCTTTGTACACAGTTTCCATGTTATTTCAAGAGCACTAAACAGATTTCTGTACCTTACTAACAAATTGACCAAGATGGCTTTGCGAGTAATCTGGTTTTATCTGGTGCTTGTGTATGACTTACTTTTGTTGAATTTTTGCAGCTGGGAAACCTCAGCACAGCCCTTGGGTCTCATTTTAATTGATGATGCTGAAAGTCAATACTCAACTTTCTTCAAAATAAATAGAATGCTTAAAACCCAGTTAAGTTGCTTCATACCTAGTTAGACTGTGTTTTCATCTAGATCAATACTGTAAATGCTGATCAGCAGTGTCATATATATAAATATATGAGTATTGACTATATATATATATATATATATATATATATATATAGGCATACATATATATATATATATATATATAGGCATACATATGTATATATAGGCATACATCTATATCTATATCTATATCTATATATATATAGGCATACATCTATATATATATATATATATATATATATATATATATAGGCATACATCTATATCTATCTATCTATCTATCTATCTATATATATATATATAGGCATACATATATATATATATATATATATATATATATATATATAGGCATACATATATATATATATATATATATATATAGGCATACATCTATATATATATATATATATATATACATATATATATATATAGGCATACATCTATATATATATATATATATATATATATATATACATATATATATATATATATATATATAGGCATACATACATATATATATATATATATATATATAGGCATACATATATATATATATATATATATATATATATATAGGCATACATATATATATATATATATATATATAGGCATACATATATATATATATATATATATATATATATATAGGCATACATATATATATATATATATATATATATATATATATATATATATATATAGGCATACATCTTTCCTATCAACAACTACCTGATATCCTTTCTAAACAGAAATGTTAGGAGTTACTCTGGGGGCTTTTATCTAAAGATGCATGGTTTTTTGAAATCTGGTCAACATTGACATATTATATGAATGCAGATTCTATTTTGTTCCATCTAAATTCTCAACAAATAATTTTTTAAAAAGCAATGTGCAGAAAACCTGCATTGCTATTAACTGCTATCTATTGCTAAAGATTTCACACTTAACTTATTTTAGGCAATATGTGATTATCCCAACACATACCATTTCTATACAAACATCCCTATTAAAAACTTTTTTCCAGAATACATTCTGTAATATACGCTATACGAAGGTCTATTATAATTTTTTAAAAAATGTAACTTTCCAACATATACATTGATTTTTATCATGATTCCTACTGAACTCAACAGTAGCTGTTCTTTCCAGGTAAGCACATTTATTCGTTCTGTTTTAGTTCCATACCAAATGGTATTGCTATTTATTCTGCAGCTGTGCAACATGGGCATTTACGTTTATGCAAATTACTTTAATTACTGGATAGAGTAGAAACTAATATACACATTAAAATGGTCCTACCATGGCACTTTTATAAATGATTTTTGGGTCAACAAACTATGCTGAATAATATCTAACAGGTTTTTCAGGAATTTTAGACTTGTTACCTGAAACTTATAAAAATAGTCCTAAGCCTGGGACCACACAGGCTGTTTTAATTTTGTTGATCCAAATTGTAGCTTTCAGTGTTGATCCAAATTTTATTCCATAGCAATAGAGATGCCTGACTCTATTATTCATTTCTGGCAGAAGAGGCAAAAATAGGAAAGATTGTCACTGGTGTATATTCATGTGCCATTAAATCCTGCAAGAACTAGCTTTTGCAATATCTCCAACTGCCAAGGGATAATTATTTCCCCCCCCCTGCAGTGAACAGCCAGTCTAATTCTGAGTCACAGAAAGTGCAGCACAATCTAAATTCATGTTTCATTCAGAAATGGTTTTCCTCTTATTTTAATGCACACAACTTATAGCAATGACTGTCTTCGCAACTTGAATGACAAGAACAAACTAGGAAAACATAATTGAAACTGAAACTTTGTTATACCTCCGGGTCCAGTTTCAGTGCTTCAGAAAAGGGAAAGAGCATCCAAGAGGGAAAATTCTGGTACTGGTAAATTTGCCATTTAATCCCATGGCAGTGGGGTCTGGAGCCATTTGCCAACTGAAAAAAGGAATGCTTTGAGACCTCCTGTCCTTAATATAACTTGGCATGCTCCAGAACTAAGCACATAGGAAAAAGTAAATTTGGACTGAGAATTCAATTGAGTTCAAATTTAGTTGAATTCCTGGGAAGATTCTAGAGCAGATATTAAAGTATTTAAACTGTAAATGCATTGAAAACAATGCAGTGATTTTAGCAATCAGCATCCATTTGTTAAGAACTAATCTTATCTCAATTTTCCATTGGATAACTTCCTTAGTAGACTGTGGGAATGATGTGGACATACTGTAATATAATAGGTATAATAATATTTCTTGACATTCTAATTGACAAGCTAAGTAAGTATGAACTGAATGACATATCTGTTAAGTAGATATGCAGCTGGTTTGAAAACCATGCTAAAAAAATTGCTTCTCATCAAATTGGGGAAGGTATCAAGTAGGGAGCGACAGGACTTGTTCTTAAACTTCTTTCATATTTTTAATGGCTTGAATGAAGATATGGAGAGAATGCTTATCATATTTTCAGATGACACAAAATTACGTAGGATAGCTAACATACTAGAAGTCAAAACTAACATTCAAAACAATCTCGATAGACTAAAAATGGGCTTCAAATAACAAAGTAAATGTATGTGATGGAATGTGAGGGTGACCTTGGAAGATGGGGGGAAGAGATGCCGGCTAGGGAAGGATCAGATAAAAGAGAAAGGAGGCTGCAAACAGAGTAACAGCCGGAGAAAGAAACTTAGGAAGGACCCGCCCTAACTACTCAGGCAGTAAATAGGGAGGGCAGGAGATTTGTATTTTCAGACTTGCAAGATTCTATTAATGTAGCCATACAATAAAGTAGCTCATCTTGTTGTGTTTCCTGTCAGGTTTACCTGGGAGGGCTGACAATGTAATACAGGTGGTCCTCAATTAACGACCACTCGTTCAGCAACCATTCAAACTTGTGACAGCGCTGACCGAGTAGTACTTACGACTGGTCCTCTAAGTTCCAACCATCATAGTGTCCCACGGTCACATGATTGTAATTTGCACCCTTCCCTGCCAGCTTCCCACAAGCAAAATCAATGGGGAAGCTGGCAGAAAGTCAGAAGTCGAGGTCACGTGAAGTCCTCACTTAACGACCTGCATGGTCCTTGCTTAATGACAGTAACTGGGAACTGCTGGAACTGCTGTTAAGCGGTACAGTCATGTGACGTGCTTTACAACTGCATCGCTTAATGACAGAAATTCCGGTCCCAGCTACTGTTGTTAACTGAGGACTACCTCTAGACACAAATACATTTTTTTCCCATTTTGGACAGGGAAATCAAAAGCTTAGATGTAGGATGGGGGATACCTGACTTGTAATAACATATATGAAATTTTATTGTAAACCACCCAGAGTCACTGTTAGTGAGATGGGCGGTGACGAAATATGAAATATAAATATAAATATAAATATAAATATAAATATAAATATAAATATAAATAAAATAAAATAAAATATTTATTTAAAAAATAAATAAAAAATATTTAAAATAAAATAAAATAAAATAATAAAATAAAATAATAAAATAATAAAATAATAAAATAAAATAAAATAAAATAAAATAAAATAAAATAAAATAAAATAAACTGATCACCAGTTGAATATGAGTCAGCAATGTGACATGACTGTTAAAATGGTAAATGCAATTTTAGGCTGCAAAACAGAACTATAGTTTCCCAATCCCAAGAAGTAAAAGTTCCACTCTACTCCGGTCATACACCACCTTAAGTACTATGTTCAGTTTTGATCACCACAGCTTAAAAAAGAAATTAAGAGAAATGGAAACAGGTGCAGACAAGTACAAGAAGCATGATCTTAATGCTCAGGAGACTGAGCACTAAGTCTTATGAGGAAAAACTAGGTGAACTGGATCTGTTTAGCCTTGGGAAGAAAAGTTGTTGTGGTTGGGGAACAGCACTCTTCAGGTATATGAGGTGTCACATGGAAGGTCAACCCAGACTGCAATGCACCAGTGCATTTAGTAACATAAAGGCAGATTCCGGTTCAATGTTCAGAAGAACTTCCTAATAGTAAGAGCAGTTTGACACAGTTTGAACCAATTACAATTACAGAGATTGTAAGATCCCCTTTACTGGATGCATTCAAGCAGAGGCTGGACAACCATTTGTGGGAGAAGTCTGTCCTGTAGATTACCCATATCTACATGGAGGGATCAAAATTGTGCTGAATCACCCCTGAGTCCCAAACGATGGTTCCTATTGATTTATCATATGGAAAATACAGAAATGGGACAATTCATAGGGATGCAGCCTGATCCTAGTAAGACCAAGTGGCTTTGGGTTTTAGGACTTCCTGGTTCTGGGGACCTTCCATCTCTTGTTCTTGATGAAGTTGCGTTCCCCAGACAGATCCTCTGTGCAATCTGGGGATCCTCCTGAACTCAATGAGCAAGTGGCAGCCATGGCCATGGGGGTCTTTGCATAGCTTCATGTTGGGTGCCATCTGTGCCTGTTCCTGGACTGGGAGGCCTTGCTCACAGTCGCTCATGCCTTAGTCACATCCTGAATGGATTACTCCAATGTGCTCTACGTGGGGCTGCCCTTTAAGAGTATCTGGAAGCTTCAGCTTGTGCAAAATGTGGCAGCACAGGCAGTTATGGGTGCCAGTTGCTCTGCTCTGTGAGCTGCATTGGTTACCAGTATGCTTCTGGGTGCAATTCAAGGAACTGGTGGTTACCTTTAAAGCTTGGGACTGAGTTACTTATGGGACTGTCTCTTCCCAGTGGGGTCTACCCATCCTGTTAGATGTGGCAGGATAGGCATGCTCCGGATCCTGCCTGTGAGAGAGTGTCATCTGTTGGGACCCAGGAGGATAGCCCTTTCACCCCTCTGGAATATCATCCCCCCAGAAATTAGATTTGCCTTGACCCTGCTGGCCTTTTCCCTGGGGCCCTGATAGCATGGGAGAGCCTGCTTCATGGTTAGTTTGAGTGTTTATGAGTGTTCTTGGCTGCTATTTTTATGTTATTTTTGTTTTTTTAAAAAAATCTGGATGTTTTTATTGTTTTTTATTCTGTTTTAATTGTTAGCAGCCCAGTCATGTATATGAGATGGGTGGCTGGCTATAAATTTATTAAACAAATAAATATTTATTAAAGTTTGGGGGAATAATTTCCAAGCTAGCATATATATTGCTGCAACATTAAAATGGGATTCTGTTTATTTATAGGTAAGTCCCACTGTGTTCGGTGTAACTTATTCCCTAGCAAGTATGTTTCTGATTGCCAGCCTTATTTGCAAAGATTCCTTCATCTACATCTGACTGCAGATTAATAGAGATTAAAAACAAGATCTTACCAAGAATAAGTGTCGAGGATGCCTATTTTTCCCAGACACTTTCATTAACGTCCCTTCTTTCAGAAATATCTGAAGAAGAAAACAGAATCATTGATACATCATGTCTTGTTTACATTCAGTAGTTCAACATGTGAATCAGAATATTCCAGACATAAATCTAGTCTTTGCCCATCTATGCACTCCTTTAATTGCCTTTTAAATTAAAGAGAAATGGCTTAACCATAACCCTAAAGTCTGCTGTGTCATACTGTAGTGACTATTGACAAATTAACAAGGAGTTCAGATCTACTGAGCTCCACATCTACTGGAATGAACCTCAAATCTTTATATAATACTCTTAATCAAAAACAGAACTTACTCTTCCTGGTTGTAGGAGGTTGCTCTGCCCCTTGACACTGTGCTCTATATGTACCAGTTTCTTCAAATTTTCCTGCGGACAAAAAAGAAGCAGAAAATATGGTTTAATACAAATTTACTGCATTTGATACACATGATGTGCTTACGTTTGGGTGAAGGTAAGCAATTGAAACATAGCATCATGAGACTATATATAATGTGATTAATAAAGAAAATTCTAGAGAAATAGGTTAGTGTAAGAATAAGCTATTCTTACATTGCTGTCTTTGTACATATGCACTGTGCTTTAGCAACTGCATCTACAGATGACAAACAGCTGAACTATCTGGGATTGAGAAGCATTCGGATGACACCCTCAGTTGTTGAGTCACTCTCTACTATCACATACACTGTCTAATGAACTGATTTCTGCACTGAAATTATGGTTATCTAAGTGAGATGAGAAGCATGGGAATTCTAACATAAAATCTAAATCATAGATACTTCTGAGAATTCAGAATCACAATACTAGGATAATTAATACAATTTCTCCACCACTCAGAACTTTCACACTCATTGATGGGAATTTGGGCACACACTCTCTTGGTGGTCTCCAATCTTCCACAACAGAGTTGCCAACTTTTTCAGTACCCCTTGCTCAGGTACCTCTAAAGCAGCTTGATCTGCCGCTAGCAGAAGTTTCCTTCTCTCCACACTATGAAAAGGTTTGCGTTGCTGTTTTTTTGCAACTAGGCTACTGGTGTACCTACAAGAGCAGCATAGGATGTTTGTCCTTTATTTGGTCAGATTAACACACCTAAACTCCAGCCTTTATATGAATACCTAGCACTACTTATCATCACTATGATACCAGGCATTTTCTGAGCATTGTTTAGTTTTCAAAAGAGCAATGTAATTGAGTCGGTAACATATACTTTTGTATAATCAACAACATGGCCTTTAAATCCCCTTTTTTTTAGGGTTGGTTTTTTTTATTTATTTATATTTCGAATTTCATCACCACCCCTATCACTCAAAGAGTGACTCTGGGCGGTTTACAATAAAACTAAACATAAATATAGATTAAAATACAATAAAAACAGTATTTCTTAAATATAAATGTAAAATATAAAATCCAAGATGGAGATATTAAAAGTTCTTAATTTAAATTCATGTAATTCCTTTTTGATCTGGTAGTGAAAAAAAATGCATAGGAAAATTTTCTGGGATGAATGGCAATTGCAATAACCTTTTTAAAATGTTCAGGGTGGCAGAGGGTTCTTCTACAGCTTTGCTTATCCTTGGAAAGAGCTCTGTTGCACTTGCTGCAAAAGGTATGGGCTCTAGGCTCCTACAGAAAAGCGTCTTTTTTTCTCCAGTGCTTCCTGGAATCACCATTGGACCACACAATATTCCACGGACGTTCCAGGAAATGTCAAAGAAGGAAGAAGCAGCCCCTTTGCCAAGAGACTGGTGCACATTGGCTTTTTAAAGGAGAAACTCACTGAAACATACCACTTGCCACCCTGTCCACAGATTTGTTTTTGAGGGGAGGAAAATCTGCTCTCAGAGGAATTTGTGGTGAAACTCTTTCACATCCTTCCTCAGCACCATCATCCTGAATTGGTCCAACACTGGCTCGAAAGGGAGCAGAGAGGAAATAGGGCTACAGATCCTTTCCCCTCCCCCAAATAATTGCATATGAACTTATCTGTAGAAATCTCATTCTTTCTAGAAGCTCTATGGCAAGAGCATTAGGGGGCCGTATTTGGGCTGCAAAGAGTCCAGGCAACCACTAGAGAGCAGCAAAGAGTTAGAATTTTATGTATCCCTCTGCTGTCACCTAGTGGCTGTCTGAATTTTTGCCGCACAGATACGGTAACCCTGATGATAGGGGGAAACAGGGCAGTGCCACATAGGGATATCGAGCTGTGTTTCTTCTTTCTCAGGCTGAGATTTCAAATTGGTCAGAGACTGGAGCAGCTGTGGACCAAACTAGATGAGATGCCATTCAGGAAATTAGCATTTTTAATAAGGCAAAAGAGGGTTGATCTGGGTTAGAATATATGCAGGCCCAAAGGCTTAAAGTCTCTTATCCCCACTGGGATCCTGATCCAGACTGGATTACCCTTATTTTCTTTAATAATGCCATTCATGCAAGTGTGAACTCCATGGATGTCTTTCGTTTGCTTTGGTCCTAAAATTTTTGGGACTGTGCACAAAGCCAAGATTCTCAATACCTTAGCAGAGCTTTCCAAACTGTGTGTCGCGACACAAAAGTGTGTCGCCACACACAGTGTGGTGTGTCACCACACCACCTGGAAGCGGCGGTGCGCGCGTGCACGGCAGCAGCAGCAGCGGCGCGGGATCAGTGGTTCCGCATTTTAGCGGAGGCTGCCGCCGCCGCCGCCATGCACGCGCGTGTTAGAGTTCTTGTGTTGCCCTGGCGAATTATTCCTGTACAAAGCACAGCATTCTCATGGTGACGTGAATGCCAGGTGCAAGATAACAACTGTCACGTGTGTATTGTTTTGACTAGATTGCATGGGAACAAGGTCTCCTGAATCCTTCCGTGGGAAGCCTTGCCCAGGCCCCCCTGAGCAAGGAGGAGGGGGAACTCATGCTGTGTGCTTTGAGGCCTAGTGTGTGTAACAGCTAACATCCAGCCAATCAGAAAGCTAGAAGAACTGAATATACAACCATGCAAAATGGTGTTCTATGTCTTCTTGATTTCTAGTGTCTTTTAGCCATGTAGTTCTTCACGTGTTCACTTCCCGTGGACTGGGCAGAGTGAGCTATGCCTGGCTTTGGGTATAGGCCATGGCAGGAACTCTGGTCCTGGGATCAATACATGGAACTCTGCTTATAAGTTTGTTTTGTTTTTCCTTTTACAATGATGTATCTTGTATATTCATCTTTTTCATTTTTGCGATAATGTAATTGTATATGCATTATTGCCTTATGCTTCCAGTAAACACTGTTAGCCCTAAAAGGCTGCATTCTTGTCTGTTTATTCTCAAGCCTCAGTTTTTCCCCTTTAAGCCAGCGTATATCCCATCAGCGCGCACCGCTGCACGCCCCCCCGCGCTACCGCCGCACGCCCCCCGTGCACGCACGCACGTGCCGCCGCCGCACTGCTGCCGCCGCTGGTGTGTCACCAGCAGCGGCACTTTGGAAAGCCCTGCCTTATAGTGTTATAAATGGGCTTTTAAGTGGGGAATTTTATATGTAACTTCTACATCCACTTCGTTTTTCATATAGATGGATGTTTTTGTTTTTTTTTTTAACAAATTTTATTAGATTTTAATTTTACATAGATAAAAGTTTGAAACAGAAAAGAAAATGGAAATACAAATCAAGAAAAAAGAAAAGATAAAAAAGTGTAGTAAAGGAAAAAAGAAAAAAAGATAAAGCTGAAACAGAATTTGGTCAACTTCCGATTTGTATCTGGTCATGGTATTTTAAAAAATTTATCTTACATGCTAGGTCTATATATAATATTAAAGAATATTTCTTGTCTATTACATCAATATATATATATTTTAATCTTCAAATCCCCATATAAGCTTTGCCCCTCCCGCATCTTGTAAATAGTCAGTTAATGGTTTCCACTCTTTAAGGAAATAATTATTTGGATTTTCTTTTAATAAACATGTCAGTTTATCATTCTCTGCCATATCCATCAATTTTAACATCCAATCTTGTATTGTAGGCGATATCTGGTTTTTCCAATTTTGTGCAAAAATAAGTCTTGCTGCTGTAATCATGTATTGCATAATCCTTGTAAATTGCTTCCCAGGTTGTCCATCAATTATTCCCAGTAAGAAAAATTCCGGTTTAAATGGAACTCGAATTTGTAATATATTTTGCATCAATGCATGTATTTGAGTCCAAAATTTCTTTGCAGTCTCACATGTCCACCACATATGGTAAAAAGACCCCTCTTTTTTTTTACATTTCCAACATAAGTTGGAGACATTTCCATACATTTTAGAAAGTTTTTGTGGGGTCATATACCATCTGTACATCATCTTATAAAAGTTTTCTTTTAAATTATAACACAAAGTAAATTTTAACCCTTTGGTCCACATATCTTCCCATTGTTGCATTTGAATATTATGGCCAATATTTTTAGCCCATTTAATCATACAGTCTTTAACTTGTTCCTCTACCATTTCACCTTTTAACAATAATTTATACATTTTTGCAATTAGATGATCATCTGTCTCACATAGTTGTATCTCAAATTCCGATTTGGTTTGTTCAAATTCAAGGTCTTTCTTATCTAATTTAAATTTCTCTACGAGCTGCATATATGAAAGCCATTGAAAACTGTATCCCTCTGATACCAATTCTTCTATTGATTTAATTATATATTGTCCTTGTTCTTTCTTTAAAAAGTCTTTGTAGGTTAACCATTTATCTTTATTTCTTACTTCTGTTCTGTAGAATGCTTCTTGTGTAGAAATCCATAAGGATTTCTTTTTTCACTTCCGGGTACTGGTCGGAGCACAGCGAAGAACCGGGGCTCCTTAGCCTCGATTCCACGGCTAAGCTGTTTGCAGCGATTTGGGAGAAGAAAATCGCTGGAAAAATCACACTCGAAGAGAGTGTGATCAGAAGATTAACCACAAAGGGTCTCTGAAGTAAATGCCCTCCCCCGACTCCTGTAATTTCCACTGCGGGAGGAGGGAGATGGAGCAATGAAAGGAGACTGGGAAAAAAAACAGGGCTCTGCAGCAGCCGTGATTCTAACAGATAAGTAGCTGGCCCGACCAGGCTTTTAGTCACTTTTTTTTACTTTTAAACATTATTATTTTTTTATTAAGTGCTAAGATTTGTATCTGGACTTGATTTATATTTGCTGGTGCTATATTTTTTTCTTGTTAATGGAAGAATAAACGGTGGGAAGAGAAGCTAAGTGGCTTTGCTAGAAGTGAAAGTGACTTTTACTATTATTTCAGTTTGGTTTGAGTTTTTTACTTATGGACAACTATTGGTATTTCTATTTTTGTTCTCTGGAATACTATATTAAAGCTTGGATTTAAATGGAGTGATTAATACTTTATTTTTTAAGATTTTGATGTTGGGATTACTGAACCCTATTAAAAACTCTTTTATATATACAAGTTCCTCTTTTTCTTTTTGAACTTTGAACTCTGTTTGGATTTATTTTTCTGAAAAAGTCAAGTTTTTTAACGTTTAATTTGGATTATTGGATTATTATATGGAAAGTAGAGGCTTTTTTACATGTCTCTAGCAACATTTTTTCTTTTTGACTTGTGGTTGGATTGAAGAATTACAAGTGGGAAGGTGAAACCCTGGGAATATTTACTATTCTTATCTTTGATTTTGACTACAGGAGAACAAAAAGTCCTAGGCTTTTATCCTTTGAAACACTGTGGACTTTTATATATAAGGGATTATAAATGACCTAAGAGGAAAATTTTTAAAGGAGCCTAGTTCTCTCTTTCTTTTTCCTTAACCTTTTGGATATTTGTTTTTTCACCTTTTCTTTTTTCTTTTTATTATTTGTAAAAGAATTTTTAATTTTTTTTTTAATTTTTTCCCCTTTTTTAAATAATTTTTGTTATATTGTTATATGGTGCTTTTTCCCCTTTTCTCCCTTTTTTCTTCTTTTTTGCAGGGCTATGGCGTCTTTGGGAACGAGACGGGCGGAGAAGGAGAAGAAGAAGGAGACTGGAGGATCATCTATTGATTCTGCTACACCTGCTACATCTGCCTCAGAAGCTTTATTACCAGAAATGAAAAAGATATTAGAAGCTGTTGCAACACTAAATAAGAAAATGGATGATCAGAATACAGCAATAAATAAGAAAATGGATGATCAGAATACAGCAATAAATAAGAAAATGGATGACCAGAATACAGCAATAAATAAGAAAATGGATGACTCCACGAAGCAGATGGAAGATCAGATTACAGCATTAGACAAAAAAATGGACGATATGAAGAAAGAAATAACCCGAGAGATTAAGCAAGATTTTAAAAAAGAAATTCAAACAGTTAAGGAAGTGGTCAATTCTCTGTCAGGAGAACTTAAAGATACGCAAAGCCAGATGCAAAAATTAGAAGATAAATCAGAATATGCTATTAAAGAGATTGAACATAATCTAGATATCACAGCTTTAGCAGAAATGAGAGAGAAGGAGCACATCTTGAGATTTAGAGCAATTCCAGAACAAGTAGATGAAAATGTGAGAGAAAGGATGACTTTTGAATTAGCTAAATTTTTGGAGACAAGAGAACAAGATTTAGATTTGGAGATAGACAAGATATTCAGAGTAAACTCACGTTATGCTAAGGAAAGAAAAGTCCCTAGAGACATATTGATATATTTCGTAAGAAAAGTGACAAAAGAGCAAATCTTAAGGAAGCATTATAATACTAGATTAAATATAGAAGGGAAGGAAATAATTGTATTAAAAGAAATTCCCTTGAGAATAATTAGGAAAAGAAAAGACTATTCTTTCCTTACAGACAAATTAAGGCAACATAGTATTTCATTCAGATGGGAAAAATTGGAAGGCGTATCGTTTGAGTTTAAAGGACAGAGATTCAAAATAACTTCCATTTTAAAAGCAAAAGCTTTTTTAGAGAAATACAAGAAAGAAATGGGTTTACCAGAAGGAGAATTGACAAAAGGAGGAGAAACATCGAAAGACAAAGAGAAGACTGAAGATCTATCTGAGAAAGGAGCTACAGGTGTGGACTTAACAAAGGGATTTTAAAGAATAAAACACCAATGGAACTTAAATATCTGACATGGAATATTAATGGAGCCAATGCTCCACAAAAAAGAAGAAAGATATTTCATTTTTTGAAAAAACAGAAATTGGACATAAGTTGTTTACAAGAGACTCATATTTGTAAAAAAGATACTAAATATTTGATTCAAAAACAGCTTGGAGAAGAATTTATTTCGGCTGGATATAAAAAAACTAAAGGGGTAGTCTTATATGTACAACCAAAGTTAAACCCAAAATTGATATTAGCTGATGAAGAGGGTCGATACATTGTAGTAGAAATTAACATACAAGGAACTAAAACACTGATAGTTGGACTTTATGCACCGAATATGGATAAAGGAGTATTTTATAAAAACCTGATGGATAAACTTTTGGACTTAACTTATGACAATTGGTGTTTCATGGGGGATTGGAATGGGGTAATTTACCCCAGATTGGATAGACAGTCACAAAAAGAAGTGAAGCAAACACAGGGAAAATTGCCACAAACATTTTTCGACTTGAAAGAGATGTTGGATTTACAAGTCATTTGGAGATGTATGAATGGGACTTCCAGAGAATTTACATATTATTCAGAGAGATTTAAATCACATTCTAGAATAGATATGATTTTGATATCTAAAAATTTGATGATGGATATTAACAAAGTTGATATATTACCTAAGACTTTATCAGATCATAATCCAGTAATGTTGACTCTTAAAGGGAAACGGAATGTATTTAGATGGAGATTGAATGAGTCACTACTACGGAATAATGATGTCGTTGATGTATGCAAAAAAAAATTAAGAGAATATTTTCAATTTAATTTGAACAAAGGGACTAATATTCAAACTGTATGGGAAGCCAGTAAAGCATATATGAGGGGTTATTTTATTCAATACAATGCTCAAATGAGGAAGAAAAAACAAAAAAGAATTCAATTGATTTTAGATGAAATTAAAAGTAAAGAGTTAGATTTGAGAGATAAACCAATGGATGACACTTTGCTCACTCAAATTAAATTTCTACAAAAGCAAATATCAATGATATTAACTCAAGAGATAGAGACTCAAATGAAATTTACAAAACAAAAATATTTTGAATATGCAAATAAACCAGGTAGATGGCTGGCTTATAAATTGAGGAAACAAAGACAAAAGAATTTGATTACTAATATTCAACATGAAGGAAAAACTCTGGTGAATAATATGGACATTCAAAAAACCTTTCATGACTATTATTCTAAATTATATAAAAAACAAGATGTCAACTTGGATGAGATTGAAGAATATTTGAATAAACAAAAACTAACTGTTCTTAATGACCAACAAAGATTGATATTAAATAATGTTATAACAAAAGAAGAATTGATAAAAGCTTTTAAGAAAATTAGTAGTGGAAAAGCTCCTGGACCGGATGGATTGTCAGCAGCCTACTATAAATGTTTTGAAGAGGATTTATGTCTACCTTTGCAGAAGACTATGAATTCTATTTTGGAAACAGGAATTATGCCTGAAACTTGGAAAGAAGCACATATAACATTGATACCCAAAGAACAACAGGATTTAACATTAACTAAAAATTACAGACCAATATCTTTATTGAATAATGACTATAAGATATTTACAACAATATTAGCAGAAAGAATGAAGAATATACTTAAGGATTTTATTCATCAAGACCAAACTGGTTTTCTACCCAAAAGACAAATTCATGACAATGTCCGAAACATAGTAGACGTAATTGAATATTTGGATCAACACTATGATAAACAAGCTGCCTTGATATTTATTGATGCTGAAAAAGCCTTTGACAACTTAAATTGGCCTTTTATGTTCAAAGTTTTGGAAAATATGAATTTTGGAGGAAATTTTATAAAATGGATTAAATCAATATATACTCCACAATTTGCCAAAATAATTGTTAATGGAGAATTTAGTAAGCCATGTGAAATACAAAAAGGTACTAGACAAGGTTGTCCATTATCTCCACTTTTGTTTATATTGGTATTAGAGGTTTTACTTAGAGATATTAGACAAGATGATGGTATCCATGGTATTAAAGTTAAAAAAGAAGTTTATAAACTAAGAGCATTTGCTGACGACCTAGTCATTACTTTGGAGAATCCACTAGAAGGAATTGAAATATTAATACAGAAACTAAAAGACTTTGGGTCGCTAGCAGGGTTCAAAGTGAATTTACAGAAGACAAAAGTTTTGACCAAAAATATGGATTACCACCAACAAGAGAAATTGAAAGAAATAACAGGATATTCAATGGAAGAAAAAGTAAAATATTTGGGAGTATATTTAACAACTAAAAATGTTAAGTTGTTTAAGAATAATTATATTCCACTTTGGATGGATATTAAAAAAGATTTGGAACATTGGGAAAAACTGCAATTATCATTATTAGGTAGAATTTCAGCAATTAAAATGAATGTTTTGCCAAGAATTTTATATCTTTTTCAAACACTACCTATATTGGCATCAGAAGAACCTTTTAAACAATGGCAGCGAGATATTTCTAAGTTTATTTGGCAAGGGAAAAAACCAAGAGTAAAATATAAAGTCTTGCAAGACTCTAAAGAAAGAGGAGGACTAGGTCTACCGGATTTGAAATTATATTATGCTGCTTGTTGCTTGGTTTGGATTAAAGAATGGATAGTTTTGAAAAATGAAAAATTATTGAATTTGGAAGGACATGAATTAAGATATGGATGGCATGGATATTTGTGGTACGATAAAGTTAAAGTTAATGTGGACTTTAAAAACCATTATATTAGAAGATCCTTGTTAAGAATCTGGAATAAATATAAATTAATCTTATGTTATAATAGATGGATGTTTTTGGATGCTTGGAATAGAAATAACTTCAAGCCGAGTTGGACTTCTGGTGATTCACATCCATGTAGTTTTCTGGACAATAGTATGCAACTGCTTCTCTCCCTCTTTTTTTAAACTTCTCAGTGTTGCTTACAGTCCTGGGAGCTGCCCAGTATTAACCAGGGTCTCACTCTGCTTAGTTTCCAAAACTGTTCAGGTATTGCAATCTGCTGAGGCAAAAGCACTCTTGAATTGAACTTCTGATTTTCTCAGAATAGTTTTTTGAGGGTTTATTTTTAACTTCCCAATCTACATTCCACCTTCGGATTCTCTGTTGGTCCCCCACCCATGTCGGATTCTACTTAACTTTCAAGCCAAGCCAAGCTGAGATGGGCAAACTGCTACCTGTATCATTAATAGGATCGGCTGTATTTTTCATCCCTTAGGAACAGTTGTACAGCTGTGGTCTTAACAGGTAACAGTAAAGTATTAAATACACCGTGAAATTTGGCCTCCTTTCAGAGATCAGGGTGCTCATTTACCAGACTCTCACCCTATTAACTGTCTACAGGGGTTGAAAAGGTTGGACGCAATCAATGAGCACAGACGAGCTGTGAAATCTCCTGCAGTCCGCTATCTAAAATGAAACTAATGAGACCTCTGTTGCTATTAAAAAGATAGGATTGGATGGGATGTGGATACGAAAAGGATGAGATTTTAATGAATTACGGTCATTATATTCACAGCTTCCGTTCACTCTCCTAATGTCTCAATCCTCAAGTCTCTGTTGCTTGTGATTCCTTTGGAACGTTTTAATCACCCAGATGGTTTGTAGGGGCTGTAAGTCTATGTGCACGTTCAGAAGGCTCCTGCTAGCATTGCTAATCAAAAGCCACTATGCAGCGATTCCCTCAGCACTTCCTTAATGGGTCCTTTGTGGAAAGAAAAGAGAGGCAGAAGGGCTGCTTTTATTCTTAGATTGCACGTAGGGTAGTCCACACCCTTCTCCCACTTCCTCTGCTTGTACCAACAGAATCCCATGTATTCCAGGACCCAGGAAGGGTGATTGTACAACTATCTTTATTTAGAAGAGCCCTTGCTCTAGAGCGGCCACGGTTAGCAATCTTTTGGTAGTGAAGGGGCTCACTCAACGAGGGGGGATGATCTGAGGGCTACAATGGAGATGGGGTTGATTGATGATGATTATGTGCCATCAGGTTGTTGTCCACTCTTAGCAACCACATAAATAGATTTTCTCCATGATGGTCTGTCCCTAACCTGGTCCTTCAGCTCTTGTAATGGTGCACTCATCACTACTATAACTGAGTCTCGTGTTGGGTTTTGTTTTTTTTAGCAGTGATATGCCTATTTTATGGCTAATTTCCATATATTTCCACCTCAAAATGGCAGGAACTTCTATCAGTAGTCAATAGAGGGGGGCAAAAAAAGGGCCTCTGGCAGTTGCATGTGGCCCTAAAACCACAGGTTGCAATCCCAGCTCTAGAATCAGAGCTTCAGGAAACCCTGGGACATCCAAAGCAACACACACATCATTAGCTTATGTCAGGGGCTTATTTTATTCATTACATTTCTGAACTGGGCAGGCCTTCAACTCCATAGCTACTACTGTCATTTTGCCTTTTTGACACCCCCCACCCTTCCCACAGAGGCTGCTATTCTAAAACCAGGATTTCTATGGGCAGGATACCAGGAGTTCTAAATCTGCTGAAGCGAAGGCTCTGCAAATATTCCAAGGTGAGTTCCTAGGCTCTCGGCTACACTAGCCCAGAAGTTTTTGGTGGAAGCAAACACCCGCAAACCTGTATACTTTGGCTGCATTTACATATCATACTATGTATGCTCCCTCCTCAAGAAGCCCTCCCTGGATCCAGAGGTGTTAGATAACTACTAGCCAGTGTCCAATTTTTACTTTTTGGTGAAGGTTGTTGGTACGGTGGTGAGGAATCAACTACAAAGCATCCTAGATGAAGCAGATTATCTGGGCACTTGTTAGTCAGGATTCAGGCCTGGATATGGGACGGAGACAACTTTGGTCACACTAGTGGATGACTTTTGTTGGGATCTGGATGGGGGTAGTGCCTGTCCTGGTCCTAATAGGCCTCTCAATAGCTTTTGATATCATCAACCATGGTATTTGTCTGGATCACCTTTGAGTTGGGGATTGGGGGCACTCTTTTGCAGTGGTTCCACTTCTTCCTCAGTGGATGGTTCCACTCAATAGTGATATGAGATGAGATGCTGGGGTGCTGCAGCAGTTAGTCGTTTCTCTCACTTCTACGTGAAACTGCTGGGTGACGTCATGTGTTGATTCTGGGTTCAGTACCATCAGTATGCCAATAATACTCAGTTTTACATCTCTACCGTGGGTCATGCTGGTAAAACTGTTGAATTCCTGCCCTGGTATCTGAAAGTCTTGATGGGGAAGAACATGCTAAAATTGAATCCTAGCAAGGCAGAGTTATTATGTGTCCATTGGGGTTCTCAGATGGCTCCAGTGAAGTCTCTGGATGGGAAAGCACTATCTCTAAAGCAGCAGTCTGCAACTTGGAGGTCCTCCTGTGATCGCAGCTCTTACTTGAAGAGCAGGTGGAAGTTCTAGGCAGGGGGCCTTTGCCTTGACTGATGCACCAGTTGTGGCCCTACCTGGGGTGGGAAGACCTTGCTGCAGTGACTCATGCCCTCATCACTGCTGAGATTACTACAGTGTGTTCTACATGGGCTGCCTTTAAAGATCACTTGGAAGCTTCAGTTAGTCCAAAAGGTAGTAGTCTGAGTGTTTGTCAGAGCTTGCTGGTGGGAACACATTATACCCATGCTATGGCCCCTGCATTGGCTTCCTACAGGCTTCTGGGTGCAATTTAAAGTTTTGGTTTTAACCTATAGAGCTCTTCATGGCTTATCACCAAGTTACCTTCAGGACTGGGTTCACCCACTAGAATCAGCCTGACCAATTTGATCTTGCTGGGAAAAGCAGCAGGTGGTTCCCCATTTTATGGAGGTACAGGGGGATGAGGCAGCACCAGCCATCTGGAATGGTCTCCTGTTAAAGCTCTGACCTTAGCAGCCTTCCAGAAGCAGCTGACAAGGAAGGTTTTCCAGAGAGCATTTGAGAAGTGATGCCTAGTTTTGGAATTTTTGTTTTTTAGATTGTTAAAGGTAAAGGTTCCCCCTGCACATTTCTGCAGTCGTGTCCAACTCTAGGGGCCGGTGCTCATCTCCGTTGGTTAGCCGAAGAGCCAGCGCTGTCCGAAGATGCTTCCACGGTCATGTGGCCGCATGACACGCGCGGAACGCTGTTACCTACCCACCAAAGTGGTACCTATTAATCTACTTGCATTTGCATGCTTTTGAATTGCTAGGTTGGCAAGAGCTGGAGCTAGTGCGGGAGCTCACTCTGCACGTAGGGCTAGGGATTCGAACCTCCGAACTTGCGATCTTCCGATCGACAAGCCTGGCGTCTTACCCGCTGAGCCACCACGCCCCTAGTGCGTGTTGTTAGTAGTTAGATCGTTACATTTTTATTATTTGTATTGAACCATAATGGTTTCTTACTCTGTGTCATGATCCCTGTTGCAAAGTTCCAACCCATTGCAACAGTGAGCATGCATTGAAAGAGTTAATGGGGGAAGAGGCCGGACCCGTATTCCTGGACTGCGTATCTGCCAGCCGGTGGAGCAAGGTCACAGGGAGGTGTGAAGAGGAAGCAACCAGAGAAGATCTCAGGAGGCCTGAAAAGGGGGGAGGGAATGTGGGGGATATTATCAAGGGAGAAAGCCCGCGCTTTCTTCAGATGCAACTTTCTCTGTGTGCAGTAACTTAGCAGTAAAAGTAGTTTTCCAAGAATTCCCTTGTGAGACTCGTTTGTTGCTACAGGGGTTTTGCAGTCATTACACTCTGTAAACACATTGAGAATTGCAGGATTGTGGCAGGGTATAAATGCAATAAATAAGTGTGTGAGAGTACAAACATACACATGGCGCATCTACCCTGCAACCTTAAGCCACTCCTCTCTTGTGCTCATGCCAACCTGACTCTAAACAAGCTTGAGAAAATCCTGTCTGGACTGAAGCAGTTTGCCAACAGCTTGCAAGGTGATTATTATTATTATTATTATTATTATTATTATTATTATTATTAATCATTATTTATTAAATTTGAACACAATCTGACTGCCAGTGACTCTCAGCAGTTCACAAGTAAAAAATTCAGGAATAATAAAATGCAACAGTAAAAGCAAGGAACAAAAGAATGTCAGGTTTCTCGTATGAAATTGGCAAATTGGTTTCTATACAAAGCATGATGACGTGACGCCAGGTGGCTAGATAATAAAAAGCCTTCCCATAACTTTGAATGGTTTTTCTTACATCTTCATTAGATATGAGGCTAGAAGGTACCATGTGATGTATTGTTATGGCTAGTGCCTACACAAGCAATGGGACCTTCCCATGAGAACAAATCCTCCTGATTCCGTCTGTGGGAAGCCTTGCTCTGTTTAGAGCAAGGGAGTGGGGAGATCACATGCTTGCTTAGATGCAGCACTGCCACCCAATAGCAGGTCATGCTATGTGCTTTAGGCCTATGCTTTAGGCCTGGTGTGTGTCACACCTAACTTCCAGCCAATCAGAAAGCTGGAAGAACTGAATATCTAACCATGCAAAATGGTGTTCTATTCTTCTTGATTTTTTGTGTCTTTAGCCATGTAGTTCTTCACGTGTTTTGTTCCTGTGGACTGGGAAGTGTGAGCTATGCCTGGCTATGTGAGTGATGCCATGGTGCTCCTTCATGTCTATCATGTCTGTCAGTGGAAGCAATACACTGGAGAAGATTTATTCTGCTTTGTCTGTACCTTTTTTGCAATAATGTAACTATATATGCATTTATTGCCTTATGCTACAAGTAAACACTTTTAGCCATAAACGCTGCACTCCTGTCTGTTTATTCTCAAGCCTTGATTTTTCCCTTTAAACCAGCGTACATCCTATCAAAGAAGGCAAAAACCGGGCAACTACAAAAAGCAGACCCACAGAAAGGGGCTTCACTCACTGTTGCCAAAGTTCTGGGCAAACAGCCAGTTCTTCAAGTCTTTCCGAAATACCATCCGGGTGGCAGCCACTCGGATCTCAGGGGGAATCTCATTCCAGAGGGCAGGTGTTCATTCCAGTATGGTGGGTTACCACATCTTCCCATTGGACAATTCCCCTGCTGTTGTGCCCTCCCATTACTTTGTTCTAGAAAAGCAATAGCCAATCATTTTCCTTTCTGTGGACAGGCCTTGCTGGACATATATACTTTAATGTGTGAATATAACACAAATTAAATGTATATATACAAAGTTAAAGCATCAAAATGCACATATATTGTCATGCTTGAAAATGCCATTATTTTAAGAATCCTACGAGATATTTCATTTTTGACAGAATAAATCAGTGTTTCTCAACCTTGGCAACTTTACGAAGTGTGGACTTCAACTCCCAGAATTCCCCAGGATGCATGAAGTCCATGCATCTTAAAGTTGCCAAGGTTGAGAAACACTGGAATAAATAATCAAGATACTGCTGATTTATCATTTCTGAAATCAGGACTCAGCACTCACCCCTTGTTGTATGCTATCATTGGCTCGATCTGCAAGTTCTGATATGATGAGCAAGGCCGCTGCAATACAATGGAACAAAATACAAATTTGTGAACCTTATAAAATAAAATAATGTATTATTATTATTTAATTTTACTGCACCTTTCTATATAAAGGGCATTCAGCATACTTTCAGTACAATGTGCTTTCCCCAGGGGAACAAAGGTTTTCATGATAAATACTTTATATTTCCTGAATCGAGAAGCCCTCCGAACAGTCACTCATGCCCTGGTCACCTCCCATATATAGACTATTGCAATGCGCTCTACATGGGGCTACCCTTGAAGAGTATCCGGAAGCTTCAGCTGGTCCAGAATGCGGCTGTGTGGGCAATTCTTGGTGCCCCAAGATCGGCACATGTGACACCATTGCTACGCGAGCTACGCTGGGTGCCAGTTTGCTTCTGGGTCCAATTCAAGGTATTGGTTATGACCTTTAAAGCCCTACATGGCATGGGTCCAGGTTACCTGAGGGACCATCTCATCCCCATGACATCGACCCGTCCCACCCGGTCATGCAGAGAGGGCATGTTATGGATCCCATCTGTAAAAGAATTTTGCTTGGTGGGGTCCAGGAAGCGGGACTTCTCTGCAATGGCTCCCGTCCTCTGGAACACTCTGCCCCCAGAGGTGAGACATGCCCCATCACTCCTGACCTTCTGGAAGAACCTGAAGTCTTGGCTCTGCTGTCTCGCCTGGGGCGGGAAGGGGAGTAGTGATTCTTGGGGGTGGCTGGCACCTTAGAGCTTTCCTCATGGAATTAGATCTTCTAGGCCACTTGGATTTTATATTTATATTTATATTGGTAATTTTGTATTAATCTTTTAGCTGTTATTTATACTCATTGTTTTAATCTGCTTATTGTTGTAAACTGCCCAGAGTCCCTCTTTTTGGGGGAGATGGGTGGTGGCAAAATTCGAAAAATAAAAATAAATAAATAAATATAGTTCATACTGTATAGAAACCATCAGTTGAAACATATGAGTTCATTTTCTTTAACATTTATTACCTCAGTCTACAACCTAAAGTAATTTATTCTGCCTCCGCGCTTACAAAATAAAAACAAGAATAACTATTACAAAGGGCTAACATTAGAAACAACAGGGTGAACTCTCCACATTCATTCCACATATCATATTACTGCTAATATAAACTGCTTGTAATTAAGCTATTAGAAATTTCTAACTTAGCCCCTCCCTTTCCCTATAACAGAAATAATATAATAATATAAAATAGAAGTCCCATTCTACATCTACAATCTCATGAGTCATAAAACAAAAGTTTCTCTTTTAACTCTGAGATTATGTTTTCTGTTATACATATCCAAAAGCTGAGGCTGTTTTTGACTGTTAAGTTTCTCTATTTAGTCAATATACTTGATAAAGTTAAGGTAAGGTAAAACCTAAAATTTCAATAAAGACATTTAGAATTCAAAGTCATATCCTCAGTTATCAGAAAAGAACGACTTAGCAGAATTTTCATTAACAAACCATTAGATATACTGTTCATTCTAGATAGCCACTCTAGAATGAACAGTGTATCTAATCTAATGAGTTTTGATTTCTTTAAAACTTCAAAATCAGGAAAAAATAGGTTTCTGATGAGGTTATGGCTTCAACCCAAAGCAATATGAAATGTAGAGGTAATCTGTTTTATCATTCCCAGCCCTGGGTAGAATGAGGTTGTTTGTTCACAGGCACTTTCCTGAGTAACTTGAAACTGAGACTATTTATTATGCAAAGTAAATATTTTTTAATTTTTTATTTTAAATTACCTTGTGTATCTTCATATTCAGCAGAATCAGGGCAGAGGTTATTCAAGTAATCTGTGGGGGGAAAATAAGATTAAAAATGTGTTTTTGTTTGTTTATTCATTCAGTCGCTTCCGACTCCTCGTGACCTCATGGACCAGCCCACGCCAGAGCTTCCTGTCGGCCGTCGCCATCCCCAGCTCCCCCACAGTCGAGTCCGTCACCTCCAGAATATGTAGAATGTGTAGGAAGTCTCAAATAATCTGTTTTTGATCTGCTAAGTAATCTTACCTAGAGCCATCTAAACAGCAGAGTTAAGGTCGCAATCTCAGGATCCGTGGCCCAGGGGCATAGGATGTTGCAGACCTTCTCCATGGAATGGGGTCCACCTCCAGAAAAATCAAAACCTCAGCTTCTCTCCCTCTTCTCCCTTCCCATTTCCTAAACTGTCCCCCAATAAAGGAGGGAATGTATACCTGCTCTGGACCTTTTTTCCTTCCAGTAACTCCTTCACTATCATTGTTCTGCTTGGCACGACTCACAGATTCCTCACTAACTGTCCCATAATACGTTTGCCAACATTGTCTCAGAAACCAGCAGAAAGCATACACAGCTGACCTGAACGGATGGGCAATTTTATAGCAGCAACAAGAACACAGTTCTGCATAGCTTTCCTGCATCATGTTCATTGTTTGATTTTAAAAAAGTGTAGCAATGTTTAATTGTAGATTTCCATAGAGCACTAGAATGCTTTTTCACACTGTTTTCAGCTTTAATTATATTGCTGTTCAGCCAAACTCAAAGTTGAGACTATTATGTCAGGCTTCACACCAGGGTTTGGCAATAAATCAGAGCTCTCAGCACTCGGACTGAGTTGGCGGGAAACTCTTGGACATGACTCTTGGACATGCCAGATTAGACTTTTTAGGGCAAGCAAGAATGAAGCCTTAAACACAATGGTTGCATGCCCACTGCAATGCAAAGAAATCACGGATGTTATATATCTCTGCTCCACACTTTAAATTCTAGGCTTCTTCATCCTGCCCTTCTGAGGTAATGGATACTTGGTCAGTCTCTGGATGGTCTGCGGAGGTGACTGCATTATGTTTACATCAAGTTCTCTCCTTGGCAGGGTCAGCCCTTACAATTATGATTAATCATATAGAGGTAAACATTAACTAATTCTCAGAAGCACTATGTTTATCTGGGAAGCGCATACTTAGTGCTGATGTACTTGAAACTACATACAGATACCATGAAGTAACTGATATGAGCTGGAACTTCTATAGTCTATATAAAAAGATGAGGGACTCTGTTCCTTGTGGAGCTCTTTGGACTAGTTACTAAGTCACTCAGGGAAGAGCTGCTGCAATAACCAATTTGCAATATCTGTGTAAGTTATACACAAAGATGTCTCTGGTGACTTGAGGCATTGCTTACCCCAGCTGATGAATCATTGTGGTTTACAATAATTTCTCCCAAATGTGCATGGGAAGTTAGAAATCCTGCAGCTGTAGTGGTTTGGCTATGCTGCAGTACATTTTTATTATTCTAATTTAGTAATACAAATGAAAGCAGCAACATGGGGAATGATACAATCCTGCCATGAGATGAGACAGCCTTTTAATGAGAAAAAGGGGATGTCTGTTGTCTCTCTATTAGAGGAAGAAAAAGAGTTAAAATGAGAAAATAAGGTAGAAATCCATATGTAATTTAAGAAGCTTGTCTGAAATGAGCAAGACCAAATAACTTCCAACCTAAAGATATCAGTCTATGTATTTACAGGGGCGGCTATATTCTGCAACAGTAGTGGGCTAATTATTGAACACTAAAGGCTATATACATTTATATTTCTTACTACTTTACACTTTCCCCCCCACATGAGTGAAAGTGTATTTCATCAGAGCCATCAGAGACAGATAAAAGTGCACTGATATCAGCCATTCAAACTCAATGCAGACAGAACTGAAATCAATGGGTATTTCCCCCCAAAGCAGGGGGAATCATCTTTTCTGCTTAGACTGAAGTAACCCATGGATGAAGGTTATGCCAATCTATGCTCCTTCATGCCTCACAAACTTCTGCTGATGGACATCTGCTGAAGGTAGACCCTATGTGATAGAGGGATTTTTGAAGTTCTCTGCCAACCCACTCCCCACAAAAAGAGAGAGAAAAGCCCAAACAGAATATAGAAAGATCTCATCCAATCAGACCCAAATGCTATCAAATCTAGTATCCGATTTCTAATAATGTTTATTTCTAGGAAGGCCACAACAACACTTAAGAGTAACAGTTACTCCTGCTATTGTTCCCCAGCATCCATTTTTCAAAAATTGCAAAATGCATGCGTTTTCTAGTCCTCCTTTGGTGCTACCTAAGTTATGAGGCACAGATTGTGGTTGCAAGTTCCATAGATACGAAGAGGTAATATTTTGATCTGTGGAAAATCTCTTGCCAGTCAGTTTCACTAAATAAACCAGGTTCTTTTCATATGTTTTCATCACATTATGCCTAGGAACTTAAATGATTTGGTTCAAACTGAAGATATCCTCTCTTAACATGAAGAAACCTGCTAGAGACGAACAAAAGGAATGCCATTTCCTAAGATGAAAAGTAGCAAACAGGATTCCTTAAAGATTCCATAGCCAAATTTTATTGGAGGGCGTGGTATTCTTCAGGATCAGCAAGGGCAGACAAGTATGGCTGCCATGGGGCCTGCTGTGAAGTCACCTTTTTTCAGGATTTTCTCCTCCTCAGCTATCACCGGGTAGCCATTCAATTGAAGGGGGCTTCCCACTGCCCCGGCAATTTGTCACTGTAAGGACTGTAGAATGTGAAACACCGGCACTTAAATTTCCCTGTTTTCCTCTTCCCTTTCCCCTCTCCTTTTTCCTCTTGAGTTATGCCCCCTTGCACTCCCCAAACTGTAAAGCTCAGCAAAGAAACATTTGCTTTTCTTTATCTAGAAGCTATAGAAAGCTGTACTGCAATTTCCCAGATGGAAGTATTTCCTAGCACTGTTGGCACATGAGGTGTTTTTGTTTTTTTTAGTGCAGAAAACAGTTAAAATGGAACTTGGGGTCTTCTGCATGCAGACAAAGTGCTGTGCCACTGAGATATGGTTATTTTTCAGAAGAACTGTTCTCATGCAGAAAAATCCAAGATGGTACGGGAAATGATAGGCTCAAATGTTTAAGTAGCCCACCTGCCAAGTATTCTATGAAACACCAAACTCTCACAGTAGGAGATTCTTGCTCCAGTTCATTTAATTTTAGTCTCTTCAGGTTTGTGAGTGTTGTTATAGTAATTGTTTTATAAACCTAAAATCTAGTTCTCTACTCCTGTGATGGACTATTCTGGGTAATGTTCATAATACATATTTATGAAATCAATGGATTCATAAGAAGCGATGACTCTGCATTAAGTTCAGTCATCCAGTTTTAGCCAGTGAAGCATTTCAACTCTTTTGGACACCTCATGGTGTCAGAAGCAAAAACGAGATATTGGTGGATAGGCACTAATGGTGGATTTCCACTAGAATATATGACATGCAATTCCATCAAGAATAATAAATTGCTGAATAATCTGTACATAGTTTTAGCACATAATATTTACCAAGTTTAATATTTGACTCACCTCAGAAAATAGTAAGTCCATGAATTAATGTACAGCAGTGTGCCTCATCCCTTTATTTTGCTTTTATTACATTCAAAATAGAATGAAATACACTAAAGATATATACCGATCCCAATTCCGTATTCTTTCTTATCCTGCCTTATCTAATACTGCAAGTGGGATGCTGACTAACAGTCTCCACAATTTTAGATCAGCTCTAATGCTGTAATCCTAAACAATAAAATAGAATTCATTTTAATGTTTACTTTGTGCTCTCTTTCTCTTTTCTTCCAGCTCTCTTCCTCTTTCTCTTACTTGTTCTCTACCTCCTTGATTTTTAAAGAGAAAAATGAGAGTCATCTTAAAAGTGTGTGTTGAGGGCAATTTGCAATGGCTAAATTTGCAGTTGACACAGCCTAAACAGGGAAATGAAGACTTCTCTATTATAAAGATGAAATGGTTTATGTCTTGCTGACCTGTGAGTAGCACATGGTACTGGAATATGCGCTGCACCACTTTCAAGAGCTGGTGTTTCACATTCAAGGGACTGCCATCACGAAACTGCTGTCCTCGAAAGAAGGGAAGAAAAAGTGTAAAGGTCAGAGCTCCAACACCCACAATCAGAAAATAATCTGAACCTGGCCTAGCTTTACATTAAGACAGTAGTCACTTTCACAAAGTTCCGCATGCTTGTAACAGCATATTTAAGTATTCTCTAACAATCACACAAAAGGGGCGTGGTGGCTCAGCGGGTAAGATGCCAGGCTTGTCAATTGGAAGATCGCAAGTTCAGAGGTTCGAATCCCTAGCCCTGTGTGCGGAGTGAGCTCCCGCACTAGCTCCAGCTCTTGCCAACCTAGCAATTCGAAAGCATGCAAATGCAAGATTAATAGGTACCACTTCGGTGGGTAGGTAACAGCGTTCCACGTGCGTCATGCGGCCACATGACCGTGGAAGCGTCTTCGGACAAAGCTGGTTCTTCGGCTAACAAACGGAGATGAGCACCGGCCCCTAGAGTCGGACACGACTGCACAAATGTGCGGGGGGAACCTTTACCTTTAACAATCACACAGTGGCATATGTAGTTTCAATAGAAGTGTGTTAATAATCCAGAAATTAAATGTCAAAAGTCTTATTTACTGTATGTTGTGGTTGAAGGGTGAGTGACAAGCCAGGGATTATGATCCAAGTGGAATTCTGAACCTTGTCTAAACGCACAGTATTTTTGAATTACCACTTACCCACTGATGCCAGCTGGACAGATCCTGCCCTAAGCAGGAGGATAGGCATTGACATCTCAGGGCTAATATAAATAAATAAAAAGAAATTTCCAGCAGAACTAGACATTACACTCAGTCTGCTAGGCCAGAATCCCTCACCTTAAACTCATGACCTTTGAGTGCACTGTGGAAGTTTGACACATGCTCAGTAGTTTATCAGAGGGCTCCTGGAGAAATGGATGTGACTTCATCGCTATTTAACACATCTGGGAAGGCATGACCCACTGATCTCAACTCTACTGTGGTCTATTGTGACCAGATCACAAATAGTATTTAAAAAACCTAGATGTTTCAATTTCTTTATAAACGCAGGCAAGGATCATAGAGGTAAAGGCTGAGCAGGAAGCAGACTGCTCTTTTCCTTTTAATATATCATTTTTGGCAGCAATTTAAGACCCATTAGCAAAAGAAAACTGTTTCATCTTCCCAAACAGAAGCCTGAATTTAAATAGCAGCATGGAAAAATACACACAGACTTAGCTGGAAAAACAATGAGGGTCACCATCATTTGATTCACACAGTTCAGAACAGTTTATCACAGAGCAGAGTCAGGGGTGAGGGGTGTTGCATAAATTATCCCTATCAGGGACATTGTAGTGACGTCAAGCACCAACTTTGGATTGTTGTATTTCTAGCTGATTTCTCTGGGCTCTTCTAGACAATCAAACTTTCCATCGTCTAACCCTTCTCAAAGCAGTTTAAAATTCACCCAGGATTGATCTTGGAAGTTTTGGCTATTTGCACATCTATTTAGACATCAAGAAATGAACAGCATTTTCAAATAATGCCATATTATTATTATTATTATTATTATTATTATTATTATTATTATTTTGGGGCGTGCCTCGGAAGCGGCTCCGGAGTTCATGGCTACCATGGCTGCCATGGGCCTGTCCCAGATTATTCGGGACCCGACTCGAGACAGTGGACTCACTCCAGATTTGGTTTTCTTGTCAGAGCAATGGCACAGTGACCTGAGGGGAAAGCTAGAACTATCCTCGCTGTCATGGTCAGATCATGTCCTGATATCCCTAGGATTCTCTTATGCCGCCCCACTCCGCAGGGAGGCAGGACCTATTTGACTGGTCTGCCCCCGGCGACTTATGGACCCAATGAGGTTTCAGAGGGAGCTGGGGGTAATACCCGAGGATCTGCTGCACGGTCCAGCAGAGGCACTGGCCGCAACCTGGAATAGGGAAGCGGCCGGTGCCTTGGACAGGATCGCGTTGATGCGACCTCTCCAGCCCCATTCGACCCGTCACTCCCCGTGGTTTACGGAGGAGTTGAGGGTCTTGAAGAGGGCGAAGAGAGGTCTAGAGCGACGCTGGAGAAAGACGAAGACAGAATTCGACCGAACACAATCTAGAGCCGCTATTAAGGCCTACCTTGTGGCGGTAAGAGCGGCGAAACGCGAATATTTCTCCGCTCTTATTGCGTCCGCAGAATGCCGTCCAACGGCCCTATTTAAGATTACTCGATCTCTCTTAGGTAGGGTGGTATTGACCACCCACCTGCAGGGCCGTGCAGAAGAATTTTCTGAGCATCTGCAGGATAAAATTGCTCGGATTTGGTCTAAGTTGGACTCCATGCATGGAACGCAGTCTAGGGAGATTTATTTATTTTATTTATTTATTATTCAAATTTATTCCCCGCCCATCTCCCATGCAAGGGACTCTGATGCCGAGAGAGTGGTCTTGCCCTATTATCTGGGAACGATTTGATCCTGTTGGACCTAAGGAAGTGGACAGGATCCTTCGAATTGTTAATTCCACCACTTGTTATTTAGATCCCTGCCCTTCCTGGCTAGTAAAATCGGCCAGGGAGGTGACAGGTGGATGGGTCCAGGCTATGATTAATACATCCTTGTTGGAGGGGGTGGTTCCAACTGCCTTCAAGGAGGCATTGGTGCACCCCCTCCTCAAGAAGCCATCCCTGGACCCTACCATCCTGGACAACTTTCGTCCAGTCTCCCACCTTCCCTTTTTGGGAAAGGTGGTTGAGAAAGTGGTGGCGTTGCAACTTCAAAGGACCCTGGATGAAGCGGATTATCTACACCTGTTTCAGTCAGGTTTCAGGCCGGGACATGGGACGGAGACTGCATTGGTCACGCTTACGGATGATCTTTGGTGGGAGCGGGATGGAGGTAGTGCATCCATCCTGGCTCTCTTAGATCTCTCAGCGGCTTTCGATACCATCGACCATGGTATCCTCTTGGAGCGGCTTAGGGAGTTGGGGGCGGGTGGAGTAGTTTTACGCTGGTTCACCTCCTTCCTCCGGGGCCTCTCCCAGTCGGTGGTGATAGGGGAGGAGAGATCCAGCCCACGACCGCTCCTGTGTGGGGTGCCGCAGGGTTCGGTTCTCTCTCCTCTCCTATTCAACATCTACATGAAACCACTGGGTGAGGTCATCCGTCACCATGGGATGAGGTATCATCAGTATGCAGATGATACTCAATTGTGTATCTCCATCCCTGGTGAGGTAAGTGATGCAGTGTCCATCCTCTCCCAGTGCCTGGGGGCTGTGAGGGCCTGGATGGGGAACAACAGGCTCCAGTTGAACCCTGGTAAGACCGAGTGGCTGTGGATTGATGGCTTAGCGTCTTCTGGGAAATTATCATCTTTGGTTCTCGATGGGGTAGCACTGCCCCGTTCAGAACCGGTGCGTAATCTGGGGGTCCTTCTAGACTCACGGCTCCTGCTCAAAGAGCAGGTGGCAGTCGTGGCTAGGAGGGCTTTCGCACAACTTCGGTTAGTGCGCCAGTTACGCCAATTCCTGGATCGCGACGCCCTCCGTACAGTCACTCATGCTCTTGTCATCTCCCATATAGATTATTGCAATGCACTCTACATGGGGCTACCCTTGAAGACTATCCGGAAGCTTCAGCTGGTGCAGAATGCGGCCGCACGGGCAGTTTTGGGTGCGTCAAGATCTGCACATGTAACACCGTTGCTCCGTGAGCTACATTGGGTGCTGCTTTGCTTCCGGGTACAATTCAAGGTGTTGGTTATCACCTTTAAAGCCCTACATGGCATGGGGCCAGAATACCTGGGTCTTATCCCCATGTTATCGACCCGCCCCACCCGGTCATTCAGAGAGGGCCTGCTACGAACCCCATCAATTAGAGAATGCCATCTGATGGGGTCTAGGAGGCGGGCCTTCTCTGTGGTAGCGCCCACTCTATGGAACATCTTGCCCCCAGAATTGAGACAGATCTCCTCTCTCCTGACCTTTAGGAAAGAGCTGAAGACCTGGTTCTGCCGCCTGGCATGGGAAGTAGGAAGGGATAGTTCCTCATGGGGGTGGCTAATCCCCTAATTTTATAATGTCCTTCTTTTAATTATTCCATCGCCATCTGGATTTCATAATTATTTACTGTATTGTATATTGAGGTTTTATATATTTTAGATTTTATTTTAACTTATTTATTGTGAACCGCCCAGAGTTCCCCATGGGGGGAGATGGGCGGTCATATAAATTAAATAATAAATAAATAAATAAATAAATAAATAAATAAATAAATAAATAAATAAATAAATATTAGGGTATTTGCAAGTCCAGAGCTCACAGAGAATTGTCAGCCAGTCAGTGCTTGCCCTTTCTGGACAGGCAGTGCTTGTTGGTTATCTTTTCAAGCTGGCCACTCATCAAATGCCCCTGTTGTATGTCCTCAGCTTTCACCATGCCTGTACATTTACAAAGCCATTGTACTACCAACCCTTCTGTACGCCTGTGAAACATGGACCCTCTACAAACGCCACCTCCAACTTCTTGAAAGGTTCCATCAACGCTGCCTCCGAAAAATTCTGCAAATTACTTGGGAAGATAGGTGGACTAATGTTAGCGTATTAGGAGAAGCGAAAACCACCAGCATTGAAAGAATGATCATCCAACATCAACTTCGCTGGACCGGTCATGTTGTTCGAATGCCTGACCATCGTCTTCCAAAGCAGCTACTTTACTCCCAACTTAAGAATGGAAAACGGAATATTGGTGGACAGCAAAAGAGATTCAAAGATACTCTCAAAGCTAATTTTAAAAAATGTAATATCAGCATTGAGAACTGGGAAGCCCTAACTCATGAGCGTTTCAATTGGAGGTCAGCCTTTATTAATGGCACTATGGACTTTGAAGAAGCACGAGTACAGGGCGAAAGGGAGAAAAGAGCTAAAAGGAAGGCACGTCAGGCAAACCCTCATCATGACCGTCTCCCACCTGGAAACCTATGCCCTCATTGTGGGAGGTTGTGCGGATCCAGAATTGGCCTTTATAGCCATTTACGGATCCACTGTTAAAATTTTACCTTTGGAAGACAATCTTACTCGGCTACGAGCGATCGCCAATGAATGATGAATGACCTAGAAGAAACTCCTGGTGTCAGGGAGATAACTGGCGGAGAAGGAGGGGGCTCCCTCTAGGGGGAGAAACGCATGCGTAGTACTGAATCGCTTTGCTTTCCTCCCAAGAGGCTAAGGAAGGCCCCGCCCTGATTTCTTGGACCTTTTCTCTGAGTATTACCAGTTCATTTTAGTTTAGCTGGATTCTGTCTAGGAGAGTAGGAAAATAAACATTAGAGCTTCAACTTCAAGTCTCAGCGTGTTTTCCTTCACTCGAAGTCAGGACACCTGTTCCCCTTAGCAAAAATAAATTACTAGTATTCCTCTCTTCTGCCATCCATTTATTTTGTGTATTTATTTATAACACTGGGGCAGGAAGTTTGGGAGGCAGCTGTGTGAGAGAAAGAATATTAAAAAATGCATTAAAAATCCTCAGGACCTTCCAATTTCCCATTTCACAAAGCCACTGTTGCCTTCCAAACTCTTAATACTGGCATGCTAGAAATTCTGTACTTGGGCTCCTTACCAATTGCATATGGCTACAATGTGGTGCTGGAAGATGGGATAAAACAAAATTCCCCTCCAAAACCAGAGATGGCTACTTCAAGCACAAGGATGATGCACTGCTGTTTCTGAAGTGGCATTTGCTATATTTTACTAGCATTTCCCTGTCCTTGGCTATTGTGGCACAGGCACAGGGACATGTCGAAATTACTCAGTTTACTATTTATTTTATTATTTCAGTTTCTATGGCCACCCATCTCAGACTCATGACTCTGTGCCAGACCCACTAGGTAGACCAGACCAAGAAATCAACTCCACAGGAAGTCTAAAACTACGTTTACTGTGATCGGCTATAATAACAGAATCTTGCAAATCTGAATGTGTTGTATCTCCTCCCCTTCTTATGGATCAGTGAATAGGGAGGTGTCTATCTGAGCTGCTTCTGAACATTATCTGGATGTTCTGGACTCAAAACAAGTTTCACCCCCTTTTGCCTTGGAAGACCAGCAAGGTTGGGGCCAATCTAATCTCTGGGAGAATGTTACATTCCAAAGGGTGAGTGCCATGACGGAAAAGGCTCTCTTCCCGAGTCCCACTGGATGGCACTCCCTAACAGACAGGACCTAGAACATGCCTCTCCTGCTGGACCTAATGGGATGGGTAGACATAATCAGGGAGAGATGGTCCCTCAAATAACCCTATCCCATGCCAGGAAGGACTTTGTAGGCTACTACCAGCACCTTGAATTGAACCCAGAAACATACTGGAAACCAATGCAGCTCGTGGGGCAGAGATGTAACATATGCTGATCAAGAAGTGCACATGACTGCCCACACTGCTGCATTCTGTACCAGCTGCAGCTTCCATGTGTTCTTCAAGGGCAGCCCCATATAAAGCACATTCAGGAGGTGACCAAGGCATGAGTGACCCTGAGCACAGCCTCCCAGTTCAGGAGCAGGCACAACTGGTGCACATGAAGCTGTAACAAGGGCCTCCTGGCCACAGCTGCTACCTCTTCCTTGAACAGGAGCTGTGAGCCCAGGAGGAGCTCCAGATTGCGCACTGATTATGTTTGGGGAACTGCAGCCCCATCCAGAATGAAAGATGGAAAGTCCCTGGAACCAGGTGGCCCTAGTATCCAAAGCCACTCAATCTTGTTAGGTTGAGTTGAGTTCTTCAACTTGTTGAGTTGAAGTGTATTATTCCCCATCCAAACACCCACAGCCTCCAGTGGTTTCATGTAGACCAGGGGTGTCCAACCTTTTGGCTTCCCTGAGCCACATTGAGTGAAGAGGAATTGTCTTGGGCCACACATAAAATATATAATATAGTTAATGTATGTAAGTAATAAAACTTCATTAATTTTAATTAATTAATTAAATTATTAATTAATTAAATCAATCAATCAATTAATTAAAAGCCCATTGTAAATTGTTAGGTAGGCAAATAAACAAAGCAAAGTTTAATAATCAAATAAGAGTGTAAAATGGGTGAACTCAGGGGCGCCCAATACTACATGCACAACTGCATTCTGGACCAGTTGTAACTTGTGGGTGGTCCTTAAGGGCAGCCCCATGTAGAGCACATTGCAGTAATCCAAATGAGTTGTAGCTAAAACACCATCATCTGAGCAAAACAGTGTTGGGAGTAAATTTATATTTCACTGCTGCCATGGTAGAGCTCAAAAAACATCAGCTGCTCTCAGGTAATTATTGTGTAATTGTCCTTCTTCAACATCAGACCCATAGTATTGACATCATTGGGTCCCCTTGAAACTTCTTGATTTGGACTGCTAAGGATCCAGCAAAAGCTGTTTTCTAGCACCAAACGAGATGTCAGGGACATAGAGGAGCTAAATTTGTAAAGTGCATTGTGGCTTATTTCCCCATTTTTCTACTTTTGATATGCACACTTTCACACTTTCTCCCCGGAGACCTCCAGCACCAGGTCTCCCAAACCCCTCCTTTGGGAGGAGAGGGCTGGGCAGGCAGCCCCCCACCCTGGCTTCCCAGTGCAGAGATTTATAGGCTAAGCCTCGCCAGCCCTGCCAGGAAAAGAAAGCAGCCCGCCTCATGCTTCTTGCCTGTTGCTGCAAACGCCTGATGGCATGCTCGCCCCAGTGGCAATTGCTAGGAGGCCGAGGAAAGTGTGTGTGGTGTGTGTGTGTGTGTGTGTGTGTGTGCGTGCGTGCACACGCTCAGGGAGGCCAGGGAAAGCAGGCACGGGGTGTGTTTGGTCACAGGGAGGCCAAGGAAAGTGGGTGCGGGGTGCATGCGTGTGTGCAATTGCTAGGAGGATGAGGAAAGTGGGTGCGGGGTGCATGTGTGTGTGTTCCCCCATGGGGGGGGCGGTCGGCCGCAGAGGTCTCCCTTCGGCTGCAGAGGCGTCCCTTCCTGCCTTGCGTCCCTTGTTCCCCCCCTCGCGGAGGCGTCCCTTCCAGCCTTGCGTCCCCCTTGTTCCCCCCATGTGGGGGGGGGGGTCGGCTGCAGAGGCGTCCCTCGGCTGCGGAGGCATCCCTTCCTGCCTTATGTCCCTGCCTTTCCCCCTCGTTCCCCACCACACACTCCATCCGAGCACCGGGTGGGCCGCATTACTAGCTGTTCAGGGCCGCATGCAGCCCACGGGCCACGGGTTGGACACCCCTGATGTAGATGTTAAACAGGAGCAGAGGGAGTACAGAGCCCTGTGGAACCACCCCCTCTCTACAATGGTAAAGGTAAGTCCCTGGTTGGAATATTCCATGATCTTCCTTCTCTCTTCTTTAATTGCTTTAATTACTTTTACATTTACTCATGTTTGGATACCATTCTGACTGAGAAGATCATGAGAAATCTCTTTCTCAATCTCTCAATCTCTCTGTCACACACACATTACATGAACTTTCTGAGTTCAAATTTATGGCTAAAATAAAAATTCCATTAACTCCAACTGCAGCAGAACTGAAGGGCAGCATATAAGGCTAAGACAACAACATTAGTGTGGCAATCCTTATCCCTTATTTAATAATAGGGACCACAATGTTCCCATGAAATATATCTTGATCCTGCTTCCTGGGGCCTTGCAAGGGAAATGAGGGAGAGCACAGAATAAAAACTACTGGTATTAATACACAAAAGCATCTTCAGAAGTGCTGCATAATATTAGCAAAGTCAGACACAGCTGTGAGTTCCTCCTAAAGGAGCTAAGCACACTTGTTTGTGAACCATAAACTAAAAAGAGCCCAAAGCTATTTGGGGGGGCAGATAAGGTACCAACTTCTGAGATACTTTCCAGGTACACAAATGGTCAGAACTGGATAAGGAAGAACTTCATGAGTGCTCCTCAAAACTATAGCAACCTAGGGACACAGGGATGTGGCACAACCCCACATTGGTGCAATCTGTGCATACAGAACAGGACTGAGCATGGGGGAAATGCTCTGGATACGTGATGGTGGTAGAGATTTGGAAACACCTGCTTCAGTGTTTTGGAGTGCTCAAGCAGTAAGCAGGAGCTGGAGCAGGCCAGTGGTTTCACCAGCAGAGTCTGTTGAGTCTTAGGAGTTCATGGCCCCATGGCAACCATGGACCTGACCCAGATTATCAAGGGCCCAACAAACAATGGAGATAAAACAATAGATCTGCTTTTTGCCTCAGGATGCTAAAATCAGTTTCTTGTCCTAAAATCAGCCCCTCATATCACCCCTTGATTGCCTTGGAGTTCTCCATAGCTGCTCCCTGCCACAAGGAGGTAGGACTGTTTGATCATGCACCCCAGGTGTCCGATGGACTCTGAGGGATTTCAGAGGGAGTTAGAGGTTGTTCCTGAGGGTTTGATACACAGTTCAACTGAGGCCTTAGTCACTGATTGGAATGAGAGGGTGACTTTGGCCTTGGATCAAATTGTGCCTATGTGTCCTCTCCCTGACCATGGATCCTAAGGATTCCCCTGGTTTCCAGAGGAACTCTGGGAGATGAAATGGCAGAAGATGTACCTGGAACATCGCTGGAGGAAGACAAAGAATGAAACTGACAAAACACAGATAAGGGCCTGAGAGATGATGTGGTTGGGACGATGTAAAGGTAAATTCATCCTTCAGTAAGGGGATAGTCCCACCTATGTTTAAGAAGGTGGTGGTCTATCAGTATTAGACAGCTTTCATCCTAAATCCAACCTGCTATTTTTAGGGAAGGTTTGTGAGAAGGTGGTTGGACTGCAGTTTCAAAGGGCCCTGGAGGAAGTGTCCTCCTGGACCACTCAAGGTGTGGGGAATGAGGAGCATGGTATGGCTGTGGTTCTTCTTCCTCTAGGGTAGGTTCAGGTGTTGGAGGTTGGGAGTAGTCTAGTTATGAGCCCCTGCTTTATGGGGTTCCTCAGGGATTTATTCTGTCCCCACTCCTATTTAACATCAAGTTATGCCATCAAGTTTCGTTCTCAGTGCCTAGGCTGTGGGGCCCTGGATGGGATAGAATTAGTGTGCAATTTGTGAGGCCTCCTAGACTCTTGGCACCTGCTTAAAAAAGCAATTAGAAGCCATAGCCAGGAGGGCTTTTGCACAAACGTATCTTCCCCACCAACTGTGTACATTCCTGGATCAAGAGGCCCTGCTTGCTATCACTCATACCTTGGTTGCATCCTGTCTGGATTACTGCAATGCAGTTTACATGAGGCTGCCCTTGAAGACCACTCAGAAGCTGCAACTGGTCTAGAATGCACCCATGCTGCTACTTCATGAGCTGCACTGACTCACAGCAAGCTTCTGGGTACAATTCAAGGTGCTCTTTGTCATCTACAAAGCCCTTCATGGTATGTTGTTTATTTGTTCAGTCGTTTCCGACTCTTCATGACTTCATGGACCAGCCCACGCCAGAGCTTCCTGTTGGCCGTCACCATCACCAGCTCCCCCACGGTCGAGTCCATCACCTTCAGAATATCATCCATCCATCTTGCCCTTGGTCGGCCCCTCTTCCTTTTGCCTTCCACTTTCCCTAGCATCAGCATCTTCTCCAGGGTATCCTGTCTTCTCATTATGTGGCCAAAGTACTTCAGTTTTGCCTTTAATATCATTCCCTCAAGTGAGCAGTCTGGCTTGATTTCCTGGAGTATGGACTGGTTTGATCTTCTTGCAGTCCAAGGCACTCTCAGAATTTTCCTCCAACACCACAGTTCAAAAGCATCTATCTTCCTTCGCTCAGCCTTCCTTATGGTCCAGCTCTCGCAGCCATAGGTTACTACGGGGAATACCATTGCTTTGACTATGCGGACATTTGTTGTCAGTGTGATGTCTCTGCTCTTAACTATTTTATCAAGATTTGTCATTGCTCTCCTCCCAAGAAGTAGACGTCTTCTGATTTCCTGGCTGCAGTCAGCGTCTGCAGTAATCTTTGCACCTAGAAATACAAAGTCTGTCACTGCCTCCACTTTTTCTCCATCTATTTGCCAGTTATCAATCAAGCTGGTTGCCATAATCTTGGTTTTTTTGAGGTTTAACTGCAACCCAGCTTTTGCACTTTCTTCTTTCACCTTTGTCATAAGGCTCCTCAACTCCTCCTCACTTTCAGCCATCAAAGTGGTATCATCTGCATATCTGAGATTGTTAATGTTTCTTCCAGCGATTTTAACTCCAGCCTTGGATTCATCAAGTCCGGCATGTTGCATGATGTGTTCTGCATACAGGTTGAATAGGTAGGGTGAGAGTATACAACCCTGCCGTACTCCTTTCCCAATCTTAAACCAGTCCGTTGTTCCATGATCTGTTCTTACCGTTGCTACTTGGTCGTTATACAGATTCCTCAGGAGGCAGACAAGATGATTTGGTATCCCCATACCACCAAGAACTTGCCACAATTTGCCTTCATGGTATAGGACCAGATTATTTGCAGAACTGCCTGTCTCCTATTATTTCTGCCCATCCTGTAAGATCCATTGGGGGTGGGGGTGGGGGCGTGCTCCACATCCCCTCTATTAAACAATGTTATCTAATGGGACCAGTCGGTGTGGCTTATCTATGGCTGTGCCTGTTCTGTGGAACAGCATCTCCCCTGAAATCCAATGACCCTGACCTTTCATAAGGTACTGGAGATATTTGCTGCCCAAAGTCACCCTGTGAGTTGTTCAGCCATATAAATTAAATGAATAGATAAATACAATAATGTTCAGCCTTTCAACTGGAATATCCTACTAAAAAAAATCAAAAAATATTTTGGGAGGGCACCAAAAATGGCAGCTAGTCACCCTCAATCATCCCTCACTGTATTTGTCCATTATGTGGGGACAGTAAAAAAAGTGCTCCTTGGAACAGCTGGGGAAGATAGAGGGATAGTGGCAAGGTACCATGACACCTTAGCTATAGGAGGCTAGAAAAAAGATCCCAGGAGTTGTTAGCTAAGACAAAGCAGGAATTTCTACCAATGGGAATGCACCCACTCTACAGTTTCAAAGGAATTTGAGTTAGGAATTAGACAGTGTTTCTGGAGCAGAAAGAAAACTGATAGTTAATTGGTTGAGAAAGTGGTGGTGTTGCAGCTCCAGAGGATTCTGGATGAAACAGATTATCAAGACCCAGTCAGGTTTCAGGCCCGGATATGGGACAGAAATGGCATTGGTTGCACTTATGGATGATCTCTGGCAGGAGCGGGATGGGGACAATGCATCCATCCTGGCTCTTCTTGATCTCTCAGCGGCTTTCAATACCATCGACCATGGTATCCTTTTGGGGCGGCTGCGGAAGTTGGGGGTGGGCAGCGTGGTTTTGCACTGGTTCACCTTCTTCCTCCAGGGCCGGTCCCAATCGGTGTTGATAGGGGGCGAGAGATTGGGCCCTTGGGCCCTCCTTTATGGGGTGCCGCAGGTTTCGGTACTCTCCCTGCTCCTTTTTAACATCTACATGAGACTGCTGGGTGAGATTTTCCATCTCCACGGGATGAGGTATCATCAATATGTCGATGATATCCAATTATACATCTCCATCCCGAGGGAAGTAAGTGATGCCATGACTGCCCTCTCTAGGTTCCTGGGGGCTATGGGGGTCTGGATGGGGAACAACAGGCTTCAGCTGAACCCTGGTAAGACAGAGTGGCTGTGGGTCAATGGCCCCTCGATACCCAGGAATTTACCATCTTTAGTTCTGGATGGGGTTGCACTGCCCCAGACATTCCTGGTGTGGAATCTGGGGGTCCTCCTGGACTCACGACTCCTGCTCAAAGAGCAGGTGGTAGCCGTGGCCAGGAGGGCCTTTGCTCAACTTCGTGTTGTGCGCCAGTTACACCCTTTCCTGGATTGAGAGGCCCTTCGAACGGTCACGCATACCCTGGTCATCTCCCATATAGACTACTGTAATGCACTCTACATGGGGCTACCCCTGAAGAGTATCCGGAAGCTACAATTGATCCAGAATGCAGCCGCACGGACAATTTTAGGTGATCCAAGATCGGCACATGTAACACCTTTGCTGCACAAGCTGCACTGGGTCCCAATCTGCTTCCGGGTCCAATTCAAGGTGTTGGTTATCACCTTTAAAGCCCTACATGGCATGGGTCCAGGTTACCTGAGGGACCATCTCATCCCCATTACATCGACCCGTCCCACCCAGTCATGCAGAGAGGGCATGCTGCGGACCCCGTCTGTAAGAGAATTCCATCTGGCGGGGTCCAGGAAGCGGGCCTTCTCTGCAGTAGCTCCCGCCCTCTGGAACATTCTTCCCCTGGCGGTGAGGCAAGCCCCCTCTCTCCTGGACTTCAGAAAAAAACTGAAGACCTGGTTTTGCCATCGTGCCTGGGGCTGGGAGGGAAATAGTCCTGGGGATGGCTCGTGCCCTAGACCGGCTCTTTATATAATCACAAACTGAATTAGAACTTACCACCATCTGGATTTTAATGCATTTTATATTTCTATCTTTTATTGTATCATTGATAGTCTGTACTGAATTTTAAATCTTGTTTTTACTGTAAACCGCCCAGGGTCCCTCCTTGGGAGGGAGATGGGCGGTGTTAAAAAATTTGATAGATAGATAGATAGATAGATAGATAGATAGATAGATAGATAGATAGCCTCATTATCCCAAGAACAACAAAAACATACAGCATTGCGGAGCCACAGGGCTGCAACACTGTGCTCTGCCTGTAGGCACCAGAATGTGTGTCTAAGGCAGCCTTTCTCAACCTTTTGACCCTGGAGGAACCCTTGAAATATTTTTCAGGCCTTGGGGAAACCCCTGCACATTCAGGCTCAGTTATAGGCCAGAAGTTACAAAATTATTACATTTGTTTCATGGGTAGGCCTGTATATATGCCTGAACAGTGTTCTTAAACTAAAAATAAAGAATGAAACCTACCTCTTTCATGTGAAGTTGCCCACATTTGAAATAATTTTAAAATAAATCGTGATCTCCCAGGGAAACCCTAGTGACCTCTCATGGAATCCAAGGGTTGGAATGGAACCCTGGCTAAGAAACACTGGTCTAAGAAATTCAAGTGGGCCCTTTCACATGAAGCAGTACAGGATTGATAAACTTACACCCAGTGCTTGCTTAATCCATTAGTCATACATCCTGATTGAGAGCAGAGTCCCAGTTCTGATGTATGTGCATAAAATATCTTCTTGTCAGGGGGCATTATTATTTATTTATTTATTTAATTTATTTTCTATCCCGCCTTTATTATTTTTATAAATAACTCAAGGCGGCAAACATACCTAATACTCCTTCCTCCTCCTCTTTTCCCCACAACAGCAACCCTGTGAGGTGAGTTGGGCTGAGAGAGAGGGACTGTCCCAAGGTCACCCAGCCGGCTTTCATGCCTAAGGCAGGACTAGAACTCTCAGTCTCCTGGTTTCTAGCCCATTGCCTTAACCATTAGACCGAACTGGAAACAGTTACAATTTTTCCTAGCATTAAGAAGCTAATCTACATACATACATTTGAATCATGTAGGGCCTTTCTCCTGGTCACTGTTTAGTTGAATTGAAAAAAATATATACAAATGCTTTTCCACTGTCCCCTCACAAAATGTCTGCTTCCAAGATTTTCTGGGCAGTAGTAACAAGTATTATACCAGCTGAGGTCTACAGCATATACTGTATATCAGAGCTTTCCAAACTGTGTGTCGCGACACACAGTCTGGTGTGTCGCCACACAACCCGGAAGTGCTGATCATCATCAGTGCTTCCGGGTTTTCCCACGGTGACACACCAACGGCGGCGCACAAAAACTTGAAAGTGGCAGCAGCGCTTCCGGGTTTTTGCGCACTGCCGCAACGGCGGCACTTCCGGGTTTTCCCGTGGCGACACACCAACGGCGGTTGGTGTGTCGCCGCGGGAAAACTTTGGAAAGCCCTGCTGTATATGCTCCAAACATCAGACACACATATGCTTTACTGAGCATTTGCTGATGCTTTTTCTTTTTCTTGGGCCAGGAGAAACATTGATAAAAGTTTTGTCTTCACTCTATGGCAACAAGAAGGTGCAGTCCACAGGGCAATGTAGTTTTAGATTATTCGAAAAACAATTATTGCAATTTAGGTATCTGCATTTTCACCAAGTTCTCCACAGTTTTCAGACAGATAAATATATTCAACAAATGTTGATGAATGGTTGTTTTAATGAATTATCATTATTAAAATTTCATAGTAGATGCTGCAGAGGGAGACATAATCCATATTTCAAGCAGCTGACAACGAAAGCAACATTGGAAATACAGTAGCTGATTTATTCTCATAACCTTTTCTGTCAGATAAGTAAACATTACCACCTCTCCTCCCTTCCTTACAAATGGAAAACTGATATACATTCAAATTAAGATTAAACATGCATTTGCAGAAGTCACACAGCCACACAGCAAGAAGCAGAAAGGAGGGTTGAAGTATAAACTGTATATACCATTTTTTTCTAAATCAAGAATGGAGATAACTCACAGCTGAAACCATTCAACTGATGTGGTGAAGTTTATGCAGGTAGCTGGGTCATTCATGTGTGCATTTGGAATTTAGTTGAAGATGGCCCTGATAGGGCTAAACCTGGCATGCAGTTCCAGGCAAAGATCTGCTTCAGAAAGTACCAGGAGAAAGGGAAGGCAAGAATTACGGGCTGGATTGCATAGAAAAACTTTGTAAAATGTAGGCCCGATGCCAGAAGGTGAGACATAGGTGAATATGCCAGCAAAACATTTTGGGCTGGCACTAGACCCTATTAAGATCCAGTGACTGAGACATGAGAGACATGTGTTCAGATCAGTACTGCAATTTTACTGAGCATCCATGATTTAACACCAGGTCTCTGTTCCTCATGGAAAATTTAACATGCAAATAAATAAGATGTAAATCTTTTTGCATGCTTTTATGGTATTGCTATTAATACTTTCCAGATGGAAGAAAAGAGAGGCAGAAACATACACAACAGATACAACGCATATGATAAAAAAGTTGGAGGTGATGAAGACGTAAAATGAGAACAAACACCCCTGATCAGTCAAAGTTATAGGAATAGAAGGAAATTATTGGGTGTTATTGGAAAATAAAAGGTGCAAGAAATGCACAGAGGTCTATATATCAGTTGTCACAGATGGAGAACCCAGTGAGTAAATAACTACTGAATTAGAATTCTTGCCATTCCCTTCTCCATGGTTGCCACTGCATGTGAGAATGAAAGATCTCCCTCCCTCCCTCCCTCCCTCCCTCCCTTATATTGTATATATGCTCCATGGAAGATGGGCACATAGCTTTAATATGTACAGTACTTGTACTCTTCCTGATTTACTTCCTTCTTAAAGCCATTATTGAACTGGCTTATCACTAATATCAACTTCCATGCTCCAACCTCTTAGATATTTTAGAGGGGGAAGAAGGAAAAGAACAAGAGAGATAACTCAGAAGTACAATAATAAATCAACATGAGGTACAAACAGGCAGAGGCTTTACCTCAAACTCTTTAATGACAATATCCAGCTGGGAAGATTTAAGGCGGGCGTCATCCAGCAAAGCCAAATTCCTATCAAACTGCATTATGTAAGTTGTGTGGTGATTAAATCCTGATTCTCTGGAGAGGAAAATATCAGCCACCTTCTGATGTTCTTCCCTAAAGCCATTGAGAGGTAAAGGAAAAAAAAGGAATAGAAAATTCTCCACACCTAACATAGCTGCTCACAGATATTCTTTTTCATCAGACATTTTTAATGACATTAACCAGAAGTTGGACTCATAAAGAATAACTCTTCATAAAGTCCACATATCTTGTAATGCTCCAGTTTGATACAATGCCCCAATTGGTTCTGAGGCCTGCTAAGGAGTGCAGGTAGTAAGGGATTGTCAAATACTTGGTAAGCCATAAGATATGACTGGTTGTATGTGTTTCTTAATGGCATGAAAATAGTTAACAAACAAAATAGTTAAAAAGCTGGTATATAACCTTATTTTCTCTGGTTCGGTGTGATTCTTGCTCATAGGCATAGAAGATACCTATACACTTCCTTATGTTGGAATCCTAAGTTTCCAACAAAATGAAGCAATAGCTGAATGACAGAGTAAGCATACCTAGGATTTATTGAAGATGAAACCACTGTGTTTTAGTAGCCAAATACATAATTCTTGATCTGGATTGACTGTGTGTACTGCAAGTTTTTGTAACAGATATTATGTCAAGGGTTTATATTTTAGGGTAATTCAGCTGAAACTAAGCAAATTGTATCACACTTGTTATATTTGATTCTCTAATACTTCTGAAGAAAAGATGTTTACTGTTCCTGAAGATTTCTAAACACTGGGTGTTTAGAAATCTAGGGATGCTGCCTTAGGTGACACTCAAAGCCCCATCTAATTACACTTACCAGTTGAGAATTTTTTCTTCCAGTTCCCCCAATATTTCTTGGTGTAGGTTGTAGATTTCTGGGATTTCTTTCAGTCCTTCCTTGAGCTTTGTTTCTTCATGATCACTGTCATACTCATCTCCCACCACTTTTAAGACAGCTTCATGGAAATCCTGTAAATACACAATTTGCAATATTATCTGTCTTTAAGTGTTACAACTCTTGTCCATATCATGGTCATGGTTTCTCTTGGTTAGTGTCATTGCCATTTTGGCTATCTCTCTTGCTAGCTCACTTTTACTTGGCCAAGTCAAGGGCAATTCAGATAATAAACTTTTGATATGGGACAATCTTCTCATACAACCTCAAGTTAACAGCTTATGAACTTCTCAGGGATGCATTTGAGGGAGTGCATTCTTCATAACAGAAGTACATTCATAAAAGTGTTGCTTACATAAAATTTGAGAAGCTAGATAAATGGAACAGGTCAAAGACAATTTCTTTGCTTCAATCAGTTCTCACTATATTATCACTAGGACAAGCATTTTACTAAAACCTCTTTCTCTCTTTCATTGCAATAACATTATCTGTTGCTCAGCATGAAGTACATAAACAGGGAATTTACAAGCATCATAAAATTAGGTTAAAATTTTCAATATTTCATTAATTAGTTTAAGTAACAAAATGTACTATATCATTTTAAAAACTACCTATCTTGTTAAAATCCAAGTAATGCATCATTATCAAATCAATAGTCAACACAGTATAAATCATAAAATGAGATTATGAATTACAGTAATTTCTGTCCAAGCAATCAAGATTTTATGTTAACAGATAATTTAACATAAAATCGGATGTGGTACAAGTCTATTTATAGAGTTAAAATCCAAAAATGGTTTCCAAGTTGAGTTAAATTCTGTGTCAGATTTTCTTTTAAAATATTTTAGATAGAGGTATACCCCCAGATTGGTTCAAAATCTGTTCAAAATTGGGAAAGGAGTACAACAAGGCTGTATATTATCACCCTGCTTATTTAACTTATATGCAGAGTACATCAAGAGAAATGCCAGGCTGGATGAATCACAAGCCGGAGTTAAGATTGCCGGGAGAAATATCAACAACCTCAGATATGCAGACGATACCACCCTAATGGCAGAAAGTGAAGAGGAACTAAAGAGCCTCTTGATGAGGGTGAAAGAGGAGAGTGCAAAAGCTGGCTTGAAACTCAACATTAAAAAAACCCAGATCATGGCATCTGGTCCCATCACTTCCTGGCAAATAGAAGGGGAAGAAATGGAAGCAGTGACAGATTTTACTTTCTTGGGCTCCAAGATCACCGCAGACGGTGACTGCAGCCATGAAATTAAAAGACGCTTGCTCCTTGGGAGGAAAGCTATGGCAAACCTAGACAGCATATTAAAAAGCAGAGACGTCACCTTGCCGACAAAGGTCCGTATAATTAAAGCTATGGTTTTCCCAATAGTAATGTATGGCTGTGAGAGTTGGACCATAAGGAAGGCTGAGCGCCGAAGAATTGATGCTTTCGAACTGTGGTGCTGGAGAAGACTCTTAAGAGTCCCTTGGACTGCAAGGAGGTCAAATCAGTCAATCCTAAAGGAAATCAACCCTGACTGCTCATTGGAAGGACAGATACTGAAGATGAAGCTCAAATATTTGGCCACCTAATGCGAAGAGGACTCACTGGAAAAGACCCTGATGCTGGGAAAGACTGAAGGCAAAAGGAGAAGGGGACGGCAGAGATGGTTAGATAGCATCACTGATGTAACAAACATGAATTTGAGTAAACTTTGGGAGACAGTGGAGGACAGGAAGGCCTGGCGTGCTATGGTCCATGAGGTCACGAAGAGTCGGACATGACTAAAAAACTGAACAACAACAAAAAATACCCCCAGAGCTTAATTAGCCATTCTTTTGCAGAAAGGATTAAGAGTACTTTCCCATGGGAAATGTAAAGTATCCTTGCAGTAGTTAGCAAACAAAGAACTAGTTTTGTGTTTTTGTTGTTTATTCGTTCAGTTGCTTCCGACTCTTCGTGACTTCATGGACCAGCCCATGCCAGAGCTTCCTGTCGCCCATCACCATCCCCAGCTCCCCCATGGTTGAGTCTGTCACCTCCAGAATATCATCCATCCATCTTGCCTTTGGCCGGCCCCTCTTCCTTTTGCCTTCCACTTTCCCTAGCATCAGCTTCTTCTCCAGGGTATCCTGTCTTCTCATTATGTGGCCAAAGTACTTCAGTTTTGCCTTTAAGATCATTCCCTCAAGTGAGCAGTCTGGCTTGATTTCCTGGAGTATGGACTGGTTTGATCTTCTTGCAGTCCAAGGCACTCTCAGAATTTTCCTCCAACACCACAGTTCAAAAGCATCTATCTTCCTTTGCTCAGCCTTCCTTATGGTCCAGCTCTCGCAGCCATAGGTTACTACGGGGAATACCATTGCTTTGACTATGCGGACATTTGTTGTCAGTGTGATGTCTCTGCTCTTAACTATTTTATCAAGATTTGCCATTGCTCTCCTCCCAAGTAGTAGACGTCTTCTAGTTTAGTGTACTTTGTGGAAATGTTTAACAGAAAAGTATTTAACAGAAAAATAGCAAGATGGAAAGGAAATTCAAATTTTAAAATTTGCTTCCTTCTATTATGAATAATTAAAAAAATAATTTATGAATAATTTTTCAAAACTATTGAGTTTTGCCACATTGCCACCAAATATGGAAGAATAATCCAACCTGATCATTGAATTTCCAACAATTTTTAGAAAATGAATTGTCCATTTTAGAGTAATATACCAACGGTAAAACAGTTTTCTCTAAGTACAATATTCAGTGTGGATTTAATATTCTTTTTCCATTGTAATTCCCATTATTGCATCTAAATTCTGCATCCTTTTGATCATGTTCTTTAACTTGTTCAGGTTCTGAGTCACATTTCACCAACAGTTTACAAAAAAGGCCAGCAGGATGTCTTGATGGCACCCCTGACACTAGTTAGTGGTTTAACCAAAATTTCTTGAAAGATCTTGTATTATATTTCAGGGATGCTGCTAGGTCTTGAGTTTTGTTCAGTTTATGTTTTTAAATTGCTTCTTTAGTTTTGTGTTCTGTATAGCCTGTGTACAAGAACTTCCTTTTGTTGATCTGTAAATTTTGTGACTAGTATTGTATTCCATTATTCTTCAATCTTTGCTGGCTTAGGTGTCCATTTATTATATAATCTTGAATAGTATTTAATAAACTGCTCCGTCATATATTTAGTTGTAGAGACATGTCTAGTCCCATCCCAAATAAAAGTAATTAGTTGTTTTGCCTTTTTGCTTTTGCAATTGGTAAGTCAGCAATTTGTCTTGTTGCCTTCCTATAAGTCTCATTTACTTCTATTAAATTTAGTTGATTACAAATCACTCTAATCTTTTGTTCTAAATCCAAAACTGTGTTATGCTTATGTCTTAATTCAGTTCGTTCCTCAATATATCCATCTGCTTTTGCATATCTTTCTTTTTGATGCCAGAGAGATAAACAATGCTCTCATAAATGCTTTGCTAGAGTCCCATACTATAAAGAGACATCTAAAAAAGAATCTAAATTTATTTGGAAGAAGCTGTTTAATTCCAGTTGGCCCTCCAGTTTAATGTCCTTTGTTAAGCCTCTGTCTCTTCGATCTGGAGGTTCTTCTGTTTAATCTTACAATTATTGGGTTATAATTTGCATATTAGGGGCTGCAACTTCCACGTCTATAAGTTTTGTTAACAATGAGTTAGAATTCCAGCACATACTGTATCTATTCTCAAATAGTGTACTAATTTCCTTAGCTACATTCCTCCTTCCTACATTTGAACTCCAGTCTTCCTTAATCTTCTTTTTGCTGTTTCTATTTTGCAAAAATTGAATCCCTTGATCTCCTCCCAAGAAAGTTCTGCTTTGCTCCCAACATCAACTTCTTAAAAATCTTTCCAAGGTTGAGTTTTAATTATTTGATGAAGTGGTATCTTCATTTCTTTAGCCAAAAAAAGATGTAGGAGATCAGTGATAAGACAAACCTTACCCTCTTATAGTCTAAAATACATGACTAAGAAAGAAAAAAGGAGAAGGAAAGAAGGAAAAATATTTGCTTTATTGGTATGTTTTCTTTCAAAGTCCTGACAAGCTGTGATTCTGACAGTTCTAAAGTTCTGAACAGGAAGCTCAGGAGATGATGGTCTATAATAAGTGTTGAAGAGCACATACCTCTTCTTCCAGTGTAGATCCCAATGTGACAGCATCCAATCCTTCTGGATCACTATTAATAACTTACCCTCAGCTTAGTTAGATGTTTTGTAATTACAAAGTTTTGTGCAATTATAATCTTTCAAGAGAAGAAGGTGGAAGAAAATACAGTTTGAAATAATCAGTTCCACCTATTCTAGTCCTTTGTGCCACCTACCATAAGTTGTTCTGTGCCCCATGAAGCCACTAGAGGTACATCAATTGTGCTGACCAAATAAGCCCAACTCATAACATGGCTTATTTTCTCATCCAAGTTAAAAAGTGCTTTAACTCAGTGTATATTTTTATGTTAGAGAGTGGCTCAAACAGCAAAGGAAATAGATGCTCTTTTTGATGGTGTACAAAGAAATAACTGCCTAACCCAGAAAATATCAGGTCCACCCCAAAAGTAGATCAGAGCAAGCAAGATGAGGATGGACAATGCAAGCTAAGTGCTTTTAATGACCAAATCTGAGCCGATTCAGCAGGTTCTGTATGGTTCTCTAATTTGCATCATCCCACAAGATTTCTACCCCTCTTATCATAATCAAGTGTCATGGAGTATGTGCAGGGTAGAAGCTAGCTGAATATTTCTATTGTGCTGGACAAGTAACTTGCAGAAGAATTCATAGGTTCAATAAATTCCTCTCATTTCCCTGGAGCAGAAATGCTTGGAGTAGAGGTGAACCAGGCAGCTGGGTGTTCCTTTCTTCTGGCCCATATTAAGGCTCTTGCAGGGAAAATTTCTTGTTTGCTGCCAGTCTAATCTTTGTGGGAAGATAGCTGGATGTTACTTTGTCTATAACTACACACTGGGGGGAACTGGAAGCATATTTTAAGCTCCCACGTGCACTGGAGTACCATATGGAATCACTTAAAAAACATTTAGTGTTTTCCCAACTCTTCCTTTGCATCCCAGTAAACGATGGAAGCGTCTGGAGTTTTTATTGCACAAGAGAGAGGAAAAAGAAAGGCATGCTCTCATTCTGAGGAAGAGTGGGAGCTGCTAATTGAAAAGCTGGCTCAAAAGGGATGCCTTGTGAAAAGATGGAACTTGAAAAATCCCAGTGGTTCCTCAATTATGGCAGCTGCAGCAGATGTGGAGATTAGAAAACTTCTTGGTTTCATTAAAAAAACAGAACAAAGCTATCAGCCCTGATTTGACCTTCCTTTCCAGTCTGTGTTGGACGGAAACACATCATTAACTCTTGCAATGGATACATCTATTGAAATACCATGTTACATATTAGTTATTAATAGGAACATGACTGGGAACTGACATTAGCAGAAGAGGGAAATTTCATTTATCCAGAGGAATTCCTCCAAATTTTGTTTTGACATGATATCTACTTTGCTTTTGTCCTCACTTTTCACTGTTTTCAAGAATCACATGATGTTGATCTATTTGCTTGCATAAATGGTCCTTTTTGTGATAAGTGTCTTGTTTGGAGTTGCCACCCTTTCTTTACTCACTTTATACAGGAAATCCACACACTGCTGGTAAGTCATTTAATTTCCCTGTTTCTATCTTGTCCTCTCATGGTATTTTCAGATCTGATACGTAATAATTGTAAATACAAAATCTAAATGCAGCAATAAAGCCATCTTTGCGTTTTGGATAGTTTCCTAGTAATACAAGATGTTTTCTAAGTATGCAAAGTGGTTTTTCTTTTTAATAGTAAAGTATTGAAGAAGTGGATATAAAGAGCAAATGCCCCTAACCATAGAACCATTTCTGAGGTTAGAAAGATACGTATCTCCTGCTGCAGTCTCTCCCAACCCTGATGTTCTCCAGATGTGCTGAGTTTTCAACACACTGAATTCCCAATTAGAATGGCCACACTGGATGGGAATTATGGGGACTGTGGTCCCAACACATGTATACAGCATGAGGAAGCATGCCCTGACATAGCCCAGCCAATGTTCAAGCACCCCTTTGCATTTAAACAGCTTAAGAACTGGATCTCTGAAAACCATCAGAGGATGCTATTATCTTGTCTCCTAACTGAGCACTTTAATTTTCATCTTTGGGAGGTAGGAGAATATCCCAGGAACAGACAGAGACTATATAACATTCTTTCAAATTACTAACCCTGGCCTTAAGTTCTTTTGGATGCAGATGGAAAACTGTTCTATCGTTTAGTGTTTATGGGTGCATTTTTAATTCAGTATTTTGACAGTTTGGTTTTATTCTTTTTTTCCAGATTATGAATTTTCTATAAGCTGACCTGTGCATCAGTATGGGATATGCAGGGAAAGGTTATATATTTTTAAAGAAATAAACAACTCAGTCTTATAGATGTCCACTCAGATATAAGCCATGCTGACTCTAATGAGGTATTGTACATGGACATGATTTCAGCCTTTATAACTGCTAGTCTTGGAAGTGATATACTGTAAAGTGTATGGAGTTGGACTATTGAACACACTGGCAGAAGATTGTTGTACTAATCCATGGCATCTCCAGTGAAAAAGACTCTGGAGACCAATTACTAAGCTCTATAATTCAACCTAGTATGTAACAGATTTCCATGCAATTACATAGAAATTGTCATGTATCTTTACACAAGCAACTGGCGTGGGGCTAAATAGGAAAAAGAAAAGTAGATGACCCACATCCAAGCCTAGAAATTCATTGGCAGCTTTAATTATTACTTTGTCCTAGAAATCTGCATATGTGATCCTCAAACTGATTTTGCCTTATTGGCCCAAACCTGGCAATACTCATCAGGTTTAAAGGTTTAGTGAATGTCAGAAAGATTTTCAGTAAAATACAGATATCTCGTGTTTTAAAACTCTGAATGAATTGTGTGGGAATTTGTGTTTTTACACACTCCGTAGGAGTGAACTAAAATCCAGAGTGTTAATAGAAAATATAAGGCAGGTGTTTTAATCATTAATTGACAGCCGAGATTCAGCAAAGCTAATAGGAAAAACAGTATCCTCTCCCTACTCCCCACCCCCATCCCTTTTGTGCCTGACTTTGTGAATGGCTATTTCTCAGTCTTGAATGCAGCCTGGAAAAACAGTGAAAAGAAGAGAGTGATCTGAAAAGAAACTATTATGAACATTAATATCATCCATACCTCATAAAATAAGGCAGCTCTATAAACTGGTTTGTCAGGTAGCAAAATCACAGTCCTGGTTTTCATGAGTAAGCGCCACATTCTGTGAGAGCTTTTAAACACCATATGTTTACTTCTGCTAGCAAGTTTGAAGCACAAAGTACTTACATTAGTTTCATTCTTTAATTTATGCTCTTTACCATTTCCTCCTGTTGTATACCAAGTCACAATCTTCCATATGCCATGATTATTGCCAGAAGGGCCCAGAGATATGGACCTCCCCCTCCTACCCCCAATCATGGCTTTTAGCAATCATGACATTCACGCAACATTTTTAGTACGGCATAGACTCTATTATCAGCTTAGTCATACCCCTGCCACATGCAACATTCCCTGCTAACAATAAGGACAATTCTAGACAGTTTTGGCACATATGGCACATTTGGCCCATATGCCTCAAGGGCAACCAAAGACCATTTTGCCTCAAGCATGTTGGCATCAATCTATGGAAGCTAGAATCTGCACACTCAAGACTACCTTGCAAGCTGACATACTGCTTATATCCCACCAACTATCTCACTGCTTAGAGTCCCTGAGACTGAAGTGGTTTATAAATTTCATAAATAAAAAATGAGGCACATTCAGGACACTGATTCATGCACAAGGTACCTTCTCAGTCTATCATGCACATAAAGAGAAGAAACAGGGCCTTCTCTGGCAGCGCTGAAGCTCTCCCAGTGAAGACTCATCTGACTTCCTCTTCATTGACTTTCAGGCAGAATTAAAAAAAAATTTTTTTGAATACTCTGTGCTTCCAGTTACACACCCACAACTAGATTCTGAACTCAAGGCGTTTATTGCAGTCATAGGTCTTTCACCAAAGCAATACAAAGCACACTGCAAACCCAAAGCTTTCTGTGTGGAAAACAGGCATGAGAGCTTGCTTTTGCAAAACCGTCAGGAGGAACAAATCTCAAGTTCAGAAAGATCCAAAAATAGCCTGTTCCAGGTTCCAGGTGATGCAACACAGCATACAGAAAGAACCACAGCTAGAAAATTAGAATGTTTCTGCTGCTGAAATTCTGTACAACAGAGACATTAACATCCAAGATACCTTAGAAGATACTCCATACTTACAACAACATCCAGTAATAGAATATGAAGTTAGATCAGCATTCTGGTCATTACCAAGTCAAAAGGCTACAGCAATTGATGGAATAGCTACAGAAATATGACAAGCAACAGAAAAAAAAATCTATAAAAGTTGTCACCAAACTATGCCAGCAAATCTGGGGAATAACACAGAGGCCAACAGATTAGAAGAGGTCAGCCCACATAATAATGCCAAAGAAAAGCGACTTAGAGAGTGTGCAAACTATTGCATAATATTCTCAATTTCACATGCTAGCAAAATAATGCTTAGAATCATCTAAGACAATTTAGAGCCTTACATGGAAAGGGAGATGCCAGATGTTCACACTGGTTTTAGAAAAGGCTAAGAAACAAAAGACAAAACTGAAAAAACCAAAGAGTACCAAAAAGAATACAGTAAGTGCTGCATTAATTATAGAAAGAACTTCAGTTGTGTGGACCATGTCAAGATGTGAAATAATTGGAATCCCAGGAGATCCCTATACACAGGAGAGGAAGCCACAGTCCGGGTGGAATGTGGTGAAATAGACTGGCTCCAGGTCAGCCAAGGAATGAGACAAGGCTATATACTTTCTCCTTAGTCAACCTACATGCTGAATAGATATTTTGTTTCTCTCTCACATTGGTTGAACATGTTTATTTCTTGAATTATTATTATTATTATTATTATTATTATTATTATTATTATTATTCTGCTTTATTTTGGATTTAATTTTTTCTGGCATAAACTGTTGGAATATTCAATGAGCAGAGGAACAAGACAGAAAAAAAGTCATGTGAGAATCCAGAAGCATCTCTAGTGACAGATTATGAGAGGAGATAATACATATTCAGAAACTGCACAGCTGCAATTCAACTAAACTGTTGTTGTTGCTGCTTTTCCAGAAATGTTCCACTTTCTATTTGGAAATGATTTAGATAGTTGAGATTTCAGATGGAAGTCTTGAGTTTATGTATGTATTTTTTGCAGACAATGCTGAACATGATTTAATTTCAGTTGTCACATTAAAAGCACACTAATCTGGAAAAAAAAAGTCCTGGGTGAGGGTAATCCACATTATTTCAATGCTATTTTCAACCCATTTGCTCCTCTGACCCCTATTTGCCTCATAGTACTATAGTATTTGAACTGACCTTAGTCTCATTCATCAACACTGCTACAGTATTTTCCCCTTTATTAGCTGACCTGTGATTTTTGTTTATCAGTATGCATCACATCATGAGTCATATACCATGAGTCATAATTAAGCTCAAAAAAACTAAGCAAGATTGGACCTGGTTATTGCTTGTTTGCTTGCTTGCTTATTGATTGATCGATGATTTCAATGCTTTGTATCCCACCTAGTTCATCAGTTCAGGAAATACCAGGACTATTGGCTAGATCAGGAATTTTTAAAAAAAAATCGCAGAAGAAAGCAGTGTCATGATGGTTGTTGTGGGTTTTCCGGGCTGTGTGGCCGTGTTCTGGCAGTTCTGGTTCCTAACGTTTCGCCAGTAGCTGTGGCTGGCATCTTCAGAGGACAGGAGCACAGCTAGAAGATTCTCTTGTAAATGACCCACAGAAGACACACACCCTCTCAGCAGCTATAAACAACACCAGCAGTAACACACACTCTCCACTTGGGCACAGAGAGAATCTTCTAGCTGTGCTCCTGTCCTCTGAGGATGCCAGCCACAGCTACTGGCAAAACGTTAGGAACCAGAACTGCCAGAACATGGCCACACAGCCTGGAAAACCCACAACAACCATCGGATTCCGGCCGTGAAAGCCTTCGACTATACAAAGCAGTGTCAAATCACTTCTACACTGTTACCAAGTAAAGTACATGGAAATGTCTGTGAAGTCACTAGGAATTGAATTTGACTTGCGGGAGACTTTCATCATACCATGAAGCAAATTAGCAGAATTATTACGGCCAATGTAATTAGGCTGAAACATTGGTTAGATGATGCCAAGGGCTGCAGTAGTAAAACAGGTAGAAGAAGAGGAAGAAATGTTGCTGAAGAGTATCATGGCAATGATGACAGGTACTGAATGTTACTGAAGGTGAGAAATATTTTCAAAAAGCTGACAGGAATGAACATGAAAAGAGGTAAGTCGTTTGTGATCATTTCTCCTACCTTGTAGGATTATGCATCCTTGAAAAACGATTTGGAAGAAGTGTAGTACCTCTCTGCTATTCCTTAAAGTACCTTTCATTAAATTTAATCCATTTTTTTCAGGTTTCTATACAAACTTTAAGAAAGGATGACACTGCTTTAAGGAATCCGTTTATTAAAATTAATGCAACTTGTAAGGCAATGCCTTTTTTTCAGGCTCAAACATTTGAAAAAAGTTAGGCTACTTTAATGAATAGGAGAGAGATCTTGCAGGACCAAGGCACTTCTTCCAGAGCTGCAGGCTAGTGGTTTCCCGTTGGCAGGAACTCATCCTAGTTCCTGAATTCCCTTTTTCCTTCTGAAGCCAAGGCACCCCAGCGACTTGCTACCATTCCTCCCTCACAGTCACCACAGTTTTTCCTCACGGTGAAAACCAAAGCAGCAAGGAAAGGACAAGGAGAGTGGTGGGGCCAGCAGCACCCTCAGGGGGATTTGATGGGGTCAAGGCAGCATGATCGAAGCCCCCTCTCTTTGCATGTGATGTCAGTGCACCTACAAAAGGAGCAAGGATTGGATAGTGCTGCTGGGAGCGCCATCTTGACTTATGGGTTGGACCCTGCCTTCTCCCCGCCCCACCCGCCATTAGCTAGCCAGGTGAGCTTTGTACCTTCCCCTGCCCTGGGGAGCCCTGATAAGAATGCTTGTCTGCTGGCAAACAGCTGCTCCGGAGGTAAGAGGAATGAGGAGATGGCTGCACAAAATGACCTCAGTTTTCACAGCTTGCCTCTTCCACATGGCAGTAAAGGCTGCATTTAAAATCCTCTAAAATCATTTCAGTTAGTGATATACACAATAGTGTGTTAACCAGATCTTTTGAGTTTAGAGCTTAATAGGGATTTTCAGTTTTTTTCTTCAAAAAAGAATATATTTTATAATTTTATGAGTAATTAATGATATATCAGAGAGCTGTCATTTTTATGATAGTTTGAAACCTTTGTTTACTTATCCATATTCCACTATTTGTATTTTACTCTTTTAGTCTTCTTGCACGTCTTTTTTTCTTTTTGTTTACATTCTTTAAAATGCTTAATGCGCGCGCGCGTGCACACACACACACACACACACACTACTCTGTTATGTCAGATTCAGCTTAACATTGCCCCAAGCAGCACACATTTGCCAGCTCCCCTCCACCCCACCAAGCAAGTGCCTCTATGGCAGTGTTTCTCAGCCTTGGCCACTTGAAGATGGGTGGACTTCAACTCCCAGAATTCTCCACCCATCTTCAAGTGGCGAAGGTTGAGAAACACTGGTCCATGGAGTCAAGTCAGTCTCACTATTGGAGCACAGCCATGAACTGCAGCAAAAGTATAAACTGAGCCCATAAGCCCCAGTGTCATATCCATCCCTTACGTGTTAAAACTCTATGCTACAGACACTCTTGGGCTTCTTTGGCTTTATAAATAGTGTGAGTTTGTATGTATGCATGAAATGGTTTTGACTGCCACTTAAATTTCAAATCCATCCATTTTTCAAAAGGTTTTTTCCACCCGGCCCAAAGTTTTACTGCTCGTAACATAACTGGCAATCGATAAACCAATACCCCATGTCTGCAAAATCACTCTGGAGAACTAAATATGATTGCTAGTAACAAGAGCTTTGCTTTCTCATAAAACTTCAGCAAATTTATTTAATCATTAATTGTCTTGATTGCTGTGTCATTATACATTTTCAAATCAATGATTTAATTCTGACAGCCTGGATAGCCAACTTTGCCATGATTAATTTCCCACATCTGAAGCCTCACAGTAATCGCTATGAACATCCGTTTAAAAAAAAGAAAAAGAAAAAAATAATCTTGTTGCCCAAAGTACTGAAGGCCTAGGAAACTATTAATCAAAGGTAAAGTACTTCTGCAGCCCCAGTAATTGATCAATCACAGTATAAGAAAGGCTTCCAAATCCATCATATGAACAACACAGTAAAACAAAACATTTTTTCTAATCCATATAATTTCCTGTTAGATATAAAATAGGAGGAAAGAACTCAAGTCATTATGTTATATTTTGAACAGTTCATGCAATTCAACCTAAAGTACATCAATATTTCTGCCTTAAGACATGTAAGTATTATTTAAGTAAGTATTATTAAGTAATTAAGTATTAGTAAGTAAGTATTACTATATGTAAGTATTATGAGAGATGCGGTGGCTCAGCGGGTTAAACTGCTGAGCCATAGACTGCCGATCGGAAGGTCGGCAGTTCGAATCCCTGCGCAACGAGGTGAGCTCTCGTTGCTTGTCCCAGCTCCTGTCAACCCAACAGTTCGAAAGCTTAGCAAGTAGATAAATGGGTACCACCTTAAGTGAGGAAATTTGCTGGCGTCCTGTCGGGAGTCGGTTCCACCGGAGGAAAAAGATTGGAGGAAAGATCGAATGGCGGCGGTTACGACGGACCCGGAAGTAACATCTACAAGGACGTCAGCAGCCGGCTCAAAGCATCTTGGGATATGTAGTCCGGAGCCTTAGAAGAGTCAGTTCCCTTACCCCCTCCCCTTACGCGTGCGGTTTAATGCACTGTATAAATTTGATGAATTGTATAATGAAAAATATATATGTATGGAAGCCGCCTAGAGTCCTCCGTTAGGGAGGGGATAGGCGGGGTATAAATATCAGTATAAATAAATAAATAAGTATTATTTCATATCTCTAGAATCCAGCCATTTACAAGCTATAGTACAGATAGATATATAGGGGGTCAGAATCTCTATTTATGACTTTTGTGAGCCGACTCACTCAAAAAGACAATTATGCTGGGACTGATCAGTGGTAAAAGAAGAAGGGGCCGCCCTAGGACTCACTGGCTTGACACCATCAGAAGGGACACTGGAATGACTTTGATGGAACTAAAGGAGGCTGTAAGAGATAGAAAGGCATGGCAAGCATCGATCCACAAAGTGACCGAGAGTCGGACACGACTGGAGGGATAGACAGACAGAATTTGCTCTCACACTTGCTGGAAGGTCCAGTTAAAATGACATCCTTGGAGAGAGGAGGAGGAAGGTGGGTGACAACTGTTTTTAGAGCTTGCATGGTTGAGCCCCTTCCCTATCCCACCCCCTGCAGCCATGAGAAGTTTATGTTTCTTTTTCAATAATAGTTACTGTATTTTTATTGATAATTGTTATCCTGAAAAGTTTTGTGTGTGTACTGTATGCGTGTGCCTTAAAAGCTATCTAAATAAATGCAGAGACATAATAACTGGAATTTTGTAATGGTTGCTGACTATATCTGCTCGACTACTTCGCTAATGGGTGAGGTCATCCGACACCATGGGATGAGGTATCATCAGTATGCGGATGATACTCAATTGTATATCTCCATCCCTGGTGAAGTAAGTGATGCTGTGTCCACCCTGTCCCAGTGCCTGGGGGCTGTGAGGGCCTGGATGGGGAACAACAGGCTTCAGTTGAACCCTGGTAAGACCAAGTGGCTGTGGATTGATGACTCAGTGTCTTCTGGGAAATTATCATCTTTGGTTCTTGATGGGGTAGCACTACCCCGTTCAGAACCGGTGCGTAATCTGGGGGTTCTTCTAGACTCACGACTCCTGCTCGAAGAGCAGGTGGCAGTCGTGGCTAGGAGGGCTTTTGCACAACTTCGGTTAGTGCGCCAGTTACGCCCATTCCTGGAACGCGATGCCCTCCGTACAGTCACTCATGCTCTCGTCATCTCCCACGTAGATTATTGCAATGCGCTCTACATGGGGCTACCCTTGAAGACTATCCGGAAGCTTCAGCTGGTGCAGAATGCGGCCGCGCGGGCAGTATTGGGTGCTCCAAGATCTGCACATGTAACACCGTTGCTCCGCGAGCTACATTGGGTGCCGGTTTGCTTCCGGGTACAATTCAAGGTGTTGGTTATTACCTTTAAAGCCCTACATGGCATGGGACCAGAATACCTGAGGGACCGTCTTATCCCCATGTTATCGACCCGCCCCACCCGGTCATCCAGAGAGGCCCTGCTACGTACCCCATCAATTAGAGAATGTCATCTGATGGGGTCTAGGAAGCGGGCCTTCTCTGTGACAGCACCCACGCTATGGAACATCTTGCCCCCAGAGTTGAGGCAGATCTCCTCCCTCCCGACCTTTAGGAAAGAGCTGAAGACCTGGTTCTGCCGCCTGGCATGGGAGGGAGGGAGGGATAGTTCCTTATGGAGATGGCTAATCCCTTGATTTTAATGTTCTTCTTTTAATGAATATCTTATCCATCTGGATTTATAATTATTTTTATACTGTTTGTAATTTTTTCTATAGATTTTAACTATTGTTATCCTGTAAACCGCCCAGAGTCCCTATTCCGGGAGATGGGCGGGGATAAATTTAAATAATAAACAAATAAATAAACAAACAAATAAATAAATAATGAGTGCCAGTGTTGTGTACTGGTTAAGGTGTTGGACTAGGAGTGAAGAGATCCTGCTTTCAATCTGTTCTTAACCACAAAACCTCACTGGGTGATTTTTTTGGCCTGTTATTCTGGGGAAAAATAGAAGGCAGAGACACTATGTACACCACCTTTTGCTCTTGAATGAAAGATGGGATAAAATTCTAATACAAAAATAATTAGCACCACTCTGCCAACAGGAGCAGCTAAACAAATCACAGAAGAAATTTCCAGGGTTTGCTTGCTGTGATATGTGAAACTCCAGCTTTCGGGCTGCCTGACAATCCAGTCAGAGGGCCTGGGTTTAGTCTTCATTTCCAATTCCTGGCTGGTTCAAGGGGGACACATCAGGGATTCCAGTATGTCCTGATTAAAAAAAAACATGGCAGAAAGAGCTTCTTTGACATGCTTAGCAGAATATACCCAGTAGGAATAACTGGGCAACATGCAATAGCTTGTGCTTTGTTGCATTGAGTTAGGATTCTGAAGAATTCTGTCTTACCATGCTATGTGAATGTAGCCAATAAAAATAATGGTTTATCATTATATAAATCATTATGAACATCTTTTCTTCTACATCTCTGGCATGGCCTTAAGGAGATAAAAAACTTTGCCTTCCATTTTCAGTTAACTATAATTTAGCATTATGTCCAAAATAAATGGTGGTCAATCTTAATGGTTTATTGAAACAAACATCTTGATAAATAAATGTTTGAAATTGGTCTGTTCAGTGAGATTAATCACAGTTTAATCTGTGGGTTAAGGCATGACACCAAACTGTTGTTATATGTAAATTAAAGTAACTTCATGAGAGGTGTGTGCGTGTGTGTGTGCGTGTGTGTGTTGGGCTAGAAAGCAGAGGAAGACTGCAAATCTAAGGTTGGCTCAGTCTCATTTACACCATTACTACTGAATTCTAATATAATCAATGTGGACATTTTTTTTGCTGTTCAATCATGTCCAATCCTTGGAGACTGCCTGGACTAGTCCCTGCAGTTTTCTTGGCAAGATTTCAGAAGTGGTTTGCACTTGCCTGCTTCCTAGGGCTGAGAGAGAGTGACTGGCTCAAGGTCACCCAGCTGGCTTTGTGCCTAAGGCAGGACTAGAACTCACAGCCTTCCGGTTTCTAGCCCATTACCTTAACCACTACACCAAACTGGCTCTCAATGTGGACATAATTGATAGATAATAAGTATCAGAAAAATATCCTTGGCATTATTAAATGTATTGAATAATTATAAAACATCTTAATATTGTAATTATTTTTAAAATATTTGGACACTTTTAAGGCAAATCTCTTCCTGAACAGGTAATTTTGGCAGGAAAATCTAATTAGGGGAATACTCCCATTATCCCATCAAATTTAGAACTGCTAAAGAAGCTATTCAATTTTGCTGAAATACAAAAAAAATGGGAAGGTTCTTTTTCTTTCTTTATTTAGCAAATTTATATAGCCACCCATCTCACAAAAAGTTACTCTGGGCAGCTTACAAGCAAAATAACAATTAAAACCATATCACAATATAAAAAAACATCAGACATAAATAACAACAAAAATAAAAACATAAAGGAATAAAACACAAAAGAACCCCCAAGATAGCAGGAGGATCACCATCATTTAGGACTAACCTCACCTCAGGGGGAATGATTTTCCAGAGGGCGGGAGCTACAGCAGAAAACGTGCATCTCCTGGGTCCCACCAGATGGAACTCCTTCACAGATGGACCTGGAGCATACAGTACCTCTTCTGCTGAACCTGATGGGATGGGTAAATGTAACCGGGAAGAGATGGTCCCTCAAATAATTTATGCTTATAGTATAGTCATTTAAATCAATAGGACAAATTAAAAAGGTAAAGGTTTTCCCCTGCACAGTCGTGTCCAACTCTAGGGGGCGGTGCTCATCTCCATTTCTTAGCTGAAGAGCCAGTGCTGCCCGAAGATGCTTCCGCAGTCATGTGGCCAGCATGACACGCGTGGAACGCTGTTACCATCCCACCAAAGTGGTACCTATTTATCTACTTGCATTTGCATGCTTTCGAATTGCTAGGTTGGCAAGAGCTAAGGACAAATTAGTAATGACTTTATATAAGTCTACTCTACATATAAACTGAGAAGCAGATTAACAAAGTTTCAAGAACATTATGGCTAAACGTTTAATGAATTGTTATAGAAGGAAAGTATTTTCAGTATGGATAGCTTCCAAAAAACATTGCCCACTTGTCACACATACTTGATGCACTGATTCAACAACCTACATATGTTGTTCAAATTGAAGAGGCTGGGTTGGGACACAGAACTCTTCCTCATGGCCACACTGAAATGCTTTTCTCCTGTCCTTGAGCCAGGAGAAAATTATACTGATGATGCCCCCCCCCCCCATCTGCCTTCATTATCCCACAATTTAATGTGGGATAGTTTTAAGACAGTGACTGGTGGATTTCCTGCTGTCTTTTCCCCATCCACCCATTGTCACACCCACCAACAGGAAAATTGGCCAGCAATTGCTCTCCTGAATGTGTGTCAGGGCAGAATTGGATGTGTCCAAGTCTTAATTTTATTATTTATTTCAGAAGATTGGTGGTCCTATCAGAGAATGTCATTGTCAAATAACCCTTTCTTCCCCTAAAAGTCTCCCTGAGTGATTGGAAAAGTTGATTTAAAATACAAGGTAGTTGAGCACAGAGGTGAAAATGTGGGTCTTGTGTCCTTAGATTGCTTAACTCTGATCCACAGATTAATGAAATGCAGTGGTATATGTAATTATAGTATATATAATTGGAAGAATTAGATTAAATATTTCCAAACTGTATGACAAGGAAGTCTGATTCAACAAAGCAGGATATGCAACATCTGAGATTAACAGCCCACTCTTTTGGAACACTATGCTCATGCTGAAGCACAAGGAACCAGATGGAATATACTACTGTGATTTAAGCACTTGGAAAATGCAGCCACTCTGCAAAAGAAGTGTATCCTCAAGGGAAGTCATTTGGGTTGCCTATGACTATATTCTTCCTGTATAAAATCAAGTAATCTACAAATAATTATAATGTCCTCTTTACAAAGGAGACTATTATTGGAACTATTATTAATTGCATTCCCAGTTAGTGCTGTGAGCATGCAAAACTGCACAGCAGTAAACAAATATACGGTTGGTGTGAAGCAGTCAGGCACAATTTATTTTCTTGGACATCAAATCAAGCTAGTACTATGGATACCTTCCACAGAACAGCAAAACAATAGTGTAGTTTCCTTCATCTGACAAAGAAATTCTAAGATCTCCACTAGGTACATTTCTCAGCCATCAATTTTAGAAACAGGAAGTGTACTACAAGAACCACTTTGTTAAATTTAAATATGTTGATTCTCCCTCACTCTGTTCCTCCCCCAACCCCTACTCCCCAGAAAATGAACTACTGTGGGCATGTGTAAAAATGATGCTTAAGTTATTTTTGTAATGGAATGAGAATCTGCTTTGGTAGGAATTGTATCAGATATATTGATCTTGTACCTTGATCCATATGAATCTCCATACATAGAAGAAAGAGCACACCGGACTGTGAACACTCTTAAAGTTGGTATAAGGTGTCTTATGTGTAGGACTGTTAAGCTAGCCTCAGATTTTCACTGGTGCTATTTGATTATTTAATCATTGATGCAGCCTGGCAGCTTAATGTGTCAACTGACTTCACTGTAAAGTCCTGCATGAGTTGATTTCCCATGATGATGCATATTCTCTCTGCAGTACTTTCAGTGATGGTACACATGAAAATTTGTCCTTCATGTTGCACTCATCCTTTAATGAACACGATGCCTAGAAGCTGTTCTAAGTATGCTCTTTTTGAAACTAGGTTTGCCTACTGCTAACCACACAATTGGTTGCTAGTGTTCTTATTAAAAGCTAGTAATTGAAAAAGAGTAAATAGCAGCTAAATTTCTAGATTAACATCAAACTCTTTATTTTTGAGCCACGCCAGCTGATATAAAGTTTAAGCTCACACAATGTTTCCAGTCTTTCAGTTGAATAGCAGAGTGGGTGTATGTAAATGTCATCATTTTGGCAATCAATCAAACTATTAAGGTCTGCTGAAAGGCCAAACTTCTTCTGTTATTCTGAATGGGGTGGTGATCTCTTTGTGTGTGTGTGTGTGTGGGGGATGACGGACAGAAAAAGGTGTTCCTTAGAGTTCAAGAAAATAATACTTTTCTTCTTTCAAATCAGGGTGTGGTGTGCTTTTGTTCTCTTTACTGCAATGTAACAGAAGACGCAAAACTTTTTAAAACCGTATTTTTCTTTCCAGAATGTGATGTTGGCAGAGAAGAATGACAATGAAAGGGAAATAAGTTTGTCCAAGTAGATTTCCCACCCACCCCCAAAAACACAGATCTATTTTGCAGTTGCAAGGTCACAAAAACAGACTATTGTGTCTAATCTTGACACAAGCTACCCATGCTAAACGTAGCTGATGAGAAAGGATGAAAAATGCCTAAGGATCCTGAAAAAGACTTGTCGTACTCCTACATTTTTTAAGCAGAAACTTGGCACAAAACACTCACTAGTGGCATAAGAGGGGGAGATGTTAGAAACATTATTATCAGGTTTTGTTTGTAAATACCTGTGATTGTGCAGATCTGTACAAAGAAGATTGCATATTAAGTATGTGCTTGATCACAAGTAGATTCCTGCCAAAACGCCATTAGCAAACTGTCAGATAGGCTCTGTCTCCTCCATTTTTCCACACAGGCAAATTGGTCTATAGAATGACATTAATTTCCCTTGGGAATGCCCATTTTCTACCAATTTCAAAGCAGATCTTATCAGAGAATCAGATTTTAATTATTTCTTATCGGTTTCACAATGTAGATAGTAGGGATATGCAGCTATTTGGATCCAAAGAAGAAAACCTGCTTCAGAGGCTGGCTAAACATGCTGGTTGTCTCCTTGAAAAAGCCACACCTTTTCTTGGGCTGGCATCAAAGGTGCAATGAGTGTTCCCATGTGCCTTCTAAAGCATCTTTTCTGCTTTGGATCCTAGTAGCTGCAAGTCCTTAGTAGATTCTCTCAATAGACTATAAGGCCTGTACCTTATATACCTTGAATAATGATTCAGTACATGGTGACACTTAGTCCAGCATTTTGTTTCTCACAGTAGCTGACCAGATGCCTTTCGGATTCTCAAAGTGATGGAGACACATCATTTTCTCACCACTGTCCCCCTGCAACTGGTATTTGAAAGTATGGTCTCCCAACTTAGAAATAACCTTGAATCTTCCAGTCTTTGGGCTTCCGGTAAGGAATTATGGCGGACTGATGTCTCCCTAGGAGCAGAGAGACACTGCAACTGGGAATGCCAGCTAGAGGGTGGACCCAGGCCAGGGAAATCTCTCTGGATCAAAGAGAGATTGTGAGATAACCCACTTGTACTCCAAATGGCTGCTCCTCATGGGCAAACTGCAGGAACAGAAGTTTTTGCAGTCAACTTGAGTTCAGCATGTTGAGCTAGTTGAGCAGCCGGGAGTCCTGCGATTCCATCTATGCTCACAACTGTGGTGTAGCCTCTATGGACAATAAGCCCTGCCAGCCTCATAATCATTCTGGGAAATAATTAATCTACAGATATAGAGGGATTTCTTTTGTGGCAAAGACAACATTCCTTTTGGTGAGTTAAACCTTTTTTTGGGATTAGAAAAATTAAAAAAATACTTTAAGGATTTAAAGATTCAATAATTTTTTGCAAAAAGCTTAACAAAGAGAAGATGTAAGAAAGTTTAAAATGGATAAAGGGGACAGTTACTTTCCTATATTTTTATTTTTATTATTTTTATTTCTGACAAAAATGCTTTGGCATAAACTTGAACTAAGTTAGTTAAAGAGACCAGACCTTAGTGGGAATGCTTTTTGTTTATTGTTAAAGAGTACATCTAACTGGCGGACTCTACATGACAAAATATAAGGTAATGAACTAGACTGATGTTTTGTTGCTATAGTGATGTGGTTTGTGATGTGGCTTGAAGTTACGGAGAGCCATTAGAGATGATAGTGTTAAAGCCACAGAAAGATAAAAGAAGGGGAAAAGAAAAAAAAAAGGGGGGGAAGCTTGCCTTTTCCTCTTGCTTGTTTGAGATACTTTCACTTTTGGATTATAATATATAATGGCAACTACTAGAAAAACGGCAAGAGAGGGCAGGAGGGGATTGCTAGAGCAGCCTGCAGACAAAACAGTCACACCTGATTTGCTTTAGAAATTATTTGAACAAATGGGCAATAAGATAGAAGCTTTTGAAAAAAGAATGGATGAAAGACTTGCAAAGGTGAAAGAGGACATGAAAGAAGATCCAAAAGGATGGAAAGTTCTATAAAGCAAGTATCTGGAGAGGTAAAACAAATCAATGATAAAGTGGAAATTTTAGAGAATAAGACAGAAGTTATAACTAGAGAGTTGAAAAGAGAATTAGATAATCTGGCTCTATTGGAACTGAGAGAGAAAGGATTTAGTTTGAGATTTAGAGCTATTCCAGAGGTTTCTGATGAAGTTATCAGAGAACAGATTATTAAAGTCTTGGCAAATTTTCTGGATTGGGAAGATATGGAGACAGAAATTGATAACGTTTATAGAATAAATTCTAGATTTGCCAGAACAAGAAATGTCCAAAGGGAAATTTTGGTGCATTTTGTTAGGAAGAAGACAAGGGATCAAGCTCTGCAGCAGCATTTTAATACAAGATTGAAACTGGATAATACAGATATAATTGTTTTGAAAGAAATTCCAATTAGAATTTTTTGTAAGAGAAAAGAGTACACATTTTTGGCTGAAAAGTTAAAACAGAGAAAGATCCCATATTGATGGGATAAATTGGAAGGTGTGATTTTTACTTTTAAAGAGCAGAGATTTAGATTGAATTATGTTCAGAAGGTGAGAGAATTCTTAGAAAGATTCAAAGAAAAATTGGAGGGGATGGAAATGGAAGTCTCAGAGGAAACTACACAAAAATCATAACAGATGAAATAGGAACTGGAAGATGATGATTCTGAATTAGGTGCTATTGACTTTTCTAGATAATAGAAAAAAGAGGGCTTTTCTTTTGTAACCATAGAGTAAGAGATGATTTTGTAATCATACTTGTATTTGCTGCAAAGAAAATTGGAAGCTTCTTTCTATTTCTTTTTATCTTTTCTTTTTGCACTTTTGTATTTTTTTCTCTTTCTTTTCCTTTCTTCTTTATTTACTTTATATTAGTTTTTGTTAGTTTTTATCTTTTTAAAACTTTTAATAAAATTTTATTAAAAGGCACTGATCACAGCAGCACAAGAACAGGCACTAAGCACCAGATCCATTGAAGCAGGGGTCTGCCACACTAGACAGGACCCGAGGTGCAGACTGTGCAGAGAGGCCTCAGAGACAACACATAGTGGCAGGGTGTAAGATGCAGGCAGGAACAGCATAGACTGAACGGCACAACCAAGTAGCTGGCATTGTGTACAGGAACATCTGCACAGCGTATGGGCTAGACCCTCCCGAGTCCAGATGGGAGATTCCACATAAGGTCTTGAAGAATAACAGAGATAAGATCCTGTGGGACTTCCAGATCCAGACAAACAGGCAGGCAGGTACTGGCCAATCAACCAGACATTGTGGTAGTAGACAAGGACCAGAAGACAGTGGTGGTGATAGATGTAGCGGTGTCAAGTGACAGCAACATCAGGAAGAAGGAGTATGAGAAACTGGAGAAGTAACCAGGGCCTGAAGGAAGAACTGGAGACGATGTGGAAAGTGAAGGCCAAAGTGGTCCCAGTGGTGGTAGGAGCACTCGGGGCTGTGACTCCTAAGCTGGGAGAGTGGCTCCAACAGATCCCAGGAGCAACATCAGAGCTCTCTGTCCAGAAGAGTGCAGTGCTAGGAACTGCTAAGATACTGCGCAGAACCCTCAAACTCCCAGGCCTCTGGTAGAGGACCCGAGGTTGAGGAAGACATACCACTCATAAGGGTTAGAGGGGATTTTTAAAATATATACATAAACCACTATCAGTCTTTAAGAGATCTATGTGAATTTGTTCAATCCCTTTTTAAAGCCATCCAAGTTAGTGGTCATCCCTATGTCTTGTGATAAGAAGTCCCACAAGTTAATTAGGTGCCATGGGGAAAAAATGCTTTCCTTCGTTCTAAATTTCTTTTTAATCAGCTTCAATGGATGAACATAATCATGGAAAGAAAAACTTATCCCTGTCCATCTTCTCCATGAGGGCAAAGAATAATCATTTGTTTTTATCACCCGAGTCTCGTGAATCAGCATGGATAATAAGGCTAACCAGATTAACTTAAATCTGAAGTTTCGCTGTCCTTTCAAAGTATTGTGTAACTGTTCTCTATGGTAATTTTCTCACTGGAGGCTTGGAATGGTCATTCACAGCTGTAGCCACCATTTTTTCAGCTGCTGATGGCTGGAGGGGATATGGCATGCTGCAATGACATCATAAAAAGGAGAAGGGGCAGAATTTTCATCCCATTTTCAAAGCATTCTTTTGGGCATTGGCCTCGGCATGTTATTTTTCTTCTTTTCTTTCAGTGGAGGATTTGCTACCATTCTTTCATATTTGGCTGCCAAATTTTGAGAGTGTATTTTCAGACCTGTCCATGCCTAGATTTTCAATGCTTATTTTTTTTTACAAAAAGGATGGCAGCTGCACGTTTTCTTCAAAAGACCAGGTAAGTGTCTCCCTACTTTTTGGGGTGCCCTGTCTGCATTTTTACACCTGGAGCTCTTGGGGGGCCCCAAGGACTGCAAAAAGGGATTAGGAGCTGCTGTACCTGTATTCTGCTTTAGTTTGCTATCTGAACTAATAATCAGTGCAACAGTGTCCTTATGCCAAGAATATGCCACTGACTGATGCTATTTTCCTTTTTGAGAAATGCTCTTTGTTTTTGCTGGCATTAGTGCCCATCACACAGAAGGTAGATTGCACCTTAGGTCAGAGCTTTCCAAACTTTTCATGTTGGTGACACACTTTTTAGACATGCATCATTTTGCGATACAGTAATTCAGTTTTACTAGCAAACCGGAGGTTAAACTAACCCCTTATAAGAGATACAGACACATACATAAATTGTAATAGCGAAATGTATGGGGACACAACATATCTCATGAAAACCTTTCATTTATATTTTTAAAAATATATGATTTGTAAGATAATAACATACATTTCCAAGATTGTTGTCATTTATGAGTAACAATATGTAAATATGTGCAAGAATTAAAAAAAATTGAATAACACCAATAACTACATACCATTTTAATGAGATGTATGAGGTTGATGGGATGAACACAGCTTTTGAATATTTGGTAGAATATTAGATAAAGACACTTGCATTTAGTCATCAAGCATTTTTAAGCTTTCATGTTTCAGTGCCTTTAAGTTTGTCATTGTTGAAAAGGATACTTCACAAATGTATGTAGTAGAAAACTGCAGAAGAATTTTTGACATATTTTTACCTATGTTTGGATGCATTTTTGAAACGTGAATCCAAAAGCTGTCTAAGTCACCCTCTTCATACATCATTAACAGACTTTGATCATTTTTTATTTCAGCTAATTCTTCTTCTTCAATAAGTGAAAAGTTCCTCGTTGCAGTTGAGAGAAATGGATTTCTGATCCAATCATAGTCTTGGACTTCAACATTTGGGAAGTAATGATGAACTTTCTCTCTGAGCAATATTAAATGGTCAACAATTAGCGAGCTGATATCACATTTTAGCTCGCACTCAGCAGTTTTGGAAAACATTTCAAAATTTCCTTCTTTCACTTTCCTTTTCCAACTTGCTATTTTGTCTCTCCTAGCACAAATTTTATTTACTGCTGTTAAGATATTTTCTCCTTTTCCTTGCATACTGGTGTTTATTTTATTCAAATGTTCAAATATGTCAGCAAGATATGCCAATTTTGTGCACCAAACTTTGTTTTGAATTAGATCGCAGAATTCATTTTGCTGATTTTCCTCAAAAAGTTCAAGCATCATTTCCCTCAATTCGTATACATGACAAAGCACTCAACCTCTTGAGAGCCAACGAATCTCTGTGTGTAGTAGAAGCTTTTTAAACCTTGCCCCCATTTTTTCACAAATATGAGCAAATAATCTTGATTTAAGAGGTCTACTTTTAATGTAATTGACCATTTGAACCACTTTGTCCATAACTTTTCTTAATTCATTTCCAATGGTTTGCGCGACTAGTGCTTTGCGATGTAAAAAGCAATGAGTAATTATAATATTTTCATTCACTTTCTTTGCTAAAGCTATAAAACCTTTTGTTGAACCAACCATTAAGGGTGCGCCATCTGTGCATATTCCTACACAATTTAACCATTGCAAATTATTTTCCTTCATGAAGCAATCTAAAGTTTTAAATATATCTTCACCTCTAGTTCTCATTGGAAGTTCTAGACAACACAAGAATTGCTCAATAATTCTGTCAGTATGAATGAAACGTATAAAAACCAATAATTGTGCTAATCCACTGACATCTGTTGATTCGTCTAATTGCAATGTAAAGTTCATATTATCGTCTTGAAAAATATCCTTCATTTGCAGCTTAATGTCATCAGTCATGTCTTGAATACGTCTTCCAATCGTGTTATCTGCCAAAGGGATTTTATTAACTTCTCTCTCAAATTCAGGCCCAAACATTGTTCAAACAATAGGACAAGATTCCTTTATGGTGGTTTCAGCAATAGTGTGTGGGTCCTTGTTTTTGGCAATTATTTGAGCAACCAAGTAACTTGCCTTTTGAGCTTTCTCTGATGTCTTCATTCTCTTTGTGAATGATGCAGACTGCTTCTTTATAGATTTTGAAAGCTCAATAAAGTATTCTACTGGTTTTTCTGACAAATGACTGTGTTTTGAGGTAAAATGGTGCTTTAATTTGTTTGGTACCATACTTTCATTTGCAAGTATATCCCCACAAACTAAACACTCGGGACAAATATTGTTTTCGTTACCAGAAAATGTGAACCCCAGTTTCATGTAATCTTTATTGTATAAATGAGTCTTGGAAATTTTTCCTTTACACTGGCAGATAACACGATTGGAAGATGTATTCAAGACATGACTGATGACATTAAGCTGCAAATGAAGGATATTTTTCAAGACGATAATATGAACTTTACATTGCAATTAGACGAATCAACAGATGTCAGTGGATTAGCACAATTATTGGTTTTTATACGTTTCATTCATACTGACAGAATTATGTCAGTAATTACGTACTAATACAGACCGTTCAACAGTTGATTCTTCCGTAGTTTCCTCTATAGCCGCTACATTTTGTTCATCGCAAACGTCATCTTCACCAGCTTTTTTTTTCTTAATTAGAAACTTATCCATTTTAGGGGTAATTCAACTGCAATTTAATGAATAAATCTGTGCAAATTGATTATAAAGTTTTAACAGTAACTAAACATGGAAATAACAGCACCAGTACTCCACTCCTGCAGTGATAAAGTGAGAGAACAATCCCGCGTTGCACACACCTAAAGATAGTGCAGACTAGGTGGCTTTTCGTCGAGCGGCCGTGCATAACTTTTCACATTGAATGAATTTTGTCGAGCGGCGATCTTCACTTCAGGTGCAGCTGTGTCACCGGAAGTGACGCGGAATCAGCTGTTTTGACCCAATTACACATACTGCGCATGCACAGTACCTGTATGATTCCTCGACCACGGTGTGCATACACGGATATGACGGAAGAGGAATATACTAGTGCACCATACTAATCAGCACCTTTGCTGCATAAAAATACATGCAAGTTGGTGTTGCTTATTTCACATAGACTCAGAGGTTTCTCATTATGTTTGCGTGACACACCTACACACTGCAGCCGACACACTAACGTGTCGCGACACACAGTTTGGAAAACTCTGCCTTAGGTGAAGGGAGACAAGAGGCAGGCTTGCCAACAATTCCATGGTTATAGTATATTATCCATCCTTGCTTAACCAATTCCCTAAACCAGCATTTCTCAACCTTGGAAACTTTAAGATGTCTGGACTTCATCTACCAGAATTCCCCAGCCAGCACAGTTGGCTGGGGAATTCTAGGAGTTGAAGTCCACTTATCTTAAAGTTGGCAAGGTTGAGAAACACTGCCCTAAACGTTTGGATCTTCTGTGTTCACACTCAGTATATGTCTTAGGTACCAGTGTATTTGGTAGACTGCTCAAAAGAGACTTGAAAGCTGTCAGCAGAGGTTAACCTTATTGTATTTGTAGAAGACTTGCAAGAACAAAGCAATAAATTGTCACCAGCTTCCCTCAGCCAAAATGTTAACATGCTTAAATTCCAACTAATATTTGTTACCTCTTTTTTCAACAATGTGATACTTGAACAGCACTGTAGAGCATAGGGATTCTTGGAATTTCATGAATTGAGGCAGAAGTAAAGGAAGTCAGCAGTAAACAAAGTTCAAAATTTCCACCAGAAAAGATCATGCCACCTCAGATGGGGTCTTGTGGCAAAGAACAGCTAATAAGATGGTGAAATTATGGAATACAGGCAAAAAAGGCAAGCACCAAATTACATTCTAGCTCACATACTAATTTCAATCACTGACATTTACATCACTGTAAATATAGCAATATTGCATCCCCATCTAGTTATGACAGATAATGTGGGTAAGATTATTTCCCCAATAATATTTAGTTTGCTTATATTTATTTAACAAAACTTACTGCCCGCTCAATTATCATCAGGGAAATATATGCTATAAGAACACTGTTCTATGGATTTTCATTGCAATCCTATGTATATTTATTCAGAAGTAAGTCTTACTGAAATCAATGAAGAATACTTCCTAGTTATTATGCTTTGGGATGTAGCCTGAATCAGTTAATTAAGTTACCTGATTAATCAGTTAATAGAAGGCCATTTGATGTTGCATTTTGTTCTATTTTTTATATAGAAGAAATTCATATTTCCACTGCTGCAAAAATTAGAAAATGACTAAATTCAGGATTACTTGCTTTTGGTTCCTGGATGGATAGCAAAACTCCTGGATCCAAGTGGGAGTTGATAATCTAATATGTTAGCTGAATGTTTTTTCTCAACTATACAAAATATGTTTGAAAATAGGGGTGATTTGTAGAGGGCATCCACTGCCTAAGCAAACAACCCTAACAAAATATTCCCTCTTCTCATCCAAAACTTAGAGTAGGTATCATAATTTGTATAACTGATTGTCCAATTATATGGCTCTTTCCAACCTTATCTCTCTGAATCAGTGGTAGTCTGGTAGTCACCATCTCAATTTTTCCTCCTCCCTCCATGAATGAGTTTTCAAGAAAATTATCTTAGACAAATTCCTGGCAAGCTGCGTGGCCAACGATCTATTTTTACTGATGTAGAATTCCAGACTTCTGGCACACACTGAAGATTGTCCTTTTTTTTTCTTTTCTTTTCCTATCATGAGACAGATTTCATTGCAATGGCTCAGTAAGCGCTTTTGCATGACAAGCTGCCCCTTACAGAATTCACCTCAGCCCCCTCTGTGCTTCTTCTGTCTCCTAAATTATTGCTAAGTAAGAGGGCAATTAGTTTTCAACAATTAAAATGATTTACTTACCGTATGTAACAGCCGGAGCATCTCCACATACCTGTGAAAAAGAGATGCTATTTTACTAAATTGCCAACCAGCTAGAGCTGAATGAATCAAAGTGGAACGCACTACATAGTTCCTAAGATTTTTAAAAGGCTGATAGACTCACACTTTTTCTGATGACACAAGCTCCTGGGCGACAAGTTGAGCCCTGGATTGCCCTTCTTTCTGTCAGAAGCAAAACAAATGAGGGTAAAAGTCTGTAAACAGTTTGGATTTGGTGGTCTAGAATTCTCAGATTATTATTAATATTAGTTGTCTCATACAATAAAGACTTTAGGTGATGTACAAATATAAAACCAAAGTACAACACAAGAAAAGTTTACCTCTCTGAATCCTAACACGTTTTGATGAGGCCCCTCGGCAGGGCCCCTCACCAAATAAAGCAAGGTTTATGGTGGCCTAAGAGTAGGGGCCTTTTCTGTGGGGGCACCACATATGTGCATTGCCTTCTTCAGAGGGGCTTTCCTGGCACCTCTCCCATCTTTTTTTTCTTGGCCTGATGGAGGCACAGCTCCTGAGAGAATCTGCTGGCGGTTCTCCATTGCCATGAAGCAAGGGAAAGGGAGGCCCATTTTTCATTGTAGCACCAGTATTATGGAACTCTTTGCCTAAACCCTTCCCTTATTAGGTTTTAGAAAATTACTCAAAACAAAATTATTTAAGAGGGACTTTGATTCTTAATTGATCCTAATTTTTTTTAAATATATGGTTAGTTGTTTCTAGGATTTTTATTTTATGTTTTTAAAATTTTTAATGTTTTTTTATGATTGATTACTTAATATTTTTTGTATCATGGAGGTTTTAATGGCATGACTATAACCTACTAAGCAGGGGCACCCATGCGGGGGGGGGGATCAAAAAGTTAAGATGGTGGGTACAACAAGGTGGTTGAAACCTCACCCCTTTTTGCACCCACAGAATACATGTTAAAAGGGGGTAGGGCTTAGATTTGCAGTCATACCTAACGTCTTGACTTCCCCCCCCCCCCCCGATGAATGCCCCTGCTGCCAAGTGTAGTGCTGGTGATTTTACTGGAAGATTCATAAGAAGGAATTGGGTAGTGTGTATATACCTCTTTCCCTTAGATGTATCATGCACAGAACTTTATATTCTCATGTAATGGTTGAATGAATAATATAGAACTAAGCAAGCATTTATTTTAGTCACTAAAGGTTCATACAGTATATATTGTATGCAGAACTGCTATGTTCATACTGAAGGCTGGGGCTTTAAGATCCCAATATATTGAACAAATTGGGGTACCCTGTAAAGGCGACTCTCTCATCTGATTACTGCCTCCTTGTACTGTGATCACATATATATGAGTATTTTGTTTTATTACTGTATCCCTTCCTATTATCTGATTATGCTTTGTTTATATTTTATATATTTTAATTTTATCTTGCTATATTGATAAGGTCAATTCGACTAATAAAAAAATAAATGAAAGAGAAAGGGAATTCTCCTCAGGCTGTTGAATGCCCTCCTCTTATTCAAAAGAAGATTGCTTGGTGTCCACATCACCACTGTTTTGGCATCAGATAAAAAGTTATTTCTTTTTCTCTCCCAAGCTTTTAATATCAGCAGCATTTCCAAAGCTCTTATGTATAATTCAGTGTTGAGCTCCTTTTTTTTTGTTATAAGGTGGTTTGCTCTTCCTCTATGTTTAATATTCCTTCTACTACATAGGATTTTAGGTTTCTCTGGGATATATACAAATTTGTTTAAAACATATTTAAAAAAAACTAAAGAAGCAATTAAAAAGATTTTATCTCACACAATAAGGAGATACAATCAACATGAGTAAAAAAGGCAATAAATACAGTAGAGCACAACATCACAATAATAAAAGTGGCAATAAAAGAATGTGAAATTCTAAAAACACATTTTTTCCCAATGGCGGGGAGAAGAAAGGTCTAAATTTTTTGGTTTGTTTTTTTATTTGGTTTTTTTACCCATCACAATTGAGAAAGTCTTGGTGCATTGCTCTGTCCCCAGCCTAGCAGGTTTGGGTCACAGGTTCTTTTCGATTTGGAAGCAATGATCACACCAGTACGAACACTTAAGGTTTTATTCCAGGACAGTATAAGAAAGTAACATAACATGAGACAGCAATCAAAGAATATTCAATAATACAGTAAGACAAAGAAAGATCTTACATCCCTCTGCCAGTCAGGGAACCCCAAAGAGATGATGGCAGATGGATCCTTTCAAAGCCAGCAAGTATGCAGCACCCTCTTGGTTAAGTCTGCATTGAAGTTTCATCTCATGGGGTTTTCTGTCTAACTTATATAAGCTCTGAACCATAATTAAGTATATCTGCTTTTCAATGGCCTCATCTCACTGGAGTTTGTCATAGACAAAGATGATAAAAGGTTAAGGAGTATCAGCTTCTAAAGGTTTTTGGACTGATGATGGGAAATATCATTCTAGTCTAACAAGGTGTACCATCAAGGACAGGGCAAAACAAAGGATAACCCAAGTACAGTATGTCCATAAAAAGGTAAAGGTTCCCCCCGCACATTTGTGCAGTCGTGTCCGACTCTAGGGGCAGGTGCTCATCTCCGTTTGTTAGCCGAAGAGCCAGTGTTGTCCGAAGACGCTTCCACGGTCATGTGGCCGCATGACGCGTGCGGAACGCTGTTACCTACCCACCAAAATGGTACCTATTAATCTACTTGCATTTGCATGCTTTCGAATTTCTAGGTTGGCAAGAGCTGGAGCTAGTGCGGGAGCTCACTCCGCACGCAGGGCTAGGGATTCGAACCTCCGAACTTGCGATCTTCCGATCGACAAGCCTGGCGTCTTACCCACTGAGCCACCACGCCCCTTATGTCCATAACTCTCTGCAAAAAAATTTCCTTGCTTGGGGGGCCCTTTCTCTTTCATAGCCACCAATTACAGTATATATCAATTTGAGGGAAAACTAAGGGAAATTGACCTTCAGTTATAAGCAGAAATATATAGGAAATTATTTTCCTTCAGGTTTTGACATTTCAAACCATTTTGTGGTTTACTGATCAGACTCAACCCGTTTCAGAAACAAATCAGAAGCTAGTGGAGGCAAGAAATTAGTAGTGTAGCATGTTCACAGAGCTTCTTCTCAGTTGCACTACCACCTCAATATTATTCATTAGCTGAAGTTACCAGGCCACCTTCAAAGACAGTTCTTCATGCATGAATTATTGAAATGATTAAGCCTAACCTTAAATATTAGACATTTCCCTGCAAATCAACCTGATCATCTGTTTTCATATATTATAAGCATGACTAAGAATAAATAATAAAGGATCAATAAACTATCCTAGCACTTTTTGTTTTTATCTTTCAAAGAACGTTAAGAATTAATTCCTAAAGATCAAACTGCAATCATAGCACTGAAAATCTCCATACTGAAAAACTCACATATAATCTAGTAAAACAATATGGTTAATTTAGATATAACCAGTTACATGTAAGTAAACCAGTTACCTTTCTATAAGAAGGAAGGAAAAAAAGTAGATACACTTCTGGAAAAAAAACTTTTTCAAAATTTGAGACATTTTTATGTATAATCCTATGGTCTCTGGTAAGCCATAAAGTACTTAAGATATTAAGCAATGGCAGTGAAAATGAAATTGTAGGCATTTATTGGCTTTTCAGGTTTGATGATAACATCCCAATTCTGATACCAAGACCAGCTACAAATAGATGAAAGTTCACCTCAGATATTTCTAGGCTAGATATTATTTTTCAATCACCTGCTGGAATACTTTATATTTAAATCAAAAGGTGATATATATGTACAGGAAAATGTGTGAGCAAAACTGGAATAAAACGGGATTTACCAGAGATAAGTGACAGAAAAACTGTATGTTTCTTTTGACTTCTTAAAATCTGAAGAATTATTATTAAATGTCAGCATTCATTGAGTTTTTGATATTTATCAATATGTATTAGTAGAAGGTTACATGAAGAAAATGGCGGTTCAATTAGCCATAATATTTTTTGATTTTGTGATCTGTTGTGAAATTTAATTTTCTCATGATCCTGGATAAGAAAAAGCGGTCAGTGCCTACACATTAAATAGAAAATAAACAGAGCCTCTCAAATATTTCAATAGATCTAACATACTATTGTGGTTTAAGTCTTTCCAAATCAGAATGTATACACACACAGATAACATACACATATACATGGGTACAGAGGAAGTTCATTAGCCGTGGTGCCAAAACACCATGAAATGCAAGGGGTAGCAACACTGGCCACTCTGCACGTCCTCTATTGATGGGCTGGGCCTAGAGCTGCCAAGAAGTAGAGCATATTTCATGCTGCCTGAGGTTCGCTCTCCTTTCTTGTATACACTTTGTCACAGTTAGTAACTCTATTAGTGATTAATTTGTCTTCAGGCAAAAGTCAAAACACTGGGACCCCTGGAATCACATGGCCTGTCTAGGGAGTTCTGAGACAGTGTCTCTAGGCGTTGCCCCGTCTTATGTTGTTTAATGGCTGTTTGTTTAACCAGGAAATGAACTCTGAGAATGACGACAGTGTCCAGAGACAGTTTTCTGGGAAAGGAGAGATGTAGGTGGTACAGATTCTTCAAGTATCAAGTTCCTAATGCTGAACCTGCCACTTAATTTTAGTAATTGTTGCTAGATACTTTTTAGCCCAGTAGCAAGTGTTTTGTATTCTTCCTTCTCAGATTCACTATCCAGTAGCAAGAGAGTCCAATCCTTGCTGTCTGAATGTTACTGAGAGACGCTGTTCTGACTCTCTGCCTAGTCAAACCCCATTACTTTTAGTAAACTTCTCTTCGGCTGTTGTGGGTCTTCCGGGCTGTGTGGCCGTGTTCTGGAAGTTGTGGTTCCTAACGTTTCGCCAGCATCTGTGGCCAGCATCTTCAGAGGGCAGGAGCACAGATAGAAGCAAAATCTCTAGATAGATTTTGCTTCTATCTGTGCTCCTGCCCTCTGAAGATGCTGGCCACAGATGCTGGCGAAATGTTAGGAACCACGACTTCCAGAACACGGCCACACAGCCCGGAAGACCCACAACAGCCATTGAACTCCGGCCGTGAAAGCCTTTGACAATACAAACTTCTCTTCCTCAGAATTTAAGGTCTTTCAAGATGATTTTTCCCCAATTGGTTCTACCTCTAGCACTCCTCTTAATCTAGCTACGTTCAACCCTCTTAAGACCGAATCTGACCGAACACAAGCTAGAGCCGCTGTTAAGGCCTACCTTGTGGCGGTAAGAGTGGTGAAACGTCAATATTTCTCCACTCTTATTGCGTCTGCAGAATGCCGCCCGATGCCCCTGTTTGGGATTACTCAATCTCTCCTAGGTGAGGTGGGGCCAGTGACCCACCTTCAGGGCCATGCAGAGGAATTTTCAGAGCATCTGCAGGATAAAATCACTCAGATTCATTCTAAGTTGGACTCCAAGCATGGTGCATGGTCTGGGGAGATGCCAAGGGAACGTCTATGCCCGGTTATCTGGGAACAGTTTGATCCTGTTGGACCTAAGGAAGTGGACAGGATCCTCCAGGCTGTAAGGGCCACTACTTGTTATCTAGACCCCTGCCCTTCCTGGCTGGTGAAAGCAGCCAGGGAGGTGGCATGTGGTTGGGCCCATGCGATGGTTACTACATCCTTGGGAGAGGGAGTGTTCCCGGCTGCTTTTAAGGAGGCGATGGTGCACCCCCTCCTCAAGAAACCATTGCTGGGCCCTGGTGTTGGACAACTTTCGTCCTGTTTCCCATCTCCCCTTTTTGGGGAAGGTGGTTGAGAAAGTGGTGGCGTTACAGCTCCAGAGGATTCTGGATGATACGGATTATCTAGACCCCTTTCAGTGAGAGTTCAGGCCAGGATATAGGATGGAAACTGCATTGGTCGCACTTACGGATGATCTCTGGCGGGAGCGGGATGGAGGGAGTGCATCCATCCTGGCTCTTGACCTCTCAGCAGCTTTCGATACCATCGACCATGGTATCCTTTTGGGGCAGTTCAGGGAGTTGGGGGTGGGCGGCGTAGTTTTGCACTGGTTCACCTCCTTCCTCTGAGCTGGTCCCAATCGGTGGTAATAGATGAGAGATCTGACCCTCGGCCGCTACTTTGTGGGGTGCCGCAGGGTTCGGTTCTCTCCCCTCTCCTATTTAATATCTACATGAAACCACTAGGTGAGATCATCCATCAACATGGGATGAGGTATCATCAATATGCTGATGATACTCAATTATATACATATCTCCATCCCGGGTGAGGTAAGTGATGTGGTGGCTGCCCTTTCTCAGTGCCTGAAGGCTGTGGGGGTCTGGATGGGGAACAACAGGGTGCAGCTGAACCCTGGCAAGACGAAGTGGCTATGGATTGATGGTGCCTCTGGTTCCAGGGAGTTGTTATCCTTAGATCTGGATGGAGTGGCACTACCCCATTCAGACTCAGTGCAGAACCTGGGGGTCCTTCTGGGTCACAACGCCTGCTCGAAGAGCAGGTGGCAGTCGTGGCCAGAAGGGCCTTTGCGCAACTTTGTGTTGTGCGCCAGCTACGCCCTTTCTTGGACTGGGATGCCCTCCGTACAGTCACGCAGGCCCTTGTCATCTCCCATATAGACTATTGCAATGCATTCTACATGCGGCTACCCTTGAAGAGTATCCAGAAGCTTCAGCTGGTCCAGAATGTGGCTGTGCGCGCAGTTATTGGTGCCCCAAGATTGGCACATGTGACACCTCTGCTGCGCGAGCTGCATTGGTTACCAGTTTGCTTCCGGGTCCAATTCAAGGTGTTGGTTGTCACCTTTAAAGCCCTACATGGCATGGGACCAGGTTACCTGAGGGACCGTCTCATCCCTAGAACATCGACCCACCCCACCCGGTCATGCAGAGAGGGCATGCTACAGACCCCGTCAGTAAAGGAGTTTCACTTGATGTGGTCCAGGAGGTGGGCCTTCTCTGCAGTGGCACCTGCCCTTTGGAACATTCTGCCCCTGGAGGTGAGGCAGGGTCCCATACTCCTGACCTTCCGAAAACAATTGAAGACCTGGCTCTGCTACCTCGCTTGGGATGGGAAGGGTAATAGCTCCTCTTGGGGTTGGCTTGCGCCGTAGAGCTCTTTTAAATATAACCTCATAACCTCTTGGATTTTATATTTATATCTAATTTATTTTTTAGAGTTGTTACATTGTATTTTATATGTTTAATTACTGACTTTGTTGTAAACCGCCCAGAGTCCCCCTTATGGGGGGAGATGGGCGGTGATAGAAGTTGGATAAATAAATGTCCCAATCTCACATACTAGAAAAAAAGAACCTCTAATGCACAGAATAACAGTATTGCCATTCTTGTCTGCAGGTTGAGTCATAGCAACTGGATTTCTTTCTTTTGGTTGAAATGTTTCGCTGCTTGTCCAAGTAGCTTCTTCAGTCTGGGCAAAAGTTGGTGAGGGGACCCCATATATGTCTTCAAGGGTGGCTGTATTGACCTTACACCTGACTGGCTTGTTAATTGGGCAGGCCAATCAGGTGTAAGGTCAATACAGCCACCCTTGAAAACATACTGTATATGGGGTCCCCTCACCAACTTTTGTTCAGACTGAAGAAACTACTTGGACTAGTAGCGAAATGTTTCAACCAAAAGAAAGAAATCCAGTTGCCATGACTCAACCTACAGGCAATTCCACCTGGATGACTGAGAATCTTCATCGACATTGCCATTCTTATTGCAGAACTGAAGAGAAGTGGATGTTGGCCTCGCAGAGGAAGGGGAAAAAAGTTCTTTAAAAATGAAAGGCTCAAACTGTGGGATGTTCGGATATGGTGACATGTACTATGTGGGATTAGAGAGATGTTTATTTTTTTCACATATGTAAATATAAGATGCTGTCCCATCAACACAAAAATGTAATCTCATGGGAACCAGGAGATGTGTTCTCTGTCACTGTGACTGCCCTCTGGAATAGCATTCCCCACACTTCAGGTCCATATGGGCCCAATCTTGCTGTTATTTAGGAAAAGTTTAAAGATCTGGCTCTGGCAAGGACAATTTCTCAATCCACTGGAGTGTTATGTGATGGAAGTTTTTCTCTTCCCCTCAAGCAGTTATTTTTATCATGTTGGTTCTTTGTTTGAGTTATGATGATGTGTTTTTAACTCTCTTTGTAGGCCAGCTTGAGTTGCTTGTCAGGGAGAGCAGTAGGCAGGCAGGCAGGCAGTCATATGAGATTTTTAGAACATTTTTCTTCCTTATGTCAGGTGTATTTTAGATAAGAACAGGTGAATATGTCAATCTGCCCCAGTTTTTCATTTTCCAAACTTTAAATAGGTTTAATCTATTCACAGATCAGTCTGTTATTTAAAAAGAATGTATAAAATGTTGATATGGGTTTGGGGGTTGTTGTTGTTGCTGTTGTTATGGTATCCACTGCATTTTTCCTGATACTCTGAGTGAGTGAGAAATTTTCTGTAAAATGTGTTTTGTATATTATTTTTTACCACTACTTTTTTTTTAAACCTGTTTAATCGTGTCCGATTCTTGGAGATTGTCTGGACAAGTCCATGCAGTTTTCTTGGCAAGGTTTTTTGGAAGTGGTTTGCCATTGCCTCCTTCTGAGGGCTGAGAGAGAGTGTCTGGCCTAAGGTCACCCAGCCAGCTTTGGGCCTAAGGCGGGACTAGAACTCACGGTCTCCCAGTTCCTAGCCTGATGCCTTCACCACGACACTAAACTGGCTCTCTTTTATCACTATAAACATTCACATTTCTCCCAATTTACACATTTTTGTACTCATGATCCAGTAATACATGTGTTTTGTACTATTCTTTATAATTGGGAAATGACATTGTAAAACTCAGTACAGTATGATTCTCATATATTGGTTTATGTATAGAATTGGGAAGTGTGCAATTGATAAGCTGCACTAAAACAAGTCAAACAAAAGTTTTCAGAAATAAAACATTCTTAAACATGTTAAAAAAAATAATGCAGTCAGAGATGCAGGACATTTTTTCTCGCACCTAAGTCACAAACACTATAATACATTAAACAAACAAATAAAATGATTCAAAATGGGGTAAGTTGCAACAATGACATTCAAAACTGTAAACATATAATAACAATTCAAATAATTGAATTGTAGATCATTGGCCTGTAGATCATTGAACACTAATTTTCAATGTTAGAAAAGATACACTGTCACAATATTGGACAGCAAAAGATTTGTTGAAGGAAACAAAGACTATTCCAAAAAACAATTTCATCCACAGGCATATCACAACTACAAACCACAGGAAATGCCACAACAACAATAGTTACCAAATTATTCAAGAACTTACCACCCTGGTTCTTCCCCACTGGCTACTTAGGTTAGTTGGAAACAATGTTATGTAAAGTGAAACCAGAGTCACACAGACCTTAGATTTAAACTGGTTTAAAAATATGAGATGGTTAGATAGCATCACCGATGTAATGAACATGAATTTGAGTAAACTCCGAGAGACAGTGGAGGACAGGAAGGCCTGGCGTGCTATGGTCCATGAGGTCACGAAGAGTCGGACACGACTAAACGACTGAACAACAACAAAAAATGTATAAACCAAAATCCCTCACAACTTTTACATCTCATTCAAAAGGCTGAGATCAAGTGTAGCAGGGGTCCCCAACCTTTTTGGCACCAGGGACCGGTTCCATGGAAGACAATTTTTCTATGGACCGGGGTGGGTGGGTTTGCAGGCAGGAGCCAATCTCGCGGACAGGGGCGGGGTTTGCAGGCAGGAGCCAATCAGGCCTCACGCTCCTCGGCCCATCTCTCTGCCTTTCTTTGATCCCCACCAATCAGCTGCTCCAGCTCAGGCTCTGTCTCTGTGCCTTCCCAGCTTCTTCCTGCTACCAGCTGCTCTTCCTCCGACTCATGGTGGCAGGGACAGGCTCGTTCCTGACACCACTGCTCACCTCCTGCTGTGCGGCCCACTTCCTAACAGGCTGCGGCCCGCTAGTGGGCTGCAGCCCACAGGTTGGGGACCCCTGAAGTGTAGTATATGTTCTTATCAGCTTAGTATCATAGTTATAAAATAACCTCCCTAAGCTCACCCAAAGAAGTTAATATTGTGAATAGAAAGCCAGTATTCACAATATTGCAGGCTACCTGCCAGTCTAGATGCCAAACAAAGTCTGAGTTGGAATACACGCCTTTCTCCGAGTATAGACCTTAGCACCTCAGCAACTCAGGAGAATCCCTCAGTCCCCCTCTGCCTAGAGAAAAGGTCTGTTCTTTGAAAAGACAAAGGCAGAAAGAATGGCTGTGCCTCCAAAAACTGGATGGGGCTTTGAACACATGGTTGCAGTTGTCATATTAACCTTTTTGATTCTCTCCCAACAATGGCAACAGCTCTAATAAATAGCTGGAATTACCTTCAGAGGCTGGGAGGGGTCCAAGGATAAGATTCAGGCTGTTTTTTAAAAATAGTTAAAGCTATTATTTATTATCATTTTTATTATTTATTTGAATTTATAAGCTGCCCAACTCCAATGGACTCTGGGCGGCATAAAGCTATGTTAAATGCAACTTCTTTAGTCTGTCTGCTGAAGACCAATATTGTTTACACAGAATGTGTGTACAAGCTTAGTGGCTGTGTTAATTTGTTTATTTTTATTTATCTCTCTCTCTGTATATCATCTGCTACCATTAGAGAAATCTTCCTACCCGAATGCCATCCTAAAGAGGACTGTCTTCACCGTTTCAGGAAAAGGTAGGGACACGTCTGACTTTAGAGGGCACGCTGTTGCAGAGAGATGGAGCTGCTGTTGAGAATGTTATTCATGATAATGAAAGCCTGTGATATTAGCATAAGAATCTTACTGAGAATCAAAATTGTACATATTAGCTGGACGTTAAGTAACATTATCCCAGGAATAAAATATTGTTGCTGAATCCTAAGGAAAAGAATCAATATCTTTCAAAACTTCTGGCTCTGATATAGCAAACATATAACATATAACACCAGCTATAAACTTCTTGCTTAGAGAAGAGTGAAGTGGTTGCTGCTGGCAGATGAATTAATGTCATGAAAAGGCAGCAAACTGTTGGTTACTTAAAGTTTTATTGTTGTATTTTTACTGCCAGGAAACAATTTTCGGGCACAAGTGCCCTAGGTACCAGGATCCTGAGTTTGAACAGAGGGCATTTGCTGTTCTGACTTCAGCAGCAAAACATTTTTTGCAAGTAAGCCTGCCTCTACTCTCTGACTGGAAGTGACCTAATACAAGTGTAACGCTGGTTCTGGAGAACCCATGGTGGGCAAAGAGATGAGGGGTGAGAAGATAATTTAGCTGTTTGTACCACTTCTTCCTCTCAGGAAAAAGTTTCTGAAGACATTCTGTTAAGTAGCTTCTAGAGGGGAATCATACCTGAAGCAAGCAAGCAAGCAAGGAAATCAACAGCTCATACATTGCATAACCTTCACTGTAAGACTCTTTTAACCCTTTTAACCCTCCATCAACAATAAGGGCCAACTCTATCTTGCCAACAGTGTGGCAATGTGTATTCTTTGACACGGAATAGTCCACTATTACAAGCAGCTCCTGGACAACAGCCTGAACAGCATGAAGGTTACCTGGTGACTCTCTTCCTTGTCAGAAAGATACTACGTTTCACTGCTCTCCTTTTCTACTATCTTCTTCCTCAAATTCTGGATAGGACCAGTGGTGGGCCATTTTGTGTGTCTGTCTGGATCTTTTATCATCTTGAAATCAATCTAATTATCTCCGTGTTTAAGAATTTCCCTCTCCTTTCACATGCACACAAACCCACAAATTACAATTCAGCAGCCAATTTTAAAGGCTACAGCTTGTCCATCCCTGACCTAAAGGGAGAGAATTATCCACCAGCTTCCCTCATAACATTCTTTTCCCTCATAATACTAGTCCCTTGTGACTAGTCCCTTTCCAGGCATTGATAATACAAATGTCACTCAGCTGGGTTCACCACTGATTGCTAACTGTAAGTGGGACCCAGGATTTACATATGAGGTGAGTAGGCATGGTTGGGACTGACCTAGTCAGTGCCTGTGCATTGAGGACTTGCTCAATGTAGGTATGGCAGACATCAGAGACATCTCAGAAACTACCAACAGACTGTTACAACCACATGGCATCACCATAGCACATAAACCAACCAAAACCCTTCAGAACATCTTAAGTAACCCAAAAGACCCAGTAGCCCAAGAAGAAAAAACAGGAGTTATTTACAACATACAGTGTAAGGACTGTAGCAGCCACTATGTAGGACAGATGGGCAGAAGACTAGCAGAACGCATCCACGAACACCAACTAGCAGTCAGAAGACACGATGAAAACTCCTTAATCTCACAACTCATGGACAGACTCAACCATACTTTCAACTGGGAAACTGTGAGCATCTTAAACCAAGCCAAATCCAAAAACACTAGAAAATTCCTGGAAGCTTGGCACTCAGACAAAGCAGCCATTAACAGACACATAGAGGTAAACAACATTTACATACCATTCATAAGAGACAATAGAAAAGCCAAAAGACCAGAACACCTCCTTGCCAGCAATCAACACCCAGCTATGCGAAGATTAACACCAGGATTAGCACCAGAGGAACAATCAAACAACACAATAGACCCTAATCATGGAACTATTAACTCAGTCAATCAACCAAGCAGCAAACAACTGCCCAATCAAGGAACTCCTAAGGAGAGAACAACACCTCCGCCAACACAAGCAGGAGAAGCCATGGTATATAAACAGAGGGCAAGTCCCACTCCCTTTTCGCACTGAAGATGTTGCCTAGTCTGGCAATGAAACGTCTGCAAGAAAACAAGGCTCAGAGAGCACCAAGGACTCCTCAGTTCTGTTAAATACCCAGGAATAAGCTTTGGAACAGGATATTATGGAGGTGTAGCAGAACCATATGGGTGAACCACAGCAAGCACGAGTCACTTTTGGGATTTTTTTTCTTTTCATAGCAAAAATGCCCCCCACGCACACAGATTGCTTCTCCTTTGCAGCATTTCTTGGAATGGCCATTGGACCATGTAGTGTTGGGTGATTAGAAAGGCCAGCAAAGAAGAAACCACCACTGTGGAGGCCAAAGCTGTGAATGTGCAGGAAGCGTTGCTATTAAAAAACAGAAAGAAAATGAGCTCTGCCTATGTCATGCAGTTTCAAAAGTAAGCCCAATCCCCTTCTGTCTCTAAACCAGTAAATGTATGTTTATATATGTTATTAATCTGAACATAAATCTGTCCTGCAAAGCAGGCAGCAATATTGATTGAATTTACTTTCATTTGCAGTTCTTTACTGCTGACTCCAATATATATACAATATATACTCCCTCTCTTGCGAAGTGTCTTGCAGTTCTCAAATAGCTCACTCCTTTAGTTTTGACTATCCCATTTGCCTATGAAGTCTTGACAAATGTGTAACAGAGAATGAGAGAATGATTAGACATATATTTGGGTTAATCTAAAATGTTAATCTTACAAATAAAATGAAGAAGGACATTGTTCAAACCTGCTGTCAAAAATTGGATCTGGATCTGGCCAAATCGTCCCTGAAGTATTCATATGCAGAAGGACAGGTGACACTGATAATCTGTGCAATCTCAGTTATGGGTGGATTTAAAGCAAAGGCGAGGATTATATCTGTAACTACTATTACTTTTGGATGTAGTTTTGTAGGTTTCATGCTTTGTAACCCAACCAGATGCTCAGAGCATTGGATATTAAACATCTAGACTTAAAAGCGTTCTTAAGACAAAACATATAAAAATGTTGAGAGATGCTGAGAGATGACAGAGGAGAAACAACATTCTTCTGGCTCATCTTCTACCATTTCTTAACAGTATTTAGATAAATACATAAAATCTTGCACATTCCCCCCACCCTCACGTATTTAAATACGCTGAGTGCTGATACTGGCAAAATATCCACTATGTCTATACAAAGCAACATATAAACAATGTCATCATGAAGGACAGACAGAGAGAACTAATCTGCTTCTCAGAATTACTGCATATTGTTTATTTTGCCATGGTACTGTTCCTACTTAAAATGCATATTACTAATAAACTGCCCATCCATCTGAGACAAAGAAATTCCTAAAATGTATGAGCAATAATCTTCCAAGTTAAAACTGCATTCTGGATATTCTCTCTCTTTTCCTCATCCTTGGTGGAATGAACCACATCATTTTGGGGGGAATCTGCTTAATTACACACAACCTCTGCTGGGGGAAAAAAGGTTTCTAATTTTGTCTCTTCCTTAGAAGGACATTCACTCCCCAAAATATAGCATATGCTTAAAGTCTTTTTCTTTTTTTAAAAAAAAACTGTGCTTGCTTCATTATATGAAGGTCAAAGGTTTGCAAAACAGAATGATTAATGGAGCCTGGAAACCAATCCCGCCCAGCAGAAAGATAAGGAACAGTAAAGACAATTTGACAAGCGGCAAAAGTGAGGCTGTTGTTGCTTGGCTCTTTGCAAACTCTTTGTGGCCTAGCCTGCTATTTCCTTTACTTGCAGACAGGCCTGTACTGCATTCTGTGATTATTCACCACCCTGTCCCCCGTTGCCATACTTTTCTGGCACCTCACCGGGGTGGAGTGGAGTGATGTCTCTTTCCCGGTGATAACCCAAATATCAAGTACAGTATCTATGCATGTTAAACCATTTCTACACCAAGGTCTTCTCATTTCCTGAATATAGGGTGGTGTTTTTTTTTCCCCTCTAGAAAAGAAAAGCTATCATTGGAGGCTTTCTGGAACACTTGTCTCAGATTTTATTTTTAACATATTTGGTGCTTGGTCATTTCATTGTAAAGTGCTTCCAGGGGTGAAGCCAACAAAGCAAATAAGGTATCAGCAGTCTCTCATTGTAGAGAGTTTAGCAATTCTGGGTCACTTGAGGATTTTCAAGATCTTCTGATGAAGCTCTACATCACATATGCTCCATTTATATAGAGGGGAAATGGTCCTCAGAGTACTGTAGTAGCTTTTAAGTCATCCCCCCTAGATTGGATTGATTTCTTTTTGTTTGAATTTAAAAACATAAGACTTCGTGCAAATTGTGAATCAATCAGTTGAAAATTAATATGCATTATAATCCTTGCTCCTTTTCTGGAAGGCCCTGAAGACATGTTCTTGTCAGTTGGCCTGGGGACCCCAGGTTGGTTCGGAGCCAATCAAGTGGCTGATATGAATGTGTTTGCTGCCGCCATGGGGTGTGTATTGTGTTTTTATGGTTTTTAATTCTGTAAGCCGCCCGGAGTCACTGTGTATGAGTTGGGTGGCCTTATAAATTTGTTTAATTAATTGATTAATTAATTAATTAAATAGTATAAATAAATGACATCTAATGATCACAATAGCTGCTTTTTTCATGTGGGAGAAATACAAATGGGATATGATTTAAGGTATACATTAGGAACCTGTGGATTAATATGGATTGTATTCGAAAATTCAACATTTGGGGAGATGGGGTAAGATCCTTGTCCAAATAACCAATCACTGATGTTGGGTAAATTATCTTTTTTTGGGGGGGTTGTCATATCTATGGTATGTTGTGATTTCCAAGGTCTGAAAATCAAACAGACTGCATTTCTTTGGCAGCCTGTAGATTCTTTTTGCATTTCTGATCTTACAGTCTGTGAAAGTCCCCATAATATTTTTTTCATGTACTCAAAAGGATCATATTGCAGAAGACAGGTTATATTTTCCAGTATCTCAGAAATTATTAAGTTCTACTCTATTATTTTGTGATACGATGTAATTTTGTGAAGTCTTTTTTAAAAATCACTACACTGTAAGATTAAAATAAATTGAGATCAGAGTTAACTTAAATACCTCCTCATAGAAAATGACTCTCATGCCTAGAAAAACCTCTATGAAAACATTTTCAAAGCCCATAACATAGTACCCATCATGCTCATTGTTTTACAATTACATATACTGGACTTCTATCATCTTTGCAGAGTCTAAATAGAATGTAAAGTTCAGTGCAACTTCCAATACCTAAATTTCTTTCACTGAATCCTTCAACTTGGGAAGAAATTGCTTCTAGGTATAGATGATAGTTCTAGTGTGGTACTGCATGTAAGAGATGCAAACTCTAGTATTTTTCTTTCTGTATTTTTAGTTTATTCTTGACATCAATGGAGTTTCCTTTAAAGAAGAATTAAGCTGAGTAGACAGAATGTCTACTTAAGAGACATGAAGAGAGAATGTCTGCTGCTTCTTATTCCACACAGGTCACATTAATTTTTGCACTAAAACCCTAGGCAGTTATTAAGAATAATTAATGTTCCTTTCTTATTACTTCTGCATCTAGAGTAAGTGGCAGACAAAATTCTGTCTACAGCTACAAATGGCTTTTTATATTTGTAAAATTACAATTCCAGTACTTCTATTATAACCTTTAAGTATCTGTAACCTGAATTATAAACATTAGCATTATTGCTTGTATCACATTAATCCAGTTCAATGTTTACTGCAAAAACGTTCTGCTTTCCATGTATAATTTTCAGCTGCATGTTCAAATGTCATGCTTGTTTATACACAGGTTCTGCCTCTTTTCATACAAAACAGGATGGACAGGATTGGGTGAAAAGGTATAGGCAGATGTATGAACTCTTGATTTCAGAGAATACTGCATAAATTGATATAGTATGAAGTAAGACTGTTAATTTCTCTCAACCACCCACACTATTCGTTGTAAAAACTAGAGCCTTCATACATCCTGTTTCTATACTGGGAATATCTGAAAATCAAACATGTCTGCCTTAACATGGAGCTTTGCTTTTAAGCCTCCAGTAAAATAATTTTTATGGTCTCCAAAGAATCAAGGCCCAATTTTGGATTTGCATTGAACCAAATTATTAGCATAGAGGTGAAACTTCCTTGCAACCTAGAAGGAACAGGCCTGGCCCTAAGGAAAAAGGGTGTTTTTGTTCTGAGGGTAAAAAACCCCCAGACTTATGGCATGGAAAACCATAAGGGGAGAACACACAGATTTCAGTTTGAATACTGATAAGGGCTGATGCTTGTGTGGTACATGTGGTCAGAGTAGTCCTCTTACTGCTTCCAGAACCAGCACCAACCACCGTCACCAAAGCTGTGGTTGGAGGCTTTAAGGGAACAAGGACCATCCCAACCATAAGCACCATGCAGTCATTGGAATAAGATGTAGGTAGCACTAGCATCCAGGACCTTCCAACGTCTGCAAGGAGAAAGAGGGACAAATACATTGGGCACATGATGGCTAGGGGAGGAAGGACATCATTATTGGCTCCAGAACCAACCTCTCAATTAGTGGCTTCCACAATTGAAATCTAACTGCAATAACAGAGTCAGCTATCTATTTAGCTATTATGGGTATATTAAACCATGGATAATAAGAGGTTCGAATCCCTAGCCCCGCGTGATGGAGTGAGCTCCCGCACTCGCCCCAGCTCTTGCAACCTAGCAATTCGAAAGCATGCAAATGCAAGTAGATTAATAGGTACCACTTCGGTGGGTAGGTAACAGCGTTCCGCGTGCGTCATGCTGGCCACATGACCGCGGAAGCATCTTCGGACAACACTGGCTCTTTGGCTAACAAATGGAGATGAGCACCGGCCCCTAGAGTCGGACACAACTGCACAAATGTGTGTGGGGGGGACCTTTACCTTTACCTTTTTACAGAAGGCCACCTGTATTGTTACTACTTCAAGAAAGAAATGCAGTATGCTTTACAGCTTTCTAAAGGGTAGGAATGTAAGCTATACTATTGTATGTTGAGATTATGATTGCTTACAACTTAAATGCTCCAATCCACATGACAAGTACACACAAATATTTTAGCGGGGAAGGGAATAAAGTACTAACAGCAAGCTATCAAGCAATAACAGGGATCTGACACATAGCACCATACAATAAGACTGACTAATAAGTGGGACAACAGAGGATAATAGCACTTTTGCCTACTAAGTTGAGGGTTTTTTTCCTGGGTTGTGGGTCATGTATGCCCTTGAAGATATCCCCATAGGAGATGGCTGGTTTGTGATATTGCATCTGTGTAGCTGTTTGCTTCCTTGAAAATATGTATGAATACTAAGCAAAATACTGCAGGTAAAGTATCCTCCTTACCTACAATTATAATGTAATGAGGATTTAAAGGAAAAAGAAGGGAACGTCCTCCTTCGCCATCCGCCATCTGACATTTTCTTCCAGTATGCAGTTCTGTTGTCATGAAAGCTAAGGTCACCTCCATGGTGAGCAGCCAAACAAATATATATATATATATATATATATATATATATATATATATATATATATGAGACACTCATGTGAAGGATGGTCCCAGTGTGCCTCAGGTAGTTCAGGCAGGGTAAGATAGAGGTGAAATTCTAGCTATGTGAAGGGCACCTCACTCTCTGAGGAGCATCACAGAGGTTGAAAAATACTTAGCTGGGAGTTCTCTAGCCCAATGCCATCTGCCAGAATTTTTAATGCAGAGTTAACCTCTGGATTATAAATAAAACAAAACAGAAAAGGAGAAATCAATGTGACTTCTGGTGAGGGGAACACCCTGAAGGTCAATGTTTTTTCTAATGCTGTACCATCACCATCACCATCATCACCACCATCATTATCACCACCATCTCCAGGAAGCTGACAGTTTGATAACATTACAATAACACCATAACAGCATGGGAGTACTTCTTTCTTTGGCTGTTTGGTCAAAGGAGACAAAAGTGCAAGTAGAAATTGTATTTGCTAATTCTTCACTTGCTGGATGTACAAATGAAGCCCTAGCAGAGCAAGAACTAATCTGTACTAGCTCTTGTACTCTTTCTACCTGCAATATTGTTAACATTTGAAATAACTCACATTACACCAACAATTTGTTGGGAGCTTGCCCTCTGTTTATATCCTGGAGTATTCTCCCTCAGACTACTTTTATGTGACTTTTGTAATAAATGCAATTTCTCTGTGCTTCCAAATGCTGTGCGTTTCCAAACTAGCAGTGTTGTAACTCTTTTGGGTAAGTGTAGTTAAAGCTGTTCTGCAATATTCTCCCCCAGGCTATCCTTTGATCTAAGACAGAAGGAAGGGGTTTGCAGGCAAGAAATCCATATTCACTTTTTAAAAAAAACTATTTTTCATTATACAACAATTCAGCTGTGAAACACGAACTTCGTTTTTAAATTTGTGCTCCTTCCCAGATGCAGAAATGTGCACGTAGTAGTCAGATTTTGTTTTTAAGGAGCCTCAACAGCAACAGAAGTGGAGAAGACACTAAAATTGGTAATGGTACATTCACTTGGCAGAGGAACTTAAACTGGATTGATTGGACTTCGCTGCAAGCCGTGTTACTTACACAAATCAACTTGTGTTCCTTAATAGCTTGGAATGGAGTTACCCATTTTTTAAAAAATGAACTTAACAGCAGCATTCTTAGTAAGAATCGGTTCATTTAATGCTAAAGCATATATGACTTTTCAGAACACTATCTACTGGTGTCTGATATTTGATTGTGTTGTAAACACAATGCTGCTCTTATTAATGTATGCCCCAGAGCAACAAATGCATTTGCAAGGGGCCCCAGAATCCTGCTAAGATTTTCATGAAACAGAAACTCATAAGATAGATATGAAATATAATTGTTTAGCTAAGAATTATTAGGTTTGGGAGAAGAGTTGATAAGAGCAAGAGGTGAGTTGGGCTGAGAGAGCGGGACTGGCCCAAGGTCACCCAGCCGGCTTTCATGCCTAAGGCGGGACTAGAACTCTCAGTCTCCTGGTTTGCCATTGGCTCCTTCCTAGAGCTGAGAGAGAGAGTGACAGGCCCAAGGTCACCCAGCTGGCTTTCATGTCTAAGGCAGGACTAGAACTCACAGACTCCTGGTTTCTAGCCCAGCACCTTAACTACTAGACCAAACTGTCTCATCAAACTGGTTATCAGCTATTGCTGTTGTTTTTAATCCCTGTACGCCACCCAGAGTCACTGTCGTGAGATGGGCAGCCATATAAGCTATTTTAACAACAACAACAACAACAACAATAAATCAAGGTGTTACTGCAAATGATGCTGTGTATGAGAGTTTTGTAGTTATGCAAATGACACAAATTGGAAAAAATCTGTTGAAAGGTTGGAGCAACAAGAAACAAACAGACTCACTGAGGTCACATTATTAGGGTATCCTAATAATATTTAATAATTTCTTTGATTGTTGTGAGGTGCCCAGAGTCATTGAGAGTCAGGCGACATAGTACAAGTTTAATGAATTATTATTATTATTATTATTATTATTATTATTATTATTATTATTACAGTAGTTTTATGTAAAGAACATTATAACTGGCAAGGAAAGGGCTCACTGTTGAGAGCTTTCTAATCTCCTCCTTTTAAAAAATAAGTGTTTCAACTATATAATAGAAAGAGGAAAAAAAGGTGTGCACATGGGAACAAGCAGCCGAGTCAGGAGGAAAGGCAAACAGCCAAGTTAAATGAGGGGACTTGCTACATTGCTCTCTTTCAGGTATTCCCCCCCCCCTCTTCCTCTCCTTTTTTCATTATATGACATATGCTTCTGGCAAGTGGAAGAAGACCTTCAGTTAATACCTGTTGCATTTTATGGGGAGGATAGCAGCACTCAGGAGCCCATTTTGCCAGTTGCTATCAGCACTTTCACAGATCTCCTTTGATTGAATTGGGACCACAACAGTATGTGCCGCCTTAAATAGCAGCAAAATTGTCATGTTTCTGACTGCACATGTAGTACTAAAATCGCTCCTGAACCCAGCAACAATTCAGATAGTGTGATGGGGAGCATAGCACACTAGACAACAAGTTGAGCTAGCCCACAAGAAAAATCTAGTAATGTCCTAACATATTTCCCAGGATCTACTTTATTGGTCACATAAAGTGTTCCAAAACAAAACTGTTTGTCTTTTTACCTTGTGGATGATATTGGAATCCCCTTGGTTACTGTCTTCATCTTCTGAACTTTTCTGTTCCTCATCAGATGTGACATCTTCAACAGGAATTATGGAGATGGGGCACACCTTGTAAGGCTCTGTGTAAGCACTATGAAAAGAAAAAGAAAACATTATCTTATGAATACCCACTGGACAATGACAACAGGAATGAAACTTTACCCTTATCATTAGATGAGGATTTTCTGCCATTCTAGAATCTGTCAGTTCTTATGAAGCCTCCTTTGGACTTGTTAAGGAGTCTGATGGGAGAGGGAGGATGCAGCAGATAGTAACATTCACAAATCTTTGCTAAACCCATATTTTTGTGACTTCACAATCACTTACAAACTACATTAAGTAGTAGTTATTTTAGCAGAGAACAGTCTTCTCCAATCTGCTGCTTAACAGATGTGATGGCCTATATTTTATATAAGCCCATAAATCGTAATGGCTAAATCTGTCTTCCTTGGGAAAGGAAGAGCTGAAGTTTTTAAGCATATTGCAAACACTGTTAGCACCACTGCAACCTCAGACCTCAAGCCGTTCAGACTTAAATGGCACAGAGCCAAACAAAGATACAAGAAACTTATTAGCTAACCAAGGAATGGTATCCCAGAATCATCTTCTTGGAAAACTTAGTCAAAATGGGACTGAAATCACCTGAGCCCATTTTATACCCTCCAATCATCTCAGAAGCCAATTGTGCCTGCTGGTATTGAATACTAATGAGAGGCCCAAAAGAACTAGCAGGGATTCACTGCTGCTGTGGTAGATCCAGTCATCCAAAGCTGTTTAAATCCCCAGAATGGAACCCATTTTAAAAAAGGAACTAGAGAACCATTTCATCCAAGAAAAAAATTATTTATTTATAATATTTATATGGCCGCCCATCTTAAAACCAAACTCTGGGTGGCTCATAACCAAAGATAAAACAATATATACGAACAGTAAAAACAGAAAACAATAAAAAGCGCCACAACCTGGCGCCACAACCAAACTTCCCCAGTGCAGCCCACAACACTCTCCCCCAACTCTGACCTCACCCTATCCCACTGCTTCGGGGAAAAGCCAGTGCTTTGCAGAAGGTTAAATGGGTGGGGGCCTGCTGGTTCTCAAGGGTGCCCCATAGGGCATGGGCTGTGACAGAAAAGGCATGAGAAAAGATTCCATGGCCCATTCTACGACCTTGTTCAGAAAAGGTCATTGGTTCCTGGGTGATAGATGTCCAGAGTGGGTAGGGCCAATCATAAAGGAAATTAAATAAAACCAATGATACTGTGTTTATCCTGATGAATAGCTGCTCTTATATTTCTTATGCCTGCAAACAGAAGGATATACAGGTGCTTCAACAGCATCAAAATGATTGAGTAATCCAAGTTCCACCCCTTTTTAGTTGTACATGAAGCACATTAAAAAGGGGTGGGGCTTCAATTGCCCAGTTCCACCCACCATTTTGATGCTATTGACATTTCCCTCCACAGACACTCCTGCCTACAAATAACTTTTTCTGCCGCTGAGTTATGGAAATTAATTAAGATCATAAGAACAGACTTCTGGAATAGATCAAGGCCCATAGTTCAGCATTTGTTTCTCACAGTAGCCAAACAGATAACCCTGGGATGCTCTCAAAGAAGATATAGATTGATATCCCTCTCCAGCCATTCTTCCCCTGCAACTAGTAATTGGAGGCATACTGCCCCTACCCTCGAGGCCACCACTGAATCTTCAAGACCCTGTCTCCCATTAATTGATGCAATCCTCTAAGTTAGAGGTCAACACTATGTCTTATGACAATGAATCCCAATAGTGGGAGTTGCTGGGAGTCGGGTGGCATATAAATGTAATTAGTCAGTTTTTCTAAATTATGGTCCCAAGACTTCTAATTTTTCTGGTAAGGCAGGTGTCTGAGCCCGCTGATTGTTCTGGTTATACTCTTCTGAACTTTCATTTACATCTGTTATATCCACGTTCAAATATGAATGTAATGACCCATTTACAATATTTCAGATGCCTATGAACAACAGATTTGTATAAAGGCTTGAATTAAAATGTTGGCTGTGTTATTTTCAATCCATTTCCTAATGGTCTAAAATTTTCTAAAGGTGGTTATGCTCACTTAATAACTTGCCTGGTTTAATGGGGATTAACTATTGTTTAAGTATAGATATTGCAAATAAATCACTTCACTGCATTGAGTCAAACTAGTCTGAATTTTCAATATATTCTAGAAGGTTGGATGTGAATATGTTCTGTACATAATTGAGAAGGCTATCGATTCTTGTATCTAAAATAATATTAGAACTGTTCCAATGACTCCATAAACACTTTTCAGGAATAATAATAATAATAATGTATTGTCAAAGGCTTTCACGGCCGGAGTTCGATGGCTGTTGTGGGTCTTCCGGGCTGTGTGGCCGTGTTCTGGAAGTTGTGGTTCCTAACGTTTCGCCAGCATCTGTGGCCAGCATCTTCAGAGGGCAGGAGCACAGATAGAAGCAAAATCTCTGTGCCCAGGTAGAGTGGCAATGTTCTATTTATAGAGCTAAATTATAGGAGATTAGGTGGGGTTTTTTGTTGTGTTGAAATGTTAATGAGTGGCTGATGAGCGTGATTAGCATGTTCATTGTGAGAAGTATTCCCATGACCTGGTGGTTGGACTGAGTTCGTTGACCTTTTGCAGGCTGTGTTTTTCAGGACTGGTAGCCAGGTTTTGCTAATTTTTAAACTTTCTTCTTTTTTATTGTAACTGTGCTGGTGTTTGTGAATTTCAATGGCTTCTCTGTATAATCTGGTGTAGTGGCTTTTGGTGTTGTCCAGTATTTCTGTGTTTTCAAATAGGATTTTGTGTCCTGTTTGCTTGAGAGCATGTTCAGCTACTGAAGATTTTTCTGGTTGCTGTAGTCTGCAGTGTCTTTCATGTTCTTTTATCCTGGTGTGAATGCTTCGTTTTGTGGTTCCGATGTATACTTGTCCACAGCTGCATGGTATGCGGTATACTCCTGCAGCGGTGCGGGGTTCCCTTTTGTCTTTTGCTGATTTTAGCATTTGTTGTATTTTTCTGGTGGGTCTGAAGACTGTTTGAAAGTTGTGTTTTTCCATCAGTTTTCCCATGCGGTCAGTGACTTCAATGGGAGAATGAGTTCTACGAACAGATGGATGGCATTGCCATGGGAAGCCCCCTGAGCCCAGTCATAGCAAACTTTTACATGGAACACTTTGAAAAACAGGCTTTGGAATCGGCACCCATTACACCAACAGTCTGGTTCCGGTTCGTGGATGACACCTTCGCAATTTGGAGTCATACTGAAGAAGAACTGGAGAAATTTTTGGACCACCTAAACGGCATCCACCCCAATATACAATTCACTATGGAAAAAGAAACTGACGGCAAACTTCCATTTTTAGATACACTGGTCATACGCAAACCGGACCTCAAACTAGGACACAAAGTATACAGAAAACCCACCCATACAGACCGGTATCTACACAAAAGTTCCAATCACCACCCACGACAAAAGAGAGGCATGATCAAAACCTTGGTGGATCGTGCTAATCGAAACTGTGAAACCCAATTTCTCAACAATGAACTTAACCATCTGAATTGGGTCCTACAGGCGAATGGCTATTCCAAGAATGAAATAAAAAGAGCCATCAAACCAAGAAAACAACATCCAACTGAAGAAAAACAGCCCCACACAAAGTATTCCTGCCCTACATCAAAGGAGTCACTGACCGCATGGGAAAACTGATGGAAAAACACAACTTTCAAACAGTCTTCAGACCCACCAGAAAAATACAACAAATGCTAAAATCAGCTAAAGACAAAAGGGACCCCCGCACCGCTGCAGGAGTATACCGCATACCATGCAGCTGCGGACAAGTATACATCGGAACCACAAAACGAAGCATTCACACCAGGATAAAAGAACATGAAAGACACTGCAGACTACAGCAACCGGAAAAATCTTCAGTAGCTGAACATGCTCTCAAGCAAACAGGACACAAAATCCTATTTGAAAACACAGAAATACTGGACAACACCAAAAGCCACTACACCAGATTATACAGAGAAGCCATTGAAATTCACAAACACCAGCACAGTTACAATAAAAAAGAAGAAAGTTTAAAAATTAGCAAAACCTGGCTACCAGTCCTGAAAAACACAGCCTGCAAAAGGTCAACGAACAAAGGCCAACCACCAGGTCATGGGAATACTTCTCACAATGAACATGCTAATCACGCTCATCAGCCACTCGTTAACATTTCAACACAACAAAAACCCCCACCTAATCTCCTATAATTTAGCTCTATAAATAGAACATTGCCACTCTACCTGGGCACAGAGTTTTTGCTTCTATCTGTGCTCCTGCCCTCTGAAGATGCTGGCCACAGATGCTGGCGAAACGTTAGGAACCACAACTTCCAGAACACGGCCACACAGCCCCGAAAACCCACAACAGCCACCAATAATAATAATAATAATAATAATAATAATAATAATAATAATAATTATTATTATTATTATAAATAATTATAATATAATATAATATAATATTAATATAATTATAATAATATAATTAATATAATTATAATATAATAAATAATAATAATAATTATTATTATTATTATTCTATAAACCAAGTGGGATCTCCTATCCTAACATTTAGGCTTTCAATCCAGCTCCTGGAACTACAATTCTGTGTATGTTAACCTGATCTGGCAGTTTCTCCTGCAATTATATAATCAATAAATGCTGATCCCTTGGTCAGTCCAATTCTGGCCAATCCAAGCAGATGACAACTTCTTACTCCCTTACTGTACAATAAATGGATTTGTCCAGGTTTTTGCTATCCCCCAAATTTAGAACAATTCCATTCAGTATGATCTAAGAGATCTTTAAAAATTAGGAAATATCTGGCATGCTCTTTCATATTTTTAGTATGTTCAAGAACATCCTGAAGACTAATTTTATGATCATGTCAAAATGGACCAAAAATCCAAAATCACATTCACTATGCCCAGAATGGTTGACTAAATCAGCCCTTAACTTTCTTATTCTTTTGCACGTAAGAAAGCTGGGCTGGAAAACACCCAGCTAATTTTTTTAATTTGATTCAAAGCAGGCCCTAGACTAATCATATACTGCCTCAGATAGTAGCTCATAACAATTGTTAATAATATCTGGTGTACATGATGAGACTATAATGGCTTCAAAATGAACAGCAACTGCTCAGGGAAGAAACCTGTGGTACATTTTCACAGCAAGCATAAAAGACAACTATGTAAATGCAAGCTATTATGATTCCCTTAAGCACTGCAGAAGGCAACTCATCACCTTTATGGGTCTTCTCCCCCATTCCACCCCCTTATTAGAGGCTTTAATTCACCAAATAACTCTAGGATGAAGAATAGCAAACTCTTGTCTCATTGACTGGTTTAGGTTTTTATGCTATCTTTCAACAAAAAAGAAAACCTCCACTGTTTCCCAAAGACCCAGCCATCTCATCACTAATTAACCCCAAATGCTGCAGAAGTCATGCAGCATCAGAGATAAAGTTACAAAGGCCTAGTAGCTCTGTGAACATATACAGTACCTGTGAGATTTTTGGCTGTTCCTATCCCATGTACATCCAGCATTTTTGAAGCCACTTTCTCTATTCTTTCTATATCTACTAGCTACTATTCATTTTCCTTATTGTCTTCAACTTCCCTTCTTCCTAGTTTAGTGATAGTGCTTTGAGTGCCAAAAGTATCAGATTAAATCCAGGGCAATTCCAATAGAAAGATCAGACTGTAGATCAGGTTCTGCTTGAACCCCAATCAAGAAAATATTAACATTATTGGCCTCAATCAATAAATAAATACTATTTATAAGTAAATGATATAAGGAAGCTTCCAATAGTAATAGAAAATGTGTGAGAAATTTTGGATCAATCTTCCCCAATCTGGGCACCATCCAGATGAGTAGATATGTAGACTTCAATTCCCAGAATTCACCACCCAGCATGGTAATTGCTGATTATTCTGGGAGACCAAGTCCACGTATCTGGACTTCAATATCAAATTGAATAAACTTTACACCAAAAGTTACAGTGCAATCTATTTGTCACACCACCTCAAAAACAGTTGCACTTTACCTTGAAACTGAAACAGTATAATTTTAATGTCTACATTAAAAACTTCTAAGGAGATTTTATATCACATTTTCAGTGTGGTTTCTACATTTTATATGGAATCTGATTTTTGAACTTGAAAGATAAAATGGTGTCCTGTTTGTTCCATAATCCAAAGGCTGAACTTGACCCAGTGTAACCTTGTTCAGCATTCAGCATTCTCATTACAGGTAGCCCTCAACTTACAACCACAATAGGGACCAGAAAAGTCATTGGTAAACGGTGTGGTCGTTAAGCGAGGCATCACATGACATCACCCATATTTTACAACATTTTTTGCAGCAGTCATTAAGCGAATCACTTGGTCATTAATACAGCTGTTAAGTGAATCACACGGTTCCCCATTGATTTTGCTTGTTGGAAGCCGGCTAGGAAGGTCTCAAATGGTAATCACCTGACCCCGGGACACCGCAACCATCATAAATATATGCCAGTTCCCAAGTGCCCGAATTTTGATCACATGACCGCAGGGATGCTGTGACAGTCCTAAGTGCGAGGACTAGTTGTAAGTCACTTTTCCTAGCATCATCATAACTTCGAACAGTCGCTAAATGAATTATCGTAAGTTGAGGACTACCTGTAAAGCATCTTGGGAAGAGGAGAGTGAGAACATGATAGGCATTTGGCCACTGACAAATGTAGTCTATAGGTAGGCTCCCCACATACAATTAAAAATGTAGAGAACTTTCTTTGCTAGGCTTCTTAAGGAAGCTCTTCAAGTCCAGTGAATCAGGTGGCATACAAATCATTGTAACAGAACAGAACAGAACAGGCAGAACATACGAACATTGGGAATGTTCTAGTTCTGGATTGTTCACATTGAGCAGGAGTTGGACTAGATGATGTAAGACACTTCCAAGTTCTATCAATCTCTGATAGGGTAGCCCAGAAAAGCAGGTGTATGTTTGAGGGCTTTTTATAGATGTTATAATGAATGTGCAGTATGTAGATGAGATGAGAATCTGTCACTGCAGAATTAACATGATAATGGATGGATGGATGGGAGGGAGGGAGGGAGGGAGGGAGGGAGGGTGTTTATGTGAAGAGGGTGAAGACATTTTATGATTTCATTTTAAAAAAAGTCTGGGAAGAGCAAAATTTGAGGCCAAGTTAAGCATTAAATCTAAGGATAAAACTAAGGAAGCTTTCCTATGACTTAAAAACATGCTCCATTAAAGGTTGCATAAAATATCTCTGAATGTAAATTTATATACACTAAAGTAAATATAAATCCATAGCACAGTGGTAGATGACATATTTTCCATGCAAAAATGTCCCAGATTCAGTTTCTGGCACCTCCGTGTAAGGATGGAAGAAATTATCCCAGCCACCATAAATAACAATAAGCTACATGATCATATAATTTTCTTAAATATAAAGCTTTCTGTGCTTCTGTTATTTCTCCTTTGACAGAAGCTATATAGCAAGCAAAAACTAGGACATGCTGTTTAGTATACTTTTGAATACTGCTCCCACATAGTGCTGTGAAAATAAGCAGAATGGGTAGAAGGAGAAAAACAGTTTCTGAAAAAAGAAGACATTATACATTTTTTTCATATCGATCAATCAAACACACATACAAAATCTGATGATATAAGAATAAGAGCTAGTCCAGAAACATTCCTGGTAAAAAATGAAATCAAGAATTCAATAGTTTCTTAAGGATTATAATAAAAGATACATATATCACAATAATTCTGTCCATGTGTTTTAAAATAAGTGATTTAGTAAGACCATTATTTCTGAATGGTTATGGCATGAAATATGATGTTTCATGCATAGATATTCATTGCACAAAATGTATATGATTACAAATGCATCCTCTTTGTAAGCATTTGTCTTCTCCTTTGATTATTTATGATGGGCAGCTATTCTTCTTTGCAAGACAACACTCTTAGGCAAAGAAGAAAAAAAGCCTTAAGCAGGATTTGTCAACAGTCTAAGATTTTCTTTGCCTGGAGGAGCAGATGCTGATCCTGAAAAGCAAAACAGGATCAGACCTGGCTAGTAGAATCATAGAATGTATAAATTATAATGCTTGGAGATCACTAGATCCAACCTCTGCACAGTGAAGGAATCCTTGAACTGTTAAGAAATCTTTCCTGATGTCCAAAAGTTTACTTTTACCACTACAGTTGAAGTGTTGATGACTGTGATGGTTCGATCCTTCAACTGATAAAAGAAGCTATACCACACACTCCGTAGAATAGGTAAAAGCTTTATTTACAGCGAGCGATCTGGTTCCACGTCAATGAACCAAGTAGAGCATAGATGCAAGACCTTGCAGTTTAATAGGTTTCAGTTTCCCCCCTCCCCAGGAATGCGTTTGTCAGTTTCGTCTCGCACCCTCTAGTCCTCGCTGGGAACTGTCCAGCCAAGGTGCTGATTGCCTTCTTCTAATCCACCCTGCGTGCTGCTTGTCTGTTTGGTGGTTTGCTGTTACATTCTCCCTATTGACTGCTTTCGGCATCCTGGCTGGGGGATATGTTTATGTGATTAAATCTCATGTCAGGGTGGCATGGATGCCATCATGACAATGACTGGCAATAAGAGTTATCAATGCTGTGGCAGAGTGCAGATTTCAGAGGGGGATCTACTACTTCCAGTTCAACTCCTAAACAATAAGATGCCACATATATGTTCCTCAACCTACTTCACTTCTGACCTAATTTTCTGTCTCTGATGATCCTTTTCTTTTTGCAGATATGTCACATTTACATTTCCTTCCACTCTTTCCCCCAATATACAAATGTTTTTGTGATCATATAAACATATTGAATACTCATATGCATTTATTTCTGGGTCACTTATAAGTTTAAGAAGTATAATTTGAGTAAATTCATAATAAAAGAAAATGAAATGCAAATAGAAAGAATTTCTTCCCCATCAGGAATGTTAAGTATGCTGTCCGGGCATTCTTCTCAAACAAAAGACGAGAATATACTGGGAAGAAATCAACAGAATTAAGAAAATATTGTCAGATACAGTGCTGATTATAGGAGGAAACTACTGTACATTTGAAGGGGCGTGGTGGCTCAGCGGGTAAGATGCCAGGCTTGTCGATCAGAAGAACGCAAGTTCGGAGGTTCAAATCCCTAGCTCTGCGTGCGGAGTGAGCTCCCGCACTCGCCCCAGCTCTTGCCAACCTAGCAATTCGAAAGCATGCAAATGCAAGTAGATGAATAGGTACCACTTTGGTGGGTAGGTATCAGCATTCCACACATGTCATGCGGCCACATGACCATGGAAGCGTCTTCAGACAACGCTGGCTCTTCGGCTAACAAACGGAGATGAGCACCGGCCCCTAGAGTCGGACACGACTGCACAAATGTGCAGGGGGAACCTTTACCTTTACTTTTACTGTACATTTTCAGCCAAATAACTTTCCAAAGCTACTTAATTGCAGGTGGATGAATCCTGAGTGTCTATTCCATATTGACAGAATTTATGCCTGTTCTAATTTCATATACACGATGTAGAAAATGGCAGTCTTCTCCTTAAAGTCTAAAGTATTCTACCTATAGTCTGAAGTAGTACAGTCCTACATGTAAACCTCTATTTCAGAGCTTTCCAAACTGTGTGTCGGGACACGTTTGTGTGTTGGCTGCAGTGTCTGGGTGTGTCGCGGCTGCTGCTGCCTCCTGGCTTCCACTCAGGTTCTAGTGCCTGCCTTGTGTCTTGCTGCCTCCAAACCTGCTGTGATTCCACACAGGTCCTAGTGCCTGCCTTGTGCCCTGCAAGAGTGTGTCACGAAATGATGCCCTGCTGTAAGAGTGTGTCGCGAAATGATGCATGTCTAAAAAGTGTGTCACCAACATGAAAAGTTTGGAAAGCTCTGCTCTATTTCGTAATTTTCCTGATTATCTATCTCTACTCTTCACTAAGGCTGAATTCCTTCTCTTGAGAAGGGTCTCTTAACACAGCTGACAGTTATTTATTGTCCCCCCAAAAACAATACAAGTGCCAGAAATATCTTCTTGTGATACAGGGCAGTGTTGTTCACAGCAGAAACAAAGAAAAATTATGCCAAGGTATTGCCTTGTTCATAAAGAAACTTAAAAATACATTCAGTTGTTGTAGTCTCAAAATCCCTGCTGATATCTTAATGAGCTCCAGTGGGACAGAAACTAGCAGCTCCATCATATAGCTTTAATGATGATTAATTATATTTCAGTTCCAGAATGTATGTCTGGAAGAAGCATCATGGTTGTGTACAGTGAAATCCAGAAAAACTTTATTTTATTGCTCCTTCCTCATTCATCCTGGGAGTAGAAGACCACATTTGTTAAAGGCTTCCTTTTTTGTTTCATACTTTTTATTAAAAGTTTTTATTACAATAGTAAAAGTAAATACAAACTAAACTCAGTAAAAGAAAGAGAAATAGAGAGAAAGAATAAAAAGTGCAAAGAAAGAAAAAGAAAAAAAAGAAGTAAGATAAAGAAAAAGAAAAATATATAAAGAAGTGACAACAAGTATAAACTAATTTGATAACTCTTCACCCCCTATAAGGTTGCAAACAAATATCTCTTCTTCCCATAACCCATCCCTTATCTATATGCAAATCCATAAATCATCAACTTTTCAGTCCTGGTGTCAGCAAAAAGTCCGTAAAGGGTTACCAGAGCTTTATAGAAACATATCTTATTTTAACCTTGGTCAAACAAACCAACTTTATAATCCTTTCTTCTTCTAACTTCTAACAATCTTGATCTTTAGTTAATTCAGATGTTATTGTAGGATTTGGTCTCCAATTTTTCTTTTTCCCATGCAAAGGCTTCTTTGTGGCTTTAGCAAACCTCTTTTGTAAATCCAGTAAAAAGTCATTATCCAGGTCATTCTCTTGCTTTATCATTTGTAATTCCACTTTGATTTTCAAAGCTTCAACCAACCTCTTTTGTGTATCCAGTAGAAAGCCCTTATCGGGGTCATTCTCTTGGCTTGTCATTTGTATTTCCACTTTAGTTGCCTTCTCTATCTGGTAATTCACACTTCTTTTGTTCTCCAGTATTTCTGGTTCTACTATTTCTGCATCAGGTAAAATATGTTTCACATCATTAGCATCTTTTGGACATAATCTATCCATGGAAGCAGACATCATTGTTGACATTGCTGACATTGTAGCTACTAATTTCTGGCCCCATTCTTCGAAAAACTCCTGAAGTTATATTATACCATTTTATGTCATTTTGTAAATCCCCATACTAACTGAAAACCAAAGGCACGTTTACACTTTTTTTCTCCTTTTCCTTTTCTGCCTGGTATCTTTAGTCCCCTCTTGTCGGGGGAAGCAGACTGGAGGGCGGAGCACTGGATAAAAAGCGAGCACGCAGCTCAGAGAGCCTAGCCTATTTCCCCAAACGTCAGAAGAAAGCTCCACCCTAGGTTGAGCTGATATACTTGGGAATCTTCAGGCACTGTTAGTTTAGCAGGATTTCTGCTTGTAGGTATGCAATAAACACTAGAGACTAGATTCCAGGCCTCGGCGTGTTATTTCTGCATCTACACACGACATCAATCCTGCTAAACCTAAACTCCCATCGAAAGAGGGAGGAACACATAAACCAGGAGAATGGCTTCTCAGACACAGGAATTGCAGCAGGCCATAATCCAATTAGCAGCGGCCTTGACACAACACCAGCAGCAGGTCGACGACCAGATTAATAACTTACAGGCGGCGATGCTTCAGCAGATCCAACAACCAGCCCCGGTCGTCCAGCAGCCGGCACCAGTGGCTGCACCCCCACCAGTCGTTCTGCGATCCCCAGGGTGTTTACCAGAGAAATTTGGGGGAGAGACGGCACAGCTCAGGACCTTCGTCGCCCAGTGCACCATGTTTTTCGACAGCAGACCAGCCGAGTTCCCGACGGAGAGGTCCAGAGTCACGTTCATTTTAAGTTTGCTGAAAGGCTCAGCCGCAAGATGGTCCATCCCCATGGTGGAAGCTAACGACCCAATTCTGGACAACTACCAGAACTTTATGGCCCGTTTCAGAGCCCATTTTGATGATCCAATCAGAGAGGTCACTGCCAGCAGAGAGATCCGGCTGCTCCGACAGGGGGACAGGAGAGTAGGAGCGTACATCGCAGATTTCAAACTGCTGGCAGGAGATTTGGGCTGGAATGAGGTGGCATTGAAGGATCAGTTTAAACAAGGACTGGACGAAGAGATTAAGACGGAGTTAGTGCAGCAGGGCACTCCAGCGACATTGGAAGACCTGTACCAGTTAACAGTCGTCATAGATGCTCGATTGGAGGAGTTAAAGCAGCTTCGGCCAGGGAGAAACAGGGCAGGAACCCGACCGGCTTTTCCAGGTTTTGCTACCCCCTCTAACACGTTTGTTCCCCTGAGCGCGGAAGAACCCATGCAGATAGGGGCCATAAGAAGGGGGCTCTCTGAAGCCGAGAGGCAAAGGAGAAGGGACAGTGCACTTTGTTTTTATTGCGGGGGGCCAGGGCACATTGCAAGGGTGTGCCCGACCAGACGCCAGGCAGCCCCGGTAAGATTTACAACCCAAGGCACGGAGCAGGCCCACATTCCAGCCGCTTCTTCTCAGCAGTTAAACTCCAACGCCCCCCCTCATCAGAGCCCCGCAGGGCGGCCATCCAGCAATTAAGAAGGGCTCAGGCGGCAGATCACAGCCAAGATTTTTATATTGTTCCAGCCACGCTGACTACAGATTCCAAGCAACTATTACCGGTAAATGTTATGATTGATTCCGGGGCGACGACCAATTTTATAGATGGGAAAGCGGTGGAAAAGTTTCATATTTCAACTATTGCACTACCAAGCCCCATGCAGGTTGAAACCATCGACGGGCAACCTCTCAAGGCCGGCGCGATCGAACGTTGCACCCTGCCGATTCAGCTAAACATCGCAGATCACTCGGAGTGGATCCAACTGTACGTTACTGCCTCCTTGCAAGTCCCAGTCATTCTCGGGGCACCTTGGTTGAGACTTCACAACCCCAATTTGGACTGGATGACTGGAGCAGTTTCCTTTCCCTCTCAAGACTGTCGGCACCACAAATTGCAGGGCATTACCCAAGCCCTGCCAGCAGCTGCAAGCCGGGAAGCAGGGAAGGCTCCACTACCAACAAAGTATGGAGATTTTGCAGACATCTTCAGAGAGCAAGAGGCCACAGTGTTGGCCCCCAATAGAACTTTTGACTGTACCATAGATTTGAAGCCTGGGGCCAAGATCCCAGCGGCACGGCATTACACAATGTCCCCAAAGGAGCTAGCTATACTGAAGGAATATTTGGATACCAACCTAAAAAAGGGTTTCATTCGGCCATCGACATCACCGGCATCTGCCCCTACCTTCTTCGTGCCTAAAAAGCCCGATCCTTTCGCCCCGGCGGCACAGGCTGGTGATAAGGGACCCCCCATGCGCACGGTGCATGACTATAGCGCACTCAACGCAGTCACCGTTAGAGACCACTACCCTCTTCCAGTGATATCGGAGTTGCTAGATCGCCTGCAAAAGGCTCGCATTTTTACCAAGCTAGACCTCAGGAATGCCTACAATTTGATCAGAATAAAGCCAGGCCATGAATACTTAATGGCTTTTAACACCAGATATGGTAAGTTTGAGTATTTAGTCATGCCTTTTGGACTAAGTAATTGTGGGGCAGTATTTTCCAGGTTCATGAACCACATTTTCTCAGACTTGTTAGATAAATATGTCATTGTGTATCTGGATGACATTCTGATTTATTCTGAGGACCCCACCTCCCACATTACCCATGTGCGTAATGTTCTGCAGAGATTAAGAGAGAACAAGCTGTTTGCGAAATTAGAAAAGTGCGCTTTTGACTTAACGCAATTAGACTATCTGGGATACAGGATTTCCACAGAAGGCGTAGCCGTGGATCCTGCAAAGGTCCAAGCAATTATGTCATGGAAGCCTCCCCGTAACGTCAAGGAGCTCCAACAATTTCTGGGGTATGCAAATTTTCTTCACAAGTTTATTGCCTCATATGCGGAGAAAGCGCGTCCCCTTACTCAGCTGTTAAAGAAAAACAGACGTTTTTGCTGGGGGGAACAGCAGCAAGCGGCCTTTCAAGAATTTAAACAGCTGTTTACCTCCCCACCACTCCTGAGGCACCCGAACCCTTCAAAACAGTTCCACGTCCAGTGCGACGCCTCTAACTTTGCCGTCGCCGCCATTTTACTCCAAGCGGCGGACGAAAGGGGGGAAGATTTATTACCCTGTGCCTATTTCTCTCGCACGCTGTCACCAGCAGAGAGGAATTACGATGTTTTTAACAAGGAACTGCTTGCCATAAAATCAGCCTTTCAAGAATGGAGGCATTGGTTAGAGGGAGCAGCTTTGCCAATCAAGGTTTACACAGACCATAAAAACTTAGCACTGTTGCAGAGCTCGGGATCCCTCAACCCCCGTCAGGTCAGATGGAGTCAATTTTTTTCACGCTTCGATTTCGTCATCTCGTATTTGCCAGGCAAACAAAACAAGCTGGCTGACGCGTTGTCTAGGCAGCCGCAGGACATTGCAGAACCTGACCAAGCCACCAAAGCCACGATCTTGCACCCTCAAAATTTTGAGAAGCCTCCCGAAGGGGTCCAAGTAGAGAACTTGGCAGCAGTCAGACTAGTAGAAGATCTCCTTGTAAGAATCAAGGCGCAGCAGCAACAAGACCCCTACGCACGGGCTAGGCTGGATGACCTCCAGGGGGCCCAGCATGGTACACCGTCCCCTTTCACAGCTGAGGCAGGGACACTTTGGCATAGTGGGCGGCTTTATGTTCCCAAGACCCTGAGGGAAGAAGTATTACAGCTCTGTCATAATAGCCCTACGGCAGGACACGGGGGGGTGTTCAAAACGCTGCACAGAACACTCAGAGACTACTGGTGGCCCAAGATGGCAGCACACATCAAGACTTACGTGGCCTCGAGTGAGAAATACCAACAAAGTCTCTTAAGTCCCAATTTCTCTGATACAAAAGAAAGGTAGAAAAGGTAGAAAAACCTTTCTTTTTTCTCTGACTTTTGAGAAATTGTTTGTTTGGGTTAAGCAGCTTGCAGCCTGAAGAATAAAGAAGAATAAAGAATAAAGTATAGAGAATGTGTGCCTCTTTACCTTTTTTTTTTTCTTTTTCTACTTTTTTTTAGAAAGGACTATCTTTCATTTGGAATATATTTTCATCTTTCCTTTTACAAACTGTTTGAAATACTGCTCTGTGGAATTTTTTCATCTTTTACTTTAAAAGCTTTTCTCACTTAAAGAAATAGACATTATTGATAAATAATAGAACAGCTGTTCCCTGCTCCCTGAGAAAATTTTTTGTTTTGACTACAGCAGCTGATTACGGTTTGAATAACAAATAATGGCATTTCTCACAGCACTTCAGGATTTTAAGGAAGAAACCAGCAAAAATTTTTTGCAAATTAAGAAATCCATAGAACGTATATTAATAGTTTTGGTGGCTCAGGAACAGAAGATACAAGGGACAGATTTAGAAATAGAGGAAAGACCTTTCGAACCAGTAGAGAAACAGGGAAAGAGGACTTTGAATGTAATGGTACAGAAGAAGATTATGATATTTTACAGGAAGTGGTCTATTAAATGTTTGGGCATAAATACACTGTGGCAGCTGAGACAGGAAGATTTTAATATGCAAATTGATAGATATGGCAAAATAAACATTTTGACATCCCGCATGAGTTACAGAAATAAACAAGTTGCATATTGTGATATTGGCATAACCTAAACAGGAGATTTATTGATATTGATTTGGAATGCAAGGTTAATGAAAATGCGGATTTGGTATTGTACACAGAGTAAGCACAGATATGAGAAACTGTACAGATGCATAAAAACATGATATTTTAAGTGTAAGATACAAGATTATAAATAAATATGTTGATATTATATATTACTCTTTCTGGAGACACATTTATGAGAAGACAATGAGATGATGAGATGGAATTAGAATGTAGGTTATTACAAGAATATGTTGTATGTATTAGGTTATATGTTATGTTAGGTTTTGTATTTTTGCTATATTATGTATTATGTTATGTAATATGTTAGATTATGTATTAATGGAATATATAGTCATAACATGAACAGAATATACTGTATTTTATTAGACGTAGATAAGGCCTTTATTTGTTATACTAATTGGACTTTATTGAAGATATAAATATAGATGTAAAAATGGAAAGAGTAAATGGAAAACATTTAATTGATGCAACAATGAACATTTGATTACTATTCAAAGGAGTAGAAACCAGAGATGGATTGTTGGAAGATATCAAGAAAGGCGAAACCTATATGAAGAACAGAAGATTGGATTATAGAAATCATAGGGTATATGACAAAGAAAAGTTTCTGTGTATTGTATGAAGGACTAACATTTAAAGTTAATTGTTGTACTTAAAGTTCAAGGATAAATTGGAGGACATCTATTTTCTATATTTTCTTTGTTTGTTATTTTTTGACTTCACTTTTTCTTTTCCTTTTTCTTACTTTGTATTTCCATTTCTTTTCTTTTGTATTAGCTCTTAATATGTATTTTAAAATTTAATAAAACTTATGGGGAAAAAAAGACTTACGTGGCCTCTTGCCATGTGTGTAGACGCGCTAAAACGGTTGCAGGGAGACCAGCAGGCCTTTTGCAGCCCCTGCCCACCCACCCCCCAACCTTGGGACACTGTCTCCATGGATTTTATCACTGACTTGCCACAGGCACAGGGTTTCACTTCCATCCTGGTGGTGGTAGACTGCTTTACGAAAATGGCGCACTTCATTCCCTGCAAGGGCCTACCAACAGCACAAGTTACAGCACAGCTCTTTTTGGACAATGTCTTCCGATATAGAGGTATGGTTAACCACTTAATCTCAGATCGCGGTTCGCAATTTACTTCCAGGTTCTGGGGGGCGCTTTTCCAGACATTGGGGGTCAAAATACACTTGTCCTCTGCGAATCATCCTTCCAGTAATGGCGAAGCAGAGAAAACTAACCAGTTATTGCAGCAATATCTCAGATGTTACATTAACTACCGGCAGGACAATTGGCCAGAACTTCTCCCCATGGCAGAGTTCGCTTACAACAATGCGGTTCATTCCTCAACCAAGATGTCCCCTTTCCAGGCTCTCTATGGCACAAACCCGAGAGTGTTGCCCCTTTCCTCACAACAAACAGCTGTGCCTGCAGCCACGGATTTCCTGGCAGAAAGACAGGCAGCCCATCACCTGTTAGCAGAGCAGCTAGAGCTGGCAAAGGCAGCCTATAAACGGAACGCAGATGAACGCAGACAGGAAGGACCCCCCATATCACCAGGAGACAAGGTCTGGCTCTCTACTAAGTTTCTGCCCACTAACAGACCTTGCAAGAAGCTGGACTCTAAGTTTATTGGCCCCTTTCAGGTGATACAGCAAATAAATCCTGTGGCTTATCGTTTGCAGCTTCCACATTCCATGAGGATTCACCCGGTGTTTCACAAGTCCTTGTTAGTCAAGGATTCCCCTCCAAGTGCCTTGCGGTCGCATACCACCCCCCCACCTCCGGTACTTGTCCAAGGGGAACCGGAGTACGAAGTGCAAGAGATTTTGGACTCCAGAAGGAGGGGCAGGGGGATTCAGTATTTAATACACTGGAAGGGGTATTCTCAGACAGAGCGCTCCTGGGAAAATGCCAAAGATGTTCACGCACCCTGCCTAGTGCATAGGTTTCATCAGATTTTCCCTCACAAGCCACGGCCAGCGCGACTCCCAGAGCTACAGCCCCCAGCTGAAGACGAGGAAGCCGACCAGCCTGAGGATTTCGTGAGTTACCAGCAGCCATTCCTGCTCCCCCTGTCAGAACCAGCGAGGGGGGAGGAGGAGGATTCGCATCCCTCCACCTCTGGTTGCCAGCTCCCAGGAGGGGGGAGGGAGAACCTTTCTAACGATTTAGCTGTTTTTCAGGAGAGGCCAGCTGCACCCGGACTATCAGATCAAACAGAGAGACGCGAGCCTTCCCCCGACATTCCTTTCCTGGATGACCTCCCTTCACTGCCCAGCTCCCAGGAAGAAGAGCAGATAGACACTTTTTCACACGGGATCCTGCCCGACACCAAGGACGAACAGGGGGAGGGAGTTGCTATGGAGTTTTTGGATGGGGAGGGGGGTGGTGTCGGGGGAAGCAGACTGGAGGGCGGAGCACTGGATAAAAAGCGAGCACGCAGCTCAGAGAGCCTAGCCTATTTCCCCAAACGTCAGAAGAAAGCTCCACCCTAGGTTGAGCTGATATACTTGGGAATCTTCAGGCACTGTTAGTTTAGCAGGATTTCTGCTTGTAGGTATGCAATAAACACTAGAGACTAGATTCCAGGCCTCGGCGTGTTATTTCTGCATCTACACACGACACCTCTAGTGTCTAGTTTCTGAAATCAAAAAGTCTCAGATCTTGTTATGACTTAAGATAGACAAAACAGTGTGGTTCCCATGAAAAGCTATTTATTTTATTTAATTATTTCCAAAATCTTAAATTAAAAGTCTCAATATTCCAAATTTGTCTGGACCTTTAATTCATTTATAACTTTCTTAGATCAAAATCTTATTTGGAGTTTTGCTGTTTTTTCCCCCAATTCTTTTAAGTTCTTAAACTTATGGTTAATTTTTCTTTTGTCCAAGAAGGAAGGTGAACTTACCAGGGGACTTTTCAAACTTGTCATTCTGAAGATCTCTAATAGCCTTAGAATACTTAAACAAGCAATTTCCAAAAGTGATTAGAAAGTGAAGTTAGTGAACTCAGTGTCCTTTAAAAGGCTCGGCTGTGGCTGCGAGCATGATGGCTGAACCCTTCATCTCCTAGCACTCAAACCTGGGGGAGACTGCTGTCCTGCAGTCTCCTTGCAAGGAGCAGCCATCAGCACATGTGGGTAATCTCCCATCCTCTCCTTGTCCGGAGAGGTTCTGAAGAACCGGTCAACTCCCTGGTTCTTCAGTCTTTGCTGTAGTCGTCTGTGCTCTTTCGAAGACATGTTTAATTTGTCGCGCCTCCCCCAGAAGTCCTATATATGTAAAGGGCTTCCAGGTTGGAGCAGGTTGTTCTAGGGTAACACAATAGCCATTTAGAGTATCCAAAACAATTGCTCTGTATTTTACTTGCTCTTTTATGTGTCCTCTCTATTACTGCATTTGCCATTTGCAGCAAATAGTGACTCTGATTTCCTGTTTGCTTGCAAAGGCGTTAACAGCTTGAGGAAGAATGCTTTTTGGTGGGAATATGGAGAGGAGAGGAAAGGAAAGGATTTCTTTGTGCCTTCTTTATAGAACATGTAGATCAACTCCTATATTGAAGGAAGCATGGTGGTAGTGATTCTAGCCTTGCTCACATAGGAGAGCCATGTTAGTCTATGGTGGCAAAAAATCAGGGGGAGTCTGGTAGTCCCTTTTCTGCCTAACGGATCTTATTAAAAGGCATTAGCTCATGAAAGCTTATGCCTTTTAATAAAATTCATTAGGCAGAAAAGGTGTTGCCAGACTCCTGATTTTTAACCTTGCTCAAGGGCTGACAATGCAAACTGTTTATCCAGAGATTAATTCTAGAATGACCAATAATCTTTTGGGGACATGAGCAGTACTGTGTATCCAAGCCAATTTCCCTTATTGTTTTGTTGGCTTGGCTTACTTGCACTACCTCTTCCTTTACATCTGCATCAGCTTGTCTAGGGAGAGCATGCACAATCAATATTGTCGTATACTGAGAATGGGTACCCAGAGGAAAGGTTGGTAAAAGTCAGCAGAATTCAGTGAAGGGGAATAGAGAATAGCCATTGGGAAAGCCAAGCAAGTTTTGAAGGAACAGGAGGGCATAAATGACTTTTGGTGCAACTAAATGACTGGCTCTCCTCCCCCCAACCCTATTGAGGGCAATAAAAAACATTTCTTTTTTGTCCAGTGCCTGCTTTCCCAGTTGCAGATGACTTTGCAGAGCCCTATACACTAAATACTTGATACAGCTGCTAAGAGAATTAAGGGAATTTTGCCAAGTAAAACAGTACTGCCGCAAAAAGCAATTTTGGGCAATCAGAAGTGCCAATGTATGGGATACACTTCAACAAGGTAGAATTTTGGTTAACTGATCCCAAAAGAGTGTATTAAAGTGGTATCAGTTGTTTGTCATAATTTGTCATCCCCACTAGGTAGACCAGACCAAGAAATCAATTCCACAGGAAGGCTAAAACTACTTTTTTTGAGGTTGTCTATAATAACAGATCTTGCAAGTCTGATTATGCTGTACCTCCTCCTCCTCCTTATACTTCTGTGAATTAGGGAGGTGTCTCTCTGAGCCACTTAGGGACACCTTTTGTCTGTTGTGGACTTAAAATAATTTTACCCCTTGTTGTCCTATGTAACGGATCTTGCATATCTCTATCAAGGTCATCTTCCTTACTCTCTACATACCTGATGTATCCTTATTAAAATCCAATGAAGAGAACTATTTCTGATAAGTAGCTATAATGGTTTATATTTAAAGAGTTACACTGAATTACAGATCTATTATAATACTTACAGATTATAAACAGAACTCAGTCAATGATGTGTTCAGCAACAAATTGTTGTACAGTAGTAACTTTCTAGGTCTGGGAATTGATGAAGAATTCATCCCCATTCTTCCTTTGAGCCAGAGAAGAGCAAGAAAACATCATTTGCTGACAGCTTACCAAAGGATACAAACCTTTACTTTGCGAGACTACCTGATTCACCCTAAGTGCCTTTTTTCAAAGCCAGAAGCCAACATGGAATAGGAGCTTTCTCATTTTGTTCAAACCAGCCATAGTGTTGGAAGCTTCCTTTATCCCTCCCTCTTTGGGGTTATCTCACTACTATCTTGTGCTAAAAGGTTCAATGTTGGCATGGCTGCTAATCCCAAATGTGAGCATTTTATTGTTATATTGGTCTACACTGGCTAGCTTAAAGATTCCTGGATCGCGATGCCCTCCGAACAGTCACTCATGCTCTCGTCATCTCCCATGTAGATTATTGCAATGCGCTCTACATGGGGCTACCCTTGAAGACTATCCGGAAGCTTCAGCTAGTGCAGAATGCGGCCGCGCGAGCAATTTTGGGTGCACCAAAATCTGCACACATAACACCTCTGCTCCGCGAGCTGCATTGGGTGCCGGTCTGCTTCCGGGTACAATTCAAGGTGTTGGTTATTACCTTTAAAGCCCTACATGGCATGGGGCCAGAATACCTGAAGGACCGTCTTATCCCCATTTTATCAACCCGCCCCACCAGGTCATTCAGAGAGGGCCTGCTACAAACCCCATCAATTAAAGAATGTCATCGGATGGGGTCTAGGAGGCGGGCCTTCTCTGTGGTAGCGCCCACACTGTGGAACATCTTGCCCCCAGAGTTGAGGCAGATCTCCTCCCTCCCGACCTTTAGGAAAGAGCTGAAGACCTGGTTCTGCCGCCTGGCATGGGAAGGAGGAAAGGATAGTTCCTCATGGGGGTGGTTAATTCCTTAATTTATTGTCCTTCGTTTAATTCCATCTCCATCTGGATTTATAATTATTTATTAATTTATATATTGTACATTGATGTTTTATCCTGTTTTAATCTATTTTATTGTAAACCGCCCAGAGTTCCCCGTTGGGGGAGATGGGCGGTTATATAAATTTAATTAAATAAAAAATAAAAAATAAAGGTACACACCAGGCTATCTGCACAATGCTTTCACCTTCAGTATCTTGTTGCCATGTTTGGGAATCTGCTACCAGAGGTGGCTGCATCCCTCTGCCTAATGGCATGATTGGTTCTGGGAATACCTTGAATATAACAGTTCTACTTTGGGTTGTTCTGTTTTACTTCCAAACTAACTATTCAATTACACAACCACCTGACTTTGCTTTTAGAACTAACAACGATAAACACTATTAATCTAGAGTTTATATTGCAAAGATTATGGTAGAAGTGTATGTGTGGGTCTCTCTCTCTCTGGGAGGGAACGGTCTGTCGCCAGTAGTGTCTGCTCATCCTGTATGAGCTGACAGAGTAGGCATGCTCCTGGTCCCACTGATCAAACAGTGTCATCTGATGGAACCCAGGAAGTGGACCTGCTCTGTCTCAGCACCTGTCTTCTGGAACATCCCCCCAAGATTTGCACGGCCCTTATTCTGCCCTTGTTCAAGGAGTCTTTAAAAACATGACATTTCCCCCAGGCCTTGGGTGGATGGCAGGTTTCTTATGGGAAAACACATGCTAGGTTGTATGTTTTATTGATCTGTCCAGACATCATTGTTCTTTCTTCTTTATTATATCATTTTTGTACAGTTTTTAGTCTTCTATGCTGCCCAGAGGTGCTATGGAGTCAGATGGCCTTATCGATTTCATAGATATATAAATAAATGAATATTTACACACACACACACACACACACACACACACACACACTGTTATAGAGTGCTTGCTAATGCAAAAAATAATGTTAGGCTTACCTCTGTATTGCTTATTAAAGCAGCCTAAATTCCTGGCTCCACTTCTCATCTTGTCATTTTCTCACTTCACACAGTAGTGTTTGAGCACTACATGACAGTTGTCAGAGCATGGATTTCATTATTCTCCTTAATTTAGCATTCTCTTATGCAAGACATCATCCAGGGGCACAGTGGAGCACCATCTGTCATGTTTTGAAGTCAATTATCTGCCTTGATATGTTCTAGTTTGTTTATTTTACTTCGCAGCATTCTCATCTTTCTTTGTACTTAGCATACAGAGATCCAGATATACGTATATTAGATAGGCAGTAAGCTATTTTATTGGTTATTTGTAGCTGAATCTGAAGAAAAAAAACATCCAGCTGCACTCTATGCCTGCTTAATCTATAATAACAATGACTAATGATAATAAAAGAATGTACCCATTGCTCTGTTATCTTTTCCTATTACAAGTTAGTCAAAAGAAGTTATGTTAAGAAAGTGCCCGAGAGGCTACAAAGTGGCACAGTTTGGTAGGGGCTGCTGGTTCAGCACAAACAAAGGCACTAACAGATCTAGCAGCAGATTGAAAGCCATTGTAACAGCTTTGCTGGTCTCTCTAGGAAATTGCCTTTTTGCAATTTGTAACAGTTTGTCCTCATAGATGCAGAAGCAGATTTTGCTTTAACCCACTCTCCTTCTGAGACAAATGGATGTGTTACACTTACGGAGAAATGCATTCTAATTTGGTAAGAAAGCCTCACTACATTATGGCACTAATTGTTATGAATGGTGCTATTAATGAGTGGTACAGTAAGCAAGCTTTTCAGAAATGCCTTTCTGTAGCACAGGATCTCATATACGGGTAGAGCTCTGTCACACACTGACATGGATTGTCTTCAGAGAGCTGACAGTGTAGCCTACAGTATTTCTATGGTTTCCAATTTCCTTCCAGCTGCTCTTCTTTCTGTTAAACCATACAGATAAACCATTCAACCATGCCAAAAGATAAAGTCAGATCATTATTGGAAAGTATGATATTTTTTACATTTCCTTAAACACTTGCTAGGCCTGGTTCACCCCATCTTCAACCCTTGCCTTGGGTTATTTTGATGGAACTACAGTTCCCACATTTTCTGACAGAAAAGTGTCAGAAAACAATCTGTTTCATTTCTGAAATTTGATGCTATGTTCAGAAACTATTTATAAACGTCCAGAGTCCCCTCTGGGGGAGATGGTGCGGTAATAAAAGTTGAAGTATGTATGTATGTATGTATGTATGTATGTATGTATGTATGTATGTATAAATAAATAAAATAAGCAGAGACTGTATGAGAGAATGCCTGTAACAATAATTAAGATGTCCAGATGCATCTTGGATATTGCTAAATGTAGAAGTGGCCCTATATTTAGTTAAATTTTAAGAAATCCCATTGTTTTCCATGCTAAATATGACTAAATCTGGATCTACCCCAAACACATGATTATTAACTTTTTAGTGTAATCAAAATACAACTGTTTGCCTATATTCAAGCTGTTTACTTCCAGAAATTTATATTTTGGAGTTCTATGGGCAAAGTACGCCTGTACTTTATACTTTTCTGTATGCCTGTGAAACATGGACCCTCTACAAACGCCACCTCCAACTTCTTGAAAGATTCCATCAATGCTGCCTCCGAAAAATTCTGCAAATTACTTGGGAAGATAGGCGGACTAATGTTAGCGTATTAGAAGAAGCGAAAACCACCAGCATTGAAACAATGATCATCCAACATCAACTTCGCTGGAGCGGCCATGTTGTTTGAATGCCTGACCATCGTCTTCCAAAGCAGCTACTTTTCTCCCAACTTAAGAATGGAAAACGGAATATTGGTGGACAGCAAAAGAGATTCAAAGACACTCTCAAAGCTAATTTAAAAAAATGTAATATCAGCATTGAGAACTGGGAAGCCCTAACTCATGAGTGTTTCAATTGGAGGTCAGCCTTTATTAAAGGCGCTATGGACTTTGAAGAAGCACGAGTACAGGGCGAAAGGGAAAAAAGAGCTAAAAGGAAGGCACATCAAGCAAACCCTCATCATGACCGTCTCCCACCCGGAAACCTATGCCCTCATTGTGGGAGGTTGTGCGGATCCAGAATTGGTCTTTACAGCCACTTACGGATCCACTGTTAAAATTTTACCCTTGGAAGACAATCTTACTTGGCTACGAGTGATCGCCAATGATGGGCAAAGTAAAGTACAATATTAGTAACTTCACCAATATTACAAGTCTTTATCTCATTTCAATTTTCCCCTCTGTTAATTGATTTAAAACTTTATAGAACAGGAGTGAACTAAGACATTTTGACATGTGATAGGAAGATACAACTTGCTAGAAGAACTGTAGTGGACAATGAACTGTTGTATGTGCAATATAGTTTCTCTAATCTTGCTGAGTTATGTCTGGGAGCCTTCAGTCAAATCTAGCTAATCTAGAATTAAATATCTGGAGACATCTGCTTTTCTGCCAAGCCTTAGTGTGAAGCCTGACAAATTTGGTCACTAGGCTTTGGCCTAAATCATGGTGCACAAACATGCAGAGCATATTGCACAACTGCTAGCAAATCCATTAGTGTTAGTGTAATGCCTTTCCACTATTCCTTTGACATTTCAGGATTGTGATACAGAGCTACTTTAAATAGAGACATTTATATATATGCAATTCACATCCTAGGAGCTTAAATTCTATAGGACTCGACAATGCCTGGCTTTTGCAACAGTGTGTAAAGCAATTTCATCAAGAGATTCATCAGAATGTTAAAATGAATGTGTATATGGAAATGACTGTAGCATCATGGGAAACGTCTTTCAAATCTTTAGCCCTGATTATAGAGACATAAATGGGAACATCACCTCCATTCACTTCTCAGCCTAACACTAGGGAACTTGTTTCTTGTTTCATTAATCCAAGGTCTTGCCCTGTATCTCTCTAAAAGCTAAACCCATGCAAGATAGACCCAATAAAGCACATCCATTCTCACTTCTGTGCCTAGCATTGGACATGTATAGCAATTGCAGTGCATTTTCTTTACACTAGCTTGCCATTACAGTCTGGGCTCATCTTGATTATGTGACTACTGCTACTCCATAAAAGCTGATATTTCCAGCTTTTTCAATAGCTACATCTGTAAAAAAATGTATCTATACCTGGTATAAGGTCAAAGGATACTGTATACTCCAAAGGGGGGAAAAAATCAGTCCTGGCAATAAGTTGTACATTTTCTTTTTTAATAGGCTTAAATCTTTCACTACATACAAAAACTGTGTGACATGATCTGTAATTTGCAACTTTGCTCACTTTCTGGAGTTATCAATATATGTTTGAAGTCATTTCCTTGCTGTAGTTTACCAACTTCAATGGCTTAAAAAGGAAAACAAATTTTTGAGCGACTGGAGCTATCAATGGCTATTAGTCTTGGTGGTTCTAAAATACTTCTGGAATCAAAAGCAAAAGCACCCTGCCTTGTAATATCACTTGAAGGGAGCAAAAGCTATGGTTCCTTTTGTACTGATGCAAGCAACTGGCTGCCGTGTGACACCAAATGCTGGACTCAGTAGACTTTTAGTTCAGAGCTCTGATCCAGCAGAGCTCTTATTAGGTACTTAGGTCATTAGGACAAATCTCAGACAATGGTCCACAGTTTTGAAAGGAATAAAAGTTTGATGGAATATGTTCTATTTACTAAATTCCTTTTCCAGACCCTGCATATTTCTGCACGTGTAGATTGCATTGTTTCATAACATATGTGTGCCCTATTCAGGGGTCCCCAACCCCCGGGCCGCAGACCAGTCCCGGTCCGTGGCCTGTTAGGAACCGGGCCGCCATGCCGGTCTCCGAACCCCGCCCCCCGGTACGTGCGATTGGCTCCCGCCTGCAAACCCCACCCCCCGGTCCGTGCGATTGGCTCCCGCCTGCAAACCCCACCCCCCGGTCCGTGGAAAAATTGTCTTCCATGAAACCGGTCCCTCCTGCCAAAAAGGTTGGGTACCCCTGCCCTATATAACCTATAGATAGAAAGTAGGACTAAGCAAGTTCTTCAAATAGCACTTCAAAATGTGAGGAATGCAAACAGGGCAACTCTCTTAGAATCTTGAAATCTTCACAGTTGAGAGCAGCTTATGATGCCTTCTCTTGAGCCTTAAAAAAGGGGTGGCTGTTTTACTGCTTCAAAGGACACACCCCAAATAGAAAGTAGTGCCTGGCAGAAAATTATAAGAATAGACCAGTGACTGAATAAAACCACCAGTGGCTACAACTAGAGTTGGTGCAGAATGCAGCTGCCCAAATGCTGGTGGGTGAGCGCCATTACAGCCCTGTGACATTTATGCTGTGGGTACAGCTTCCAGTAGGTGGGTTCTGGGTGGAACACAAAGCCCTAGGGATCTGAAGGACCACCTCCTCCAGATAGAACTGACCTGTTGAGCATGCTTGTCCCTGTTGAGAAGGCTGAGATCCGTGAGGCAGTGTTGTTTTGTGGTACGCCCTCTCATGGAACAGCCTTCCCCTGGAGGGCAGAGCAGCACTAACTCCGGCATCTTTTTGAAAAGCTATTAAAAGAGTGGTTTTGACGTTGCCTGATGCTGGATTCCTGCCATAATGAATGTTGCCATTTATTTTGCAACTTGCTATTTATTTTGACTTTTGTTAAAAGCATTATGCTTTTAACCGCTTTAGTTTCAGAATCTAATCGGCTTTGAGCCACAAGATATTGGCAGCATACAAATGAACAAAAAAATGGAGAAAGGGTGGGGGGGCAGAGAAAAGTTCTGTTAGGAGATAAGACTGGGGAATGTGTAATCAATGCTATGCACGGCATGATTCCTGAATGAAAAACAGGATTTGTTGATGCCTGCAGGCTGTGCTCGTGTCAGGATAACTGAAAAACTATCTGTGTATGGATGGTGTCATCACCACTGTTCCCTCTTGGCTCTGAAACATACTGTCCATGGGGAAGGTCTCTTATCCTCTGTTGCCACAGTGGTTGCTGACATTGACATCAAGTAAGCTCCATCCCTGGTCATCACTGGAACACCTTTTATATTTTGCAAAAACATCTGACAAAAGCAGATTTACTAATTTTATTTCTGAATGTAGAAGTAAAACCACCCATTAATCCTTTATGCACCCAGAAAAAAATAGGATTATAATCAGGAGAGGAAAGCTATAGGTAACTTTAAATATATAGCATTATTTTCTGGGCTGATTAGTAGAAAGTTGCTGAGACTTCCATGTACCATCCACCATGCCAAGAACATCATTCTTTCATAACCACGAGGGATATTCCTCAGGACACAACGCTGCATGGCATGGATCACAATGGCCTGTTCTACAGTTTTGATGGAGCAGAAACAAGAGTTCTTCTACTTCAGTCCAGAACTAAGTACTAACTTGATTGGACAGAAAGCACTTAGCCAATGTATTTAAAAAGAAGTATTTCCTACACCAGAAAGGATTATGATGAGAACATAACATAGCCAAAATATTTTAAGAGTTTCATCTGAAAATTTTTGCAAACACTATAAAATAAATAGAGCTCCTGCACATGCACATTCAATATGCTGTATGGGCATAACCTGTCCCTCAGCCCTTCCAAACAACTTTTGCAATATATTCTTAAAAATGTATATAAAATGTGCCACCTTAAAGTGATAAACTACTATTACAGACTAAGATTTGTTTATACAATTAACTATTATGGGTCACAAACTTTAAAAGTCAATATGTAAAGAGGAGCTTTGTTTCTTAATTCAGCTAAGAATATTCTTCTTTAGATCATTAAAATCATTGCTAAATAAAACTTACTGCAGGCAATAAACTTTAATGTAGCTGCAAAAAAAGAGAAAAAAATTCAGAGAAGTATGCTAATATGGGTGTTTAAGCAAACGGGAAGGAATGGCAAGAAAATATGACATATAGCTCATAATATCTCAATAGACTTTTTAATCCTTAACGAATTCCTTTTTTGTAGCAGTGATATGGCTGAATGAGAGCAGATGCAGAAGTGTTACCTTCTGCTCTTCCAGGGATTGTGGCAATCATTCCAAAAGCTACCCAGCACACTTGAAGAGCAATGGCTCCTCTGGGACTAGAGAACCTTAAATCGACTGTATCAGTAAAAGAGGAGGCAACAAAAATAATTCTTTAGAAACGTTTACTCCATAATTATTTATTCAGGAGGAGGAGTAAGAACTTTTACATATTTGCCATGGTTTGCCTGTGAGAAAAATGTTTCTCATCAAAAGGCCTGCCTTGGATTCACTTATATTATACAATGATCTTCCTATGTCCAACCTCCCCTTTGTGGGGAAAGTGGCAACAGAGAGTCCTGGAAGAAACAGATTACCCAGAACCATGACAATCAGGCTCAGACTTGGGCACAAGACTGAGACTGTGTTGGACACCCTCATGAATGAATGGCCTGTGGTGAGACTTGATGATGGAAGCACAACCACTCTTGGCTTGCTAGACCACTTGGTAGCCTCTGATACTATCAATCACAATATCCTTTTGGACGATTCTGCTCCTTCCAAGGTGGGGCTTCCCAATTAGTTGTCATGAGAGGGGTGTCTCAAAGCTGAATCCTCTCCCCTGTCCTCTTTAAGATATATATGAAAGTGCTGGGAGGGATCAGCTGTATTCGGGGGAAAGTATCATTGATACGTAGTTGGTATCCAATTGTGTCACTGGAAAAGACCCTGATGCTGGGAAAGACTGAAGGCAAAAGGAGAAGGGGACGGCAGAGGATGAGATGGTTAGATAGCATCACCGATGTAATGAACATGAATTTGAGTAAACTCCAGGAGACGGTGGAGGACAGGAAGGCCTGGCGTGCTATGGTCCATGAGGTCATGAAGAGTCGGACACGACTAAATGACTGAACAACAACAAAAATTCATTCCTTTGTTTTTATGACGCCCAAACTCCTGCTTCACAATTATTTTAGGGGGATTGTTGTCTTCCTATCACTTAAATATGGTCATTACTAAAACAACTCTGCAAAGTAGGCTCTTCTAAATATATATCTATGTAGTCTCTTGAAATGAAAATCAAAAGCCACACAGACTACCAAAAACTTTAAGAAAAATGAAACACTCCAAGACATTCCCCTGACTGGTCATATTTGCTCAGAGTAATACATGTTATTTGCTGAGCCAGTTACAATGACATGCCTTATCAGCCAGCAAAGAATGTTCATCATGCTTGTCTCCTGGTTTATGGATTTTGCTACGTACACTTGTAGGCTAATACTCCCCACTGATAAGGTCTCTGAAATGTACCCCTCACGATCCCCTTCATGTTTTATGATGCACTGAAATCACCCAGCCTCTCCATCAGAAACAAGCAAACCAATTCTTAGGAAATAGAGTGGGAACTGGCTGCTGAGCTGGAAGAGATCCATTGATAGCTGTGTTCTCTAAGTGTCAGCTGTTTAAAGGACTTGCAGTACAAATTCAGTGCAGAGGCAGGCACCAGCATTACACTGATATATTTCCAAATAATTGCTATAACAAATGACGGCTAGAAATGGCAGCAGCCATTGTCAAGATGTTTGCACTTCAATACTTCTTAGTTTTGTAGCCAAACAGGCAGACGTAATGTAACTTTAATTAGAATTAAGTATTCAAGCCAGGACTGAACTGACATGATCCAAAAGACAATAGGCTTACAGATGCAAGATTTGATCTGGTTCCATAAAATATGGGAAAGCCTTCAGTTCTTTCTGCCACTGGGGTTGTGACTTTCTAGTGCTTGAACTGGCAGGCTGGAGTTTCTTAATCTCCTTCAAGGTAAACAGGAATGGATACATTTGTGTGTGTTGCTTTAAATAACAAACACATGTTTTTCAAGTTTGTTTCCACACTGCTTGGAGTTTTAAAAACTCCACGTGAAAATTCATGTCTCTTTCTATATAAATGAAAATCCATATACATTTTTTATTTCCATTTTTCTCTTCTACTGTAGCTTTCTTGTATGCATTCTTTCTGTATGCATGCCTTTTGCTATGTAAGTTCCCCAGTGTATACTGCATGTTCGTGTATATAACATTTTGATTAGAGAACTGTAATACAAAGTTAGAATAATGCTCCCTCCCAAAGTTTAATTGCATTTTAAATCACATGTTGGGTTGGGAACAATGAATTAGGTTGATATAAATTAAAATGCAAACTTGACAAACTTTGACTCCAACCCTTATGCTCGGTAAATTATTATGGGAGCACCAGACAAGCAAAGCTCTTGTGGAACAGGGAATCAAGTCAATATTCAGCTCTTGGTGGTTCACAACAATCCTGTTCCCTAATATCTTGCTAGACTGCTATATTCCAGACAAGCACAAATACTGTTCCACACAAGATCATTTATAGGTTAATGGAATTGTTAAGAACAACTGGCACTGGAGTGCAACACCCCAAACAGAGTACGTTAAATCAGGGTAATTTCATGGAACGTCCATGTTGATCTGGCTCTGATCTTACAAAAAGGGATACATATAGAAGCATGCTTTAAATAAAATGTGTACAGCATGAAACCCAAGGCCAAATGAAGCCCCCAGACAGGATGTAGTCCTTAGAGACCGTCCAAATGTTGCCTCTGAATTATAATTGTAATGCGATGTAAGGGGACAATCACTAAATACATGAAGAGTAATCATATGAACTGCATTCAATTAATTTGTTTTTCATTAAATGAATTCATTAAATTAAATTAAGCAGATAAAAGAAACATATTTTTATCCTAGCCTGAAGTTGGCTCTATCCTGTTTGTTGAATGCAGTTCCCAACACCTTATTCAAAGTTCAAAGATTATGCACAACGTTTTATGTTTAGCATCTTGTTGAAGACAACAGTTCGAAAGTTGAGACACAACTGACTCAATTTATAGGAAGAATTTGAAATAGAAAATTAGATGTGAAGGAAGTATTTACAGTACAGTACTGTTTCTTTTCCACCACTTCTCTGCTCTAAACCAACACACCCTGAATCTGTGTTACTGCATCGGTGTTCCGAAAGTGAACTTGAAGTGATTCCCTCTGGAGCTAAAACAAACACAATGATTAAAAAAAATAACATAGGATGTGACTTTAGTTGATGTAAAAGGAGATAAAATCAAAAGCTTGAAAAGCATCTTAAAACTTTCTGCTCTTACAGCTCCTGAGATCTGCCCACAGCTACAGTCCAAGCAACAGCCTGAACTAGATTTGCAGCCATTTTACCCTTTGTACTCTGCTTGCTCCATGGGCCCTTGTCTTGCATTTCCTGTAAACAGGGAACACTTCCTCCCTAGAGATGACCCGACAATGAGTCAGCAACCTCTGATGTTAGAATGCACCACACCCAGAACCCGGCTGAATTAGAAGGTACAATTGGTGCTTGATCATATATAATAGGCCATTAGAAGTCAACCATGACTGTTATAGCCTTCCAGATATCTAGGACTGTCAGTGCATAAGAGCAACTATTGCTGGAAACATGATCCAACCTTTTGTCTACCGAAACAAAAGAACAAGCCTGAGAGAAACAGACGCTCTTTGGATGCTTCAGTTTTGCTTTTTTTCCTCTGCATTCTTCCCTCCTACATTGTTGTGGCAAACCCCAATTTTCCAGCATGGCACAACAGTGCCCTCTAAAGCATTTGGTAAGATGCTGAGAGGCTAGGCTGGATGGAATTCCATCTTTTGTTTCCTAAAGAAAGTATCTCCCATATAAATCTTTTAAATGTAATAATATAATTAATGAAAACTAGAGAATACCTTTGTCATTCAGTCATAGAGCCACTGGGGAGGTGTGTCTGGTCACTAGATAATTGTCTAGGTCAGGGTTTCTCCAGCAGGGTTCTGTGGAACCCTCGGGTTCCGCGAGAGGTCACTAGGGGTTCCCTGGGAGATTAGGATTTATTTAAAAAGTTGTTTCAAGTTCAGGCAACTTCACATCAAAGAGGTAAGTTTCATTCTTTATTTTTAGTTTAAGAACACTGTTAATGCATATATACAGGCCCTCACATGAAATGTATATAATAATTTTGTAATTTCTGGCCTATATTTGAGCCTGAATGTGCAGGGGTTCCTCCAGGCCTGAAAAATATTTCAAGGGTTCCTCCAGGGTCAAAAGGTTGAGAAAGGCTGGTCTATCTAGATGCATGACTTGAGAAATGGAGCATTTTAACTGGGCAAGGCAACAATCACCTTTCCTAAAGAAGCTGGCTTTCATTTATCCTCCATGTCCTATAAAACTGAGGATGATGTTCAAAAAGAAAAAGATGTAGCAAGGAAGACCTACCTAACAACATCCAAACATCAGACCTATATAATCTCCCATTCATTCATTCATTCATTCATTCATTCATTCATTCATTCATTTTCGTACAGCATTTTTTTCCTTGCTCGGAAATCCCTTGTGAGGTCCAGGAGCCGATTGTGTAGACCAGAGCTTTCCAAACTGTGTGTTGGGACACGTTAGTGTGTCGGCTGCAGTGTCTGGGTGTGTCGCGGCTGCTGCTGCCTCCAAGCCCTGCCAGGATTCCGTGCAGGTCCTAGTGCCTGCCTTGTGCCTTGCTGCCTCCAAACTTGCTGTGATTCTGCGCAGGTCCTAGTGCCTGCCTTGTGCCCTGCTGTAAAAGTGTGTCACGAAATGATGCCCTGCTGTAAGAGTGTGTCGCAAAATGATGCATGTCTAAAAAGTGTGTCACCAACATGAAAAGTTTGGAAAGCTCTGGTGTAGACTATGTGTAGTCTCCCTCTAATAATCTCTCTACAACAAACTCAATCTATAAGGTCTGAGATACGCTGCTATCTCAGATCTTATGCAAGCAGTTAGGCAGCTGATAAGCATTTTATTAGGAATTCTATGTCTGTGCCTTCCCTTATTCTCCCCCCCCCCCACAATAATCTCCTTTTCATATACAGACATTTGATTTAGTTTAAAAAAAATCCTTCCCCATATGCAAGACTATAAACATACAATTACCCCTTGAGCTTCAGGTTTGGCACAATCTTTGTTAAATTCATTGTGTCTGGGCTACAGACAGGAAGGTTCCAAGTGCTGAAGAGAGAAATCTTTTGTAGAATGGCTAAAAACTTCTTGGATAGAGCATGTCAGGAGTTTCAGACTAAGTGGTGGCAGCCCAACATAATTTTCCTTTAAATTGGAATAAGTTCACAATGATTAGACTTAAGCCAGCTAATAGGTGGATGTTTAAAGGCTGCATGGCCACTAAGGACCCTGGGAGGCAAAATTCATTTAAATATGCATCTGCCTTGTTTGAATTTATTGAAAACTACAGGAACAAGAACACAATTGGTTTTTGCACTTCTCCAAATTATGAAATGCAATTTCTGGTCAGAAAATATGATGAATAATGCACACAGTAGGGGAAATTGTGTATAAAATATTATATAGTACAGGGCTATGCTTGGCCTTTGAGTGATGTGTGAGGACTCAGCCCTAAAAGTAGGTGTTGCTAGGCAAAAAAAAAAAAATCAGCAAGACCAGGACAAAAACTAAATAAAACTACATTGAAATTAAATTAAATGCAATTATTAAATGTAGCTAATATGATCACTCACTCTGTGACTAACAACTTTTCTCTTCTGTCATATTCAATATTTCAAATGGGCAACAATTTCTTGGGTCAGTCAGGGACCACTTCAAAAGTTTTGGGTGGCCTCCCAAAAGATCATGCCTCCCCATATTGGGAAAAAGTATAGACATATCCCAGACAGAATTATGGGATGCTGATGCTGATAATATCCCATTCCTTCATACAGAATCTGTTTTGCCAGATTACAAAAAAATCAGTCAAAATTTGCAATCTACTTTCTGAGACAACTTTCTGTAGGCAACAACTAACATGATGATTTAACTAAACTCATCTGCTGGTTGTTGCTTTCCAGAAATATTGGTTGGGTACTTTCCCTGCTATTTGTCAAAGATAGAAGAAAGCGTCTGGAAATATTACAGCAAATTGTTTAAACCACTCTGGTTCTTCCCCTGCCCTTAGTTTTATATTTGATTCCTTACATACTACCATTTGTCCTGCTGGTTTCTATACAAATATACATGCCAGACAAGGAAGATTGTCTAGTTATACTTCTCACAGAATGGCAACTAGGGAAGAAAGGGAAGGAAAAAGCAAGCATGGAGAGGCATATTGTGAATGCTAGAAAGACACATAATCTTGAGAAAGAGTCACAAGGCCACATAACAGCTCATACAGTAATGGCATTCATTTTATGGCACAGGACTGTGAAGGGAAAGCCAATCATGTTACTTAACCCTGCACTGCTGTCTTCTTGCAGGCCCACAATGCAATTACAAAACACTAACATGTACAGAATTTCAGTATGAATGGAAGAGAAGAGACTGCTTCCATACAAACATATAAACCTTCCATGGGGGTTCAGGATTAAAAGTAGGTTGGAGGGATACACATGTAAGCCTTGCTCCAAAATTTGCTCATAGAGATGACTCCTCTGCAGACCTTCATGTGTATAGAATTCAGATCTGCCAAAAGGGTATAAGCAAAGCTCTTCCCCTGAAGGTGGGGACTTAACAAACTAAGGCAGGTCTCCTAATTAAGAGGAGACTGGTAAGTGAGTTCAGTCAAATGGGCTTGTAACCCCCCAAATATTGTAGCTCTCAATCCATGGAGGCTTAGAAAAGTATGGAGTACCTGGGGCACAGGATGGGGATGTCTTTGACTGCAATACATTTCTCACTTCTCACCTAGCCCACCTGCAATTGAACATGATAGAAGTAATGCATCCTTTTAAGAATGAAAATGTTGCACCTAGTAATGAATGCTAATATAAATGCTATCTTCCAGAATGGTTAATTCTCCATGCAATCATCACCATCACCATCACCATCATCATCTCTTCCAAATCTTAAAACAGGAAGACCCAAAGGAGACTATAGCTATGTTTGTACATAATGATAATCTTGGATTACTTGGAATGATTAGCATGCGTAGAGTCCATTTATTATTCTGTTTATGCAAGTAGCTAAAATGATAATTAACTGCTATCTAAACTGGTTGCTCCCAAATAAAGCAAATGTTGTATGTCAGCACATTTTCAGTTCTTATAGATTTATGGCCCTGGCTTGTTTGGAAACAATAAACCAGTATCAAAAGTTCCAGTGTCCTGAAAAATTGCCTTTTTTACCTCACACAAAGGAAGAGTGAGCAAAATGTTTCAATCTGTTTATGATAAAGTAGGATAATCCAGGAATCCTGGTTTATTGTTATATGCTAACACAACTTATCCTTTCAATTATTATACAATGTCAGAACATGCTATTAGTGGAATAATTAATTAATTAATTCATTCATCCATTATATTGCTATCATAGCATTTCCCTAGGACTCAGAAGAGATAAGGTCATAGCATGGATAGCTCCCTACTCAAGACTTTTAGGAAAACTGGAAAACGCACACACGCATGCAAACGCATGTACACTTATACACATATATTAATTGTACTAAAGAACTATCTGTGTTTTCTGTACATTCTTTCCAGTTGTATCAATGCTGCTGTACTTGTTTCCCAGATTCCAAATTTGTTTGTGGTCTATAATGGCTTAAGACTTGGGGGCTACTTTGGGGTCAAAATGTTTGAATGGTAACCAACCAATTCAGAGTAGATGGGGTAAAAAAAAAGAGGATTATAATTTGGATTGGAAAATTAAAATTTCCTCAGTTGAGAAAATGCCATTTATGTATGAAACTGGTCTAGGGGCTATAAATTATACATCCACATCTAGTAACAAATATTATTTCTGGGACAACATACACACACCAGATGATTCCTAGAAGGAAACTGGCTCTGAGTGAAATTTCTGGCTAAATGTTTATGTTGCTTGTTATTCCCTCCCTTTATTAAAATCAGTAGATGCATAGTTCTTATAAGATATAGATACATATATCCTTCATTTTAATTCTGTGTCAAATAGATAAAAAGAAAGCAAAGCATAATCATGCTGGCTTAAAATGATGAATGCACATATTCTCAGGGGAAAGAAGGAACTTTTTGTATGAGGAAGAGTGCACTTGGCCATGATCTAAAGAAATCTAGAAAGCTGGGTCTCACTCGAGGCACAAATGACCAGGCTCAAATTACTTCAGACACATTATACAAAGACCGGGCTCTCTGGCAAAGGTTAGGAAAGGTGGAGGAAAGAGAAGAAGCAGAAGACCAGCAGCAAGGTGGATGGACTCAGTTACAGTGGTGATGGGTGCACCATTGGAAAACCTGAAGGACCATATTAGGGACAGATGATCATAGAGAAAATCTATGTGGTCGCTAAGAGGTGACACTGACTTGGTGGCACATAACCAACCAACCAACCAACCAACCAACCAACCAACCAACCAACCATGAGATAGAATAAAATAATAAAATCAATCAATCAATCAAAAAATTAAATAATAAAATAAAATAAAACCTTATCCTGGCTACTTTCTCCATAATGCAAATAGTGTGTCCCTTGCCCTTTTCTTAATATAAAAAGTCCCAAATATTACAGCCTTTTCTGATTGGAGAAATAGTCCTGCCCTTTGATCATTTTGGCTGCATTTCTCTTGGTTTGGAAAAATTGGGAGAAAGGATACCAGCATGGAAACTAACCAGTCACACAAATCACATTTTGGTGCAATTATTTTTCAATGGCTTCCTTATTAATAGAGCTCTCTGCAATTCTTCCAGCTAATTCAGAGGCTTTGGGGAATAGTTTAGTTGGCAGAAGGCTGAAAGAGGGTGAGAAAATGGGGTTTTTATTTTTTTCTGCAACTGCCGGGAAACATGCCAGCAAACAGCTGAAAAGATAATTATTTACCTCATCATACCCTACTCTGCTGCTTCTAATAGATTTCTGTTTTTAATTTTCTATGGTTAAATTAGTGAGAAAGTATTTTCAGTGAAGAGTTACCAATGGACTGATATATTGAACTGATGGTTTAAATTAGGGCAACTTTATAACACATATTACTGTCACATATATGCATAGGATACAACATATATCTTACTGTTTCTATACTGTATATTGTATATAAGGTACAACTTGCAGAACCATGTTGTTGTTTATATTTTTATCCTGCCTTTTATATATATAACTCAAGGTGGCAAACATACCTAATTCTTCTGCTCCTATTTTCCCCACAACAGTCCTGTGAAGTGGGTTGGGCTAAGAGAGAGGAACCAGCCCAGAGACACCCAGCCAGCTTTCATGCCTAAGGGAGGCCTAGAGCTCACTGTCTCCTGGTTTCTAGGCCAGCACCTTCACCACGGCACCAAACTGGCTGTGTTGCAGGGAAAGGTAATTGGCCTTAGCTCTAAATGCTTGTTTCTAGTGTACACATAGTGGCTTGGAGGCACAAGCTGCAATGTAAAATGTTGTAATGTGGAGCGTTCCCTGTTGAGTATTCAGTCACTCTATTCCCTTTCTCTCAAATATTTATCATTCTCTGATCACTATCCAAAGTTCATCGGGACGTTCCGGTTCTTTGACCCATTCTCCCCAAAATATTTTCTGTACTTTTGCAAACCTTGGGGTTATCCCTCTCTTCTGTGAGCAGAATTCATCTTTTAGCTACATAATGACAGCGCTCTCATACGTAATATTCAATATCTTGAATATTACAGAGATGTGATCTTCTGGCCCATCCACTTCTTTGACCTGGGCTTGCCTACTGCTGAGAAGGCAGCCTCCAGCATGCGTTTCAATGGCTGGGTATGACTCCCAATCTGAAAAGACTACGGGTCCTTGTTATAGAAGATATTTATTTATTTATTTATTTATTTGTTTTATTTATTAAATTTCTATGACCGCCCATCTCCCCCTCAAGGAGGGACTCTGGGCAGTTCACAGCCACAATAACACCATTAAAATACGATAAAAACAACAGTAAAAATATAAATACAATAAATACAATAAAATCCAAGTGGCAGGTGGTTCTTACAGTGAAGCTAAACATATTTAAAATATTTGAAATATTTGAAATGGTGTGATTACCCTTCAAAAGTCCTGAATTTGTTTCATAATAACAACAGGCACATTAATTTTTTCTCTATATTACAGTAGATAACTTTCTATATTGAAAGGCATGTGTCCCATTTCATGTGTAGCGAAAAAATTTGAATATTTCACTGTTTGTCATATGTATATGTATGTGTATGTGTATGTGTATGTGTATATGTGTATGTATATATGTATATATGTATATATGTATATATAAACAAATATGCCTGGCCTTGACATGGGAAAGTATGTGCTGTTAATGTACATCCTGTATTACCCACATGGCACATATTATTTAAGAATTAAAACCATGGCTTAACATACCAAGTTCATATTTTTTAGTTAAGAAGCCCATGCCCCACATGGTTGTGGTCAACCTTTTTTAATTACAGGATATCCTGTATTCAAGTAATGAATAAATCAGCATGAAAACTACAAGACACATCTATAAGGGTGAACCCTATCAAAGAACTAATGTAAAGCCTAATTGCAGAACTATTGATTTCATTTTCTATTCAGCCATGAATAAGAGAGACCAAACACTGAGAAAACATGGAAAATAATATATGGGATATAGGAATAGGATCTTTAAATGTGTGTGAACTAGCAAAGGAAACAAGAAATCCTTAGCTTGCAGTTCAGTAACGGAGGTTAAATGTTTGATAGACATTTCCTTCAAAGCAAGAACAATGCCCAATGTTCATTCTTTTTTGCTTATACAGCAGTTTTTAGTAATCAGACTTTTTCTCTCACAGTATCCCTCTGGGAAATACCATGCTTATTGCCTTGTTGCAGACTAAGCCAAAGAGAAAGAGCTGGCTTAGAGCCAGTGTGATGCTGTGATTAGAGGACCGATGAGACCCAAATTTCAATCCTCACACAGCTATCAAGGACACTGGATAACTTTTGTCCAGCCATTCTTTCTCAGTGTAATCTACCTCACAAGGCTGTCAGAAGGGTAAAATAAGATGGTAAGAAATAGGAATATTACTCCTATTCATATCCATGCAATGTTGGTATTGCAGATTTTCATCTAAGTATGAATTTTAATATAACATTTCCCTCTGCCTCTAGAACAGATGATGAAGCAATGCCTCTCTCAAAGCAAATGGAACTACCCCTTCTCTCAAAGAGGGGTTGACCGCTGCTTGAATCCAACTTCCATTTCTTTCAGTGTCGATTTCCTCAATGTATACTTTTAAGTCCACCTTCAGGCTGTGGAAGTGCACTGGGTAACTTTGAGCAATCACTCTTTCTCACAGCTGCTACTGTGGTGAAAAGATGGAAGAAGAAATATTACCCCTGTTTGTTTGTTTACACTTATTAGGAGGCAACCAGGGCGCTAGACAGGACTGTTCCTGAGCAACCTTTCATTCCTTGGCAATCCCAGATGGCTCCTTGGATTTTTGTAAGCCTTCAGGAGATGAATTAAGTAAAGAGATACCTGGAGTGATGTTGGCAAAACACTAGAAGTGAGTACAACTAGATATGGGTGTGAGCTCAAATTCAAGCTTACTAGGCAGTGATAAAAAGAGTAGGATTACTTTGCTGCCTTATTGTGTCTGAAGAATATTGGCCAGCTATACTACTCAGAATGTCCTGTATTCTTTTAGGAAAGGATGTTCTGGATGTTCTGGAAGATTCTATTAGTATAAATTGAGATTGTCTGGCTGATTATTTCATGGATAAAATTGCTCATATTTACTTCAACTTGGAAGCTGGGTAGATGGAATCTGATGAGATGACAGAGGTGATGCCTTGTGAAGTTACATGGGAAGGTTTTAAACCTGTGAATCTCAAGGAACTGGACAGGGTGCTCTGTAAAGTCAGCTTTGCCACATGTGGATTAGACTTATATCTCATATGGTTGATTAAGAGGACCAGGGAGGAGACTGGAAATTGGATCCAGGCAGTGGTCAACACTCTTTGAGAGAAGGGGTAGTTCCATTTGTTTTGAAAGAGGCATTAGTTCACTCTCTGCTCTAGAGGCTATTCTGGATCCACTGGAAATAGCCATCTATCATCCCATCTCCAGCATCCCCTTTTGGGGGAAGTTTGTTGAAATGTGAAGTGACAATTGCATAGTTCTAGAAGATATGGATTCTCTGGGCCCATATCACTCACTCTCATGGATGACTTATGGAGGGACTCAGATGTGAGGAGCTAGGATCTTGCTGTCCTAGATCTCTCAAAGGTGCCCTATTACAATGATTCAATTCCTTCCTGTGGGTGAGTCCAGTCTCTGGTGGCAGTGGGAGAAGTCACGACTTAGGACACTTTATTACTGGGTGCTCCAGAGCTCAGTTCTGCCTTCAATCATGTTTAACAACTACATGAAGCCACTGGAAGATGTTATCTTTCATTTTGGGATGTTATATCATCAATATGCAGATGATAGTCAGGTATACATCTCCACCCAGGCTGAATACAAGAATGTGGAATAAGTCCTGACCCAGTGCTCAGAGGCTGTTATGGCCAGGATGGGGAGAAACAGGCTCAGATTCAACCCAAGCAAGAGACAATGGCTGTTAATTCAGAAGCCTACTGATTCCAAGGTAGTACCATCTTTGATTTTGGGTTGTGTTCTCCCAGGGAAAACAGGTCTACCACTTGAAGGGTCTTTCTGGCTTCACATCTCCTGGTGGAAGTGTAAAATTACGGTTTTACATGAAGATGGTCATTCGTTCCCTTGTCATCTCACAACTGGGATACTATAAATCATTCTACATGGGTCTGTCCCGGAAGACTATCTGAAAACTTTCAAAATGCAGGTTCAAAATGCAATGGTCCACATGCAATGGTCCACCACAGGCAGATTTATTTCAGGGAGTCATTAATGGCAGAATGTTTTTTTTTTACTGTTGTTGTACTATTATTATTTTATTATTATTACCATGTTCACATTCTTATATACTGCCTATAATTCTTGGGAATTGAGTTGGCAAAAATATTATGAATGGTTAAATAATAAATTTTTTGCTTCTATTTCAGGTTTATCCTGTACATTTCCTTCTCTGAGCTGTTTATAGTGTATTTATTCACACTGAGTATGTTGCAACCATTGAGAGAGTTTCCAAGACCTTCATCACAGTGATTACACACAAAGAATAATACAGTTTATATACTAAGTGGAACAAAACATGAAATTTTCCCTGGCAGGGACTGGATAATTAGTTGATATAAACTCACAGTCAAATGAGTTGGAGAATACAAAAAGAATAATTGTTTTGGTAATATTATTTCCAGATTTTCCAGGCTGTTATGTGCCAACACAACAATCAGATTCCACTATTCATCATAGGAAAAAACAACTGAATGAAAGGGGGTCATTCACAGATCTCTTACAAAGGCATAACCCAATGTAACCAAGTATGTGTGATAGTATATGAACCACCCTGAAGTGTGCTTTGCTAAACTCCCTCGATCTTCTGCTCTGAGTATCACAGATGGTGATACGTAGTACTTCACCTTCATGATGGATGCTTTAACCTTTCAAGAGAATTATATAAAAGTGGTATTCTATAATATGACATTTAAAAAAAATTCCAAGAAGGCAGCAAGATTTATAAATGCAGCATACATCAGCATTATTCTGCCAAGTGACATGGTTTTTGAATATCAAATTTTGAATATAAACTTTATTTAAAGTAGACTATTTTAGCATTCAGTTTTCTGACTTAACAACCTATTTTTTATTTGTCATTCAACTCAGAGCCCTGGAATCAAGAAAAGGAAAGGAAGGTCTCATATGTGAACCAGTAACACTGTGCTGGGGTTGTAAACATGGTCTTAATTATTTCTAATCCCTTTTTTTCTTCTTATTCTTCTTTGACTTTAAATCCAAATTATTACTTTTGCCTTGTTTATCTCTGGCAACTTGGCCCTATCAAGTAACTTGAATCAAGATGTTTATAGTTTATTTTGAGTATGTTGCCAGTACCTTAGTCCATACTTTCCATGGAAAGTGCTCACAGCAAATTCAGGGATAATCAGTTCCATGCTGGCCTAAAGAACCATAGGAGAGAATAGGGATTTCTTTGTATTCAGTCCATGAAGGGGAATTGCTGAGTGTTAGAGCCAATGCTGTATATGCAGTTCATTCTCGGCCATCTCCATTTAAAGATCTCAAATTACAATGGTGGTCAAGAACTTGACTTGAGACCTTGAATAACCACTGCGAATCAGGAGAGTCAATTCTGAGTTAATTGAACCAATGTCTCATATAGCATAAAGCATCTTTGTATATCCGTAATGAAAAAAAATACCAAGTTTGGAAACTCGAAAAGAATGATACATTGTCAGCAATTCAAACATTCTATTATGTGGCTAGGCAAAGTATTCCAAAGTAAAGGAAGACCCTGCTCAACACAAATTTGCAATGCCCATTTTTCTATTCCAGAAATAGAAACCTGGCCTTCCTTGTTGACCATTCCCATTAAAGCTTATCACTAGGAAGGCCGAGCACCGAAGAATTGATGCTTTCGAACTGTGGTGCTGGAGAAGACTCTTGAGAGTCCCTTGGACTGCAAGGAGGTCAAATCAGTCAATCCTAAAGGAAATCAACCCTGACTGCTCATTGGAAGGACAGATGCTGAAGCTGAAGCTCAAATACTTTGGCCACCTAATGCGAAGAGAGGACTCACTGGAAAAGACCCTGATGCTGGGAAAGACTGAAGGCAAAAGGAGAAGGGGACGGCAGAGGATGAGATGGTTAGATAGCATCACCAACGTAATGAACATGAATTTGAGTAAACTCCAGGAGACAGTGGAGGACAGGAAGGCCTGGCGTGCTGTGGTCCATGGGGTCACGAAGAGTCGGACACAACTAAACGACTGAACAAGAACAACAACAAGTGTAGGTGTGGAGAGATGGGAGTTAGACTCTAAATATAAACTGGATTGCCCTACTTCTGCTTTATTAATTTCTTCCACTTCCCTGCCAACAGCTGTCCTGGACACCATTCTGTTACTGACCGCTACATTTCTCTCAAAAAAAAATGGCAGAGAAGTGAAGGACAGGAAAAGCACAGATTAAAATGCAGGACTCTTTTATCCACTTACAGCATCACAGTTCTAACACTGCAGTTGTCTGTCTGAGAGACTTCTGCTTTGTTACACATTGACACAGGCTCCCCACCTGATAGGACTTGCATCCATTTATAATAGCTCATCTGGCCCACGGTGTGTAGGTAGAGTGACCATAATCCATTCCTTAAAAATAAACATGTTCATTTGCAGCTTGATGGAATGCATGCTTGTTCATAAGGAAGTGTGCCTATGATTGTGTTTGATGAAAGAAGAATCACATCATATACTGTAGGTGGAAAGCATTTCAAAGAGCATCTGGTCCATCTTGCCACTGATATAAAAAACTATTACTATTATTAAAGTGAGCACAGACTAGTAAAATGCTGTTCAGCCTCTGTTTAAAAACACTAATAAAGGATAGTCCAGCATCTTCCAGAACAATCTATTCCACTGGCAAACCACAATTACTATCAGGAAGTTTAAATTCTTTTTTCTTGAAGTTTGAACACACTGCTTCCTGTCTTGTTATTTGGGGTAAGAAAAAACAGCAGTGCTCTATGGGATAGGTTAGCCTTCCCCTATCAGGTGCCTCCCCAGATATGGGGGAGGACAATTTCCAGAATTATCAGCAAGAATTGCCATATAGTTGAACACATCTGCAGAGAGCTGGGAAATACAGTTCTATGAGATGGCTCTTCAGAACTGAAGATGACTATTATATCACTTTTACTCCAAATTAAACATATCCGATTGGTTCCATTTTCTTCATAGGGTAGAGATTCCAACCCTCTCATCAGCTTCTTAGACAGGTGGTGCTCAGAAGTGACCCAGCTGTCTCCAGGATCGAGTTCTGACTAAAGCAGAATGACTTCTCATGCCCAGGACACTACATTTTTATTAATGCAGACTAGAATCATGCTAGCCTTTTTAGATACCACTACAAATGATTGAGAGATGTTGTCATTTCAACCAGGTAATCACATCCAGAATACCCTGAAACATATTCCTTTGCATTACCTCTACTTCCCAAAGACAAAATAAGAACAAAACTGGAACAGAAGAATAGTGTGGTGTACTGAAGCAGAGAGGCTGATTCAATAATACTAACAAAGTCTAAATCATGGGCTAGAAACAATTTCTGCACTGACAGACAATCCCCCTAGAGTGAGCAAATGAAATAAGGGATAAAGAGAAACAATGCTGCTCCGTGGGCAATGCTCCATATGTGGCCAATGCCTGCAATGACAACCTCAGTCAAAACTGATAGAACTTTTACATGTGACCGGATGGATTAGTGAAAGGTGTTTGGTGGTGATACATCTACTTGGGCTTACTTTAGGCCTTGGAAGAGATACCATATAATTAATCCAACCAATTATCCAACTGAAAGGGTCCTTTTATTAGCTCTTTAAGAATGGTCCTGGCAAAACAGACCATGCCTCTTAAATACATTCTCCCATCCATTAACTCTAATTGGTCCATAAAGATAAAATTAATTGTTGCGTGCCAGTGAAAAGCCAATATTAAGGGGCTTTACATTAAACACCCATGAGTCCTATGAAAACACAGTTCTTGCCAGATAATTAAACGTGTAGTGTATGCTATAAATAAATGTGTCAGATTGAACAACAGACCATAAACTATTGAATTAGATTTCTAACAACTGCAACAACTGAAAGCAATTGCATTTTTAATGCTATGGGATATAGGCACTGTGTATCATTAAGCAGCATAGAAAAGAAGATTCACAGACTCCCTGAGAGTGGTAATGCACCATGCCTCATCCAATAAATCTCAGCAGTAAGAGGAGGCAACAGCATGTATAGAAGATAATACACTCTTACTGAGTAGAAAAAGGTGATATTTGGAAAGTGAATCTGTCTTTCCCAGCCCCTCCAGATATATGTCCCTTTTCTTCTCAAACGGAGAAGTTCTGCAGGGGGGTGTGCCATTATCAGATTCCAGAAACAGAAGTTGTGGCAAAAAGCATTATAATCCAGGTGCCTTACAACCAATACTGTTAGCCCCCCCCCCCTCAATAGTGAATGTACAACCAGGCTCTTCAATAATATTGGGCATGGCAGAGGCATGAGAAGAAAAGTGCGTGCTCAGAAAAGTGTTTTATCAAAAGTAGTAGATAAGTAGCATAAAAGACAACACTAGTTGCCATTGGTATTACACTATCTTTGGTATTAGCTCCTGAAAATAAATGTGACTTAAGGGGCTCTGTTACAGTACATAAGGGGCTGGTATCTTGGCACTAGTACTTGGTAGGGCTGACAAGCTGGGGAAGGGGGCTCACCTTGGGATCATCAATACCACAGACACCTATTTAAATTTCATTGTGAGAATACAGCAAGGCTCCTTCTTATAGTAAAGGCTTAATGGGTGTTTACCTTTGTTTCCTCTTATTAATGTTGCTTTGTGTGTTAGTTAACCCCTACCTAATGCTCTCTAGAAATATTAGTCTGCAACTATATCCTACCCTGCCAGCATGGTAATTTGCCCTGCTGCCTGGGGATGATGGGGGTTATAACCCAACACCTTTTAAGGACACCAGGCTGACCAAGGCTAGTTCAGATTATTTCATTGAAATGTTGGATTTATGCCATTTCTTTGAATTTGGTTATACCATGTAACAATTTGCTTTTATTTCCAAGTGAGATGTAAAAAGAAAAACTATAATCGACAGTTGGTGTTTTATGATGAGCCACTTTGGGCAGAAAGCAACATATAAATTAAATTAAACTATCACCAGAGGTACTCTTGTGTGCCAGGTAGAGTTGTATTTTACCCCATTTAATAGCATGGCGGCATCTCTAAATGAATAATGATGCTGTATAGGCAAAGGTAGAGGTACTACTTTTTGTACATTATGATATATTAAGGAAGGCTTTTTAAAATAATCATTTCTAATACCCATGGGCACCTTTTATCAAGTATATGCTAATGCTACCTGCATAATTCATAAATAAGTCTGTGTTTGTATTTTTTCACTGTATGCACCTGATCCATTGGGAGAATGATTAATGGCATCCCAGTCAGTTGAAAAACACCACCACAAAACAATTTACTTTTTATTAAATATAGTTTTGGTGTGCAATCAAACTTCCTTTTTAACCAAAATATTGCTGGCAACTGAGATTCTGTTTCCACAAATCTTAAGGGGTATGTTATATCTCAGTAGCCTTTTCATGGGGATGAGATGCCATTGCTTAATTAGAGGTACTGTGCCTGCCTTGCAAAAATCCAGACCAACCATTAAGGTAAAGGTAAGGTAAAGGTACCCCCCGCACATTTGTGCAGTCGTGTCCGACTCTAGGGGCCGGTGCTCATCTCCGTTTGTTAGCCAAAGAGCCAGCGTTGTCCGAAGACGCTTCCACGGTCATGTGGCCGCATGACACGCGTGGAACGCTGTTACCTACCCACCGAAGTGGTACCTATTAATCTACTTGCATTTGCATGCTTTCGAATTGCTAGGTTGGCAAGAGCTGGAGCTAGTGCAGGAGCTCACTCTGCACGCAGGGCTAGGGATTCGAACCTCCGAACTTGCAATCTTCCGATCAACAAGCCTGGCGTCTTACCCGCTGAGCCACCACGCCCCTTTACCATTAGATGGTAGTAAACAAATATTATTCATTGGGTGTGTGGATTTTCACAAGCCCAGTTATGGTATCCCTAAGCTTAATGGTAGAGCATTTTCCAGAAGGTCCCAATACCGTATCCTGTAGGACTACAAAAGACTCTTGTGTGAAACCCTGCAGAGTTCTTTCCTGTGCCTGCAGAGACAAGCAATTTGGGGTTGTATGAAGCCCCTTGCACCCTTTTTTGTAGCCACCAGGGCATCTCTAGAATGGGCAAGATCGACTGTTTCAGCCCATTTTTAAGGAGGGGATTTAAGAGGCTAAATGGAGACCCTGGGTCTTTGCAAAGTTTAAGGCATCCATTTTTACTCTTAACCTCCCCCTAACCCCCCACAAGTCCGAAGAGGTCAAAACACTGGCCCAAATAATCCAAAGATGTCATGATACTACCAGCCACATTCCCCGTGGCCCTTAAATATCTGGCCACAAAAAGGTTGTTCACCCCAACAATGTAAACCACCCGACCTAGATGGAACCCTGCCTTTATATAAGAATGACTCTTATTGTATAGTTGAACTCTTTTTTTTAACACTTAAAGGAGAAATAGTACAAATAATCTTGCACTGCGTCACTCTATGGAAGCGAAAGTTGGACTGTGAAGAAGCAAGATAGGAAGAGCTTTTGAACTTTGGTGTTGGAGAAGTCGCCTGAGAATACCATGAACAGACAAGAAAACAAAGCAATGTATCATCAAACAAATCAACCCAGAGTTCTCACTTGAGGCACAAATGATGAGGCTCAAATTATCCTATTTTGGACACATTATGTGAAGACCTAGCTCTCTGGAGAAGGCTCTGATGCTGGAAAAGATGGCTAAAGACCAAAGGTGGCTAAACCAGCTTGGCTAAAGACCAATCAGAAGTCAGACACCTGGCTATAAAGACAGGAGCCTGGTCAGTCCCTGCTCAGTTGCCTGTTGTCTGCATAGCAGGCCACCTTGCCTCTGAAGAGGCCAGCCAAAGTTGCCAGTGAAACATCAGGAAATCTTTGGTCTAGTGGTTAAGGCAACGGGCTAGAAACCAGGAGACTGAGAGTTCTAGTCCCGCCTGAGGCATGAAAGCCGGCTGGGTGACCTTGGGCCAGTCCCTCTCTCTCAGCCCAACTCACCTCACAGGGTTGCTTTTGTGGGGAAAATAGGAGGAGGAAGGAGTATTAAGTATGTTCGCTGCCTTGAGTTATTTATAAAAATAATAAAGGCGGAATAAAAATTAAATAAATAAATAAATAAATAAATAAATCTGTTGTTTAGACCGCAGTCACTAAACCCTGAAGCCCAACACTGCCCAAGAGATACCAGCCATGAAACCCTACCCCAGTATATTGCTTCTTGAACAACTCCTAGATGTTACAAGATCTGCTTTTGTTCCCCCTCTGGGGTGGGGGGGTGGAGTTTTTGTTTTTGTTTTCATTTTTAAATAGTAAAATAATTTGCTGCTTAAACACAGGAGTGTTTTCTTAAAAGCACAAGGGACCCTTAAAATATCAGTAGTACTTTTCAGTGCTTTATTTATTTAATTTTTATCCCACCTTTATTATTTTAATAAATAACTCAAGGTGACAAACATACCTAATACTCCTCCCTCCTCCTATTTTCCCCACAACAACCACCCTGTGAGGTGAGTTGGGCTGAGAGAGAGTGACTGGCCCAAGGTCACCCAGCCAGCTTTCATGCCTAAGGCGGGACTAGAACTCACAGACTTTTATTAATGAAATAAAGAAATTATTACTTATTAGATATAAACAAAATGCATAGATAACATACTTAAATGCACTGGAATAATGATATTTTTCTTCTGAATGGTCTTTAGAAGGGTATTGAACAAAGTAAATAGATGACTGAACAATTTGAGGACAGTAATTCTAAAGGATACAGTTATTATGAGATCAACTATAAACTATATGGACTGGTGAAATCAAACAAAATATACTGAATATTGTATTACCATGAAAAATATAATATAGTAATTTGTTTACTAATTTATATCCCACTAAATAGGCCATTTTGAGTTTATGATAATAGATAATAAAACAATAACTGGGAAAAAACAATAAAATTCAAATCAAATCAAGTATTGCCAAGTAATAATGAGATAGATTTGCAGACAGAAATGGATAATATTAAGCTCTGAAATACCAATGGCAGACCTAATGAAAGATGAGAGTGGAATACTGTGAAAAACAGTTCATGAAACTGTTGTATTAGCTATATAAAACACAAATTCTCTATGATGAAAAAGCACTTATCTATCCTAATAAAATAAATACCCTCACATTCTAGCATTTTCAGGAACATCATTATTAATGCTGAACTGAAATGGAGGTTGTTATTGTTCCTTCACTTCTTTTGTCAAGATTTTTTATAAGGAGAAAGATGTGAATTGAAGTTGAAGTATAATTCAGTTCTCATTTCTGTCACAGTTTCAGAATGAGAGCACTGCTTCCTGCTGTTACACTGTATTGCGTTTGTAAAAATGTCATATAGCCAGATCTGATTAGCTTCATGATGGCCTATAGCCAATTCAGAATGAGGATGGGAGGAATTGTTCTCATTCTGAATTGGCTTTAGCTTTCTGAAATAAAGTAAATTTTACTAGCTACAACATATCACCAATGAATGAATGAATGAATGAATGAATGAATGAATGAATGAATGAATGAATAACTTTATTACGGTCTTTGACCAGCCTTTACAATAAAATAAAATAGTTTAATTCAACAATTCATTGTCAGGAAAAAGGAAAACAATAAAATAGTAAAACAGTATATCTAATTAAAAATGTTGCGTAATTGTATAGCTTGGTAAAAATATTTGGCCACCAGGTATGTGAGTGTAGAATCAGCATCAAAAAGAAATAAATGTAAAATCTATCAGTATGACCCACTAATTTAGAAATAATTGGGGCGATCAGAGCACGTCTTGGGGCATCATAAAAAGGACACCGTATGAGGACACAGGCAAGACTTTCTACCTCCCTGGATCCACAAGGGCAAAGTCTCTGTGAATAAGGAGTCCCATGAAGTCTTCCTGCCAGCAGTGCTGAAGGGAGGGCATCAAAGCGGGCTCTGGAAAAGGCCCATCTATATTTGCTTAAGGAGAGATTGTATAGATACCCTGCAGTAGAGGGTTTGCGGCTATCAAGAATTTGGCGATAGAATTCGGAGCACTGGTAATATCATTTTGCCGATCAATGTCCCTAATTCTTTCTTTTACTATTGATTTGGCCTTCTCCAGAGTTAGCTGGCCTAAATATTCAGGAGAGAGGCCAAGACTGCAAAGCTCTTTTGTACAAGTACAGTGCCAATGAGATTGGTAGCTGTCTGACAACAGCAGAGGCATCAGGCCTATAGGATCGAACATAATTTTGAGTCCTGAAGTTAAAATCCTGATCCAGGCCTGAGCCTTAATACTTGGCATTTTAGCTTCAAGCCTCAAAACTGCATTGGGGGTGCATTTTGGGGTACCAAACAAAGACCAAAGGAAATTTGATTGGATGGTTTCATAAGCCCTTAGGTTTGTGTATGGGCCAAGTTGTATCCCATATAGTAGTTGGGCAACTGTTTTGGCCATAAACAGTTTAATTGCTGCTGGGATATAATTGGCCCCCTGTTGCCTGTAAAATTTTATTATTGCCTGTGAGCTCCTCCGGGCAGTAGAAGTGGCATAGTTTACCTGGGCTGTTACTTTCCTAGAGGCCTGAAATACTATGACCAAGTATTTAAAACAGAGCTTTCCAAACTGTGTGTCGGCTGCAGTGTCTGGGTGTGTCGCGGCTGCTGCTACCTCCAAGCCCTGCCAGGATTCCATGCAGGTCCTAGTCCCTGCCTTGTGCCTTGCTGCCTCCGAACCCTGCCAGGATTCCACGCAGGTCCTAGTCCCTGCCTTGTGCCTTGCTGCCTCCAAACCTGCTGTGATTCCACGCAGGTCCTAGTGCAAACCCCTGTCTCACTTCACTTGATGGATGCACACGCAGTGCCTGCAGGGAGGACTTTTACCCCCAGCCTTTCCCCTTCAGTTTCTTAAAGAGAAGCAAAAAGCAAAGCTTGGTTGGTTGGAACCTAACTTGGCTCCTGGCCATACCTGACTTCAGCTTCATGGTCATACCTGTACAGTTTTCTTGGAGAAGTTAAGACATGCGTTTGCCACAGCCTTCTCATGGGATACTTTTTCAGCTTCCCACATCTCTGAGATTTATTGGTAGTCTCTAATCCAAGAACTAGCCAGGTATGACCCTACTGAACTTTTGAAATCTGCCCAACATTGGCTAGCTGCCACCACCTGCTGGGTGCTTAAAGAAAAGTGGAGTCTTAATCTCCTATAGTCCCACGCTGTCCATTAAAGAGGAGGTGCTGGGCAAATCATACTACCCCCTTGCTTTGATTTCCTCAATCCCAGTACTTCAGATTAGCAAGGATGTATACTAGTGTAGCTCCTACCACCCTATGGTATTTCCAAGTGACCCCTTTTTAACTTCTCTTAATTAAATATTTGCAAGCCACTTCATGAAATGAAAAATAAACCTATACACCTAGTACTCAGTAGTTGTGTGGAGTGATATGGATGATGGCTCGACTCATTAAGAGGGTCCTTCTGCATACCTGCTCCTTATAACACTGAAATTATTCCAGAATAGCACATAAAGGCTAGAAATAGACTCCAAAAAGCAAAGACCTTTTTGCTGCTAGTCTACAACACAAATGACGAACTCTTTTACAGGCTTTGTTGGACCCAAAGGCCTGCTCCATTTTGTATAACCGACTGCTTTTCATTGAGCGAACAATGCTATTGGCATCTCTAATGTTGCATTACTAAATTATATTTTAATTATTAATACTACATGGCTAAATTTGCGGGAAAAGAAGTAACTGCCCTTCAGAGGGTAATATACTGGTTACTAACCCCCATATCAGTAATTGTAATGAAAGATTATATCTAGCATGCTTTCATTATTGGGTTCTTGCCCTATAAATTTGATTGAAACTAATTAAAAATATCCACCAACATCCCATACACACACCACAATCTTCTGAATATAAAGAAATTAAGTGTATGGTCCAATGTAAGAATGTCCTGCAAATGTAACACTTCAGGGCTGCAGAGGATTCTAAACAATGTTATAGTTTGATAGATTTTTCAGTCTGTGCATCAAAACATAATACAGAGAAACCATCATGATGAGAATTATTGAACTGTTAATTGAAAAGCTCCTAGTTGAAGTTCCATCTGCTATGAGCTCACTAAGTGGTGGGGGAAGGAGCCAATTGCCATCAGATTCAACACTGCCATAAGCACAAGAGGACTATTAATACCAGCCTGTTCCTGAGTAGTCCTTCCATAAATGGAATTAAGATGCAATTCCAAGGAAAAAGCTAGTGAAATGACACCACTATAGTTCAGTATTAGGTTGTGTTTTTCTCTCTCTCCCTCCAAATGATTAGAATAACACATATTAATATTCTAGAACACAGAGTTTCTAACAGTTTTTACAATTCATTCAAACATTCTCCCAAACATTGATTATGAAAGCCTTCATACAAATCATGAACTTTGAACCATTCATAATGGCTGAACCTGGAGGAAGTCTAAACTATAGATTGAGTCTTATACTTGCAGGAATCAAAAATGAGGAACAGATAAGCACAATGGCAGGCAAACAGGAAGGGTAGAATGCAATATAATAGTTTAGAGGAAAGTTCTGCCCTGAAGCTTCCATTCATTCTATTGGATTATACACAAAAGAGTCCCAAGCTCCATCAACAGTGCAGAAGTATTATTCAAAATGAAAATAAATGAGCAAGTTTCAGTCCAAACTTTGCAGAAGTTTCATAAAGTTGAAACTTGATTCACCATTGCTTCCCAGATATGAAAATCTAGCAACTTTTAAGCTGATAAGTATTGGAAGTAGGGAACATTTAAACTACATATATAAAATACACTTTTTTTAAAAAAAAACATGTCCTATTCCAAATACTTTATAGAAAGCATTTCCTGAAAAAAAGTGAGATAAGCCAAGTAAGTTTGAGAATAGGCCTTCAACTCCCAATACACAGGAAGTCTAGTTTCTGTGGTCAAGGCTAACAGGCCTTATATAAATATGTGCTACAATACCTTTCTGTTTCCTGGTCCGTGGTTTGCTGTTTATTGTTTTCAAAGGCTGCAAAGCTGCTCATATCCACATAGCCGTCATTCTCATTTGCAGCAGATAAGGCCCTGCTAGGATCTTCAAAAAATTCAGTAAAGGTTCCTGCCCTAGTGGGCCTTCGTGGAGGTATTTGTATATTTTCATAATCAGAATTCATGGCAGGGATATTCTCATAGTCAGAAGTATCGGCATTGGGAAATGAAATAGACCGGGGCTTAGTTAAAGGCAGAGGCATGAAAGGTGGTCTTGAACGATCCTCAAAAGACTCTACTCTTGACACACTTCTGCTAAACATTTTGGGTGTTCCCTTTCTCTTGCCATCCTTATAGAAAAGAACGGTTGGAGACTCAGAAGCCCTCAGTTTGGCAGTCCGTGATAACAGCTGAGGTGAACTACTCAAACTTCTTCTGTCCAGTTCCATGACCCTGGAAGGTCCATGATAACTAGACTCAGAGGAGGATCTTGAAGAAGAAACATGAACATCTACGTGGACTTTGTTTTCTGCCTTCTTCTTGAATTTTAAAGTGAGAAATTTTTTAAATGAAGACTTCTTTTTCTTGCAATACTTATCAGGAGAGTCACTGTCTATTAAAAGTGATGGGGAGCTTTTTGTGATGGGCTTTTTGGTGATACAGGCTAGTTCAAAGGGAGGTGGAATGTCAACAACAGAAGATGGAGTGGAAACCCCACTGGACGTAAGGTGATTTCTCTGGGAAAAGCTACCTGAGGAACCAATTACACATGGTAAAGACAGATCATCTGTCCTGTTTAATCTATTATAATCCAATATAGAATTATCAGTTTCTCGATACAGAGAGACAGGGATATCTCTGCCTTCTACTGAATAAGATCGAGGGTACAAAACAAAGCGTCTTGGCTTTGCAGGTAGTGTTCTAGCCAGTTCTATAGGCTTTCCTTCTGACAGACAGAAACTGTGACTTAAATCTTCAGTAATAATGTTGCTTGTACTCAAGGTCTGCAATTCAGTGTCTGTCCCTGTTTCTTCTGGAACTGTTTCTGGCACATAGCCAGGTACTTTCCCAGAGTGGGACCTTGTTCTAGTAACAATGTTTTTCCGATCAATGGAAAGCAAGTGGTTTTCATTTTCTGTATTCTCTCCTTCCCTGAAATCACTTGAGCTGTTTTGGATATCAGCCTCCTGCATGTCTCTTCCAGCATAAAGAATTCCATTTGCTGTAGGCAAACTATCTCCAAGTACATATGGGTCATCTAGGGAATCACTGGCTACTTCTCCATTGTTATCAGGCATAACCACCACTTCAGGGACCACTGTGGCTTCCTCAATCGTACATTCATTGGCTGAGTTTGTTTCCAGTTTAGCTAATTCTCCAATGGAAAGCCCAGTATCTTCAGCTGATGTTTCTCTGGCTAGATTTGGGGCAGTTTCTTCTTTATTGCTATGATCCACCTCAAGTATTTGATTATCCAAATGTGTGTCTTCTGAAGTACATTCACTTGCATTGTGATCTCCAAGTAAAGCATCTGATTTAGATCCTTTTCTAAGCTGCAAGTCAGGTTTGTGCCCATTAGTATCTTGAAAACTGAAGGACAGGCTATTATCAGACATTTCAGTCTCTTTTCCTGACAAATCCTCACCTAAATCTTCATCTGGAGAATCGTGAGCATCCTCACTGCCCTCCTTTCCAAAGGGAATGATCTGGCAGCTATCATCCATCGTCTCTGTGCCTATCATTTCATTTTGTTCTCCAGAATCTTCCCCTGATTCACATTTTGTTTCTGATGTTTCTTCCAGATTCTTCATTTCAGTAGTTTGGCAGCCATAGTCAAGATCTTCTCCCTCAGCATTTGGGCCTATTTCACCTTCTTTTTCATCCATTTCATTTGTGGTCTTTCTAAAAGTCTCTTCAATATCAAGCTCAGTTCCACTTGGTTCTAACCCAGTGTCCACTTCAGAATCATTAGCAATGTGAGTATCAGTATTTGCATAAGCATCTTCTATAAACTCTCTCTCTCTAGTCCAGGCTGAATCATCATCATTGTGATTTGTTGGACCCAATTCTAGATCAGTATTTAATTGTTCCTCTTCTAAAAACTGAGCTGCATCTAAACCTTTGCAAATTAGTGGCAGATCTTCTCTTGCTGATATGGGCTCCTCTAAATGCCTTAAAATAATATCATCACATATAGTGTCTTTCAAAGACTTTTCTCCATTCAATATCTTACTGTCCATATTATACTCATTGTTATCATTTATCAAATCCAGTTTGCTTAGAGTTTCATCTGCACAGTTCATTCCGGTCTCACTGGGATGATGTTCACTAGCCACTTTTTCATATTCATCTCTTGTGGCATCTTCTTTTTCCTTTTCAAGTGTTTCAGAGCAGCCAAGAGATGGGATTTCAGTTGATTCCACAGAGTTGTCTCCCACTGATTCAGTATCATTGTTCTTCAGTACATTTATTGGACAATCACATATTTCATTGCTATCAGTACAATTACCATCTTCCTCACCTGATGGTTCAGGAGTGTGCAAAATCTCATTCTCTGCTGGCTCCTGCTCAAAGTCACTGTATGTTTTATCAGTCAGTTCAGCATCGGGAATTACAATGTATTCATTGCCATCTTCTGATTCTGGACACTCTATGTTGTGGCACTGATTTTCATCATAAAGTTCTGCCTCCAGTTTTCCATTGGGATATTTGTTAAAGGTATTATTGGCATAAACACTGGATCTCTGTATAATTGCTGGATCGTTGTCAGCAGAGATTTTTGGCTTGGGAGCAATGGGTGGTTTTGGACCCCTAGACATAGAGTTTGAATTGTGAAGTCTGCCAGCCCTTGACAGTGATGGAGGAAATTTGGAAGCAGCTATGGAAGCCAGATGACTGAAGATCTTTGGTTTTGGGGCCAGTGGTGGTTTTGTAAGATCTGGAACAGAAAAAAAAGAACAGGAAATGTTATATTAACAAGCTTCTACATTACTAAGAAACATTTAGTTGTTAATACACTCCTTAAAACATAGATATACAAAGTAGAGGAAATGATAGCTTTTGAGTATGTGTTGGATTGGTGGGAAACAGGAACAAGAAACTGTCCCATTCAGCCTGCATAGCCTCAAGCAAGCTCCTTCTCAAAGTCTGCTTTCCTTCCAACATCAGCAGCAAGAGCTTGGCTGCCCTACTTCTTAGACTCAGAGAAGATTAGAAAGGGACCTTCAAATATAGCCCCCTGCTCAGTGCAGGAATCCTAGTGAAAGCACTCCTGACAGATGGCTGTCCAGCCTGCTTGACCACGTCCAGCAAAGAAAAGGCCACATAACCTCCCTTAGTAATAAGTTCCTCCAACAAACTGCTCTGTGAAGAAGTTTATATGCAACTGGGATCTCTTTCCTGTAACTTAAAACCATTATTCTGTGTTCCCGATAGAGAACAGTTCTTGATTTCTTCTTTATGCCTTCTCTTTCAAGTTTCAGGTATCTCCCTTCAGTCATCTTTTTCCTAGGCTACACATTCCCAGTACCGTTAGTCTCATGTAGGGAAGATCTTGAGGCTTGGCCCTACCTCAGTGACATCATTCACCTTAAGCCAGCGAGGCAGGAATCAGGTATGGCGCTTGAGTCTGACCCTAGACTCTTCTGTAGAATAAAGTGGGGCTCACAAGCTGCTTCATTGCTTCAGTTAAGGGTCCACCATGCTGCATGAATCTACTAAACCAGTCAGTACTAGGGCAAAAGTGGGCAGGGTTAACCCAAAATTGTGCCAGGGCAACTGTGGGTCAAACTACTCATCCCTAGTCAGAACTCCATTACAAAACTCATTGCCAAGACTTGGGGGAGCCAGGAACAGGGAGAGATGGCATGTCTAGACCACAGGGAAAGGGCTACTGATGTAAAGAAGTCTTGCCACTATTCTCCTGGCATAAGGACTTATGAGATACCAGGCAAGACTGGAGGAAGTGAACATCTCTGTATTCCCCAAACTGGAGTCCCCAACTCCATTAGCATGACTGTGCTGCCAGATCCAAAAGTAAGGAGTTATAAATAGGTTAATGGCCGACTGTGATGTGACAAGCATGTGATGAGAACTTAGCTTAAGAGCAGGATAGACCTTATGTCATGGTTCATTGGTTTCCTGTGAAAAACTGGATACGGGACTAAATAGGGATCCAATATGGATATTCTTCTTCTGTTCTTTATCTATGATCCTTGCCAAATGAATATAATTCCCTAGTCATAGATCATTATCCATGGAGTGCTCGAAAATGTCTTTCTTTACTCCCCCCCCCATCTATGCAAATTATATTACGCAGGGCTAGGGATTTGAACCTCTGAACTTGAGATCTTCCGATGGACAAGCCTGGCGTCTTACCTGCTGAGCCACCACGCCCCATCTATGCAAACATTCAGAGCCCAAACATAAAAGCAAACAAATGAAGCTGCCACTAAATCTTGGAGTTAGGTTAAGCCTGACAAAACAAAAATAATTCTATATAAGGCCACATTTCTACAAGTCTATTATTAAACTTGCAGAGCCAGTTTGGTGTAGTGGTTAAGGCACCAGGCTAGAAACTGGGAGACTGTGAGGGGTCATGCGTGACACCCACCTTAGGCACAAAGCCAGCTGGGTCACCTTTGACCAGTCACTCTCTCTCTCTCTCAGCCTTAGGAAGGAAGAGGCAAGGGCAAACCACTTCTGAAAAACCTTGCCAAGAAAACTGCAGGGACTAGTCCAAGCAGTTGCCAGGAGTCAAAACTGACTTGAAGGCACAAAAATAAATAAATAAATAAAAATAGAAATTAGAGTGTACAGGGCACAAGGAAGGGCCTATGAAATTGCAATCATAACAGATTTCCTAATGTATTAGCATTTTATTATCAGCTAACAAAGTCTTCCTTTTATAGAACTGGAAAGGAACTTGGAGGTCACTTCATCTAAACCTCTGTTCAGAGCAAAATCTATAATAATGGATGCATTTACTGTACAACATCCTTGTGAGATGTCCATCCAATGACTGCTGAAAATATCTCCATTGAAGAGTCCATTATTTCTTGTAACAGGCACTATTGAATAGTGCTAACTTTTAGGAATTATCTCCTAATGTTAGTCAGACTGTGATCTCCTGAAATTTTCATCCTTAGGCTCCAGACCTCTGGAGCAACAGGAACATATTTACTCCCTCAACATATAGTCTTTCAGATACTTGAAGACAGCAATCAGGTCTTCAGTTGATCAGTAGCAAACATGTCCAAAAATATTCTACTGGACTGCTGCTCATTGCCAATTAAATAGGAGTCCAGTTCAAACCAGTTTTACATCTTACTTTGACAGTGAGATTGAATCATGTGGCCTCCCACGAAATAGATAGGACTTCAAAGTACTCAACTCTGATTAAATCAAATTCTTTATGCTAATTAGAATGTGCCCTATTTGTAAAGAAGGTAGGGGACTATAACTGTTGTCAGCATAAATTCACCGTATAATTTCTTCAGTTGTTTTGCTTGTTCTTAACAGCAACAGTATAAAGGGCATGTCTCCTTGGCAAGCAGCTTTATTTTGTTTTAATGCCACTGTTAATGCTCACAAAGGCTTTATGATTGATGGCCTTGGCAGCTTTTGGTTCTGTTTTAGTTACAGAAAAGGGAATAGTAGCATTCTTCACCACACCCCAGTTCAGGATATCATAATGAGCCTTGCTGCTGTCTGCCAGTGTGAGATACCCAAGAGAATTACCACTGTCTTTGACTCTTGTTTATTATCCCAAAATAGAATTCAGTGTGGGATTCCCTTGCCTCATTCTAATGCCACATAAACAAAATTCCAGTTTATCACAACTTTTGATTATTTGATCATACTTTATTTGATCGTATTTCATTGATCCTCTTACCAAAAGCCATTCATTAAATGCCAGTATACTCTTGCTATAATAGAAATTTTATCAGTGTTCAGACCTTTTTTTTTTTAACCAATCTTTCCTCAGCCTGATGCCTTTCAGGTGTATCAAATAACAAATTCCACCACCTGTAGCTTGAATCATGTCAACTGGATTTCTATTTTCTCAGTGGAAACGTTTCGCTCCTTATCCAAGGAGCTTCTTCAGTCTGAGCAAAGTTGGTAAGGGAATCCTAAATATGTTTCTAGGTAGCTGTGTGACCTTACACCTGGGGCTAGGTCATGGTTACCCATTTCCATGCTGGCTGGGAATTCTGAGGATGGTGTTCCAGTGAGACTGGTCTTGGACAACTGTGATCTCCATAGCCGGAATACAGCCTTGTTACTGTTCTTTTAATTATATATTTATTGTATTTTAATATTTTAAAAAAAGAGTCAAAAGTACAAAAAGTACAGAAAGAATAAAAAACATGAAACAATTCAGCTTAATTTTTAAATAAATCATTACACTTGGCTATATGGAATAATATTCACTGATCTTCCCGCTATGTCCATAAAGAACCAGCTCATAAATAGAACGAAACATATCTTTAACCCAGGATTGGAAATCTGGAGTAGCTCTATTTTCCCAATACTGAACAGTGATCTTCTTTACTACAAATTAAGCTCAATAAAGCCGTAGTTCTTCATAGAATGCTAAGTTCCAAAAGTCTGTGGCAGAATTCAAAAGTACATTCCTATAATTTTAACTGAGTGATCTAAGATCAGACTCTTACAGAAAAGGACAGACTAAAAGGCCCCCAATCTGCAGTTTCTCTTGTTTTAATTCACAGATTGGATTACAGCTTTTGACTCTTCTTCATGACACTGATAAGAAATGTGCTATGCTGCTTGCCATTTTCAGAGGCGTGAGCACATGGTACAAAACAAGGAAACCGCTGGGGATCCCCAATAGCCACATCCCCCAGTTTCAGGCTGGCCATTTCATGCTGTCATCCTCCCACTCTGCTGTGAGATGTTTGTTGCTGTGCCTTGTTACTGGCTGAGATTCTTTTACTGGCTTCCTCATTTGAGAATGGGGTGTACAGTGTGTGTGCGTACGTGGGTACATAAAAAATGGAAATTCTCCTAGGATAAAGAATTTCAATCATACTTGACAGGAACATTTGCACAGTTGGCCCATTTCTATTTCACAACTGAAAGTGACTAGTGCAAGATATGGAGGACAGAAGCAACATGGCAAGATAGGAAGTTATCTATCTATCTATCTATCTATCTATCTATCTATCTATCTATCTATCTATCTAGTAAACCTGGCTGTTTATTTCAGGATCTGGGCCACTGAACTGCCAAGGGAAGGAGGGGGAAGCTGGGAGGAGATAACAACACCCTAAGCCTAAGGAAAACTGTTCAGCATCACTTTTTCATGTGTCTCCTCCCCTTATTGTTTGAAGCTTCCTTGTCAGGCTTTGCTTCTTCCTCTGCTTGTCCACTTTCCTCTGGATGAGAGTCGGTTCCTGCAGGGTTACATCCCTTTCCAGATATCCCATTCAGTTGTAATTTTCAAAGGATCTCTAAGACAGGAGACCAATTTTCTGTTATGATAAAAGTGGTTAAGAAACTGCAGGATTTTAATTCCCTATATAGTAGTAAATATTTGCTAGTTACTTTTCTTCTGGTGTGTCTTTGACACATAGGAAGTGTCTCATGGCTTGCTAACAAAGTGGAAAAACAGAGTGCACCATGCTAGGATGCAGATGAGGAACACCATGTCTTTAACATTCAGAGCAAAATTGTCTCCTATCTGATCATAAACTACTTTTAGCCTCCTTTATGGGAAGCAATATGTAAATGTTTTCAATAAGTAATCATCACTGTCTCCTTTACAACTGAATCTGGAAGATACTGACAAACTGTTTGTACAGTACAATTCAAGTTCTACTTTTAATTCTTCTATTTAGCCCAACTACTTTCAGTGCTTCCAGATGTCACCTGGAATCCCATTAATTGTCCCCTTCCTACACATGCCCTGGAAAAGGTCATGTGGGCAACTTCAGGGTAAAGCCCAGGTGGAAAAGTCAGATACAGGTTTAATTCCAATTAGGCTGAGAAAGACCTCTTATGAGGCAGATCTTTTCTTAGTATTTCATTGTCACTGCTGTCCCTTTGAACAAAACACTCTAGGTGAATTGGACAACCTTTATACCAACAATCACTACAGGGAGTCAAACATTTGGAAAAAGTCCTGTATATGTTAAAAAAAAAAAAACACCACACACACTCACACTCACATAGACTCACCCATAAGATCTTAGTTATTTTGTACCTAACCAGCTAAGCATTCACCATTTGCAGTTCAGATAATATCACACAGTCTTGGAGTACCATTGCACTGCAGTAGCAGTTTGAATCCCCATGATCCTCTAGACAGCGTTCCCCAACCTTTTTGGCACCAGGGACCAGTTTTGTGGAAGACAAGTTTTCCACAGACCTGGGGCGGGGGGGGGATGGTTTCGGGATGAAACCATCGGAAGTGGTAAATAAAATAATGGGCGGGCCACGTGCGGACTAAAATAAGTGTCGGATTCTGACTTCTCATAAGGAGTGCGCAACCTAGATCCCTCGCATGTGCAGTTTACAGTAGGTTTCGCGCTTCTATGAGAATCTAATGCCGCCATTGATCTGACAGGAGGCGGAGCTCAGGTGGTAATGCGAGCGATGGGGAGCAGCTGTAAATACAGATGAAGCTTCGCTCGCTCACCCACCACTCACCTCCTGCTGTGCAGCCCGGTTCCTAACAGGCCACGGACCGGTACCGGTCTGTGGCCCGGGGGTTGGGGATCCCTGCTCTAGAAAATAACTTCTATTATCTTGCTGATCATAACTCAGTCATGCAATTTATAATATCTTAATACAAGTTATACTGTCTTTCTAGATCCAAATCCTGCATTCATGAAGCAGTGTCACATTCTAATAGGTAATTGATCTCTCTGAGTTGTGTTAGAATGTCCCTTGCTCTGTGTCATTTGTGAGGGTTGAATTGTCACAGCCAGTATCTCTTTTTAAACACGTTTCTGCTTCTCCTCTGTACAGTAGCATTTTATTTGCACAAATGCATATAGTGGATTTGCATTTTGCCAAACTATGTCGGAAAAGACATATACAATAAGAATTCCCAGTAGTCCTGCGAATGTGTTAACTTTTTGTGTGAGACAAAGTAGAAAGACAGCAGAGGGACAGGGCAAAAGAATGGAGCAACTCAGTCGCATTGACAATCACTGTCTCTACAAATCAATAGCCTTTGCTTGGCAGACAATTTAAATTGAATCAAGTGGTCCTCAATTGAAAGCAAAACCTATAATGCATATGCCCATGCTCTTGTCTTTGCACATTGCAAGGAAAATCCAGTATGTATAGAAAGTTGTTTCTCAGGCAAAGATAGTAGTCCACACACATATCCGGTCCATAATTAAGATTCCACTGATGGAATTCTATATCCTAAGCTCACAAGTCTGTTTGAAATGAGCTTTCAATATCAAAGGATGAGCATATAGAATTAATCTTGAAATTTAATTGGATGAAAGCTTTACTCTTCTGGTTTATATCAGTCTTCCCAACTGTGATGTATGTCAGCCTCTATCAAACCTATTATTCCTATTGGATAGGAGTGATAGTGATAGCATCTGGTAGTGTAAGACTGGTTTGCATATTGTTAGAAACAAAAGACTTTTGAATTAGAGCACCCAGTTCCAAATAAAGTAATATATGCATAGGTCCCAGTTCACACAAAAGAGCTAGTGTTGGGGTTGACTCCAGCCAAGATTCGCATACCTGCAGGGAATCCTGGAGCCTCTTGGTCTTCCTCCTCCTCCTCCTTCTACAAGAGCAATAGAAGGGGGATTAGAGCAGCTTCCTCCATTGTCTTGATCTTTGCTTCTGAGAAAATTGGATCAAGAGGAAAGAGGCAAGTGGACTGGCCCTGTTCATAGTGGCACAGACATGGATTTACTCAGAGAAGACAACTTCTATGAAGCTTCTCCCCCCTGCCCTCAAAACCAGCATAGCTATTCAGTTTTAACAGGAATGTTCCCACTGATTTATCCAACAAAGTTTGTTTCATGTCTCTGAAATAATCAATGCAAATTCTAATGATAATAAAACAATTAATCTTCATTATTTTAACTCATTTCCAAATTACTCTACCGGAGTGAAATCTACAATTCTACTCTTTGGGCTTTCTTAACTATTCAATAAACCAATGTTTAATAGGACTGTACAGATAAGCCATAACCACATTTTTCAGCATTCAGATAAATCTGGAGCATATGCTTGGTGACCTGACTCTATATGTAACAGAGATCATTAAAATCATGGGCTGAGTGATTTACAAGGACATAATTCCAGCCAGAGAAGCTCTGCTGAGGTTGTAAACCATCTGAGTTGTCATCAACATTATCTCAGGATGCAACAGTAAATAAATCCAAGATGTCATTGATTTCACATCCCTCAGGTTTCACTCATTTGCGTACTTCAGTATTTAGGATAGCTAGTCAGGTTAGGATGTGTAAGAAAGCCACTTGAACATACAGTTTGATTCTCCAACACTCCCCAAAATCTACTGCCTAAAGCAACTGTCTCATTCTGCCTCATGACAGCACAGATCCTGGCTGCTGCTGAGAGCAATAAACCCACATTTCCCAGTAATATCATGTCACATTGGATATTATATCATTGTGCTTATGATGCTCATGATGTTTCCTGACAGATATGCAATTATTCTAGCTTATTCATGGTTTTTACAGCAGTTTCAGATGTGATTTGTAATTCTCCCGTTTTTCCCAATTGTTTCATTTTTTTCCTTATTGGAGGAGGAATAAAATAATAACTATCCAATGTAGTTTGATTTATAAGGTTAAGGAGCCCTTGATTTAGAAGCATCCTCAGAATTTACCTTTCTCCACTTTGCTTCCTTTGTTGCTGTTTAAAGGGTGGTAAAACTGTGGTAATGCTCTGTCACACTAAGTTTCTCCTTGTATTTAACATTACTGGAAGGAAGACAGCACTGGTGCTGTCTCTATGTCAAACACATTTCCCCTATTGTTACTTAATGAGGCCCTTAGTCACATCACAGACATTTCACTTAAAGCAGACTTGGGAGAACTAAAAAAGTATCAGTGTGACTTGTTCAATTTCTTGGGGTGGGGGACAAAGTGTTATGTCATTAGATTGTGTCTAAAACAGATATTAAAAAAATAAGCTTCCTTCTCATGAGAAACATCAAAGAGATTTTCAAGGAAAGCCCAAAGAGTTACAATAATACTGATGGAATTTCTTGGGCGGGGGGAACAGACTGGCTGTATATGGAAGACCTCCTAGGATAGCTTTTAAGTCCATGAAGAAAGAACAGTGTATAATCACAAGAAACAGAGAATACAGACTGGCCCCAGCCTACTTTGTATATGGCCATTGTGTGAAGCTAATTTGATCAAATTAAGCTGTAGGGTTTTGTTTTGTTTTGTTTTTGTAGTGGCATGTTTTGAAAATCTTATGTAGACCAATTTTGGGACAATTCTGGTAGGGAACTAAACATTTGTTGGAGCAGTGTATGTGCATTTTTGTTTTGTTTTTATTTTAAGGTCTATACACATCCCCACAGATACCCACACCCAAGTGATGCCCAGTATGTGCTCATCTGTGAACCTGCTTTCTTCCCAAAGAGGAGGAGGAAACCTCACCTGTATCTTATTCTAAACGTTCAGAGTACTCTAAAGTTCAACATAGGTGTAAGCCTCCCCACCCCAATAGCTCAGAGTTTGATAAGGGTTGGGATTCTTTCCCTGTAGAGCTCAAAAACATATTTATATTCTACAGGAGATACATACATACTATACATACTATACAGGAGGTGGAGACACTTGTCACATTAAAGCTGAACTCCTACAGCAGAGCTTTCCAAACTGTGTGTTGGGACACGTTAGTGTGTCGGCTGCAGTGTCTGGGTGTGTTGCGGCTGCTGCTGCCTCCGAGCCCTGCCAGGATTCCGCGCAGGTCCTAGTGCCTGCCTTGTGCCTTGCTGCCTCCAAATCTGCCCTGCCAGGATTCCACACAGGTCCTAGTGCCTGCCTTGTGCCTTGCTGCCTCCAAATCTGCCCTGCCAGGATTCCGCGCAGGTCGTAGTGCCTGCCTTGTGCCTTGCTGCCTCCAAACCTGCCCTGCCAGGATTCCGCGCAGGTCGTAGTGCCTGCCTTGTGCCTTGCTGCCTCCAAATCTGCCCTGCCAGGATTCCACACAGGTCCTAGTGCCTGCCTTGTGCCTTGCTGCCTCCAAATCTGCCCTGCCAGGATTCCGCGCAGGTCGTAGTGCCTGCCTTGTGCCTTGCTGCCTCCAAACCTGCCCTGCCAGGATTCCGCGCAGGTCCTAGTCCCTGCCTTGTGCCTTGCTGCCTCCAAACCTGCCCTGCCAGGATTCCGCGCAGGTCCTAGTCCCTGCCTTTTGCCTTGCTGCCTCCAAACCTGCCCTGCCAGGATTCCGCGCAGGTCCTAGTCCCTGCCTTGTGCCTTGCTGCCTCCAAACCTGCCCTGCCAGGATTCCGCGCAGGTCCTAGTCCCTGCCTTGTGCCTTGCTGCCTCCAAACCTGCCCTGCCAGGATTCCGCGCAGGTCCTAGTCCCTGCCTTGTGCCTTGCTGCCTCCAAACCTGCCCTGCCAGGATTCCGCGCAGGTCCTAGTCCCTGCCTTGTGCCTTGCTGCCTCCAAACCTGCCCTGCCAGGATTCCGCGCAGGTCCTAGTCCCTGCCTTGTGCCTTGCTGCCTCCAAACCTGCCCTGCCAGGATTCCGCGCAGGTCCTAGTCCCTGCCTTGTGCCTTGCTGCCTCCAAACCTGCCCTGCCAGGATTCCACGCAGGTCCTAGTCCCTGCCTTGTGCCTTGCTGGCTTCAAAACTGCCCTGCCAGGATTCCGCGCAGGACCTAGTCCCTGCCTTGTGCCTTGCTGCCTCCAAACCTGCCCTGCCAGGATTCCATGCAGGTCCTAGTCCCTGCATTGTGCCTTGCTGGCTTCAAATCTGCCCTGCCAGGATTCCGCGCAGGTCCTAGTGCCTCCCTTGTGCCTTGCTGCCTCCAAACCTGCTGTGATTCCAGCAGGTCCTAGTGCCTGCCTTGTGCCCTGCTGTAAGAGTGTGTTGCAAAATGATGCATGTCTAAAAAGTGTGTCACCAACATGAAAAGTTTGGAAAGCTCTGTCCTACAGTCACTTCTCTAGAAATAAGCTTCCTCAAATGCAGTGGCTTTTAATTGTGCTGTAAAAATTGTATTTCTAAGAACAAGAGCTCTTTTCAGAAAGCCACAATCTTTTTAGGAGTAATCTGCTGGGATCCATATGCTTAAGCAAGAAGTAGGTAAGTCTAGAATAGCTCTTTGAGTCCTTTTCCCTCTTTCTGGAAACTTCATCCCCCCTCCTCCAGGCAACAGGTTGTAGGGTAGCATTTCCCAAAAATCTAAAATGATCCTTTGCTGATGGCTCTTGAAGGTACACCAAGGGCCACATGGCCACGGTAACAAACTGCAGCTCTAAATCTTGGCTTGAGTTCACCAAATGGACAGCGGTGGGATATAAATGTAACCAGTTAAGCAATCAGCCAGCCAGACAATTTATTCAACTGGCCAGAAAGTGGCCATTCATGCCTGAAAGCATTATGCTTTCTTGTTTTGGGAGGGGCTGAATAGTAAGACTATACACACAGAACATTCCAGGTCAAATTATTAGCACATTCGAGGATTTATTTTTGTTTATCTCCAGTTATAAAAATCAAATAGGAAGTCTGGGTCAGGCAATGTCTTTTTATGTGTAATATTATGGATCTAAAAAGTCTCATAGGAGGAGTGATCAGAACAACGATCCTAACAATCTCATAGAAGAAAATATTCCCCCTTTCCCACATACAATCAAGCCAATCCTGCATTCCCTCTTCCCTCTTTTAAGATAAGGATTCCTATTAATATCAATTATTTTTGGATCAGTCCTGAGTTTTTTTACTCTGCAATCCTACATTCACTTTCCTAGATGGATTAAGCCTATTGAATCTCTGACTCCTCTACTAGCACAGCATTGTAATATCCTCCTTTGTCCTATCACTCAGTTTTTTAAAAGTTTTATTGCTACATTTATCTGGAAATTTAGGCAGGAACTTCAGACCACAAAGCTACCTCATAGAGATAAAATATATAGTTATGTAGTTCTTTATCTATCTATGCGGTTGCTAGAGTTGAAAACGACTTGATGACACATAATCATTCAATCAATCAATCAGTTCTTTAAATTTATTTTTCCTGTAATATCTTTAAATTACCAGTTGTAATTTGCAATTACCCAAATTTTATAACAATAAATGATCTGTTAGGAAAAAAAGTTTTAATCTGAGTTCAGAACTACAAACATGGTTGAATATACAGACTCAAAGCCAGACTTTTAAGTGCTCAATACTCAAAGCCCTTTGCTGGATGGTGAAATTTGTCAGTTTTGCTTTCTCTCAGATGCTTTGTTTTAAAATTACACATTCTTTCCATCCCACTTATGAAGTGGGCACATTTTGATAAGTGTTTATATATTGCAATTGAACAGAATATATATCTCACCTTTCCCTATTGAAAATCAGATCCTGTGCCAGATACTATGTCTCTTTGTCTAGAATATTTAAGAGTTTACGGCAGAGCTTTCCAAACTGTGTGTCGGGACACGTTAGTGTGTCAGCTGCAGTCTCTGGGTGTGTCGCGGCTGCTGCTGCCTCTGAGCCCTGCCAGGATTCCGCGCAGGTCCTAGTGCCTGCCTTGTGCCTTGCTGCCTCCAAACCTGCCCTGCCAGGATTCCACGCAGGTCCTAGTGCCTGCCTTGTGCCTGGCTGCCTCCAAACCTGCTGTGATTCCGCGCAGGTCCTAGTGCCTGCCTTGTGCCCTGCTGTAAGAGTGTGTCGCGAAATGATGCCTTGCTGTAAGAGTGTGTCACAAAATGATGCATGTCTAAAAAGTGTGTCACCAACATGAAAAGTTTGGAAAGCTCTGGTTTACAGAGTTCCTGGCCAATGTTTTCCACATGCCAAGGCACCATGCAAATAGTCAGTACAGAGTGGTGTTCCCAATCCCATGCTCTCCAGAAGAGTAGGGCTACAACTACCATCAACAGCATGGTCATTCCTGGAGTTAGGGTTGAGCTCTTGGATGGGCCTGATACGTGTTAAGGTTAAAAAGAAGGCCCAAAGGTCTGTTCTTGGGTACAGCCCAGAATAAAGTGGGGAAGAAAGATACCTAGGTATAAAGCCAGTTTGGTCTAGTGGTTAAGGCAACGGGCTAGAAACCAGGAGACTGAGAGTTCTAGTCCTGCCTGAGGCATGAAAGCCGGCTGGGTGACCTTGGGCCAGTCACTCTATCTCAGCCCAACTCACCTCACAGGGTTGTTGTTGTGGGGAAAAGAGGAGGAGGAAGGAGTATTAGCTGTGTTTGCCACCTTATTATAAAAATAATAAAGTCGGGATAGAAAATTAATTAATTAAATAAATAAACAAAAATCCATTTAATTCAGGAGCATGCAGCTAGCAGGCCACACTTTCTAAAACAATTTTTCAGCCTCGAATGGCATGAGGGCTGTGACTGATGAAATCATAGTGTTTGGGGGGATGGGGGATGAGGAGGTTTAAGAGGCAAAATGGGTACTTTTGCCCCTTAAATTCCCCATGTGTCCCCAATTTTTTTTAAAAAAAGGTTTAAATATTGGCCCCACCCACTCTGGACAGGATTTGCAAAATGGGTGCTGGATCTGTGGGTTCTGCACCTAGATTTTAATTGCATACAAAAGTCACTTAGAATCAAGCAAGATATAGCAGTGAATACTACGTATTACTGTACAGCATTAATAACAGTTATGGGGTTGGGATTGTTTGGATTCCAATATACTGCATGTAAGAATTGCACTTTTCCCCTATTCCCTGCCTTTCCATTATCATCTCACCCAGCTGCTTTTGGCCTCATGAGGTAAAATATACCAGGAATATATAAGGGATTCTTGCATTTTTTTCACCCACATGAGGAAGGCTAACTTCAGGAGAGTAGTTTATATTAGGTGAAAATATTTAAGACCTTTGTGCATTGACTCTAATCTGATACCACCCCACTGCAGGTGCTATTAATTCTTGGGTTAATTAATTAATTAATTCATTCATCTTCTCCCATGAAGATGACATCACATCTAACTGCCCCTCAGAGTGAATCAATCACCCATAGAGGGGAATCCTGTTGTCTGAAATGGGGGATGGAGGAGGTCAGACTTTCTCCATCCACACCCTTGTTCGGAGGCAATATTCTTGGAGAGAAGGCATTCAATGAAGGGAGGCTCTGAGGAGACTACAGATTTGCCAAATTGCTTGAGAGAGTAATCATTTAATTGCATAGTATTTATTTCTAAGATTTATTTGTCACCCTCTAGGTAATAGCTCTCAATCCAATGTACTACAAAAGCACAAATAAAACCCATGTAAATCAAAAGTAGTACAACAAAAAAACCAATTACAAGAATCAATTAAAACAGCAATTATGAACAACAGAGGCTAATATAACCATCTAAAAACGTCCTGGAGCTAGACCTACTTAAAATGCAACTCAGGAAGCTGCCTCGAACTGAGTGAGGCCCCTGGTCCAGCTAGCCCAGCACTGTTGGCAAGGACTGGCAGTGGCTCATCAGGGTTTCAAGCAGGCCTTTATTTATTTGTATTTAACCTGGTGTTTACAGCCTAACTTTTATAGCCTTGCTTGGAGTTGCTGGACCTCAAACCTTCTGTTCTAACACTGAACTATATAAGCAAGATAAGGAGACTGAAATGCCCAAGGAAATAGGAAGGTCTTCCTCTGGTGCTGAAGAGATAACAAACAGGCTTTCCACAGAAGTTCCCCCATACCTGGGATGGTGGGGGAGGGGAGCTGCTCCTGAAAAGGCCTACTCATAACCATTTGCAGCATGGGAGGGCTCCTGGAATTGTAAGTTTGTTTTTGCCAAACTATTTCTCACAAAAGTATAATGCACACCACCTGAATTTACAAGAATTATTAGTAATGCTGTGCAAACATATTCTAATCCATTTTTTCCAAGTATTCCCAATAAATCTAATAGAAATTACAGGTAGTCCTCATTTAGCAATTGATTTGTTTAGTGACCATTCGCAGTTACAACAGTGATGAAAAAGTAACTTTGCAACCAGTCCTTGCATTTACGACCTTTGCAGGTCTGTAAAGCAAAGGAAAGCTGAAGTAAGATCATAAGCACAGTTGTGGTTTCGCTTAGTGACTGCTTCACTTAGCGATGGAATTGCTGGTACCAATTGTGGTCGCTAAACGAGGACTACCTGTACTTAATTCCCAAAGAAAGATGTCACAAGAGAATTTTTTTCCTTGGCTTTTTCAGATCAGAAAGCAGGGACAGGCAGGAAGTTAAAGACAGATGTGTAACAAAATGCAACAACTTTGGCTATCTTGCAAGTATAAAATGAGTTCCCAAACTATCCCAAAATAAATTCTAAGGTACTCTGAGAATGAGGTAGAAAAAGAAACAGAATTTTCTTTTGCAGGGGCAAAGGGGACAAGGATTTGAGGACATATTTTTTGCATAGCATCAATTTTATTCATGTACAGTATATAATGCTAAACTTGCAAGTTTTAAAGAAAAGGAAAGGAATTTGAAATTCATTCAACATTAATTATTTTCTCATTGGACTGATGTTTCAGTGTAAAGGGTCCTCCCATTGTCAACATACTACAATAGCCTATTCTTAGAATAATCAAGTCTTCAAATTCAGCATTTGTCACTTATGTAAAGGTTATCTGCATATTTCCAGTTCAGGCATTTCCCCATTGTAGTTATTTCAAGTATTATCGAGAAGTAAAGCATTTTTAATACATATTCTTTAGAGTGTAACTCAAGAAAAGGTAGTGTGTGAAGTGGAGTTTAGACATGGTGGAAAGAAGAATAATTACCAAGGACAGAAAGGAATGGAGATGCACAGTGAATGGCACTGGTGTAAACTAGATCTAGCTCTGTTTTCTTTTTCTTGTTTTAGCCTTTTTAATTTCTTTTTCTTATTATCACTTCCCCCCTTTCCTACATTTTGTATCATGTTGCTTACTCCAAAAGGGAATAATGTGATGGGTATGTATGTTAGAATGCATCAAAATGAAGCACTGATTGTTTGGAGCCAACCAGCCTCTACCCCAACCTCCTGGCATCCAAACACACCAAATCACAAGTCACAGGATTCCCAGGCTCCACAGCCATATGTGCACTAACTAGTTCAGCTATCCAGAGAGCATTATATTGGAGGGAGGCCGGTTTGAGGATTTCATCAAGCCTACAAGGAAGCTAGCAAACTTATCCAAGGAGTTGGGGGGGGGGGTTGGAGTATGAGAGAGAGAAGAAGCAAGTTTAGAGAGCAAGCTTTTCAGCCCAAGACTAGTTCAAAAGGAAAAATGGTTGTGTCAGATTATCCATTTGTTGTTGGTTAGATGTAGACTTCACTTTTCCTCCAGAGTTCAAGGCAGCATATAGAGCACTCAGGCCTTCACTTTTTCTACAACAAGCCTGTGAGACACATTGGACTGTGAGATAATAATTGGCCCAAAGCCACTAAAACCCTAATCCACTACTGTACCAAGAAAAGCTTCACCTGTGGGGATAGGGTACACTCCTCTATCATAAAGAAATTAAAACACTATCACAACTAAAGATAAGCCAGGACTGCTTTCTGTGTGATGTTTTTTAACATTTATGCAGTGGTATTTCATTTTGCCACATAGTCATTCTAGTTATTTTGAGTACTTAATTACGTTGAGCCAAACTGAGAGCCAGTTTGGTGTAGTGGTTAAGGCACCAGGCTAGAAACCAGGAGACTATGAGTTCTAGTCCTGCCCTAGGCACAAAGCCAGCTGGGTGACCTTGGGCCAGTCACTTTCTCTCAGCCCTAGGAAGGAGGCAATGGCAAACCTTGCCAAGAAAACTGCAGGGACTTGTCCTGGCAGTTTCCAGGAGTCAACACTGGCTTGAAGGTACAAAAAAAAAACATTGAAGTTAAAACCTGGTTTCTATTGTAGGAGGAGAGTTGTGTTCAGGGCCGCAACTAGGGGAATGCACGTGGGACATGTGCCCCAGGCGTCACGCTGGGAGGTGCGACAGAAAGACACCCGGGGGGCGCCAAAATGACAAAATAACCCATGTGGGGGCACGGAATCCATGTTTGCCCCCGGGTGACACAGACCCTAGTTCCATCCCTGGTTGTGTTACTAGACTCCTTCTGGTAACCACCTTCTGGTTACCAAGGTGCTACCAGACTCCTCCTGATTTTTGGCTACCATAGACTAACAAAGCTCTCTTCCTGCAATGGTTGCAATTTGATTTCTATGGGACTATATTCTGCAGCATTTCGGATGCAACTTTTTCCCTTAGTGCTTCTAAATGGTGACTCCCAACACCAATCAAAAGGCCTTGTGCTAGTATTCTGGTTTCTCTTCCTTAACACACACACACACACACACACACACACACACACACACACTCTCCTCTCTCTCTCTCTCTCTCTCTCTCTCTCTCTCTCTCTCTCTCTCTCTCTCTCTCTCTCTCTCTCTCTCAAAAATGTGAAGTGGTAAGAAAGCATGGGAAGTTCACAAATGGAGGACCATAATGCCTGGATCTCTCCCTTTCTAAGATTTTGCAAATAAGGTAGGGTGATTACAGAAGAGCAGTCAGAATCTCAAAGTCTTCATTCTTTCATTTATCTGCCCCAGAGTAAGAAATCCTGGAGCATCAAGGTTGGGCCATGACATTTTGTTGCTTGATGGCCCCTCTTCCCCCTTCACACATAGAAGCTGAGGAAGGCAACAAGCTCTTTTAGGCATCCAACCAGCACATCTTGTTTTCTGATAAAGAGTAACAGCTGGAAAACTCATGAACCCAGTAACCTCATGGAGGGCCCTGCCTTTAGGAAAGGCCTCTCTGGATAACTTTCCTGGTCCTGGAGGATAAAGTGCATTCCTCAGAATCCTGTAAATATAACTCCACTTCAGTTTTCATCAGAATCACTGAAATTCTACAATAACTTCCTAAGGCACTTTTTCAAGGCCATACAGAAGTCTCAGTCTCTCTCTCCCCCCTCCCCCCCCCCATTGTTTGGCAGTTCTACCAGTAAACAGATGGAACTGCAAGCATTCCCTCAGGTATGGGAATCTGAAAGCAAGGGCTATCTATCTATTTCCTAGGGATATATAGGAAAGCTGAAGAGAAAGGAAAAGATTGGCAGTCACAACAATAGTATTGCCCCCTGCTGGAAAAGGCGCCTTTGTGTGGTTTTAGCGGCACCGGTCACCAACCAGGATTGAGAAGCTGCAGAATAATTGGGACCTCTGTGTGTGTGCATTTGGATGGCGGTTGTTAAAAAAAAGTCCTTTTCTCTAAAGTGGTGCCCTCCGGGTTTGTTGGACTAGCACTCCCATCATTCTCAACCGGCAGGGTCGTGAAAACCAGTCCCACAGCTCTGGAGGTCACCAGTCCGTAAGATCCACCTAACGTTTCTGTGGCGGCAGCCTTAACTGAAAATACCAGTGCGGCAGTTTACCTCAGGATCAACCCCGTCGCGCGCCTTTCCCTGGGCGGCCAGGCTCCTTTCCCGCAAAGCCCGCCTTCCGCCGCCCCAGGCACGCAGCTCCCCCGACGCGCGGATTCCCAGGGTAAATCGCCCAAGAAACCGCGGCGAGCCGGGCTTGGCATAACAAACAGCGGAGCAGCCCGGCAAAGGTTGGCGCCGCGCCGGGGGACGACAGTACCAGCCAGGAAGAGACCCGACGAGGGGAAAACGGCGGCGGGGAGCCGAGGGGAGAGAAAGGAACCGGAAGAAAAGTTGGCCTGAAAGGCCGTTAGATGAGCTCCCCCAGACCGGCGGACCCGTCGGCTTCGTAGGGCGGCCATCCAACACGGGTATCATCTGGGGTGGGAGCGGAGTCTGACGCCGCCACGCTAATGAGGCATTAAGGGAGACTCTTGGGCGGGGGGGGGGGGAGACGCGGGTGAAGTGGCCAAGAGCCGATTCACTCTGGCCCCTCTCCCTCCCCTTTATTCTGAGGGAGAAGCAAAGGAGAAAGCCGAAGAGATTGGAAAGCGGAGCCGAAGGCAAGGGAAAGGCACAAAGGAAAAGCGGGGTGGGGGGTGGGGGATAGGACGCCGCCTTTCTCCGAAACGCGTACAGTACTGTAAAAAAGGCAAGGAGTGGATACATAAATCCACCGAAACTGCGCGAGATTTTGAGCTTTCCCGATCGCTTCGCCCGTCTAGATACCACAATCTTACTTTGTTCTGTGGTTCTGATTATTGCAAATTTATTTATTTTATTTATTTAATTTATATGACCGCCCATCTCCCCCCAACGGGGAACCCTGGGCGGTTTACAACAAAAAAGAATTAAAATAGAACATAGAACAATTGTTGATTTAATTGCTCATTTTTACCGCTTTGAGATTCTTTGCCGTAGAAGCGGCATATAAATCTTTTGAGTGAATGGCATCTCGAAAACTCACACTTTTTTGGGGGGAGGGGTCCGTTGGGGGAGGCCTAATGGAGGTCTTGCCCCAAGAAGAATGCTGGCATTCCTGCTCTGGCCACGACCGCCTGCTCCCGGGAGCGATTGTCAGAGCCCCGAGCTCCGTTGTACTCCAGCAAAGGACCGTCGACGGTCGTGCTCCCAAGGACCGGAGCGGGAGGGAGCTGCGCGGAGGCCGCGCCTCGAAGGCTGGGCAGCGCCTCGGCTCGCGCGCCGCGCAGACCCAGCGCCCGCGCCCTTCGGAACTTACTCAGGTTTCCCCGCCCGGCCGCGGAGCCTCCTTACCTGTGTGGCTCATCTTCCGAAGTCTCCCCAGCTCGGCAGCCGCTCTCTCCCCCTTTTCGCCCCCAAGGTTTCAAATCATAGTCGCAGCTTCCACGTTTTGGGTGGCTCCCTCCGCGGAGCCCCCGGGCAGCTAAAGTTCAGGTCGGGGCATGGATGGATCGGGAAGGGGCGGGGAAGGATCCGCTCGGAGAGTTGCGCAGGGGGAGCGCGCGCGCTGCAGCGATCTCTCCCCCCAAGTGTCCGACGCCCCCTCGGGCGGAAAAGAGGGCCACGAGCTCGGCGGCTGGCTCGGCCGGGCGGCCCCAACGGCGGGCACTCAGTGCCCCGGACGGCTGCCGTCGCCCTGCCCCATCGCCGCTATCAGCTTGTTGCAACTGGAAGGTCCCTGCCCGTCGCTGAACGCCGAGCGCTGCCCAGGGAGGCTGCTGCTCTCCTCCTCCTCCTCCGGCCGACAAGCATTTTCCTTCCTTCGCCGCAGAGGAAGCCCTTTTGCTCACGCAGGGACTGAAACGCAGCAGCGAGAGGGGGGCCGGGTGGGGGGGGCGACCACGGACGCCAAAAACAAGCTAGAGATTTAAAGAGACCGCGGCTGCCGCTTTTCTCAGGTTTAAAAAGCCGCGGGTAGGAAAGGAGGAAGCGAGTACTGTACTCTTCTCTCCCTCCCCGCCCCGGCTCCCTACCCATTGCCAATCTGCCCACAGAAATTGAACGGGTTCAAAGCAAGTATTAAAAGCAAAGCGGATTTCCCCATGCGCGCATCCTGCTCAGAATATACAGTGGAACTCAAGGCAACAAGACGACCTTACTGTTATCACTGCTACTGACATAAGTCACTTTGCAAGATTAGTGCGAGACTGTTGAAGTTCAGCAACAGCCCCAAACGTTCACGAGATCGGGTTCATCCTAAGACTTTCCCCCCTCCCCTCCCCTCCCCTCCCACCGCGCCGCTATTTCTCGGGCAACGATCCGAACGGGCAACTCGCGCATTCCTCCCCCTCCCTGCATAGGCGCAACCCCGGCTGAGCGGAAGCTGCGGTAGAGGCAGCTACTGGAGCGCTCTGCCCTCGATCCACTTGGCAGGGCTTCAGAACCTCAATGCGCGAAGCCCCAACGCCCCCTCGGATCTGGGCTTTCAGTGATTCGGCGGGCGACCCTAAAAGTCCCGAGGAAGCTCGTTCGCCCCCGATTCTTAGGAAGGATGCTCAACCGCGGGGAGCTACAAGGTCCCGTCGCCTTCTCTTTGCACGCTGGAGCACTCACTTCGAAGACTTCCCGCTCGATGGCACTTCGGACGGGGCGGCTCCCCTTAACTCCTCTAGAACCAACCCCAGTCCCGCGGCAGCGGTGGACTCCGAGAGATTTACTGCCAGGCCGACGCGCACAGACCGGCGCCCTTAAGCCCCAACCTGCATTGGGCGCAGAGCTTCACACGAGGGTCTTGAGTCGTGGAAAGGACTGGCCGATGTGGGGGATACTTCCAGGGAGGTGAGCGGAGAAGGGGGAGGCGAGGAAGCCCGCTCTCCCCCCTCCCCGCCCCCGTTCAGACAGAGGAAAAGGCGGTCGCTGTGGCCCTGCTTCCCGGAGGGCGAAAGAATGTGGATCGGGTCCGGCTGGCGGAGGGAGTTTACCTGGAAAGAGACTGCAAGCTCAGCTCTTGGGTGAAAATGTGGGGTGAAGTGAAGAGATTTCTCTGGCGGGAAATCTGCCCTTCTGCCCTATCACACCTCAGTCGGGGAAGAGGCGAGAAAGGTTTTAATCCCGCGTTGGGGTTAACTCGCCCTTCCCCCTTCGCTCAATCCTGCGCTTTCCGAGCTCAGGAAAGATGACGCCGTTTCCTCACCCGGCAGCCCCATTGATAATACCTGACCCGCTGCTGTGCTGCGATCGCTGTTGCCCATTTTACAGCCGGGTAAATGGAGGGTATAAATCAGGGGTCTGATGGAGGAATCCCACTGCAGTTTTGGACGTACTTGAACTCTGTGGGAGTTGCTTGTGAGTAGGCACCCTTAGCACTGCACTGATGTCCTCACCAGAATCCATCCTTGTCTACCTACATTTATACTCAAGGACCAATATAAACATTTGTAGGTGAAGCAAAGGAGTAGTGAGGACAACATGATCCATGGATGGATCTGATAACAGGGATCCCGAGGATAATTCTTAACCAGGTAATTGCTCACTTAGATTAACTGCCCACCTAAGTTAATATGGAAATAACAATGTAGCAAAACTTTTGTTGTTGTTTATTCGTTCAGTCGTTTCCGACTCTTCGTGACTTCATGGACCAGCCCACGCCAGAGCTTCCTGTCGGCTGTCCCCAGTTCCCCCATGGTCGAGTCTGTCACCTCCAGAATATTATCCATCCATCTTGCCCTTGGTCGGCCCCTCTTCCTTTTGCCTTCCACTTTCCCTAGCATCAGCTTCTTCTCCAGGGTATCCTGTCTTCTCATTATGTGGCCAAAGTACTTCAGTTTTGCCTTTAATATCATTCCCTCAAGTGAGCAGTCTGGCTTTATTTCCTGGAGTATGGACTGGTAGCAAAACTTATCAGAGTAAAAATCCTCAAGAGCAAATGTCTACACTTTACAGAAGTGGCTGCTACTAGAAGAGGAAGTATGCTGAACCATAGGAAAATAGGGCATCTTCTGATGCAACTGCAGTTTAATTTGGTTGCTTGATTTATATCCTGACTTTTCTCCAGAAGCTCCAGGGAGCCTATATAAAATAGCTTCCTCCACACTTATTCCCACAGGGATCCTCTGAGTTGGGTTTAGCTGGGGAAGAATGGCTGGGCCAAAACCACTCACTGAACACCTGGGTCTCTCCAATCCTAACCTAACCACGTAGACCACGCTATAATTTTTGTAGCTGAAAAATGGATGGTCAGAAATATGTTGAGGATTTGTTCCTCTGGAGTATTATTCAGCCTGATTTCATAGGCATGATAAAAGTATTTTCTATTCCCCTAAATGCATTTATGCAGTTTCCCCCCATCAACTTGTTTGGTTCTTCCAAAACAATTTCCCTGGATACTTATGAAAATCTACACTTTTGCTCAATTGTACAATCATTCCATACCAACAGTTCTAGTGTGACAGATTCACATTTCTTTGCTATTTGTTTTTCTAAAGCAAGGGTCGGCAAACTTTTTGAGCCGAGAGCCATTTTGGTATGCTCGTGCACATTTTTAAGTGCTCGAGAGCCAGGGGGCGGGGTTTGCGGGTGGGGGCCAATCGCGTGGAAGGGGGCGAGGTTTGCGGGCAGGAGCCAATCGCGTGGAAGGGGGCGGGGTTTGGGGGCGGGATCCAATCGTGTGGAAGGGCTGCGCTGCGCTTGGCCGGCCGCCCCGGCCCTCGCTCACCTTCCATGGCCGGTCCTCGTTGCACTCTCCAAGGCCGGGGCCACCCGCAGCCAACCACACCTCGCGCACAGCCCGCGGGGCTCTCTGCCGCTCCCTTCGACGGAGGAGGGACTGGCGTGCCTTGGGAGCTGCTGCTGGCGGCATGTCTGGGCGAGGCGCGCGGGCGGAGCTGCCCGTCTGGCACTCTGGCACTTGGGCGCTCCCGAGCCTCTTCCCTTCTCCCTCGCCACGTTCGGGCATTGAGGCCAGGCAAAGCCGGGCGGTCGCGCAGGGGCGAGGCGAGGAGTCCCGCTACTCCGCCTACCGCCACATCCGTCCATTCCCGGCCTCGTGGATCCCTTCGAGGGGCCGCGGGGCTTCCCCGCTTTCCTCCCAAGGAGGCCTCGACGGCGCACCCTCCCGCCCCATCAATCCACCCACCCCGCCGTTCGGCGTCCTCTCCCCCCGCTAACCCAAGCCCTGCGGCGGCAGATACTCCACAGCGCGGTTGGAGTTTTCGGAACCGGGTACCCCGGGGCCACCCCCCGCTCCCCCGTCCATGGAGAGCGAGAGGAAAAGGGGCGCTCGGGCGCTTTGCGCTGCGCCCGGCGCCCGGCGCCTTCGGCTCCCGATTGCTGCAAAGGGCACCACCCCACGCCAGCTACAGACCCGACCCGCGGCCCGCAGAGGGCTGCAGGGCTACGGCCACCATCCTGCCTGCGGGAGTCCGAGGAGGAGAGCAGGAAGAGGGGGAGGGGGAGGAGTCGTCGCCGCTTTTACTGCTGCTGCCGCCTGCCTGCCTGCCTGCTCCAGCCCCGAGCGAGCCGCCCGCTCCTTCGGCTCCTGCCTTCACTGCAGAGGCACTGCGCACTACGAGCGCACCGCCCGGCAAGCCCTGGGCGAGCCTCAGCCCAGCGGGAGGGGGCAGAACGCAGAGGGAAGGGAGACGGCAGAGAGGGCAAGGAGCGTGAGGCCTGCTGAGCTTTTGCCGGCGGACCCGCGCTGTGGCGAGCTCTCCTCTCCCCCCGCTAACCCAAGCCCTGCGGCGGCAGATACTCCACAGCGCGGTTGGAGTTTTCGGAACCGGGTACCCCGGGGCCACCCCCCGCTCCCCCGTCCATGGAGAGCGAGAGGAAAAGGGGCGCTCGGGCGCTTTGCGCTGCGCCCGGCGCCCGGCGTCTTCGGCTCCCGATTGCTGCAAAGGGCACCACCCCACGCCAGCTACAGACCCGACCCGCGGCCCGCAGAGGGCTGCAGGGCTACGGCCACCATCCTGCCTGCGGGAGTCCGAGGAGGAGAGCAGGAAGAGGGGGAGGGGGAGGAGTCGTCGCCGCTTTTACTGCTGCTGCCGCCTGCCTGCCTGCCTGCTCCAGCCCCGAGCGAGCCGCCCGCTCCTTCGGCTCCTGCCTTCACTGCAGAGGCACTGCGCACTACGAGCGCACCGCCCGGCAAGCCCTGGGCGAGCCTCAGCCCAGCGGGAGGGGGCAGAACGCAGAGGGAAGGGAGACGGCAGAGAGGGCAAGGAGCGTGAGGCCTGCTGAGCTTTTGCCGGCGGACCCGCGCTGTGGCGAGCTCTCCTCTCCCCCCGCTAACCCAAGCCCTGCGGCGGCAGATACTCCACAGCGCGGTTGGAGTTTTCGGAACCGGGTACCCCGGGGCCACCCCCCGCTCCCCCGTCCATGGAGAGCGAGAGGAAAAGGGGCGCTCGGGCGCTTTGCGCTGCGCCCGGCGCCCGGCGTCTTCGGCTCCCGATTGCTGCAAAGGGCACCACCCCACGCCAGCTACAGACCCGACCCGCGGCCCGCAGAGGGCTGCAGGGCTACGGCCACCATCCTGCCTGCGGGAGTCCGAGGAGGAGAGCAGGAAGAGGGGGAGGGGGAGGAGTCGTCGCCACTTTTACTGCTGCTGCCGCCTGCCTGCTTGCCTGCTCCAGCCCCGAGCGAGCCGCCCGCTCCTTCGGCTCCTGCCTTCACTGCAGAGGCACTGCGCACTACGAGCGCACCGCCCGGCAAGCCCCGGGCGAGCCTCAGCCCAGCGGGAGGGGGCAGAACGCAGAGGGAAGGGAGATGGCAGAGAGGGCAAGGAGCATGAGGCCTGCTGAGCTTTTGCCGGCGGACCCGCGCTGTGGCGAGCTCTCCTCTCCCCCCGCTAACTCGAGCCCTGCGGCGGCCGGGGGAAGCCGAGCCAGGCGGGGGTGCAGCGGGGCCCAGCGGCGCGCTGCGGGCGAAGAGCCGCCTGCTCTCCCCTTGGCCGCCTCCGGTCGCTACAGTCGCCCCGCCGGAACGGAGCCTGGCTTGGCTCCCCCGGCCACCGCAGGGCTCGGGTTAGCGGGGGGAGAGAACACCGAACGGCGGGGTGGGGGGATTGATGGGGCAGGAGGGTGCACCCAGCGGGCCTCCCACGGCCGCTTAGAAGCAGAAAAAATACTTTGCACGTGATCAAGGGCACTCCTGCCATGTTTTAAAAGGAGGGCGGTTCCACAGGGAAGAGGAGGGCGCTTGGGCAACCCCAAGGCTCTGGCTTCTTGCCCTGCCTGTCCCCCGCTCCCCCGGAAACCCTCCAGATCTCCTTGGGTGTACACTTGGACTTCCCGGATTGGCGAGTTGTGTGAAGCGGCCTTTCTCCCACCTCCTCTGGGTTTCCAGGGGAGGAGCGCCTGGCAATTAAGCAATAGGGAAGGAGGAACGAAATGGGGCGTGTGGCTTGTGTGTAGCGATTCCGCCCATCCCGCGAGGTTTCTCCAACTTGAATGGCCTTCTGTCATTAAGGGCAGCTTCTCCCTTTAACGCAAGACTGAAACTGCGCTTTTCCGGCCTTCCTTTTTCAAAGAGGGAGAAGTGCGGGCAGGGGGAAGGGGGTTAAGCAGATTTTAAAATGCACTCGCTCAGTAAGCGACTGCCGTTTGCGCTGCAAGCTGGCCTCCCAGGTGGGAAAGGGGGCGGCATTAACGCGACACAGACCGGGGATAGGCCGGACTCGGTCCCGATGTAACCCCACCGTTAGGTCTCAAAAGCATCTGCTCGGCCCAGCAGCAACTCGTCCGCTGCAAGCAGAACTCCGGCCGGCCTCCTTCCAGAGGACCCGCCCGCCCGCGCTGTCTGTGGGGAGAGAAAAGCAGCCACCGCATAGGCCCGCTTAAAAAACAACCACCCCGAAACCGCTTTCAAGCCGCCTCTCCGGAGGGTCCCTGCGGTCCCGTCGGGTGCACCCTCCTGCCCCATCAATCCCCCCACCCCGCCGTTCGGCGTCCTCTCCCCCCGCTAACCCGAGCCCTGCGGTGGCCGGGGGAGCCAAGCCAGGCTCCGTTCCGGCGGGGCGACTGTAGCGACCGGAGGCGGCCAAGGGGAGAGCAGGCGGCTCTTCGCCCGCAGCGCGCCGCTGGGCCCCGCTGCACCCCCGCCTGGCTCGGCTTCCCCCGGCCGCCGCAGGGCTCGAGTTAGCGGGGGGAGAGGAGAGCTCGCCACAGCGCGGGTCCGCCGGCAAAAGCTCAGCAGGCCTCACGCTCCTTGCCCTCTCTGCCGTCTCCCTTCCCTCTGCGTTCTGCCCCCTCCCGCTGGGCTGAGGCTCGCCCGGGGCTTGCCGGGCGGTGCGCTCGTAGTGCGCAGTGCCTCTGCAGCGAAGGCAGGAGCCGAAGGAGCGGGCGGCTCGCTCGGGGCTGGAGCAGGCAGGCAGGCAGGCGGCAGCAGCAGTAAAAGCGGCGACGACTCCTCCCCCTCCCCCTCCCCCTGCTCTCCTGCTCGGACTCCCGCAGGCAGGATGGTGGCCGTAGCCCTGCAGCCCTCTGCGGGCCGCGGGTCGGGTCTGTAGCTGGCGTGGGGTGGTGCCCTTTGCAGCAATCGGGAGCCGAAGGCGCCGGGCGCAGCGCAAAGCGCCCGAGCGCCCCTTTTCCTCTCGCTCTCCATGGACGGGGGAGCGGGGGGTGGCCCCGGGGTACCCGGTTCCGAAAACCCCAACCGCGCTGTGGAGTATCTGCCGCTGCAGGGCTTGGGTTAGCGGGGGGAGAGGACGCCGAACGGCGGGGTGGGGGGATTGATGGGGCGGGAGGGTGCACCCGGCGGGCCTCCCGCGGCCGCTTCTCCAGGAGCGCCAAGGCGGGTTGCTCGCGTCCCGGGCCGGCGCCCTTGCCCAGCGCCTGGATGCCTCGGCCAGCCAGCGCGCCAGCCGCTCCGGCGAACTCTGGTGCCGCCATTGCTCGCCGGCTGGACCCTCCTCCCCAAAGGTGGCGGTCCGCAGGCCCCGCTTTCCAGGGCCGTTCCTGCCACATCCTTTCAGCCTTTCCATTCTTCCTTTCCCCCTTCCGAAGCTGCCTGCTCTCCCCTTGGCCGCCTCCGGTCACTACAGTCGCCCCACCGGAACGGAGCCTGGGTCGGGTCCCCCGGCCACCGCAGGGCTTGGGTTAGCGGGGGGAGAGGACGCCGAACGGCGGGGTGGGGGGATTGATGGGGCGGGAGGGTGCGCCGTCAAGGCCTCCTTGGGAGGAAAGCGGGGAAGCCCCGCGGCCCCTCGAAGGGATCCACGAGGCCGGGAATGGACGGATGTGGCGGTAGGCGGAGTAGCGGGACTCCTCGCCTCGCCCCTGCGCGACCGCCCGGCTTTGCCTGGCCTCAACGCCCGAACGTGGCGAGGGAGAAGGGAAGAGGCTCGGGAGCGCCCAAGTGCCAAAACGGGCAGCTCCGCCCGCGCGCCTCGCCCAGACATGCCGCCAGCAGCAGCTCCCAAGGCACGCCGGTCCCTCCTCCGTCGAAGGGAGCGGCAGAGAGCCCCGCGGGCTGTGCGCGAGGTGTGGGCGGCTGCGGGTGGCCCCAGCCTTGGAGAGCGAGAGCGCGCGTAAGAGCGTAAGAGTTTGGGGGCGGGATCCAATCGCGTGGAAGGGGCGGGGGTGAGTTCAGCTGCGGAAGAGCCACACTCAAGGGGCCAAAGAGCCGCATGTGGCTCGCGAGCCGCCATTTCCGACCCTTGTTCTAAAGGATGTGTTTCTGTCAGGATATTCATTATAATTTTGATCACTAAGTAAAAAGTGTTGGTGGGAGGACAGGAACCTAGTGCATATAATTTCCAATGCGATTAATGATAAATTATGCAGAAACATCCCCACTTCTGTGCCTGCATCAGTGTAAAAATGAAGCTTTCTTTTTAAAATTGCTTGACATATTCTTTGGAGGCTGCATTCCATTTTCTTAACCTGAGGTGACAATTTCCCTGTCTGCTTATTCAAGGATTGTTGGCCAGTTCCACATTCTTTGCCATTGTTCAATATTTTTAGTGGCTTCAATTACAGTCTATATATTTTCATGTATTTGTATTTGTCTGCAACAGCCCTGAACCATGGGTTATGCGATCTTATGGTTATTTGTCCATGAGAATATATATAATACTGAAGTATCAATAATGCATAATATATTTTCACAGTAACAAGAATGCATTATATACATTCATATAAGCTGCCATTAAAAATGGTGGATTTCAGAATGGTACAAGAATGAAAGGCTCTGGATTGAAAAGGGATCAAACCATGATATTTAACCTGAATAACTTGCTTTTTTCGAAAGAAAAAAAAAGTTGCAAGTTTTGTTTATTGGTTTTATGATTATTTGTGATTCTAAAGTTTGTATATTGCCTAGATTGGCTTTGGATAGGGGATTCATTCAATAATGTGCAACTGCTAAGAGTTCTGCACAGGACAAGAAGATGGACCTGCTGATAGTTGAATTTATGTCTATAAACTGTTAGCTGTGTGAATATGGAAATAGAACTATTAAAATAGATGGTGGGCTATTGATAAAATTGCCAAGTATAATAATCAAGTATCATTCCTTAAAAAAGGAAACATTAAGGATACTTATAAGCGTTTTCATCCTCTGCTACTCAGGTAATGTAGGAACACTCAAAAGACAGGAGAGAACTGAAATCACGTGGGTGAACTGCTACAGCCAACTCCAAACTGGAGCCCTTCCGGATGTATTGCAAGCCGGTATATCCTGAGGACACCAAGTCAGGGAAATCTAAACGAAAGCAATATTTCATACGCATCGTCTGGGTCCTAGCTCACTTCTAGGCCATCCTGTGTTCTTTCCAATCGGGGGTTGCCTTTGGCTCAATGACCCTCCCCTGATCAGTTATGTCATGCGGACGTAGCAGAAGGGGTTCACGGAGGGTTAATACTCTCTTCTGGCTGCCAGCAGACAAAATCTAGAACCATGGCTGCTCAGGGAACAGAGAGTCTCTCTCTGTTTTACTTTTTACCCACTGTGACCAGATGGAAGGGGGGCACAAGGAAGAAAGGGTGGGGAGGGCTATGCCTGCAGTGGGGCTGTGCTGTCCACAGGGGTTCGGTCTGGCCGTCATGGATTTTTTAATTTGTCTTTTAAGATGGGACCTCCCCTTCTGATTTGCACTTCCCTAACTGTCTGCTTCCAAGGCACGGGGTTAAGTATTTCCCCTTATGGAACTGTGTAGTTGAATGCAGCCAGAAAAGTAGTCAGTAAGTCAGCAGATAAACTAATGCCAAGCCAGTCCTAGTTTGGGTTCCCCTCCAAAAGCAAAAGTCAGGATCTTAGCAGGAAAGGGTCAGTATATCAGGAAGCTCCATCAGACAATTAGAGTTTCAGGCACATGGATAGATACAGCTCCACCAATCAGTGTTTTATACTGGAAATTTATGGGTACTTCTCCCTTAGTCAGCTGATGATAATAACTCAGCTGGTAACTCCCTGATCTGACTGCAAGATCATCCATATATATTGAGGCACATTTTAAAATAAAAATATATAGGTGCTCCTGGGTTCATGTTGTTTGCTTGGCAACAGTACATTACTGGTTTGCCATTAATGGTTTGCTTTATTCTGGTGTTTGAGTTTTTTTTTTTTTAATTTCCCAGTCAAGCCTACAGACCTGTGATTCCTATCCAAGTACTAACCGGCTCAATATTTGTTGACCTTGCAAGTTCAGACAAGGCTATCCAGGTACTTTTTGAACAGACCTTTATTCTCTACTTTCTGATTTTCAGCCTAGCAATGGTGCTGTTTAAATGGGCTGGGAGTTGCACTACAGGGTCTAAATCAGGCAAGGGCAGAAGGTCTCCGGTTAGTGGGAAAAACCTGGATCCAGAGATAGAGCTTGGCCCATTTGGTGAAGAAAGCACAGTGTGATTGTCTGATCTGTCTTCCTCCACTGAAGACTCTTGACTACTTGACAAACCCCCTTTCCTAAAGGAAGCAATGCAAATGATGTCATTTATCCATTGGGGAAGCACATTCCAGCAAGTTAAGTGCCTGGTACTACTTCTCTCCTTCCTGCTGCTAGGATAAGTAACTGGATGCTGGGGACAGGAAGAGAGAGGCAGTGGTGTAAGATACCTTTTAAAACTCAAATCTGCTGGGAGCATTCAGGCAGGATTACACTTTCTTAATCTGACTGCTTACAGCATCCTTAACCCCAAAGAAAATTACTTAGAATTAAGCCTAATGTCTAGGTCAGTGTTTCTCAACCTTGGCCACTTTCAGATGTGTGGACTTCAACTCCCAAAATTCTGGGAGTTGAAGTCCACACATCTGAATGTGGCCAAGGTTGAGAAACCCTGGTCTAGGTAATTCCAAAAGTTCCTTGTGCTACTAATCAAAAGACATTATGCAACTCTTCTGTCTAATCCTCTTGGATTTTCTGTGGTTAAAAGAGAAAGGCAAAAGTGGTAGGGTTGTAAATGGAAGATTTCAGAGAAAAGATCCATACTCTTGAAACAGCAAAGCTACACAAGAAAATTATTGTCTGAAAGCACACTTACTCCCAAGCAATTATGTTGAATCTGCATTATCAGAGCCAAGAGAGTAAGGGAGCCATTCAAGGAAAGTGACCCGTCTTTTAGAACTGCAGTTTCAGACAGCCTGAAAGATGGAGCTATTTCATTAAATTTTATGAAGACAAGATCAAGTAAGGGCCCAATTCCAGGTGCTTGCATTGCATAGACACCCGTCTCCAGTAACCTTTAGCATAGTAGACCTCAAATAGCCTGCTGTGCTCATGAATAGTGCACATCATGATATTTATTAAGTTTATGAATATTCAGAAACAAGGCTGGGAGAGAAAGGAAACCTCCTAGCTTTTCATTACAATATCTGACACCAGCAGAGGTTACACAGGGCTATTTGGTTCAAAGACATCCTATAAATATTTTATGTGCCTGAAGATTATTTGTGTTTATTAGATCACATGCTAGGTGATGAGAATTGCTAAAAAGGAAGGTTTCCTCAGCAAGGTGGAAACGCTTGGTTCTTGCTGCAATTTTTCATTTTTAATTTATTGGAAAATACAGAACAAATATGCTGGTTCCCAGCCCATTAACAGCATAGAGATAGAAAAAGAGGAAACCATTATTCTGATTTCATTATAATTTATTTATTTATTTATTTATTTTATTTGTTCAATTTATCCCCCGCCCATCTCCCATACAGGGACTCTGGGCGGGTTAAAACAAATAAAATTTAAAAATTTAAAAACTATACAAAGTATCTAAAAACACAACAAGCATAAAATAAATAAAGTCCAAGATGGATTTGGAACCGCAGAGTAGATCATGGTGCTACGGGGCCAGCCAACCCCACAAGACACTACCACCTCCGTCGTCCCAGGCCAGGCGGCAGAGCCAGGTCTTAAGGGCCTTCCAAAAGGCCAGGAGGGAGGGGGCCAGTCTCAACTCCGGGGGCAAGATATTCCATAGGGCAGGCGCTATTGCAGAGAAGGCACGCCTCCTGGACCCCGCTAGATGGAATTCTCTTGTTGAGGGGGTCCGAAGCATGCCCTCTCTGCATGCACAGGTGGGGCGGGCTGACGTTGTCAGGACGAGACGGTCCCTCAGGTACCCTGGCCCTATGCCATGTAAGGCTTTAAAGGTAATCACCAACACCTTGAATTGGACCCGGAAGCAAACTGGTACCCAATGCAGCTCGCGTAGCAGAGGTGTCACATGTGCTGATCTCCTAGCACCCATAACTGCTCGCGCCGCCGCATTCTGCACCAGCTAATCCTGAATAACAGCTTTTTATGGAAATCGCACTAGAGTACAGGCAAAACTGAAGGGAAGAAGGAGGAAGTGAAAGATAAAGCTATTTAGTTGCGCAAAGATAATTAAACTCCATATGTTAGATCATCCAATTCTAACTATATCAGAATTCTAGGGTTCTCTGCTACACAGAAGGTTAAGGGAGCTTTTGGAGGGATTTTTAAAACAATTTCTAATGTTATTATCTGATGTGATAATACTCAATGCATTTTTCCCATTTCCCATACTAATAATTTGAAAGCAAATCCTTTATTAACTAGTGAATGCTTTTTATTATGAATTTGCTCTTTTTCACTTTCTCTCCTGAATTTACAATACAGTACTCTAACACTAAAGCACTTCAAGATTTATATAGCATCTTAAAAAGTTTTCTAGCCAAGAAGACACTGAAAAACAAGCAAGTTTCCAAATGGAAACATGGGTATATCCAATTGAGTAAACTATGATTTATTTAACTGCCCTTTGAATGAGATTTTTTGATGATGAAAAGCCCTATTAAAAATTAACGAGCCTGCACTTTTAAAACAGATGCATGCCATATTTAATATCTTGATCATTCTTGTTTAAAATCTGTTCTTGTTCAAGTGAAACTTTGGACAAATGGCTACCTTTCCCCTCCTACGAGATGTATTCATAGTCCTCTGCAGCCAACATAACTATTCCAGATTCTATAGTAAGTGACAAAAAACCCCTGAGCCTAAAACTAAATCCAGATCCAAGCTTTAATTATGCAAATACCATTAGGTAATTTGAGGTTATTGTGGAGCATCTTAATGTATCTAATAATTTTCTGTGAATGCATCCAAATATGGTATTAGAATCAAAATGTGTATGCCATTTTTACACTGAAATATGTATTGAAATCTGAATTAACACATCTGGGGTGGATCTACAATGAAATTCCTTTTGTGTTTAATATACCACTATGCTGGCATTTTTCCAAAATGTAATTGCCCCACCCTAAACGTATGAGTAAAGAGTAAACTGTAATATCTGCTGTGCTTAATCTTGGAATCACAAAATAAAGATCAAGAGCCTGTCCTATAATAATAAGGCCCCCGTTGGGGGAGATGGGCGGTGATAAATTTGAATTATAAATAAATAAAATAAATAAATAAGTGGAAAAGTAGGAGGTACAAGAAAGGTCATGTGATTTTGATGACCTAAAATATTGCAACTACAGCCTCCAATTGCAATGATGTCTGGTTATAAATCCAATATTTGAGTACAACTGTGTACAGTATGAGTTTAAAACGTTATTTTAATTCATTATGTGCTTGTGCTATACTCAATACTTTATTCCTAGCATTTAAAGGGTCTTTAAAAAGTGAAGCATTTCGTAACTGTTCAACCTAGGCAGCTAAGCAATTAAGTCTTTGTTGGCCCAAATGGTGCTGGATATCTTTTCTGCAGGCCATCCGTATGATGGAAGCCCTGCACCAGCAAGTTGAAATACTGTAAGTTTGATCTTTTCTTCCAGAGAACAATCGTAAATGCAGGCACCCATATTGAGGGAAAACAGTACTAGACTGACAGCTTGGAGCAGCGTGTGTCCTGTGAACTGCGAGTGTGGCAGATGCCACAGTGCTGCAATAAAAAGCTTGTAGAGATCCACCCAGGACATCTTTTAGACAGGCAGCAAAGAAATACTTAAGATTTTCTGAAGGGCTTAGCCATGCCCTGCGAAGGAATTTGGGCCATTTCTCTTCTCTCAATAGCACCCGACCCTCCGCCCCAGTGTCACATCGCCCTTGTATCTGAAACTTTCTCAGTTTCAGAAGCATCTGGCATTAGGCAGGTGGCAGGGAAGAATAGGGAGGTCACATCACAACCTCCCTTCTTCCTGTTAAGCTTTGCTTTTGGTTTCTGTCAAATGAAATTTAAATATTTGCTTAAATATTTGCTTAAATATTTAAATATTTGCTTAAATATTTAAATATATAGCCACGCTAAGTGCAGGTGTAATTGGATTTCTCCAATTAATTAAATTAATTAATTAATTAATTAATTAATAATTAATTAATTAATTATAAATGATCATAACTAGAGCCAGAGGCTGCAAAAATGCCACAAGATATTTTATATTTAAAAAACCCAAACCCAAACCCACACCAACCCAAACCACTATAATATTAATTGCCTAAAATACTTAACTTATGTTATATAATGATATTTGCCTACTGTAGATACAAGAAGATTCATATTCGGTTTGGAGAGGAATAGAATCAGATAGAATTAGTTGTATTTTACAAATATTCAAGCTGTATCTTAAGGAATTTTCTTTGATTCTAAACAAGATTAATTTATAAGCTCTTTAACATTATACCAAAGTTTAGAATATGCAGCATTTGCTGTTACCTTCCTAACAATCCTGTTTGGAAAATCACTATAGTTGTTATTTAACTGCATGACAACAACTTTCCTAGGGCCACATAGTGGGTTCCCAGCAAATATGAACTTTGAGCCCCCAGTACTTTATCCACTATCCCACACTGATATTTTCTATATGAAATTAGTCCAAGAGGGGCAGTCAAAAGATTTATATGCTTCTATCTCTTAGCAGAACCATTGAAATATCCAATATGAAAATGGCAAGCTAACTCCTCTCCCCCTTCCTCCCCCTATACTGTGATTCCAGACCTCTTATCTATGTACCACCACTATCTCAGCAGAAAGTACTATCTAGTGATACTACTTTTAGAATGTCTAGGAAATTGTTTTATAGACAAGCCTATCCAAACATAATTTCCACTCTAGTTGAAATCACATCATAATAAACAGTTAAGCACTTTCATTCCATTGATTTCAATGGAAAAGAACTGTCTTCTTGTTCTAGTCATGGGATGAAAAAGGTATGGGCTGCCAAGCAAAGCTTGGGTAGGATAGACATTAATGAATAGTCTCTCAGCATTGGAAAGCTGCTGGAAATGTTCAGGAAACAGTTCTACCACTCAGACAAGCTTTCTTTGTACTAGATGCGAGGCAGGATAAAGCAATGTAGATATTATCTTGGAATGGAGGAACCGTGGTGGAAGGTGGAAGGTGAAACGGCAACTCAGTCCTGGGAAAGTGGGAAGCATGAGAAAGAAACTGATTCTGTTTGGTATAAGAGGGGCAGAGAGAAGTTCTGACAGGCTTTCAAGGTACTTTTATGATACCCTATAGCAATAAAGTAGCATTCCTGCAATCCTTATGGTGTTTGTTTCCTAGCCTGGACTACTTCAAAGGGCTGACAAGCAGGAACATAGGATGCTTTAACATAGATGAGATTATTTGTCTCTCTATCCTACTATTTCTCTGCTTTGACTCTCAGACTTTTACTGCTTTTGTAAGTCATACACATTTTCCAGGTAGACAGCTTCCAGCACTATTCATCAAAAGACATAATGCTATTATTCTCTCCTTAATGCTGTAATGTTTCATGAGAAGAAGAAGAAGGAGGAGGAGGAGGGGGGGGGAGAGGAGGGGGAGGGGGGAGGGGGAGGGGAGGACTGGAGAATTACAAATGGGAGATAAAGAATATTGGATCCCCATCATATTTCAATTATAGGAAAAGTTGTACCATAATCAAAATCTAGAAGCAGGTAGAGAAAATAGAAGTGTAGAGTTGAAAGAGGCCATAAGTTCAAATGAGATGCTGTCCAACCCAGACCAGATACAAATGACTTCACCCACCAAGAAATCTGCAAATTCATCTGGTATGCCTGCCAAAAGAGTACAGGTCACCCTGAAAAGGACTGCTGGGTAGGAATCTGCCAGCGCAATAAGTGTGGAAAATAATTGCCCTTTTGCCACTCTTATTACCACTGTGTAGACTTGAATATGAGTTCTTACCAGTGCTCAGTTACATCCACTTCTGTTTTTCTGATACCATTACTTTAGGTGTATTTTCAGTTGCTCCATTTCCTCTATCTCCTTAGTGAACCAAAGAGTTGCTTGAGACAGGCAATGGGGAAAAGGCCTCACTGCAGCAATATCATCCAATGATCCGCCCACCTCCATGGCCTGCTGTTGACCAGGCACAGTACAGAACTGCCCACCAGATTTTCAACAAACTCCCCAAGTGGTCTCTGAAAGACTTCTGGATCCATTAGGCACCTGGGGTGGACCACTGTAATCTCTCTTCTGCCCTTGTGGAAATGCAGAGTGTCTGTGATCTTCAGTTTGATAAGGATGTGGTCTGACCATAGCAAAGGACTGATGTCATTATTCTCCATATTCAGATTACATCTGAACAAGGAATGATAACCAGGAAGTGAGGCAAGCTTCCAAAACAATTTATTGAGCTTTCAACAATTCCCTTTATTGAACTGCTTGTTGATAATATTTTTGCATAGTTAAATTGTAATATCTACACAAGGGCTTTAGCTTGTCTTTAAAACAATTTAAATCTGATTGTGATTTTTAATGAATTATCAATCAAATATGATTTAAATTTGCTGGGATACCTTAAATAGTTTGTTGCTGTTAATACATTGTTTTATGTCTTGCGGTCTTGCTGTTTGTTATAAATAAATGATTCTTTTATGGCATATTATGAATAGTAAATGCATTCAGATCAATCTAATTCTACAACCATGGTACCACTGTAAAAGAGCCCCTTTCTGAAAGGTATCTGTCAAAAGCTCCTGCTCTGCTGAATTTCTATTCACAGATGTATCTTTATGGATATCCAAACTAGAACATTTCCCAAAAGCTTTCTGGAGTGATGGCTCCTTCTATCATCTTATTCTCTTGACTATGAAGATGAAATTTCAGAAACATTGGAGCAACAGAAAGCAGATGATCCAGCATGAGTTGAAAGACAAGTCTTGATATATCTCACAGCTGGGTTGACTACTGGAACCCCAGTTCAGTCCACCCAGTAACTACAGAGCAGGGGAATCTGCCTGCCTCTGTGTGTGTGTGTTTGTGTGTGTGTGTATGTGTCAAAAAATCAAGATGACAGTTGCAATCATTCAATTGAAGCCGTCTTTGTATGTCCATGTGACATTGATGCATTTACAAAAGGATCAGAACTTCAATTACACAGTCATGACCACTATCTTGACTTTGTTGGCCCACTTCTGCAGATGTCACTGTTGTAGAGAATTTAAAGGAGTAACACTCTTTACATGCTATCACTTTCCAGAGATTTTCTGGGGAATGGCAGCCTTTGAGAAGGTATAAAGTTGCACTGTCAAAAGGGATATGATTGTACCCCAGAGCAGGATAAGATATGGCTTAAATTATTTTCTTTATCCACTAACTAAAGTTCTAGTAGAACAGCTGAAAATTGGGAGTGTTCCTCTGCAATGTCTCTTTGTTCTACAGCACATTTGTCTTTTGTTCTATAGATAGTGATGTTTCTAGAGTCACTTAGGAATATATTCTTAAATTCCTTTGAATTAAACTACTGTATATGAGACACACAGTTACCAAAACTAGTTTGTTGCCTTAGTTTCAGTGTAGTATAAGACCTAAGGTCTTCCAATAAAAACATGGGCAACTGAAGCTGAAATTGTTCTGTATAAATAAACAGCAATTACATGGAGTACATTTGTGTCTTTTGCAATACTGATGAGACTTGAACTTGTTTATTTTGAATGTATTTTGATTTTTGAGTTATGGGCTTGACTTTTCTATGTTGAAACAGAGGATGGACAGCCAACTCTCAAGGATGCTTAGCAGGGAATTGAACCTGAATGTTTAAAATGTCCCCTTCTCATTTTATGATTGTACAAATCTAAAATATTATTGAAATAAGCAGTATCCTAGATTCCAAAAGGTTTTCTAACTATTAAAAAGGTAAAGGTTCCCCCTGCACATTTGTGCAGTCATCTCTGACTCTAGGAGCCGGTGCTCATCTCCGTTTGTTAGCCGAAGAGCCAGTGTTGTCCGAAGACGCTTCCACAGTCATGTGGCCGGCATGACGCACGCGGAATGCTGTTACCTTCCCACCGAAGTGGTACCTATTGATCTACTTGCATTTGCTAACTATTACAAATAGCTAACTATTAAACATTTTTTGATATTCCACAGTAAAAATAAATCATACCCCCTCCTTTCCAAAATTAACAGTACTTAAAGCTGGGTAATGCAATTGATTTTAACTACCAATAAAATGTATATTTGGGGCCCATCCATTTTTTAGATAAACGATTTAGATTATGCTTATTCTAAACATCTGAATAATTCTAGTGACAGCAATGGCTTTAAACTGAACACTATTTTAAGAGCTTTTCTCAATTTCCTGCCATTTAATAACCAGCATTCACTTTCTTTAACCATGGTCACATCAACATGACATTTTTATTTGGCTTTGCATTTGAATGAACTTGTAAAGCCTTCTTCACTTGTTTATTGCATAACTTGCACTAATTAATAGCCTTCCCCTTTTTTCTTTCTTTACAGCTCATGCCTATTTTTACAGATGGAATTGTTTAAAATAATGTTTACTTCATTGCAATAGGTCTAAAAGGCTTTTTAAAAAATATCTTCCCACCCATTTGGAAGTTACAGCAGGCATTATACTTTTTGGAACATTTCACTAAGTGATGTTGAAAGCTAAAATCTAAAGCAGACTGTAAAGAACAAAGGGAAACTATGTGGCATCAAAACTAAGAATGTTGATTTATTCTAAGAAATGTTTCACTTACCAATTTCCTTTTTGTTTCAAATACGTATATGACCCTATTATTTCTCTATCAGTTTCAAGTTTTGGCAACTTGAAAAATATCTGGTGGTCCCAATGTAAAATGCAAGGTTTGAAATCCTTTGGAACATGCTTGTTAGTAGACTCACATGCTGTGCACATATTCTCCTTTGGTCACACCAGGGTGAATTGGATGGGGCAGATGGATATATTCCAGGGGGTGTAATGCATGCTAAAATTAAAATAACACTCTGCAGTCAGCCAATAAATTTTTTACTTTGCTATTTGTAATATGCATTCTTCAATCTTTCAATCTTTAACGCACTTGCATAATTTAGTTTTCAACATCTACTATGTTATGCTGTTTGTTCAGAAATTGTTAATCAGATTTTTTTTGGGGGGGGTGAGAGAAAAGAATTATGGGCTACTGAATATCCATTCTGTACTTTAGAGAGTTTATTCAACAACTTATCTGGTTTGGAAGTTACAGCAGGTAGTTGCTCAGGCATTTCAAAGTGTAGAGCAGGGCTTTCCAAAGTTTTTCCCATGGCGACACACCAACCGATGTTGGTGTGTCGCCGCGGGAAAACCCGGAAGTGCGGCAGCGCGCAAAAACCCGGAAGCGCTGCTGCCGCTTTCGCATTTTGCGCAATGCAGTTGGTGTGTGATCATCATCAGCGCTTCCGGGTTGTGTGGCGACACACCAGACTGTGTGTGGCGACACACTTTTGTGTCGCGACACACAGTTTGGAAAGCTCTGGTGTAGAGGATGAGAATATTGTTTCTATATTTTTTAAAAAGAACACTGTGATTTTCAAGATTCATAGAATTTTAAACTGTTTACTGTAATCCATGTTATTTCCAGCAGTTTTGCAGAGCGCAGTCCTGTCTGAGTTCCCGGACATTGGTCTTTGTTTACTCATTGCTATTTAGCACGGGGGGAGCACAAGAATGTACACGTACACCCTGCTCCTTGAGTCTGACCATCAGTGCTCATAGGACCCCATTTCACACCTTATTACCAGTTAGCCAAAAAACAAAAAGGAAAGATTTGTATTTGTAAGGGGAAAACACTTTTTAATGCTAGGCAGAAACAGGAAAACCTGAGTTGCTACAAAGACACAAAAAGGAAAAACAAGTTGCAGATGAAGGGCAGAAAAAAAATGCTACATTTGAGACAAAAATAATAATATCTCTGAATCCCACTGTTACCCTGGCCCTTCAGAGTTGTGTGTCCTTTACATCTATATGAGTTGCGAAACACCTACTTCCTGATGGCGTTCAGTTCTGTTCTGATCACTGCCCAGAAAGCTTTGGGTAGGTATCTCCTTTCCCCAATTGTCCTTCCCTTAACTCCCTAACCTACTTCTTATACAGGCCCAAATTTAGATGGTATAAAATGCGTGTTTATGGATTATGACTTTTTCTAAAAAAAAAGAGCCAAAAAAGACATAATATGCCCTTGGCAGCCGTGCTGTCCATTTCCGGTCCATGAATCGGCTTTCTGATTGGAGAAAGAGAGTCCTTAAGCCTTCTTGAAAACAGGAAACTGCTCTCCCGCTTCCTGAAGGACAGGAACTGTTTCCTTGGCAACCTTTGGACAAAGAGAGCTCTTGTTAACCACTGGGGTACCATAACTGACACAATGGAAGGCAATAAATTACAGGGCATTCCTATCTTGAAGGGTTGCATGATTCTTTCTGTGAACTCCCTATTTCGGGTAGGTGCTTCAAGTTCACATCTATGTTTCCAGCTGTTGATTAAAATACCACACTGCTGAAAGAAACCATTTAATTCTAGCTTATGAAAATGTCATCTGTTCTCCCCCCCCCCCCCCCCCCCCAGGAACCAAACAATTTATTTTATTCAAGTTCGGGGGGCAAGAATCTCTGCAAAGGGCTACTGATAATTTGAACTTTAATAAAAAGATTCACCTTTTAGATTGCACCTTGTGCTTCCTCTAGCTTCTGCTCTTTTAGTACTGTTCTTAAATGTATTTTCTTCCTTAATGGGTCACAGCCAACCAGGGATCAGGTAATGTATTGGATGATGCTAGAACACCACATACAGTAGTTGCTCAGATTTGACTGTGGGATGATAAAAATTAGGGTAAGGCAAACTGAGAAGGAGCAAGATGCTTTCTGGATTATCCGTATAGGTGATCCCAAGCAATCAGGTTTCATAGAGGAATGGTATCTTTATACTACATAATGTACATGTACATTAACCCATTTTGGCTATATGTTGATATCACTGAGGCCAAGCAAAATTGATGTCAGGGGAAAATGTGCAAGATAGGACAATATAAGTAATATTTTCAAGGCATTTCAAGATTATCAGAGGAGGAAGATAGGTTTCAGCACTGCTCAGATGTTCCTGAAAATCAGATATTTTAAACTTATATTTAACCTATAAAATATCAGTACCCATTAAGCTGTTAAGACCTGGCTTTTCCCCAAGCATTAGGGGTCAGTTGTGTGAAGTCCCTTTTTGGTTGTTTTGTTACAGTGCTTGATTGCCATTTTATATTTGTAAAAGGTAAAGGTTTTCCCCTGCACAGTCGTGTCCAACTCTAGGGGGCGGTGCTCATCTCCGTTTGTTAGCCGAAGAGCCAGCGCTGTCCGAAGACGTTTCCATGGTCATGTGGCCGGCATGACACACGTGGAACGCTGTTACCTTCCCACCAAAGTGGTACCTATTTATCTACTTGCATTTGCATGCTTTCAAATTGCTAGGTTGGCAAGAGCTGGGGCGAGTGCAGGAGCTCACTCCGTCACGCGGTGCTCAGATCTCATGCCGCCGACCTTCCGATTGACAAGCCTGGCGTCTTAACCACTGAGCCATCACACCCCTTTATATTTATATTTGTATTTTATATTTATATATTGCATTTTTTTTAATGCTGTGTGGGTTTTTTGGTTTATTGTTTGTTGTTGTTGTTGTTGTTGTTGTATGGCACCCAAAGTCACATTGTTTGAGTTAGGCAGTGTTGTAAATCTAGTTAATAAATGAACACATAAATGAATAAATACAAATGACCTGGGTCCAAGGCTTTTCATGCTATAATAGCCCTTTCATGACTGTTTTTTCCCAGATTGCATGTAATCAAAACTGATACTGGGGTGATTCTTTTAGGAGATACAAGCATAGGGCAGAACAAATATGCATACATAGTTGTGGTCATCCTGTCCTTGTAGCCTCTTGTACATACAAATAAGTCCTAGAAGTAACTTAGGTATAGTACTTGCATCTGTACCAAGGTATCACTTCCACTGAACTAGGATATACTATTTACATTTTACACTAGAGAGAGAGGGATCAGGGGAGTAGTACAGAGCCGGTGTATATTGCTTGCATAAGTGCTTCATCTCTGCACAATGAATGGATAAATCTAATTTTTTTCATGTTTAATGTAACATTTTAAATGTTACATTATTTTGCAGTTTAATATAAACTGTTATGCAGAATTTTCCCTAATATACAGAATTCTGATGGGAAATGCCATAAAAAATTAAAATATTTTTCATTGAGTTTTGTTTTTCTAATTGATTGGAAAGTATGAAATTATATAAGCTTATATAAACCAAGTGAATCTCTTCCTGGTCCTAAACTACACCAAGATAAATTCAGTTTGCATGGAATGTAAGATATAGAATTCATTGAAACATTTTCCAGTTGGTTCACAACTGACATTGAACTGCAACTCTTTTAAATTTTAGTTAAATGAAATCATGCTAAAATTATAATTGCTCTCTTGGCCGTTGTTTTCTTTTACATATTATTTTTGTTATAAGGAAAACTATTCTCATAATTTGCTCCTTGCTCTGCCAGTGACCTATCTAGCACCTTGCATAATTTCCCAAGAATGATTAATCTGTTGGTGCTGATGATGACATTGGTACCAGCACCCATCCCTTTCCTTCCTGTATTCTGACTTGCCAATGGCTTTCCCAGCATCTGATACTATTTCCAAAGTGATGCTGATGATGCCATTTGTTCCAGTACATAGTTCTTCCTTCTGGTTAGCCAATCAACTCCTCAATGCTTCCTACTTCTTCTGAACAATGGGTGATCCACTGGACTTAATAATATCACTGGAAGCAGCAGCTGCACTCTTTTTTCGGGGAGTTCTATCCATACTAGGCATCTTCTTCCAGGGCATATGTTTTTATTTGGGGGGAAAAATCTCAATTGATTCAAGAGGGTCTTACTTCTAAGCAACCATGCACAGAACTGGGCAGTAGAGTTTGCTTTGCCTGTTAGCTATTTATGTTATTTCAAACATTGAATGAACTTCATGATTGTGAATGATCATGATAAAAATCTATTTCAAACATATAAGATAGTGTTCTTGAAAACTGCTTACCATTTGGAGGTCCATTCCTATGAGTGCTGCAGGTGGCTGTACATAAAGGAAGCCCTGATATCAACATTCTTTTTTTCTTTAAATAAAAATGTCTTAGTGGTAGAATCTATTGATTGAAAAGCTCAGGACACATTTGTTCTGTCTGGTGTGGGCTCAGCGTTTTTGCTTTTACATTTGTAAGACAATGCTCCTCATTCATCCTTTATAATTGTCACTAGGCCAAATAATTGGTGGGGAAGAGGGTATATCAGTGCCTTTGGAAGGGCTACAGCAGGTAATCTCAATCTGACTCAGATTCATTTTCTCACTCTGATGGATGTCTTATACTTCAGTCTTTTGCTCCCATGATACAGGGGGTAGACAACATACTGTATCACACTCAAGGTGTTGTTGGACTCCAATTCCCATCAATTTAACCTATGTGGGAATAGCTCCAGTTCCACAATGTTTGGAGTGCCACACATTGCCCACTGTTGCCTTGTACCCTATCTTAACAACCTCTGGTCATGAAAGCACAAAAGCAAATGAGAGCTTTGTAAATAAAAGTTGTATGAAATCTTAGGAGAGGAGTGTGTTTGAGTGAGGCAGGGGGCTCCTTTAGATTCTTCTATCAATAAAAGTAAAGAATTAAATTAAGAAAAACTAATTATTATTCTAGTCTTTTAAATTGAATTAACTTTCATGGGACTATATTACAATGTGCTTTTCTGCCATTCAGCCCCAGTTGTTTATTGACTTTGAATTTCATTGGCTTCCATTGAGTTAATCCTGGGCTGAGTCACCCCATAGTGCAGTGCATGCATGTTAAGAAGGGGGCAGCTACTGAAGAAGAGTATAAAGCATTCAGAGAACATCGTTCTATCTTCCATTTGCTGATTGTGGTTGGTTTTTTTTACCTCTTCAGATCGCTACAGGGCACTGTTAATTAATTAGATCATGCAGACATCGATCAGGTAGTACAGGATAATTAGGAAAAATTGTATGGGACCAGTGCTAACTCTGTTTGATAAACACATCCCTAATATCTGGTTTTCATACAGCCAGAAGGAACGGCTGAGATTTGTTCAGCTTCAGCAATTAGTCCTTCAGCAATCTTCGGCTGCATTGTGCCATTGAATAGCATACTGGGGACTGCATTCCCCAAAGTGTATTGGTATAGGTCAAAGAAATATTAATGTCTTCAACATTTTAAATAATGACTTGGATGAGGTGGTGGAAGGAATGGTTTATCCGTTTCACAGATGGCACAGAATTAAATGGGATACTTTAAACTCTTTGTAGGGTGCCACAAGAGTCAGTCCGTGTTCTACTCTCTTCAGGATGAAGAGGTGCAGGGAATATTTATCAAATGTGCAGATGAGACAAAATAGGTAATAAGCTAGAAAACAGAAATAAAATTCAAACTATTATGATAAATTGGTGAAATGGGCTAAAATAATGGTATGAAATTTAAGAGACAAATGCAGAATTATTCACTTAGGAAAAAGAAATCAAACTCACAAACGTAGAATGAGGGATAAGTAAAGGTAAAGGTTCCCCCCGCACAGTTGTGCAGTCATGTCCGACTCTAGGGGGCGGTGCTCATCTCCGTTTCTTAGCCGAAGAGCCAGCGTTGTCCGAAGACGCTTCCGCGGTCATGTGGCCGGCATGATGTGCGCTGAATGCTGTTACTTTCCCACCGAAGTGGTACCTATTAATTTACTTGCATTTGCATGCTTTCAAATTTCTAGGTTGGCAAGAGCTGGGGCAAGTGCAGAAGCTCACTCCATCATGCAGGGCTAGGGATTCAAACCTCCGAACTTGCAATCTTCCGAATGAGGGATACCTACTTGATAATACCACTTCTGAAAAATATTGCAGAATAATAGTTTAGTATAAACTGAATATTGCTCAACAATGTGAGCCAGCTGCAAAAAAGGTAAATGCAATTTTAGGCTGCATTAACAGAAGTATTATTCCCAAATCATGGGATGTTATAATCTCATTAAGTGCAATTCTCAACAAGGCCAATAAAGTGAGTTTGAAAGATTTGGGAATGTTTAGCCTTGATAAGACCAAAGTGAGATATGACAGTACTCTTGGAATACCTGAAAGAATGTTGCACAGAACAGGTCAAGACCTGTTTTCTATTATAACGAAGTTCAAAGTAACACAGAATTATGGATATAAGTTACAGGAGGGCAGATACTAACTGAATGTCAGAACACAGTACCTAATAGTAAGACCAGTTTGATAGTAGAACCAATTGTCCAAGGGAATTATTGGGTTTCCTTCACTGGATATGTTTAAAAAGAAGTTGGACAGCTGTCTTTGGAGGATCTTCTAATTTGGATTCTTGCACTAAGGAGCAGGTTGGACTTGAGACTTATGTGGCCCCTACTAACTCTTTGATTCTATGAAGGGATGGGGCCAGGACAAAAACAAATAATTTTTTTTTTAATTTGCCATTCATTTTATTATTTTTTGGTGTATAACAACAGCATCTGGAATTGCACTCAAAACTGGCATAGCAAAAATCCCAATTTAATATATTGAGTGGTCTAAGTGAAAAGAATACATGGAAATAATGACATTTCAAGCAATGTCCTTTCAGAATATAGCATCAGCAAATAAGACATATTCTATGCTTAGAATTTTTAGGAAGGAATAGAAAACAATATAGCTAGTCTCATAATGACCATATGATACTGTTGTCTTTTGAATATTGTGCACCATTGTAAATGTTCCATCTCAAAAAGATATTGTGGACTTGGAAACAAAGTAGAATAGGACAACCACCACCACCACCACAACAACGACAAAAGGGGGGGACAAGATTGTAACCCATTGGCCACATGCAACCACAGCAGCTCAATTCTCCCCATACTCCAAAATTACGTTGCTGAAAATCAGCTGCATAGCTGCTGAATTTCAGTAATTCAATTCATTTTATTTATTTTTTCCCCAAAGTAATGATGGGAATGGGACCAAGAGGCCCCTGGAACTTTCACTACTCCCATTCTCAAACTTAATCCATTCCTACATTGAAAAATGTTCCCAAATAATATTTTAAAAATGGCAGTTGGAGAAATTGTTGTCAGTCGTTTAGTCGTGTCCGACTCTTCGTGACCTCATGGACCACAGCACGCCAGGCCTTCCTGTCCTCCACTGTCTCCCGGAGTTTACTCAAATTCATATTCGTTACATCGGTGATGCTATCTAACCATCTCATCCTCTGCCGTCCTCTTCTCCTTTTGCCTTCAGTCTTTCCCAGCATCAGGGTCTTTTCCAGTGAGTCCTCTCTTCGCATTAGGTGGCCAAAGTATTTGAGCTTCAGCTTCAGCATCTGTCCTTCCAATGAGAAGTCAGGGTTGATTTCCTTTAGGATTGACTGGTTTGACCTCCTTGCAGTCCAAGGGACTCTCAAGAGTCTTCTCCAGCACCACAGTTCGAAAGCATCAATTCTTCGGCGCTCAGCCTTCCTTATGGTCCAACTCTCACAGCCATACATTACTACTGGGAAAACCATAGCTTTAACTATACGGACCTTTGTCAGCAAGGTGATGTCTCTGCTTTTTAATACGCTGTCTAGGTTTGCCATAGCTTTCCTCCCAAGGAGCAAGCGTCTTTTGATTTCATGGCTGCAGTCACCGTCTGCAGTGATCTTGGAGCCCAAGAAAATAAAATCTGTCACTGCTTCCATTTCTTCCCCTTCTATTTGCCAGGAAGTGATGGGACCAGAAGCCATGATCTGAGTTTTTTTAATGTTGAGTTTCAAGCCAGCTTTTGCACTCTCCTCTTTCACCCTCATCAAGAGGCTCTTTAGTTCCTCTTCACTTTCTGCCATTAGGGTGGTATCGTCTGCATATCTCAGGTTGTTGATATTTCTCCCGGCAATCTTAACTCCGGCTTGTGATTCATCCAGCCTGGCATTTCTCATGATGTACTCTGCATGTAAGTTAAATAAGCAGGGTGATAATATACAGCCTTGTCGTACTCCTTTCCCAATTTTGAACCAATCGGTTGTTCCATGTCCGGTTCTAACTGTTGATTCTTGACCCGCATACAGGTTTCTCAGGAGACAGGTAAGGTGGTCTGGTACTCCCATCTCTTTAAGAATTTGCCAGAGTTTGTTGTGATCCACACAATCAAAGGCTTTAGCGTAGTCAATGAAGCAGAAGTAGATGTTTTTCTGGAACTCTCTTGCTTTTTCCATGATCCAGCGAACGTTGGCAATCTGATCTCTAGTTCCTCTGCCTCTTCGAAACCCAGCTTGCACTTCTGGTAGTTCTCGGTTCACATGCTGCTAAAGCCTAGCTTGTAGGATTTTGAGCATAACCTTGCTGGCATGTGAAATGAGCGCAATTGTACGGTAGTTTGAACATTCTTTGGCATTGCCTTTCTTTGGAATTGGAACGTAAACTGACCTTTTCCAATCCTGTGGCCACTGTTGAGTTTTCCAAATTTGTTGGCATATTGAGTGCAGCACTTTAACAGCATCATCTTTTAGGATTTTAAATAGCTCAGCTGGGATACTGTCTTCTCCGCTAGCTTTGTTGTTAGTAATGCTTCCTAAGGCCCACTTGACTTCACTCTCTAGGATGTCCGGCTCAAGGTCAGTGAGCACACCATCGTATTTATTAGGGATATTAAGATCTTTCTTGTATAGTTCTTCTGTGTATTCTTGCCACCTCTTCTTAATCTCTTCTGTTAGGTCCCTGCCCTTTTTGTCCTTTATCATGCCCATCTTTGCACAAAACGTTCCCTTGATATCTCCAATTTTCTTGAAGAGATCTCTAGTCTTCCCCATTCTATTGTTTTCCTTGATTTCTTTGCATTGTTCATTTAAGAAGGCCTTCTTATCTCTCCTTACTATTCTCTGGAAATCTGTATTCAGTTGGTTATATCTTTCCCTTTCTCCCTTGCCTTTTGATTCCCCTCTTTCCTCAGCTATTTGTAAAGCTTCATCAGTCAGCCACTTTGCTTTCTTGCATTTCTTTTTCTTTGGGATGGTTTTAGTTGCTGCCTCCTGTACAATGTTACGAACCTCCATCCATAGTTCTTCAGGCACTCTGTCTACCAGATCTAATCCTTTAAATCTATTCCTCACCTTCACTGTATATTCATAAGGGATATGATTTAGGTCATACCTGATTGGTTGGTCTAGTGGTTTTCTCTACGTTCTTCAATTTAAGCCTAAATTTTGCGATAAGAAGCTCGTGATCTGAGCCACAGTCAGCTCCAGGTCTTGTTTTTGCTGATTGTATAGAGCTTCTCCATCTTTGGCTGCAAAGTATATAATCAATCTGATTTCGGTATTGACCATCTGTTGATGTCCATGTGTAGAGTCATCTCTTGTGTTGTTGGAAAAGAGTGTTTGCTATGACCAGCGTGTTCTCTTGACAAAACTCTATTAGCCTTTGCCCTGCTTCATTTTGTACTCCAAGGCCGAACTTGCCTGTTATTCCGGTTATTTCTTGACTTCCTACTTTAGCATTCCAGTCCCCTATGATGAAAAGGACATCTTTTTTTGGTGTTAGTTCTAGAAGGTGTTGTAGGTCTTCATAGAACTGGTCGACTTCAGCTTCTTCGGCATCAGTGGTTGGGGCATAGACTTGGATTACTGTGATGTTGAATGGTTTGCCTTGGATTCAAACTGAAAGCATTCTGTCGTATTTGAGCTTGTACCCCAGTACTGCCTTTCCCACTCTTTTATTGACTATGAGAGCTACTCCATTTCTTCTAAGGGATTCTTGCCCACAGTAGTATATATAATGGTCTCCTGAATTAAATTCGGCCATTTCTGTCCATTTTAGTTCGCTGATTCCCAAAATGTCGATGTTCAATCTTGTCATCTCATGTTTGACCACATTCAGCTTACCTTGATTCATTGATCTTACATTCCAGGTTCCTATGCAATATTGTTCTTTACAGCATCGGACTTTCCTTCCACTTCCAGACACATCCACAGCTGAGTGTCCTTTCGGCTTTGGCCCAGCCGCTTCACTCTTTCTGGAGCTACTCGGAATTGCCCTCCGCTCTTCCCCAGTAGCATATTGGACACCTTCCGACCTGAGGGGCTCATCTTCCGGCATCATATCTTTTAGCCTTTTGATACTGTCCATGGGTTTTCTTGGCAAGGATACTGGAGTGGTTTGCCATTCCCTCCTCCAGTGGACCATGTTTTGTCAGAACTCTCCGTCATGACCTGTCCGTCTTGACCTGACTTCATTGAGTTACACAAGCCCCTTCGCCACGACAAGGCAGTGATCCATGAAGGGAGAAATTGGGGAGATTTAATTATGGACATCAGGTAATCACTCCTGTTATATTTCCCATCCTTAAACACCTGCTTCAACAAAATGTCTTTGAATCTTGACTGTAGGGACAAGTCAAGGTAGGCTGTTCCACCTGAATTCCTCTTGTAATTTCCTTGAAATTCTTGTGCACAGGATGCTGATTTAGATGGATCCTTGGGCTGATCTAGAAAGATACATCTGATATTCTCCCTTCCCATGGTTTGGATCTTAGTGTTTCCTATGAATACCATGTATGATTGGACCATGTGTAGCAATCACCTTCCCTCTAACCCATTATTTTGCAATTTTCTGATGTTCTCATCAAAAGCCAGCTGTAAATGAAAGAGGCAATTTAATCAAGCAATATTGATATAGGCCATTTAATTTTTTTGAGTGTTCACATTTACCAGATCACAGGATGACAAATTTAACCTTTAATTATTGATGGTCTGAAAGGGCTAGATACTTAGCTCTCTCACTCTCTCTCTCTCTCTCACACACACACACTCCCTCTTTCTCTTGTTTCTTTTTTTAATATGCCAATTAATTTAATTGTCTCTAATAAATTGGGGGCTCATACATTTTATGAGGGCAACATGGATCTTAGTATACTGTACCACTATACCCATTTGATGGGAAAAACTCAGAACTCACATAATATTCCAATGATGTGCTGTGGAGAACTGAGGAAGAGTCTGTCCATTGTCGAGTTCCCAGTACCATGGCAGAGATCCCTACTTTGGCGCAGTCTACCCCAATCAAATGCCCTCAAATGGTATTGGACTACAATAATTATAAAAGAAATAAATATTTTATTGCTTGCATTTATATCCTGCGTTTTCTCTTGGGAACTGAAGAAGTATACCCAAGGCTCCAATGTAGCTGACCACACTTATCAATATATTGCTTAGTTTTTGCAACATTTCTATATGATATGCCTTCAGATCAGACTGTCAGAACATGCACTGCTGAGTCCTAGTTTCATGTTGCTAAGTAAACACAATTAATCTTCATGTGTGCAGTGTGACAAAGAGGGCTTTCAGGTCACAAAATGTAGTTTCCATGTGATTCCCCAAAACTGGAGAAAGGCAAAAATAGATGATTATGATGATATAGCACAGCTACATATTTACCCATTTTTCTTTAAATTTGCATTTGTTCTCACAATTATTTTAATACATTATGATGTGCAACCCTTAGTTTTACTCGTATTTACCATTCTAAATCCTAGTTTTACTCCTACTTACCATTCTTAGACTGAAGAGTTTATATGTGATTGGCTGGCTAATTTTCTAGCAGGCAAAATGTTTATCTTCTTATCTTCCATCATCTTCAATCCAGCCAAATTCTAGGGGCATCTAGCCATGTGTCCCAACCATTCTGTACCTCTTCAGTGAAGATCATTAAGTGGCCTGTTAGAACCAGTGAATGGAGCAGAGCTTAACGTAGTATAAGCTCGTTCACAGAAAAAGAAAATTGTTTAAAAACAGAGCCAGTGAGCATGTTAGAGAGATACAGGTTATTGATCTTACACTTAGCCCACCCAAACATAAAGAATTACACACTTAGACAACGTAGGTTACAAAAAAAGAGTTCTTACTGTTTATTTGGTCCAGTTACATTTTCGTTCAGGAGAGATGACTTCTTCTTTTGTCCCTAAACTTAATTCACCCTCACCCCTCATAGCTGGTGAAGGCTGCATGGAGAAAGGAGGGGAAAAAGCCTCCTGAGTTAAGGCCTAGCACATGGCCTCTCCATGGATAGAAGCAGCATGCCACATGCGTCCTTCTTCTCTGGTGGAAGAAGCAGAGAGATCTGACTACAAAGGGAGAAGGAGGAAGTGGGAGTGGCAACAAAACAACTTCCTCAAAGACACAGAGAATTGCATCCTGGGATGAACTCATCTACATGCAAATGAGGCATGTTGATTTGCTGAATTTCCAACATTCAGCATCCCTTGAACACTTTAGTGAGTCTTCTCTTGGTCTCACCCAACATCCCCTAAATCTTAATTAGCATCAGTTATTCAATCCATTTTAGATTTACCAGCCAACCTTACTTTGGATAGAAATCATCAGTCCAATATTCCATCTTCAACAGCTACTAGAGTTGTCTAGTCCATTTTAGCTATTGTAACAGCTTCATCTGCCAGCCAGCTTCTCTACTATTTTGCTTCTTTTCCCCAGAGTCCTCTTTGATTTTCACATGCCATCCTGGATGTTTTGAAGGCTTCCTTCTTTAAGCCAACCCTGTATCTGCCCCTCCTTTTATGAGAAGCTAAACTAAGTCCTATTCTCACACTTTATCATCAAGCAAAGAATGGAGCAAAGACAACAGATTTGTTTGGTTACTTTTCCTTCTACCAACACGCACTTCAAGGTTCATACCGATGTTGGGATCTGTGACTAGTCAGCACCAAAGCATGGCTGATTGCTGCTTTGTCACACAATGTGACTGGGTTTATTTTCAAGAATCCTCTCAAGAAATAGCATTATAGGGTTGGAAGGGGGTATTAGGCCATCAAGTCTAACCTCTGCTCAGTACAGGAATCAAAATCAAAGCATCTGTGACTGATGGCTCTCTAGCCTCTGTCTGAACACATCCAATGTAAGGGAGCACACTGCCTCCCTTAATAATTGGTTCCACTGTCAAACTGCTCTTATTGTTAGGAAGATTTCCCTCCTAACACTGATTCATTGCCCTTGATCTTTTAAAAAAGTTAGTACTAAAATATTTATGTATTTTTATCCATGTGTCCTCACATGTACATATTTTTGTTGGCAATTTTGCATAAGATATACAGTTTTGGAAACCATTTCTCATAATGCAATGTATTTTTAATGTTATTTTCATGAATATATGCATTTTGGTTCAGAGTTTCGCCTATATATTTGCTTTAAAAAATAATGAACTGGGTTGTAAAAGTCAGTTAAATGCACATTTCAAAGAATGGCTAAGTTTCAGTTCATGTTTTAGTTTAAAAAGATGAAACTAATTACGTATGCCTTCGTGTGGGGATTCAGTAAGTATCTCCCCTGCCTCTAGCTGATACAGTGACTTCTCTTTATCTGTTTTATCACTTACCTCTCTGTGCTAGGCCATTAAGATGTCAGGCATGGCAGCCCTGCCTAGGAGATTTAAGCCATCTTATTGTAGCTCTTCATGTTTTGAAAGAGTTCCTTCTCTGCAGCAATGAAGCACTTTTCAAAGTCTTGGGAACAGCTGTAATTTCAGCATAATAGACACTTAGGAAGCAAATGAAGTGAGAAAAGGAGAGTGCTTAATTTGCCATCGTCCTCACACTTCCCCAAGGAGCAGTAGAAAGGAAAGTTTGGGTCTACTTTTGTACGTGCTCTTTAGGAAACATTTACAGTGCACTTGTATTCTTGGAAGAAATGAAAATATCAGCCTTTTTCCTGTCTGTGTCAATTTCATAAGTGTTTCACATTTACAAGTCTAGAACTTCCAATTTCAGTATCAAACTGTAAATATTCATATGCCGTGATGTGTCTATACCTACAAAGATCAGAATTATGCAAGCCATGGTATTCCCTGAATATTCTATGGAGGTGCAAGTTGGACTATAAAGAATCAGGATAGGAAGGGTATTGACACCTTTGAAATTCGGTGTTGGAGAAGACTTCTAAGAATACCGTGGTCGGCCAAGAAAACAAACAAATGTATCATTGAACAAATCAACCTAGAGTTCTCACTTGAGGCTCAGATTATCCTACTTCGGACACATTATGTGAAGACCTAGCTCTCTGGAGAAAGGTGGAAGGAAAAAGAAGAAGAGGATGATCAGCAGCAAGGTAGATGGACACAGTTACAGTGGCAATGGGTGCTCCATTGGAAGATCTGAAAGACCAGGTTAGGGCAGCTCGTCATGGAGAAAATCTATCGATGTGGTCTTGATGGCACATAGTCAATCAATCTGTAAATTATGTAAGTCACATAAATTTACATTTATTTTCACATGTAGTACCCCAATCATGTGTATGGCTTTTTCCTCAATATATACAGTACACTGTACACAATTTTTCTTAACATGCAAGAAAAAAAAAGTGAATGGCTGGGTCAGCCATCCCCAGCCTGCTGCACTTTAGATCTACTGTGATTTACAAAAGGCCCGTGATTACTGTGATTTACAAAACAGTGGGGAAGGCTGAACTAAACTAAATCAGCAGCATAACTAATCCCAGATTACTTCATCAAAACTTCAAATTGCCTTTATCTAGCGGACAATACACTGTGGAAGGATTGTGTTTACTTGCACTTGTATTGGCAATGTTTGTAGAAAGTTGCATGTACATAGGTATCCTTTTTGTTGGAGTGGGTTAAAAACTGAGGAGAACTTCATATAGTTCAGAATGTATTAAATTTATACCTCTCAAATAATATGAAGGCTGGAGTGCAGCTACCATTTAGTATTTTTAGTAAAATTTTGTTAAATTTGCTGATCTGTTCTCTGTATGATAACAAAAATGAACATAAAATGCTCATTTTATATATAAATAAAAGATATTTTAGCGTCAAGATGGCGGCCGCAAGTCAGCGCGGCCACTGACCGTTCCGGGAAAGCCGAAAAACCCACCGAAACCCACCGAAAAACCCCTAAAAATTCACCTTTGGGGTTGGGAGAGGTGCTGGTGCTGGTGCTGAGTGGTTTTCTCCGAGGGGAGTGCAGGGGCGAGATCGTGTGTCCGGGTCGGAGCTCCGTGAATCCGCACAAGGAAAGGAGCCCGGTGAGTTACCGAAGACGCCATAGCCCTCTGAGGTCTGTTGCGAGCCGGAGTTTGGGGGTTCGAGTTGGGCCGGAGCTGGGCCAGCTGGGCCGGAGCTAGGCCGGCGGAGCTGATAAAGGCCGGGAGCCCACCAAAGACCAGAACTGCAGGAGGCTGCCGGACGCAACTGGAGGCTAGAGACTGGAGGCTGTAGCTGGGCTGGCAGAGCTTGCAGAGTTTGCAGAGCTGAAGTCTGACGGAGGTTGCTGAGGGGCTCTGTTTTCGATCGCTGGAGGCGGAGACCGTCGGGGTCCGGACTAGGCCAGTGGAGTTGGTGGGGCCTAGTGGAGCCGGCGTGGTACGGAGAGATCCCGGTCTGTTGCAGCGGAGTCCTCAGACGAGCCCCCTCCCCCCGCAGACAAGCTGGACTTTTCTTGGGCCGGTTCTAGAGAGGGCTGGAAGCCTTGATGTTACAACTGGCTGGAGTTGGAGGCGAACCCTGCGGCCCTGGAAGGTGCAGATGGGGCGGAGGCTGGAGCCCAGGAGACCAGGACATACGAAAAATAACATCAACATGGACTAACCCCTATGAAGACCTGGACAGCGTCCCATTTAATATAAGGTGGCAGAGGGTGTATAGGGGTCCCTTAGTATGAATGTGGACCCCCCACTGGGTGAGAGACGAGGTGGGGGGAACTAAGACTGTATGGTTTGGTAAGAGTACCCCCCTGAGTGAGAGTGAGGTGGGGTAGGAGTGATTGCTGGTGAGTGTTGGTACCTCTCCCTGACCAGTGAGAGAAGTCGAGGGAGAGGTACAGAGCGTGACTGGGGGTGGTGCGGGATCCTTACAGTGCCGAGAGCGTGAGCTGGTGCACTGGGGGGTCTTGTCACTACCCGATTTGCTGTGAGATTGGATGATGGGTGAATGGGATAAGGGACCCTTGATTAACCCCAAGAATTCCAGAGGCCTGGGAGTGGAGGCTACTAGGCCAGAGTCGGGAATCTCTGGGGGCTGGGGGGCGGGCCATTTGATTCAGGTGGTGACGGGCAGGGGACGGTATGACGGGAACCGGAGGGCGAGCCATTACCGGGGAAGGCGCCCCCGGTGTTTGTTACCGGTGGTGCGTTCCGGCCCCCCGTGTTCATACCCAGGCCCTGGTAAGCAGATCCTCGTGGGCTCCGGTCTCCGACTGTTGCTGCTGAACGCCAGGTCGGTGAATAACAAGGCCCCCCTTATAAGTGATTTAATCACAGAGGATGGGGCTGACCTGGTGTGTATTACCGAGACCTGGCTGGGCCCAGAAGGGGGAGTAGCCCTCTCGGAAATGTGCCCAGCTGGGTTTCGGGTGTGGCATCAGCCGAGACACCGGGGTAGGGGAGGAGGGGTGGCAGTTGTCATCCGAGAGTCCCTTGTGGCCTTCAGGGGCGCTGCTCCACAAGTGGCCGGGTGTGAGACCCTGTTCTTCAAGTTGGGTTCACGAGAACAGTTGGGAGTGTTGCTGCTGTACCAGCCTCCCTGCTGCGTAGCGACCTCCCTGCCTGAGCTGCTCGAGGCTGTCTCGGGGTTAGCAGTGGAGTTCCCCAGACTCATGGTTCTGGGGGACTTCAATCTGCCGTCCCTGGGGCAGTCCTCGGAGGCGGCCCGGGAGTTCATGGCTACCATGGCAGCTATGGGCCTGTCTCAGATTATTCGTGACCCGACTCGTGACAGTGGTCTCACCCCGGACTTAGTTTTCTTGTCCGAGCAGTGGCAATGTGATCTGAGGGGAGAGTTACATCTTTCCCCATTGTCATGGTCAGACCACGCCCTGGTGACCCTGAGACTCTCTTCTGCTGCCCCACTCCGCAGGGAGGTGGGACCTACTCGATTGGTCCGCCCTCGGCGACTGATGGACCCAGTGAGGTTTCAGAAGGAGCTGGGGGTTATTCCCGAGGACTTGCTTCACGGTCCAGTGGAGGTCCTGGCCGCGGCCTGGAATAGGGAAGCGGCCAGGGCTCTGGATAAGATCGCGCCTGTGCGACCTCTCCGGCCCTGTTCGGCCCGCCACTCACCGTGGTTTACGGATGAGTTGAGGACCTTGAAGAGGGTTAAGAGACGTCTAGAGCACCGCTGGAGAAAGACGAAGACTGAATCTGACCGGACACAATCTAGAGCCGCAGTTAAGGCCTACCTTGTGGCGGTAAGAGCGGCGAAACGTGAATATTTCTCCGCCCTTATTGCGTCCGCAGAATGCCGCCCGACGGCCCTGTTTAAGATTACAAGATCACTTTTGGGTCAGGAGCAAGGGGAGACCCATTTACAGGGCCGATCGGAAGAGTTTTCTGAGCATCTGCAGGACAAAATCGCTCAGATTCATTCCAAGTTGGACTCCAAGCGTGAGACAAGATCTGGGGAGATGCCAGAGGCCCGTACTTGCCATGTTATCTGGGAGCAGTTTGATCCTGTTGGGCCTGATGAAGTAGACAGGATCCTCCGGACTGTAAACGCCACCACATGCCAACTTGACCCATGTCCCTCCTGGATGGTAAAATCAGCTAGTGAGGTGACATGTGGCTGGGTCCAGGCGATTATAAATTCGTCCTTGAGTGAGGGGGTGTTCCCGGCTGCCTTTAAGGAGGCGCTGGTGCACCCCCTCCTCAAGAAACCATCCCTGGACCCTACCATCCTGGGCAATTTTCGCCCAGTCTCCCACCTTCCCTTTTTGGGAAAGGTGGTTGAGAAGGTGGTGGCGTTGCAACTCCAGAGGATTCTGGAGGAAACGGATTATCTGGACCCCTTCCAGTCAGGTTTCAGGCCGGGACATGGGACAGAGACCGCATTGGTCGCGCTTATGGATGATCTCTGGCGAGAGCGGGATGGAGGGAGTGCGTCCATCCTTGCTCTCTTAGATCTCTCAGCGGCTTTCGATACCGTCGACCACGGTATACTTTTGGGACGGCTCAAGGAGTTGGGGGCGGGCAGCGTGGTTCTGCGCTGGTTCGCCTCCTTTCTCCGGGGCCGTTCCCAGTCAGTGTTGATAGGAGAGGATAGAGCTGACCCAAGACCCCTGACTTGTGGGGTGCCTCAGGGGTCGGTTCTCTCTCCTCTCCTATTCAACATCTACATCAAGCCGCTGGGCGAGATCATCTGTCACCACGGGATGAGGTATCACCAATATGCTGATGATACCCAGGTATACATCTCCATCCCGGGTGAAGTAAGTGATGCGGTCAATGCCTTATCTCAGTGCCTGGAGGCTGTGGGGGTCTGGATGGGGAACAACAGGCTTCAACTGAACCCTGGTAAGACGGAGTGGCTGTGGATTGACGGCCCCCCTGGATCCGGGAAGTTGTCATCTTTGGTTCTGGGTGGAGTTGCACTACCCCACTCGGATCCAGTGCGGAATCTGGGGGTCCTCCTGGACTCGCGACTCCTGCTCGAAGAGCAGGTGGCAGTCGTGGCCAGGAGGGCCTTTGCACAGCTGCGAGTTGTGCGCCAGTTACGCCCTTTCCTGGATCGGGAGGCCCTCCAAACAGTCACTCACGCCCTTGTCATCTCCCGTATAGACTATTGTAATGCGCTCTACATGGGGCTACCCTTGAAGAGTATCCGGAAGCTTCAGCTGGTGCAGAATGCGGCGTCGCGAGCAGTTATGGGGGCCAAGAGATCGGCCCATGTAACACCTCTGCTTCGCGAGCTGCATTGGGTGCCAGTTTGCTTCCGGGTCCAATTCAAGGTGTTGGTGATCACCTTTAAAGCCCTACATGGCATAGGACCAGGGTACCTGAGGGACCGTCTCGTCCCAATAACATCAGCCCGCCCCACCCGTGCATGCAGAGAGGGCATGCTTCGGACCCCCTCAACAAGAGAATTCCATCTAGCGGGGTCCAGGAGGCGTGCCTTCTCTGCGATAGCGCCCGCCCTATGGAATATCTTGCCCCCGGAGGTGAGACTGGCCCCCTCCCTCCTGACCTTTCGGAAGGCCCTTAAGACCTGGCTCTGCCACCTGGCCTGGGACAACGGAGGCGGGAGTGCCTCTTGGGGTTGGCTAGCCCCGTAGCAACACTATGCTACGTTCCCTACGTCCCCCATCTTGTATTTTATTTATTTATATTGTATTTTTTAAAATTATTGTATTGTTTTTAACTTTGATTGTTGTGACCCGCCCAGAGTCCCTTGTATGGGAGATGGGCGGGGAATAAATTGAATAAATAAATAAATAAATAAATAAATAAAAATGCACTGATCAGATAAAAGTGCACTCAAATATATTAGTGAATATGTGTGTGTGTATGTGTATACACACACACACACACACACACACACACACACTGTATATATATGAAATAAGTTTCCAAGATGGTGACCAGGAGCCGACGCCAGCTGCCGGGTTAGGGGGAGGCTTGCCGGGCACCTTGTGGACCCCCTCCTTACCCCCTCCTTACCAGATGGTGGCCTTGGGGGGCCTTCCCAGGGTCTCCTGGCCCTCATGTCTGACGTGTTCATGCTGGGGGCTAGTGAAGCCGGACGGAGTCCGCAGAGCGACTGGGATGCCGAGCGGCGCGGCGAGCCCCAGTGGCGTGGTGCAACGAGCCCTGGTGGCTGAACAGTGTGGTGAGTCCCAGCTCCTGTGGCAGGGGGCTGAACAGGCCAGTTAGCCCCCCAATATGAGGAGCTGAGTGTTGCAGCGGATGGGAGTGGCATGGCGAGGGGGAGCTCAGTGGAAGAGCAAAGTTTGTAGGAGCTGGACGGAGCTCCCCAGAGTGGAGGCGCTGAGATGCGAGGAGGCAGTTGAGCGGCACAGCAAGCTCTAGGAGTGGCCCAGCAGCCCAGCAGCGAGCCCCCCAAAACAGCCAAGGCATGGGGTGGCAGTGGAGCAGTGCGATGGCACAGCGGTGAGTCCTCAGTGGGTCTATGGCCTAACAGCCAAGCACTGTGGTGAGTGGAGCATGACAGCAAGCTCCCCAGAGCAAAGAGCCGAGTGGACTGGCAAGACCCCTGGAGTGGAGAACCGAGCACCACAGCAGACGTGAGTGGCCTGGCAGTGGGTGGCTGGTGAGCTCCCCATGACAGCAAGAGCCAGGTAGGACCTCTGGAGTAGGTGAGCGGTACAATAGCCGAGGGGCGCAGCGAGCCCCTGGAGCAGCCAAGTGGCCTAACGGCCTGGTGGTGAGCTCCTTGGGACAATGAGCCCCTGGAGCGATTCGGCGATGAGTGGCGCGGCAACTTCCCAGAGTGACCAAGCCGGGCAGTGAGCCCCTGGAGAGGCCTAAGAAGTGGCTGCGACAAGCAGTATGGCAAGGACTGGGCTTTGTGGTATAGTGCAGCGGACTGTGCAGGTGGTGGAGAGGTCTGAGTTCTGAGGACTTGATCACCCCCCCAGCCTGGCTAGAGAGGGCAGAGGTGTGCTGGGGTCCCTCCCATGTGGTGAGTGGGGTACTCCCCCCCCGAGTGTGAGAGATGGGGGAGGGAGTCCGAGAGTGGATGTTTGTATGTAAGTACACTCAACCCTTGAGTGAGAGACAGGGGTGAGGAGTAGTGGATGGGTTCCAACAGTGCTGAGAGCGTGAGCTGAAGTGCTCGGGAGCCCGCCACCACCACGTGGTTGACTGGCTGTATCTGTGGATGCATGACTAGATGGAGGGACCCCTAACCAGGGACTCCGGAGGTCTGGGATTGGGGGGAAATGGAATTAGAGGCTCTGGGGGATTTAGGGCGGGCTATGCTATTCAGGTGGTGATGGGGCGGGGATGTCATGATGGGAGTCAGAGGGCAGGCCATCTTCAGGGAAGATGCCCCCGGTGTTTGATACCAGTGGTGTGTTCCAGCCCTCTGTACTCAGATCCAGGTCCTGGACAGCAGACTTGGGGCCCTGGCTTTTGGCTGCTGCTTCTTAATGCCAGGTTGGTTAACAACAAGGCCCCCCTTATCTGATCTGATCATTGAGGAGGGGGCAGACCTGGTGTGTATTACCGAGACCTGGCTGGGCTCTGAAGGGGGGGTTCCCCCTTTGGAAATGTGCCCGGCCAGGTTTATGGTATGGTACCAGCCGAGACCCCAGGGCAGGGGAGGAGGGGTAGCTGTTGTCATCTGGGAATCTCTTGTGGCCTTCAGGGGCACTGCTCCACAAGTGGCCAGTTGTGAGACCCTGTTTTTGAAGTTGGGTTCCCGAGAACAGTTGGGACTGTTGCTACTGTACCAGCCTTCCTGCTGTGTAGCAACCTCCCTTCCTGAACTGCTGGAGGTCATCTCAGGGTTGGCGGTGGAGTTCCCCAGGCTTATGGTTCTGGGGGACTTCAATCTGCCATCCCTGGGGCATGCCTCAGAGGCAGCTCGGGAGTTCATGGCTACCATGGCGGCCATGGGCCTGTCCCAGATTATTCAGGACTCAACTCGGGACAGTGGCCTCACACTGGACTTGGTTTCCTTGTCAGAGCAGTGGCAAGCTGATCTGAAGGGAGAGTTACATCTGTCCCCTTTGTCATTGCCAGATCACGCCCTGGTGACCTTGAGATTCTTTTGTGCCACCCCACTCCACAGGGAGGCAGGACCTATTTGATTGGTCCGCCCCCGGCGACTGATGGACCCAACTCGGTTTCAGAGGGAGCTGGGGGTTATCCCTGAGGATCTGTTGCACGGTCCAGCGGAGGCCCTAGCTGCTACCTGGAATAGGGAGGTGACCAGGGCCTTGGACAGGATCATGCCTGTGCGGCCTCTCTTATCCTATCGAACCTGACACTCCCCGTGGTTCACAGAGGAGTTGAGGGTTCTGAAGAGGATTAAGAGATGTCTAGAGCACCGCTGGAGGAAAACAAGGACCAAACCCAACCGAACACAAGTTAGAGCCGCTATTAAGGCCTACCTTGTGGTGGTAAGAGTGGTGAAACGTCAATATTTCTCCGCTCTTACTGCATCTTCAGAATGCCACCCAGCAGCCCTGTTTAAGGTCATTCAATCCCTTTTGGGAAAGGTGGGCCCAGTGACTCACCTTCAGGGCCACACAGAGGAGTTTTCTGGGCATCTGCAGGATAAAATTGCTCTGATCCATTACAAGTTGGATTCCAAGCATGAAGCATGGCCTGTGGAGATGCCTGGGGAACGTACTTACCCTGTTATCTGGGAACAGTTTGATCCTGTTGGGCCCAAGGAAGTGGACAGGGTCCTCCGGACTGTAAATGCCACCACTTGTCAATTAGATCCATGGCCCTCCTGGCTGGTGAAGGCATCCCGGGAGGTGACGTGTGGTTGGGTCCAGGCGATGGTGAATTCATCTTTGAGAGAGGGGGTGTTTCCAGCTGCCTTTAAGGAGGCACTGGTGCACCCCCTCCTCAAGAAACCATCACTGGACCCTACTATGCTGGACAATTTTCATCCAGTCTCCCACCTCCCATTTTCAGGGAAGGTGGTTCAGAAAGTGGTGGCGTTGCAACTCCAGAGGATTCTGGATGAAACAGATTATCTAGACCCATTCCAGTCAGGTTTCAGGCCCGGATATGGGACAGAAACAGCATTGGTTGCACTTTTAGATGATCTCTGGTGGGAGTGGGATGGGGGCAGTGCATCTATCCTTGCTCTTCTTGACCTCTCAGTGGCTTTCAATACCATCGACCATGGTATCCTTTTGGGTCGGCTTAGGGAGTTGGGGGTGGGTGGCGCAGTTTTGTGCTGGTTCACCTCCTTCCTCCAGGGCTGGTCCCAACTGGTGTTGATAGGGGGCGAGAGATCCGGCCCGCGGCCCCTTCTTTGCGGGGTGCCGCAGGGTTCAGTACTCTCCCCGTTCCTTTTTAACATCTATATGAAACCACTGGGTAAGATCATCCGTCATCATGGGATGAGGTATCATCAATATACAGATGATACCCAACTATACATCTCCGTCCCAAGTGATGTAAGTGATGCTATGACCACCCTCTCTCGGTGCCTGGAGGCTGTGGGGGTCTGGATGGGGAACAACAGGCTTCAGCTGAACCCTGGTAAGATGGAGTGGCTGTGAGTTGGGGGCTCCTCTGTATCCAGGAACTTACCATCTTTGATTCCGGATGGGGTTGCACTGCCCCAGACAGACCCGGTGCGGAATCTGGGGGTCCTCCTGGACTCACGACTCCTGCTCAAAGAGCAGGTGGCAGTCATAGCCAGGAGAGCTTTTGCTCTTCGTGTTGTGCACCAGTTTAGATCCCTTTCCTGGATCGAGAGGCCCTTTGGTCAGTCACTCATGCCCTAGTCATCTCCCATATAGACTATTGCAATGCGTTCTACATGGGGCCACTGTTGAAGAGTATCTGGATGCTACAGCTGGTTTAGAATGCAGCTGTGCAAGCAGTCTTGGGTGCCCCAAGGATGTCGCATATAACACCTTTGCTGCGCGAGCTGCATTGGGTGCCAGTTTGCTTCCGGGTCCAATTCAAGGTGTTGGTTATCACTTTTAAAGCCCTACATGGCATGGGTCCAGTTTACCTGAGGGACTGTCTCATCCCCATTACATCAACCCATCCCACCTGGTCAGGCAGAGAGGGCATGTTACGGACCCCGTCCATGAGAGATTGTTGATTGGCGGGGTCCAGGAAGCAGGCCTTCTCTGCCGTGGCCCCTGCCCTGTGGAACACTCTTCCCCCAGAGGTGAGGCAAGCCCCCTCTCTCCTGGCCTTCCGGAGAGGGTTAAAGACCTGGCTCTGCCATCTTGCTTGGGGCGGGAAGGGGGGTAGTCAATCCTAGGGGTGGCTAGCGCCTTAAAGTGGTTCTCCTGCATTAATGAATCTAAATCAGAACTTTTAATATTGCCTTCTTGGATGCTATTTTATATTTATCTTTATATGTAAGATATCTTGTTTTTATTGAATTTTAATCCTTTTTAGCTTTACTGTAAACCATCCAGAGTCCCTCTTTTGAGGGAGATGGGCAGTGACGAAATTTGATAAATAAATAAATAAATAAATAAAATATACATATTAGGCAAAATAATGTGCATTTTTGAAAAACTGACACAAAACACACAAAGTGATCTTGTATGTGCTTTTAAAAAAAATATAAACTGGAGACTGGCAAAAAGAAAATAAAATTTGCTCATCCCTAGATTTGCTCATCCCTAGATCACTTTCTGCTAAAAAGACACTCAGTATTGTACTCATTCGTATCTGGATTTTATGCTGTTCTTTTAATTCTGAGGTTTGTTTTGTATTTATTTTTAATTCTGAAACTTCACTTAAACATGCTGCCTCTGTTTAGCATGTAATGAAATAATGAAATGTCCCCCTCTGAGTATACCAGTGCCACCTACTGGACAGCATTTGGAACAGATTTGATCTCTTGCAGGTACTCCAGTGCAATTGGCTGAAGAAGACTGTTCAAAAACAAGGCCCAAGTAGGGGTGAAAATGTGAAAAAATAACAGGGAAAAAAATCAGATACCCTCCCATTCTTCTTAGGGTCTTTTTTTGTCCCCCAATCAAAAGCATTGGGAAAAACCGATTATGAAATAGTTCTCAGGATTTCCTTTTGAATTGATAGGTAATGTTAATTTATTCATTTTTTAATCAGAATGCACTGAAACTTATGTTCACAAGAGAAGGTTGAACTCAGCCCTTTTTGCTCGCTGACTTAGTTCCTCTTGTTGACTTTTGATCTACAGGCTGGTGGATCTGTTTTCCTGTCCTCCATAGACTTCAAACCATTTGGAACGAGAAATATACTGGAAGCACCATCCATCCATCCATCCATCCATCCATCCATCCATCCATCCATCCATCCATCCATATATATTACACACAGAGAGAGAGAGATTGAGAGAGATTGAGATACTGTTTTAAAATAAGTAACACATAGCTTTCTGGGTCTGCCCCTCCACAAATGGTTTCCTTTTTATTGCTGCCAAATTTCCAGAAACATCCAACTTCAATACCACCCCAGAACCCTCTGCATACATACAATATTTTGAAATGGCATTTTCAATGATTTTCCCCCCCACTGATGTTGACTCCTCTAAGTGGGGGTGCCGGGAAAACGCTTACAGCAAGGTTGAGATGCAAGGAAAGCTGAACAGCCACCAGCACCGCCAAGACTGAGCACAGACCTTTTTTTGCAAAGGGCAGGCAAACATTGACAGGGAAAGGCCTGAAGGCTGGAAACTTCAGAGATCCATCTACCCCAGGTTAGCAACTCCAGGAGGAAACTAGACATCAATTGCTAGAAATAATCAGCATCATTTGGGGGTGGGGGTTTCTCTTCCCAAAGCAACAACACTTGTAGATGCTACAAGTCTGTTGGAAAGCTTCTCCAAAGAAGCCACCCAGAGTATCCTTTGGCCAGTGTTTCTCAACCTTGGCAACTTAAAGGTGTGTGGACTTCAACTCCCAGAATTCCCAATAATACTGGCTGGGGAATTCTGGGAGTTGAAGTCCACACACCTTTAAGTTGCCAAGGTTGAGAAACACTGGCCAAAGGATACTCTGGGTGGCTTCTTTGGAGAAGCTTTCCAACAGACTTGTAGCATCTACAAGTGTTGTTGCTTTGGGCAGAGAAACCCCCACCCCCAAATGAATATGATGATCGAAGTAATTAAAATAATGTAATTTTAATGTATGTGTTTATAGATGAATTAATACCTGGCATTTCTATTCATTTAATAATCAAGATTACTTACAACAGTAAAGAAAATATAAAATGTAAACAAACGGCATTAATATAATGAATATCTAGATTAAAATATTACAATAACTAAATTAAAATTATTATTCAAAGGCTCACTTTAGCCCTTTTCTATAATGCTGAAATACTTCTTCTTTTGGCTAATTTTGTTTAACATAACAGTCAACTTGAAGCCAAGTCTTACCAACCTTGCTGATTTATATCCTTTTTAATGTGCAATTATTTGTAATTTTTTTCCTCACACGCATTCACACATTGAGAAAAGCAACCAAATTCAGCCCTAAGAAAAAGACAGAGAAAATAACCGCCCAGGGTCCCTCCTTGTGGGGGAGATGGGCGGGATATAAATGTAATAAATAAATAAATAAATAAATAAATAAATAAATAAATAAATAAATAAATAAATAATCATGTTGTAGCTACTGTAGAATAACAGCCTGTCAGAGAAAAACAGCTGGCAGCTCTGATGCAGCACCACAGATGTGCTTGTGGAAGTTCTTTTTGGCTTTTTTGAAGGAATTGCAAAGTTTAACTAGATTTGACCTACCCATAGCTACCTCTTCTTCCTACCAAAGAACTCTAAGACAAGTTGTTCTTGAAAGAATATATTGCTATATGAAATCAACTTCCTTGGTTTCCTCTTCAGACAGGCCCCATTAAAAGTGTGTTGGGGGTATGAGCCATCTAACAGGAACATCAATATGGAGAGAATACTGTCTAGCATGGAGGGTTGGCCTCTAGATAAAGACAGAGATATCTTGGGGCTTAGAATAGATAGATTGCCTCTCCTGTCCTGGTGTAAGCACTCTTCCTCTGTGTGAGAGAGAGAGCCTTTGGAGAACTCATCATTCAAAATGTTGCTGGTTTTTCCCCCTGAGTCTATTTGTATTAACTCCAGCAAATAAACATCCAAACAAGGGAGTTGCAATGTGGGGTGGAAGGAATGGTTCTGATAAAATGTATCATCCTTTCTCCCATATTGGAGTCTCGCCTACCGAGGGCAGCCTTTGCTTTCTTTAGGAGCAGGAAGTGTTGCCTTGTAGTGTCCTTGTTTCTGGAAAGATATGTGTGAATGTATTATAGCAGGGGTCCCCAAGCCCTGGGCCGCGGACTGCTACCAGTCTGCAGGCTGTTACGAACCAGGCCGCCATGCGGGTCTCCGAACCCCGCCCCCCGGTCTTCATTATTGGCTTCTGCCTGCAAACCCCGCCCCGGTCAGCGCAATTGGCTTCCGCCTGAAAACCCTGCCCCCCAGTCTGCGTGATTAGCTCCTGCCTGCAAACCCCGCCCCCTGCTCTGCGCGATTGGCTCCCACCTGCAAACCCTGTCCCCCCCTCTGCGTGATTGACTCCCGCCTGCAAACCACACACCCTGGTCCGTGGAAAAATTGTCTTCCACGACCAGTCCCTGGTGCCAAAAAGGTTGGGTACCCCTGTATTATAGGAGAGGGGAGGCCAATGTGAATTTTCTGCCAAGAAATATATAAATGGTATCAGTCACCTATAGATGAAACCAATATGTGGTAGAAAGCTGAGTTTGAGATGAATATTATTAATATAATGACCTTTGTCTTAATATAGAGCCAGTTTGGTGTAGTGGTTAAGGCATCAGGCTAAAAACCAGGAGACTGTGAGTTCTAGTCCCGTGTTAGTACAAAGCCAGCTGGATGACCTTGGGCCTGTCACTCTCTCAGCCCTAGGAAGCAGGCAATGGCAAACCAATTCTGAAATCTTGCCAAGAAAACTGCAGGGACTAGTCCAAGCAGTTGCCAGGAGTCAAAAACTGACTCAAAGGCACACACACAAAAAAGCCTTTGTCTATTTTAAGTTATTATGTTCTGATTATTACTGGCATCCTGCAGTGTATTTGGACCTATGTGATTCATTACAAGAGAAGGTACACGTTTTTCTCTTGAAGAGGTATTTGCCACAATCTTGAGAAAATGGAGAGATAGTGCTAAACAAAATATAAAAATTCCCCACCATCAACAAAATTCCCACCATCTCTACAATATAGGAGATTGGCTTGTTGCAAGAATCACAGCTAGAAAGTTACAATCCACCATGTAGTTAATTCATCAAAAATTCTTGTTCTGTATCTACTGAATTCCCCAAATAATGTTTAAGAAAGGATGGCTATCAGACTTTTTATGTTGGCACTATAGGAAATTTGAGAGCTCATGTGATTTGGTCCTGTTTTGTTATGACTCTCTTTTGCTTCCAAGTCATCACTTGTTATACATATGTTATACATATGTGTGATGGAATGTGTCTATGAGGGGGGAGGTGATGTGATGGACTACAGTAACGCAGCTGGTTCTCAGGAAGGAGGGAGCACATTCAAGGAGGGGAGCAAGATAAGAGAAAACACAGTCCAGAGCTGGAACTTGGGAAGACTAAGAGGTTCAGAGAAGCCTCGCCCTAGAGCCTCCCAGGTTATTTCCCTTTAGGTTAGGTAGAGTAGCTTGAGTCTGGCAAGATTCTGTCTATACGGGGTGAGCAAAGAACGAACTGAAGTTTGGCTGGATTGATTCCTTGTCGTTCTTGGGCTGGGCCTGACAATATGGTAATACAACCTTGGGGAAAAACATGTAAGTTAGAGATGTAAATGTAATGCTGAATTAAATTCCAAATATATGGACCATGACACTTTAGGAAAAATTCTGGCTCCATTAAGTGGGGATTTGGCTAAGAGAATTATTCCATGTAGGTGTATCTTCAGATGTCCAAAAGGAGAGTCAAGAAATGTACTATTTGTCATTTTTTAAAATGTCTTTATATTATAAAACTGAGAAAATGAAGAAGTATGTTTCTATATGGACTAGATTCAACAATACGTTCAAGGACTGAGCTAGTTGTATATTAATGTTATCCGATTCCTTCCTTCCTTCCTTCCTTCCTTCCTTCCTTCCTTCCTTCCTTCCTTCCTTCCTTCCTTCCTCCCTCCCTCCCTCCCTCCCTCCCTCCCTCCCTCCCTCCCCTCCCCTCCCCTCCCCTCCCCTCCCCTCCCCTCCCCTTTCCTCTCCTTTCCTTTCCTTTCCTTTCCTTTCCTTTCCTTTCCTTCCTTCTCTATTTTTTTTACTTTATTACCACTATTTACTTTGTCTCTGTTTGTTATTCTCACTATAACTATAAAATTATTCAAAAAATTATTTTTTAAAAAACTTACAATCCACCACTGGAAGTTCAAGTTAGGGAGAAATGCCAAGGGAAACAGCATGTACATGAATAAAAATACAGGCTTCCTTTTAAATAATTATGTGGTTCACTTTACCTGAAGGAATATGCTGTCAAAATCAGATTTCCATCATCACAACAGCTGTATTTAGCTTTGCTTTCAGGATAACACTGGAGTCATTCTTGCTACACTGTAATTAATTACTTTCTAGCCTTTTTTGTCTCTTTCTGAGTCACCTAGGTTATTGAAATATTCAATAAAATTGTCAGACTCAATCCATCTAATTTTATTCACAACAGCAAACTTCCAACATCTGTTAGCTGTTAAGCCAGAGAAGAGCATTAGGGCTGAAGCTCAAATTTTTGTTGCAGCAGCTCTTGATTTCAGTGCTGCTCCTTGCAAATGTGAATATTGTTGATGATCTGTATGGGAGCCACATTTCCATCCTTTTCCCTCTGTCCAAACATGACACTGATGTTACCAGTGGGGAGGAGAGTTTTGTCCCTTCTGAAGTGTGCTTCACAGAAAACCCTCCCAAATGCCACTGCCTTATCATGCTGCAGCATTCAAAATGGCACACAAGATGAAAATGACAACACTTCAGCCATCCTGTCCCTGTAACCTTCACAACGATTTTGTAAATACTCGATGCTTGTAGGAAAAAGAACGAGCTCTTTGGACACATATCTAGATGGAACTGCATTAAAAAAACATATTTCAAAAGAAAAATATTTCAAGAGAGTAAGACTGATGGAGTAGAAACTACACTTTCAATATTTGGCAATGCAGCAGAATTAGGCAGAGCTCGGGGGGTGGAGAATGATGGGTGCAGCGTGTAAGGTGCTCCATCTGATGCCTGAACTCTCCTTACTCCAGAGTAAACCACAGACGCGCGGTTTCTTAGAAGCAGAAAGATTTATTACAAGACATGAAGGCTAGCACGAACCAAGACTTGAATGAATCAGCAAAGCATGGCTTGTCACATTTAAACATTCCCCTTCCCGAAGTCCTTTCATGTTTACACGTGTAGCTCGTGGCTCCAGGGTGCTCAGACATCCGTTTGCATAGATGTGTACTGGCGCTGGCCGCTTTAGGTGTGAATCGTCTATTTCAAAGGCAGGCGCCTCTTCCGTGTCTGTTGCACGCCACCCTCGCTATGCATACTTATCTAAGATATTGGCAGAGGTCTGCAGAGCTCTGACACAGTGACAGGAATGTAAAAGAGATGGTAGTGCATGTAGGTTTTCAGATATGAACCTACTGTATAAAGCAGTACTAGTGCTGTACAGATGTTATCTTTCTTGTTGCTCATATTTCCATGAACATCCAAAGGAGATGCAGGGTTCTTCAAAAGATAATTTAGAGCAATGAAAGTGCCCCCATTTGTTTGGGAAATTTATGGAACTTTGTCAATAAGTAGGTTAACAGGTTCAGTTGCATAAGGCATGTCCCAGTCTTATCTCATTGATCCATACCATGCCCATATCCTATCTAACCATTTGATTAATTTACCTAAAAATAAGATAAGTCTTTGTCTGGTGCAACAGGTGCCAATGGTGACAAAGTGGCTTCCTCTTTAGATAGCTGCAGCATCACAAGTGGAGATTTCATCGAACCAGAATGAAGTGAGGGACTGTAGAATTAATAATGTCCAGGTTGGCTGATAAGAGAACTGCAGTGCAGAAAAATAACTTCCATAACATTTAACAAGGGGAAAAATAAAGGAAAACTAGCAAAACAAAACATGTTTTTGCTGCGAAAATGGCAAATATCCAGTATTTGGGGCGAAATGGGCATACTTGTTTTCCTTTTCTTGATGGTTTATGTGCCTTTGTAACAACTTATAAATATTCCTACAGCTAGATGTTTCAAAGCAAAACATGTTTTGCAGCCTGTTCTAGCCTTCTACTTCCTTATTTTATTTTATTCTACATAGGATATAGGAAAGCGTAGGGGTATGGTGCCTTATCCCTTAATTATTTTTCCCCAGTCCAATTTGCTTACAGATTATAAGGCTGGGAAAACATGTTTTTCTTTATGCCATGAAAGGAAACTAATGTAGTTGTTTTTCTGACTTCTTAAAAACAAAAATATTCTCTTGCCCTGGAAATTACCTTGATTTGATACCTTTGGTTTGTAAATAAAGTTGCTGGAGGCTGTAGTCTAAAATCAACAACAAATAAAATAATGAGAGTCAAATTCTGCTTTCTCTCATTTCAATAGCTCATGGTCTTTCAGAACAATCCATTTAGATATCCATGTAAGTGAACTCAGCTCCATTTTACCAGCCATTAAATACTCAGTTTCTAAACACTTTCAAAACCCTGTACATGTATTATGTCCCTATTTGGAATGTACACTATAACAGCCTCATCAGTACATACGTATCTAAACTATACAGCAGGAAACGAGTTATTTTGTATAAATCAGAGACTCAATCAAATAGATGGAATGAAGGAATGCACTAAGAAAATAATTAACAACATCGAGAAAGCCAGTGTGTTTGGAACGAACAGAATCTGCACTATATATTAACTCCTATATTTCATTTTACATATTTTCTTACTTTTGGTGCCAACATTTCAAGAAAATGTAGCAGGTGTTCTGAGAAATGACGTTTTCCTGCAGCTGTGAGTCACCGTAAGTGCAAATATTTTCTCTTCATCACTTGAACTATTTTACTTCCAGCAGAATTATTAGAATTAATAAGCAGCAGTTTGTATTAGTTAACGATTTAGATTGCAGTTTCAGGCTTCTAAAAGCATGTTTTTGAACCTGACTATTTGAAATAACTGCATTCTTAGCATATTTTAAAATCCCAGCAATATGTGAAGACCAGAGAGTGACCCAAATTGCATTTGGGGGCTAGCATGTTTCTTTTTTCCTTTTTATAAGAACTTTATTATTTTTCAAAGCTTAGTTAAAATACAAAATAGGAAGTATAGACAAGATAGAAAATAGAACTAAAGAAAAAAGAAAAAAACTATTAAAGTTCAAATAGACAGAAAATAGAAACAGAAGTAACCTATGGCTATATTCCCCGTAGTAAGCTATGGCTGCAAGAGCTGGACCATAAGGAAGGCTGAGCGAAGGAAGATAGATGCTTTTGAACTGTGGTGTTGGAGGAAAATTCTGAGAGTGCCTTGGACTGCAAGAAGATCAAACCAGTCCATACTCCAGGAAATAAAGCCAGACTGCTCACTTGAGGGAATGATATTAAAGGCAAAACTGAAGTACTTTGGCCACATAATGAGAAGACAGGATACCCTGGAGAAGAAGCTGATGCTAGGGAAAGTGGAAGGCAAAAGGAAGAGGGGCCGACCAAGGGCAAGATGGATGGATGATATTCTGGAGGTGACGGACTCGACCATGGGGGAGCTGGGGATGGTGACGGCTGACAGGAAGCTCTGCCGTGGGCTGGTCCATGAAGTCACGAAGAGTCGGAAGCGACTGAACGAATAAACAACAACAAAGAAACAGAAAGTGACTTCCAACTTTCTCCAATACAGATATAGATAAATTTACAAATGTAATCTCTTACCATTAATTAAACCATAGTAAATTATTTCTATTAAAACAAACCATTTATTCACTAAAACCCAGAGTCAAAGCTTCATTTTTTTCCCACACAAGCAAGTACTCTAAAAAGTGGTTGCCAAGTAGATATAAATCCAGAAACAGAATGATCTCTTATTAAGGCTGTCAACTTAGCCATTTGAGCCAAATCCATTAATTTAAAAATCCAGTCTTCAACTGTAGGTATTTGTGGATCCTTCCAAAGTCTTGCAGCTGTAATCATGTATAAAAGCAAAATTCCATATTGTTTCTCTAGCTCAGGGCTTTCCAAAGTGCCGCCTCTGGCGACACACCAGTGGCGGCGGCGGCAGCACGGCGGCGCGTGCACGCACGGCGGCGGCACTGGGGGGCGTGCGGCAGCGCGCGCAAGCACGGCGGTGGCGCGGGGGGGCGTGTGGCGGCACGCGTGTGCACGGCGGCGGCATCGGCTGCAGCCTCCGCTAAAACGCGGAAGCACTGATCCTGCGCCGCTGCCACCGTGCACGCGCGTGCCACCGCTTCCGGGTGGTGTGGCGACACACCACGCTGTGTGTGGCGACACACTTTTGTGTCGCGACACACAGTTTGGAAAGCTCTGCTCTAGTTCCTACTCCATCAAATCCAAGAGAAACAGTTCTGGTTGTTGTTGTTTTTTTGTATGTTCACTTTAGGAATATTTTGAATAGTAGCACATATTTGATCCCAAAACTTTTTAGCCTTCTCACAGGTCCACCAAAGATGATAAAAAGTTCCTTCATCCTGTAAACATTTCCAACAAATGTTTGTTACACCATTATACATTTTTGACAACTTATCAGGAGTTAAATACCAACGATACATCATTTTGTAAAAATTCTCTTTTAAGTTGTAATTCAAGGTGAATTTCAAACCTTTATTCCACATATTTTCCCATTGCTACAACATAATATTATATCCGAAGTTCTTAGCCCAATTGATCATACATTCTTTAACCTGTTCATCTTCCAAATTCATCTGTAACAACATTTAATACATTTTAGTAATAACATGTTCATCATTTATGCAGAGTTCCATTTCAAACTGAGTTGTTTCATTAACAAATTTATAGTTCTTTTTATCCACTTTAAAACCTTCTGACAATTGAACATAGGTAAACCAATGACATGTGAAACCTTCCAACTCTAACATATCTCTTGTTTTAAGTTTTGGCTCACCCTCTTCAAAATTTAACAAATCTTTATACTTTAACCAACTTATTCTTCCCACATTTTCTCTTCTAACAAATGCTTCTTGAGGTGACAACCATAATGGTATATTAGGAGACAGTCTTACCTTATATTTATTCCAGAACCTCAATATGGCACTCCTGACAAAATGATTTTTAAAATCCTTATTAACTTTAACTTTATCATACCACAAGTAGGCGTGCCACCCGAATCTTATTTCATGTTCTTCAAGCTGCAATAATTTCTTATTCTCCAAGTAATCCATTCCTTCATCCAAAGCAAACAACAGGCATCAAAGTACAATTTTAGATTAGGGAAGCCCAGACCTCCTCTTTGGCATCTTGTAACAATTTATATTTAATTCTTGGTTTCTTGCCTTGCCAAATAAATTTCGAAATATCTCTCTGCCACTGTTTAAATGGTAAATCTGTTGACAGAATCGGTATAGTCTGAAAAAGAAACAACATCCTAGGCAAAACATTCATCTTAATCACAGATATTCTTCCCATGAGAGACAATTGTAATTTCCCCCATCTTAAATCTTTTTTCACATCATTCCAAATTTTAACATAATTATTATGAAACAACATACTGTTCTTAGTTGACAGGTAAAGGTAAAGGTAAAGGTAAAGGTAAAGGTAAAGGTAAAGGTAAAGGTAAAGGTAAAGGTAAAGGTAAAGGTAAAGGTTCCCCCCGCACAGTCGTGCAGTCGTGTCCGACTCTAGGGGCCGGTGCTCATCTCCGTTTGTTAGCCGAAGAGCCAGCGTTGTCCGAAGATGCTTCCACGGTCATGTGGCCGGCATGACGCACACGGAATGCTGTTACCTTCCCACCGAAGTGGTACCTATTAAGTAAGTAAGTAAGTAAGTAAAAACCACAATAATACAATACAATAAGTAATTATAAAATCTAGATGGACGAAGGCATTCATTAAAAGGAGGATATTAAAATTAGGGGATTAGCCACCCCCATGAGGAGCTATCCCTTCCTCCTTCCCATGCCTGGTGGCAGAACCAGGTCTTCAGCTCTTTCCTAAAGGTCGGGAGGGAGGAAATCTGTCTCAACTCTGGGGGCAAGATGTTCCATAGAGTAGGCGCTGTCACAGAGAAGGCCCGCCTCCTAGACCCCATCAGATGACATTCTCTAATTGATGGGGTTCGTAGCAGGCCCTCTCTGAATGACCGGGTGGGGCGGGTCGATAACATGGGGATAAGAAGGTCCCTCAGGTATTCTGGCCCCATGCCATGTAGGGCTTTAAAGGTGATAACCAACACCTTGAATTGTACCCGGAAGCAAACCGGCACCCAATGCAGCTCGCGGAGCAGCGGTGTTACATGTGCAGATCTTGGCGCACCCAAAACTGCCCGCGCGGCCGCATTCTGCACCAGCTGAAGCTTCCGGATAGTCTTCAAGGGTAGCCCCATGTAGAGGGCTACATGGAGATGACGAGAGCATGAGTGGCTGTACGGAGGGCATCGCGTTCCAGGAATGGGCGTAACTGGCGCACTAACCGAAGTTGTGCAAAAGCCCTCCTAGCCACGACTGCCACCTGCTCTTCGAGCAGGAGTCGTGAGTCTAGAAGAACCCCCAGATTGCGCACCGGTTCCGAATGGGGTAGTGCTACCCCATCGAGAACCAAAGATGATAATTTCCCAGAAGACGCTGAGCCATCAATCCACAGCCACTCGGTCTTACCAGGGTTCAACTGAAGCCTGTTGTTCCCCATCCAGGCCCTCACAGCCCCCAGGCACTGGGACAGGGTGGACACTGCATCACTTACTTCACCAGGGATGGAGATATATAATTGAGTATCATCCGCATACTGATGATACCTCATCCCATGGTGTCGGATGACCTCGCCCAGCGGTTTCATGTAGATGTTGAACAGGAGAGGAGAGAGAACCAAACCCTGCGGCACCCCACACAGGAGCGGATGTGGGCTGGATCTCTCCTCCCCTATCACCACCGACTGGGAGTGGCCCCGGAGGAAGGAGGTGAACCAGCGCAAAACTACGCCGCCCACCCCCAACTCCCTAAGCCGTCCCAAAAGGATACCATGGTTGATGGTATCGAAAGCCGCTGAGAGATCTAAGAGAGCCAGGATGGATTCACTACCTCCATCCCGCTCCCGCCAGAGATCATCCTTAAGCGCGACCAATGCAGTCTCCGTCCCATATCCTGGCCTGAAACCTGACTGGAAAGGGTCAAGATAATCCGCTTCATCCAGGGTCCTTTGAAGTTGCAACGCCACCACTTTCTCAACCACCTTTCCCAAAAAGGGAAGGTGGGAGACTGGACGAAAATTGCTTCTCCTGCTTGTGTTGGTGGAGGTGTTGTTCTCTTCTTAGGAGTTCCTTGATTGGGCTGTTGTTTGCTGCTTGGTTGATTGCCTGAGTTAATAGTTCCTTGATTAGGGTATATTGTGATGTTTGATTGTTCGTCTGGTGCTAATCCTGGTGTTAATCTTTGTATATCTGGCTGTTGATTGCTGGCAAAGAGGTGTTCTGGTCTTTTGGCTTTTCTATTGTCTCTTATGAATGGTATGTAAATGTTGTTTACTTCTATGTGTCTGTTGATGGCTGCTTTGTCTGAGTGCCAAGCTTCCAGGAATTCTCTAGCGTTTTTGGATTTGGTTTGGTTTAAGATGCTCACAGTTTCCCAGTTGAAAGTATGGTTGAGTCTGTCCATGAGTTGTGAGATTAAGGAGTTTTCATTGTGTCTTCTGACTGCTAGTTGGTGTTCATGGATGCGCTCTGCTAGTCTTCTGCCTGTCTGTCCTACATAGTGGCTGCTACAGTCCTTACACTGTATGTTGTAGATAACTCCTGTTTTTTCTTCTTGGGCTACTGGGTCTTTTGGGTTACTTACAATGTTCTGAAGGGTTTTGGTTGGTTTATGTGCTATTGTGATGCCATGTGGTTGTAACAGTCTATTGGTAGTTTCTGAGATGTTTCTGATGTATGGCAGTGTAATCCTTTTCATAGCTTGTGTTGGTTGTGTTGTAGTGGGTTGAGTGGTCAGGCATTTTTAGATAAAGTTGAGTGGGTATCCATTTTGCTGGAAGATGCTGTATAGATGATCTGTTTCCTTTTTCTGGTGTTCTGGGTTGCTGCAGTGCGTTAGTGCTCATCTGAATAATGTTCTTACACATCTCTTGTGGGAGGTTGGGTTGTTGCGTTGGTAATGGAACACTTGGTTAGTGTGGGTAGATTTCTGGTAGACTTGTGTTTCTAGAATGCCCTCATTTCCTCTACTGATGAGAATGTCCAAGAAGGGTAGTGTGTTGTTGTTTTCTTCTTCCCTTGTGAATTTTATTCCATTGAAGATGTTGTTGATGGTTTCATGTGTTTCCTCCAGTTGATCCTTTTTTATTATGATGAAGATGTCATCTACATACCGCATCCATACTTTGGGTTGTATACGTGGGAGTGCTATCATTTCTAGACGCTGCATTACAATCTCTGCTATGAGTCCTGCAGCATCTAGAAATGATAGCACTCCCACGTATACAACCCAAATTCCAGTTTATTATATTGTCATAAAATTCATATAGGAGCAACTCTGGACTGCCTGTATATTCCTAATTTCATTAAAGGTAAATGCAGGTCAGAAAATTCTGAAGAAAATATATTAGTTTTATTTATTTGTATAGACCTTAACATTCATAGACATGTTCTGTTCTCAACATTTGTTCTTTGCAAATTTCCTAAATTTTATTTTATTTATTTATTATTTAAATTTATATGACTGCCCATCTCCCCCAACGGGGGACTCTGGGCGGTTTACAATAAAAAAATATCTAGTCCAGCTATAAGAATCAATGACTGTGATCTCATTCTTATTAATTTTCTCCAACCATTAAGAAACAAAATCCGTGCCGCAGGATTTTTGACTGGGAAGCCATAAACTTCCAGATCAAGGGATGAATGTTCTGTCCATGCTCAGAAGGGCCGCCTCTCTCTGCCCTGTTTATGGGTGAGAGGCCGGTGTCCACTGCTGTTTGCTCATTTCCTATGTTGGAATCCACTTTCTGGATGAACTACACAGCCACGTGGGGTCCTGTACAGTTTGTGCCAGCAGGAGAGTGGAACAAAGGTTGGAAATATTTTTAGCTCTGTGCCATATAACAGGTCTGTTTACTTTCTACTTAAAACTTGATGTGTAAATACAGCTGTTATTTACCTTTTTGTTTTCTCAAGAAAAGGGCCCATAAAGCTGAGTTTCTGAAGATATTGTTTTGGAGATTCAGGGAGTTTCCATTATTTTTCTCCACTTCCCCTCCCCTTGGGTTGGCCTCCTAGAACACACACACTGTGTGGTTTTGACGCAATTTCAAGCAAATATTTTGCCACCAAGAAGCAGTGCAGGGTCACGGAGGTCCTGAAGATTTGGGCACCGAGTATCTCCCTCCAATCCAGTAAACAATGGCTCTATAAGTCATTAAAAATCCCTTTTGATTACCTTTTCCTGTTTCTGATTGTTTTGGAGCAGGAGGGGTAGATTTTGTAATTCAACACACTTCTTTTTCCTGCTACTAAATTTAAAGTGCCCTTAGAATGGAGTGGCACTTTGTGCTAAGGAGGTTGTTAAGAGTACACAAAATCAAAATTAAAAGTATAAACAAAGACAGTGTTCGAAGATCTAGGAGGGAACTTACAAGAGAGGAAATAATTAACTAGAGAGTTTTCTTGACCTAAGTTACAAGTAACGCAGTAGGATTTAGGAGCCTTAAGTGACCTAGCATATGGCCCAGTTTCAGGATGGGAACATTTACTTTCCAGAGTAGAAATTTCAGCAGGTGCTATTTTCGTTGTCCCTGCATCCCCTTTGTACTGATGTAATTATGAATGATGCAGGAGCCACACCCTCCTTTGGGCTTATCCTTCCATCGGAAGCATGTGATCATGCAAGGATCCCAAAATTTGCTGATTGGGCAAGAAGGTAATCATAAGAAGCCTGAAGTCCCAGGATTTTCAAGCACAGCCAGTTTAACTATTAATTTTATCTTTTATACAAAGCTCATGTAATGTTATCTTTAATACAAGGCTTAAAAGGCAGTCTTGGCCAGTGGTTCACTCTGCTTAGTTTGTGGCTAGATAAAATTAATGGTGGCAGGATGTTCACTAAGCCAGTTTTCAGGAGAAGCATGACCAAGATTCACCTTTTCAGGTGTGGGCAATGCATATCAAGAGACACTCTTTAGACTGCACAGGTCATGTCCTTGGGGAAACAGTTTCTGTGAATAAAGAGAATTTGGGACTCATTTATATATGATGATGATAACCTCTGTATAAAATGAAACCAGTATGGATTACACTAAATTCAGTACAAAAAATAGTAAACCGTTTAACCTAACAATAAGAATTAAATCAATATTGGCACAGTCAAGTAGACACTAGCTTCTGAAAAGTTTACAGGAAGGATCATGTGATTTGATTCCTTGTTACTTGATTATTCAGGGTTTGAGGATGAATGGCTGTTGGACATCTAATCGGAGCTCATCGAAGAGCACCACAACTGATGTGGTTGTGATGGTTATTTGTTGGGGTTTGTATAATACCCAGAATTTACAGCTAGATTAATTAGACAGGTGAGAGGCATTAAGTTCTGTAAGTCATTCTATCAGCAGCCATTGTTGAAGAATGATGAAAGAAGTGATTCATACCACAGCTGATATAGTTTAAGCTGGGTGTGGTAGATAATGAATTTAACCTATAATGTGATTGGTCAATTTAAGTATATAAGCAGAGGAGCTCTAGTGTTCATTCTTCTCTCATTACTATCTTCATTATCATCTGTATCTGTTGGACGTTATTGGACTGTGTATTGACTGCGTATGTATATAGAGCAAATAGACTATTTTATCTAATCTCTTGTGAGTGTCTGCTTACTCAATAGAACGTATTACTCTGAGGTCCAGAAGGAACATTGGCAGCCCCAGCGCTGTATACTCTGACATATTTATTGTTATTACCTATCAAAATATTACATTTTTCATATTTTGATATAGATGCACAATTGTATATGTATAAAAACAGTATACATATAATGTTGTAAGTCAGCAATCCTTACACTGAGGAAGGAAGTGGTAAGAAGGAAGGGATACTCAGTTATACATCAGGAGACGCATCAGAAAAACATGAGGAGGGCAGTACTAGAAGGCTCAGATACCTGTACACCAATGTGCAGAGTATGGGGAACAAACAGGAAGAAGTCCCAGTAATGGGGCTGGGCAAATATGACATTATTGGCATTACTGAACCTTGGTGGGATGGAATTCATGATTGGAATGTAGTACTGGAAGGATATAATTTATTCAAAAGAAACAGACCCACAGAAGGGGATGGGTGTTGCACTATATATAAAGAATGACTACACCTGTATGGAAATTTGTGGCACCAAGGGTAAAAAGCATCTAGGTGAAAAGGAAACAAGAATGACACTGTTGTGGGTATCTACTATAGACCACCTAACCGAGCAGAAGATATAGATGAAATATTTGCAGACCAGATGGCCAAAGTGTCCAGAAAATGTGGAAACTAACTGTCATAATGAGGGATTTCAACTGTCCTGATATCAACTGGGAATCAAACCCTGTATCATGTGGAAGATTCAATAGGTTCTTGATGCACCTTGCAGTCAATTTCATTCTCCAAAAGGTGGAGGAGGGAATTAGGAGATTGGCTATACTGAACTTAGTACTTACTAACAGAGAACTAATTAGTGTTCTACATTTCAGGGCAGCTGACTTCAGTAAGCTAAAGGAAAAAAATAGGAAGCATTCCATGGATGGAAATCCTGAAGGAAAAACAGTTCAGGAGGGTTGGGAAATTCTGAAAAATAAGTAAGGCCCAAACATAAACAATACCAACAGAAAGAAAAATGGGAGACAGCTGATGAGACTGGTGTGGTGCATAAAGAACTCTCTGATAAACTAAGTAAAAAAAAGGTTTAAAAAATGATAGATTTGAACTATGGGCCCTATCTAACAAAATGCTGTTCAATGGTAAGAAATGTAAGGTTGCACCAGATACACAGGTACAAGATAGGCTGTGCCTGGCTTGGCAGTAATGCTTGTTAAAAGGATCTAGGTATCCTGGTAAACTACAAACTAAACATGAGCCAGCAGTGTGCTGCAGCTGCCAAAACAGCCAATGCAATCTTGGGCTCCATCAACAAAGGTAAAATGTAGAGATGATGGGAAGTAATAATTCCACTCTATATTGCACTGGTCAGACTACACCAGGAGTACTGTGTCTAGTTTTCTGTAGCTTGCATCATGTCAACTGGATTTCTATTTTCTCAGTGGAAACGTTTCGCTCCTTATCCAAGAAGCTTCTTCAGTCTGAGCAAAGTTTGTAAGGGAATCCTTAAATATGTTTCTAGGGTGGCTGTGTGACCTTGCACTTGGGGCTAGGTCATGGTTATTTGAGATGTTTATTTCTAAGTCCCTTTATCATCCAAAGGAGGATCGTTAAGATTACCTTGCTGTTGTTGAGATTGCGAAATGGTCTTAATCTTCCTAGGCACAGAAGACAAAGCAGGAAGGAAAATAGGGGAAAGATTGTGCCTGAGGCCCCCACCTCTATTCAAAGAAGGATTTTCCAAGTTGCCATAAATGGAACCTTTGTACAGGAGGATGGCCCAACACAGGAGGAGCAACACCACAGGACCAGAGTCAGCAGTTTACCTTCATCTAAAAGAAAAAGGACACTAATTTGAGGACATTAATGTTCACATTTTAGACAAGGAAGATAAGTGGTTTGAAAGAGGGGTCAAGAAATCCATTTATGGCAACTTGGAAAATCCTTCTTTGAATAGAGGTGGGGGGCTCAGGCACAATCTTTCCCCTATTTTCCTTCCTGCTTTGTCTTCTGTGCCTAGGAAGATTAAGACCATTTCGCAATCTCAACAACAGCAAGGTAATCTTAACGATCCTCCTTTGGATGATAAAGGGACTTAGAAATAAACATCTCAAATAACCATGACCTAGCCCCAAGTGCAAGGTCACACAGCCACCCTAGAAACATATTTAAGGATTCCCTTACAAACTTTGTTCAGACTGAAGAAGCTTCTTGGATAAGGAGCAAAACGTTTCCACTGAGAAAATAGAAACCAGTTGACATGATTCAAGCTACAGACAATTCCACCTGGATGACTGAGAACCTTCATAGACATGTGTCTAGTTTTGGTCGCCATACTAAAACAGGAATGTTGAGGAATTGGAAAGAGTGCAGAGAAGAGCAACAAAGATGGTGAGGGTCTTGCAGGCTAAATCGTATAAATAATGGTGAAAAGAATTGAGTATGTTTAGCCTATAGAAGAGAAGGCTAAAGGGAGACATGATAGCAGTCTTCCAATACTGTATGGGTAATCCTCGAGTTACGATGGCAATTGGGACCGGAATTTCCATTGCTAAGCGATGCGGTCGTAAAGCACAACCGCATCGCTAAGCGACAGCGATCCCTGCAGTCCCAATTGCCATCATTAACTGAATTGCAGTGGTCGTTAGGCAAGGACTTCCTTACAACTTCCTGCCAGCTTCCCACAAGAAAAGTCAGTGAGGAAGCCAGTAGGAAGTTGCAAGTCCCAGGTGGCTCATAAGCAGGCTGGCAGGCAGGTAAGTGGCTGCTGCCGGGTGGGGGTGGGAGCGAGGGGGAGCACAAGGGTGTGAGGGAGGCATGGTGAGGTTTGGGGAGGGTGTTTTGGGGTGTGCAAGTGGTGGGGGAGGTGTGGCAAGGCTCAGGGAGGGTGCGCGGGAGTGTGCGAGGGTGCAAAAGAGGCATGGTGAGGCTTGGGGAGAGTGTGTGGTGCCCAATGGTGTGAGGGAAGCATGGCAAGGCTCAGGGAGGGTGCACAGGAGTGCACAAGTGACCGGTGCAGTACAAGCACAGAGGGGCTGGGTGGGTGTGCCCGGGTGGGGGCAACTTACCCAAGTGACTTGCAACCTTCTCTGCTGGCTTCCCCATTGACTTTCTGGGGAAACCAGCAGGGAAGGTCACAAAGGGCGATCACATGATTGCGGGGTGCTGCAACCGGTCATAAGTACGAGCCAGTTGCCAAGCACCCAGATCACAATCCTGTGGCTGTGGGAGTGCTGGAATGGCCAGAACTCCAAGGACCAGTTGGAGCCACCATTCGTTCAGTGCCTTCATAACTTTGAACGGTTGCTGAACGCATAGTTGTAAGTTGAGGACTACCTGTACTTGAACAGCTGTCCCAAGGAAGAGGTGTGAATTTATTCTCTGAAGTGACCAAATGTAGGGCAAGAACCAATGTGTAGAAGCTTTACGAAAGAGATCCAAATTTAAAATAAGTAATTTCCTGACTGTGAGAACTATTAAAGTGGAACAGACTGCCTCTTGGTGTTACTGGCATTCCATCATTGGAGGTTTTCAAATGAAGGTTAGACAGCCATTTTTCTGGGAGGGTCTGAGGATTCCTGCCCTGGACAGGGTGTTGGACTAGAAGACCTAAAAGATCCCTTCCAGCCTTATGATTCTATGTTATCAATATGATACAACATTTACATTAAAGACCAAAAAAGAGTAAAAGGACCTGTACAGTTATAAACAAACATCTCAAAAAATGTGACTCTCATGCTTGAAAGTATTCTTCCTAGCCCCTTTGTAAAAAAAGACTTAATGTTTGACTTGTTGGAATCATCAGGGGTCAACTCAGCATTGTCTCATAAACATAAGGGGGGGTCTTTTCTAGTAAAACGCATCTCTATTGTGCTTGGGGATGTCACATGGGTCACCTGATTTCCACTTCCTCCTCCTCCTTGAGTTTGGGGGATTAATAATCTCCATTACTCTTGGGGCACACCTGCAAGCAGGAGGCGCTGCACAATGCAGCCCTCGTCCATTCCATCTCGCTTGCACACAGATCTACAATGAATCTTCTTGTATCCAGATCTACTGAATAAATGTAAGCTATCTCTATTTTTCTTCATCTAACTAATGTGTGAAGACTGAATTTATTTCTGAACGCAATTAAGCTTAAAATGCAAGTTCCCTGCTGGTTCATGCTTCTACTCTGCAAGATTGTTGTTAGCTGCTTGGAGTTCTTTTATTAACCTTCAAGACTCCATCATGACTAATGCTAATATTAACACAGGGGGTGCAGTGGCTCAGCGGTTATGATGCCAGGCTTGTCGATCGGAAGGTCACAAGTTCGGAGGTTCGAGACCCGAGCGCTGCGTGACGGAGTGAGCTCCCGCACTCGCCCCAGCTCTTGCCAACCTAGCAATTCGAAAGCATGCAAATGCAAGTAGATAAATAGGTACCACTTCGGTGGGAAGGTAACAGCGTTCTGTGCGCATCATGCCGGCCACATGACTGCGGAAGCGTCTTTGGACAATGCTGGCTCTTTGGCTAACAAACGGAGATGAGCACCGTCCCCTAGAGTCGGACACGACTGTGTGGGGGAACCTTTACCTTTTAATGTTAACACATATTGTTGGGCCCAGCCCCCCCATTGTAGTTTATAGTTTAAAGGTTCTAATAAACTTTTGTAGGTTTTAGCATTTTTAATATACACAAGAAACACCTCTAGTATTTGTAATGGACTTTCCTTGTAAACACAGTAATCAATTCCTTCCTTTTTCACACTAGTATTTGTTTAGAGAGCAGAAGCCTCACTAAGAGAAAAGCCCCATTGTAAAGGAGAGATAAGAAGGTGTGTGAATGTTTTTCTTTTGAAATGCAAAAAGATAGTTAGGCCAGCCAGAAGGGGAGTATAGCATAGCCCCAGGGTCACACAGACACTGGCAGAGGGAATTGGAAAGAGCATCAAAGAAGGGTGATTTATTTTGGGTACTAGTCTATGTTACTGCTTTATCTTATGATTGTTGAACTATTTTTCCTTCTGTGCCTAGTCTGAAGATGCCAGGAAGGAAGAGATAATAAAATCCAAAGCAACTTGTTTGTAAATCATATGATTGAACGCTATGTGACAACATGTTAACCGCTTTTACCTTTGATCTGTACCTCATATAATCTTATATTGACCTCCATGGGATTGTCAGTCCATCCCTGCTCAGCCCAGGTTGCGCGCAGAGGGACTGGACTCACCCGGCATCTCATTTGATCAAATAAAACGCTGTATTCTTTTGAAACCTCCGGTCTGAAATCTCTTACTTGGTGTCTCGGGATCTCAGATTCCTATAGAAAGCAAGGGGGTTGGCCATACATTTCTGGCGCCCATTCAACGTGGGGCTCGAGGGCCTCGTTCCTTCGGGACTGACCCACCCAGGGTCCCCCACAGCCGAATCCCGTTGTGATTCGAGGACCTTCGGCCAGGCAGACGGACGAAACCGGCCCTCACCGAGAAGACGTCAAGAGCGCTCCTGAACCATTTGTTCAGTGACTTCACCCGGAGAGGATCGGCAGGCTCCGCTTTCTGCTGAACCCGAACGCCCCAAGGAGGTTTCAACACTGCCACCCTTCAATTGACTTCAATTGGCACTGGGACCACAGGAACGGTGTGAGTATTGATTTTGGTTTCAGGTTTTTGGTATTCAGGTTTTGGGTTGTGGGAGTGCCGTGTGAATGTGTGTGAATGAAACGTGGTAGAGGACCACTAGGGGCCTCGGACACACGGCGCGAGTGAGGAGGTCTATCCGCGTTTCCGTTTCTCCGCGAGGAGCACGGCCGGAGAAAACCAAGCAATTGTGAAGGCTGATTGTTGAGACACGAGAGGGGGAGCTAGCGCCCCGAACCGAGGGAAAGGTTCGAGAAACCTCTCAAGGCATTGGGATTCCCTATATGAGGGGGGGAAAGCTGCGCCCCGAGTCCGAAGGAAAGGACCCGAGAAACCCCTCAGGGAATCATGGGAAACCGTCCTAGTTTGCCAAGGGCAAATGAGGCGGAAAGGTATAGGTCTCAGTCAGGCACCCCGTTGGGCTGCGTGTTAGCCCACTGGGATGCCCTAAAACCCCAAGTGGCAGTGAAAGTGTCCTTTAAAAGAGATAAACTTCGGAATTTTTGTTCTTTTGTCTGGCCCACCTATTTTTTGGGCTTTCATCAAAAACCTTGGCCCCGTGATGGGTCTACGGACCCTGAGCTCATCAACCTATTGACAAGTTTCCTCGAAAGCCAAGGAAAGACCGAGGAAAAGCTTTATGCCAGCTTCTTTTTCAACTTATCAGGCAGGCCTGATATTCAGAAGTCTTGTGGCCTCTCAGTCTACCCCCCCAACCTGCCTAAGGTTTGCCCCCTCGTCTCTTCAAAAAGCCGGCATCACCATGCCAAAGAAGAAGAAGAGGAATTTCCTCCTCCGTATTCTCTGCCACCAGCTCCACCCAGCCCACCAGCAGGAGCAGCTGCCCCAGTTGGAAATGCGCTGCTGCTCCCGGCTCCAGCCGTCCCCGCAGCCACCCCGGCAGCAGCAGCCCTGCCGCCAACAGCTCCACCTCAGCCCCAGGAGGAGAAGCCAATAAGCCCTGCACACACCCGATCAGGGACAACGTATGCCTCCGTGGTGGCTGGTTCATCTCCTGCTGTACTGGCCCCGCTTCGCCATGTTCCAATGGGGGACCGGCTCACTTTCGTCCACACCCCATTTACTACCAGTGATCTGTTTAATTGGAGAGAAGGGCTACCTCCCTACCGGGAAGCCCCCCAAAGATATGTGGACTTAGTTCAACGCATTGTGGCCACCCATCGACCCACAGTGCCAGATCTTTTTACTCTCCTGTCCTCTCTTTTGGGAGCCGAAGATAGAAGACAAGTCCTTAAAACTGCCACTGCAGCTTATGAGGCCGCCCGAACTCAGGGGCTTCAAAACAACGGACGTGCTGCTGCATGGCCAGAGGCTCTGAAGCTCCTTACCCCCACCTTTGAAGCTGATCCTAATACAGAGGATGGGGAGGCAGCTCTGGTCCACGCCCGGGAGGCTATTCTCCAGGGGATCAAGCTGGGGGTCCCAAAGACTGTAAATTTCCATCGAGTTCACCAGATTACCCAGGGTCCCACCGAGTCCCCAACTGATTTTCTCAACCGCCTTAAAGACGGCTTTAGGCGATTCACGGATCTGGACCCTGAAGCCACTGCTAACGAAGTAATGTTAAAAATGGCTTTCGTTAGCCAAAGTGCCCCAGATATTCGAAAGAAACTGCAGAAACTCCAAGCCCCCCTCACCCAAAATTTGGAGACCCTGATTCAGACAGCATTCACTGTCTTTTCCCAACGAGAGGACGAAGAGGAGAAAGAGGAAAAGAGAATGCGCAAACAGGCTAACATCCTTGCAGCCGTCATCCAGCCCCAAAATCAACTGCCTCAAAGAAAACGGGGGCCACCCAACCACAGCCAGTTAAGCCTTCAAAAGGACCAATGTGCCAGATGTAGACAGTTTGGCCACTGGAGAAACGAGTGTCCTTTGGGCCAACCACAATTTCCCCGCCGCTCAGAAGAAGGACGCCCCCGCCCCAGGTCTCATCTCCAGCTGTCCGCATTGGCTCCTGAATTTGACCCTGCCGTTTACTAGGGGGGCTCCGGAGGGCCTTTTTCTTCCCCCAACCCTCTGGTGGAGTTAACAGTGAGGGGGAAATCCTACTCCTTTTTAATTGACACAGGGGCAACCTTCAGCATCCTCAACGACCCCTCCATACCCTGCCTGTCTTCTCAGACTACCCCGATTGTTGGAGTGACAGGGAGAGAAGAAGATGCCCCTCAGAGTTTACCTCTCAATGTCCAGCCCGGTAAAGGGCCCACCCTCCAACACTCCTTTTTGATTTTGCCTCACTGCCCCGTGAATCTTTTGGGGCGCGATCTCTTGGGAAAACTGGGAGCCACCCTAGAATGCTCTACTCAAGGGGTGGCCCTTAAAATTCCTGCCCAGAGGTCTTATATTTGTTTTTTAAAAGAACATCAAACTTCAAGTATCCCTGCCCACCTTCCAATCAACCCTAAGGTGTGGTATCAAGGGACTCCAGGACTGGCTTTGTTTGCCATTCCCCATCGAGTCCAACTGCTGCCAGAAGTAAAACCCGTCTCAATCCGGCAGTATTCATTGAAGCGAGAGGCTCACCAGGGCATCAAGCCTCAGATTTCACTATTTTTGGAAACAGGAGTTCTCCGACGCATTGAATCTTCATGGTCCACCCCTATATTTCCGGTCCCAAAGCCAGACGGCTCATGGAGATTCGTGCATGATCTCCGGGAAGTAAACGACCGCATTCAGTCTTTGCATCCAGTTGTAGCCAACCCATACACCCTGTTGACTACATTGTCTAGTTGCCAGGTTTGGTATACAGTAATAGATCTTAAGGATGCCTTCTTTTGTATTCCCCTGGCTGAAGAAAGTCAACAGTACTTTGCCTTTCAATGGGAAGACCCAGATTCCGGTCTCAGGGGCCAGCTTGCCTGGACTCGGCTTCCCCAAGGCTACTGTAATAGCCCAACTGTTTTTGCTGCAGCCCTGGCTCAAGATTTAAAAGACTTTTCCCCCGACCCTGTCACCCTTCTCCAATATGTTGACGATTTGCTCCTGGCAGGAGCCACGAAAGCAATGGTTGAATCTGCCTCCGTTGCCTTGCTCAACCACCTAGCCGAGAAGGGATACACTGTGTCCAGAAAGAAAGTCCAATGGGCTCTACAAGAAGTTCAGTACCTGGGTTTCATTCTGCGGAAGGGCCATCGCCTTTTGCACGCAAGTCGCCTTGAAGCCATCGCTTCTCTAAAAGAGCCCACCAACCCAAAACAGTTAAGAACTTTTCTTGGAATAACCGGGTTCGCCAGGCTATGGGTCCCCATGTATTCTCTTCTAGCCAAGCCCCTTCACCAGCTTACCCAAAAGGACGTTGCCTGGGAATGGACGGGTGAGCACCGGCAGGCTTGGAAGTCTCTGAAGCAAGCCCTAGCCACAGCTTCCAGCTTGGCCTTGCCGGATCATAAACGGGGTTTTCAACTTTTCCTGACAGAACAGAAGGGCTGCGCCTTAGGTGTGCTTCTGCAATTAGTAGGTCCCGAGAAAGTGCCTGTTGGGTACCTCTCCAAGAGACTAGATAACGTTGTTAAGGGGTGGCCAGGATGTCTGAGAGCTATCGCTGCCGCTGCTGTGCTAGTCCAGGAAGCTCAGAAAATCACCCTGGGGGCCCCATTGAAAGTTTTTACTCCACACTCTGTCCAGACGCTTCTGGAGCAGAAACTGCCGGCTTGGGCAACTGCCAACAGGGTCTCCCAGTATGTAAGCCAACTTGTTGAGCAAGACAACGTCCAAATAGCCAGATGTGAGAGACTCAACCCAGCTACGCTTTTGCCTGTGCCCGATGACAGCCAGTCCACACCCCATGATTGCCTGCAGGTTTTGGAGCAGGTTGTTGGCATCCGAGCAGATCTTAAAGCTGAGCCCTTTGAAAAACCTGATGTTGAATTTTGGACAGATGGCTCTTCTTTTGTCAAGAACGGCAAAAGATATACCGGGCTTGCAGTTGTTACTGAAGACGGTCCCATCTACAGCCAAACCCTTCCACCCCACTGCTCAGCACAAACCGCAGAGCTTCTAGCCCTCATTGAGGCTTGTTATCTAGCAGAGGGATACACAGCTAACATCTTTACTGACAGCCGCTATGCTTTCTTGGCTGCACATACTCACACTGCCCTTTGGAAAGCCCGAGGATTTACCGGGGCTGATGGAAAGACTTTAAAAATGAAGCCTCTGTTAGAGGAACTCACAGCTGCTGTCCTTCTGCCCAAGGAACTTGCCATCATCCACTGTAGAGGCCATCAAACAGATAGCAGCCACATTTCCCGTGGCAACAGATCAGCCGATCATTGGGCAAGGAAAGCTGCTTTAGGACAAAGTAACCAAGAGGGAGAGGCTTTGATGGCTCTAATCCCAGTGGAGCCCACGGTCGATCTCCCCCCCCTATACGACCAAAGAGACAAACTTTTACCTGAAGGGAAGTGGGAGGATGGATGGTGGACCATAGGCACTAGAGTCCAATTGCCACGGGCCCTAGTGTGGAAAGTGGTCCAGAGAAGCCACCAGTCGTCCCACATGGGACCCAAGCGCCTTGCTCGCTGGCTCCAACAGAGATATTGCAACCAGGACCTAAGACATCTGTGTCAACAAGCCATCAATAGTTGTGAAGCATGCCAGCGCAACAACCCCCGTGGGGGAAAGCCTACTCCCCCAGGGCACCTTCGTACGGCTCAATACCCAGGAGAAGCCTGGCAGGTGGACTTTACCGAAATGCCAAAGCATGGTGCCAAGTCCCAACTCCTCATTTTTGTGGATTTGTTTTCTGGATGGCCCGAGGTGATCCCCACGACCACCCAAACTGCAAAGGAGGTCGTTCGGGCCCTCATAGACATTATAATTCCGAGGTTCGGGACACCCATGGGTCTTGAGTCCGATAATGGCCCAAGTTTCACTTCTCAGGTCACCCAGGAAGTCAGCAACTTTTTGGGGATCCCTTGGCACCTCCACTCAAGTTACCGGCCCCAGGCTTCAGCTAAAGTTGAACGTATGAACAGGACTTTCAAGGGACAGGTTGCCAAGTTGTGCCAAGAAACTAGTCTCCCCTGGCCAAAAATCCTCCCCATCGCCCTCACTCAGATCCGAGCCTCCCCAGGGGGAAAGTTAGGTCTGTCTCCCTTTGAGATGGTCTATGGTCGCCCCTTTGTGGCCCAATCAGTGAGGGATCGGGATGTGGGGGAAAAGAATGTGACCCAGTACCTACGTAATCTGGCCCGAGTTCTGTCCTCCATCTCTAACCAGGTCCAGGCTGCGCTGCCACCTGCACCAGCACACCCTCCCATAGCCGAACCTGGAGAGTGGGTCCGTGTCAAGCTCCTGTCGCCTGCATCCACCGGAGCCAAGTGGTCGGATCCGCTCCAGGTTCTCCTGAGCACCCCAACTGCCGCCAAGGTTGAAGGCATCAAGGCTTGGGTCCATGGGAGTCGCCTGAAGAAAGTTCCAGCCCCCAGTGAAGCCTGGCAGGTCGAGCGACTATCCCCGCTGAAACTGCGTCTGCACAAACAAGCTTCACCAGTTGATCTGTTTCTCCTTGCAGGGAGCCTAGACTGCTAATGGATTGGGAGCCGTTTGGTCTATTCATTTTCTTGTCTTTTGCTTCCCTGGGACTGGTTGCCATTTGTTGCTGTTTCTTTCCCCGCACCTTTTGGGGGAGGGGAAGGGACGGTTCTGACCTTTATTTCGGCCCAAATACCTGCAAGAACGTTTTTGACAGCCGTGATCCTGAGTGACTGATTTCTCGAAGGGGTGGCTGAGGGAATAAGAAACAAGGGAAGGAGGGGGGGGGGAACCTACGAATGCATTCCTGAGCAAGCTGACTTGGTGTGGTAAAAGTAAGTCTGCAACAATGAGCTCCATAGGCAGATGGGTATTTGCTCTGTGGGGTTTTGCCTTGATAAGTACATACTGTGCCACCAAACCCCCCTGTTGTCCACCTCCACCCCCTCGTCCTCAGCAACAGCCCAAGCTGCAACTACCACCCCATAACAATTCCACACGGCAAATGAAAGACAGCGAGTACCTAGAGAACACTCTGTCCTTGGTTCACAGCCTACTTAATCAAAGTAACCCAGACATGGCTGAGCACTGTTGGCTGTGCATGCCTGCTTCCTCCTCCACACACCAGGCAGTTCCGGCTGATCCCCAACACTGGTTTCAAACAACAGCCAAATTATCAACAAAGGTCATAGAGGTGTTTGAGGGTAAAACTCATTCAGATGCCAAATTATATCATGACCTTCTGGGAAAAATGAGAAGACTGGGTCTCATCACTCTAACTATTTCTGGCCCAGTAGCTGTCAGAGTCCCTCTTCTGGGAAACCCCTCATTGTGTGTAACACGACTGCAAGGTAAGGGGGGAAGTGAAGTAGGGAAGGTGCCCAGAAATATTTGTCTCATGGAAGTCATCATCAGTGCTTCACAAAAGCATACGTACTTCCAGATTGATCACAGCCTGTCCCCCTCTACAACAAAGCTCTACAAGAACAAGGTTCTGTTTTCAGCTCGCCCCCAGGTAAACATCACTCAAGGATGGGGGGCTAGAGTAAACCCAGAGCTTTGCAAAGGGAAATCCCCTCAGACAGGGCCTAGGCTTTCTCCCTGGCTTGGGACCACTCGAACAGGAAAAAATTGTGTTTTTGTCCCTACTGAAGATGAGAAAGGGAATGGGACTTCCCTCTCAGACTACTTTGTGGAGCCTGAGGCTCCCATGGTTTTGGAAGTTTCCCACAAGCAAAAGAGACCACCCCTCCAACCTTTAACAGGCCTGTTCTTAGCAGGATCTCTAGGGGTCTGGAATAATGAACACGGCCGATACCACGCCTTCACTGTTGGCATCGGAGTTTGCCTGGAGAAGGGGGGAGTCTTCTTCTTGTGTGGAACCAATGCTTACCTGTGTCTACCAGCTAACTGGACAGGAACATGCACCTTGGTGCATCTCCTCCCAAGGATGGGAGTGGTCCCCAACGGTGAGCCGCTCCCTGTGCCCCTCATCGGACATGTGCAAAAACGAGTGCCAATATTAATACCTCTGCTGGTGCTCCTAGGTGTTGGGACAGGGATTGGGGTTGGCGTAGGGGGAATCACTCACGCTGAAAATAAGTTCCAAGAATTGTCCATAGAATTCCAAAACAGCCTAGAAAAGATTGCCCAGAGTCTAGTGGAGATTCAGGATCAGATAGATTCCCTGGCTGCAGTTGTCTTGCAAAACAGGCGAGGGTTAGACCTCCTGACAGCTGAGAAAGGGGGACTGTGTCTGTTCCTGGAAGAAGAATGCTGCTTCTACATGAATAAATCTGGGCTGGTAAGAGATGTAATAAAGGACCTACAGGAGAAAGCCTCAAGCCTAGCACCACGGCAATCTGAATTTGGCCAATGGTTCGCATGGTTGCCAGGGGCAGCATGGGTTAAGCAAGTCCTGTTTTTCTTGCTGTGTGGCATAGCTGGTTTATTGTTTCTTCCATGCGTGATCCCCCTGATTCAAAGGGTCGTGCGAACAACAATAACTGGCATGACAGTTCTCGCAACCCCACCCGCAGAGAACACGCCTGCCAAGGTAATGGTCCTTAACGCCATGCCCAAAGGGTGCCACCATCTGTTGCACGACAAGCATGTCGTGCCTGTAAAAACGGGGGATTGTTGGGCCTAGCCCCCCCATTGTAGTTTATAGTTTAAAGGTTCTAATAAACTTTTGTAGGTTTTAGCATTTTTAATATACACAAGAAACACCTCTAGTATTTGTAATGGACTTTCCTTGTAAACACAGTAATCAATTCCTTCCTTTTTCACACTAGTATTTGTTTAGAGAGCAGAAGCCTCACTAAGAGAAAAGCCCCATTGTAAAGGAGAGATAAGAAGGTGTGTGAATGTTTTTCTTTTGAAATGCAAAAAGATAGTTAGGCCAGCCAGAAGGGGAGTATAGCATAGCCCCAGGGTCACACAGACACTGGCAGAGGGAATTGGAAAGAGCATCAAAGAAGGGTGATTTATTTTGGGTACTAGTCTATGTTACTGCTTTATCTTATGATTGTTGAACTATTTTTCCTTCTGTGCCTAGTCTGAAGATGCCAGGAAGGAAGAGATAATAAAATCCAAAGCAACTTGTTTGTAAATCATATGATTGAACGCTATGTGACAACATGTTAACCGCTTTTACCTTTGATCTGTACCTCATATAATCTTATATTGACCTCCATGGGATTGTCAGTCCATCCCTGCTCAGCTCAGGTTGCCCGCAGAGGGACTGGACTCACCCGGCATCTCATTTGATCAAATAAAACGCTGTATTCTTTTGAAACCTCCGGTCTGAAATCTCTTACTTGGTGTCTCGGGATCTCAGATTCCTATAGAAAGCAAGGGGGTTGGCCATACAATATTAACATTCCATTGTGGACAACTCATGTATACGTTATTTTATTAGTGTTGCTTAATATTTTGTTGGCCAATCCCCATGCACAAACATTCTACAATACTTGGTATCTTTATAGATTTCAAAGCTGAGGATATAGCTATGAAGAGCATCTGGATTGTTAACACACTAAAATTGGTTTAAAATTATTTCAACAAAAATGTGCCAATAATGTCAAGGCCAGACCATGTAAATCCTAAGGGTTTTTTATATGTGTATGTTCCTTTGAATCAATCTTGACTCCAGGTGACTGCCTGGACAAGTCCCTACATTTTTCTTTACAAGGTTTTTCAGAAGTGGTTTGCCATTGCCTACTTCTTAGGACACAGAGAGAGTGACTGGCCCAAGGTAATCCAGCTGACTTTGTATGAAGGCGGGACTAGAACTCACAGTCTCCTGGTTTTTAGCCTGATGCCTTAACCACTACACCTAACTGGCTGTCCAAGTCCTAAGTATTGAACTCCAATGGTCCAATTCTTAAGTCTTGTACTCACCAATAATTTTATTAATGGTTTGGATAAAGAGGTGGACAGATTAGAGAAATGGGCTGAAAATATGTTTATTCATTTAGGAAACAAAAATCAAATGCACACATAGAGAATGGAAGATAATGGCCTGGTAATAGTATTTGTGAAAAAGAGTAGTTTATAGACAGTGGTATGATATGGCTGCAAAAAAGGCAAACCAGGTTTTAGGTTATACCATCAGAAATATAATTTCCAAATCATGAGATGAAATAATTCTACTTTATCCTTCATTGGTCAGACCCCTATCTTGAATATTGTATTCAAACCTGGACATCATACTTCAAGAAGGATTCAGACAAATTGGAACAGGTTCAGAGAAGGGCAATGCGGGTGATCTGGGAAAAGTTGCTAAGTCCAGTGAAGAGAGATTCAGGAAGTTGGAATATTTAACCTTGAGAAGAGAAAACTGAGGGAGGAATACAATTGTGATGCTCAAATATCTAAAAGGACATCAAGTCTTATTGATTTTCTTCTCAGAATGTAGAACAGGCAAATAATGAATTTAAGATACTGGAAGACTCTGACTGAAGGTTTAGAAAAATGGTTAATAGTAAGCAATTCAACAATGGAATTAATTATCTAGAGAAATGTTGGTCATCTTTTAACTGGATCTGTTTAAGCAGAAGATAGCCTCCAGTTAGGGATACTTTAATTTGGATTCCAGCACAGGGGATTAGACTAGATGGCTTAAATAGTCCCTTCCAACTGTATTATTTTATGAAACATTTTTCCTGTTATAAAAACCTCATTTTAAGATAAAAAGAGACTTATTTTACATTCTTTAAAGCAGTCTTTCACTGATTTACAGGAATAGGACATTTGAGCTCATTTTCCAAAGGTCACATAAATAATATCAATTTCATCAAATTCTTTCAACTACTTATAAAAATGGCTTACTATCTTTGGAACCTCAATGGATACCTTCAAAATCTTTAATAAATGTGTGAATTCAGAAGCAGCAGTCTCATCAGCAACAGCAATAGTCCAAAGAATAAATTCTTAAGTTGAAGAAACTGCCAGGAAACACTTTCTGGGTAAATCAAACTCTGTTTTAAGTTTCAGAAAAGTTTTAAAAGCTGCTTTTTCAGAACTGACTTGGTCCAGTTCATGTAACCTGACAGCCCTCTTCAGGCGTTCCAGATATCCACTCAGGGAAGGCACGCCACTTTTATTTAACTTATTTTATTCCCAAAACAAACCAGAGTGATAAAGTTTGAAACTGCGAGAACAATAGAAAAGGATATTGTGCAAGGTAAAGATTATACAAAACTAAGCATAGCAAACACTATTTTATTGTTACAAGATAGAAAACTCTTAGTATCTCTCAATGGCTCAAATTGCCCTTTACAATTTATGGTTCCATGAATGCATTATTAATTATATAGAAGACTTCACATTTTAGACAGGGAAGATAAGTGGTTTGAAAGAGGGGTCAAGGAATCCATTTATGCCAACTTGGAAAATCCTTCTTTGAATAGAGGTGGGGGCCTCAGGCACAATCTTTCCCCTATTTTCCTTCCTGCTTTGTCTTCTGTGCCTAGGAAGATTAAGACCATTTCGCAATCTCAACAACAGCAAGGTAATCTTAACAATCCTCCTTTGGATGATAAAGGGACTTAGAAATAAACATCTCAAATAACCATGACCTAGCCCCAGGTGCAAGGTCACACAGCCACCCTAGAAACATATTTAAGGATTCCCTTACAAACTTTGCTCAAACTGAAGAAGCTTCTTGGATAAGGAGCGAAACGCTTCCACTGAGAAAATAGAAATCCAGTTGACATGATTCAAGCTACAGACATCTATATGGAAGACTGCTTGCTATAGATTCATTATTGACATTCTCTATTCATACTTACCCAGTCATGCAGTCAAGATGCCTTCCAGGGAGGAGGGAGGAGGGAGCAGGGAGATTTGTTGTTTGGATGCTTCAAGGTGATGTTCTCTTGTCAGTCATCTCCAATTGTTTGTTTTAATCTCTGATATGCCTTTCCACTTAGAAAGTTGTTGTCATGTCCTTATTGGTTGTCCAGGACAAGGAATTAGCTCTGCTACTTTGTGCTTTGCTATCAGCAATGTTCTCAGACAATTCCTGTAGTGCCATTGCAGTATCTCACCTATTCCAGAGACTAGCATCTTGCTGACAAGGAAATCATGTGGTATAGAAGCAGGCCTTCTTATTTCTGATTGGCTCCCTTTGCTGGCCTATGAGCTAGCCAGTGCATTTCCAGAAACCTGGTATTTTTCTTACTGGGCTTTGTATAGCTGTTACCATCCCAGACCATTCGTTTCTCATCTCCCTTGGTTCTTGTCCCTTGTCATGATGACTGCATGCTTCCAACTTTTACCCAACATCCCTTAGGCCTTGTTCCAGCCATTTCAATGTTTCTACTCATTCTTTAAGGAATTCAGTAAAATGGTTTTATTCTATATCTTAATGCCAAAGTTTGCTATAATTAGCTCCAGTTGATCTAAATTGCCCCAAATTCAGAACATTCTCCATATATATGGAAAATTGTGCCTGAGGCTCATTCACTCAGTTCCAGACCTGAAAAGGACTTCAGATTGTTCATTTAAATGCAACAATAGAAAGCCTGTCCTTGTAATTGCAGAGCCTTGCTTTGTCAAAGTCTGGAGCTGTGTTCATTCCTGAGTTTGCCCAATGAAGTAAGGTTGGAATCTAGGGGGAAATGAAGGGACCCTAGAAGGGAGCAGCTTTTGCATCTTCAGGCAAATTGGTACGACCATCCCTTGATGCATGAATATAAGCTTTTCATGATCGGTAAGAGGGAATGCATAGAACTACGAGAACTAGCAATGGAACAAATTGTCCACTCTTGGGGTGGGGGTGGGGGGTTGTACACTAGTAAAGTATAAAGGCAACAGCAATTTAGCAATGTAGCTAGTATGCCTAGCATTAAAAAATAAAAAGCTATGATACTTTTCCCTGAGGTCTCAGGATTCAAGAATAATTGACACTGCAGTGCTAGGTAATAATATCAGTTCTGCTTTCTGCAGACATCTTCCATCCTATTACTAAGGCACAAGAAAATGAATGAGAGTATAAATTCATTCCACAAGCCAGAGGGTGTGATTGACTCTCCCAGTGACCCTTAGACAAAGACATTTGTGATCCTGCTGACATAATGGACAATCTTCTTCCTTGGTGCAATTACATCAGGCGTGAACTGGTCCTAGCGTATTCTATTGTATTATCACCTTCCAGTTCAATGGCCCTGTAATTGAATAATTTTACGTGCCATGCAGTTGCTGTCAGTTCATTGAATTAAATTGAATTGGCCACTTGATTGCCCATTAGATTGACTGTTGCTTTAAAGACAATTGTTCTGCTTACATATAAGCAATACTCCTGACCACACCTATAGGATCTCTCAGATATCATGTCTGATACGCCATACAGATCTCTGCAAATAAAAATTAACTTTCCTCCAATAATATCTATATCTATATTATGGTTATAAAACAAAATACATTGATGTAAGAATGATTCACATGTTTCTGTGAAACAGATACTAGATTTAAACAAAAAAAAGTGAGAGATTAATTCTGAGATTAAACACAAAACTTGTTTCCAAGATGACATCATCGAAATAAAGATAAGTATGAGTAAGGTAAAGGTAAAGGTTCCCCCCGCACATTTGTGCAGTCGTGTCCGACTCTAGGGGCCGGTGCTCATCTCCGTTTGTTAGCCGAAGAGCCAGCATTGTCCGAAGATGCTTCCATGGTCATGTGGCTGGCATGACGCATGTGGAACGCTGTTACCTTCCCACCAAAGTGGTACCTATTAATCTACTTTCATTTGCATGCTTTCGAATTGCTAGGTTGGCAAGATCTGGGGCTAGTGCGGGAGCTCACTCCATCACGCGGGGCTAGGGATTTGAACCTCCGAACTTGCGATCTTCCGATCGACAAGCCTGGAGTCTTACCCGCTAACATTTCATAACTTATATGAATGAATGAATGTGTATGTACAGTATGTATGACATTTTCATTTAATATACAATTTTATTTTATTGCAAGAACAATTGTTAAAATGTATCCATGTAAACAGTGAAAGTATATACGGTTAAAGAAAAACAGAAAGAACCGATGCCATTGCAAATTTCTTTCAATGTGATCAGTGGAAGGAAAATGTATTTTAAAGACCTTTTTCCACTGTACAGTGGCCTTCATCTTACAAACTGGTAAGATGTACGCTTGTAGGGGTGTCCGGAAGTAATTAATCCAGTATGTACATTTTTAACAGTAACTTTTTTTAAAAAAAAGAAACACAAAAAAGGTTATTGGTTTTATACTTTCACTTTTTAAATGTGTTTCTGTTTCTGCAAAATTATTTCACTTAAAGGTAAAGGTCCCCCCCCACACATTTGTGCAGTCGTGTCCGACTCTAGGGGCCGGTGCTCATCTTCGTTTGTTAGCTGAAGAGCCAGTGTTGTCCGAAGATGCTTCCACGGTCATGTGGCTGCATGATGCATGCGGAACGCTGTTACCTACCCACCGAAGTAGTACCTATTAATCTACTTGCATTTGCATGCTTTTGAATTGCTAGTTTGGCAAGAGCTGGAGCTAGTGCGGGAGCTCTCTCCGTCATGCGGGGCTAGGGATTTGAACCTCCGAACTTGCGATCTTCCGATCGACAAGCCTGGAGTCTTACCCGCTAACATTTCATAACTTATATGAATGAACGAATGTGTATGTACAGTATGTATGACATTTTCATTTAATATACAATTTTATTTTATTGCAAGAACAATTGTTAAAATGTATCCATGTAAACAGTGAAAGTATATACGGTTAAAGAAAAACAGAAAGTAAAGGTCTTACCCGCTGAGCCACCACGCCCCTTTTTATTTCACTTACTACACCTTAAATTACTAATACATGTTGATTTAATTCCTATGCATTATTCCTAATGTGCCTATTTCTTCTGAATGTATTTTGCTCTGATTTTCAGTCATGTAATGTAATTACATTATTCTTCTATATCCATGTGTTACTTTAGATCTCACATTTATAACTACAAATTATGTAAAATGGAAAGCTCCCTCTCTATTAAATATTCATATATTCAGCAGTTTTCAGAAATCAATCAGAAATTCAAAGTAACATTTCTCCTTATTTGTAATATCAGATAAAAATGTTGTTCCATATTAGTTGTCTTCATCCTAGATTGAAACAGAATGCAAGGTTTACATGGGATGACTCCACATTGACTTAATTTTACTTGGCTCCCATTTCCACCCCTATCAGGTTGAACAGACTAAGAAACAGATACCATGCAGATCTAAGCTACTTTTATCAGAACAGCTATAGTAACAGAATCTTAATTAGGAGACATTTAGTATCAGAGAGGAAATACGTTACAAGGGCTGACATCAGCTCTGGGAGTTCTACATATGACCATAAAAATGGCAAAAGTTAGTAGTCAACCCCCTAAATGGGACTTTTTGGAAACAGCTGAGGTAGGCTGACCATATTTCAGGATGGCAAAATGGGATGGGGTCTTATGTAATATTCCGTATTCATGAAAAAGATAGGGGTCCCTGCCCCCCGGTCCGTGCGATTGGCTCCCACCTGCAAACCCCGCCCCCGGTCCACGCAATTGGCTCCCACCTGCAAATCCTGCCCCCTGGTCTGCGCGATTGGCTCCCGCCTGCAAAGCCCGCCCCCTGGTCTGCGCGATTGGCTCCCGCCTGCAAAGCCCACCCCCTGGTCTGCGCAATTGGCTCCCGTCTGCAAAGCCCGCCCCCCGGTCCACGGTCCGGCTCGGATCCCCCTTCTGTGCCATTCCTGCCGGGTTTAAAAACGGGACAAAATTGAAATTTTTATGAAAAGGATGGTAACTAGTTTACCAAATGGGATTTGGAAAAAAATTTCAACATATTATTACAAGATTATATGCAGAGAACAAAGCTTCAGTATTAGTTAATGACGGAGAAACAGAACAAATTAACCTAAGCCGAGGAACAAGACAAGGTTGCCCTTTATCTCCAATTTTATTTATATTAGTGATAGAATTATTAGTGAATGCGATAAGGAAAGACAAAGATATAGAAGGAATAGGAGAAGGAGAAAAAGTAAAGATTAGCTTGTTTACGAACGATAACTTGTTAACTATAGTAGAACCATTAAAAGCTCTAAATAACATTCAGAAACATTTGGAAGATTTCGAAGAAGTAACAGGCATGAAAATAAATTGGAATAAGTCTGAGATGATGTTAATTAATAATAGTAGAGGGGAAATAGAAGAAACTAAAAGGAAATATAAGATTAAAGTTACAGAGTTTTAAATACCTAGGGATAAATATAGCTAAAAATATACAGGATTTAAAAATATTGAATTTTGATAAGTTGAAGTAAGATATAAAAGAAAAAATACTTGGATATAAAAAATTGAAATTGTCATGGTTTGGGAGCGTAGCGTTATGTAAAATGAAGTTTTTATCTAAGATAAATTTTCTATTTTGGATGCTACGAATAGAACTATCACAGGAGGAGTTAAAACAATGGCAAAAGATTATAAATAATTTTTGTAATGGAGATAAAAAATCAAGAATAAATAAAAAGTTATGGTATATATCCCAGAAAGAAGGAGGATTAGGTATTCCAAATATTAATATGTATTATATAGCTAACCAAATGAGATATGTTCCAAATATGATATATGGATTAGAAAAATTGATTTGGGGAGAAATGGAATTAGGAGAGATAAGTGATAAAGATTGTTTTCTTTTTACACAAAGTAAAAAATGTCTTAGTGAAATAAAAAACCCAATTAGTAATGTCACACTACAGATTTGGCATAAAAATAAAAAAATATTTAGCCCAGGAATATCACCATTGACTAGAGTTGTAGATTTAGAAAAATTCCCAGAGAACCTTAAGGCAGGACTCATAAAAGATACGGAACGAGCTGGAGTACTAAGATTAAAAGATTGGATAAGTAAAATTTCTAGGAGAGAAGATATAAAGGAAATATTCAGAGTAAAATATCCTGGTATACCGTATTACAATTGGAGTCATGGACTAAGAATTGGATAAAACAGCATGGGATATGTAGACAATTAACAAAATTTGAAGAATTAATAATACAGTTAAAGCAGGATGGTACAGACAATGTAACAAAAGGATTAATAAGTAAAATTTATAAAAGAATGATATAATGTAATTTAGTACAATATGGAACGAAAAATAGCTGGGAGAGGGATTTAGGAATTAATATTACAGAAGAAGAATGGTTAAAAATTTGGAAGCAAAGAATTATGAAAAATATCTCTGTGAGAATTAAAGAGAATTGTTATAAAACAATTTGGAAATTATCGACTCCAATAATGTTGAGCCATTATAATAGAAATAATTTAAAAAAATTGTTGGATATGTAAAAAAGAAATTGGGACTTACTTACATCTATGGTGGGAATGTGAAAAGATAAAAAAAAATTGGGAAAAGGATTTTGTTGAGATCAATGAAATATTATCCATTAATTTGAAAAAGAGTCCAAAAATAGCACTATTGTTAAATTTTGGAGATATGAAATTAAAGTGGCAAAAGAAAGAATTGATAATAATTTTTGTTACCACCTTAAGATTAATAATAGCTAAAAAATGGAAAGAGGATTACGAATATGAACTTGAGGACTGGTTTAAAGAGGTGTGGAACATTGCAATAAATGATAAATTGACATGCAAATTAAAATATAAAAAGGGTTTGATGAAAAGAAACGATTTTGAGGTAATATGGGGTGAATTTTTAGAATATGTATTTGTTAAAGGGAAAGGAATAAAACCAAATCAATACATATTATCATTTTGGAGAAGAGGGCTGTATAAGAATTATTAATATTAAAAATTGTAAGACAATAAAAAGTAACGAGATAAGGAAGAATACATGTCCCACGGGTGATGGGTGCACGTAGAGGTTAAATTTATAAAAGTATATGATTAATTGTTTAATTGACCTATTGTATGTTGTGTGTTAATAAAAATAAAATAACCTTTTATTTTTCTTAATAAAAAAAAAGAAAAAGAAAAGGACGGGATGGTTGAAAAATGCTTTAAAAATGGGACTGTCCCGTTCAAAACGGGATGTATGGTCAGCCTAAGCTGAGGGGCCCTTTACAAAGAAGGATGTTCCTGGTGGAAAAGCCATGTAACATCACCTTTTACACTGAACACAGCTTGCTGGATTTTGCTGGCAATCTATCATACTCCTTTTGTTCAGATACATTTGGGGTAACATTTAGCTTAATATGAATCTGATAACTTGAGAACCAGTAACTATCATTTCCATTAGTTTCTGGAAACTGGCAAGAGCTGAATTGTTTTTCTATAAAGGTTGCTTGAGTCGTTTGGATCTTATTCACAATGTTTATTGAATCATAGAATCATAAGCATTTGACAGATGATCATTCATCCAGCCTCTCTTTGAAGACTTCCAGCTAAGGAGAACTCACTAGTTCCTGTAGCAGCCTGGTCCACTGGCTGACAGCTTGTATAGTCATGAATTTCTCCTGGTGTCTAGCCTGAGCCTACTTCGTAGTGGTTTTAATTCATTGTTTCTGGGGTAATAGAGATTAAATCCACTCTTTCTTAGAAGACCAACCCTTCAGAGTTTTGAACTCTCCTGTGATATATCCTCTCAGTTTTCTCTAGCTAAACATACCCAAATCTTTTAATAGTTTGTCATAGGGCTTGGGTTCCAGACTCTTCACCATCTGGTAGCCCTCCTCTGAACACACTGTCCAATTTGTCACCATCTAGATCAGAGCTTTCCAAACTTTTCATGTTGGTGACACACTTTTTAGACATGCATCATTTTGCGACACACTCTTACAGCAGGGCACAAGGCAGGCACTAGGACCTGCGCGGAATCACAGCAGGTTTGGAGGCAGCAAGGCACAAGGCAGGCACTAGGACCTGCGTGGAATCCTGGCAGGGTTCAGAGGCAGCAGCAGCCGCGACATACCCAGACACTGCAGCCGACACACTAACGTGTCCCGACACACAGTTTGGAAAGCTATGTTCTAGATGGTGCCTAGACCTGGATACAGTACTCCAGATGGATCTGACCAGGGTAAAATAGAGTGGAACAATTACTTCCTGTGATCTGGACTCTATGCTCCTGTCAATGCAACCCAATACATTATTTACCTTTTTTAGCAGTTGCATCAAATTGCTGGCTCATTTTTAACTTGTGGTCAACAAGGAAACCCAGAACCTTTTCCCATGTACATCCTATAGTTATGCCTTTTATTTTTTCTATCCAGATGTTAAATTCCATCGTGTTAATTTCAGCTCACTGCTCAAGCCTGTCTAAATCTTTGTAAATTTATCTCAGTACTCTGAATATTAGCCCCCCACCCCCAGGTTTGGGTCATCTTCAGACTTGATAGGCATCCAAGTCTTTGATAAAAATGTTGAACAGCACAGGGCCCATGACAGAGCCCTGTGGCACTCCATTCAATACTTCCCATAGCTGAAGTGGAGCTATTAATGAGCATTTTTGGAGTGTGGTCATTCAGCCAATCATAAAACTATCTGACTGCAGTATCATCGACCACATATTTTATCATTTTGTGAAGGAGAATATAATGACATCACATTACACTATGTATAAAGGCATTCCCCTAATCTACTAAACTAGTACATTCCATGAAAGAAGGAGGTAAAGTTAGTGTGGCAAGATTTGTTTGTGACAAATCCAGGTTGGCTCCTGTAAATTGTAGTTTTCCTATCTAAGTACTGATAAAGAAGCTGTTAAATGCTCTGAGGACTTTTGCCCAGCACAGACATTAAGCTAACAGGCCTGAGGTTTCCAGGGTCCTCCTTCTTCTTCAATTTGAAGATGGGGATGAAGATTTGCTCTCCTCTGTATTCTGGGACCTCACCAATCCTCCAGGAATTGTCACACATTACCAAGAGTGGTTCTCCAGTCACGCCCACTAGTTCCTACATTATAGAAAGAGTTACAAAGTTCTGTCTTCTTGCCTTCACCCATTACCAATTCACTTACCTCTTTCCCTTCACAACAGAACTCACCTTATTTGGTTTTCTTTCTGTTTTCTAATGTACTCAAAGAACACTTTTTGTTCGTTTCTTGTTCAAAACCTCTCTCAAGCCTGAGAGAAATGTGATACCAGTTATTATTAACAAGGAAATAATAATTAAAGATAAATGAATAAATTACTTTTCTAATATTAGATAGCATAACTCATGAGCAAGCTGAATAGATCAGATTAAAGAGCAAAGCTTCTACTAAAAACCGCATACAGGAAATGTTAGCAGGCTGAATGTGGCACCTCCGCTTTGAGGTTAGAGAACAGAGCTTCAAGCGACCTGACTATGCTACAGGAAACCTCTTGTGGTTAGAAACTAGCTGACTGCAACGCTTCAAGTAGGAAGCCTTCCCTTAATAGGGAAAGAATAAATAAAATGGGAAGGGGAGACAAAAGTGGGTAGTGGGAGATGTAAACAAAGGCGAGCTAATTATATTCTGCTTAGGCGATGCTGATAGGTTGTAAGCCTCAGAGTAACCTACCAATAGGTGAAAGGGGTGAGTGTTGAGCGACGGGTGAGAACTGTATAAATAATATCTGTCAACTTGTGGCTGGTGTGATTCCTCTCTGGTGCGGCTTGTCTAACAGCACGGAGGAGATCACCAGCTCTTTGCAAACAGCTTCAAAAATAAAAACCTTTTGTTTCTATTTGCCTTTTGACTTGACTCGTATCTGACAAATTGGGGGCTCGTCCGGGATCCTTGAACGGTGTCTGGTAAGTCTGGGCCTTGGCCCCCCGCTATGGGAGGCATGCCCTACTGATTTCAGTAGTCCAATGTGGGAGTCCTAAGCCTTAGACCCCGGCGCCCATGAAGGAACCAGACAACAAAAAGAGGAGTCAAAAGGAGAAACAAAAGGCTGTAGGAACCCAGGTAAGAGGGTTGCGCAAAGCGCATGAAATTCCTTGCCTGGGCCCCAAGCCAGCCGGCAGCTCGAGTCTGAAAATCCTTCCGGAGACAAATTACCGGGAAACTTCGTATACGAACCCAGGTAAGAGGGTTGCGCAAAGCGCATGGAATGCCTTACCTGGGCGGTAGGGTTCTGGTTGGGTAGGCCTGTAAGATTCTTGAGACCAGTGTGATTTGAGACGCCCCAAGGGCCATTAGGGCTGGCAAGGCGGAGTGAGTGTGGAGTTCAAACTCGCGGTTCCGAATCCTCGCAAGAGGACCAGCCGGGTGCGAATGAAGTGGTTGGTGTGTGATAATTGGGTCTCAGTAGAAGAAGAATAACCTTTAAAAGTAGCCAGCGCGGGCTGGGAGGTTATTGGGAATTAGGAACTTAAATTTGTTCAGTGAACAAGTCCAGCGCCTGCTGGAGGTTCTGGTTCTAAGAAGGGAGGCCCTGGAAATACGGTCAATAGGGAATAGGCAGGATAGTTAAACCAACCATGGGAGGAGCCTCGAGTGTAGGGAAGGAAAAGTGCACTAAGAAAATATGGAAAAATCCAACGTTGAGAATAGATAAAGACAGTCCAATCGGTCAGATGTTAGATAATTGGGACAAGCCACCATACAAAACTCTGGTGGACAAGTTAGACTTAAGTAAAGAAGATATGATAAATCTGTGTTGTTATGTGTGGTGGGAGGATGACGATGCCTCCAGGCCAAGGGATGGGTCAGATAATTATAATAGATGTCATGCTTTATACGACTATGTGAAGCAGAAGTCATGTAAGTCTCTAGACAATGAACTAGATTATGCCCTCTTATGGACACCAGACAAATGGCCCGAGACAAAAGGGAAGAATAAGAAGGCAATAAGGGAAATGATATATAAATTGGAAACAGAGGAGGAATCAGAAAAGTCAGAGGAACGCCATAATCGATTTGTTCCCCCTCCTCCACCTCCACCATATAATCCACAATATAATCTACCAGGACCCAGGGTTGCAAGACCAGAAACCCCGGGTCCTCATACAAGATTGAGAAGAGAACTAGAACAATGTAGGAGAGATCTTCAGAACTTGCCATTTGCAAATTGTGACATTGAGTCCGAAAGGACTCAGAGGCAAAAGAAGAAAGAACAGGAGGAACAGTTGTTCCCCTTGAGAGAAGTCCCAAGTGGTTTAGATGGTAATGGGGCTCCAGTAATAAGTTTTGTCCAGGAACCCCTTAAGAGTTCAGAAGTCTGTTCCTTTAAAAAGGACATGAAAAGTCTTGTAGAAGACCCTCTTGCAGTAGCAGAACAATTAGATAATCTCCTAGGTCCAAACATTTATACCTGGGATGAAATGATGCCCATATTGACTTGTCTGTTCTCCAGTGAGGAGAGGCAGTTAATAAGGGCAGCTGCAATAAGGGTTTGGGAACGAGAACACCCCCCTGGCCAAGGCAACAATGTGGCAGGAGACCAAAGGTTTCCCTTAGCATGGCCAGCAGGGCAAAATAATACACCAGCCCATAGAGATAATATGGAAGATCTAAGAAACTTAATAATTAAGGGAATTAAAGAGGCAGTCCCTAAATCTCAAAATGTGGCCAAGGCATTTGACATGAGACAGGAGAAAGAGGAGGCACCATCTGCCTTCTTACAACGACTCAAGGATGCCATGCGCAAATATTCAGGCATGGATCCAGAGGAAGCAACTGCCCAAGCACTCTTGAAGGTGAATTTTGTAACTAAGGCCTGGCCAGATATTCAAAAGAAAATACAGAAAATAGAGAATTGGTCAGAAAAACCCCTAAACGATTTGCTAAAAGAAGCACAGAAAGTGTATGTGCAAAGGGAAGATGAAAAGTTAAAACAAAAAGGGAAAATTATGGTAGCAACAGTAAAAGAGATAGTTAAGAAGGCCGATACCTCGGCCCCAAAAAGGCGGGTACCTCCCCACCCAAGACCCCAGAAAGGAACTCCGGTACCTGCCCGGGGAGACCGAAATTTTCAGCCCCACGAGAGGGAGTCTTGGAATCCTCAAAGGCCCAGGCCAAGGTTGAGGATACCAATAGGATGCTACGGCTGTAATGGGGAAGGACACTTCAAGAGAGATTGTCCTTTAGAGGAAAGAGAACGACAAATTTACAATCTGATGGAATTAGAGGAATAGGGGGGTCAGGGGCACTCGATATTGGGATCCCACCGAGAGCCCTTGATAAATTTGTTAGTGGGACCCAATCAAGAAGAGGTGACCTTTCTAATAGATACTGGTGCCTCTAGAACCTCCCTCGTTACCCTTCCAAGAAGGGTAGAACTGGGAAAAGATGTCTTAAAAGTTTCAGGGGTAAGAGGAGAAGCATTTGCAGTACAGAAAATTCGACCCACAATTATAGGACTACCAGGACAAGAGCAAGTAGAACTAGAAATGTTATATATTCCAGAGGCTGGAACAAACCCTTTGGGGCGCGATGCCCTCAGCCTCTTGAATATCCAAATTAAATTTGGGCCAGAGGAAGTCAAACTAATGGAATTATTGAAAGAAGAAGATGAAAAACAGATTAATCCGGAAGTATGGGTAAGAGAAGGAAACAGAGGGGGGCTTAAGATCCCTCCTTTACAAGTAAAATTAAAACCTTCAGCAGAAACTATCAGACAGAGACAATATGATATCTCATTAGAAGGAAGAAAGGGACTCCAGCCGGTAATAGAGGGGTTGTTGCGAGATGGACTGTTGGAGCCGTCCATGTCACCCTATAATACCCCCATATTACCAGTTAGGAAACCAGATGGCTCATATAGATTAATTCAGGATCTGAGACTTTTAAATTCAATAGTCCTAACAAGACACCCGGTGGTCCCGAATCCGTATACCCTTTTAGGAAGGATAAGACCGGATCATAAATGGTTCAGTGTAGTAGACCTCAAAGATGCGTTTTGGTCATGTCCACTCCATAAGGAGTCCAGACCCTTGTTTGCGTTCGAGTGGGAAAACCCATATACTGGGCGGAAACAACAGTACCAGTGGACAGTCCTTCCTCAAGGGTTTACGGAATCACCCAATTTATTTGGCCAGGTGTTAGAACAAGTACTGGAGGAACTAAAATTGCCTAAAGGAATTAGTCTGATACAGTATGTGGATGACCTTTTAGTATCAGGACTGAAGGGAAAGGAAACAAAGGCAGCTACGAATCAACTGTTGGATTTTTTGGGAAGTAAAGGGTTGAGGGTTTCGAAATCCAAATTGCAGTATGTCGAAAAGGAAGTAAAGTACTTAGGACACTTGATTAGTGAGGGAAAGAGAAGAATTACCCCATCAAGAATTGAGGGAATTATAACCCAACCCATCCCAAAGACTAAAAAGGAATTACGGAAGCTTTTGGGATTGGTCGGATATTTCCGGCTCTGGATAAATGATTATGCTAGTCTGACCAAACCGTTGTATAGTAAATTGGTAGAAAGTTCTCCCTGGAAATTGGAATGGGACCCTGAGGAGATAAACCAAATTGAAAAACTCAAGCAAACTCTTGCCCAAGCTCTGGTTCTTAGTCTGCCGGACTTGGACAAACCCTTTCATTTGTATGTGAATACAGAGGATGGGATTGCACAAGGAGTACTGACCCAGAAATGGGCCAACCACAGAAAACCAGTGGCATTCTTATCTAAAATAATGGACCCAGTCATCCGGGGATGGCCGGTGTGCATACAAGCAGTGGCAGCAACTGCCATACTTGTTCAAGAGAGTAGGAAGCTTACATTTGGAGGAGCCCTGATTGTAAGCACACCACATCAGGTCCGAACCATCTTACAACAAAAAGCTGGCAGGTGGTTAACAGACTCAAGGATACTAAAATATGAGGCTATTTTAATGGAAAAACCAGATTTGGTCATTAGTACAGATTCTAATCTGAATCCAGCACAGTTTCTGGCCAATGAGAGAATGATCCCGAAGATCTGGAACATTTTTGTTTGGATGTTATAGAACTTCAGACTAAGATACGTCCAGACTTACAGGAAGTCCCACTACCAGAAGGGGAATACCTTTTTATAGATGGATCCTCAAGAGTAGTGGAGGGAAAGAGACACAATGGGTATGCCATCATAGAAGGAAAGGAAAGGGCACTCTTGGAGTCGGGTTGGTTGCCTAATACCTGGTCAGCCCAAACTTGCGAGCTTTATGCTCTAAAACAAGCGCTGCTATTGCTGGCTGGGGGAAAGGGAACAATCTATACAGATTCCAAGTACGCCTATGGGGTAGTACATACCTTTGGAAAAATATGGTTGGAGAGGGGATTGATTAGTAGTAAGGGCAAGGAACTGGCTCATGAGGAGTTAATAAGAGAAGTAATGAAAGCCCTCATGCTGCCACAAGAAATTTCTTTCACCCATGTAGAAGGCCACCAAAAAGGTGGGACTTTTGAAGCGATAGGGAATAATCTAGCAGATATGGAAGCAAAGGAGGCAGGCATAGGTTCAGAGGAATTGTTCCTGTTAACCCCGAGACTACCAAAACCTGAAGAGATACCGGAGTTTACAGATAAAGAGAAAGAAAATCTAAAGGAAATAGGAGCCCAAGAAGAAGAGGGAGGGAAATGCGTGCTACCAGATGGAAGGCAAATGTTAAATAAACCGCTCACATGAGAGGTTTTGAATACACTACACGAGGGGAGTCATTGGGGAATTCAAGCAATGGCAGATACATTTCTACAGGTATATGGATGCGTAGGAATATATACTGTGGCAAAGCAGATAATGGAGAAATGTCTAATCTGTAAGAAAATTAATAATCCAAGTAAGAGGCAGGGACCTCGAGGGGGGCGTACACCAGCCTTAAGGCCTTTTCAATTCATTCAAATAGACTATACTGAGCTGCCACTTAGTGGCAGGCTTAAGTATTTGTTATTTTTAATCGACCACCTTACAGGATGGGTGGAAGCTTACCCCACCAGCACAGCCACAGTGGGAATGGTGATTAAGCTGTTATTGGAACAAATAATTCCAAGGTACGGGATACCCCAGGGAATAGACAGCGATCAAGGGAGTCATTTTACTGCAAAAATCCTGCAAGGAGTAATGAAGGCTCTAGAAATAAAGTGGGAACACCACACCCCTTGGCATCCGCCATCATCAGGAAAAGTTGAGCGTGCAAATGGGATGTTAAAGGAAATCTTGAGTAAGTTAGTGCTAGAACTCAGACTACCGTGGATAAAATGTTTGCCCTTGGCACTCCTCAGGTTGAGGACAAGGCCTAGAAGGGATGTGGGAATATCACCATATGAAATGCTCTTAGGGGTTCCTTACCCTGGAGGGGAATTATGTAAGGATGTGCTAGAACTAAAAGATCAGGTCATCCGAAAGTATGTCCTTAATCTGTCCAGATCTCTTTCTATTCTTCGACAACAGGGCTTGCTGATACAAACACCACCACTCGACTTTGCAGTTCACCAGTTCCAGCCTGGCAATTGGGTCCTAGTCAAAAGTTGGCGAGACGAAAAACTGAAACCCAAGTGGGAGGGACCATTCCAGGTCTTGTTGACCACAGAAACAGCAGTCCGCACTAAAGAAAAAGGGTGGACCCATCATACCAGAGTGAAAGGACCAGTGGACGAACCAGTTTCAGAGTGGAGGGTGATACCCAGCAAAGACCCGATGAAAATAAAGTTCTCCAAAAAGTAGTGATGCTTGAATATGGGATAATAGGGCTTTTAATATTTTGTATGCTAGTTTTGTTGGGAATGCTCATCCTTTGCCTGGCAGAACACAAATTCTTTTGTGGAATAGAAGAGACCAGGGGAAACTCTACCCCTCCCCCAGATGTAATGGCCAAAGTGTAAGTCTTGGTGTTTGATGGGAGGGGCGCCCCCAGGGGTGGTTCAAGCCTTACCCTTATTTCTACAAGGAGATCCGAGGAAGACAGTTAGAGTAGAAATAGTCTTTCAATACAACCACTCTAGAAGACCTCAACCTATATTATTAGGCCATTCATATATTAAAGCAGAGAGTACTCCAAGGCCCGTGGAGTTGCAGAGACTAAGATTTTAATGTGTGTATTTTGTGATTGTCAGTGTCTATTTGAATGCTGTTGTTGTGCCCATTGTGAAGGTTGTCTTCCAGTTCACACAGATTGTGAAAGATACTGGGGAGACTGTAGTGATACAATAAATTTAGAAATAATATTAATAGAGGAAACGGAAGGTTGGGACAGTGGGGAGTTGTTTGATATTGGAGGGGCAGGGTTGGAAAATATAGATTTGGCCACAGTAGTTTTAGAGGAAGATGAGAATTGGGAGAATGTGGATTGGTCTAATTATAGTCCTAGGATCTGGGGGGAGGAGTTGGAGTAAGGAAAGTAACCAAATGGAGATAGAAGGCCCGGCCTTTACCCTTCATCTCAAAAACACCAGCAATCCTCAAATCATTCGGTTTGATGGATTCGAGACCAACCTCCTGAACCTTGAAGGTGCCGACAGCTTGATGGGTCAAAGAATAGATGGGCCACTAGAAAAATGTATATGTGTGGGAAGTCCCCAAATCTCAGGCTGTGAGTACACCAATGTCCCCAGATGGAAGGAGGCCTTGAAGGGCTACACAGAAGGGACAGGACCCCTGAGACATTTGATAACCCTTCAACAGGTACCATTTGATCCCCAATGCGAACAAGGTAAATGTAACCTCCTGGTTGTTACTGTAAAATCAGCAACTGAGGCCATAAATGGAACTAGATTTGGGATAGGGACAATTAGTGAAGATGGATACCCCGAAGGATGTTGTTACCTAGACATGAGAGGGGAAATAATAATAGGCCAAGCTCCTAGACCGATAGAACCCCTAATCTATAAGGGGAAGCCCAAAACACCAGGTAAAGTAAAAATTCTCGAAATAACCAACATAAGACAGACAGTGGAAATAGAAACAGGGTATGGAGACATGAATATCTGGTTAGAATGGGTGAGATATACGGCGCAAAGCCTAGACAAGAGCAACTGTTATGTTTGTGCTTCAGGCCGACCTACAGCTCAGGTGGTTCCCTTCCCCTTGGGATGGGAAAGAGATCAAAAGGGGATTCAATGTATGATAAGTCTATTTCAGGAAAAAGAGGCCTGGGGAAACGCAGACTGTAAGTCTCTCTCTCTCCTGTTTCCTCCTCTAACCAAAAAGGACATCAGGAAACCCCCAATGTTCTCGGCAGCATATGGGAACCATTCAGCTTGCATAGAAAGGGAAGGGAAAAAGTATAAGCATCCAGTAGGAAAGGTGGGGAATTGTGTGTAACTTCTAAATATCACTGCAAACAAAAGCTTATCTCAAAATTACTCAAACCTTGAGGTAGCTAGGGCTGACTTATGGTGGTACTGTGGTGGAAAAGTACTTAGACCCACTCTACCAACCTTATGGTCTGGCCGGTGTACTATAGTACAGCTAGCTATCCCATTCATTTTAGCCTCGGAGAAGAAGGTATTAAGAGACACACCAAGAACAAAAAGGGACCTACCTGGAGGGTCATTTGATAACAAGGTATACATTGATTCAATTGGAGTACCAAGGGGGGTACCTGATGAGTTTAAAGCCAGGAATCAGATTATGGCAGGATTTGAATCCTTTCTCTTCTGGTGGGTAACAGTTAATAAAAATGTGGACTGGATAAATTATATATATTATAATCAACAGAGATTTATAAATTACACCAGGGATGCTGTAAAAGGGATCTCAGAGCAATTAGATGCTACAAGTAGGATGGCCTGGGAGAATAGAATGATACTGGATATGATGTTAGCAGAAAAAGGGGGAGTATGTGTTATGCTTGGGGGAAGTTGTTGTACATTCCTAATAACACTGCACCGGATGGAACCATTACCCGAGCTTTACAAGGCCTGACTGCCTTGTCTGAAGAATTAGCTGAAAACTCAGGAGTGGATACCTCCCTTACGGGATGGTTGGACTCCTGGTTTGGTAAGTGGAAAGGAGTGGTTCTCTCTCTCCTCACATCTTTTGGAGTAGTAATAGGGGTGTTGGTGGAACTGGGATGCTGCATAATCCCTTGTGTTAGAGGATTAATGAAACGACTTATAGAGACGGCAGTCTCTAAATAGATGCCTTTAAAAACCCCTGGTAATGAAGATTATGCGACCCTCATGTTATTAAAAGATAGATGGGTGCTGCATAATGATGATTGGGAGTATGGGGAATATGTGGATATAGATCAACTGACTAACAGTCCAGGAGAACCCAGGCCATCTCATAATGACTAGAGAGTGCAGATCCAACAAACAAATAAAAAGCAACAGTGTTAATAATAAGTGTAGTAAAGAAAAAGGGTGGATTGAGAGAAATGTGATACCAGTTATTATTAACAAGGAAATAATAATTAAAGATAAATGAATAAATTACTTTTCTAATATTAGATAGCATAACTCATGAGCAAGCTGAATAGATCAGATTAAAGAGTAAAGCTTCTACTAAAAACCGCATACAGGAAATGTTAGCAGGCTGAATGTGGCACCTCCGCTTTGAGGTTAGAGAACAGAGCTTCAAGCGACCTGACTATGCTACAGGAAACCTCTTGTGGTTAGAAACTAGCTGACTGCAACGCTTTAAGTAGGAAGCCTTCCCTTAATAGGGAAAGAATAAATAAAATGGGAAGGGGAGACAAAAGTGGGTAGTGGGAGATGTAAACAAAGGCGGGCTAATTATATTCTGCTTAGGCGATGCTGATAGGTTGTAAGCCTCAGAGTAACCTACCAATAGGTGAAAGGGGTGAGTGTTGAGCGACGGGTGAGAACTGTATAAATAATATCTGTCAACTTGTGGCTGGTGTGATTCCTCTCTGGTGCGGCTTGTCTAACAGCACGGAGGAGATCACCAGCTCTTTGCAAACAGCTTCAAAAATAAAAACCTTTTGTTTCTATTTGCCTTTTGACTTGACTCGTATCTGACAAGCCTTTCTGAGCTTTAGCTTTTCTGACAGAATTGCTACAGTTTCTGGAGATTACTTTGTGTTTTTCTTTGGTTCATGTTCCCTTTTTGCTTGCCAAAAAGTGAGTTTTGATCACATCCGCTTATTTTGGCTGTCTCACACTTCTTTTTCCTGTCAAACGGATTAGGGTTAGAGTTATCAATCGATGCTTGATGGTTACCTCTGCAAATTCATGTGTTTGTGCCATAATCACAACAAGGATATCACATCGATCGATGACAAATGTGATAGGCAAAAACTTTTGGACATGAGATTTTAACACTACTGGCCAGCAAAAAAGGAACAAGAGCCTTTTCTTTGGTAATGTGACCCTCCCATTTTTTATACTTGTCACTTTTTCTCTGCAACATTTTAGAAAGCTGGCCTCTTTAAATTTCTCCCATTTCTCCTCCTTGTAGGGATGGTTTGCAGTTGCAATTTCACTATTCTGTTTCATAGCATTTCCCACCCTCTAATACAGAGCTTTCCAAACTGTGTGTTGGGACACGTTAGTGTGTCGCGGCTGCTGCTGCCCCTGCCAGGATTCCGTGCAGGTCCTAGTGCCTGCCTTGTGCTTTGCTGCCTCCAAACCTGCTGTGATTCTGCGCAGGTCCTAGTGCCTGCCTTGTGCCCTGCTGTAAGAGTGTGTCGCGAAATGATGCCCTGCTGTAAGAGTGTGTCGTAAAATGATGCTTGTCTAAAAAGTGTGTCACCAACATGAAAAGTTTGGAAAGCTCTGCTCTAATAAAAGAGAATATCTGTAGCTCGGGGTTGAACTGTGGAGTTCCTGGTGCTCTCTGAGCTTGGTTGTTTTCTTGTACACGTTTCATTACCCAATTAGGTATCATCAGTGCGAGTGAGTGTGGGGTGGGCAGCAAACCCCATGCCCACTTGCACTGATGATTTTACCTAGTTGGGTAATGAAACGTGTGCAAGCAAACAACCAAGCTGAGAGAGCCCCAAGGACTTGACATTTCCCACCCTTCCTAGTCATATTCTTCTTCTGGATTTCAAGCCATTGGATCTGAGCTACCTTCCGATGGAGCTTGCCAAAATCTGTACTTCTGAAGTCCAGTATGCAGGTCTGACACTTCTCATTTTTTCACTTCCTTTTCTCTAGGTATCACACATTCAAGATAACATCATCATTTCCCCCCAAGATACCAGCCACCTTCACTTATTCAACCAATTCTTCCCTGTTGGTGAGGATTAGGTCCAGGATATCACAACCCCTTGTTCTTTCTTCCAAATGGAGACATGAAGTTATTTCAAGAAAGGACATTTGTTAGACCTCTGACTCTAGGCAAGAGTGGAATTTGTTAGATGTCTGATTCTTGGCATAACTAATTCTTGGCTAGATTGCCAGCAGATGTCAGGATAATTGAAATCTCCCATTATCACTATTGTCTCTCTCTCTCTCTCTCTGAAAGACTGGTTATCTGTCCTAGAAAAGCCTCCCCTGTATCTTCTGCCTGCCTCTGCAGTCTATAATAAACTCCCACAACAGTACTACTTTTATTTATCTTTCCTTTTACTCTTACCCAAACACGTTCAATGGGATTTCCATGCTCTGATTCCTAAATGTCTGTGCTAGAATATTTTTTTCTTTGTGCACAGTTCAACAGCCCCACCTTTTTCTGCTGAGTCTGTTCCTTTTGAATAAGTTGTAGCCTTCCAGCGCTATGTGACAATCACGGGTATCATCCCACTAAGTTTAAGTGATGCCTATCACTTCATATTTGTCTTCCTGAATTAGAATCAATATTTCTCCCTGTAAAGGGTTCTTCAAAGCAAGTATTAAATTATCACCCTCCATTTTGTCCTTGAAATCCCTAATTTTTATATTGGTATTTTTGCTTTTATTATCAAGGGTTTCATTTTCAGTTTGAGCTGAAAATTATATACAATACTAAAAGGAGTAAACTGTTCCATACGGGATATATATTAGCTACAGAGGCACTCTTGTCATAACAAATCTTCCTTGCAAGAGACACATGATACATTTTTGCAGAAATGTAACAAAGACACTTTTCTCACAGCCTTAACAGTAGTTATTAAAAATATCTGATGACTGTCAGGACATAGAAAGATCTATGTTTGTAATCACAAGTGCCAAATAAACTTGAATGAATGCATGTTGTAAACCAGAGCAGCCAAATTTTATTTTCAGCAGCCAGAACAAATTGTATATTCCATTGTATAGCTGGGGATTCCTTGGCATTAGATGACTGCAACAAATTTGAATCAGCACCTCGAAGGAATTTTGCTAATTTCAGCCACACAAACAACCTGGCTCCATGGATCCAATTAAGACATGGTTTGGATAGCACGGCAATTGTGCCATTTATATTTATTGACTTTGATGAGCCAAGGACAGAAAGCAATAGAATGAAAGAGGAAACATTAAAAGGATTATCTTTTAAAAAATGTCATGTGAAGGGTTTTAATCCCTTTTCATTAGGGCTGTTCAGTGCTTTGGATTAAATTCTGAAAAGGTGCTTTAGAGCACATGGGAACATGACTGTGCCATCTGTCAGCAGCCCATTAAAGCAGCTGCATCTGCTTCCAGGACAAGCCAATCTTATCTTATTTAGGGTGGTATTCTAAAGTCGTATTCCATAGGGTCCTGGTGACGATACACAGAGAAGGGTTTCTTCCGAAGATCTCTGTGCTTAGAAAGAATAGGTCTGCATAGGTGTATATAGTAATCAAGCACATTGGTGATAATTAGTCAGTAAGAATAGCTTTTCCATATCTTATTAAATATCCAATAAATTAGCTATTCGTTGGATGAAAAAAAGGAAAGGTACACTGAAACATTCTGGAAGAATTAGAACTAAATGGTAAGTAATGATAATTTTGTTATATTCAAGTTGTGACTTCCATTGGAAAAGAAGGCTACCTGCATGCCCCCTATCCAACAAATTCAATAGGGACTGAATGGTCATCATATTTCATATTGCACATTATGACTCTTAATGACAGTTGCTTGGGAATTGCTGGCCCTTGTTAGACTCAGTTGAACATCTGGACCAGATGTTCCTCTGCAATAGTAAATGGGCAAATTATTTCCTTATCTTGCAGAACTTGTAATGTCTCATTAGCACTTTAAAAATTCCAGGCAACTGGTGCCAAGAATAAAGATTTTTGTCATCCTCCTAATTATTGTCCCAATTTTGTTCTGCTTCAGTGCTGACGTTTCACCTCCAGCATTTTCTACTTGATATGGCCAAAGATTGGGCCTTTCCCCACTCCTGGGGTCAAGCACTATCCCCCCATTCTTGACTCAGCAGTTCTGGTAGGAAATGTGCTGTCTCATCGTTAGCCCCTACCCTGCCTCTATTGTTCCTTTTTTGGCCAAACAATGTTTCCTGGTTATGCAAATTGATTGGTTGAACCATCCAGCTTTGCTACCCTACCTCTTGAGTGTATCCCTAGCCAGCAGGAGAAGCAACTGCCAATCATTGCATTGCAGTGGGAATGGGGCAGGTCTGCTTGCAGGGCTCTGTCAGGCATCTACAGTATAGGGTGGTTCTTATGCCCCTCTTGTGTCATTACCCAAGTTGAATAAAGTGCTGAGTTATAAGCAGCACTTTTACTTAGGATTTCTCTCAATTCTTTGCTTTCTTTGTATCAGCAACAAATTCTGACTTTCTTCATGTTCTCTTCAGGAGGCAATGGGGGGAGAGGAGGTGGTCAAGGTTTTCCAGCCTTGTACTAAGCTAAACTAATGCTACTAAAGCAGTAACAGTACTGATAGCCAACCTTCCAGTACTATTGCACAATTTTGATAGATCACTCTTTAATTTTTTCCGGTTGCCAGTTGAGACATCAAAAGGGGACATCCACGTACCACACTGGATTACGTAGGCATGCTGTCTGTGTGTGCCTGCAGCTGGAGCAGGGCTGCCAGAGGACAGAGCAGGGAAACCTGGTGCTATGGACACAGCTCTATTGCTCTTGCACACATCCCCAGAAGGGCAACTAGGGTCTGTGTAACCCGGGGCAAACATGGATTCCCCCCCCCCCAGGAAACATTCAGTATACAAATACTATTTTGTCATTTTGGCACACACAAACACCCAGCGTGGCGCCCAGGGCACATGCCCCGCTTCCCCCCCCCCAGTTGCGGCCCTGCACATCCCGAGGATAGAAGTGTAGTGTCTGGTGTCCAGCTTTTTAGGTTCACAAGAGCAAAATGGTAACAGACCAGGGATGGGAGGGAAGGGGCTTGTCTTCATTAACCAAATGGCCCAGAAGTGTTGCTCTATTAACCACATGAAGTTGCCTCCAATATAATATGTGGTGATGCATCCCATATAAACTCACATATAAGCCCATCCGTAGATAAGCCAAACCTCAAATTTTTAAGCAAAATACCATGAAAAATGCACCACCCGTGGATAAGCCGACCCACATTTTTCATAGTATTTTGGTTAAAAATTTGAAGGTCTGCTTATCCATGGATGGGCTTATCCACGAGTATATATGAGAAATAAGAGTACTTTCAAAAAGTTTTACCCTATATACTCACGGATAAGCCCGTCTGCAGATAAGCCGAACCTGATTTTTGGGGTGTTTTTTTTTTGGCACCTAAAATTCTGGGCTTATCCATGAGCAACAAATATTTCACAGTATTGAGCTATCCACTTTACAGCATGATCCTAAAACAGCTAAAGATAACTTAAGCCAATCACACCGGTGGGATGGGAACAAGATGAAGGAAATAAAAAGTTGATGTTAGGGCATGTTTCTGCCATGGTTAGATGTGAGTAGGAACATGCCCACCCTAAGCGTCAAATGTCTCTATAGTGTTTTGGCAATGTATGAGAACATGGGAACTGGGCATGGTCACTGGAGGTACTGACGACAAGTGCAGAATACAGATTGTGACGATCTTTGGGGTGCCTAATATGAATTGTATGTACCACTTTAGGTCCAAGTAAGGACCATTTCCATTTCAATTGTCAATTCTTTGGGGCAGAGGGCTATAAAATATGCAGAAATCCAAGAGGAAATAGCTTTGAAAATATAACCAGCTTTACAAACTGTTCTGAAGAAAGCAGGTCCTGTTCAGATTCTATCCATGATGCAGCTTTTAAAAGTACAAAAGCTTACATTGGGGAAATTAAAAACTAGAAACCATGCAGTTTCCTTACCTATAAAGATATGTATAGCTGCCCAGCTCCATGCTGGCACAAAAGACATTCTTGCCAGGGTGGGGGAGTATAGAAAGCAGGCATCCCTGTGGGCTTCCCACTTTACCAAGGGGTGTCTTTGTAACTCTACTTGCATTTATAGAAATGTTCTTGCTTGAAATGGCCACATTATATGAATGCTGCTGCAATAGAAATGGAGCAACACTAATATCCACTATGGTATATCTAATGAACTGGTATTGGCACCGGTCCCAATTCAGCAGGTGCCAATCTGACTTTGCCAAGATTATCTTCACAATTATTCTCCCTATAGTCATTAGGCAACCAACATTCACAAGTTATAATCCATCTTCAATATTAATTGCAGGATTTTATTCCAATTTCCCCTCTGGTAGATGCATTACATATGCTTTTCTGCAGTTCTCTGCTGTGGAGGAAAAAGGGAAATAATTTCATGGATATTTTAGTAACATTTTTTTTTAACTCAATTGAAAACCATTATGACTTCAGATCCCTGGCCTGTTTTTTCCCCTCCATTTTATTTATTTATTTATTTATTTATTTATTTATTTATTTATTTATTTAATTTCTATGTCCGCCCATCTCCCCCCATGGGGAACTCTGGGCGGTTCACAATAAATAAGTTAAAATAAGGTCTAAAATCTCAATTATACAATAAAATATATATTAAAAAAAAATCCAGATGGTGATGGAATAATTAAAAGAAGGACATTTTCAAACCAGTCGGTGTTGATAGGAGAGGAGAGGGCTGACCCGCGACCCCTGAATTGTGGGGTGCCGCAGGGCTCGGTTCTCTCTCCTCTCCTGTTCAACATCTACATGAAGCCGCTGGGCGAGATCATCCGTCACCACGGGATGAGGTATCACCAATATGCTGATGATACCCAGTTATACATCTCCATCCCGGGTGAAGTAGGTGATGCGGTCGATGCCTTATCTCAGTGTCTGGAGGCTGTGGGGGTCTGGATGGGGAACAACAGGCTTCAACTGAACCCTGGTAAGACGGAGTGGCTGTGGATTGATGGCCCCCCTAGATCCGGGAAGTTCTCATCCTTGGTTCTGGGTGGGGTTGCACTACCTCACTCGGATCCAGTGTGGAATCTGGGGGTCCTCCTAGACTCGCGACTCCTGCTTGAAGAGCAGGTGGCAGTCGTGGCCAGGAGGGCCTTTGCACAACTTCGAGTTGTGCGCCAGTTACGCCCTTTCCTGGATCGTGAGGCCCTCTGAACAGTCAGTCACGCCCTTGTCATCTCCCGTATAGACTACTGTAATGTGCTCTACATGGGGCTACCCTTGAAGAGTATCCGGAAGCTTCAGCTGGTGCAGAATGCGGCGGCGCGAGCAGTTATGGGTGCCAGGAGATCGGCACATGTAACACCGCTGCTTCGCGAGCTGCATTGGCTACCAGTTTGCTTCCGGGTCCAATTCAAGGTGTTGGTGATTACCTTTAAAGCCCTATATGGCATAGGGCCAGGGTACCTGAGGGACCGTCTCGTCCCGATAACGTCAGCCCGCCCCACCTGTGCATGCAGAGAGGGCATGCTTTGGACCCCCTCAACGAGAGAATTTCATCTAGCGGGGTCCAGGGGGCGTGCCTTCTCTGCGATAGCGCCCGCCTTATGGAATATCTTCCCCCTGGAGGTGAGACTGGCCCCTTCACTCCTGGCCTTTCGGAAGGCCCTTAAGACCTGGCTCTGCCACCAAGCCTGGGACGACAGAGGCGGTAGTGCCTCTTGGGGTTGGCTAGCCCCGTAGCAATATGATCTGTGCTACGATTCCCTACACATCTTGGATTTTATCTATTATATTAGCTGTATTTTTTAGATACTTTTAATTTGTATATTTTAAAAATTTTAATTATTGTAAGCCACCCAGAGTCCCTTGTATGGGAGATGGGTGGGGAATAAATTGGAATAATAAATAAATAAATAAATAAATAAATAAATAAATAAATAAATAAAATTTTCATATTCATATTTCCCATTTTTCTAGGGGAAGAGGAAGGGTGGCATTACAATATTTCATCTTTCCTCAGCTACTCTCCTTACATAACTCTATGTCTGCAACTACTCCTCAGCCCTCCTGAAAGTGGCTGCATAGGAGCATGGACTTTTAGCTTTTTGCTAACTGGGCTGGTAGTGAGAACTTTTGTACTCCAATAAAGGGCATATTATGGTAACACTTACAAGTTGACACAGAATGCTAAGCATCACTTCTACATTATCTGTACCCCAGAAAACCACTACTATTTATTTATTTGTTTGTTTGTTTATTTATTTATTTATTTATTTATTTATTTGTTAACTTGTATTACCACTCCATCTCCCCTGAGGGGGACTCTGGGCGGTTTACAGTACAACAATTTAAAATCTTTAAAAGTAACTACAATTTAAAATACATTACTATACCACTACTAGCAGTGGTTTGCTAGTCCCATCCTCCCTGGCTGCTCTCTGAGCCCATCCTCCAATGGGCGAACTTTAGTGGGTGATCCCTGTATGTTCAGGGTCATCTCAACCACTACAACTTAGCTACCTGACACACACAGCTCTTTTCCTAACCAGTACATTCCAAGAGTATCTTGGGTGGCGTTTTAAAGATGCCATTTTAGTTAGGGTTTCCCTCTTCCCTGGATTAAACTTCCCTCTGCTTCCCTTTTAATTTTAATCCACAGTGTTGGATAGAAAAAATGGCTAATCACATCTTATTATGAACCCTGAAGCTTAAAGGACTAGTCCTCAGTCAACAGTTCAGTCAAGTGTGCCCAAAAAGATTGCTTTAGTACACACACTGACAAATATGCTCTCATATAACAAGTGAAGACATCTCACAAAAATTAAACAATCCAAATTCCAACTGCACTCAGTTGGTTATTTCTGCTGTCCTGTCTAGTTAATTCATTAACTAGAATTAATGGTTAGCAAAGCCTTTATTCAAACCAGAACTAATCCTGTTCCACTTTCTCTCCCTTCCCTCTTTTACCAACTGACCCAAAGCGTCAACTATCTTTCTTTGGAATATATCTTCTTTTCTCTTCCTGGTAAGGAAGTACAATCCTTGGGGTGGGTGGGGGTGGGGGGTGGGGGGTGTTCAGCCACTACAGCAAGAGATTGAAGTCTCTGTGTCTTAAACACATTCATAGCTGTGATTTAGGTACCACACTAAGCCCAATCACAGTATGGCTTAACATTTAATGTGAGCCAGGTCCATAGATGTTGAGTTGTGATTCTCTTTATTACTATGTATTATGTGCCATGGAGGGGTGAGGTGGCTCAGTGGGTAAGACGCCAGGCTTGTCAATCAGAAGATCGCAAGTTCGGAGGTTCGAATCCCTAGCCCCGCGTGACGGAGTGAGCTCCCGCACTAGCCCCAGCTCTTGCCAACCTAGCAATTCGAAAGCATGCAAATGCAAGTAGATTAATAGGTACCACTTCGGTGGGTAGGTAACAGCGTTCCGCGTGCATCATGCTGGCCACATGACCGTGGAAGCGTCTTCGGACAACGCTGGCTCTTCGGATAAGAAACAGAGATGAGCACCGGCCCCTAGAGTCGGACACGACTGCACAAATGTGCGGGGGAAACCTTTACCTTTACCTATTATGTGCCATATTTAGAATGTAAAGGGGATGCCAGTTATTCTTTTTTTATATATAGATATCATCTGTGGTATAACCCTCAAATTATGTGGATATACAGTATATGTAAATTAAGAATACTGAGGTCCCATTAGCATGGAGGCTATGGACTATATTTTGTGTCTCAGCAGATATAAGTGATTGATAAAAATGCTAGGTTAACTAAATATTACAGTTTGTATAAGACATGAGCCCACATTTTATCAGACAAGATGTTTGGTGGTGTGGATAAATCTATTATGATGAGCTGATCAGTTTTAGCGTGGGGCTGGTTTTTAAAAGGATCATAGGCAGTTTAGTTTTTGTAATTGAATCACAAAGGTGGTTTTTCAGATCACAAGTCTTGAATGAGCTAAGTAAAAATGTATACTGTATTTATTTTTTATTTTTATTTATTTATTTATTCAATTTATTCCCCGCCCATCTCCCATACAAGGGACTCTGGGCGGGTTACAATAATCAAGGTTAAAAACGATACAATAAAAAGTCTAAAAAATGCAATATAAATAGATAAAATACAAGATGGGGGACGTAGGGAACGTAGCATAGATAGTGTTGCTACGGGGCTAGCCAACCCCAGGAGGCACTACCGCCTCTGTTGTCCCAGGCCAGGTGGCAGCGCCAGGTCTTGAGGGCCTTCCGAAAGGTCAGGAGGGAGGGGGCCAGTCTCACCTCCGGGGGCAAGATCTTTCATAGGGCGGGTGGTATCGCAGAGAAGGCACGCCTCCTGGACCCCGCTAGATGGAATTCTCTTGTTGAGGGGGTCCGAAGCATGCCCTCATGGGCCGACGTTATCGGGACGAGACGGTCCCTCGGGTACCCTGGTCCTATGCCATGTAGGGCTTTAAAGGTGATCACCAACACCTTGAATTGGACCCGGAAGCAAACTGGCACCCAATGCAGCTCGCAAAGCAGAGGTGTTACATGGGCCGATCTCCTGGCCCCCATAACTGCTCGCGCCGCCACATTCTGCACCAGCTGAAGCTTCCGGATACTCTTCAAGGGTAGCCCCATGTAGAGCGCATTACAATAGTCTATACGGGAGATGACAAGGGCGTGAGTGACTGTTTGGAGGGCCTCCTGATCCAGGAAAGGGCGTAACTGGCGCACAACTCGGAGCTGTGCAAAGGCCCTCCTGGCCACGACTGCCACCTGCTCTTCGAGCAGGAGTCGCGAGTCCAGGAGGACCCCCATATTCCACACTGGATCCGAGTGGGGTAGTGCAACTCCACCCAGAACCAAAGATGACAACTTCCCGGATCCAGGGGGGCCGTCAATCCACAGCCACTCCGTCTTACCAGGGTTCAGTTGAAGCCTGTTGTTCCCCATCCAGACCCCCACAGCCTCCAGGCACTGAAATAAGGCATTGACCGCATCACTTACTTCATTTAATTGATGTACAGTAATATATTTTGGTTTAATTATTGATTATTGTGAGTAGGTTGTAGCCCTATTCTGTACTTGTAGGAGTAATTTGTTTGATGGTTTCTTCTGTCCTCCATCATCTTCATGATAGGTTTTTGAAGGAGAACAATACTATTTTCATTTTATAGATGAAATGAGGCTCTTTTTTTTGCATAGTGAAACAAGTATCAGCAGCCAGCCAGCTTTCAGACAGAACCAGTTTCCCCAAAACCAACATTATTTCTCAACTCAGGACTAACCAGAACTTTAGTTGTGGTTCCTATTGCTTTCAACACACCTGAATAATAAATTTAAGCCATTGGTAATGAAATAATAATCCTTTTACAATATTGCAGTTGACTTTTCTTCCAATTATTAAGTAGAGGAGTTAAGACAATTACTTTATTAATTGATAGTTAAAATAGAATTCCTTTATATACTAGAATCTCAGGATCTTTCAGGCTAAAGTAATGTACTTTCACTGACGTCACTTATTGCAGGTTTTGCTACCCATCAAAGAATGAAACCACGAGCTGTGATTTCTCACACCAGGGATCCCTTTGTTGGTGATTCAATTCAAGCCACTATATTGCATTCAAAGCATTATTCATCAGTAGAATTAGTCTACTGGAAACCTGATTACATCTAAATTGTAGGTTCTGTTGAATTGAAGATATCTATCAGCATTTCTCCACAGTCAGAATGTGGCTCCTTCATTATTTTCTTTCTCTTCCCTCTACTTTCTTTGTCTCTTTTTGGTGCACAGGGCAAATGAAAGAATTAATGACAAAGTATGGTGGTCAGATATAAAAGGCAGAAGATATTTTGCCTCTTTAACAGTTGTACTGAAAGGAGAAATTCAGATGTAACTGTTTATCCAAGCTTCTGTATAGAGAATTTGTCTTTTCTTTAACTATTACAAGTGCAGGAATGCTATTCCTTTTTCACATCTGGCAGCACTGTGGAAGTACAAATTCACTAGAAGGACAATCATTTTCTCACTCATCCACATGAGTTTTGAATTGATTCCATCTAGATATAACATATTAAATAAGGCAAAGAAGTGGATATGAGACAGTGCTAAGCCTGACTAGTACCTTAAATTAAAATATTAGAGGGATCTGGTTTGTGGACTGCATTCAGTCATGGTTTGATTAATCATGATTTGTTGAAAAAGCTGCAATATGTTGGGTTGTCGTTAAGATATAAATTGATTTACAAAGTATAATGGCTGGGTTCACACAGCACACTAAGTTAAGGTGAAACAAATACATGTATGGCTTAGTGTCATCTGTGAATTTTTTTATTTTATTTTATTTTATTTTATTTTATTATTTTATTTTATTTTATTTTATTTTATTTTATTTTATTTTATTTTATTTTATTTTATTATTTTATTATTTTATTATTTTATTTTATTTTATTTTATTTTATTTTATTCTATTTTATTATTTTATTATTTTATTATTTATTTTATTTTATTTTATTTTATTTTATTTTATTTTATTATTTTTTATTTTATTTTATTTTATTTATTTTATTTTATTTTATTTTATTTTTTATTATTATTTATTTATTTTCTATCCCCCCTTTATTATTTTTATAAATAACTCAAGGCAGCGAACATACCTAATACTCCTTCCTCCTCCTCTTTTCCCCACAACAACAACCCTGTGAGGTGAGTTGGGCTGAGAGTGATTGGCCCAAGGTCACCCAGCTGGCTTTCATGCCTCAGGCGGGACTAGAACTCACGGTCTCCTGGTTTCTAGCCTGTTGCCTTAACCACTAGACCAAGGGTCGGAAATGGCGGCTCGCGAGCCAGATGCGGCTCTTTGGCCCCTTTGGCTCTTCTACAAAATACCACGTGCGGGCGCGCACGTACAGTCGCCGTCAGCCTCCCGGCTCATTTCGCTCCTGCCGCTGCCAGCGCCTCCATTCAGCTCCACAGCAGTTCCGGGGCATACCGCCGGTGAAAGCGGAGGCCGATCCCTGGTAATTCCTCCTTCCCCGTCTGTGTAGGTCTCGTGGGCTGAGTTTCCTTTCTGCGCTGCTCCCTGAAAGAGGGGCGCCGTGGAGGCTTTTGTATGTGATGTCTCTCCCAGTGCCACAAACTTTTCTACCCTTTCTTTCCTTTGCCTCTGGCGGGAAGCCACTTTGTCCCGGCAATGGGAGGATCAGGGGATGGGGCGAGTAAGGCGTCCCCAGCTGATTGAAGTAAATCTTGGGGGTGGTAGTTGTCCTCCGATTATGGGGGGGCTACTGGGGGGACAGTTTATTTCCCTCTCCTTAATTTCTGAAGGCAGGAACAAAGAGGCCGGCGTTGCAAGCAGCGCGCAGGCATGGGAGAACTAAGAATTGGGGGTGGCTCACAGCGTGTGCATGTGAATGCGTGAGAGGGCCGGCCAGATCCGAGCCTTTCCTCCCCAATGGGGTTCAGGGTCTGAACAGGCAGCATGGCTGTGGGGAAGAGGAAGGCTCTCTGTCCGGCTGGTCGCTTTTTCGCTTCACCCCTGGACTCGGTGGTGACATTTCGCACACGTGCGCCGAGGTCGCGTTTGTGACTGGGAGCTGGGTGAAGGAGGGAGAGAGAGGGAAGGAGGGGGCGTCTCGCCTTCTCTCACACACACAGACACGTGGCCCTTCCCGATTCTCAACTCTTGGAGCTGTCGGGGGGGGAGGCATTGTTAGGCTTGGAAATGCCCCTGCAGCAGGTAGGTTAGAGAAGCGTGCGGGCACGTGGGGGGGGCGTGGGGGGCAGTTAAGGTGCTAGCTGCAACAGCCGCCCCCGAAGTGACCATATTCCACTCTTCCAACAGAAATTCCCCCAAGGAAAGGGTCACTCTTTTTTCTCCGGGGAGGGGATATGAAGTTGGGGTACTAACTTACCCTCTAAAGTGTCTCCTCCTTTCCCTATGTGGTCCTTTTGCTAAAATTACCATTATGACACACACAACCCATGTTTTCCTCTGGAGTTGAGTTCTGGCGTTTCTGCTGTCACTGGAGATGGCTCTCTCAAAGTTGGATGGTTCAAGTAACTGCTTCAGGCCACCGTTGTCTGCCTGCTTATTGCCGCATGTTTTGATCGCGATTTTAAACGAAAGGAGGGGAGTTGTGTGCGTCCCGTTGGATAGGATCCGAAGGGCCGCTTTGGAAACGCTGCCCGACTCGGGCGAAAGTTGGAAGGCTCCCGAGGGCGGGAGGAGGAAGAATCAATCGCCCTCCTCCAGCGCCGGCCACCAACATCTCCACCCGCAGCCTTTGGAGCCTGGTTTTAAACGGGCGCTCCTCTCCGCCCCGGCCGCCTCTGCCCGGCTCAGCTTTGTTTCCTCGGCGCACGCCTCCGGAGAAGCAGCCCCGTGATTGGAAGTGAAGTGCTAATGTGGGACGAAGAGTCTCGATCCCAACAGGCACCCCGTGCATCTAATTCACAGAGTAGAGAAAGAGCGGCTTCTCCCTCGCTTGCGCGCTTGCTTGCTCCCTTGCTTGCTCCCCCTGCCCCCACGCACGTGCGCACGCCTTCGCCCACTGTAAGGGGCATAGCCGCCGCCTCAGGCCGCGCCAGTCTCGAGGGGGGGCGGGGAAATATGCCAAATGGTGGAGGGAAAAGCATAGGACGTATGAAAAAAGAAAGCGGTTCTCCCTCGCTTGCGCGCGCTTGCTTCGAAAGAGACAGGCAGACAGAAGACATAAGAAGGAGACAGATGAAATCTCTGTGAGGGGGAGGGAGGAGAAGGGTGGGCGGAGGTGGGGCAGGGGTGGTGGGTGCTGGCGAGGGAGAGAAGAAGGAAGGCAGTAAGGAGCGGCGGCGGGAGCAGCGAGGATGGAAGGTCTTCACGAAGGACCCCGGGGGAGGAGGCGGGGTGACACTTCGCTCGCCGCCCGCCCATCGCGGCTTACTCGGACCCCGGGGGAGGTGCAGTGGCGGATGTGGCAGGGCAGGCATGGCAGCGGGCATGGTGTGCGTGGCGGCGGCGGGCAATGCAGTGGGCGTGGCGGGCATGGCGGCAGCAGGCCCTAAGTGTGCGCGATTGGTCCCCGCCCGCAAACCCTGCCCCCTTCCACGCGATTGGTCCCTGCCCGCAAACCCCGCCCCCTTCCACGTGATTGGTCCCCCCCGCAAACTCCGCCCCCTGGCTCTCAAGCATGTCAAAATGCCCTCGAGCATGTCAAAATGGCTCCTGGCATAAAAAAGTTTGCCGACCCCTGCACTAGACCAAACTGGCAAATTTAGCTGCATCTCTCCTGCCTTACACTACACCTTTTGTAATAGTGTAATAGTGTACATAGAGTACAAATGCTGTAGCAAATCCTAGTATTAGTGTATGGCCTTCATGTTTATGCTAAGCTATTCGTGTTATGAAATTCCGTAGGCAGTGAGGGCAGCCAGAATGGCATACAGAATACAGGGAAATAAAAGTTATCAAGATTCATGTTGTAATTCAGTTTAAGTGGGAGATGCAACAGCAGTTAATCATAGAGTCATAGAATTGTACACTCTACAACCTTGCTATTTCCTATCCTAAACCTTCCTATTTTATTTAAAATTCCTTGTTGTGATGAAAGAGGATATTGCCACCATCTTTCCATGTACTTATTTGTAACTACTCATCAAGCCCAAGTTTCAGTAACCAGATGCAACTTTATTGACAACAAATGTCTAGATACACGTTACAAAAAGCATTCTTGAAGAGCAACACATGCTGTGTTTGCTTGCTTCTTTTTTATGTGATCCTCTTTCACATACAATACAGACTTGAAATTCTATGGCAGCATAGACAGTACTTTGAAGCACAATCTTGAAACAGCCATATCCCATGTTTCTGCTATAATGATTGCCAGAACAATCATGAAACTGGAAGGAAAGATCTGAAGCCAGCACTAAAGCAAAGCAAATTCCTGGTTTATCATTTTCTAGATATGACTGGTAATGTTATTTAGGCATCTATTAACCAATGTGTCTTCATTCATCCCAGCACCTTAAAGACAACAAACATACTAACAGGACAGTCATACTTTGCAAAGGCTTAGTAAAACTAAAAGTTGAAAATTGATATTTCTTTGGCTGTAATAGAAAGGCAAATGCAGTGAAGCCATGCTTATGGGGATTGGTTCCCAAATATACAGTATATACATAGAATTGGAAAGAGATAATATAAAACAGACTATATTGTGTATAGCTCATTTTTATAGCAGCACCTTTTAAATATCTTCATCTTCATCTTCATGCAGGATTCACCTGGTTCAGAATATGTTTCCCAGAATGTTCAAGTAGAAGCTTCTTGTGAAGTCCAGAAGGAGGACAAGAGTCCGGTAGTAGAACGCACTTTTTCAGAAGTCCAGAAAGAGGCAATACCGCTCTCTCCCTGCTGCTCTTTGGCAATTTGCACGCATGGACATAGTGCCTCTGATTACACAGGTAGATGTAACCATGCTGAGTAGCATTCCATTCATTCAGTTTATTCATGAATTCACTTTTAAATCATCTAAACCATGGTGAACAACTCCATAATTTAATTCATTTCTGTCTGAGTATATGCTTCCATTGTTTTTTTCCTGAATCTCCCAACATTTGTCTTCACTGGATGATCCTAGCATCTCAGATTATGTGTGTGACAACAAAGTGTCTCTCTTTCCACTTTTTTCCAAAGCAACCATTATTTTGCAGGTCTCGATCATATCACCCCCACCCCCATTATTACTCCTCCCCATTTTTTATCTAAAAGGTTCCAGTGGGGAGAAAGTATCCCTTTTCTCCATCTTTTCCAACTTTGCAATAGTCTTTTTGAGATGGGGTTTATACATTATAGATTTGCACAGAGGCATTTGTATAAAGGCTATCAGCATCTCTTATGTCTGTTGTGGTTAATGTGACATTTTGCCTTTCCTTTCTGAATAAATTTTCCTTTTGTCTTGAAGAGGGAGGTGACCCTGAGGCAACTTGGCTGTTTATCTCTTAATGGCCCCTGAAATGTCATTTTGATACAGCTTCGGCTTTTCAGGTGCTCTCCTTCTCCCCCAGATAGCGACTCTACTGCTTGTGACTTTTACACCAGCAGTTTGAGAGTTTATCTGTCACTGCATGTGATATATAGGAATTAACTGGGCATAGAAGGTCCAGAATAGGTAAAAGAATAATGATGGAAGGTTGAAAAACAGAGACATAAAACCTGAGGCTCTATGGCTGCACGTGGCCCCCAAATCCCTGGAATTTCCAAAATTGTTACTGTGACAAAAAAAAGATAAGCATTCAATACATAACCGGAGGGTCATCATATTAATTATATTTCATTCTAATAAAGTAAAATGCAATACAATGGCTAAACGTGGTCTCCTGCATGCCCTTAAAAGGCTGGGGGTGGCCTTTAGCCTATAAAAATTAGGTGCCCCTGTTGTAAAGGACTGACAGGGAGAGAGAACTGGAAGCTGCTTAATTCCATGGTCATCTTACAATATAATTCTCTACATGTTTTTGAAGAAATACCCTGAATTGTACTGAGCTCCTTGTGATTTTAGTAGATTCATGTGCATATTTATGTGAGAGTAGGCTGCTTGGAATTTAGTGAGATTTATTTCTGAATAACAGTTGTGCTATTCATGTCACTAATTTTAGTAACCTGACAATGTTAAATTTCTTCACAACTTCATTGAGGATAAGATTTATACCAGGTGGCTGTAATCTTGGGAGCATGTTTATTTGGGAGAACAGCAAATACAACTGAATTCATGGAGACTTTCTTCTGAACAGACATGTCAGGGATTTGAATGATTTAGTCATAAAGAAGGAAGATAATTGTCAAGGAATGCTGGGGAACAAACACTGGGGAATAAACAGAGAAATCAGCCAATGGATATGGATAATTTTCAAATGATCAAGGTCAACATTCATTTTGTTAAATATGAAGTCTTAATTTCAAAGATGTCTCTATTCCTTAAGCTGATAGTCACCAGAATTTGAAGGTTCAGTATCATATACTGTATACTGTATATATAGAAGCATATGAAAAACTCGGCCTCTCGATTAACATTAAAAAAACCAAAGTGCTTTACCAGCAAGTTCGAACCAACCCCTCTGCAGCGCCATCAATCCAGCTTAAAGGTGTGTCACTAGAAAATGTCGATCACTTTTCTTATCTCGGCAGCCATCTATCTACAAAAGCCGACATTGACGCTGAAATTCAGCATCGCCTGAGCTCTGCGAGTGTAGCTTTCTCCCGAATGAAGCGTAGAGTGTTTGAGGATCGGGACATTCGCAGGGAGACCAAAATGCTTGTTTACAAAGCCATTGTACTACCAACCCTTCTGTATGCCTGTGAAACATGGACCCTCTACAAACGCCACCTGCAACTTCTTGAAAGATTCCATCAACGCTGCCTCCGAAAAATTCTGCAAATTACTTGGGAAGATAGGCGGACTAATGTTAGCGTATTAGAAGAAGCGAAAACCACCAGCATTGAAACAATGATCATCCAACATCAACTTCGCTGGACCGGTCATGTTGTTCGAATGCCTGACCATCGTCTTCCAAAGCAGCTACTTTACTCCCAACTTAAGAATGGAAAACGGAATATTGGTGGACAGCAAAAGAGATTCAAAGATACTCTCAAAGCTAATTTAAAAAAATGTAATATCAGCATTGAGAACTGGGAAGCCCTAACTCATGAGCGTTTCAATTGGAGGTCATCCTTTATTAATGGCGCCATGGACTTTGAAGAAGCACGAGTACAGGGCGAAAGGGAGAAGAGAGCTAAAAGGAAGGCACGTCAGGCAAACCCTCATCATGACCGTCTCCCACCCGGAAACCTATGCCCTCATTGTGGGAGGTTGTGCGGATCCAGAATTGGCCTTTATAGCCACTTACGGATCCACCGTTAAAATTTTACCTTTGGAAGACAATCTTACTCGGCTACGAGTGATCGCCAATGATACTTAGTATCATTTACAGCAAACTTAGGGAATCTAAAGATGCTTGTTGTTGTTGTTGTTCAGTCGTTTAGTCGTGTCCGACTCTTCGTGACCTCATGGACCATAGCACGCCAGGACCAGTTGCTTACAGATACAAATGTTAAGGTTATTTGGTTAAAGCATTCTATGCAGAATTAAACGCATGGCATTTTCTTCCACTGTGTCTGGCCAGAGAGTGGAAAAATACAAATGAAAACAATCTACATTGTTTTCCGCATTGTAAGTTTGGTTCTCAAAAACATCTGAGACGTAGATGGCAGGTGTTGAGATATCTCTGTAGCTAGACATAATAAAAACCCGTAATCAGGATTGTTCTCAAAACAAAGAAAGGCCAATACACAACACTGCCATCGTGTGACGCTTTATAGTAAGTACAATTACCACCAAAAATGCTATGCTAAAAGAGATGCCCATGTTTGAACCAATCAGATGTGAGCTATGAACCATGGGTAGTCCTTTATACTTATGTTCTACATACATATGTCTTCTGTTCTTTATGTAGACTGCTATCTGCATGTACTTGTATCTGAACTGTAACCATGCCTGGTCTTTGCACAGACCATGATGTTATTCTTTCCTCACTTCTGGTGATGGAACTCTGCTTATGCTTTGATTTTACCTTTTTGCAATAATGCACTATACATCCATTATTGCCTTATGCTATCAATAAAGATATTGTTAGCCTTACAACACGTTGTTTGGATTACTTCAAGCCTGGAACCCCGCATAGTTAACCATCACCTAACAGGTTATGGGCCCAGAGAGAATTTTGTGTTTTTCTTTGCTGCGCTGGATCTAGCTGTAACAACGGGGTTTGTTTTTAAGGCTGCATTTTGAAGTAAACGTGTTTTCTTTGAGTGGTCAGCATGGCTGCTGCTGCAGGGCTAACCAGTCTGCCCTTTGAGCATTTGAATGGCACAAACTATCGGACCTGGTGTGTGAAGATCAAGTCTTTCTTCCTAAAAGAAGGTTTGTGGAAGTATGTGAAAGACGCACCTCCAGTTGGTCCCATTACTGATGAAGTGCAGTTGTGTTTGGATCGTGCTTATGGCAACTTGATTCTGGGACTAGAATCATCACAGCTACTGCATATCAGTAATTTGGAGACTGCACATGCCTGTTGGGAAGCTCTTAAAGCCCTTTATTCCAAGCAAACCTCTGCTGCCATTGTTGGTCTATCACGTCAGCTTTACAACTTGAAGCTGCAGCCCGGTGGAAACGTGATGACCCACCTCCATAAAGTCAAGACTTTGTTTCTTGAACTTGAGGACCGGGATGTTGTGATCCCTGATACCCAGAGAGCTTGTATCATCCTGTCAAGCTTGGACAAGAGCTTTGACATGCTCATCGAGGCAACTCAGACGTTGAGGCCCCAAGACCTAACTGTGGATTATCTTACAAATCGCCTGCAAGAAATCCAGCAAGCTCGTGATTTGGAGAAGATGCAGAGTAAGTCATCTGTTGCTGTTCCTGAGGCTTCAGCTCAGCGTTATCCAGTTGGAACAGAGGCTGCGTGTGCTGTGAGGAGATGTTTCCGGTGCAACTCGACCCAACACTTCATGAGAGACTGTCCCCAGCCACCTCGCCCAGCCGGTGGAGCCAGTGGAAAGAGGTTCGTACGAAAGAAGGGGAAACAAGCGCCTAGACAACGTACCCAGGTGTCTGCTTTGCTCACGGCTGTGAGTAGACGTTCCCCAGAGACTTGGCTTTTGGACTCAGCCTGTAGCCAAATCATTGTCAACAATGAACAGTTGTTGTTATCAAAAAGCAAGCCTAAAGTCCAACAGGTTGCTCTGGCTGATGGATCTATGGCTGATGTGTCCTTTCAGGGTGAAGTATACATTCCTTGTTTGGGGATAAATATGCAAAATGTGTTGTGTGTACCTACACTTGACTTTTCCCTCCTTAGCGTTCCAGCCCTGGTAAAGTCTGGTTATACTGTTGTGTTCAAGGGTACTGGATGTTCTATTGAAAAAGATGGGATAGAATGTGCTAGGGGGAAGTTAGTGAATCAATTGTATGAAATGCTTCCTAAGCAGGGGATTGTGTCAGGAAATTGTATTTCCAATGTTCCCCCACATAACAAATGCATTCACTATTATCACAGAGTTCTGGGACATCCCGGGTGGGGAAGTTTGTCCCAACTGGCCAAGGTGTATCCTGAGTTAGGATCCAAAAAGTGTGATGACTTTCTTGATTGTACTGTGTGCAAACAATCTAAAATTAAGGCTGCTCCTATTGCTAGAAAAAGTGACAGAGTGTCAACTAGGCCTTTTCAGTTGGTTCATGGAGACTTAGCCGGCCCCAATGCTCCTAGTGAAGGGGGGGCGCGTTTCATGTTCCTTTTGGTGGATGACCATACTCGCTATACGTTCTGTTATTTGCTCAAATCTAAAGCGGAGGCTTTTGCTCGCTTTAAGGAGTTTGTTGCAATGTTGGAAAGAAATTATGGCTATCAAGTAGGTCAATTTCAATCGGATTGTGGAGGAGAGTTTCTAGGCCATGAGTTTCAGAATTGGCTTCGTAGAAAAGGAATCTCCCATAGACTTGCCAATGTTGGTGTTCCTGCTGAGAATGGAATAGCTGAAAGGAAGATTGGTGTTGTTAATACCATTAGAAATAGCCTGATGTTAGATGCCCAGGTGCCAGCCCGTTTTTGGGGTGAGGCTACCATGACTGCAGTGTATCTGACTAACAGGGTGTGGAATTCAGCTGTAAATGAAGTTCCTTATTTCCTTTTGTTTGGCAAGCGCCCTTCGCTGAAGCATCTGCGTGTTTTTGGAACATTTGCATATGTGCATATTCCTAAGTCTCAGCGAAGGAAGAACCAGCCAAAAGCACAACGCTTAAGGTTTGTTGGTTATTCATCTAGATCTAAAGGTTACCGTTTTTCTGCAGGCTATGGTCGTGTAGTAATCTCTAGAAGTGCTAATTTTGAGCACCCTACTGGTTGGGATAGGTTGAATGCTAGTTCAGAGGTATTGTTGCAATCTAGTGTACAGCCAACTGTCCATGCTCCTGTGGCTGGACAACAACCAGTTCAGCTGCCTTCTGGTTCCCAGTCTCCTAGTGTGGTGAGAGGATCCCCTCAGGTGAAGGAAGAGGAAATTTCACCTGAGCAGGTTCAGGATCTGAAGGGGGATTCAGGTAGTGAAAAGGCAGAGGACAGCAATGAGGAAGAGGCAGTGGTAATTCCTCGTAGGTCTGCACGCTCCACAAAGGGTGTGAAGCCTGACAGATTTGTGATTCAGCAGGTGAGAGTGTGTCAGATTACCTGTGAACCTCAGTCTTTCCAGGAGATGTTGCATCTGCCTGTTGAAGAGCAAGAGAAGTGGAACACAGCGATGGATAAGGAGTTTGAGGCATTAGTGAGTCAAAAGGTGTTTGAGGTCACTGATTTGCCCCCATCCCAGAAAGCTGTTGGTTCCAGATGGGTTTTCAGAAAGAAGCTTCTTCCTGATAATACAGTGCAGTACAAAGCCAGGCTTGTTGCTCAGGGATTTGCACAGGAGAGGTTTTTGAACTATGATCTCACATATGCACCCACAGCTAGACCAGAGTCTTTACGTATGGTACTTTCTCTGGCTGCACAGCGTGGACTTGTTGTCCATCATTTTGATGTTGACACAGCATATTTGAATGCAGAGCTCCCTGAAACTGTGTACATGAAGCAGGCTCCTGGCTATGCTTGTGACAATTCTCAAAAGGTGTACAGACTGCGCAAGGCGCTGTACGGTTTGAAGCAGGCCGGACGTTGTTGGCATCAATGTTTAGATAAGGCTGTGTTAGAGCTAAAGTTTAAGAAGTCTGTTGCTGATCCTTGTGTGTATGTAAGAGGTTCTGGAAGTGATTACACAGTGTTGCTAACATATGTTGATGATTTTTGCCTAGCAACTGGTTCTTTGCACCTTGTACAAGAGTTTGCAACACAATTGAGACAGTACTTTCAATTGAAAGACCTAGGTGAGCTGAAATACTATCTAGGTGTTGAAGTCACTAGAGCTCAGAGTGGTGAGTTCTATCTGAGTCAGAAAAGAAAAATTGACCAATTGTTGAGTCAACTTGAAATGTCAAATGCAAAACCAACCAAAACACCAATGACTCTTGATTTCCTAAAGGGTGATGCATGTGAGGAACCTTGTCCTCAACCTGCATTGTATCACTCAGCTGTAGGAAGTTTGCTACACTTAACACAATGGACACGCCCTGACTTAGCTTACTCAGTTGGAGTGCTTAGTCGTAAGGTTGCCAAACCATCCATACGGGATTGGAAAGGTTTAAAGAGGGTCCTACGCTATCTTAAAGGCACAGCTGATCTTTGTCTCAAAATATCAGCCACCAAGGCTGAAATGCCTGTAATTTATGCTGACAGCTCTTTTGCAGAAGAGAGAGACAGAAAGTCTGTGAGTGGTTTTGTTTGTTTGTTTGCAAATACACCCAGTGCCTGGAGAGCAAGAAAACAAACATTAATTGCCATTTCTACCTGCGAAGCCGAATTTGTGGCCCTCAGTGAGGCAATCAATGAAACATATTGGTTAAAACAATTGTTTACAGATTTATCTGTAAATATAAATCCACCAATAACAATGTATGAAGATTCCCAATCCTGTCTATCTCTAGCTGCTTCGGAAAATGTCAATAATCGCACGAAATACATCCATGTAAAATACCACAATGTAAGGCATGCAATTCAGGAGAAATTTATACAATTAGAGTATTGTCCATCTGAGCTAAATATCGCAGACGTTCTCACGAAAGCACTCTCTCCTACAAAGCATACAACCATGGTAACCAGATTGGGGTTGGAGCAAATGTGTCTGAAATAAAATCATTTGTGTCTCTGTGTGCTTTTGAAATAACAGTTTTTCCCCCACAGCGTTTCAAAAAATCCATGCGGAAGGGGTGTTAAGGTTATTTGGTTAAAGCATTCTATGCAGAATTAAACGCATGGCATTTTCTTCCACTGTGTCTGGCCAGAGAGTGGAAAAATACAAATGAAAACAATCTACATTGTTTTCCGCATTGTAAGTTTGGTTCTCAAAAACATCTGAGACGTAGATGGCAGGTGTTGAGATATCTCTGTAGCTAGACATAATAAAAACCCGTAATCAGGATTGTTCTCAAAACAAAGAAAGGCCAATACACAACACTGCCATCGTGTGACGCTTTATAGTAAGTACAATTACCACCAAAAATGCTATGCTAAAAGAGATGCCCATGTTTGAACCAATCAGATGTGAGCTATGAACCATGGGTAGTCCTTTATACTTATGTTCTACATACATATGTCTTCTGTTCTTTATGTAGACTGCTATCTGCATGTACTTGTATCTGAACTGTAACCATGCCTGGTCTTTGCACAGACCATGATGTTATTCTTTCCTCACTTCTGGTGATGGAACTCTGCTTATGCTTTGATTTTACCTTTTTGCAATAATGCACTATACCTCCATTATTGCCTTATGCTATCAATAAAGATATTGTTAGCCTTACAACACGTTGTTTGGATTACTTCAAGCCTGGAACCCCGCATAGTTAACCATCACCTAACAACAAAATGGAAGAAATTTAGTAGTGTTCTTTGTAAAAACGTATTTGTGAAATTTTACTACCTCCCCATAATACAAGAAGCCTGCAGTTCAGTGTCATCTGTTTAATGAATGCGTACATGGTTTACAGCAGAGCTTTCCAAACTCTGTGTCGCGTGTGTGTTGCCTGCGGGGCCCAGATGTGTCGCGTCAAAACCCAGAAGCGCTGATGGCGCGCCATCAGCGCTTCTGGGTTTTCCCGCGGCGACACACCAACGGCGTTGTGCGAAAATCGGAAAGCGCCGCAGCCACGGCGGCACACAAAAACTGAAAGCGCCAGCAGCGCTTCTGGGTTTTCCCGCGGCGACACACCAACGGCGGCGTGCGAAAATCCGAAAGCGCCGCAGCCATGGTGGCACGCAAAAACCGAAAGCGGCAGCAGCGCTTCTGGGTTTTCCCGCGGCGACACACCAACGGCGGCGCGCAAAAACCGAAAGCGGTATCAGTGCTTCCGGGTTTTTGCGCGCTGCCGCAACGGCGGCACTTCCGGGTTTTCCCGCGGTGACACACCAACGGCGGTTGGTGTGTCGCCGCAGGAAAACTTTGGAAAGCCCTGGTTTACAGGGAGAACTGTTTATCTCAGAAAATGTGATAAAACCACCATATAAACTATTGACAATACACATTTGTTGAGCTGCAATACAGCAATTTTGTTTTGTAGCAATATAGATTGTAGTAGTGGTGAAGGCCATTCTGCTTTGTGGCTTTGCTTGGCAGCACAGAACATCCCTCTTACATGTGATTTTTATCACGTTCAAGCTACACTCACTGCTATTTTCCTGGCCAGTAAGGAAGGGGCCACTGATATAATGAAACCTTGTAGTACTCTCAGAATACAAGAACTCATGAGATCCCAGTAAGATTAGAGCATAGCTTTCCAAAGTGTGTGTCGCGACACACTACTGTGTCGCCTGCGGTGTCCTGGTGTGTCGCGCTAAAACCCAGAAGCGCTGATGGGGGGAACTGGAAGAAGCGGCACCCCCGCCAATCAGTGCCACGGTGGTAGTGGCGGCAATGATTGGCAGGGGTGCCGCTTCCCCCCATCAGCGCTTCCGGGTTTCAGTACAACACATAAGGACACCGCAGGCCGCCCTGCCGCCACCGTTGGTGTGTGTTGCCAACGTGAAAAGTTTGGAAAGCTCTGGATTAGAGGATGGGGATGGGGACTCCATATTCCCCAGATGGTAGCCCTTGACTCAGTGTGATTGTGTGTTGCCAGATCCAAAGATAATCCTGGTTATGAATTCCTCCTTACTTGAAGGAGCCTGCCTTATTAAAGGAGGTCACAATAAGACACTTCTAAAGAAAAAAAAAACTTAACTGGACAAAATTTGACAATTATAAACCTGTAGGCACCATCTCCTTCTTGGCAAGGTTGCTTGAATGAGTGATGGCTGATCAAATTCAAACATCCTTGGATGAAACAGATTTTCAGTTTCATTTCAATAAGGATTTAGGCCTGATATTGTACCCAAAACTGCCCTGGTCACATGGTGACATTACTGTATTTTTGCCAGGAGATTTTCCAGGATCTCTCAGTGGCTTTTGATACCATTGACTCAAAACTCTTTGGAAAAGATTATCCATGGTAGATGTGAAAATAGGGAGTGGAGCATTATGTACACTGCATTGTGTTGTAAAATAAAAGTGGGATATAAATCTAATAAATAAAAAAATAAAATGATATGGGAATATTTTGCCAGTGCCTTCTCCTTGGATGTCTTTGACTTCCTAATCTAGAGAGTCAGTTTGGGTTAGCGATTAAGGCACCAGGCTTGAAAACGGAAGACCATGAGTTCTAGTCTTACCTTAGGCACGAAGCCAGCTGGGTGACCTTGGGCCAGTCACTCTCTCTCAGTCTAGGAAAGAGGCAATGGCAAACCACTTCTGAAATCTTGCCAAGAAAACTTCAGGGACTAGGCAATTGCCAGGAGTCAAGATTGATTTCAAAGCACCCAAAAAAAAAATAAAAAAAAAATCTAGCCTACAGTGCCTTCACTTTAAAGTAGGAGATTGCAACATATATTTAACACTCAGATCAATAGGACATTTAATGCTGGCTGGACTATTCACAGTAATTTGTGGACTAAATTTTGGCTTAACAGAAATCTCTCCTAGCTTCAGCAGAGAACAATGTACTCTGATGCCAGGGTTTGATCCCATACTATCTTAACCATTTCTATCTCCTTCCTTCCATGGTTATTATTGAGTTTTTTAGTAGCCCTGTGGCTGATGCAAATTTCCATTCAGACTCTTTCCAGACTAGCTGATTCTCAATTTATTTATAGAGCTCTCCTGTCTCTTGTGTTGACATTTAAAATAATGAATTACTCTACTGGTAAATTAGAAAAACAGCAGCTGTCCTCATTAAAAGTTAGTAGGGCAAAGGGAGCAAATGAAAAATCTCTCTTAAAATCATTGAGCAACTAGTAAACAGAAACTAGAGATGGAGACTTGTACAATTGGAATATATTTGAGCCAGTGGGCTTAGGCTGACTTCAGCTTGTTATGTTAGAAATTACAGTTTACTCTGTTATCTGGATGTGCTAATCATTTTCTCCCATTTTACATGTCGCTCTTCTTCTTTCCTGCAGTCAAAACATGCAGTGAGAGATTGTGATTAGCATATCTTCAGAAATGAAACATATAGAAAGTATTTGTAAGAATGAGGTAGGATGGAAGAAATATACCTTATGACAGGGTTTCTCAACCAGGGTTCCGTGGAAACCTAGGGTTCCATGAGAGGTCACTAGGCCCTGGGAGATCATGATTTATTTGAAAAATTATTTCAAATTTGGGCAACTTCATATTAAAGATATAAGTTTCATTCTTTTTTTTAGTTTAAGAACACTGTTAATGCATATATACAGGCCTACACATGAAACAAATAGAATAATTTTGTAACTTCTGGCCTATAGTTGAGCCTGAATGTGCAGGGGTTCCTCGAGGCCTGAAAAATATTTCAAGGGTTCCTCCAGGGTCAAAAAGTTGAGAAAGGCTGCCTTATGATAATGGCATCTTGATAAAATCCAAGTGACCAGGTTTACAAACCCATTTCTTTATAGATAGAATTTATTTAAGTTTCGTATGCACACACACACAGAAAATGGAACATGTTAGTTCAATCTGGAGAAGTGATATATTATTTCCAGTGTTCCCACAAAATCGAACCTAACCCTTGTCCCCATATGTGGATTTATCTGAATCATTTTCCTTATGAATGGAACTTTATGAAACCAAATGCTTTGGTAATTCTCTCCATTTTTCTTTCTTGAAATACTGGCATGTAGAAAGAAACTATCTGAACAACTGATGTGATGATTGTCTCCAAGTCCTGAGAAGAATGTATTCTCTGAGCTGCTACATGGATCAAGTAACTACGTTATTTGTGAGATAAGGCATCATGTGTTACTAGGAATCACTTTATTTCCCCCTTTTTGTTCATTGTACACAAATAATGCTGTATGCTTCCACCTAAGAGTGTATACTTAAGCTTGATTATAGATATTTTTAAACATAATAGATTAGGTATACACACATAAAAATGGGCAGAGCTTTGATGTAACCACCATTTTGACATTTCTTTTTTTACTTCCAGTGAACTGCCCTGTACTCTGCATGCTTTGAATTTGATTTGGTAGACATAGTTTGGAGTTTATGTGAATGTAAACCCAGCACTTTTCTGCTATTCATTAAAGCAGCTTCTCTTTTTTCAGACTTCCCCACTAGCTTGAAAAAAAGCAGTGGCTGCTTTAAGGGTCATTTTAATGAATTGACTCCTCAAACCAGCAATCCCCTTTTTTAGACTTGTATGGAATCCTGAAAAGAGACTAGCTGTCATAAGAAATAGCAGAGAGGTTCTGGGTTCACAAAAAAATTGGAGTACTTCTTTCAAATCAATTTGAAGCAGATACAACCCTAATACATAGTATGTGGAACAATTTTAATTTAAACCATCATGAATGCATTTAACTACAGACAGTGTGAAATACTGTGGCCAATGAAGAGCACAAACTTCTCTTCCACCAGACAAATAGAATTGCATCAAGACTTAGTCACACCAATAAAAAACCCATTCAAATAAATGAAACATTAGTAATGATTTTTCAATGAAGCTTATATATATATATATATATATATATATATACATACATACATACATACATACATACACATACATACATACATACATACACACACACACACACACATACATACATACACAGACACACACATACATACATACACAGACACACACATACACACACACACACACATACATACATACATACATATACATACATACATACATACATACATACATACATATAAATAAATAAAAGATAGACCACTACCCTGTGGTCTCCTCATGAGGAGCATCTGGAGCACATATGGGTGATCTCCCATACTCTCCTTGTCTGGAGAGGTTCTGAAGAACCGGTCTACTTACCAGTACTTCAGTCTTTGCCACGGTTGTTGTCTCCGCTCTCCCAGAGACATGTTTAGTTCGCCATGCCTCCACCGGAAGTCCTCAATGAAGCTTCTATAAATCAGAGTAAATCTTAAACTGGTTCTACATCATGTGAACTGGGCCCTGGGTTTCCACAGGAACTTGTTCTTTTCATCAAAATGACAACACATGTACAAAAGTAGTGGGGTTACAGTATGGTGTTATTTTTGTCATTCTGCCCTCCCTGCCCCCAGATTCCACTAGGATGAGAGCCTCATTTGCAGGAGGTCTTTTCCTTAACAAAACTGGATAAAGAACCATGTGGGCCAGGCCCTTTCCCCAAATCATGCTCTGGTTTGCAACTAAGACTGTCCTGTGGTAGAGGAAATGAACCAGTACCAGATTATGTCAGTACTCCTTATCATTAAATGTGTTTTTGTCTCTCTTACTGTACTGATCACTTAGACCTTCCACAGTTCCTTACATTATTTAGGAAAGCCATCAAGATCTGGCTGTTCCAGGAAACTCTTTGGAAACTTTGGGAACATAAATTAAAAGATATGATAATCTTGTCCTTCTGCATAGATTTTGGCTTGAATTGGACAATCCACCACTGTTAATTATCCCAGAGACATGCTATTTGACTTAAGTTTCATTGCAGGTACTTTAACATGTAAGAACATAAGGGTAGCCCAATTGGATCAGGCAAGGACCACTTATTTCTCACAGTGGTCCCCCAGATGCCTCTAGGATGCTCTTAAACAGGAAGTACTCCTCTCCCACCATTGTTCCCCTGCAACTGGGATTGGAACGCATACTGCCCCAACATTGAGGTATCATTGAGTCTTCAACACTAATAGCCTTCAATAGATCGATGAAGGTTCTCAGTCATCCAGGTGGAACAGTCTGTAGCTTGAATCATGTCAACTGGATTTCTATTTTCTCAGTGGAAACGTTAAACGTCTGAACACCACATCCATAATTCGGAAGAATTTGTTTCCAAAGCAAAGACCCTGAAACTGGATACAGATGAAACTATGGTCTCCTTCGATGTGTCCTCCCTTTTCACCAGCATCCCCACCACTCATGCTCTATCCGCTGTCAGGAAGAGACTAGAAGAGGACAGCACCCTTGAAAGGAGAAACCATCTCAACCCAAACCAGATCTGCCATCTTCTGGACCTGTGTCTTAACACCACTTATTTCTCATACAGAGGTGACTTTTACAGACAAAAACACGGCTGTGCCATGGGTTCCCCTGTGTCACCCATTGTGGCCAATTTATACATGGAAGAAGTGGAGAAGAAAGCACTCAACACATTCCAGGGAACGGTGCCCACCCACTGGTTCAGGTATGTGGATGACACCTGGGTCAAAATCAAGGCCCAGGAAGTACAGGCCTTCACGGACCATATAAACACCATAGATGCCAACATTAGGTTCACCAGAGAAGACACCAAGGACAACAGACTGGCATTCCTAGACTGTGAAGTCCTCATTGGGACTGGTGGCAAGCTAGAAATAGGGATCTACAGGAAACCCACACACACAGATCAATATCTGATGTTTGACTCCCACCATCCACTGCAGCACAAACTAGGAGTCATCAGGACATTGTCACACAGAGCAGAAACCATCCCCACCTCCATGGATTCCAAAAAGAATGAAAATCAGCACATGAGAACAGCTCTGAAGGCCTGTGGATATCCAAATTGGGCCTTCACTAAATCTAAGTCTACCAGACCTAAAACAGCGACAGATAGGGCTGAGACTCAGAGTAAATGGAAGAACCTGGTCATTCCTTACATGGCTGGCGTGTCTTAAAAGATAAAACGGATATTTGGCAAACACCACATACCTGTATATTTCAAACCCACCAACACACTGAGACAGAGGCTTGTACACCCCAAAGATCAAACTCCAAAACACAAGAAAAGCAATGTAGTGTATGCAATCCAGTGCAGTGAGGAGTGCTCTGAACTCTACATTGGAGAAACCAAACAACCTTTGTACAGGAGGATGGCCCAACACAGGAGAAGTAACACCACAGGACCAGAGTCAGCAGTTTACCTTCATCTAAAGGAAAAAGGACACTCATTTGAGGACATAAATGTTCACATTTTAGACAGAGAAGATAGGTGGTTTGAGAGAGGGGTCAAGGAGTCCATTTATGCCAACTTGGAAAATCCTTCCTTGAATAGAGGTGGGGGCCTCAGGCACAATCTTTCCCCTATTTTCCTTCCTGCTTTGTCTTCTGTGCCTAGGAAGATTAAGACCATTTCACAAGCTCAACAGCAGCATGGTAATCTTAACGATCCTCCTTTGGATGATAAAGGGACTTAGAAATAAACATCTCAAATAACCATGACCTAGCCCCAGGTGCAAGGTCATACAGCCACCCTAGAAACATATTTAAGGATTCCCTTACTAACTTTGCTCAGACTGAAGAAGCTTCTTGGATAAGGAGCAAAACGTTTCCACTGAGAAAATAGAAATCCAGTTGTCATGATTCAAGCTACAGCCTTCAATAGACTTTTCCTCCATGAATTCATCAATCCCCTTTTAAAGCCATCTAACTTAGTGGTTGTCATTAGTGGCACTAACTTGCAGTAATGAATTTCACAAGTTATCAACTAGTTTCAACTAATCATCAACTAATTCCATAGGTAATCAATCCCAGAGCATCAACTAGTGCCATATTGGTATAACTATAACAGGATATAGTAATATTCTTTAGCTGTCCCAATTCACGTGCTGAAGGAACACATTCAGCTGTGCAAATACATGCAATGGGGTGGTGTTTAAAAATGTGAGTTCAGCACTGAGGTTGGATTTGAAAATAAGTTCCAGTGTTCCATATCACAATGGTATTGTGCATATACCTTTGGTAACATCTGGATTTTGTTTCCTATCTGGAAGGACCAGATGTGCATTTCTTCCTGTGTCACACTTGAATTGGCTATTAATTTCTTAGTGTGAAACTAGTCATATCCTCAACAGAGATACCAAATGAATAAATAGGTCTAAAGAAGCTTTGCATTTTGTTTTGTTACTGACTTGAAAGTATACATGTTTAACTATACTCTCCATGTGCATGAACACATCACAATTAGTTGCAGTTCATTACACTTTAAAGTGCATTAGGAATATGCCGTTGAAAGAACTAATTTGGAAGTGGGCTGGCAGCATTTCATCTTAACTAAGATGTTCAGACCATCAACTTGATTTCAGCATAACTGAAGGAAATATGTGCATTTTTAAATGATTTATTAGATGTACTGTATATCCTGCCTTTCTCCTGGGAGGGGAGGGGAGTGTGCATGGTACTCCCTCTTCCCATTTTATCTTCACAACAACAATCCTATGAAGCTAAAAGACAGTAACTGGCCCAGAGTCACCCAGTAAGTGGCTTGAGGGTGGCTTTACAGCTGCGTCTACCCAGTCTTAGCATAATCTGAATCATTATTCCACACTAGTTCATGAATATTTTAAAATCTGTTTTTGTGTATCTGTGATGAGGTAATGATTATAGAAATGAATGAGTTTCTATAAATGAGCAAGGATTGATATGGAAGGAAGCCAGCAGCCATTTCATGCTGTGTATGTCGTGTAAATGTAAGAAGGAGACCACTTAATCAGGTTCAGAAGCCTGATCCTGAGCTCCAGGAAGTGCTCAGTTTGGTCCAGTTAGGAAATCCAATCTCTCTCTCTCAATATGGACCAATTGTGGTCTGCAAGGATTACTCTGATTTGAGAGCAAACCTGTTGATTACAAGAGTAATACCTTGGCTCTTTCCTTCTCCATTAGAGTGTTTTATATAATTTTTTGTTGGTTTTAGTCCACATTTTGTAAAATGCTGGAATTCTGAAGACAAAGGTTAAGAATGGTATTGCATGGAAGTACCAAATTATTGCTGTATGGTTCAGATCTCTTGGCTCCATCTTGGTTAAATAAAACCCTTTCAAAACAGCCGAATCAAATGCTGAATCTTGTGTTCAGCTGAATCAAATGCATACCTCTAGTCAACATCCTACAGTATGCTTAAAATGTGATACATAGACCATTTGGCTGCTAAAACCGTAACTCATACTATTACAGTTTCCTTTCTTCCTTTTGCCATATAATTTGTCCTGTCTTATCTGACAAGCCTTTGACTTTTTCATAAAGATCTGTAGGACACTGATTTCCCAAAGAACCAGTGTATGTAATATGCAATCTAAGCATTAAGTGTATACAAGTCATCAGAGACCTTCAGTATTTTGAAGATTAGTGTTCTTTAGGTTTTCTTTGGAGCTTATTGGAGAATTAGATGCCTGATCAAATCAGCAGCTACTCTGGTTACAACAGATGCCTCTAACAACTTGCTGCTCAATCTGAGTATCACAAGTGAAGCGTTAATCTCTAAGAAGGATATACCTCTTGCTAGGAGAGTTACATCAGCATATAACACATGAATATAGCATGTAACCCACACATATTGCATGATTGTGTCTTCTATATATTCTGGGCATGTTTTTTGTATATTCTAATTCATGCAATGTGGCCTGAAGGATGTTGAATCAGAGGTAAATTTCACTGATTTCAGTGTGTTTGGAAATGCATAATTAGGACTGATTATTGTTGCCCACTATTTTAAAACTTTCAGTAGATGGAATGAGAAAATCAGACAGAAGAAGCCAATTTCCTCTTGTCCAGAACTGCCTAGTTAGTTTCTTAAATTGACCTAATTAGTCTGATCATGTGAACTGAGTCAATTTAAGTTGGAGATATAATTATCCCAAACCTACATATTTCAGGAAATCTACATGGTGAAACATCCTTGCCTAAAGGTCAGCTACAAGTCACAAGTTACAAACTCTTTCCCTGACACCTTTCTTGAAAATGCAGATTGTCATCCTTTTTACTTGAGGGATGGAGAGAAGCCTGTTCAAGCAAGCAAGCAAGCAAGCAAGCAAGCAAGCAAGCAAGCAAGCAAGCAAGCAAGCAAGCAAGCAAGCAAGCAATAACCAGGGTGATTTCTCTCATTTCCAGGATCTGAATCTACCTGCATTTGGTCGTGCTCCTAACTGCTTTATGGGGCATCTCAAGCTGTGTAAACAGCAATGCAATAATAGCAGATCGCAATGCACTTATCACAGCTGATGACGAATGGCCTACGAGCCAAGCAATATGCTCTCCTAAACGACATAATACCTCTTGCCAACAGGAATATTAATCACCTTGGGAACTGAGGGGATCTGATGGAGCAGACTGTTATTAATATTATCTCCCCTGGAAGCATTTGCAATGGTAATAGTGATTTTAATAATGCTGAGATAAAATAAGCTGGGCTGGGCTCTTTCATTGTAAAGGAAGGATTATGAGAGAGGTAATATATAAATACAATGACTAATTCATGCTGGAGCTGTCTTCAGGCATTGCTGAGGGGCGGGAGATGCAGGTTTTATTTTGAAGGCCATTGTTGTTTTTATCAATTGTCAAAATCTGGTTAAAAGTATAATTCAGTTATAATTGTCACAAGGCCATCCAAGGACTGGATATATTTGAGTGACTTTATATACAAATCCCACCTGAGGCAATTTACTATTGTTTTATTATTCTAATTTTTCTGCTTCCCATGGATCCACTGAGAGCAAATCATATCAAAGGAAGATGAATATTAACAGTGCCTCAAAAGCCACTTGCTGTCCCTGGAGACCTAATAAAGAAGGCTAAGCAGGTCAACCCAGAGCTTGAAAAAATGGTCACTGTAACGTCAGTGTAATTATTATTACCATGATCATTACTTTATTTAGTAGCATGGATATGAATATTGGGTGTGGGGGTCTGAGAAGAATACGTGCTGCTGTGGAAATATATTAACCTATATGTCTTAAATGGGAATTATCACAGTGAAAGAAATAAGAATTATTTATCTAGACATTTCAAAGATCTTGGGACATGGGGAGAACAAGTATAATTTTCACTTGCAAGGTAAACTTTCTGGAGCTTACCATTCAGAATTATAGATTAGATAACAATAAGATGTTCACCAAACAACTCACATCAATAGATTACAATGGCATGGTCTGCTAGCCAAATTAGAAAGCTTTCTGGCTGATGAACTTTCTGGCTTTGGATAAATAACTTGATCAATTAGCCAAATGATGAAAATGTGGCAGTATTTGCATTTTGAGATCCGGCTGTAAATAAATATCCCATTCTTCTATGATTTATAAACATTCAGCTTTGAAAATAGCCTTAAAATGCATTGCTTGTATCAAGAAGGACAAATTTATACACACAAACCCAGATATAAACCCTTGCAGATTATAGCTTTTCATCAGGAAGCTCATTTTAAAATCTGATTAAAATGCCTTATTTTAAATATGTGATTGGTGCATGAATGGATTTGTGGACTTAATCAGTGATTTAGGTCTACATTTTAATTGTTTTGCTATATGGATTGATCATCATTGACAATCTAATGGACAGTTTGGAAAGTTCATATCCATTTATGACTTTATGAGTTTGGATATTATGTTTGCATTGCAAAATTGCTTCAGCAGCTACTGAACTTTGCAATCTCCTGGGAAGAATGAAAACACTCCTGGAAGGCTGAAATACAAGCAGCTTTCTAAAGTTTTCAGTTCTGCATAACTTATGCTAAAATCAGTCCTGATGTTTACCTGCCAGCTCTTCCGGAATGGCTCAGGTAATCATGAGATCATCCCACCTAAAAAGTCATTTTTTTCCCAAGCAAGGGAGAAATGTGTGTCTTCAGAAGGGAAATGGGTGATGTGGCTATTACCAGCTAAGGGATCCCCATTGCAGACTAAGGAGCGTTTGGTAAATTATATGCGCTGCCTCTTTCACTTGCCATAGCAGATCTCGTTTTGCCCTGCTGCTGTTCCTCCTTCTGCTTGTTTCAGCTAACATGGAAACACTCCACACACAGGCCAGATCAATAATATGGTGGCCCTAATAGGACACACTTTGACCACTAGTGACCCCTAACCCTGAACAGACTCCACATTTCATCAGCAAATATAGATCCAAGCAGTGTCAGATTCATATTTGAATTGGGTTGAACCACATGATTATATGAGACTGCTTCGAAGCAGTCTCTGCTTCATCTTGGAAATCTGCCTCGATGGGGTGATTTGATTGAAGCTTCATTGAAACAGTCCACCTTCCCTTGAACCTTTAACAGCCCTATTTTTTCAGAATACATTATTGTAGCATAATTTGCCATTTGCTGTGAATGATACCTTCAGAAAACTGGTAAGTAATTCACTGTCTTTGGATACACTGTATTCCTTCACTGAGGGAAGATTACACTCACAGCAGCAAACTCTGCTTCAGTCCCCATTAATAATATCTTGTTAAGATCTATCGCTTTAGGGTTTGAGAGATAGACAGTGTTGGAGATTCTGGCAAATCCAGCATGCCTCAATAGCATATGGATGGCTGCTCTAGGATGCAAGGTGTCCATGCTTTTTGAGGAAGCTGTTTGTGGCCACTCCCACTTCCTCTCTCTCTGTCTCTCTCCTTCGACTGGGAGCAAAGCACATGGCTGTGTGCTGCTCCATCCTAGGCCATGGATGTGCCTAGGAGATTTCCCCCCCTTTCTACACGCATCTCTTGCCAGCAATGAGGGGCAAGAGTTAATTAAGTTTAGGGAACAGAAAGAAGAAATGGAACATCATTTATCTACCAAAAATGCTGTACCTGCAATGAATAAACATAAGGACTCTTTTGTATTTACTTTTCATATCTGACATGTCTAAGCATGTGTTTCTTTATGCTAAGGTGGGCTAAAGGTGTAAGACTAACCTGGATCTCTCTAATATGCTCATGGGTGCTGTTTTTAAACAATATTCTTTTTCTGTACACGAGTTCAGCAGCTCTGCTCCATTCAGTAGTTCTAACAGACTGCTAAATGGACTTCAAAGGGTTATGGGCCCAGATTTTTCAGAAATAGATTTTGTGTTTTAAACAGAAGGAACTTTTCCTTTTGCCTTGTTTTGTTTTTGAGCAGAAATTTTCTTTTTTGCTGGTTTTGCATGAGCATTTTTGTTTTTGTGAGAGAATAATTCAGTCTAGCTACTGAAGAGGTTTCTTACACCAGGAATTAGCCAGAAAGCATAAAAGGAAAGAATTTTTTTCTTTTTGAAGAGATTTTTTAAATCATTTTTGCTTAGACAAGATGGACAGTGTATTCCTGCCTCACAGTCCAGTGATTTATGCCCAGTAATGGTAGGAAAGAGAATTAAATTAAGGAAAGTATAACTTAACCCAAATCTTTATTTTTGGTCCTGACCTGCTGACCAAATGCCAATGTGACCAAATGCCAAAAAGGATTCAATCTGCATTACATTTGCATGTGCTAATGTATCTGTTAAGATGTATATTTAGAAATAATTTCTAACCTTGAAATAGACGTATAGAATATCTAATCATAGGAGGAAATCAGCATCTTTGAACCAGACTTCATTCAGACAATCCTTACAATACATACAGGCAACCAGAAAAGAGGTCACGTAGCCATCCTAGCTATTATCAAGGCAGCTGAGAAGTATAGCAGGGAATTATAGCAGACACTGATACTGCATTCCTTTCATCAATGACAAATAACAAAACCACATATAAATGTTCCATCTCAGCTATAAAAGGTGAGTAGTGGGATTCCTTGACAAGACTATGAAAAAATATTCAAGGAATTATTGCTTTTCCTGTGTGGTCAAATAGCATGGTTACCACACCAACTCACCAATCTTAATTCTATTTAACATCATCTCCATAGCTGACATATTGTAAACGGCCTCCATGGTTATTCTGTTTTTATTGAGATGCTGGTTTACAGTGCAATCCAGCAAGAGAACGGCAGGGATGGATGGGATATCAACAGTCTGCGCAGCTCCAGACATGCCCATTCATGATCTTATCGATCTTCAAATTCCCTGACATTTACAGTAGAATTGACTCCTTTTAAGCAGATACAGGGCTACCATCTTAGTCATTTTGCATGCAAATATGCAAAATAAGAGGGCTTGTGCATCAAAACCGAAGACATTGCTAGATGATTGGATGCAAGAGGAAGTGGACAACCTTGTAAATCATGTTTTTCTTGTGGGAGAGGGTATAGTGTAAGTTGGCCATCTCCCTGCGGTGCCCAGTGTCCTGTGTATGGACCATCAGCAGGTTGATCTTTGCAAAAAGAGCAGAACAGCAATGTTGCAGCAGGGGCCTAAATTTGTCCCTCCTCCTTTTTTCTTCTGCGGTGACCCAGCCTGGTGCATGATCATTGCTCAGAAAGTTGCAGTATTTGTCCTGACACACTTCTTCCTTTATAAACATAATGCTATCTTGTGAATATTAAGTGGGGATGGCAGGGAACCCTCAGGGCTTCTGCTTTGGAGCTTGTAGTGCCTATCAATTCATCAACTAATTAGTCACAGTTAATTTACCAGCACTTAGAAACAGAAAAGGGGTCTTTACATACTGGAAATAAGTCAGAAATTGATACCTTGGTAGTCACTGTGCTAACCTTATTGTAAATGTGCAACGGCTGCATTGCTTCAACTACAAAAGTGCTTTTACATGGAAAAAGGAGGATATTTCCATATGGATTCTTACCAAAATATAATAACAGTAAACATTCAGGCTTTTATGGCACCCAAATCAAAGGCTGACATTATCACCTTTTACACGCTGCATTGCTGAGGTTTTTAGCATTATAAGTTTATCGCTTCGCTAGAGTTTTCTCAGAATTTTAAAATTCATAAGCAAAAAAAGTGCAATTGAATTTTAAGCAAGTTATAACAGTTTTCCAGTGTTTCAAATGCAGGGGATCACCCTGCCTTCATCTGCAGAACCTTTAGGCTGCACTGTCAGTTTGCATAAAGCACTGGGTGTTGTTGTTTATTCGTTCAGTCGCTTCCGACTCTTCGTGACTTCATGGGCCAGCCCACGCCAGAGCTTCCTGTCGGCCGTCACCATCCCCAGCTCCCCCACGGTTGAGTCCGTCACCTCCAGAATATCATCCATCCATCTTGCCCTTGGTAGGCCCCTCTTCCTTTGGCCTTCCCCTTTCCCTAGCATCAGCTTCTTCTCCAGGGTATCTGGAAGCACTGGGTAGATTTACAGTATTGCGCCTCATTACTGGTCCACATGAATGGAGAGACAAGAAAGTGCATATTTTAGAGTGACCTCCCCCCCCCCACTCCCAGTAGGTGCACACTGAGTAGTGAGGGGCAAATGTTTTTTCAGGAAAGTTTGTTTGTTAATAGCAAAAGACTATAGGAAGCCTTTGGTCGCTCTCCTCTATCTTTGTTCCACAGCAGCTAATGTTTGCATCACATTGCCTATGATTCTGGAGGGTTTAGTCAACCATCTAACTAGTGGCAATTGTTGGCTGGGTCTTCCCTGCCTTTGTTCAGGTCCTTTTAAAACCATTTATGCTAGTAGCTCTCACCACATCTCATGGCAGAGGATCCCTTCCTTTAACTGGAGATTGTATAAAGAAGCCCTTCTTTGGTGAACTTTCAGCTTTCCCTCAATCTGTCTAAAATTCAGAAGAGCTTTCCCCTAAGAGGGGCAAGGATATGTGCAAAAGTCATCTGTCCTTACATAGCTACTTTCATCTTTTTTAAAATTCGGAATGTAAAGAAACCTGACTCAAAACTCTTGTATCTCTTTTTTCTGAAATCGGGTGGGCTCAATCATCTCTGCCTATAAACTCCATCCAAGCAAAATTGCATATTTTTTTTTGCTAGGAGAGGCAGAAATATTATACCCTGACTTGAACTAGACAGCCTCCATATTGATCCAGATCTCACCCAAGTCAAAGGAAGCAGCCTGATTCAATCTGCCAAATTGGGCTGCTTTCCACAATGTCGCATGAACTCAATGCTGCAGCATTCCCCTGATTCTAATTCTTTTGTGGAGTCTTTTCTGTTGTAAGAGAGCATAACCGTTTTTGACATTTCATTTCTGTGTCTTGAGGTTCATTGCGATGGATAGAGGTTTTCATTCTTCTTGCAGCAGTACAGACGAATGAAAGTTAAAATGTTCAAATTTGACAGTGCTGTGTTCAGTAATGATTTTGTTAACGCGTGTAAGGAAAAATAGGCCTTGTTTCTGTCAGTTCTTCACCCACAAGCCTTTCGTATGAGGAAAAACTGAGTGTGAAATATGTTCACTCATGCAAAATAGACTTTCAGAATCTATTATATGGGTCCAGTCTGAAGTTACCACTTTTGCCCCTGAAGTAAAGTATTCAAATGACTCTCATTCTTTATGCTAGGACACCAGAATGACAAGTTCAGAGAATGAAAAAAATAGCAGACTTGGCTAAAAATGAGAGCCTTTCCCATATTGATCTGTTCTAAGGTATCCACCAGCCCTGCCTGTTCAACACAATGGTATCATGGGGTAGTATTTTGAATTAAAAATGTAGTTTAATTATCATCCCAACCTACAACCCTTTGTAAATGATCTGTTGGCAAATAAAGAGGCTGTGCACGTGCTAAAATAATTCAAATTTTCCAAAATGGTAGAAGAGCTGAGAAAAGAAGCAAAATAACAGTTCTCCCTGTTGGATGACTTTGCAGTCAGTTTCCTTGTTGGAAGACAAACTGGTATCTTTTGTAATGAAAAGATTATAGCCGAGAGGTCAGCCTACATGGCTATAACAAGCTTGTGCATTTTCCTTATATGTATGGGACCAGTTTTGCTACTATAAGCCTTCTTCCAAGATATTACTATAAAAAAATATCAGGTTTGAAAATTTGACTACAGCAATGCAAAAGTATTTTATTATTTAAGTTTCACACAAAAGGCATCATAGACTCTACAAACCTATATAGAATTACACAAACACTAAGAACAATAGAGGAAAAAAAAGAACTAATTAAAGAGTACCTTTGGTTTAATTAATTAATTAATTAATTAATTAATTTTGTCCCTTCAAGTCAATCTTGTCCAAGTGACAAGACTGGGCAAATCTACAGGACTGAATTTACCCTCTACATTCTTCTGGTTCATAAATCACAATGGCTTGATTCACAATGCCTTGATTGGATGCTTCCATTTAGAATTGAGAAATAGAGTCCATGTTGGGGGTGTAGTTAGGAAACCTAAATAAAGAAATAAGGTTTTGTCTGTTATGCTACATACAGTACATCAAATAAATACACCATGGCTCTATTTTTCATTCTGACATGTTGGCAGGTAGGCTATCAGATCTTGGCACAAACATGAAGACCATTAGTGGGCAGCTAGTACCACTGAATGGAGCAGAGCATATAACAGCAAAGAAACACGCATACACAGAAAGGAGTTTTTATCTTAATAGCATTAATGAGCACACTAGAGAAATATAGGTTATTGATCTTAAGCACATAGCCCACCCAAGCATAAAGAATTACATGCTTAGACAATGTAGGTTACAAAAAGAGTTCTTACTGTTTATTTGGTCCAGTTACATCCATTTCAGTAGAAAATTGGTTTCGGTTCTTCTTTTCTTGTTCCCTAAACTTTGTGGACCCCTGGGCCTATGTTGCTGCCAGGGCTGCGTGGAGAAAAGGGGAAAATCTCCTGATTCTAGGCTGCATGGCCTCAAGATGGAGAGAGCAGCAGCATGCTGCTTCCTCCTCTAGTGGATGGAGGCAACAGAGAGAAAGAGAGGAAGTGGGAGGGGCAACAAGCAGCTTCCTCTAGAAGCACAGAGTTTGCCTCCTGGAGCAATCACCCATATGCTAATGAGGCATGCTGATTTGCTGGAACCTCTAACAAAACAAACACAAATAATTAAGCAGTCCTTCTACCATATATTCCAAAGAAGCAGCCAGATGAATGTGGAAAGTTTTGCACATCAGTGATTCAGCTTCTTCACCTCTCCTTCTTATGGGCCACCAATTGAGGCAGACAGCTTTTCTCTCCAAAGGGAAAAGGTTCTTTTCTTGTCTTATGAAGCACAGACTACATTTTATGGGCTCTTAAAAGCTGTCTGTTAAACCCAGCCATTGGAATGGGTGCATATATGGTCAAAGGCATGGGAGATTTTGTAAGAAGCTGGAGACTATGTTAGGAGAGCTGAAAACGCTGATTGATTGATTGATTGATTGATTGATTGATTATGTGGGTGAGTTTTAATTAAAGTGGTATCTCTATATAGATATTTTCTGAAATCTCAATAATTTTGTCTCCAAGCATAAGCAGTATCATGGCATTCACCAGGAAAGGGGTCTTCATGTTCTAAAATGATTACATTCTTGTTGTGGCTGCTGATGAACACTATGTGGAAAGAAGCAATAGTATCTGTGGAGAATATCTTTGGCTGCAGGAGGAGAAATAGATACCCTTGATCAAGGCTTAAAGTTCTAAAAGAGCTTGAATTTCCCATTCTATATTTCACTTTATCATCAATTACTTTTTCTTATGAACTAGCAGACCACAACGTTTTCATTGCCTGAACTTCTGAATCTGCACAAAGATATACTTGTGAAATTGTTATTACTGCACATTTTGCATCTGGTGGCATAATTAACAACAACAACAACTGCTGCTCTTTAGGTTGAGTGACCCCTGGATCTAATCTGGAGCATGTTCAACCCTCAGCCCTGGCCTTAGCCTACCACATCTGACAATTGGGTCCCTGTAGTCAGGAAATAACAGACTTTCTTGCCTGGGCTATGATTTTGCCAGACAATATTATTACTACCCTGATGGATGTTTCAACTGTTCTCTGGTTTCAGCATTTCTTTCAGTTCTGGTACCAGAGGATAGGCAGTTCACTTTCCCAGCCCAGCTCCTGGCTCCCTGCTGACAGCTGCCTGTACTGTAGCCCTCTTCAGCATTTGTTTTAGCATCAGCTGTGGGTCAACAGTGTCCAGGATCCAGAAATGATAACATTCCTGTCCAGCTATCTTGTGGCAACTGAAGTCAAAAAGGACAACGCAGGACATGACACAAAGCCCTGAAATTAAATAGGAGTGTGTCCCAGGCTCAGAGGATAAAGTTGTGGCACTGTGGTGAGCTGATTGTGTGTATCCTGACTTGTCATGCTCACTTAGCTGCTCTACAGATACAGTATTATCAAGAGAGGGGGCCCTGGATCAGCATAAATAAATAGTGAACATGGAGCCTGCCTGTCTTGTTCAAGATTCAGCAGTTCCATTTGTTCAAAATGTATAGAGACTCCTGTGTCAACAACTGCTGCAGTAGTGGTTGGGTACTGTTGACAACTTATTACTGTGTGTATTAAAATTGTTGGTACATAAATAGGAGCAATAATTCTAGGGGGTGAGAGTTTGTCCCTCCCTTGCAGCAATTTATTATCCTATTATCACTCCTTGCAAAGCGTCTGTGCTCAGCACTTCTTCCCAGGTAGCTGGCTCTGAAATACTGCAGCACTTTTGCAAAGCTTAACCATTGGCAATAAACTGCTGCGTGCACTAACGTGGAGTTACAGCCTTTATCTGGATGATTTATGTTAGCCTCACGTGTGACACAAAAGGCAGTAAAAATCACCAGCGGTGTGAGTTCGTTCTCCACTCCTTCTGTAATACTCACAAAGATTAGTTGGCATATTAAATAGGGGTCTTTACGATTTGGGGATTCACAAATAATACTGTCAGCCTATTAAAGCAAATAAATGAAAAGCAAAACAGAAATTTATTATCACTAATGCTTAAGTCAACAGGCGGTTTAATTGGTCAGATGCTTGATGCAGCTCTAAACCTGATGAAGGAAGGAGATGGTTATTATGCCACATGTTGTTCACAGAGGAAGGGCTGTAGTTCCCAGACAGAAATGAGGGGGACATGATGAAAAGCCATCACAGAGAGCCAAAGTAGTGTTTTACATTTCAGAACAAATGGTTGATGATGGTTATGGCAGACTACAACAAGGAAAATGTGACAATTGTAACAGAGCTTGTAGGGCAGGAATGGACTGCAGTAGGCAGGCTGTTCATTCAGTATGGGTGGCATACATGCAACCCCTCCAACAACCCAAGCAAAGTGGCCTAATTTTAATGGCACAATTTTGGGCTTCCACTAAAGGTGGAAATGGTGTCCGTTTCTCTCTCAGAGGCCACCCTTCACCTTCCCCTGCAAATCCTAAAAAGGTCATTTTGGGGAAAGTAGTTAAGGATGGGAATGGTAGCAGTTTGCCTCTCAGAGCCCTCCCACTGTTAAAGCCTTCGCTGCCTTGCAGGGTCTTCCCAGATGCAGATGAAACCACAACATTGAAGTGGATTGGATGTCGATGAAGGTTCTCAGTCATCCAGGTGGAATTGTCTGTAGCTTGAATCATGTCAGCTGGATTTCTATTTTCTCCGTGGAAACGTTTCGCTCCTTATCCAAGGAGCTTCTTCAGTCAGAAGAAGCTTCTTGGATAAGGAGCGAAATGTTTCCAAGGAGAAAACAGAAATCCAGTTGACATGATTCAAGCTACAGAAGTGGATTGGAATAATTCAGAATTATCAACTATCTGAGGCAGAGTGGACTGCCTTCTGAAAATTGGATGCCCTGATAAATTTGTGAACATCTTGCGGCTACTCCATGACGACATGATGGCAACAATCCTGAATAACAATGGCTCTCAAAGCGATCCATTTAAAGTGGAATCCGGCGTTAAACAGGGATGTGTTATTGCTCCAACCTTATTCGCTATCTTCATCGCTATGATTATACACCTTGTTGAAGAGAAACTTCCTACTGGTGTAGAAATTATATATCGAACAGATGGAAAGCTTTTTAATCTTAGTAGGCTGAAAGCAAAAAATAAGGTAATTGCAACTTCTGTTATAGAACTTCAATATGCTGATGATAATGTAGTCTGTGCACAATCCGAGGAAGATCTTCAAACTATCCTAAACATCTTTGCAGAAGCATATGAAAAACTCGGCCTCTCGATTAACATTAACCGCCCAGAGTCCCCTTGTGGGAGATGGCGCGGTGATAGAAATCGAAACATAAATTAAAAAAACCAAAGTGCTTTACCAGCAAGTTCGAACCAATCCCTCCGCAGCGCCATCAATCCAGCTTAAAGGTGTGTCACTAGAAAATGTCGACCACTTTTCTTATCTCGGCAGCCATCTATCTACAAAAGCCGACATCGACGCTGAAATTCAGCATCGCCTGAGCTCTGCAAGTGTAGCTTTCTCCCGAATGAAGCGTAGGGTGTTTGAGGATCGGGACATTCACAGGGAGACCAAAATGCTTGTTTACAAAGCCATTGTACTACCAACCCTTCTGTACGCCTGTGAAACATGGACCCTCTACAAACGCCACCTCCAACTTCTTGAAAGATTCCATCAACGCTGCCTCCAAAAAATTCTGCAAATTACTTGGGAAGATAGGTGGACTAATGTTAGCGTATTAGAAGAAGCGAAAACCACCAGCATTGAAACAATGATCATCCAACATCAACTTCGCTGGACCGGTCATGTTGTTCGAATGCCTAACCATCGTCTTCCAAAGCAGCTACTTTACTCCCAACTTAAGAATGGAAAACGGAATATTGGTGGACAGCTAAAGAGATTCAAAGACACTCTCAAAGCTAATTTAAAAAAATGTAATATCAGCATTGAGAACTGGGAAACCCTAACTCATGAGCGTTTCAATTGGAGGTCAGCCTTTATTAATGGCGCTATGGACTTTGAAGAAGCACGAGTACAGGGCGAAAGGGAGAAAAGAGCTAAAAGGAAGGCACGTCAGGCAAACCCTCATCATGACCGTCTCCCACCCGGAAACCTATGCCCTCACTGTGGGAGGTTGTGGGGATCCAGAATTGACCTTTATAGCCACTTACGGATCCACTCTTAAAATGTTACCTTTGGAAGACAATCTTACTCGGCTATGAGTGATCGCCAATGAAATGAATGAATGGACTGCTCTAATATTCTCAGTTCAAAAATCATCCTGATCGGTTGTTCTGGAGCTCCAGCATGTTTCAAATGAAGGCCCTGGGGCAACTATGCCAAAAATCATTTAAAAAAAATCATTTTACTAAACAGCGTGGTGATGAGGGGGGGGGGAGGAGGAAGATTTGATTCAATAATCAATAGGTCTGTCCTCATCTCAAAGTGACCCTTTTAATCAAATTGCCATCAGTGACCCCAATCATAGAGTCTTAGATGGTCCCTCAGATATTGATTGGGCAGTGCACATTCAGCACATTGATAAGGGAGGGTCTCAGCAAAATTGTAAGTGCAAAAGATGATTGAATGTTTGGAGAATGCTGTTGAAGAGGTTCATGCAAATGATCGTTCAGACAAAATCAAAATGTACTTATTGTACATGTATGACAAGTCTCTTGTGCTGGATTCAGACAAAAGTTTGCCCTCAAACTTGTGAAATGTAAGGGAACGCATCCCTTAATGGAGACAATGTCTTTTTAAAAACACAACACGGAGCATCCTACCACTGAGAACAAGAGCTCTGTTTTTCCAAATCATGCTCCAGATCTAGAACTGGATGGGATTAAGCAAGCCCTGGAGACTGGAAGCAGAGCGGGCAATTTGCAGAGATCTGAATCTGGCCCTTGAAATAAGTGATATGCCCAGAGTGGCATAATTTTATAATAGAAAATGATTTAATAGAAGCTGTAAAAAAGTCAGATACAACAAATTACCAACAGCAATAACAAGATATAATCACATTTAAAACAAAGCAAAACACAAACCCATCATCAGCTGTACACTACATTAAGACTAGCTATTATAAAATTAGATGTGAAACATTAAAAGCCCATTACATAAAAGTGTCTTTAACTTCTGGTAAAAAACACACAAAGAAGGCCCTCTCTCTATGCACGTTTGTCAAGCATCCCAGAATAGCCCAAGAGTACATCTCTTAACACTGATTTTGGCTGCAAGTGTCTTGAGTGCCTATCAGAGCAGAAAGTTGGGTTACAAATCAAATAAAGGAGGAGGAGGAGGAGGAGGAGGAGGAGGGTAGATGATGTGCCATCAAGTCAGTGCCAACTGTTTGAGACCATATAGACAGGTTTTCTCCAGGATGACCTGTCCCAACCTGGTCCTTCAAAAGAAAGCATGCATGCATGCATGCATGCATGCATAAACAAACAAACAAACAAACAAATCTTTAATTCCCAGACAGGAACTATATAGGTGGAACTATATAGGTTTGCTCAGGAATAAATCTAATGGTGTAGTTATTTGTCTCCTAGATGGGATACGTGAAATTATCTCATTAAATCTTTATAGTAGTTGTATTAGGCAGGTTATATTTAGAGGCACTGACATTCAGAAAGACACCTAGGGAGCTCAGCATGATGTACTCATGTCTCTCAGATCCGAGTCCAATATTTGTTTTCTTCAGTTCTCAGCTTTCTGCTGGTATCCCAAGACACTGTCATTTGCTCTTAAATTTGCTCATAAATAATTTCGAGTTTGGTCAGTGTTGGAGGGCAACTCCACAGATGTCATGAAGGAAGAAAAGTAGGCCTTTAAGAGGCTAAATAAATAAAACATTTATTTATTTCAACAGGAATAAATTAATTAAAAATCACACCTGTACCACAGAAGGATGGTATGATCATATGCAGATAGAGCAGCAAAAATATTTACAACTGAAAGGACAGATTTGTTCTTTGGCATATTTTTCTGAAAGCTTTTAGCTTCTAATACTGAGCTATTTCTCTTACTCTCTCAATGTCTTCCAAAAGGATCATTTAATAAAGATGTTTTGCAAAAGAGCATCTGCTATATAGTGTATCCTCAATAAACTTGGCCATAATTCAGGCTGCAAACACTGTTTTCTCATTTACTGGGAAGGCTGCTAGTGCACCAGACAGTAGCATAAATCCTGCTATCATTTTCTATAGCAGGGAGAATATATTTTTCTTCCTCTGCAAATTAGCTGAAGATGGTAGGCATCAGTAATTGATACTTATTTACCAAGCCCTCCCAGAATGTCGACTGCATAATCACAGTGCAACCTTCACACTCAGGGATGTCAGTTACATTCCATAATTATTTATTTACCCCAGCCTCATATAAAAAAGCCTTCTATATTACAAATCTTTCCCTTTTTTAAAATGCTAAGGGAGCATTGACATGTACTCATGAAGTTGTATCTTAAATTTAATTGGGATTGCACTGCAGTGCTTTATTAGATGAGGAGGAGGAGGGGGAGGGGGAGGAACATAAGAAGGAAGAAAGATGAAGAGAAGAAAGGTGGAGGAAGAGGACAAGAAAGCAAGAGGGAGATCAAGGAAGGGTAAGAAACAGAGGAGAACAAAGATGAAGGATGAAAAGTGAGGGTGGTTGAAGAAGAAAATGGGCATTTCCAGAGTAAAACCTAACATTTTTCCTTCTCTAAGTTGATCAAAACATACACACATCCAAAAATACACATATCCCTATCCTCTCATACTATGATTTTTCTACTCCCTCTGGCTCTCCCATTTTATTCAGTCTTTAAACCATGAAGTTTAACTTAACTTTGAATCTTGAATCTTCAGTTTGAATCAGATGCGGCCTATGGTACAATGAAAGATGCACACACTTTCAGTAGGGTTCCCAGATATCTGAACAGGCAAAGGAGGACACAGAAAATTGGAAAGGAGGACAAGTGGGGAAAAGGGAGGGCACACTAACTGTTTCACTTCCTTAGCATCCACAAAAATGACAGCAAAAAGGTGCAAAAATATATACTTAACCCTACATGTATATGAAATTACTTTTTCCAGCATCAGAAAGACTAGTTTTTCAATTGCAATTCTTGAAAATAAAGATTTGGGAATCTTTATTTTCAAGAACATATGCTAGCAATAATATAGAATCAACAACAACATGCTTTTCAAATTTCACCATAGATGAGTCACGTGATATTCAGACTACGGTGATCATAGATCTGAAGGGGCTGAATTGAAGCCGATTGCTGGAATCAGGAAATAAATTAAATAATGTAAATCTAGGCTGTTGAGTCTGTTGATGGACAAGGGAAAGAAAAAAGCAGGCAATTTACAAGGTCACAACACACAAAGTTTGCATGACTACTATTGTGAAAACAATAATTTAAAAAAGACACTCAAAAAGCTGGAAAATATTTGATTTTAAGCTACACCTGCTGGATGGAGGACATAAGGGGAAAAAGGAGGACATTTTTTTCCCCGGACATGTGGTAGCCCTAATTTTGGGTCATCTCATAAGTATTCTTATAAAAATGTATTTTCTTTTTAAAAACACGTTCTTTTTCATCAAATTAAATGAGAATTGGTAGAAGAAAAAATGCAAGACAATTTTTCTGCATGGCACTAATAAAAGCTATCCCAGAGGAGTGACTCTGCCCACCCTGGTTGCTATTAGTTTGTTAGTTCTCATTCAGGTAAGGCCTTTATACCTATGGCCATGGAGAACTGATCGGTTTGGCCTTGATAACTTTCTATGCAATCAGGAGAAGCATAAAGGCTTAAAACATTGTGGCAGAAGTGAAGCATATGTGATGGAATACTTTTTAACTGTGCCCTACGCTTGCAGGTTCCTGGGCCCTTTTGATGGCTAGGAGACTTATTGTTCCTTATGAAAGCTATGATTTTGTGGAAGGTCCTCATGCTGTAGTAAATATAGGCTTTGGAATTATAATATGCAGTGCTGTGACTTGCCAGGCATATTTGTAGGAATGATAATTACTTTAATATAAAGATTAATGCACAAGCATAACTCCTATTCATCTTAATGGAACTTGCACAGGAAAATATTGTGGTCGATGGTACCCTAGGGTTGTAATAACCCACTTAACTTACAATTTAGCTAGTATACTAAGAAGAAATAACAACATATATAAATAGTTGACAGTGTGCATGAGAAGAATCTTGGAAAGCTACTAGCAAAATTAAATAAACACAGCACCCATTCTTATTCCTGTGAGACATTTCACCCATACAATGCTCAGCTAGAAGCTTAAAGGAATCTGAATTCTTTCTTAGATATATCCAGAAATAAATGCTTTTGGAAATAAGAACAAAGAAGAAGATTTGATTGACTAACTTCTTTGAATCAGGTCTTCAGACTGAATTGTCAGATTGGATCAGGGGCCTTCAGAACATTTTGGAGAGAATTCAAAGGTAATTCAGGGATCTGATAGACTTTCCAGTGCTTTCCGGCTTTACAGAGTTTCTTTCCTGCTGTATATGAATAAAGGAGAAAGTGGTTTGGAAAATATAATGGGCACTCTAATGAGTAGACAGCTAATGAGTTTTATCACTTCATAAATCCTGTCCATTAGAGGATTTGAGGTAGGCTGACCATACGTCACGTTTTGAACGGGACAGTCCCGTTTTTTTACCTTTTCCGGACCGTACCGTCTTTTTCTTTAAAAACTCAATTTCGTCCCATTTTTTAAGGGATGGAGTGTGTGCCTGTGCGCACGTTTCCATCTCAGGGAAATATGGTCAGCCTAATTTGAGGGGAGTGCTGCTATGCTGCTGTTGTCTCCTACTTCTGCTATATTTTGTTTAGGCAATTCTGCTTGGAGGGAAAGAGAAAATGGAGAGACCTAGATTTGCACATTTCTTCCTGTTTGTCCATATTCTCCATATGTACAAAAAGGAATTGGATCTTGTCCATAGCCAAGCTCACCTATTTGCATTTGACTTACTTTCACCATTTAAACCCGAGAGGCAGGAACCCCAAGTGCAGAACCATCAAGCAAAGCGGTAGTAAAAGCAAAACTACAAAAGCTCAGGCAAACCATATTGGGCTCCAAATGCCTGCGACAATGGCATGTTAGCCTTCAGGGAAAGTCTCCTGAAGAGTAACAGATATACTTAGAAGAAAGTCCTCACTCATAATGAATAACTTTTCACACAGGTTCAGTTATAAGAACCAATAAAAAAATCTAGGAAATGAATTCAGTCAACCAATAAAGTCACAAATGGAACCATCCTTCACTATTAGTAATTCACAGCAGACACCCAAAAGAAATCAGTTCTAGTGATATGCTATCGCCCCACGGATTAAGAAACTAAAGCTGATCTACACATGGAACATTAGAGAGACGTCTGAAAAAGAAACAATAGCAGTAATGGTCAACTTTAATCATGTTTACCTAGATTGGACAAGTTCATGTTCTGGATGTGACAAAAAAGACCAAATTTCTGGATACCCTGAATGATTGTACCTTGGAATAGCCAGGCTTGGAGCCCAAAAGGCAAGACTCAGTATTGGAGATAGCTGTGCACAGAGTCTTGTTGAAGACCAAAATGATGTTTAACCAATGGAAACAGTGGTCATGATGATGTAATCTTCAATATGTATGTATATTAATGCTTGCTGAGAAAATCCAATTTAGTCACATCTGACTTAAAAATAAACTTCCATAAAATCAGGGGATTGGTGAGAACAAAGTTAAAAGGGAGAATCAAGAGGATCAAGTCTCTCTTTGAGATGAGTCTCTAACACAGAGCTTTCCAAACTTTTCATGTTGGTGACACACTTTTTAGACATGCATCATTTCGCGACACACTCTTACAGCAGGGCACAAGGCAGGCACTAGGACCTGCGTGGAATCCTGGCAGGGCAGGTTTGGAGGCAGCAAGGCACAAGGCAGGCACTAGGACCTGCACGGAATCCTGGCAGGGCTCGGAGGCAGCAGCAGCCGCGACACACCCAGACACTGCAGCCGACACACTAACATGTCCCGACACACAGTTTGGAAAGCTCTGCTCTAACAGAATCTCTTTCTAAAAATATCTCAGCAAAGTCACCTGTAATGGGATAAGGGGATAAGTGCATGGTTTGGTAATGGGTTAGAAAACAGAGAACAAGGAGTAGGAATTAATGGATAATTCTCACATTGGGAAGATGTGCAAACTGGGGTCCCCCATGGATTGGTATTGTACCCCAAATAATTGATCTGTAGTTGGGACTGAGAGGTGAGATGACTGTGTTTGCTGATCTTGAGTGGCAAAATAAAAAATGGGATTCTGAGGAGCTCCAAAAGGGTCTCTCCAGACCCTTCTTCAAAATGACAAATGCAGTTCAATGTAAGCAATGCAAACTAATACATGTTGGCATCTTCGTCATTATTGCTATTGTTATTATTATTGTTCCAAATTTCAACTATACTTTAATGGGGCCTGAGTTGGCAGTGGTGATTGTTCAGGAAGCAGATCTTGGAGTCATAGTGGATAGTTTAATAAAAATGTCAGCCCACTATTCAAAATATGTGTTGAATAGAGAGAAGGGTTTTTTTCTCTCCCTCTCACAGTGTAGGGTAGTATTTCTCAACCTTGGCAACTTTCAGATGTGTGGACTTCAACTCCCAGAATTCCCCAGCCAGCATGGGAGTTGAAGTCCACACATCTGAAAGTTGCCAAGGTTGAGAAACACTGGTGTTGTGTCTTGACTTCATCCATTGAAATACAGTGCAAGAATATTTAGGAGTGACAGGAATTTTTTTATATATATAAGGCATAGTCAGTTGTAGTAATTGCAACTCTCTTGAATTATTTTTAAAGGGTCTAGACAAGATCATGAAAGAGCTGCTTTCAATGGCTACTAATATTTATGGATGTTTACTATCTCTTGCATGATCAGCAGCAGCATTCCTTATATAATACTGAGCTCCTGAGTTACTGGGAATTAACCGTGGAAGGGAAGTATCACCCTCCAGTCCATGTGGAAATTATGTGCTGCTCAGCATCACTGGGCTGTCTCAGTGGCTCTAAGGCTCCTGCAAACTGGATGAGTCCATACATCATTGCATTGGTTTTGCATTGGAGGTTGTTGTCAGTGTCTCTGTTCCAATTGTTCATGCAGACAGTGCCGCAAGGCATAAAAAATTCAAAGGATAAATAGCTAATTCCCTCCTGAGCTGTCCCAAGAAAGGTTACTTGTTGCGTAAATGCTTACCACTCGAGATCTGCCCGTCTCTCACTGGCTCTCCCCACCCTATCTCTAATAGACATTGACCGGATGCCGTTTTCAGCCAGAGCGCACAAAGCCTCCTATGAAATTTTAATGAACATGGATCACTGAGGAGGAGAGGAGGAGGAGGAGGAGGAGGAGGAGGAATGAAAAAAAGAAAAGAAAGAATAAACTTGATGAATGTAACTCTGTTGGGTAGATACAGTTTAAATTGTTTGGGAGAGCTGATGGAGGATGAATTGATAGCACTGGTTTATTGTTGTTGGTGTTGTAGCCTGGTTTTATTTTAGTTTACAAATTTTAATTTTATATTATGGATGTTTTATTGAGTTTTTACTGGTAATTTTATTGCATTGTTGATTGCCATACAGCTATTATTAACTATTGTGGATAGCGGATAGAGCGGATAGGCTGTAGAGTCTGTGGCCAGGGGCGGGATGCATCAAATAAATAAATAAATAAAGGGGAAATAAAGGGATTCACCTTTCAGTATGGGAGCAGCGTTGCAGGACCTCTTTATGCTGGGCTATTCGTCGTAGCGTATGGGAGACAATTACAAAACAGCTCTCAGGAACAGAAGAACTGTCTGGCACTTACTGTACCTCTAGTCACCAAAAATAACTGCGGGGGAATCTGTGATTCAGGAGGTGTATCCACACAGATGCTCATTTCTCTGTGTTACTGTATATCTTTGAATAAGATATGAGGGGTACAGACATTCAAAGACCTCTTCAAAAATGTATGAACTGTTGCTGTCTTTACACCAATTGTTTCCCCCAACTGAATGAAATAACTTCATGGGAGAGTTGAGATAAGACAGGTCCGTTGCAATAACAACACCCATATGTCATCCATCCTTCCCTCTGAAACACAACTTGCCCTCACAGAGAGTGCACAGGCCTAGGGTTGAATGTCAAAATTGCTCTATATACAGTAGGACTTGTGGGCAGTGGCTGGTTTCAGCTCCAATTATGGATCTGTAATAACAAAAAGTATGTCCTTGCACCTCTGGCTGCCAAAGATTGAGTTCAACTAATAGACTGGTTGAAGTCTGATATTGAGTAGAAGATGGGTAGGTGGGACTTCCATATACGAAGCAGTATTCTATCTCTAAGTGACCACCCTTCCATTATAGAGCAATTTCTCTGACTGAAGACCATTCTGCTTTTTTTTTTTTACATTGGAAATAACTGAGTGATCCAGAATTAATCATCCTACATGGATGTTGTTTGGGTGGAGACAGGACCAAGTTGAATTAATCATACTGAGTCATGGCAGATTTGATATTTTGGCTCTCTAGGCTTAGAGAAGCTTTATATGTGTTATTTATTTATTTGTTTCTCCCCACCCTTTCTTATTTTGTTTATTTATTAGAGTTAATTCCTGTCTTCCATTCAGGAACTCAAAGTAGCATAAACAGCACTCCTCCCTCCTATTTTCCCCACAACAACCACCCTGTGAGGTAGCTTGGGCTAAGAGTCACCCAGTGAGCTTCTCTGACACAAGGTAGACTAGAACTCTTAATCCAACATTTTAACCACTACATCATACATAAACTCCCATATGTAACTAATATTATCTAGATTTTCTAGACCCCTTTCAGTCAGGTTTCAGGCCCGGTTATGGGATGGAAACAGCATTGGTCGCACTTATGGATGATCTCTGGCGGGGGCAGGATGGGGGCAGTGCATCCACCCTGGCCCTTCTTGACCTCTCAGTGGCTTTTGATACCATCAACCATGGTATCCTTTTGGGCCGACTCGGGTGGTTGGGGGTGGGTGGCGTGGTTCTACGCTGGTTCCCTTCCTTCCTCCAGGGCCGGTCCCAATCGGTGTTGATAGGGAGCGAGAGATCCGGGCCCCGGGCCCTTCTTTGTGGGGTGCAGCAGGGCTCGGTACTCTCTCCGCTCCTTTTTAACATCTACATGAAACTGCTGGGCGAGATTATCCATCACCATGGGATGAGGTACCATCAGTATGCTGATGATACTCAATTATACATCTCCATCCCGGGTGAAGTAAGTAATGCTGTGACCACCCTTTCCAGGTGTCTGGGGGCTGTGGAGGCCTGGATGGGGAACAACAGGCTTCGACTGAACCCTGGTAAGACGGAGTGGTTGTGGATTAATGGCTCCTCGGTATCTAGGAATTTGTCATCTTTAGTACTGGATGGGGTTGCACTACCCCAGACAGACCCGGTGCGTAACTTGGGGGTCCTCCTGGACTCATGATTCCAGCTCAAAGAGCAGGTGGCAGCCGTGGCCAGGAGGGCCTTTGCTCAACTTCATGTTGTGTGCCAGTTACGCCCTTTCCTAGACCAAGAGGCCCTTCGAATGGCCACTCACGCCGTAGTTATCTCCCATATAGACTACTGTAACGCGCTCTACATGGGGCTACCCTCAAAGAATATCCAGAAGCTACAACTGGTCCAGAATGTGGCTGCATGGGCAATTTTAGGTGCACCAAGATCTGCACATATAACACCTCTGTTACGCGAGCTGCACTGGGTTCCAGTCTGATTCCGGTCCAATTCAAGGTGTTGGTTATTACCTTTAAAGCCCTACATGGCATGGGGCCAGGTTCCCTGAGGGACCGTCTCATCCCTATTACATCGACCCATCCCACCCTGTCATGCAGAGAGGGCATGTTATGGACCCCATCCGTAAAAGAATTCCATCTGGCGGGGTCTCAGAAGCGGGCCTTCTCTGCAGTAGCTCCCGCCCTCTGAAACACTTCCCCCAGAGGTGAGACAGGCCTCCTCACTCCTGGACTTCCGAAAAAAATTGAAAACCTGGTTCTGTCATCATGCCTGGAACAGGAGGGGGAATAGTCATTCCTGGGGATGGCTAGTGCCCTAGAATGGACCGAGAATGACCCTTACAGTCGCAGACTGACAGAGAACATCTAGTCATCTAGATTTTATCTCATTTATATTTTATTGTTATTTGTATTTGTATTTATACTTTGATATTTATTGTCCTTGTGAGCTATTTTGAATTTTAATTGTGATTATTGTAAACCGCCCAGAGTTCCCCTTTGGGGGGAGATGGGCATTAATAGAAATGTAATAATAATAATAATAATAATAATAATAATAATAATAATAATAATATAAGGTCAAAGCTTTCCTGAAGTAAAATTTGCTAAGATTTATAGCCAGAATATCAGCACATTGGGAAATTTGGAATGAAATGAAAATTTGAGCGTAAGTTGATTAAAGTAAACGCCCTTCCTTAATTCAGAGTTTTTCTATTGTTGCTTTTTAATTTTTGTTCCTCCTCCCCCTCCCCTGACTGACCTGAAGGCACCCCCCCAAAAAAACTCACAGAAGCCTTATTTCTCACTATGAGGTATATAAGAGCAAACACGTAGAATAAACTAAAGAAATTTCAGGAGCACTTTACAGAGTGTGCTGCCTCTTCTCCATCTTGGCTCCCTACTACTAAGAAGTTTGGATGGTTTTGTATGAATCATATTTTGTTATCTATCAAGTGAGTTGAATTTCTTTTTAAAAAAACCTTATAGGATAAAGAAGATTGTTTAGATTTGAACCTACCAGATACCATCATAAATCTTTTTATCAGTTATTTGGATGACTGAAGATGTAGATTGGCAGTTGGAGGAAGGTAGGAAAAGCTGGGATGGAGTGGAAATGGGGGAAAGAGCAGACAGGCAAAGACGGAGAACTTTTTCAGCACCCTCATTCGATTAGGTGTGCTTGGGCTGTTCATATACTTCACATAGAACCCTCTCTCTTTTCAGTTCAGGCCTCCAAGTTGTTGGAGATTCTAGCATGCTTCATCAGCATATGGATGGCTGCTCTAGGATGCAAGCTTTCTATGCTTTTGAGGAAGCTTTCTGTGGCCACTCCCACTTCCTCTTTTCTCTCTCTGATTCTTCCATCGAGGAGGATGCAGCAGGTGGCTGCTCCTCTCCATGCAGAGGCTATGTGCTAGGCCTCACTCTCTCTCTCTCTCTCTCCCCCTTGGACCGGGAGCAAGCACATGGCTGTGTGCTGCCCCAGCCTAGGCCATGGATGGGCCTAGGAGATTTTTCCCCCTTT